>CANTUR010000187.1:0-1437183 GCA_947683625.1 Mallotus nudiflorus | reverse complement strand
AACAAACAGATTTGTGTGTGAGATCTGTAACAAAGGGTTTCAAAGAGATCAGAATCTTCAACTTCATAGAAGAGGGCATAATCTGCCGTGGAAGCTAAAGCAAAGAACAAACAAGGAAGTAAAAAAGAAGGTTTATGTCTGTCCAGAAACTAGCTGTGTTCATCACGACCCATCAAGAGCACTTGGTGACCTGACAGGAATCAAGAAACACTTTAGCAGAAAGCATGGTGAAAAGAAGTGGAAATGTGATAAGTGCTCAAAGAGGTATGCAGTTCAATCAGATTGGAAAGCTCATTCCAAGACCTGTGGCACCAGGGAATACAGATGTGACTGTGGAACCCTTTTCTCAAGGTAATAATAATTTTTTTTTTTAAAAAAACCCATTTTTATATCATTTTTAGGACATATTTTCTTCAGAACATGAATACTCTTTTTTTAAGCTAGCAACCACAACAGTTACACATAGATGCTTTTCTTTAATTTTAGTGATGAGGGCTATGAAATAACTAGACAAGAAGGATTGGCATTAAATGTTTCCTCTTACAAATCCCAGATTGTGGATATATATACTTGACTTAACTATTGCATTATTGTGAAAGAGAAAATGAAATATGCCTTAGTATGGCAAATTTTAATGGCAGCAGCTTAGGTGGACAATCTGTCCCTAGTCCCCTAAGAAAAAAAAAAAAGAGTTGCAGAGACAAAGTCAAGAAGTACTACTGGCACATTATTACTGTCATAAGGCACTTTGGTTTTGTTGATGGGTTATATCTTTTGTTTTCTTGTGTTGTGAGTTTTTGTTTTCTTTGATGGTGGTGTGCGTTTTGCAGGCGGGACAGCTTCATAACACACAGAGCTTTCTGTGATGCTTTAGCAGAGGAGAGTTCAAGAGCCATTACAGGTGCACCAAACCCACTTCTCATCTCCTCTAATCAGCCTCCTCCCCCTGCTTCTTCAACTACCCAAAATGCTATACATCTTCATCAGATACCGTCGCAGTTGATGAATAATACTCATCAAGACTTGCATGCAATTTCACTTAAAAAAGAGCAACAAACTTTTAGTCCTACTACTCTAAGGCCAGAGTTACCCCCATGGCTAGCTTGCCCACCAGGAGTACCACTGGGGTCTGGTCATGGCCATGGTCCTGGCCCACCACATCATCAGCAAACACCAATTGATCATCATCATAATCTGTCATCACCAATCCTCACCCATCAGCAAGATTCAAGTTCCTCAAACCCTAACCCTAGTCTTGGTCCCACTCTCACACATTATCAAGCACCATCCCCACATATGTCAGCTACAGCATTGCTGCAAAAAGCCGCACAGATGGGTGCAACCATGGGCAGTAAAACAACAACGGCTGGCTTGATGATCAGACCCCACCAGCACCAACATCAACAAGAACAAGCTCACGTGACTGCATATCTTGCTACTAACAATGCAAATACAACTGGTTTTGGTTTGAATTTGTCTTCACGTGATCAAGAACTGGCAGTAGCGAGTGGTGGTGGGTCATTTGTCCATGTCCTGCAGAATTCAGGTACTAATGGTGTTCTTCTTCAAGAAATGATGAATTCTCTGTCTGCTGCATCTGGGTTTGATCAAGGTACTACTACTGCTGCTGCTACCAACACCTCCTTTGAAGATGCATTTGTTAGTGGGGTTTTGAACACTTCTAAGAAAGAAGGAACCTTTCTTGATGATTCTCTATCAAAAGCAACAACAAATGGCAATGCTGGTGAGGATTTGACTAGAGATTTCTTGGGTCTTAGGGCCTTTTCTCATAGTGATATACTGAGTATGGCTGCTGGTCTTGGTAATTGCGTCAACACTTCTCATGAACAACAACAAAATCACTCTCAAAAGACATGGCGAGGTTAGCTAGCTAGCTCCTTCATATATACACATATATGGGAGTTTCTTTCTTTTTTTTTGCTTATATATAGTTTTAAATGTTCTATATCTTTTTTTTTCTTTTTTATTTCTATCTTCCCAAAGGGAAAAAAACATCTCAAAGATATTCAGATAGTTCACTTCAGTGCCTTATATTTCAGATATTTTTCCTTTATTTTCAATCACATTACTGCTTATAATCTTCATTTATAGGTCTCTATTTATGAACTATAAAGTAAACAAGCATAGACCCTTGAAGAGCTATGCCCTTTCTTTTCCTTTATATTTTGGTTTTACTTTGTTGAGTTACGAAGCTAGCTATTGGCGGTTATTAATGTTGGTAATCACTTCATCAAGAGATAACCTAAAATTAATAGAAAAGCATCTTCCACTGTAAATGTATATAAATACATTAGATGGTATGGCGTTAAATTAATTATCTGGAAATTTTTTTTACCCTTGTGGTTCTATGCAAGTTGAACTGAATATGCATAGTTTAGATAAACAAAAATATACCAAAAATTTTAATAACCTTTTATTTCCTATTTTTTAAAAAAATGAAAATTTTTATTGAATTTTACTTCATTATGAATTTTGGACTAAAATTGCAAATATTTTTGCTTGTGATTTGGAAGCTAGTACGTTGGACGATAGCTTATAAATGTTTCTTTAATAAAGGGTAAATTAGTTTTAGTGGGTCACATGTACACAGTTCTTTACGGATAGGAATTAATTGGGTGGATATATAGTAGTAATTAATTAATTAATTAGTAATGATGATGATAATAAGCATTGTAACATCATTATAGTGATTTTTATCATATGATTAAGCAAATTATTCATGTATCAAATTATGGTTGATTAGAGTATACACAATTTAAGTAAAAAGGCTAAATAGTTTTCACCAAGAGTGATATGCACTAATATTGCTAGCTACCACATGACATAATTTCGACCATCCACACTTTACCACCTTCACTTTTCTTTTTCTTCTTCTCAAAAATGGGATTTAGCATCGCAGCAATTGTAAAAGGAGGTGTTGCTAATCTTGGTCCATATCGACGCCATGATGATGGATGATTGACTAGCAAATAATTGATTTCCTCATCAATAAATTCCTAGTAATAATAATGTGACAAGATTCACCGTCTTATTATGTAAAGGTAAGTTTCCATTATAGGTAAACTCATGATATGTGCTCCACTAAATGCCTTCAATACAGTGAAGTCCAACTGCTGGCCCGCACTTAGATATGTCGAAAAATTAACAATTTTTTTTTTTACACCATATATATTAAAATTAACTAATAAGAATGGGGAATTCAATTTCAAAATTTGAATATTTCTGATCACCAATTTAGATCATTTTATAAAGTATATTGTTTATTTATTTAAAATTGATTTGTCATCTTTTATGTGTAAGTACGGTTTAAAAATTCATCTATTTAACCATATATTTTTTAAAAAATATCAGTTATATATATATATATGAAAATTAATTTTTAATATTGCAATCATGAGTTCAGTTCCTACATCATATTAGATATAAGATTAATATCTATATAATGTCGTAACTGAACTCATGATTGCAATATAAAAATTAATTTTCATATATATAATATTTACACTTTGTAACTGAAACTGATATTAAAAAAAATTATTAGATAAATATTTCACTTCCTTATTAACTGTCCTTATATAAAGATTAAATAGAGTCTTTATATCATATAATATATGTAT
The DNA here is from genome assembly GCA_947683625.1 of Mallotus nudiflorus. Taxonomy (NCBI): domain Eukaryota; kingdom Viridiplantae; phylum Streptophyta; class Magnoliopsida; order Malpighiales; family Euphorbiaceae; genus Mallotus; species Mallotus nudiflorus. Next base: position 1,433,545 of record CANTUR010000187.1, on the reverse strand, counting down.
GGAAAAAAAATTTAAAATTATGATACATGTATCATATACACAAAAAAACATATGTATAAATTAGGTTAGCTCTTGTGTGTGAGTGAGTGTGAAATTAGTAAGTGACTTTGAATAAATGAGTATATACAATTAATGAAATATAAAGTTAGGGAATATATAATTAAGCATATATTTATATAGGATTATGGTTACAAAAGGCATTGGATTCTGAAAGAAAAAGGTGGTGAAAAATGAGGATATTGATGTGCAACTTAGCTTAGTATAGCTGTGGTGTTAATTGAGAGAAAAAAAGAAAGAACGAAAGAAAGAAAGAAAGATAATGCTGTCTGAGACCTAATGTGGGTGCAAGTGGGATTCAATCCCGAGGAAGAGATCTGTTATGCTTATTGGCCTGTAAAATATGTACCCTTTTCTCTCTTTTTTTTTTTTTCATGTAATTTCAGATTCCATATAGATACATACAAGTCAATGAGGCAATAAGGACATATGTAGACTTACTCATCCACCCTCTGCCTCTTTGCACTTTTATCTATTACTGTCTACAGCCATGTGTAAACCTTTGCTGGAAATTTTTCTTTTTGGTTTCAACTTTTCTCATATTATTCTTCTTGTTAAGTAGCTTTCTTGTCCAGTTTCATGATTATGGGTTTTTCAAATTTAAACTCATAAAGCATCCCCATGCCTATACTTGTGTCACATGTGGAACTGGAAGCATAAAGCAATTTTTTTTTACATGAACATTGCAATGGCTTAGGTAGGAGATGCACATGTAAGGTAATGAGAAGTAACATTTAAATTGTGTTTTGTTGAAAAAAAAATCATTGCTTGTAAGAAAGTGATTTAATGATTTTTTTTAAAGATATAATAAGATTCAAATTCAATTTTGTTATCGTTAGTTTATGAAATCAATTTTTATTTAATTATAAATGGAGAATTGTATCTTATTAAACATTTAAATTGTCTAACCCTAAAAAAAAAAAGAAAAATTATTCGGTCTCTTGAACAACAACCATTTGTTTAACAAAAGAATATTTTGCCATTTGCATTTAAAGAATAATTTGGTGAAATGTTATAATGCATGGTGATTGTGAGTGACATTTAATAAAATAATTATTCACACATGCCCTATAAGGAAAAAAAAAAGCTTTGGTTCTTTGATTATTTGAATCTTCTTTTACAAATTAAAGTGGGGAATGTTTTCAAGCAGTTTGCTATATATAATTTTTTCATCCAAAAAAAAAAAAGAGTTTTTTATACCTTAGAAATTATAAAGAAATTAAAAGGGCAAACATATCAATTATTGGATTGGTAAAAAACTTTATAATTAATACAAAAAGAATTTAGGAAAATGTTCTTTTTTTTTTTTTCCTAGTTCCCTTTTCTTTATCAAAACTTCATTCTTTGCTTGCCCTAATATTTGTGGATTCTGCAGGTCTATAGTTTGCACATGTATGAGTATGTATAAGAGACGAAGAGAGGGAGAGTTGGGTAATAAAATTTGTGTCATCATATAAAGTTTATGATTAGGCTATCATATAAGATAAAAGTAGTTCTGATCTGAGATAACTTTTTATATTATAAACAATAAGTGTGTTTAAGAGAAAGATGCCTATTCCTAAGATTTTGATATGTATATGCTAGGTCAATTTAAATGTAGCATTGACAATAATATTTATATTACAGACTGCAATATAAATATTATTGTCGTAACGAAAAAAATATTTTTAGTACTAAAAGATAAAAATATAAAATTAACAAAAATTATTATTTTTCCATTATATGTCATGTTCCGTGACATTTATCACAATTATTTTTTTTAATAGTGTTGTCCATAAAATTTCATATAGCTATAATTGTTAATTATTAACTTTAACAGAAATATATATATATAAAGAAAGAAGAGATTCCTCCTGAATATGCATGCCCACTTTTCTCTCCTTTTTTTTTTTTTAATCCTTTGAGTTCTTGTTTTATGGATTTATAATTAGTAGTTTAATGTTATTATAATATCAAAAGGTAGGACACATGTTTGCCATTTTATCACGAGTGTAAGGTATGAGATGTTTGCCATTTAGTGGAAGTAGCAGCTTCACTACACACACAGTCTCTCTCTCTCTCTAGCAGAGTTTTGTCTTCTGTAGAGAAACCTATAAACAATGGCATCTCTGTTCTTTGTCTTTCTCTTTTCTGAAGGTGATGGCAGGCAGCTTAACAACACAGAGGTGAGGGTGGTGGGCTAAGGGGCACAATCCCCAAAATCAATATACATGTGGCTTGTACTCTAAAAAGTTTTCTGATGATAAATCATTTAGTGTTACTTGCACCTGTAAATTGCTCTCAGGCTTAATATATTTCTTTTTTTCACACAAGTTATTTATATATTTTTAAATTGTTAAATAAAAAACTAATCGAGACATTTATAGCTAAAAATTCAGCGTTCGATTTTAAAAAAATAGTGAAATTATAAATATTTGTTAAATTATTTAAATTCACTTGGTAAGGAGAAAGGAAAAGTGTAATCATCAAGATTTTTTTTTCTAGTATTCAGTAACTATAAAAATTTTAATTATTTTAAAGTCGGAGTTTGATGAAAAAAAAAAAAGACAAAGCTGTCCAAAGATTTTTTTTTTTTTTCTTTGGGAGTGAATATGAGGAGTTCTGTTTTGTAATATTTTGCTTATTAACATGGAAGCAATTGAGAGCATGCATGAATTATGTGTAGTTGACTTGTCCTTGTAAAAGATGCTCAATGCCTTTGGTGTTAATAATGCTACCTTTTCTCTTTGACTTGCCCCACTTCTTTTTTTCTTTTTTGTAAGTGTTTTTTAATGAGACTATAGCATTGCACTTTTCATGAAATTTTTTATAGCTTTGGGTTGTGAAGTGGATAAAGCAAGTTAATATTGGTCCCATAATGGAACAATTATTGATCTCAAAAGACTTGTGGCCAATAGTTCAAATTAAATGCCTAACATTTTGAGTTCATCAATGTGTTCTTGTTTTTCATAAAAATGCATTAATGAGAACACAACTTGGTGTCCTTCTATGTATAAAGTACACTTATGGATTTTCAAAAATTAACAAATCATTTTTTTAATTATATATATTATAATTTATATATATCGATAATTATAATTAAATCAAAATTAATTTTATTATATTTGTATAAGTATACATACGAGTATCGTAGCATGAGTCTACAAAATAATAATGGTTAAATTTTTTGAGTCATAATTTTTTTTTTAAATTTAATAACCTAAAATACACACATAGTACAGTAACACAACATGCTATCTAAAAAAACCATAACAATTTTGTTAGAGTTATAGTTTTAAATACATTAGATAATTTGTGTAACTGAATTACCATAACTGATCAAATATGATATTTTAATAATTTACTTATGTCACATACCACAAAATATTATGTACCGTTAAATGATTTATTTCAAATTAAAATAATTTTTTTTAACTAATGGGGGGAGGGATTAAAAAATTTATTTTATATAGTGCATCATCCTACTATGTTATTTCACGTACCTCTTTAATAAAATCAACTAAAAATTAAACATGAAAAATGCAAGGCAATGATCTTAACACACAAAAAGGGAACTATTGTGGGTTGCTAAACTGGATTTTCTTATTTGGCCCAAATCATGTAAGTCGAGAAAGTATTGGACTCAATGCTTGAAACAATTTTGTAGCTTAGTTAATCTTCAATGAGAATGAATTTTTGCCAAAGAAAAAAATACAGAAAAGATCTAAAAAAAATACAAAGTTTGAATTTTATTTATTAATAAATTATAAATAATTTAATTAATAAAAAATTCTTTGACCCAATTTAGAAAAACTTCCTAATATTTTAATTATCATAATTCATAAGAATTTACCTTTCGATCAATGTTATTATAATTTAAATAATTACGGTAACAATGCTTAAGAAAATAAAATTATTTACAAATTTTTTATTTTTAATTTATTTTTAATTTTTATTTTACCAAAATCATTTATTTAATATAATATAATATAATTTTCTTATTGTTCAAATTTATGACTAATATAAAAAGATACGGAATAAAAAGTGAAAAAATAGATACGGGATAAAAAAGATAATAAAGAAATGAGTCAATTACTATTTGCCCTATGAGATTTGGTGTATTATATTAAGTGTTAGTGATATATACTAGGTCAATCATGTATGACTATGTTTTGACTTTATCATTTTATTTAATAAAAAGATATTTTTCATTATTATTTTGTGTTATGATAATTTCTTGAATAGTCAATTCTTACTAAGGTCATCAAGTATATGACTTAATAGTAAAACCCTTAAATTAAATATAAGTTATATTCAAATTATCTTTAGTCATAACAATTTATTATGGCTAGTATGGTATTGATTGATGATTATATTTTACTAATCATGAATATGAGATATTAAGTCAACTCATATGTACTTATTTGAGAAATAAAGTGTTGGATTGACCCATCATGAGAATATTATATAGATAATTGTCATAAGTAATTCTCATTACAGTAATATTGACTTAATTCTCTGACCTTAAAATCACTATGGATTTCTACATAACTATTTTATATTTTGACATAATCTTACATTGTCTTTAACCGGATGATAAAATAAGTTGTTGTTGGATATAAAATGAGTTATGTGAGAAATGTGAGTGATTGAGAAGAAATTTATCCCTCATTTAATATGAGTAAGATATCTTTGGGTCCCTTAATAAAATAGACTGAGGAAAATGCATGGCTATACTAAAGTAAATTGATAAAGAGTTATCATTCTCAGTCTACTTGGAATCAAGAAATTATATGATTGAATTCTATAAGGATGACATAATCTATGCCTTATATTTAATTAAGATATCATGTGACAAATGGACTAGAACATTCACTGTATATTAGGTTATGTCGAATTATTGACTTTACATGACTTGGGTAGTCATAATGTTTTACTAGAGACCACTTATGACTTGTAGGCCAAAATAGAGATTTAAGGCCTATTGCCAATGTTATGTGAACCTACAGAGTCACATACTTTGAACAAGCCCAAAATGAATATGGGTTTAACAACCCCAAATAAGCTCTGTGGAAATAAATAAATAAAATATATTTATTATTTATTTATTTAAGGTAAAGGTTATCTTAAATAAATAAAATATTATTTCTAATTTAATGTTAAATAACATCATAATAAGAATAAGTGAGAAATTACCAAAAGGTTATTTGACAAGTGAAACCCTAATTTAAATGTTTATAAATATGTTATATTCTCTAGGGTTTTACGTACTCTTGTTATTCTGCCACCAAATTCGTTTTCTCTCTTTTAGAAAACAAAACATAGAGTTCTTTTTAATTCTTAATTTTTGAGAAATTAAGAGAAGGTGCTAGCAGACAAATATTAGTTTTCAAAATCAAGGGTTATTCGTGTGGACACTTATGGAAGATGGATTCTTTTGGAGACGTCTCAAATCCGAACAGCTAAATTAAAAGTTCAAGGTAGGGTGTCACTAGAGTGAACCTCCTCTCTTCCTTCCAGATTTCTTGCCTCTTTTGCATTTGTGGTAAGAAAACGAAAACCCTAAATTTAATCAATTAATCGAATTACTTGGATCCGGGTTCAGGTTTGTGATTCAAATTTTATTTTTTTTGCTGCATATGAAATCACGAATCTTAACATTAAGTGGTCCCTTACTTTTAAGAATTATATTTATTTATCCCCAACATTTCATTCTGTTACACTAAATAATCCTTCTGTTAATATTTTCAGTATTTTATCGGTAAGATATAAGGAAAATAAATGTAAAATAGAAAAAAAAGAAAAAGTCATAAATACCCTTTGATGACTATTTATCTTTATACTTCCCAACCTCACCTTTCTCCTCCTCTTCCTATTATTAATAGCCAATGTCGTCGTTGTCACCACCACCTCACCTTTCACTTCTTTTTATTTTCTTCTTATCTTCTTCATCTTCTCCTTTTACCCTCTCCATCATGCTCTCTCTACTGACCTACTAAAATTGTCAATGATGTAGTAATATTGCTACTGCTGATTTTTTATTTTTTTTAGTTTTGATTTTTTAGTGTTAAATTAGCAGTGGTGTTGCTGCTGATTTCAATTCCTAGTTTTTTTTTTAATTTAAGAAAGAAGTTGTTTGTGGGACTGGGAATGGCGGCAGTGGTGGTTCTGAAGGAGAGAGGAAGAAACCACTAGAAAGAGATAGAGGAGGAGGTAGTAAAGTTAATTCATAATTGCGAATTTCATTAATAAATTTTATGCGCTTTTAAAACATTTATGTGTTCTATTTTTCTTTTGCCCTGTTTCTTGTTGGGATTATTTATTTTAAATTAACTTCTTATTCAATTTATGGGCTTTGTTTTGTGTGATTATGAAAACATTTTCATTTTTTTTGGCTATTCAATTCATGGGCTAGAGAATGTGGGATTTTGACTGGTGAGGGATGGGCAATTCAAGGACCAAAATTCAAGGAGAAGAGTAAGGAGGAGTTGTGTGAACTTATTCCAAGAATTTAGGTCCATCTACTTGCTTTTGCATTATTTGGGATCTTTTAAGTTGTTGTTAATCTCCAATGGATTTTGGATTTCAATTTGCATGAAATGGCAATGAGGTCTTCCTCTTATTCATTCTCAACCACTTACATTTTTCATGCTCTCTTGTATGTGTCGATATATAACTACTATGTCCTCTGGCGTTTACAATCTTTAAATTTTAGTAGCCCAACCAGTGTATAAACATGAAGACAATATGTAAGAGCAATGAAGAGGTAGCTAATTGTGTTAGTTCTTGGGTGTTCTGTTATGTAGTCTCGATAGAGAGGACTTCACATGTCACGACCCAAACCGGGAGCCATGCCCGGTGCTAGGGAACGAAAATTCTTTCGAATTCGGAACCCATAACAAGCCTTAAAAGAATAAAAAAGTGCAATAAATAAAATAAAATAAATAAAAATGCATCAGAATTTATATCTCAAATTCATATGATAAGAATAATCTCCTCATATCATAAAATAAAATATTTTAACACACTATTTAGAGAATAACCTCTGAATTAAAATCACATCCAGTAAATATAAATATAACCTAAAAAGAGTCCTAGAGGGGGGGTGAATAGGACTATCAAATAAAAATGAGAAATTAAAAGAATTCTTTATAAGAACTAAATAGAAGTTGAGAAGGAAGAATGAAGAACATAAAGATTTAAGGAGTTCGGATTCAATAACAATCCTACGTCTCCACCTAACTTATCCCCAAGTTAGGATTTTCAATCACCCACAATCTTATTCATAGGATTAAGATTATACAAGAGTTTTATGGCTCACTTTTATAACCTTACAACATGAGTTTTCAAGGCTCACTCAAAGAACCAAAACCCAAGTGTTTTAATGGACAACACTTAAACCAATTCCTTTAGAAATAGATCTCACTTCCCTTATAATCTAACCTAAGATTTAAGATGAAGAGAAATTCTATTTCTAACACATACCCAACTCTCATAAGAGTTATACAAACAAAGAATTATTTAAGAGAATTTGAGAGCTCAATGAAAGCTTAAGAGATCATAAATGATGAAACAAGTTGCTTTACTTCCATTCAGCTCTAGAGGTATTTATACTAAAAAATATAGCTGTTGGAGGTGCAAATGATGTGTCCAACGTGTATATTTTGAATTATTGAGATTGATGCTGTCAAACAGCTATTCATGGATTGAAACCGTAATTGGCTCCTCAGGACGTTTGAATTTGCCCATACTTTCTTCATAAAAGTTGTAGATATTTGAATTATCTTTCCATATCAACTTGAATCACCTAAATTGGACTTTTGTAGCTTAAGATATGTCCAAATACTAAGGGTTGTGCAATTTATAATACAGACTACAGTCAAACAACTATACCCAAATTGGAGTCGTGATTTGCTCATGAAGAAATTTTAATTTTCTTATACTTTCTTCATGAAAGCTGTAGATATTTGAATTATCTTTCCATGAAATTTTGAATCACCTAAATTTGACTTTTGTAGCTCGGGATATGTCCAAATTACTGACGATTGTGTAATCTGAAATGCAGAATACTGTCAGACAGCTATACACAAGTTGAAGCATTGATCTTCTCCTGAATAAATTCGAATTTGCCCATATTTTCTTCATAAAAGTTGTAGATATTTGACTTATATTTTCATATCATTTTGAATCACCTTAATTGGTGTAATATCCCGTATTTTTAAATATTTTAATACTGCATCGGGATATGCAGTGTTAATAATTTTGTATATAATTATGATATTTTTACGAGTTAATATGTATTTAAAATTTATTTTAAATATTGTATATTATTTTAAGTGCTTTACGTAAAATTTTTTCGAGAATACTATTTTCGAGAAAATTTTCACGTAAATTATTTATTATTAATTATATTAAATAGATTTACACACTTGCATGAACTCATATATATTTTTATAGTACTAAATAACGTATATATGTGCACTTATTTATTTAATTAGGGTTTAATTAATTACCCTAATATTTTGTTATTTATTATTAGTTTTAATACTATTTAATTATTTTTTTTAGTGTATTAAATTTTAAAATATTAAATTTTTGTGTGTGGTGTATATTTAATATGTGTGTGATTTTATATTATTTTAATATATAGTGTAAAGTATATATATATATATATATATATATATATATATATATATATATATATATATATATATATATATATATATACATTTAATATTAAACAAAATATAAAGTTTGGTTTATTTACAAAAATTGCCATCGTCTTCATCTTCAACCCGAGCGCACCTCCCTCGCCATCATCGCCATCTGTCATGCCGTTCCCTTGCCGTCGGTGTGCCTCCCGGCGTGCCACCTCCTTCCTCTAGCCGTTTCGCCGCCTGCAGAGCTCATGTCCGGTGTCGGAGAAGCTTGATATCGCCGGAAGCCGAGAGTTTGCATTTTCTTCTTCCCTCGCAATTTCGGCCACCATTTTTGACACAGTCAGTCTCTTTCTTCTCCTTAAGCTCTGGTGGGTGTGATTTCAAGTTTTGTTTCACTTAAAATGGTCTTGATTGGCTTAGGTTTCGATTTTGGTAATTCGGCCATTTTAGGGTTCTTGATTTTTTTGAACTTCAAATTGATTGATTCATGAAAAATTCCTTCACAAATGTTGTTCCCCTTAGCTTAATATTCATGTGTGAATTTTTTTAGAATTTTTGGGAATTATTTTGATTTTTGGGTATTTTTGAATATTTTAATATTATTTTCTAATTTTCGAAAATTAATTAAATAAATTATGAAATTGTGTTTTATGATAAATATAGGTGTTGAAATGAATTATATGAATTTATTTGGAATTTTTATGAATTTCTATGTATTTATTTTGAATTTAATTAGTTTATGTAATTTTTGAAAAATAGGGTTAATTGTGTTTTTAATTGAAATTAATTAGTTAATTGAGTTTAATTATTGATATTATTGATAAATATGTTGAGAAAATTAATTTTGGATAATTATATTATTTTTGGTGAATTTTTGGAGTAATTTTAGTATATTTATATATATAGGGGCATTTTGGTAATTTTACCCTAAATTGACTAAAAATGTAATTAAATTGGTTTTAATAGTTATTTAAGGTATAAAAATTATTTCTACAAATTATTTAGTATTTTTAATTAATTAAAACTATTTTTTGTGAATTATTTTCAATTATATATATAATATACGATTTTTCTAATAAAATGATTTTTTATCGGTTTTTATTGTGTTTTAGGGTTAATTATGTAATTTCTACTTATAAAATGTATTTCTATGATATAAGGGTATTTTTCGGTATTTTTATAATTATTTTGTGTTTATGGACCCCGGTCGGTAGGCTGTAGTTTGGAGTCCGACCGAGGGGTTGTGGATGTGTTTTTGTGTCTATTTTTTGAAGTGTGTTTCTTTGCAGGGCCGGCTCTACTCTTTGAGTAGAGAGATGTCCGTTTTACAGTGGAGGTTCTGCCGAATTTTTGGTAGAATTCTCGTAAAATGTGATGTCCGATCGAACCCTAATTCTGATTCTGTGTCTAATATTTTAGATCGAGTTTCTAGGATTTTCTGTTAGGTTTATTCTGATGTCTGTTATTTATTATTTGTTTAATTGCGCCGAGACCGATGCCTAGTGAACCAGGCCCGTCGGACCTATCTCGAGGAGCGCATTAAGTGTGAGTTACTATTTTATATATATATATGTTTAGGGTGCATGATTTAGAAATGTATGTTTTATTTTGATTAAATATGCATAAAAAATTCAATTATTACTTAAGTTTATTTTGGTTTATTTTTAGTATATTTTTGGTATATTTTAAATTATATGCATGTTTTGCTAATAAATTAGGTTTAAAATGTTTTTGAATATATTTCTAGTTTATTTTGTAATCTATATGGATTTCTTTGACGTATATATACTCGAAATATACCTGATTTATTTTTGGTATATTTCTAGTATATATATGGTTTATGTTGCTATTTTATTTAAATTCATGCATCATTTATTTTTATGAATGTATGCTTTATATTTATATTGAAGGATATCGATAGAACGTGCTACCTAGTGGGCAGCACTGGGACCGAGTACGTACTGGTACGCTTATAACATTTAGGCTATATTACTAACCAGTTTGAGGATATTGATTGGAATTGATTTATCTGATGTGTGATGTGATTTGGGAGTGTGATTGCTGGAGCTCGGTTGACCAAGTGTCTCAGGGCCAATCACACTGACAGTCAAACTGTTGGAGCTCGGTTGACTTAGTGTCTCGGGGTCAGTCTATTGTCCAAATGGATCAAGTGATCATATTTGGAATAAGTGAGCCTGTATGGCTAGAGTGTTTTCTAACACTGTTTTCGAGGTTGCGATATTCTAGGGTTCTATTTGATCCTTCATGAACTATGATTTTCAATAAAAATATATATAAAATGATTTTATTGCATTTGTGTGTATTTGCTTGTATATATACTTAGTATATATATACTGTTGACTGTGTGCATCGACATTTAGTATGCATGTATATATATTATAGTAATTCACTCAGTGACGTCTGACTCCCCTCCGTTGACTATTTTTCAGGAGAGTCATCGTCTTCAAACCTCAGTAACAGGCCTGTACGCCGGAATTCTTCCGCCCCGGCTTCTTTATGTAATCTGCTTATCTGAGTCTTAAGTTTTATTTTTATAATCTAGACACTGCAGTAGTTATGAATAAAATCGTGAGTTTTATGTATTATATTTGTATGAATTATGTATTTTAAGAATTTAAACTGGGCTTGTATTAAAGAGTTTATTTATATATGAGATGAGAAATTGATATAAATTCATTTGGTGTAAATGTTATTTATGATTTTATTTCCGCTGCATAATATTTTTACTTAAGTGTATTTAATTATTTTTATTATTGCATATTTATTTTATTTTTAGGCTTGCTACGGGTTCCGGATTTGAAAGAATTCCCGTTCCCTAGCGCCGGTCATGGCCCCTATTTTGGGTCATGACAATTGGACTTCTGTAACTCAAGATATATCCAAAATACTAAGAGATGTGCAGTATGAGATGGCAGACGTATACGTGAATTTCAACTCAAAATTTGCATAACCAAATGAATTTGGATTTTCACAAAAAAGCCCAATTCAGAAAGCTCAAGATGTCTACTTCAAATGTGAAGAAGCTCATTTTCTCATTTAAGAGCTCTAAATATGTCAAAAACCTTCTTCAATCTCAGAGGTTCAATCAGCTCGAAAAGTCACTATACATCCAAAAGTGTATATGCTTGGTATATGTTTGGTATATAATTCCCTACACACTTAATTGAAATTATTAGTATAAAAATTGTTTGTCAAAGTTCAAAATTAGGAGTTTGATCATGCAAATGGTCAACATAACCCATAATTGATACAAATACAACTACTGTAGTTTTCTAAAGTACAAAATAAAACTAAGTAGATGATTTACATAATAGAGCTGGGGCGGAAGAAGATCGACGAATAAGCCTACTGCTGAGATCTGAAGAAGAAGACTCTCTTGTAAAAATATCAATTAAGGAGAGTCAGACCTCAATGAGTGAATTGTTATAATATATATACACACATCTCCTATATGTCCAATGCAAACAATCATATGTATATAATAAATATATATATATAGGCATGTGCACACAGATGCTGAAAATCACTTTATATATAATACTGAAAAATATCAGTTTTGAAGGATCAAATAGAACCCTAAATGATCGCAACCTCAATTAACAATAGAAATCACTCTAGTCATACTGACTCACTTAATTCCAAATAAATGCACTTAATCCATATGGATAGTAGACTGGCCTCAAGACATTAAGTCGACCAAGCTCCAACAGTCTGACTGTTAGTGTAATTGGCCCCGAGACACTTAGTCAACTGAGCTTCAGCAATCACACCATTAATCACATCACATCTCAATCAAATCAATATTAATCAATCATAATCACCACAATTAATTCTCACTTAACCCTAATCTATCGCATCGGTACGTACATGGTCCTAGTGCTGCTCACTAGATAGCATGTTCTATTGATATCATTCATTTAAAATAAAATATACACTCAAGTAAACAGATAATGCATAATGTCATTTAAAATAATCAAATAAACCATAGATATACCAGAAATATACCTAAAATAAACTAAATATATTTCAAGTATATATATGTAAAATAAATTCAAATAAATCATGAAATATACTCAAAATAAACCAACAATATACTTAAAAATAATTTAGGTATAAATCAAAAGTAAAACATGCATTTGTTTCAAAATATACTAAAAATATACCTAAAATATACTTAAGCATTTAATAAAATAATTATGCATAGTTATACATTTAAAATATGTATTTCTAAAACATACAACCTAAGCGCAATGTATATATAAAATAACAATTCATAGGTGTGCACTCTTCGAGACTGGTCCGAAGGGACTGATCCACTAGGCCTCGGTCTCGGCGCAACTAAACAAATCAAATGATCATGAAAATTAGAATAAATCTAACTTAGACTTCTAGAGACTCGATCTAGAATTATTAAACACAGACAAACACAAAATTGACTCGATGTCACGTTTTACGAGAATTTTATCAAAAATTCTACAGAACCTCCTCTGTAAAACGGACATCTCTCTACTAAAAAATAGAGTCGGTCCTGCAAGAAAAATACACTTCGAATAAAGAAATTCACACAACCCTCAGTTGGGATCTCGAATTACACAATTCCCCAACCGAGATCCACAATTCACCAAAAATTCCAATAATAAATAAATATATTAAAAAATCAAATATTTCCACAATTGTCATCAAAGTATCAAAATATTACATATTTAACATTAAAACACCAAAAATAATTATTTTCTCAATAATTATGTAAAAATCCTGAAATAATAATATAATATTATTAAAAATCCATTTTTCCAATAATTACACAATTAACAATAAAAATTCCTTTTATAAATCTAAATAATTTAATTAACCCAATAATATAACAAAAAGTTATAAAAACCCGTTTTATTATCAAAATAATATATAATATATTATTTGAAAATAATTTTTGAAAATTAGTTTTTAATTAGTTAAAAATAGTAAATAATTTGTAAAAATCATTTTAATGCCTCAATTAATATTAAAATCAATTAAACATAATATTTAACTAAAATTATCACCAAATTACACAATTAACCCTAATATTCAAAAATTACACATAATATACTAATATTACTCAAAAATTCTATAAATACATAAAAATTATTTTATCAACATATATATCATTAATATCAACAAAAAAATATAATTAACCAATAATTTCTACCAAAATATATATTTAATCTAATTTTTCAAAATTAACATAAACTATAAAAATTCATAAAAATTATATAATATTCTCAAAAAGTTAATTTCTCAACACTAAAATTAATAAACATTAATAATAACACCAAAAATCAGAAATTTATAATTTTAATAATTAATTTATGAAAAATTAATAAAATAATAATAAAATATTCAAAAATTCACAAAAATCAAAATAAATTCCAAAAATCACACAAAAATTCATAGAGGTAGATTAAGCTACTAGGAATCACATTGTGAAGGTATTTTGTGTGAACCACCCATTAACAAGCTAAAAAAAATCAAAACCCTAAGTGAATCGAAAGCTAAAAATCATTCAGCTCCCAACCAAATCGAGTTTTTAAGCTAAAAGGAGCTTGGATTCATACTCACCGGCAAGAGAGGAAGAGAACAAGACTGGCGATGAGGAAAACGGTGGCCGAAAACGTTAGGAATGAAGTTGAGCTCAAGTTTCGGTTTCTCTCACTACTATCGATCTGCAGCTCACCGGAGAAGAAGGAGGAGGCGGTGGAAGGTGACTGGAGCTGCTGGAAGGCCGGATGACACACTTACGGTGGAGGAATAGGCAGTGGCACGATGGCTTACGGGAAAGTTGTATATATTTATATGTATATGTTTGTGTTTATATGGTTAAATGTATATATATGTATATAATACTTTATTATATAACTTAATAAAACTTTATTTAATAATATTATAATATATAGTTTAAATCTACACCACACACTTATTATATACATATATATATACACACATACACATATAATACACACACATAAAATAACAATAAGCCCTAATTATCATGATATATAACACATAAAATAATAAAATTAGTAAAATAATTTATTAATAAAATAATTAGGGAAATTAATAAAACAATAATAGAATAAAAATACTAAAATAATCTTGTAAATCAAACGACCCAAAATATTATTTTTACATAAAAAATTTATTTAAACATAGAATAATAATAATTAATCATAAATCAGTAAAATAAAAATAAAATAATCAAATTTAACTTTAAATTTTATTAGCACTGCATATCTCATTTTAAAATAAATTAATTTAAAAACTAGGGTCATTACATCACATTTTCTGCTTGCTTTATTTTTTTACAATTCTTTGTTATATTGCAAGCACAAATGCAGAATATTACCAATTGTATTTGTTGGGAGTTTGTAAAGAAGGAAGGCTCTATATGTGTTATAGTTTTGCAGGTTGAAAGAAGATTGGTAGCTGACACCAAATATGCGTTCAGGTGTTCCAGTAATAGCTCTTCCACAATGGTCTGATCAAGGAACAAATGTGAAGTTGGTTGTAGATATTTGGAAGATCGAAATTAGATTAGTGCCTAATGAAAAAAGCATATACGAAGGAGAATAAATAAAGAGATGTGTGCATATGGAGGGAAAGATATTTAAAAAAATGCTAAGAAATGGAAGGAGTTAGCAAGAGATGCTTCGAATGGGTGATTTAAGGAGTATTGTTTTGGATATAATATGGTATTGTAATTTGTTTTGGATATCTGTATGTTTAATTTTAATTGTTTAACATTGAGATTTTGAAGTTGGTTTCAAATGATCTTTGGAGTGAAGAAATAGGTGATTCAAAGGGTATTGGGTCTGTGGGTTGCTATTAATTGGAATCATAAATATGTGGGTGTGTTGTTTTTGGACTTTTGGGGAAGAAATGAAGTTGAGTAGGTATTTTTTGATTTTTTGGTCATTTCATATTTATTTAACTGCTATTTGACAACAAACTTAATAGAAGAACTAATTAATTTATTTTTCTTAAAGTCAGGGATGAATAATTATAATTTTTAAAAGTGAGGAATCATTTAATATAATACATCAAACCTCAAGGGGCAAATAGTAATTGACCCTAAAGAAATTTATATTACTACAATTATTTATTTAGGCTCATATTTTTTTAAAGCATATTGACATTTTGATTTTTAATTGCCATTTATAAATCATATTTCCTATTCTGTTTTAATTGTTAACTATTTTGGCGCGGAAACGTTTCAATGCGTTTTTTTATTTGATCTCACCTTCACCTTAAAAAAACACGTTTCGATCACTCCCGTTCAAAACCAGTCAACATTTTGTACCTAACAGTTAGAGCCAGCAGCGGCAGCAGCAAACACTTCTCGATCATTAGATGCGATGCTCATCGGAGCTAAAAAGAACACTAATAGGATAACAATGGCAGCGACGACGAGAAAGAGAGCTCCTAAACCGACGCTGTTTTTAGCAGCAATAGTTTCTTTGCTAGCTTTTGGAGCTCTCGTTCCAATAGTGTTCGCTCCACTCCCTTCGCTCGCTCTCTCTCACTCTCACTCTCACTCGCATCATCGCCACAGAAAGGTCTTCGCTGTAATGTTCTTTATCTTTCAAAAACGCTTATCGATTTTACTTTCTTTTAGAGTTCCTCTGGTTGTTTTTTTGTTGACGTAAAATGTCGTTTTTAGGTAAATGGCAAAAGCTTTGAGATAGAAGATGATATGTTTTGGAAAAACGGTAAGCCATTTAGGATAATTGGTGGCGACTTGCATTATTTTCGAGTTATTCCTCAGGTATATTTCAATTTTGTTCAAGTAATTTTCTTTTTTAATTAGTTCATATTAATATACTACATTCATCAATTGCACATTCAAATTCAATTCAGTTCTTGCAAAGTAATGCATCTTATTGCATGATTTCGTTTCTTCAATTTTTTTTGTTCTTGATGTTAAAGAATTGATTTCCTTTCTTGCATTTCTTTTCAAACTTTCCAAACATTCTAGAATTTAGTTCAGTTTTGTATCATTGCTGGAATTTTAATTCTTTCATTTTTTTTTTTCATGAAAAAAAGGCGGTTTCAAGAAATTTTGAGGGAGATGAAATTATGGCATTGATTTTGCACTTAAACTTGATTTATTTGACTAAAGGTCTCTTTTATTGTTTGATGTTAATTGTTTGAATTTATGGGCTTGATTTATTTTGGTGAAGTACTGGGAAGATAGATTGTTGAGAGCGAAGGCTCTGGGCTTGAATACAATTCAAACATATGTTCCTTGGAATCTACATGAACCACAACCTGGCAAGTTCCTTTTTGAGGGTATTGCCGATCTATTTTCCTTTCTCAAACTCTGTCAGAAGCTGGACTTCCTTGTTATGCTTCGACCAGGGCCTTATATATGCGCAGGTTTATTCTGACTGTCAAATTAAGGAGTTATCGAATACATTATTGGTCTATTTGAAGAAAATAGCTCTTAAGAAATGAGTGGCATTCTTGTATTTGTTGCAGAATGGGATTTGGGAGGTTTCCCTGCTTGGTTGCTGGCTATAGAACCAGCTCTCAGACTGAGATCATCTGATCCTGCTTATCTTAAGTTTGTATGTTTCTGCAGTGGCTTTTTTCTCCGTAAATTATGAATATCATGGCATATAAATGGTGCATAATATTGATCCGCTGGGCATCATTGGTAATCTAGTACAGATTCCAAATTGGCATGCAGAACACTTTTTCTATGTTTGTATACAAATTAAAGTTTGATTGCTGAGCTGATTTTAGGGGGGATGAAACATGCAAGAGCTAATTAATGTTATCTTCTGATGTGATTACTTCAGTGAGAATATGAAGGATAATTATAACCTTCTTTGATCTCTCCTTCTTCACTAGTGATTACTCTTTGGCTTCTAGAGATTGAATATTTGCTTTGTGAAGCATGTTTCACTAGCTTGAATTGTTTTCCTTGTGTTTGCTTAAGGTTCACAAATTGCTATGAACTTGTATGTCATAGGTTGACAAATGGTGGGGAGTCCTACTACCAAAGGTGGCTTCTTTACTTTATAACAATGGAGGTCCTATTATAATGGTTCAGGTATGTGAATATGTTAATTTGTTATTTGTGTTTATATAATTTCTAACTGTTTATAAATTGGAAGATGATGCCAATCATATTGGCGGCTCCGTTTCCAGAGTACAGAAGCTGGATAATGTCATTTCTAAGAGAAGAAAATTTTGTTTTCGTAGATTGAACAAAGCTAGAGGCTTCACTTTTAAGGGCCACCTTGCCATTGTGATTTAAAGTGCTTCTAAGGAAACAGTCTTCATTGCTTTTGCAAAAAGACTGTTGAAAGCTTCCTTTAAATACATTTCAAAATTATCACTACAGCCTCCCAAATGCACCTAAAAACCAAACTTAAGTTGGTTTTATTCTTTGAATTAAAGAAGGAATTTGTTGAAACAGGCCCTAACTATAATGCCTGTTTTGTCAAGATAACCAATTTTTACCTTATCAAGGATAGCCTGGTGTGTCAAGCTTTATAAGAGTTGCCTTTGTCAAGCTGTTATAGATCATTTGGGAGAGATCCACTTTTCTCATAAGGGAAAGGGATGAGCTGGTAAACTTTTTGACTTTTTCCATCATCTTCAGTCTATGGAGAGAAGATAATAGTTCAATTGAGGTTTCAAATTCTGTAAAGTAGTATTCCCTGATCCAATTGTGACTCTATAGAATCAAATGTTATTCCTTTTGCACAATACAGTCTTCTAAGATTGTATCCGCTGGACTGCAGGACCATTCTTTGTATAATAATAGTTCTTGAGTTGAAAACTACATATTCAGTTAATCAGAAAATTTTGTTCAATATTTTGAAACTGTTAATATGCTTGATAGATTGAAAATGAATTTGGTTCATATGGAGATGACAAAGCTTATCTTCATCACCTGATCAAATTGGCCAGAAAACATCTTGGGGATAGCATAATTTTGTAAGATGTCCTATTTCTTTAGTCTTACATTTATTTTATATGTGTGTGTGTGTGTTACAGAGCACTTATCACACATCTGGTTTAATGTCCATGATGCCTTTCCCCGGCTCTACGTTTATTGCACTTGCAAACTTAATTACAAATTCATGTAGTTACCTTTTCTCTCTCTAAATAAACTCTGGAGGGCAGGGCCATCTCTGACGAGCAGCTTCTATATCATATGCATGTGCATTCTCTTGGATTTGTGCCTACCTCATACATTTATTAACTCATTTAGAAGTAAGTCATGATTCCTTCTTGTGCCACATTGGGTGGTATCATGCAAAAGATATACAAAGTTGTTTCTCTTGCTTTTCTCAGACTAAAATTTGGCATATCATGCTATTCTTGACGAGAGTTTAATTATTATAGGTATACCACAGATGGAGGTTCTAGGGAAACTCTCGAGAAAGGAACTATTCGTGGAGATGCTGTCTTTTCAGGTCAAGCTCCATTTCTTGTTAGCCATAAATTGACCTGTTCTTCAAAAATTTGTATAGATTTTCCCACAAACACCAATTGCTTTTGTGCTTCAATTGATTTTGCACATGCCTAAATGCGGATACTTTGATGTAAAATGTGGATAATTTAAGGTAAACTGAATCTGAAAAATTATGATCTTCAGCTTGTGTAATGCATTTTGCTTCATCTTTGGCTCCTTTATGAACTATGCTATGCAGCGGTTGATTTCACAACTGGTGATGATCCTTGGCCTATATTCAAGTTACAGAAGGAGTTCAATGCCCCAGGGAAATCACCACCACTTTCTGCGTAAGTACTTTGTTTAATAGATCATAACTTTTGGCTAGTGTTCTATCCTTATAGTGTTTGTTATTTTCAGGGAGTTCTATACTGGTTGGTTAACACACTGGGGAGAAAAGATTGCACAGACAGATGCTGAATTTACAGCATCCGCCTTGGAAAAGATCTTATCACGAAATGGTTCTGCTGTGCTTTATGTACGCTCTAAAATTCCAAACGTATGGCAATTCTAAGTAATGATCTATATGGTAATGCTACAATCGGGTTTGTTCTAATGTCTAGATGGCACATGGCGGAACTAACTTCGGATTTTATAATGGAGCAAATACTGGTGCAAATGAGTCTGATTACAAGCCAGATCTCACTTCCTATGATTATGTGAGGGCATTGCTAACTGGGCTTTGGGGAATATTACAGTAAATTTTTAAGCTCTATGCACCAAACTGATATAAAATTATTTTCCAGGATGCACCGATTAGAGAATCCGGCGATGTGGACAATGCAAAGTTTAATGGTGCGTTAAAGTATAAACCATTGATTTGAGTCAAGTCATGTGATCTATGTGTGCTCTTGTTAACAAGCTGTAGGCTCTGACTACTGTTTGCAAAGTTATAAAAATATAATTTGTTTATAACTTGCGTTATTGGTGACAATAATGGAGGCCTGATAAAAGATAAATTGGAGTTGTTCATGGTTGGTCATGTGGCAAGCTTTAGTTTCTTACTAGTATGTTTGACCTTCAGTGACACTGTGGCTCAATGGTTTGTCGATTTTGATGTGCGGAGTAGTTAAAAAAATGTGGATATGAGTTTCTCATAAAAAGAAACCTGACATTTCTGAATTATCAGCTTTGTGTTTTTTGCTACCCTTGCACTTTTATTCTTTGAAAGGCTTCCTGGTGAACTATTTTACTTTATTTTTGCTAATTTTCTTTTCTTAATGATAGTTTCTTAAATTGCTTTTCTAATATAACGAGTATTCAACAAATATTGTCTTTATGGATCTTTATTTCAGCACTGCGGAGGGTTATAGGGCTTCATAGTGCAGCATCTCTTCCCTCAGTTCCTCCCAATAATGAAAAGAAGGGCTATGGACCTATTCAATTACAGAAAACAGCATTTTTGTTTGATTTAATTGATATGATAAATCCTGCTGATGTGGTTGAATCCAAAAACCCAGTCTCAATGGAATCTGTGGGACAGGTGTTTATCATTGGTCTTGCTGCTTGTAAACTTTTATGAATGTCCCTGTCCATAGTGATCCAAGATTGCTTATTACTGTGTTTTGCTATTTGTTTTTCAGATGTTTGGCTTTCTAGTATATGTTACTGAATACGCTTCCAAAGATGATGAAAGTATTCTATTCATATCAGAGGTATGTAATTTTTAGGTTTATTAACCTGAATATTGAACTGTTTTCTTTGTGGTTTCTGTTAAATTTCCAGTAATCAACTGTTTTACACTCTTTCATATCAATGCTACAATAGAGCATCTTATTTGCATGCAGGCTAAGTTTCAGTTCTATCTACTATCAGTTCAAAAACTGAGGCAGTTACTGAATTAATATCCACCTATTACAGGTGCATGACAGAGTTCAAGTGTTTACATTGTGCCCTTCTGATGGTAATGATGGAAGGCCAACGTATATTGGTGCAATTGAAAGGTGGTCAAATAAAAAACTTGTCCTTCCTAGTGCCAGATGTACCTCCAACATCATCTTATTTGTTTTGGTACTCATCCTTCTCCTAAAATACTTTTATTTGAGAATATTTTTACACTTTTTGGCTTGAGTAAAACTGTAAAAAGAATTGCAGTTGAAAGCATTTATCATAATGTAGCCTGCTTACAACCTATTCCAATAATGAAGCTGCAATTTTTTTATGTTAGTCCTTTTAGTTTTGATGCCAAATAATATTTACATTGTAGTTAGAATGAGTTGTTTACCTTTGTTATAGGTTGAGAACATGGGCCGGGTAAATTATGGGCAATACATATTCGATAGGAAGGTAAAACTAATTCTTTTGCCAAGAAGTCAGAAAGTTGCTTGTATGATTACCTGATGGCATGGTTATTACTAATGTCGCATGAATCACTATAAATAAGTTCTCTACCGATGCTAACTTGAATATTTTCGGTATTTTGCTGCTGAAGTGCTTTGCTGAAGATTATCTACTGGTTTTTTTTTATTTTCAGTTGGTCTTTTCTCGCTTTTGCAGGGAATTTTGTCATCTGTTTATCTGGATGGGAGTATTTTAAATGGGTGGAAATTGATTTCACTTCCTCTTCACAATCTGAATGAGGTGCCAAAAATCAATCCCATCATTCGAGCTGCAAATTCAAGATTCCTTGCAGCATCAACCCACACAAAATTAGATGATAACCCTAGTAGGTTCTCAACATATAGAGTAGTGATCATTTTCCCTTATTTTGCGTCATTTTTCTATTGTCAATTCCGGAGTTGTTCTTTTGTTTTGTAGTCACATGACTTCTTGCTCTTATCACGTTTGCCAAACTCAAGTCATTTGTTGAGTCTTTAATTATAAACAAGATGGGCAATTGGGAAAAAGACAATTAATCAATGAGTTTCTATCTTCTCTTGGCAGAGAGTGTTTCAAAAGAACCTGGATTCTATACAGGGCATTTCTCTATTGAGAAGGAAGACCAAGTTAAAGATACATTTATTTCATTCAGCGGTTGGGGCAAAGGAGTAGCTTTTGTAAATGATTTTAACATAGGAAGATACTGGCCGGTACATAATACTTCTTGCTCTCTTATTGTCCCTTTTTTCCTCTCTTCTATTAATTTCACGTTCACTGTGTTGCTTAATTTCATATCCTTGTTATATGCATCTTTTCTGCTGAGTTTCTTCTATGACTGGCTCCTTTTGCAGTCATTTGGACCACAGTGCAACCTTTATGTCCCTTCTCCAATCCTTAAACATGGAGAAAACGTTCTGGTATGAAATGCCTAACCTTCTTATATATAATATGCTCAGAATAAAGAGTGCATATGATTGTGTTGTGTGTCTCTGAATGTGAAAGGTTGATTTATAGTAATTTATATCAATTGTTTCCACGTCTAAATTTTATTTATGCTAGTCATACAATTACTCACTGGTATCAGAACTTCTCAGGTTTCAATTTCTAGACTATCATGAATGGATTGTCAACTTTGTTTTCCGTTTAATGGGAGACATTGGCCACCTTTGATGATGGATTTGAAAATTCAGATGTTCCTCCTTTCTTCAATTCTATCAAGTCTATTTCTGAAAACTTCAAATTTGAATCTCTCTACTGATTCATTGTGGGGTGAGAGAGTAATAGAAGATTTTTCATTGCAGCCATTTATGACACCACCTTTTAGCTCTCTTATAATGTACAAATAGAAGATAGAAGGATGCAAGAAAAGCTAAATAAATACACTGGGAAAAGGATCAAAGCAGTATTCCGCGTGCAAAGGCGGCAAACTAGCTATTCATTATATACAATATAGAAGTAACAAGAGTGGCTTGCGACCTGCATGAGATTTTTAGAAGTTATGTCAATCTAGTTTTAACAAAAGGGGCTTTTCTTCTGAATTCCTGTTTCGGCTTGCCACTGCACAGGTTATTCTCGAGTTAGAATCTCCTCAAGCGGAGCTTGTAGTTCATTCAGTCAATCAGCCAGACTTCATGTGTGGTTCAAGTAAATTGAACGTGCACCCGCTTTAGTGACACAAAATTTTACGCATATAGAACGTCGTGCACAATTCTTGGAAGACGAAATTGATGCAACTGGATGGATGTCCTCCATGCCTGCAATGCTTTACCTCTCACGATCAAGCCATGCATGTCTTGTGACAGAATCATGCGCGCAAATTATATCATAGACCCTGCCTATATTACAATATGGATCAGGGGTCCGTTACAGGTATGAGTGTTTTTTCTTCTCCGGTCATGTTCTCTACCTTCTCTTTTCTACACTTTGTTTTTTTTGGTTTTTTTTTTTTGAATTAGTAGCTTCTTCTTCTTCCTAAGAGAATGGTGTCTCTTAAGTTCTTTAAAACCATAGAGGGAGGATTTGCAAATGGTATAATATTCTTTTGAAATTCAATAGTTTCTTCTTCTTCTTCTTCTTCCTTTTGTATTTTTTTACATTGAATTTTGACTGCAAATTATTTTGTTGTATTTGTGTAGTTTGTGCATATAAAATCATTAGTTGTAACATAAAAATTAATATGTTATTTTTTGGAAGTTTATGTTTTATTAAATAAAAATTAAATTGAATGTGAACCTATAAGTCAAAGTCAATGAACCTACAGATGAAAGTCAATAAAACTGCAGGTCAAGGTGAGTGAGCCTACTGCAAAATTTATTGATCTTCACCTGCATATTCATTTGAACTTGTAGATAAAAATCAATGAACTTGCAACAAACTCGTTATTTTGACTTGTAAATTCAATGATTCTCAACGAATATAGAAATAAATATCAATAAATTTTATAGTTTTGACTAATTAACCTATTAATTACTACAAGTATAAAGAGAAATTAACTAATTAAAACAAAGAAAAAAAATGTTCGACATAAAAAAAAAGTTTTCGACATTGCATATAAAAAAAGAAAAAGAAGACTTAGAGGTTAAAACTTAGAGCTGGAAAAAAAAAAGATGAAAAAGAAGGTGACAGTAAAAAGAGAGTGGTGAATAAAAAAGAAAAAGTGCGCTTTTTATTCACTAGTATGATAGAATCCTAATTTATATTGTAATATGAATAAGAGTATATAATATAATAATTAGTCATTGCATCTCTCATGCAACATGGATTTTCTTATATGGCCCAAATCATGAAAGTTTATAAAGTATTGGGCTCAATGCTTTAAACAATTTTGTAGCTTAATTCATCTTTAATGAAAATGAATTTTTGCAAAGAAAAAAAATAGAAAAGAATTTTTTTTTTTAAAAAAAAAGAGAAAAGGTCTAATTTGCACCTTGGGTTTTTGACCTAGGAGTACATTGGATTTTATTTTTATTTTTTTTGCCCAATAGGAACTTCTTTTTTGAAAATCTAGACATATTAAAACTTTATTGATTACAATAAAATTCAATAACGTTTTTTTAGTACAATTAAAAATTATAAACTAATAAAAAACTAATTTTAATGGATACTAACAAAGAAAATTGATAATTTTTTATAGAAATATATATATAACCTAATTATAAAATTTTAAAAGTTTTTTAACCTATAAAATAATTTTTTTTACATGTTTCTTAAATTTTTAAATAAATATTTAAAAAATTTTAAAATATTTTGCAGGCTTTAAAACTTTTAAAATTTAATAATTAGGTCATATATATATTTCTAAAAAAAATATTAATTTTATTTGTTAGTATTTTTTAAAATTAGTTTTTTATTAGTTTATAAGACTTAATTGTACTAAAAAAAAGTTATAAGATTTAATTGTAATCAATAAAGTTTCCATATGTCTAGATTTCCAAAACAGAAGTTTCTATTGAACAAACAAAAAAACATAGGATCCAATGTGCTCATAGGCCAAAAACTTAGTGTGCAAATTAAACCTTTTCCCTAAAAAAAAAAAAATTATAAAGTTTTGAATTTTTTTATTAAAAAATAAATATTAATAAAAACTTCTTAATATTTTACTTATCATAAGAATTTACCTTTCGGTCAATGTTATTATAATTTAAACAATTACAGCAACAAAAATTACGAAAATAAATTGTTTACAATATTTTTATTTTACCAAAATTATATATATATATATATATATATATATATATAGATAGATAGATAGATAGATAGATAGATAGATAGATAGCTAGATATAGTCTTCATATTGCTTGAATTCACCACTAATATAAAAGAAAAGTGAAAAAATGGATATGGAATAAAAAGATAATAAAGACATTTATATTACTACAATTATTATTATTATTATTATTATTGATTTAGAGGAGGGCACTAAGGCCAAACACAAAAAGAGAATTGCTGAACTCGCACTCTCCTAGACAAAGAGACCCCAAATCTATCCCCATCTAACAGCCTAGCCAACTCACCCGAAGATGACTGAACCACATGAACTCCAACAGGCTGAAGAAGAGCATCATTAGCAAGCTGGTATGCAACAAAGCTTCCCTCCCAAAATGTATGCACAATCTCCACATTCCAGTTCTTATTCAAATAATCCAAACAAGCAAACACCATATTAGTATGAATGCCATCACATGAAGATTTCTGAGTTAGCCATGCAACTACCACACTTGAATCCACCTCCACAATAACCCAAGCAAAATTCTTACTCCAAGCAAGCGCTAACCTTTGCATTAAAGCCCATAATTCTACCCCAACAACATTGCAAGCACCAATATGCAGCATGAACCTGATGATCCATTTCCCTTGTGAATCACGGAGCCACCACTAGCTCTCTAAAACATCCTCTTGCTACACCTATCGGTATTTAGCTTAACCCAGCCTTAAGAAGGACAGTTCCACCGAACTAATTAATCCACATACACTCCATTAGGAATTAAACTCTTCCTTTTAGCATTCAAAGCACATCGCACCTCTTCATAATAATCATAAAGCCATTTAACTCAAGCGTGAAGAGGAATTCTTTCACCTCTAAACACAAGGTTGCAGTGCCACTGTCAAGATCAAAATCGGGAGTTATGACCGGTGCTAGGAACGAGAAATTTTTTTAAATCTGAAACCTGTAGCAAGCTTTAAAAATAAAAATACATGCAATAATATAAAAATGTGCCAAAATTAAAATTTTAAATCGATATAAAAATTAATACGTAATATCATATCATAATAAATATTCATACAGTAATCTAATACAGAAATTCCAAAATCCAAAACATCACATTGCTGATACAATAATGTTACTACTACAGTTCTTTAGAGTTCAATAAAATTTCAGATAATAAAATTACATAGTTTAGTTGGGGCTGAAGAAGACCAAAGTAAAGTACTACTAGTACGGTCTGACAAAGAAAACTCTCCTAAAAAAAATGGTTGAGAGGGGGTCAAACCTTATTGAGTAAATTATTATAATATATATATATATATATATATATATATATATATATATATATATATATATATATATATATATATATATATATATACACACACACACACACACCTCGTAATGTCATATGCAATCAATCATCAGTATATATATAAATATATATAGGCACTTCACATAAATGCTAAAATTCAGTTTTATATATAATAAATGCAGAAAACATTTATTTAAGTGAAGGATTAAATAGAACCCTAAAAGTATTCGTAACCTCAAACAATATCTTACTAGCCATGCAGGTGATACAATGCAAATATGCATAGTTATTTAGGGTATTATAAGTATTGTTTTGTTTAATTTTAGTTTAGTTTGTGTGTTTATTTAGTTATGCAAATGCTATTTTTAGTTCTAATTGCTTTTTATGGTAGTTTGTATGTTTTATATTTGTTTTTAGGTTCAATTGATGTATGGGAAGGACTTTGGACTTGTTAGAATAAAGTATGAAGCTTGAGAAGCAAAAGGAAGTTGAATTGACATTGGCATGAGTCATTACAGTTAGATCGAGTCGTGACAGAGGCAAGCTGTGTCGAGTCACAGCCTGTGCCGAGTCATCCCAGTGATGTCTCACCAAAGGGTTGTAACTTTTAGTTTTGAGCAGTTTTTATATTTTGGCCATAACTTCCTCTACAAACATCCAAATGAGGTGATTCAAGTTTCTCTGGAAAGATAACTCAGAGATCTAGAACTTGAATAAGGGGACATTCTCAAGATAAGGTCATCTAAAAGGACAAAAATACCCTAGAAATTACTATATTTACATTGAGTCATGACCCTTCATTTAAAAGGGTAACTTCCTAATTGTAACTCCTTTTAACCACCTATAGGGTCTATATATAGATTATTTATCACCTGAACAAAGGGGATTAATATTATTATTCATTATTTTTAGATGATTCTAAATATATAACTTCATTAGTGCAATTGTTGCTTAGACTTAGTGTTTGAAGAGCAACTAGAAGGAGATCAAGTAAAAAGCAAGAAGAGAAGATTGTTCTACATCAAGAAAGTGCTAGAAGATTTAGTAAAAGGGTTTTATCAATCCTCTTTCTTCTTTTCTTATTGTTCTCTAACTATGTTTCTTGGCTAAGTCTTGTTTGAGAAGCAATGATGAATTAAATAAAAACTACATTTTTTAACTTATTTTGTTTATGATTTAATTTCAATTAGTGTTTAATTAAGTTATTAATGATTGATCACCATATGTAACTTATTTTAATTAAAATTACTTACAACGAGAGTTGGAGTAATTTTGTGGACATATAATTGAAATTACTTAAGAATTGGATTTACTTAAAGACAAGGAATTCATTTTAAAGGAAAAGAATTAGTATAATTACTTTATGATTTTTGTCTATCTTTACAAAGACACGAGAGTGATTTTAGACTCTAGACGGAATCATCCTTGATCGACAACGAGAGTTGCTTTTAAGGACTTATTGGTATAATGTGATTTATGATTTCATCTTATCTTTGCAATAAAATGAGAGGGCTTGCAGTCTCTAAGAGGAAATTCTTTTAATTGATAACGAGAGTTACCTTTAAAGACTCTAACTTTAAATTGATAATGAAAATTATTTTTAAAGATTATACACACTAATTTCCAATCAATATGTTTTATGATAATTTTTTATAAGTTCTTATTTATATTTTGAATTGTGCTTATTTACATTTTATTTTTGTTTAGCATTATAGTAAATTAGTAGTATAATGCTAAACATAAATAAAATGTAAATATATATAAGAGAAGCACAATTCAGAATGTAAATAAGAACTTATAAAAAATTATCATAAAACATATTGATTGGAAATTAGTGCATATAATCTTTAAAAGCAATTCTCATTGTCAATTTAAAGTTAGAGTCTCTAAAGGTAACTCTCGTTATCAATTAGAAGTATTTCCTCTTAAAGTCTGTAAGTCCTCTCGTCATATTACAAAGATAAGATGAAATCATAAATCACATTATACCAATAAATCCTTAAAAGTAACTCTCATTGTCAATCAAGGATGATTCCATTTAGAGTCTACAATCACTCTCGTGTCTTTGTAGAGATAGACAAAAATCATACAGTAATTATACTAATTCTTTTCCCTTAAAATGAATTCCTTATCTCCAAGTAAATCCAATTCGTAAGTAATTTCAATTATATGTCCACCAAATTACTCTAACTCTCGTTGCAAGTAATTTTGATTAAAACAAGTTACATATGGTGATCAATCATAAATAACTCAATTAAGCACTAATTAAAATTAAATCACAATAAGATAGAAAATGTAGTTCTTATTTAATTCATCATTGCTTCTAAAAAAAGACTTAGCTAAGAAATATAGTTAGAGAACAATAAGAGAAGAAGAAAGAGGATTGATAAAACCCTTTTACTAAATCTTCTAGCATTTGCTTAATGTGGAACAATCTTCTCTTCTTGCTTCTTACTTGATCTCCTTCTAGTTGCTCTTCAAACACTAAGTCTAAGTAATAATTGCTCTAATGAAGTTATATATTTGGAATCATCTAAAATAATGAATAACAATATTAATCCCCTTTGTTCATGTCATAAATAATCTATATATAGACCCTATAGGTGGTTAAAAGGAGTTACAATTGTAAAGGTACCCTTTTAAATGAAGGGTCATGACTCAATGTAAATATAGTAAATTTTAGGGAATTTTTTCCCTTCTATATGACGTTATCTTAAGAATATATCTTCATTAAAGTTCTAGATCTTTGAGTTATCTTTCCAGAGAAACTTGAATCACCTCATTTGGATTTCTGTAGAGGAAGTTATGGACAAAATATGAAAATTGCTCAAAGCTAAAAAGTTGCAACCCTTTGGTGAGACATCACTAGGATGACTCTGCATAGGTTGTGACTCGGCACGGCTTGCCTCTGTCACTACTCGTTCCAACTGTAATGACTCATGCCAGTATCAATTCAACTTCCTTTTGCTTCTCAAGCTTCATACTTCATTCTAATAAGTCCAAAGTCCTTTTCATACATCAATTGAACCTAAATTTGGCGTCGTTACCGGGGAATTTTTGGATTAGTAATTGTTATTAACTTAAGGTAGAGAAAGGTTGTTTTAGGCCTTATTTTAATTTTTATTTCTTTATTTTGTTTTTACTTTTTTGGTTATTTTTGTTATTTATTTGATTGTGAATTTACATGCTCATTAGAAGTACTAGTGATAGTAATTTAAACTTTAATCCTGAAATTAATTTAACTTTACGTGCTTTATGCATGGAACAAAGAAAAAGAAGAGAGAATCAATACTAACACCATGAGAAAGACTAGAGGATCATCATCTAAGAGGCCACACATTGAATAATCCAATCAAAAGGAGGAAGAAAATTTGAGCAAGACTTACAAGGCTAAGTTTCTAATCCTTTCCCATGTAGAAGGTGCTAGGTTGACAATAATCAGGTTTAGAGAAATCTTGGGTTGTAAGTATATTCCTAAATCTCTCTTGAACAATGTGGGTATGCTTGAAGTGTTTGATCAAATGTTAACTCAATGCGACCTTAAGAAATTTATTTCTATGCATGAGGACACCTATGTTGATTTAATTATTGAATTATACACTACCTTGGATGTTAATGAGAATAATTCCAAAATTATAGAATTTAGGATGGAAGGAAAGAAACGCCAATTAAACTATTCTTTCATGCATCGTGTGTTTGGTTTTAAAAAGGATGGGTTATGTGATCCCCCATCTAACTTCAAGTTGAATGAATTTTGGACATTTTTAATTGATTTTCAAACCCCTTTTCAACCTAAAAAAGCCAAGGCAATGTTCATTAAAGACATGAAATATTGGTTGTTGCATAAGGTTCAAGGATGTGTTGTTTTTCATAAGTTTGAGTTTAATAGGGTTTCTGCATAAGAAATGTTTCTTATGTGATGTATTCATCACAAGAAGCAAATTTGTTGGACCTATTGGATATTCAATCAATTGTTGTCTTATGCTCCACGTAAGAATTCACCCTTAACACATGGACATGTGATCACAATAGTAGCTAAGGCTTTGAATGTTGATCTTGCTGGTTATACTCGCAAGGTTGAATGCTCTTATTTTACTAACCATGCTTTTATGAGAGGGGAAGTCATTGATGTAGGATTCCGATTTATTTTCGTTCGATCACGTTCATGTTGGTGTGTACTTGCTAGCTCATTTCGGGTTGAGGAGTCTCCAATTGCTTATCCAATAGAAAGTGAACCGGAGGAAGTACTTCCTCAATATCAACCATTTTGAGATGTTCCTTTGCTAACTTATCCTCTTCAAAGTGCACCAAGCTCTTCACGTGATCACCCTCCCATTTGGGACCAAATTTTGAACAATCAAATTACCCTGTAAGGACAATTGAATGAGATGGAGTTTCACAAAAAACAATTGGCTCGTCATCATCAACAAAAAATGGACTACAAGTTGAAACAATACTTTGCTCAATCTGAATACTCCATTGAGTCTCTGCCCGCTACTCTAACCAACAACTAGGGCAATATTTCTATCCTTTCCTTTGCTTTCTTTTCTTTACATTGAGGACAATGCATGCTCTTAAGTGTGGGGGAAGGGATATATATTAGTATTAGTATATTAATCATTTATATATTAGGATTTTATATTAGTTTGTGTGTTTGTGCTATATTTTTATGTATTTGCATTAATTTTGTTATTCATTTTGCTCCTATATTTAATAAGTAGCCATCCTCAATAGTTTTTTTAATTTTGATGAAGTCAATATGTTTTGTTAATAATGAATTTCTTATTGCTCAATTGGTAGAAATTTAAGCTTTATGTAGTATAAGTAGCAAGTTTATGTTTTTTATCTCTCTTTATTATTTTTAAAGTTTAAAGAATGCTTTAGTCAACTTGCTAACTATGCTTAAGGCTAGGTAGTTATGATTTAAGCTTAGGTTTTCTAGAGACTTAGGTAACCTTAAGGAAACTATTGCCATAATACATATGAAAATTACTTTTCAATAATGGATGAAGACTTAAAAAAAAAGTAAAAGAAGAAAAATAAAATATTAATGATGCTTGTAAGTTGATGCATCTTGAGTAAGTTGTGTGCAATTGAGTATGCTCCTTAGTTGCATTCATTCGGAAAGAGATGTATAATGTCACAAGTAAATGGATCTCAAGTAAGTTGAGTGCATTTGTGTTTGCTCCTCATTTGCATTCATTCGGAAAGAGTACATTTAGTAAGTATGCTTATGAATAAAAATGTCTAAAAATGCCATGAGAAAAGTATATTGATATGTGTGCCTAACATTGTCTCAAGGTTATTTTTGCCTATAGAATTCCTAAGTTTGAAGCACAACTATTTGGCTAAGTAGCTTAGTTAGAACTTTGACTTTGCATTTTTGACTTTATTCTTAGTAGATTGAGATAAATTGGTAAACTTATTGCCTATGTTATGAGACTTATTTATTCTATCATTGATGAGCATTGAAAATTCACTTATTGAATTATCCTTTTCTAACTTCATTCATAATTAAAATGACTTAATAAGGATGCTACCCTTATTTTGGAGTAAATGATAATTTTGTTAATTTATTCATATTTGATATATACTTGCTTGAGGGAAAGCAAGGTCTAAGTGTGGGGGAATTGCTTACATAATTCCAAAGAAATTCTCTTATTCTATTTTTGGACAGTAAACTAGCCTCGAGACACTAAGTCAACTGAGCTCTCGCAGTCTCACTATTAGTGTGATTGGCCCAAGACACTAGGTCAACTGAGCTCCAACAACCATACTACTCACTTACTGAATTCTTAATATTCACAATAATCAATTTCACCTTAAATGATTCTCACAATATTAACTCTAAAGTCTAACAAACCGGTACGTACACAATCCTAGTGCAGCCCACTAAGTAGTACGTTTTATTGATGTCCTTTATATAAATTGTATATTTATGGAAAATAAATAAATGCGTAATTAAACATAAATGATATTCTTTCTAAAAGAACAAACCATTTATATACCAAACATCTATTGGAAATGAAAAGAGTCCTAGAGGGGGAGTGAATAGGACTATCAAATAAAAATGAGGAATTAAAAGAATTCTTTACAAGAATTAAACAGAAGTTGAGAAGGAAGAATGAAAAACACAAAGATTTCAGGAGTTTAAATTCAACAAAAATCCTATGTCTTCACCTAACTTATCTCCAAGTTAGGATTTTTAATCATCCACAATCTTACTCACAAGATTGAGATTATACAAGAGTTTTATGGCTCACTCTTATAACCTTACAATATGAGTTTTCAAGGCTCATTCAAAAAACCAAAACCCAAGTGTTTCAATGGAAAACACTTAAACCAATTCCTTTAGAAATAAATTTCACTTCCCTTATAATCTAACCCAAGATTTAAGATGAAGAGAAATTTTATTTCTAACACACACCCAACTCTCATAAGAGTTATACAAACAAAGAATTGTTTAAGAGAATTTGATAGCTCAATGAAAGCTTAAGAAATAATGAATGATAAATAAGTTTCTTAACTTCCATTCAGCTCTAGAGGTATTTATACTAAAAAATATGACTGTTGGAGGTGCAAATGATGTGTCCAACGTCTATATTTTGAATTATTGAGACTGATGTTGTTAGACAACTATTAATGGATTGAAATCATAATTAGCTCTTCAAGACGTTTGAATTTGCCCACACTTTCTTCACAAAAGCTGTATATATTTGAATTATATTTCTATATCAATTTGAATAACCTAAATTTGACTTATTTATCTCAAGATATGTCCAAAATACTAAGAGTTATACAATCTGTAATACAGACTACGGTCAGATAGCTATACCCAAATTGAAGCCGTGGTTTGCTCCTGAAGAAATTTGAATTTATCCATACTTTCTTCATTAAAGCTGTAGATATTTGAATTATATTTCTATATCATTTTGAATCACCTAAATTTGACTTCTTTATCTCAGGATATGTCCAAATTACTAAAGGTTGTGCAACCTGAAATGCAGAATACTGTCAGACAGCTACACACAAGTTGAAGCCGTGATATACTCCTGAAGAAATTTGAATTTGCCTAAATTTTCTTCATAAAATTTGTATATATTTGACTTATATTTTCATATCATTTTGAATCACATTAATTGGACTTCTGTAATTCAAGATATGTCCAAAATACTAAGAGATGTGCAGTCTGAGATGGCAGACGTATACGTGGATTTCAACTCAAAATTTTCCTAACCAAATGAACTTGGATTTTGACAAATAAGCCCAATTCAGAAAGCTCAAGATATCTAATTCAAATGTTAAGAAGCTCATTTTCTCATTTAAGAGCTCTAAAGATGTTAAAAGCCTTCTTGAATCTTAGAGGTTCAATTTGTCCGAAAAGTCACTATTTATCCAAAAGTGTATATGCTTGGTATATGTATGGTATATAATTTCCTACACACTTAATTGAAATTATTAGTATAAAAATTGTTTGTCAAAGTCCAAAATTTGGAGTTTGATCATGCAAATGGTCAATAGGAAAAATATCAGTTATGTGCTAAAAATATTTCAAGTTCACATGCCACGTATAAACCATAAGTATACAAAAAATATACTAAATGCATATTAAGAATATATCAAATGTATACGTTGCATATATATTGAAATATACTGAAAGTATACCGAACATATACTAAATCATTTAAAGAAATAATTCATATTAAAACATAAATACTTATAATCATGCATCTATATGCAATGTATATATAAAATAATAACACACAGGTTGACGCTCCTCGAGACAAACTCGACGGATCTAGTCCGATAGACTTTGGTTTCGGCGTAACTAAAAAATAAATATAATGATAATATCATAATCAATTCTAACTTATACTTCTAAGAATTTAAAGGAGGACTCAATCTAAAAATTCAAAACTCAGTCAAAACACAGAAACTCAGGACTAACTCGATGTCACATTTTACGAGAAATCTACTAAAAAATTGATAGAACCTCTATAAAATGGACATCTCTTCACTGATAGTAGAGCCGATCTTGCAATACAAACATACTTTTAAAACACAGAGTACTCAATACCTCAGGTTGGGACCCCAAACTACTCAAATTTTCAACCGAGATTCACATATCACTAAAAATAAATATTAAATAATAAATATAATAAAAATCATTAAATTTCATAAATATCCATAAAATACTAAAATATAATATATTTAAACATTAAAAACATTTAATATAATTATTTTCATATTAATTAAATAAAAATCTCAAATAATATTAATAAAATCCCAATTTTTCAAATATTCAAAATAGAATATTCAAAGTCACATTTAATTATTCAAATAGTTTAAATATATTATAAAAGTAGTTAAAAACCCATTTAATCACCAAAATAGTAAATAATTTATTATTTGAATATAATTTTTGAAAATTAGTATTAATTAGTTAAAAATAGTAAATAATTTGTAAAAATTATTTTAATACCCTATAAAATTCTAAAATCATTTAAAACATATTATTTAACTATAATTTCAATAAAAACACACAATTAACCTATATATTCAAAATTCACATAATATTAAAAATATTTCCAAAAATTATATAAAATCACTAAAAATTATTTTGTCAATACTAAAATTACTAACTTAAATTAATAACACTAACTGAATCAAATTCCCATCCAAAATAAATAATTAACATAATTAAAAAAATTCAATTTAAATTATTAAAATATTAAAAAATACCAATTATCCAAATTAATACAAAAAATATATTTAAGCAGATTGAGCTACCTATAATCATATTGTCAAAGAGAAAAACCATGGATCAAACACAATAATTAGAAAAAAATTCTAAACCCTAATGTCACCTAAATAAAAACTTGACATAACTCAAAACCAAGATAGATTAAGCTCAAACAGAGCTTAGAACTAGACTCACCGGTGTTAGAGTTTCCAAAAGAGATCAAAATGGAGAGCTCTCTTAACCGAAATCATCACCGGTAAAAATGGTGCTTGTCTCAGTTTCCTGCATCCTTTGGCATTCTAGTGAGCTTTAGGTGGTAGAGGATAACGTTTGGAGGTGGTTGGAGGTAGTGGTGGTCGCTAGTGGCACAGTGGTAGCTTCGACGTGGCGTGTTGGCAGTGGTGGTTCGTCAGGGAAGAAGGAAAAAACAATGGAAGAAGAAAAAGAAATAATAGGGAAGAGAAGAACTAGATTAACCCGATTTTTGTCCTGATGCACTTTATATATATATATATATATATATATATATATATATATATATATATATACTTTAACTTTACACTTAACTTGTATACATATATATATATATACACACACACACACAACACAACACAACACAATACACTAACATAATATAATAACAATAACACTAATTATAATACTAACATTAACCCTAGTTAAATAATAATAATAATAATAATAATAATAATAATAATAATGATGATGATGATAATGATGATGACGATGACTTAATGTTTTTAAATAGTAAACTCTCAAATAAATTATTTTACGTAAATAAAACTTTTAGAATAAAATAAATGAAGAATATACACAAATAATGATAATATATAAATAAAATTTAAAATTTTATTAACACTGCATATTCCAAAATAATTTTATATTATTTAAAATATCAGGTCATAATAGGTACTTTCACAGCCACCATAAAATCATAGCAAACTTATATGCCCATTTATAAGTTTGACTTTTAAAATCTTAAAAAGATAGGTTTACCTATATCCAATCTTCAAAAGGGAGAGTCCAGAAATCTTAAATGTTGCTAGTTTGAATGAAAATATTCCAAATATTAGAAGCTAGCGAACAGTCCTGAAAGATATGCAATAGCGATTCCTCTCTACAAATATAGATGAAGTAGCTTAAATCTGCAATGAAGCCTCTGCGCACACATTCGACATTGCACATGACTCAACCTTGTCTAACAAGCCACATAAACAAACAAATCCTTAAAGGAACATTCATATGCCAAATTACCTTATAAATCTTATGCTTGCCCAGACCTTTTATCTATTGCATATCATAAACTGATTTCACCGAAAAGTTGCCATTATAAGATAAAGCCTAGTAAAGTTGATCCTCAATATCATTATTAACCCGCACCAAGAAGGTAAAGAAACAAGCTAAAATATTGTTAAGAAATACACCCTCAAGAACATCCCAATTCCACCTTTGATTCGAAAGCCAATAACTATCAACTGACTTGTATTGATTCATTATATTAATTTTTACTAATGCAATAGAAATTAAAGGAACATTTAAGAACCATATGTCTAGCCAAAACATCGTTCCTTTCCCATTCCCCACTCTCATTCACATGCCATCAGAAATAAAGGGAGAAGCCTTGACAATGCCTTACCAAACCATTAAAGCGTTATGCTTCCTCACCAAATCCTTCACAGACATCTTAAACCAGCAATAATTATGCCTAATAACATTAGATCATAAGCTACCTTTATCAATAATCAAATGTTATCCCAACTTAGCAAGAAAAGCATTATTTGTATATCGAAGATTTCTTAAGCCCAACCCCTTAAAAGCCTTAGGCGAAGTAATAATTTCCCAATTTAGAAGACTCATCGGTCTATACTTAGTAGAGTTTCCACCCCATAAAAATTAACGAGTAACTCTATCAATCTCGTTAGTAATTGATACAGGAAGAAAGGCTATTTTCATGGAATAACTTAGAATATTCAACAACACTGACTGAACAAGAACTGCACACCTCGCAAAAGAAAAGGTCTTCGACTTCTAACCTACAAGCCTAGCTGAAATTCTATCAAGCACATGCTTAAAGTGATTTTTGGATGAACTCACATGAACTGCGTTTGTTCTCAAATATTTTCCCATCTCTTAAACCATTGGAATCCTAGATAAAGAAGACAACTCTTTAGCTAGGTTTGAGTTTACATTCTTTAACACAAAATACTAGATTTGGCAAAATTAATCATTTGCCCTGAAATAATATAAAAATTCACTAGAACATCTAAAATAACTCTCATTTGATCCACAGAAGCCTCAATAAATAACACCATATCATCCACAAACATAAGGTATGACAAAGGAGGGCCTTATTTGAAAGGTAGATTAGATGAAAAAGGATTGCCATAACCATTTGATTAATTAGCTATGATAAACACTTAATACACAGGATAAAAAGATAAAGGGAAATTGGGTCTCCTTGTTAGATTCCCCAAAAAGGCTTAAAAGACTCAAGTTTCACCCCATTCCAAAGAACCGCCAACAAAGCCAAAGAAAATACAACTCATAATGCTTCTAACCAAGAGGAATTAAGTCCCATATCCTTCAAGATATCCTATAAAAAATCCTAAGAAACTCTATCATATGCCTTTTCAAGATCAATTTTGATGGTTATAAAACTTTTACCTACTCTTTTTGAATGCATTAAGTGAGTCAATTCTTAAAAAACCACAATAATATCTATAATCTAACGACCCAAAATAAAGCTACACTGCATTAGAGCTACCAAAAAAAAGGAGAACATGCTTCAAACGATTGATAAACAAATTAGTTAATAACTTATATAACACATTACAAAGACTAATGGGGCACATTTTCTTCAAATGCTCAAGATTGGATACCTTCAAAATTAAAACAATAACAGTCTCATTTAATTATGTAGGAAGCTCACCAGTTTTAAAAAAATCTAAAGCAAATTTGCAACCATATTCCATAATTTTTTATAGAACCCTATTTAATACTTATCTGGTCTAGGAGCTTTAGAAGGAGTCATCTTGAACATTGTTGTTTGGATATCTTAAATGGAAAAGGGACTAACTAGCTGCTCCTGTTGCATTATAGACAATGAAGGAAAGAATCTACAAGGAAAATCCATGCTATTAGTAATTTCACCCTATTATGCTATATACAAATTTCTAAAAAACTCATTGGCCATTCGTTGGGGAATAGCTTGATCCTAAATCCAAATATTTGAATCATCTTTAAGACTTTGAATAAAATTTCTCTTCCTATAAACTAAGGTAAAAAGATGAAAATTTTTTATGTTTTTTGTCCCTCGAATGAATCCATTCCTCGCGAGACTTTTGAAATCAAAACATTTCCTCCTGCTTTAAAACTAACTCAAAATCTTGCTTGAGTTTGCATTGAAGACCCAAAAAATGATGAGAAGGATTAATAGCAAGGATTTTTTTTAATACCATTAATATGCTACTAAAGACGCCTTTTTCAAGAAAAATGTTACTAAAGCAATAAGTTTTTTTCAATCCTTAATCTTTTGAGTTAATATAGTAATATTGTTTAAAATTAAAGTGTCATCTGCCTAGTTAAAAATAATAACCTCCTTAAAATCCAGATGGAGAAACCAAGCTACTTATACTCTAAATGAACGGTTAATGACGACCCGAGTAGAAGCCTTGATTTGGATGAATAATGGATGATGATCTGAATAATGCTAGGAAGATGAGTTACTAAGCTCTACGAGAAATAATGTTGCCAGGCTGAATTACACATTGCTCTGTCAAGTCTATCCCCTTTGAAACTCAATTTATTTTTTCCTTTTGACCAAGTCAGGTGAGGACCTACAAAACCCAAACCGATAAGACCTTCCTCAAACATCTACTGGTTAAATAAAGCACTATGTGAAATAGTAAATCGAGCACCATCACTAACTTTTTAAACTAGGGAGAACTGAATTAAAATCACCAATAATTAACTAAAGGCCATTCACATTTAACTTGGACCTTAAGAGACTATGCTAAAGATCCTTTCAAAGAGAAGCATTATGACTTCCATAAACAACCGAAAAGAACCATCTACCACCCCTAATCTGATCCACACAATAATTAATAAACTAAGAATTTGTATAAATCACCTATACATTCATATCCTGACGCTAAAAAAGCCAAATTCCACTAATGAAACCTAAGGCTTCCACCCTAACTCAACAATCAAAACCCATCCTCTAACAAAATAAATCAACATTAAAGCCACTTATCTTTGTTTCCACTAACCCAAGCACAATGGGATTATACAAAGTAATCATAAACTTAAGGGTGCGCTCAAACTTTTTAGAAGCTGCCCCTTGACAATTCCATATTAACAATGACATAAAAAAAAAGAGAAAAAGTGGAAAAATCCATAACATAACACAAACAAATCAAATTCTCATAAAAGAGAAAATCCACCAAATTAGTTAAGATGCCCCCTCTCAAATATGTGCACACGCTCTACAAGGGTCTTAAAACCATTGTTACCAAGAAAATTGCCCTCTTCACAAAACTCATTTTCCCCACAATCGGTATCTACATCCTCCATCTCTTTTAAACCATCTGGGGGATATGAGCTATAAGGCAAATAAATAATGTGATTTGCTGGAATCCCAGCTTTTTCGTAAAATAAATTAAGAATATTAGCTATATTGTTTAGGTCCTGGGAATGTTAAACCACTATAGTAGAGTTGACTTCACCTTTCCGTCTATACACCACCATATGCTTAGAGGCATCAGCAACCTGGTTAGAGCTCCCCACCCCCTTATTCCTCATTGCATTGTTCTTAAAGCTTTCCCTTCTGACTTTTATTAAGTTATTATTTTTACATCACTTTCTTTCTACTTTCCTTTAGAACTGACTCGTTGGACTTGCACATTGGGCCTTGATCCATGCCCTCTTCCTCTACTTAATCTTATAGTACCTCTCCCATTTGTCCTAAGGGCCCAATTAAAGATAGCCTTATTATCAAAATAACCCAAATCATTTTAAAAAATCTGCCCATTATTCTTATCCATATCCAACACAACAAAGTAGTATGTACCCATATTAACCCTTGTATTAATTAGGTTATTTTCCCCATTCTTTGGCACCAGTTTCAAATCTTTCCTACTTGCATTACCATGTTGACTGTCCTTCCTACTAGGTTTTTGAGATTTCCTCTGGACAATCATCCATTTTCCAAATTTGTCCATGATATTTGAATTCATTCTCTCCTCAACCTTCCTATTCTGATAACCACCATCCTTCCCTTCCTTATCTTCTAACATTGGTGCTTCCTTTGTCAATTTGGCATTCTCTAGGCATAGCTCCCTCTTATGGTTAAATCGACCACATTCAAAGTATATGAGATGAATGTCTTCATACTCAATCCTGCACACCCTTCTACGTAGCTTAAACTTAAATAAAAGAGGCTTAGAAAAATCTAACTCAACATACATCCTTATAAATTTCCCTTTGAGCAATCACCTGTATTAACATCTACTTACACCAAATTGACTATTCTCTCCCTTGCTTTCATAAAAAAATTAACATTATAATATTCTATGGGAAGACAAGGAAAGTGAACCCAAGCAACAATTTTATCAATAGTAGCTTCTACTGTATCAAAATTTGGAGTCCATCTCTTGATATTCAAATAGTGATCAAGCATCATCCAAGGACCTTTAAAAAGAGCATAATTATAATCTTTAATAGACGTGAATTTCACTATATAAAAATCATTCTCAATGGCAACCATTAGGGCCATATTTTTTTTAAAGCATTTATACTCATATTTTTAATTGCCATTTCTAAATCATATATCCTAGGGATAAGGTTCATTTAAGCCCCTCATATTTACATGAAGGCTCAAATATGCCCTCCAATTTTTTTTAGCTCAAATAACTTAAGAATTATTTAAAAATAACTTTCGTGGCCTTTATAAATGAAGACAAAATTTGAATATAAACGACCATTTTCTTTTTGTTGATGTGGAACCAAGTGGTCCCATTCTAATGAAAGTAATTTGCTCTAGAATCTTTGACAAAACTTAGGCCATGTTTGGTTTACTGAATAGACCAAGAATAAAATAGCTATTATTTACTTTGGTTCAAATTTTGTTATAAAATACTAATTCTATAGAATAATAATTCTACAATTTTTGAAGAATAATCATTCTTCCAAAAAACTAAAGAATAGGTATTTTTTGCCCTTGGAATAGACTATTTCCACTTTTATCCCTCTTTTTATGTTTAAGCTCTTATAATGTTCATGTTTTTGCTTTCTCTTTTTTTTTTAAAATAATTTAATTCATATTTTTTAATATTTATTTTTTAATTTAATTTAATTCAGATTTGGTAACCATAAATTATATGAAATTTATTTATTTTATATGTTTGTATTTTTATGATTAAAAAATTTTAAAATACTATTTATTTATTTATTATGCATTTAGATTATTTTAGAGAGATAAAATATATTTGCTAATTTTTTTTATATAAAACATGGTAAAATTGTATGCCTATTTAATTTTGATACTAATAATGAAATTCATTAATAAGGGTCTTAATGTCATTTATGCTTAAATCTATTTATCCCTCATAGTAATTCTAGGTCATGAATCAAAGCATGAAATAATAATTATTCAGTAAAAGTTATTCTAAGAATACCTGCCTATTCTATTCTTTAAGAATTATAATTCTATTCTGCACTTATTTCATTCTATGAACCAAACATGACCTTAAAGAATCTTAAATTATGGGTAGAGGACAAAATAATTGTTAACTGTGGTGCATATTGAATTTTAAAAGTTTTCAGCTATGTCCAATAGAGAACTCACTATTATGTTGTAATGCTGCCAACTTAACGATGGAATTGTACTGGCTAAGCTTGTTTGTAAATTTGGCAGAGAAGAGGAATTTTGATGATCTTATATTGAATATTGGTGCTAGTGGTGGAGCTGCTGCTATTACCATTTATGCTCCCACTGTTGGTGGTGGTGCCCCCGTCGACACTCCTACTACTAAGAGGAATAAGGAGGAGCCAAAAGAGGAGAGTGATGAGGACTTAGGATTTAGCTGGTTCCAATAGCTCGATTGTTTTTAGAGTTAGGTCAAAGTTAGGGTCAATTTGACTGGTAAGGTAGATTTGATTAGATTTTAATTTATCTTGCATTTTGGGACTTATTCAATCAATTTGTATTTTGGAATTAATTTTTAGTAACTTGAGATAGTTTATAGTTTCAATTGTTAATAAAAAAAGAAGAAGCAAATTTTGATAAAACTCAAGAAATCAATGGCTTATATTCATTGAAACCAAATAATAGAGATGGAAGGTGACAAGTGAAAGGTGTTGTTGGCTTAGCCAAATGGTTGAGGAAGGCTAACAGTAAGAGCATCTAAAGTATAAACCACATGTCACATCATCAATTTATTATCCCCTCATTAATTACACTTTTTTTTTTACTATAGATTACACTAAAAAAAGTATAATAATTTGGACCCATCTGAATCCACTATCAAATCACATTTAT
The DNA here is from genome assembly GCA_947683625.1 of Mallotus nudiflorus. Classification (NCBI taxonomy): domain Eukaryota; kingdom Viridiplantae; phylum Streptophyta; class Magnoliopsida; order Malpighiales; family Euphorbiaceae; genus Mallotus; species Mallotus nudiflorus. The sequence continues at coordinate 1,390,686 of CANTUR010000187.1, read as the reverse complement.
ATTTTAATAATTCATTTACATATTTCATAAATAAATAATTGTATTTAAGGAATTATATTAGTGAAATAAGATTAAAACATATAATTGCTAGCAACTATATTACTATTTTTGGGCTTGTTGTTTTATAGTTATTGTGTTTATTTTACTAAAATCATATTAAGGCATATTATTGCTAATAATTATATTGTTTAAATTAGTTTCAGACATATAATTGCTAGCAATTATATCATTTAAATTAGATTAAAACATATAATTGCTAGCAGTTATAATATTTTTTTCAAAAAATAAAATTTATAATCTAAAATATTTTAGTAATTTTAAAATTTTTATTAATTTCCAAAAATTACATTATAATCAGCCTTAATTAAAAATATTTGATTCAATCAACTTAACTCCATCACATAATTTTCTCTCAATAAAAATATAAAATAATAAAATTAAAAACACTAATTGTAATTGTTATTGTCCTTGAATCATTCCCAAATAAAACTACATGCAATTAAAACTAAACTTAAAATTACAAATGAAACTACATGAAATATAACTAAACTTCAAATTACAAATAAAAATACTAATATTAAAATTAAACTAAAGAATATTATATTTAGTTTTAAAGATAGAACACATATGCTCATGAATTTGAAGTTGCTGCTCAATTATTTCTGTTGTATCCTTGAGCAAGATTTCATAATCACTTTGAAAAATATAACTTTCCAATTTATTTACTAAACTTTCAATGGCTTGCACTTTTTCTTCTTTATGTTCTTTTAACATGTTCTCAGTTTGCTTAAGTTCCTCATTTTTATTTTCTTCATTCACCTTTTACTTTCCCTTTCTCTTTCCCTACTTTGCTTTTTTTTTTTCACCAATCAGACGAACTTCTACTTCATTGTTATCAATGTCAAGACTTGTATCTCCATTGGATGAAAAAGTATATGTCCTGCTTTCATCAATCTTTGTTTTTTTTTGTAAAAACATTGCAATGGATTATTTGTTTTCCATTTCGAATCATCTTTTAGCATCACCCACACATGCTCATGTATAGAATGCTTTTTATAGTTCTACTTGAAAAGCTCACGGGTGTGTTGTTTTAATTGGTCATCATTCCACCCACTATTATGTTTTCTAACCAATCTATTATAGTATGGGATGAATTCATTAACCATCCAACTCAACCAATACCAATGTGACTTCACGACTTTATCCTTTCTTACTAGTTCAGATTTTCGATTTTCGTTGAAGTAGTCAGTGACTTGTTTCCATAAAGTCTTTTCATTTTGGAAGTTACCAGTAATGCTACATCTGAAAATTATGAGCCAATAATTTGCAAGTAGCTTATCATCATCAATACTCTATAGAGCACGTTTGTCTTAAGTTTCTTCCACTGGTTCATTGGTGAGAGTAATATTTTTGACCTCCTATTGAGTTGAATATGGCAAAATTTGAGAGTCCAAAATAGAATCTATTTTTGTTGCATATTCTTGCTCAGTGCTGGAATCAATATTTTTTCTCGATTCACTTAGAGTTGGTGGGTTTTACAAATTTGGAATATATGAGAAATAACCCGGAGCCAGAGACATGGGAAACGGATATGAAAAATTTGGCGGATAATTGGAATGGAGTGGGGGATATGGAAAATTTTGCTGGAGGATTATTAGAATATGGAATTTTTGGATAAAATTGAAAATTTTGATGGTTTTGGTTTTGTGAGAAGGAAATTTTTTTCATATTTAGAGCATCAAAATAAGGATTAAAATTGTTAAAATTCTCATCCATAATGAGAAAATATAAATCAAAGAATTGTAAATTGTGTGAAATTATAGAAAGATGTTAATGAAATAGAGAGTGATAGGAGATAAAATAGTATTAATATTTATAATCAAAACTTTTATCAAATAAAATTAAAAAAAAAATTAAATAAATTTTTTAATTTTTTTTTTATCAAATTCATCGATACAATATTTTTTTAAATAAAAAAAACTGTAAAAGGCTGCATTTTGCAATACATTGACACGGATCATGACAATGAAACACACAATGAATATTGTGTCATGGAAAAGGTGTAACGAAGGTCATTACATTCTTCATGGCACCTCATTGTGGATGCCCAAAGTACTCATTAGTGGTGGCTATCCTGCTTGACCTGCCAGAGGAACGCCGCAAGATATTGGTCACTCAGGGTTGCATAATGAGAGAAATTGAGCCTGTTTATCCACCTGAGAATCAGACTCAATTTGCCATGGCTTATTAGTTAATAGTACAAATCATGGTCCGATTAATAGGTTGCTATTTGCTTGGTTTGAACCTGGTCAAACTCGTTTCAAATCAAAGGCGCCAACTGGAATTAATGTGATGCTCAGGCACGCAGATGCAGGACTCCACCAACTTCATGTCTCGCGAGTGTCCTTAGGCTTGGTGTGATATCTGGTAATGAATGTCGGGATGTGTGTGCGTATATATATATATATATGTACGTGGTTCATGAATATGGTTCCACACAACAAGAAAGATACGTCTGATTTAACCTGTAGATAAATTCCATGCAATACATTCAATGTTACGTAAGTATATGAAATAATTTGATTATTCTCGAAATAAAATTTTTTAAATAACTAATTTTTTTATGTATAAAATTTCAATTTAAATCTAACTAAATTATTTTTTAAAATAAATTGTTTAAAAATTATAAAACATGTAGTGATTGGTCAACTTCTTTGCCACTTGATGGAATTAATTAGTCAAATTGTTTAAAACACACCGTATAGAATTTTTGTGCAACGACTAAAGGATAAAGCCTATATGTTTTTATATATTCTTACTATGGTATAAACGTTACAAATAAAATTATATTTAATTACATACATAGGTTTATAATGAAGAATAACTCGTTTTATCTTTATGTGATGAAATAAAATTGGGTCATCTCGTGGAGTACATTTGGACGCCGAGCATGTAACCACCATTAACCATGTCAACGTTTGTTCAAAATCACCGTTAAAATGAGGGCTTAAAAAGATACTTTTATGAAGAGTCCTTTGTTTTTATCCAAAAAAAAAAAAAAAAGGACTGATCCGCGATAAACATTAGGGGCAAAAATTAACCTTAACCCTTTATCCTATTCTGTTTTAACTGTTAACTAATTGGCGCGGAAACGTTTCAATGCCTTTTTTTATTTGATCCCACCTACACTTTGAAAAAAAAGAAAACGTTTCGATCACTTCGTTGAAAACAGTCAACAGTTAATACCTAACAGTTAGAGCCTCCCCTTCCTTCCCTTTAAAAAACCTTCTCTCCCCTTTCCCTCTACGGTTGCCATACAATTCTCCCATTTTCCTCTGTGGTTGCCATACATAGTGTTAGAACCAAAAGCAGCAGCAGCAGCAGCAGCAGCTAGCACTTGTCGATCATTAGATCCGATGCGATGCTTATTGGTGTTGAAGTTGCTAGCTGTCAAGAGTTCTTAGTATTTAGACTTGGTCTTAATTTCATTGCCATACATAGTTATCGATCTACCACGTTAATAGGCTTGGATTTGTTTTTTCTGTTACTATATATATATATATAGCCACTTGAGCTATTTGATTTAATGCAGAATACACTTTTCTCATTCTTGTATTTTGTAACTAATTGGACCTAAAAAAGAACACTAATAGGAAAACAATGGCAGCCACGACGAGAAAGAGAGCCCCTAAAACGACGCTGTTTTTAGCACTAATTGTTTCTTTACTAGCTTTTGGAGCTCTCGTTCCAGTAGTGCTCGCTCATTCTCACTCTCACTACCATCGTCGCCACAGAAAGGTCTTCGCTATAATGTTCTTTATCTTTCAAAAATTCTTATGGATTTTACTTTTTTTTTTTAATAGTTCCTCTGGCTTTTTTTTAGTTGACGTAAAAATGGCGTTTTTAGGTAAATGGCAGAAGCTTTGAGATAGAAGATGATATGTTTTGGAAAAACGGTAAGCCGTTTAGAATAATTGGTGGCGACTTGCATTATTTTCGAGTTCTTCCTCAGGTATATTTTAATTTTGTTTAAGTAATTTGAAAGCTTTTAACTAGTTCATATTAGTATACTACATTCATCAATTGCACATGCAAATTCAATTCAGTTCTTGCAAAATAATGCATCCTTTGCATGATTTCGTTTTTCATTTCTTGTATATTTTTTTAAAACTTTCCAAATATTCTAGAATTTAGTTCAATTTTGTGTTATTGCTGGAATTTTAAGTCTTTCAATTTTTGTTTTCTTGAAAACAAAAAAGGCGGTTTCAAGATATTTTGGGGGAGATGAAATTATGGCACAATTGACTTTGATTTTGCAAGAATTCAAGTTCTTACACTTGATTTATTTGAAAAAAGGCCTCTTTTTTGGGTGGTCTTGAATTGAATTGTTTTATTGTTTGTTGTTAATTGTTTGAACTGATGGGTTTGATTTATTTGGGTGAAGTACTGGGAAGATAGGTTGTTGAGAGCGAAGGCTCTGGGCTTGAATACAATTCAAACATATGTTCCTTGGAATCTACATGAACCACAACCTGGCAAGTTCGTTTTTGAGGGTATTGCCGATCTATTTTCCTTTCTCAAACTCTGTCAGAAGCTGGACCTCCTTGTTATGCTTCGACCAGGGCCTTATATATGCGCAGGTTTATTCTGACTGTCAAATTAAGGAGTTATCAAATACATTATTGGTCTATTTGAAGAAAAATAGCTCTTAAGAAATGAGTGGCATTGTTGTATTTGTTGCAGAATGGGATTTGGGAGGTTTCCCTGCTTGGTTGCTGGCTAGAGAACCACCTCTCAGACTGAGATCATCTGATCCTGCTTATCTTAAGCTAGTATGTTTCTGCAGTGGCCTTTTTCTCCGTAAATTAGGAATATCATGGCTTATAAATGGTGCATAATATTGATCTGCTGGGCATCATCGGTAATCTAGTACAGATTCCAAATTGGCATGCTGAACACTTTTTCTATGTTTGTATATAAATTAAAGTTTAATTCCTGAGCTGATTTTAGGGGGGATGAAACGTGCAGGAGCTAATTAATGTTATCTTCTGATGTGATTACTTCAGTGAGAATATGAAGGACAATTATAACCTTCTTTGATCTCTCCTTCCTCAGTAGTGATTGCTCTTTGGCTTCTAAAGATTGAATATTTGCATTGTGAAGCATGTTTTGCTAGCTTGAATTGCTTTCCTTGTGTTTGCTTAAAATTCACAATTGCTATGAACTTGTATGCCATAGGTTGACAAATGGTGGGGAGTCCTACTACCAAAGGTGGCTTCTTTACTTTATAACAATGGAGGTCCTATTATAATGGTTCAGGTATGTTAATATGTTAATTTGTTATTTGTGTTTATATAATTTCCAACAGTTTATAAATTGGAAGATGATGCCAATCATATTGGCAGCTCCATTTCCAGAGTACGGAAGCTGGACAATGTCATTTCTAAGAGAAGAAAACTTTGTTTTCATAGATTGAACAAAGCTGGAGGCTTCACTTCTATGGGCCACTTTGGCATTATGATTTAAAGTGCTTCTAGGGAAGCAGTCTTCATTGCTTTTAAAAAAAGACTGTTGGAAGCTTCCTTTGAATACATTTCTAAATTATCGCTAGAGCCTCCCAAATGCACCTAAAAAACAAATTTAAGTTGGTTTTATTCTTTGAATTAAAGAAGGAATTTGTTGAAACAGGCCCTAACTATAATGCTTGTTTTGTCAAGAATCCATTAGCATTTTATTATAATGAGCCTCAAAAAAAAAAATTGTAAGATAACCAATTTTTACCTTATCGAGGATAGCCTGGTGTTTCAAGCTTTATAAGAGTTGCCTTTGTCAAGCTGTTATAGATCATGTGGGAGAGATCCACTTTTCTCATAAGGGCAAGGGATGAGCTGGTAAAATTTATGACTTTTTCCTTCATCTTCAGTATATGGAGAGAAGATAATAGTTCTAATGAATTGAGGTTTTAAAATTCTATAAAATAGCCTTCCCTTGTCCAATTGTGACTCCATAGAATCAAATGTTATTACTTTTGCACAATACAGTCTTCTAAGATTGTATCCACAGGACCATTCTTTGTATGTTAGTTTTTGAGTTGAAAATTACATATTCGGTTAATCATCAAATTTTGTTCAATATTTTGAAACTGTTGATACTAAATATTTTTTAATCAAAGAATATTGAAAAATCTTATGCTGACAGATTGAAAATGAATTTGGTTCTTATGGAGATGACAAAGCTTATCTTCATCACCTGATCAAATTGGCCAGAGAACATCTTGGGGATAGCATAATTTTGTAAGATGCCCTATTTCTTTAGTCTTACATTTATTTTATATATGTGTGTGTGTGTGTGTGTATTACAGAGCACTTATTACACAGCTTGTTTAATGTCCATAAACCTTTCCCCAGCTCTACCTTTATTGTACTTGCAAACTTAATTACAAATTCATGTAGTTACCTTTTCTCTCTCTAAATAAACTCTGGAGGGTAGGGCCATCTCCGGCGAGCAGCTTCTATATCATATGCATGTGCATTCTCTTGGATTTTTGCCTACCTCATACATTTATTAACTCATTTAGAAGTAAATCACGATTCCTTCTTGTGCCACATTGGGTGGTATCATGCAAAAGATATACAAAGCTGCTTCTCTTGCTTTTCTCAGACTAAAATTTGGCATATCATGCTATTCTTGACGAGAATTTAATTATTATAGGTACACCACAGATGGAGGTACTAGGGAAACTCTTGAGAAAGGAACTATTCGTGGAGATGCTGTCTTTTCAGGTCAAGCTCAATTTCTTGTTAGCCATAAATTGACCTGTTCTTCAAAAATTTGTATAGCTTTTGTGCTTCAATTGATTTTGTGCATGCCTAAATGCGGATACGTTGATGTAAAATGTGGATAATTTAAGATAAACTGAAGATCTGAATAATTATGATCTTCAGCTTGTGTAATGCATTTTGGTTCATCTTTAGCTCCTGTATGCACTATGCTATGCAGCTGTTGATTTCACAACTGGTGATGATCCTTGGCCTATATTCAAGTTACAGAAGGAGTTCAATGCCCCAGGGAAATCACCACCACTTTCTGCGTAAGTAATTGGTTTAATAGATCATAACTTTTGGCTAGTGTTCTATCCTCATAGTGTTTGTTATTTTCAGGGAGTTTTATACTGGTTGGTTAACACACTGGGGAGAAAAGATTGCACAGACAGATGCTGAATTTACAGCATCTGCTTTGGAAAAGATCTTATCACGAAATGGTTCTGCTGTGCTTTATGTATGCTCTAAAATTCCAAACTTATGCCAATACTAAGTAATGATCTATATGGTAATGCTACAATCTGGTTTGTTCTAATGTCTAGATGGCACATGGCGGAACTAACTTTGGATTTTACAATGGAGCAAATACTGGTGCAAATGAGTCTGATTATAAGCCAGATCTCACTTCCTATGATTATGTGAGGGCATTGCTAATATTACAGTAAATTTATAAGCTCTATGCACCAAACTGATATAAAATTATGTTCCAGGATGCACCAATTAGAGAATCCGGTGATGTGGACAATGCAAAATTTAATGGTGCGTTAAAGTATAAACCATTGATTTGAGTCAAGTCATGTGATCTATGTATGCTCTTGTTAACCAGCTGTAGGCTCTGATTACTGTTTGTAAAGTTATAAAAATATAATTTGTTTATAACTTGCTTTATTGGTGACAATAATGGAGGCCTGATAAAAGATAAATTGGAGTTGTTCATGGTTGGTCATGTATGACCTTCAGTGAGAATATGGCTCAATGGCTTGTCAATTTTGATGTGCGGAGCAGTTAAAAAAATGTGGATATGAGTTTCTCACAAAAAGAAACCTGACATTTCTGAATTATCAGCGTTGTGTTTTTTGCTACCCTTGCACTTTTATTCTTTGAAAGGCTTCCTGGTTAACTATTTCACTTTATTTTTGCTAATTTTCTTTTCTTGATGATAGTTTCTTAAATTGCTCTTCTAATATAACGAGTATTCAACAAATATTGTCTTTATGGATCTTTATTTCAGCACTGCGGAGGGTTATAGGGCTTCATAGTGCAGCATCTCTTCCCTCAGTCCCTCCCAATAATGACAAGAAAGGATATGGACCTATTCAATTACGGAAAACAGCATTTTTGTTTGATTTACTTGATATGATAAATCCTGCTGATGTGGTTGAATCCAAAAACCCAGTCTCAATGGAATCTATGGGACAGGTGTTTATCATTGGTCTTGCTGCTTGTAAACTTTTATGAATGTCCCTGTTCATAGTTATCCAAGATTGCTTATTACTTTGTTTTGTTATTTGTTTTTCAGATGTTTGGCTTTCTAGTATATGTTACTGAATACGCTTCTAAAGATGATGAAAGTATTCTATTCATATCAGAGGTATGTAATTTTTAGGTTTGAATATTGAACTGTTTTCTTTGTGGTTTGTGTTAAATTTCCAGTAATCAACTGTTTTACACTCTTTCATATCAATGTTACAATAGAGCATCTTAATTGCATGCAGGCTAAGTTTCAGTTATATCTACTATCAGTTCAAAAAATATGAGGCAATTTTACTAAATTAATATCCACCTATTCCAGGTGCATGACAGAGGTCAAGTGTTTACATTGTGCCCTTCTGATAGTAATGATGGAAGGCCAACATATATTGGTGCAATTGAAAGGTGGTCAAATAAAAAACTTGTCCTTCCTAGTGCCAGATGTACGTCCAACATCAGCTTATTTGTTTTGGTACTCATCCTTCTCTTAAAGTACTCTTATTTGAGAATATTTTTACACTTTCTGGCATGAATAAAACTGTAAAATGAATTGCAGTTGAAAGCATTCATCATAATGTAGCGTGCTGACAACCTATGCCAATAATGGAGCTGCAATTTTTTTTCTTGTCTATGTTAGTTCTTTTAGTTTTGACGCGAAATAATATTTACATTGTAGTTATAATGAGTTGTTTACCTTTCTTATAGGTTGAGAACATGGGCCATGTAAATTATGGGCAATACATATTTGATAGGAAGGTAAATCTAATTCTTTTGCCAAGAACTCAGAAAGTTGCACGTATGATTACCTGATGGCATGGTTATTACTAATGTCACTTGAATCACTCTTAATAAGTTCTCTATTGATGCTAACTTGAATATTTTTGGTATTTTTCTGCTGAAGTGCATTGCTGAAGATTAACTACTGGTTTTTGAATTTCAGCTGGTGTTTTCTCGCTTTTGCAGGGAATTCTGTCATCTGTTTATCTGGATGGGAGTATTTTGAACGGGTGGAAAATGTTTTCACTTCCTCTTCACAATCTGAATGAGGTGCCAAAAACCAATCCCATTGTTCGAGCTGCAAATTCAAGATTGCTTGCAGCATCAGCCCACACAAAATTAGATGATAACTCCAGTAGGTTCTCAACATTCTGTAAAATAGAGTAGTGATCATTTCCCCTTATTTTGCATCATTTTTCTATTGTCAATTCTGGGGTTCTTTTGTTTTGTTGTCATATGACTCCTTGCTCCATCACATATGCCAAGCTCAAGTCATTCGTTGAGTTTTTAATTATAAACAAGATGGGAAATTGGGAAAAAGATAATTAATCAATGAGTTTCTATCTTCTCTTGGCAGAGAATGTTTCGAAAGAACCAGCATTCTATACAGGGCATTTCTCTATTGAGAAGGAAGACCAAGTTAAAGATACATTTATTTCATTCAGCGGTTGGGGCAAAGGAGTAGCTTTTGTAAATGATTTTAACATAGGAAGATACTGGCCGGTACATAATGCTTCTCGCTCTCTTATTGTCCCTTTTTTTTCCTGTCTCTTCTATTAATGTTCACCTTCACTCTGTTGCTTAATTTCATATCCTTATTGTACGCATCTTTTCTGCTGAGTTGCTTTTATGACTGGCTCCTTTTGCAGTCATTTGGACCACAGTGCAACCTTTATGTCCCGTTTCCAATCCTTCAGCATGGAGAAAACGTTCTGGTATGAAATGCCTAGCCTTCTGTATATACAATATGCACAGAATAAAGAATTAATATGATTGTGTGTCAAGTGTGTCTGAATGCGAGAGGTTGATTTATAGTAATTTATATCAATTGTTTCCACGTCTAAATTTTATTTATGCTAGTCATGCAATTACTCACTGGTATCAGAACTTCTCAGATTTACTATCATGAATTGATTGTCAACTTTGTTTGCCGTTTAATGGGAGACATTGACCACCTTTGATGATGGATTTGAAAATTCAGATGTTCCTCCTTTCTTCAATTCTATCAAGTCTATTTCTGAAAACTTCAAATTTGAATCTCTCTACTGATTCATTGTGGGGTGAGAGAGTAATAGATGATTTTTCATTGCTGCCATTTATGACATCACCTTTTAGCTCTCTTATAATATACAAAATAGAAGATAGAAGGATGTAACGAAAGCCTAAATAAATACACTGGGAAAAGGATCAAAGCAGTATTCCGCATGCAAAGGCTGCAAACTAGCTAGTCATTATATACAATATAGAAGTAACAAGAGTGGCTTGCGACCTGCATGAGATTTTTAGAAGTTATGTCAATCTAGTTTTAACAAAAGGGGCTTTTCTTCTGAATTCCTGTTTCTGCTTGCCACTGCCCAGGTTATTCTCGAGTTAGAATCTCCTCAACCGGAGCTTGTAATTCATTCAGTCAATCAGCCAGACTTCATGTGTGGTTCAAGTAAATTGAACATGCACCAGCTTTAGTGACACAAAATTGTATGTATACAGAACGTCGTGCACAGTTCTTGGAAGGCGAAATTGATACAACTGGATGGATGCCCTCCATGCCTGCAATGCTTTACCTCTCAAGATCAAGCCCATGCATGTCTCTGCCACTGAATCATGCGTGTCATGTCAGGGCTATTTGCCTATGGCAAAATTTTAAATGGTTGTTTTGAAAGTATTTCTCTCTTTGTAACTCGAATATATATATATATATATATATATATATATATATATATATATAATATTTAAAATAATAACATTATTTTATTGTTCTTAGTATTATGATTAATAAGATATGAATAAATAATTTTAATATTCGAGTTTGACTGGATTCAGTTAATTAATTCGAGTTTGATCTCAATTCAATTATTATTTTTAACCTTAAGTTTTGAAAATGAAGTTAAATAAAATTCAAGTCGGATTTTGAATTTTAAGATTGAATTGAGTTCAAATTTAAAATAATAATAATAATTAATAATTCTAACATTTTTAGTATTATGGTTATTATTATTAATTAAAAAGAGGAAAAAATATTTTGAAATAATCGGACTCACTTCTTGATTCATGCAAACAGTGTGCATGGGCATTGAATGGTCACCTTTCACAGGTGATAAAAGATCTTGACTATATGTATATATATATACATACATTAGCTACTTGGATTGGCGGAACCTTACAAAACCATACAGCCAATGCAAACGGCGGATTGAATTTTTTTTTTAAAAAATCATTTTGCCAGTTTGACTGATGTAATGCATGGAAGAACTTTTGTCCTCTTGTAATTGCCAGGGAAACTGACCGAATTAATTTTTTTAAATAAAATTTCACCATGGTAAATTTTTTCAAAATAATCACACATTGGTAATTTTTTTTTTTAATTTTTGTAATAAAATGGCAAATAGCCTTGTTGTTACACCCCTAATTCCTTGACATGGGGCTGGTTGTGAGGATGGATGCTACTCCTAGCAAGCCAAACAAAAAAAGACATGTAGAGATAGGCATGTCAAAGTAGCAGTGGCAAAACATGGGCAGCTAGTGGGACTACCTAGCACAAGTCTGTGAGAGACAAATTTGAGTGGCTAAGTTTCGGTGTAGAGATTGTCCAAGGTGTGGCACACTAATCTTTGGAGTGAGGCCAAGGCATACTTGTAATGGGCAAGACAAGCAATGACATGGACAACTTGGGTGGGCTATCAATGGCCTAAATGGCTCAGAGTGGCTTGGGCATGGTTTGGATGGTTGACTAGCATTGGCTAGTGGCTAAGTAGTCAATCAGAGTGGACAGGTTGGTTGGTTTACGTGGGTGAATGGAGGGCATGCGTGGTAGGCAAACATGCACACACATGTGCGAGGCAGTTATCAGCGGTTACCTATATTCAAGGCTGAAAACGTGGGTTATGTGGTTGACTCAGGATGCAGCAGTTGTGGGCATGCATTGTTGGCACAATTAGCACAAGATTTGGCCTTAGGTAGTTGGGGGTGTCAACTGCACACTAGGCTAGAATTTAGGCAGAAAACTACCATGTAACTTCCATGTAAACTGCCCACCTAGTGGTATAAATACTAGTTGTAACATGGACGAAAAGACACAATGTGTGGGTGCTTTGAGGAAGTCCTTTAGGCTATAAATTACTATATTTTGTATAATAACATAGCAGACTTTGTGCCTATACCTTGTTGTCTCTTGTTGCCTTTAATTTCATTGAATATTACTTGTTCGAACCTCTATTTTTGAACATTGCTGCGTGAGTGTTGGTAGCCTGAGTCAAGTGGGGACTTGATTGCCACATAGGGGCTGTCTGTAGGACTTGAAAATCTACCCCTGTGACAACTAGTATCAGAGCCTGGTTATTTCAAGGCTTGGTGACTTGAAGATGGTTGAAGGTGATAGGATTCCGTAAGTATACAGATTCATACAAGTAGTAATTAAATATCGATCGCACAGAGATTGTAGATTGAATACAGTAATACTAGTTGTGTTTATTTGTTTAAACACGAAAAAGGGTATTTTGAATTACACTAAAAATTAAACTAAGACAAAACACAAAAAATCATAATAAAATAACAATCACTTTAGAGAGCTAGGGTTCTTATTACCAATTCAACCTTTATTTAAGATCAATTAACTGCTAAGTCATACCTAACCTTAATCCAATTTGAGGGTTTCTCAAGAATCATAGGCTTTCCTCCTAAGACAACCCTATGATTAACTAAGTAAATTGACGTTCTTAGATTTAAAGCTCTCGCCTACTAAGTGTTCGGTTAACCTAGTTTAAGCACTAACCCCTAATCAATATTAGTTGCTTAAGTATTTCTCAACTAAGGAAGCATCTAACAAGTTATTATTTAAATCCAGTACAACCCATCTCTCGATCAAGTTTTATTGTGTATATTCAATCAAAGGGTGATCAATCCTAAGAAGACATTAAGTTCAACAACAACCAAAAGATCTAGATTAATGGCTTAGGTTTAATTGTGATTAGCCCATGGTTGAATTGTAATAAGAACCCTAACTAAGAATTTAGCTACTCATGTTAATTTTAAGAGACAAAGAAGAAGAATAAAAGAAAATAGACATCATCATTAAATCAAAATTAAGAATGAATAAACACAATTGAATAGAAGAAACCCCATGTTCAATAGGAAGCTTGATGTTCTTCAATTCTTATTCTCAAATCTCCGAAATTAACATAAGCAAGAAAAATCGTTGTTCTCTCCAAAATTGCTATAATAAAATGTATATAAAAAATTGATGAAATATCCTCTCCTTTATTTCTGGTGTCTACCCTCTTATAAAACCTTAATTACCAGCCTTAGGGTTACAGCCATGCTAAATCTCCATCTTGTCCCTCATGAGTTAGCAATTAAATTCGACTCTGAATTTCCCAATCACCAGGTCGCACGGCCTTGTGCATGGCCGTGCACCTCACTTCTTCAGCATTTTAGCATATCAACCTCTATTGCTTTTTGGGCCCACTTCAAGTGACCATGGCTCCCATATAACCTTTCTTTACTATTTTTTGACTTCCCTAAATATATAAAAATCAACCAAAAATAAATCAACTAATACATAAAAATAAATAAACACACAAGACATGCATTAAGTACTCAACTAAATAAAAATTGAATAAAATAAACACAAATTTAATTGAAATTACATCTAATCCTAACATAAAGACTACTTAAAATAATGCATTTTTCACACTCATCAGGAGGCAATGAAATTTGTGAAAGGGTTTTGAGACTTGTGGCATTGATGGGAAAGGCTCCTCAGACTTGGGAAGACAGTTTTATGTTGGACAGAATTATGGCACTTAAAGAACAAGTTGAGAGTGTTAAAGTATGATGTTGCTGTGATTCGTAAGGGTCATGAAAACCTTGCTATTGAAATGGCTGCGGTGAAAAAGGCCATGGTAGCAAACTCAAATGGAGTTGGTGATTGTCTAAAGATCAAGGTGCCTAAACCAAAACCCTTTGGTGGTGCATGGGTTTCTAAAGAAATTAAGAATTTCTTGTGGGATATGGGGCAGTATTTTGTTGCTGCTGTAGTGCCGGAAGATGAGATGGTATCCGTTTCTTGCATGTACCTGGTTGGTAATGCAAAACTATGGTGGAGAACACGCACCATAGATGATGAGAATGCTGGCAGACCCAAGATTGAGTTGTGGGATAGACTTAATAAGGAGTTAAGGGAACAATTTCTTCCAACCAACTTGTCATAGGAGGCGAGGGATAAACTAATGTGGTTGAAGCATGTGGGTTCTGTGCGGGATTATGTAAAGGACTTTTGTTCCTTCTTACTGAACATTAGAAGGATGTCTAAGGAAGCTAAATTATACAACTTCTTCTCGGGTTTGAAACCATAGGCACAAGCAGAGGTTAGGAGGCAGCGAGTTAATGACCTTCCTAGTGTGATTGTTGCGGTATATTCCTTGGTTGATCTTAGTAAGGCTGAGAAGAGTGATGTTGATTTTTTACATTTTGTGGGGAGGGGCACAAAGAATAAAGAGAAGGGGAGGCAAGGCCTTGACAACATGCAAGCTGATTCCTAAATCAGTGAAAATTGTGCCATGAAGAGGATTCAGGGCTATTTTATATGTGGCAGACCACACAATGCGTGAGATTGCCTAAAGAGAGAGTAGATCAATACTCTATTGTCTGAAGAAAATCCTACAACAGAGAAAGAGGCAAATGAACAAGTTTTTGCACTTCTTGGGAGTGTTCAACTCAAGTATATGCTTGTTGATGATTCTGATTTTCCTTTGTCTTTACTAACGACTTTGGTTAGTGATTTGTCACGACCCAAAACAAGGGCCATGACCGGCGCTAGGGAACGGGAATTCTTTCGAATCCGGAACCCGTAGCAAGCCTAAAAATAAAATAAACATGCAATAATAACAATAACAATATAATATGCAGCGGAAATAAAAATCATAATATCATAATATTATTCACATTAATTGGATTTAAATCAAAATCTCATCTCATAGATATATAAATCTTTTAATACAAATCCAGTTTCAATATAATACATCTCTTTAAATAAAATACATGAAATCCAACACTTTGATTCACAACTACTGCAGTGTCTAGATAAAATAAATAAGACTCAAGTAAATGATTTACACAAAGAAGCCGGGGCGAAAGAAATCCGGCGTATCGACCTGCTACTGAGGTCTGAAGAAGTTGACTCTCCTGAAAAATAGTCAACGGAGGGGAGTCAGACCTCACTGAGTGAATTACTATAATATATATACATACACACTAAGTGATAATGCATACAGTCAACAGTATATATAATATGTATATATACAGGCAATTGCACACAGATGCAATAAAATCATTTTATATATATTTTCATTAAAAATCATCTTTTATGAAGGATCACATAGAACCCTAGAATATCGCAACCTCAGAAAATAGTGTTAAACAACACTCTAGCCATACAGGCTCACTTATTCCAAATATATCCACTTAATCCATTTAGACAGTAGACTGGCCCCGAGACACTAAGTCAACCGAGCTCCAGCAGTCTGACTGCCAGTGTGATTGGCCCCGAGACACTTGGTCAACCGAGCTCCAGCAATCACACCCAAATCACATCTCACACATCAATAATCATAATCAATCAATATCCACAAATAAGTTAGTAATATAGCCTAAAGCTATAGGCGTACCGGTACGTACTCGGTCCTAGTGCTGCCCACTAGGTAGCACGTTCTATCGATATCCTTCATCATTAATAATATAAAAGATTCATTCACAAAAAATAAATGATGCATGAACATAAATGAAATAACAATATAACCCATATATATACCAGAAATATACCAAAAGTAAACCAGGTATATTTCGAGTATATATACGTCAAATAAATCCAGTCAAATCATAAATTAAACTAAAAATATATTTAAAAACATTTTAAATATATTTTATTAACAAAACATGTATATAATTTATTATATACCAGAAATAAATCAAAAATATACTTAATATAAACTTAAGAAATAATCAAATTATTTATGCATATTTAATCAACATAAAACATGCATTTCTAAATCATGCATCCTAAGCATATATATATAGTATAGTAACTCACCTAATGCGCTCCACGAGACAGGTCCGACGGGCCTGGTCCACTAGCCCTCGGTTTCGGCGTAACTAAACAAGCAATAAATAATCGACATCAGAATAAACCTAACAGAAATCCTAGAATTCAATCTAAAGTATTTAAATACGGAAACAAAATTAGAAATTAGGGTTCGATTGGATATCATGTTTTACGAGAATTCTACCAAAAATCCGGCAGAACCTCCCCTGTAAAACAGACATCTCTCTACTCAAAAGAGTAGAGCCAACCCTGCAAAGAAACACACTTCAAAAAATAAGCTCAACACAATCCACAACCCTTCGGTCGGACTCCAGACTACAATCTACCGACCGGGGTCCACAAACACAGAATAAATTCCAGATATACCAAAAATATCCTTAAATCACAGAAACACATTTTATACGCAGAAATTACACAATTAACCTTAAAACACTGTAAAAACCGATAAAAACTCATTTTATTAGAAAAACCGTATATTATATATATAATTGAAAATAATTCCCGAAAAATAGTTTTAATTAGTTAAAAATACTAATTAATTTGTAGAAATCATTTTTATACCTTAAATAACTATTAAAACCGATTAAATTACATTTTTAGACAATTTAGGGTAAAATTACCAAAATACCCCTATATATATAAATATACTTAAATTACTTCAAAAATTCACCAAAAATTATAAAATTATCCAAAATTAATTTTCTCAACATATTTATCAATAATATCAATAATTAAACACAATTATCCAATTAAATTCAATTAAAAACATAATTAACCCTAATTTCCCAAATTTACATAAACTTCAATAATTCAAAATAAATGCTTAGAAATTCATAAAAATTCCAAATAAATTCCTATAATTCATTTCAACACCTAATTTAACCATAAACTCCAATTTCATAATTTAAATAATTAATTTCCGAAAATTAGAAAATAATATTAAAATATTCAAAAATACCCAAAAATCCAAAAAATCTCCAAAAATTCTACAAAAATTCATACATGTATATTAAGCTACTAGGAACAACATTTGTGAAGGGATTTTTCATGAATCATCCAATTCGAAGCTCAAAAAATTCAAAAACCCTAATGTGACCGAAATTGAAAAATCGAAAACTAAGCAAATCTAAACCATTTTAGCTCAAAAAAAAGCTAGAATCACACTCACCGGAGCTCAAGGAGAAGAAAGAGACCGGCGGTGTCGAAAACGGTGGCCGGAGGAGGGAGAAACGGCGATGGATCGACTTTTGGCCAAAAATGGAAAATGGAGCTGCCGGCGCCGGGGAAGGGAGCTGCTGGCGATGGGGGACGGCTGGGAACGGCGGTGGCAAGTCGGGAAGCACACCGACGGTAGGTGGCCGGAGTTGCAGCGGGAGGGAAAGGAGAATGGTGGTGGTCGGGCGCGGGAGAAGGAAGAAGGAGAAGAAGAAAAAGAAAAAGAAAGAAAAGAAAAGAAAGAAAAAGAAAAGAAAAAGAAAAAAAAGAAAAAAAAAAAGAAAAAGAAAAATAAAATAAAATAATTAAATATTAATAAAATAATAATAAAAAAAATTTAATAATTTAATAATAAATAAAATAATTAAATAACAATAAATAAATAAATAAATAATAAAATATTAGAGTTATATATATTAAACCCTAATTAAATAAATATTCACACACAGGCTTTATTTAATAATTTAAAAATACGCATGAGTTCATGCAAGTCCGAAAATATATTTAAAATAATTAATATTACATTGTTTACGTGAAAATTTCCCCGAAAATGCTAGTCCCGGGAAAATTTTACCTAAAATACTGAAAATAATACACAGTAATAAAAATAGGTTTTAAATACATATTAACTCGTAAAAATATCATATAATATACAGAAATTATTAACACTGCATATCCCGGTACAGTGTAAAAATATTTTAAAAACACGGGATATTACATGATTGGAATGCAGTAAAAGTTAACTTGATGCATGTGGCTGTGAAGATTAATGACATAACGGTGATGGCAATGGTTGACACGAGCTCAACCAGCACATTCATAAGCGAGGGGCTGGTGCACCTTTTTGGGCTGAAAATGTGCAATTTTCGTAGTTGTGTCAAGGTTGTAAGCAAGAAGCTTAAAGTGGTATCTACGACAGTCCATGATGCACGATTGAGGATTGATAACTTTGAGTTCAAGGCAGAGTTGCTAGTGATGCCTTTTGGCGATTTTGAGATGATACTTGGTATTGATTTTTGTAGGGAATCAAAGGTGGTGCCAATACCACACCTTGATGGGTTGATGGTAATCTATAGTGTTGGGCAAACATTTATTCCATGTAGCTTTCCTTATGGGAAAAGGAGGCAAAGCGAGGAGGCTAAATATTCACTAAATGCAAGTGGCAAGAGACTAAAAGTTGAGAGGGAGACTTGTTTACGATTCCCATTAGAACCAGAGCATAATGAAGTGCAGGATTTTACATCTAACTTTGGGGAGTTTGTGGACATTACTATTCCAGAATTGCTTATGGTTAGGAGACCACAGAATGCTTTTGGTCAAAAGGAGGGAAATCCTGGAGGTTTTATTAAAAACTTTAGTCTAGACTATCCTACTGATAAGTGGGGGATGGCAGATTTACACAGGCATGTGATGGGTGAAATTCAAGTATGGAATGAGGCTGAATGTGTCATGGGGGCAGATTCAGAAGATGGTTCGATGAGGGCATCAAATTCAAGAGGTGGGTGTGGTTTGTTACACCCCTAATTCCTTGACATGGGGCTGGTTGCAAGGATGGACGCTGCTCCTAGTAAGCCAAACAAAGAAAGGCATGTGGAGGTAGGCATGTTAAAGTAGCGGTGGCAAAACATGGGTAGCTAGTGGAACTGCTTAGCATAAGTCTACAGGAGACAGACTTAAGTGGCTAAGTTTCGGTGTAGAGATTGTTCAAGGCATGGCACACTGATCCTTGGAGTGAGGCTGAGACATACTTGCAATGGGCAAGACAAGTAGTGGCATGGACAGCTTGGGTGGGCTGTTAATGGTCTGACTCAGAGTGGCTTGGGCATGGTTCAGATGGTTGACTAGCATTGGCTAGTGGCTAAGTAGTCAATCAGAGTGGACAGGCTGGTTGGTTTACATGGGTGAATGGAGGGCATGCGTGGCAGGCAGACTTGCACACACATGTGCGAGGCAGTTATCAGTGGTTACTTATATTCAAGTCTGAAAACGTGGGTTGTGTGGCTGACTCAGGATGCAGCAGTTGTGGGCATGCATTGCTGATATAATTAGCACAAGATTCGGCCCTAAGCAGTTGAGGGTGTCAATTGCACACTAGGCTAGAATTTAGGTAGAAAACTACCATGTAACTTTCATGTAAACTGCCCACCTAGTGGTATAAATACTAGTTGTAACCTAGACAAAAAGACACCATGTGTGGGTGCTTTGAGGAAGTCATTTAGGATGTAAATTACTATGTTTTGTATAATAACATAGCAGACTTTGTGCCTATACGTTGCTGCCTCTTGTTGCCTTTAATTTTATTGAATATTGCTTGTTCGAACCTCTATTGTTGAACATTGTTGCGTGAGTATTGGTAGACTGAGTCAAGTGGGAACTTGATTACCGCATAGGGGCTGTCTGTGGAACTTGAAAATCTATCCTTGCGACACCTGTCATGTCATCTCTCATAGAACATGGACGTTTAGGGTGAAGGAAAATACAATCAGAAGGGTGAAGAAAATGATCGGAAAGAATAGATTTTGGAACATTTTAATTCTTCATCAAAGACAATTGCATGTAAAAATAATAATAATAACAATTGAGTTAAAATGGCCTCACCATTTATTGTCGGTCCTTCACCATAATATGGATTGATTTTTTTTAATATTAAGTAATTAAATAGTAATTTTTTTAAAAAAATATTATAAGATGCATGATTTAATTTTTATTATTGTTGATTTAAAAAGAAAAAATTATCTTTTATTATGTAGTTCATAGATACTAAAATTATATGACCCTATAATTTACCAAAAAATATGAGAGAATGTTTTACTAATCAAGATATAACGACAACATTAATAATTTTTTTGAAAAATGATGTTACTATTACTTGTGTGTTGGTTTGGGGAGGGTGGGAATAAAACCCCCCACACCTGAAGGGCACACAAGAGGTCTTCACCAACACACAGGACAATTCAGATTGAACCCCACTGTTATATGAAGCCACTTTAGCACTAACTTGTGCCTAGAAAACCGATCCCATTCAACTTTTGGATAAAATTAAGGTAAAATATTCAAATTACCTCTCAATGATTTACTCTAATTACAAATTGGATACAAAAATTTTTTTTAGCCAAATTAAAATTTAACGTGCGTAAATTTTTTTTATATTAAACTTTTATGAGTATAATTAAATCCTATAACTTTTTTAATTACAATTAATTTCTATAAATTAATAAAAAATTAATTTTAAAAATTACTAACAAATAAAAATGATCAATACTTTGAAAAAAATAACATAATTATAAAGTTTAAAAGTTTTGAAACCTATAATATGTATATTTTTTAATTTTTTCTTAAATTTTAAAAACTTTACAATTAAATGATATATATTTCATAGAAATGACAAATTTATTCATTAATATAAATAGCAAATTGATAATTAATTCAAAAATTTAATTTTAATGGTTGAATAATTTTTTTTTAAATTTAATTAATGTTTTAAAATTTTTAAACCTACATAATAATTTTTAAACCTACACAATAATTGATAAATAAAATTTTTATATTGAACTGTTAAAATTAAATTTTAGATCAAAACAAGATATGACAGTTTTAAGAATTTGTAATATTGAGAGGTAATGTTTAGTTTACTTAAAAAAAAAGAAAAAATATATCAAGAGGTAATGTTTTAAGATAAATACGTACACAAATACAATATGTGAATTAAACTAATTTTACATGTTTATGCATTTGTTTCTTCTAGTATTATCGATAATAAATTACTCATCACTGTAACATTCTCGGAGATGATTAATTATTGTGTAGGTTTAAAAAATTTAAAAACATTAATGAAATTTTAAATTTTTTTATTCAACCATTAAAATTAAATTTTTTGATTATTTATCAATTTTCTATTTAATATTCATTTTTAAAATTGATAATTTATTTAAAATATATATCACTTAATTGTAAAGTTTTTAAAATTCAAGAAAAATTTAAAAAATATATTTTATAGGTTTAAAAATTTTATAAGTATGCTATATATATATATATATCATTTTTATTTGTTAGTAACCCTTAAAATTAATATTTTTATTAAATTATAGGACTTAATTGTAATAAAAAAAGTTACAGGACTTAATTGTTCTTGTAAAGGTTTAAAATGAAAAAAATTTACACACATAAAGTTTTAATTTGGCTCAAAATTTTTTTTTTATCCAATATGTAATTAAAGTAAAATGTTGAGGGATAATTTTAAAGTTTCAAATTAATTTTATCCAAAAGTTGAATGGCATCAGTTTTCTAGGTACACTTCCTCCATATCATATGAACCATATGGGGATCCGAGCTATAAGGCAAAACAAACATTGTGATTTGCTGGAATCCCATCTTTTTCACAAAACAAATTGAGAACATAAGCAGCATTATTCGGGTCCTGGGAATGTTAAACCACTACAGTAGAGTTGATTTCACCTTTCCACCTAAACACCACCGTATGCTCAAAGGCAGCAACTGCTTGGCTAGAGCTCCCCACCCCTTTATTTCTCATTGCATTATTCTCAAAGCTTTCCCTTCTTACTTCCATCGAGTTATTATTTTTACCATCACCTTCTGATCCATGCCCTCTTCCTGATCTTGTAGCACCTCTCCCTCTTGTCCCAGGGGCCCAATTAAAGATAGCCCTATTGTTAAAAGAACCCAAATCATCTTTAAAAATCTGTCCATCATTCTCATCCATATCCAGCACAGCAAAGCGGGATGTACCTGCGTTAACCCTTGTATCAACTAGGTTATTTCCCCATTCTTTGGTGCCAGTTTCAAATCTTTCCCATTTGCATTGCCACGTTGACCCTCCTTCACACTAGGTTTTCGAGATTTCCTCTAGACAATCATCCACTTTCCAAATTTGTCCATGATTTCTGAATTCACTCTCTCCTCAACCTTCTTATTCTGATCACCACCATCCTTCCCTTCCTTATCTTCCGACACTGGTGCTTCCTGTGATTTAGCATTCTCTGGGTATGGCTCCCTCTTAAGGCCAAGTCAACCACATTTAAAGCAAATGTGAGATGAATGCCTTCTCAATCATGCACACCCTTCTACGTAGCTTAAACTTAGATAAAAGAGGCGTAGCCAAATCCAACTCAACACACATCCTTGGAAATTTCCCCCTTGAGCAATCACCTGTATTAGCATTTACTTTAATCAGATTGCCTATTCTCTCCCCTACTTTCATTAGAAAATTAACCTTGTAATATTCTATAGGAAGATAAGGAAAGTGAACCCAAGCAACAATTTTATCAATGGTAGCTTCTATTGGATCAAAAATTGGAGTCCATCTCCTGATATTCAAATTGTGATCAAGAGTCATCCAAGGGCGTTCAAAAAGAGCATAATTATAATCTTCAATAGACGTGAATTTGACTAGGAAAAAATCATTCTCAATGGCAACCACTAGGGTCACATTTTTTTTTAAAGCATTTACACTTAGATTTTTTAGTTGCCATTTCTAAATCATATATCCTAACGATAAGGTTTATTTAAGTCCCTCATATTTTCACGGAGGCTCAAATATGCCTTTCAATTTTTTTTAGCTCTATTTATTTTAAACAAAGGACCAATTTTTTTTCATTATTATAAATAGCGAATTAATAATTGGCCCAAAAAATTAATTTTAATGGTTGAATAAAAAATTCTTAAATTTAATTAATGTTTTTAAAATTTGAAACCTACATAATAATTTTTAAACCTACACAATAATTGATAAATAAAAATTTTTTTTATTGAATTGTTAAAATTAAATTTTAGATCAAAACAAGAGATGAAAGTTTTAAGAATTTGTAATATTGAAAGGTAATGTTTAGTCTATTTAAAAAAAAATAAGAAAAAATATATTGAGAGGTAATGCTTTAAGATAAATGTATATACAAATACAATATGTGAATTAAACTAATTTTACATATTTATACATTTGTTTCTTCTAGTATCATTGGTAGTAATTCACTAATTACTGTAACATTCTCAAAGATGACTGATTATTGTGTAGGTTTAAAAAATTTAAAAACATTAATGAAATTTAAGATTTTTTATTCAACCATTAAAATTAAATTTTTTAATTATTTATCAATTTGCTATTTAATATTTATTTTTAAAATTAGTCATTTATTTGAAATATATATCACTTAATTGTAAAATTTTTAAAATTCAAGAAAAAATTTAAAAATATATTTTATAGGTTTAAAAACTTTATAACTATGTTATATATATATTTTAAAAAAATTGATATTTTTATTTGTTAGTAACCCTTAAAATTATTTTTTTTATTAATTTATAGGACTTAATTATAATAAAAAAAGTTACAAGACTTAATTGTACTTGTAAATGTCAAATATAAAAAAATTTACACACATGAAGTTTCAATTTAGCTTAAATTTTTTTTTCTATTCAATTTATAATTAGGATAAAATATTGAGAGACAATTTTAGCGTTCCGTCTAAAATTAACAATTTGAGGGCCAAATAGTCAATCTAAATGATATCGTTCCCTACTCTTCAGCTGCTTTTTTCGTCAGTTTGAATAAAAATATGACAACCAATTAATCATGCATGTTAATATCACTATCACGTCAACTTGTTTTAAGATGATCTCAATGAGGTCTACTAAGAAGTAATACAGACAACTAGTTCATAAGTGTAGATTCAACCATTACACTTTGTTGGCAGCGTAACGATGAGGTTGATTGGACCGGTGACTATCCGCATTAAAACCCACCATCTTTTTAGCATCGAGTTCCCAGTATCACATCTGAAATTTCAAGGCAAATTGAATGTCTTTTGTTTTATTTCCAGAGGTTTATACATTTTCTTATGATCAACATTACATATAGTTCAAAAAGGGCTATTTTGCTCCCAACATGCACATGGGGAACAGCCAACTCTAATACTAATGTTACAGCTTGAGCTAAAAACTCGAAATGCGAGAAAAAAAGAAAATCATTTTGAAGGTGATGCATCTTTCTGATCTTGTTTAGTTCCTGATACAGCAGCAGTTGCAGCTACTGTCATTGCAGTTGCTGCAACACCCAACTTTGCACCTCCAGCAGCCTTCATAGCACCAGCTACTTTTGCAAATGCAGCTACCCCTCCAACGAGTATAGCCCTCAAAGCAACTGTAGGTTTTACTGCCATTTCTTGTTCCTGAAAAACCCATTAGCATGTCAAATACAACAGCTTATCCCCTCCACACCAAAATAAGAAAGGTCATATAAACTGATGTTGTCAATGCAAGGCAGCAGGCCAGTGACCTGATCTAAACAACCAATTAAAGCAATGCCAATACTGATTCCTAATGTTTTGCCCATACTTGTTATCAACAATCTAACTTATATCCATCCTTTAAGCTACCCAAAGAATAGCATCTTTAAGCTACCCAAAGAATAGCATCTTATGCTAGCAAGGAAAATTGAATTTTTTTTTTTTTTTGGGGGGGGGGGGGGGGGGGGGTTGGGTGGAACATCTATATATTTCATCAAGTTGATTTTATTGTCATTTTTTAATTTTTGGCATAATGTTGGAGCTCAGGTTAATTTGATACAAATCCATATGGAAATTATTTTGTTTAATATGTTATGGAGATGCTATTCGAATTTCTGATCTTTGATTAACAATCAATTCCACTATCATAATTGTAACTCAAAGATAGTTTTGGATTCCTAGGAGAACAGGACTCTATCCCTTCTAAATTTCTTGCTTTACCAGCAGCTCAATTTTGGCCAGAATAATTTGACAAAAGATATGGCAAAACCAACCAAAGGGCAGCATAGAACATCATTTTCTAGCTCAGCATTCTTCTGAAGGACTAAAGATGAGCAATGCTCAAAAGAAACTACATTCTAATGCACAAATCGATCTATTACCCTCTCCGTGAAGTTTTACCCTAGGAACAATCAGCTAAATTTCAACATTTGCACAAACACAAGAAGTCTAACATGCACATATTGTTTCTTTCTCCTGAAGTTCTAAAAACAAACAATACTGAAATTGATCAGCCAAGTCTGGAAAGACCAGGCTAGCCAATTATATACAATTGTGCTCAGAAAATGCCAAGAAAGCATCTTGTACACTTGTTTTCTCCTGCAATATTAAAACAGATTATACCTGACTTAGTGCTCACTGCTTCCATAAGGAGTAGCAATTTAAGGCATTATATCAAACAACATTTTTTGAAATTATATCCTCTGCTTTACAAAGGGCTAAACATTCGGCACAAGTATCTAAAGATTTCCAAAGTTCTAGAGATTATCATATCTATCCTCATAAGTGCAAAATGAATTGGTTCAGGAAAAAGCAGTCTCCTTTACATGTAAACATGCACAAGTAACTTGTGCACAAAACAAATCAAAATGCCCACAAAGTACACAGAAACTACATAATGCATTAATTCTATATACTTTTTTATAGAAGGCAACTATCATTTCAACATCTTCCAGAATGGATTGAATAAATGCAAACCAAACAAAATCAGCTGCGCATTCAAAAATTAAGTGAATTTTTGACAAATACAAGCAAACCAACAAATACCCAGATCATGTTTCAGTTTCAAGATTCAATATAACATGAAAAATGTTTCATTTTAAAACACCCAAAAGACACCCACCCATATAGGAATCAGGAACAAAGCTTACACAAATGGTGAGATTGAGGAAAAAAAACCTGAATTTGTCAAAATCGATGATACCCTTTTACCGATGATGATGATATCTGTAGGATAGAAAAAGAAAATGAAGGAAAGATGGGAGATTATTTGATTCGAGATGTCTTCTTTTGGTTCTGTTCTTGAGCTAAAAATGACCAGCTCCCCCTCCTCCCTTTCAAACAAGCGAAAACGGTTCGTTTTCGAATATGGCCCAAACCATTCGACAGGTCGTTTTAACCAAATACATTATAATCGCTAAAGGAAAAAATCCAAAGAAACGACAAGTCGTTTTGAGTTTTCGTTGTCCACTTCTTAGGAGCTAAGATCCAATCTTTTGCCACCATTAACAGTGTTCGTTTTCGAAGCAATAGAGAGAGACACAGAGAGAACTAATGGATCATTCATACGCAGGAGCGGGAGGGGGCAGCTGGACAATGATACCCAACATGCCATCTCACAGTAACTCCCCTGCTCACTCAAATCAAGACCAATTTTACCTCCATCAACAATCACAGCCGCAAGTACAAGTTCAACAACATTTTAATCAATTCCAGCAACAGAATCAGCAACAACAATTTCAACAACCACAACAACAATTTCATCATCCACAACAACAACGTTTAATTCAACAACAACAGCAGCAGCCGAATCAGCATCACCAATCACTTGCTTCCCATTTCCGCCTTTTACATGTATAATAATAAACCCTAATCATTCCGATGCTCTCTTTTTTTCATATTCATATAATCCTTTCTTTTTTTTTTTTTGGTAATTTTTTGTAGGTGTTGGAGAATTTAGCTGAAGTTATTGACAATGGAAGTCGAGATCAGCATTCTGATGCTTTGGTATTTTTGTTTTTTGTTTTTATTGTAATTCAAAAACAGGAAAAGGGTTTGGCTTATTCATGTGAAAATTTGACATAAGAGAAATAATGAGATTTCAATGTTTTCTTATTTTATGCTTGAAAAATTGCTTATTATTGTTATCATTATGACTAGATTACTGAGTTGAACAATCACTTTGAGAAGTGCCAGCAGCTATTGAATTCTATTGCCAGTTCTATCAATACCAAAGCTATGGTAATCACCTAACTCCTGTTTTCATTAATTTTTGACCTTTTTTTTTTTGCCGAACTGTTTGTTGGTTGTTATTTTATTTCGTTTTCCATTTGAGAGTCTTCAGGACATGGTAATTTCTGTATGCAGATGTTGAATTTTATAACATTGGGTGTAATGGATATTTGAATATGTTGGGTTTCAGCTTTTACTATAACTGTTGATACTGTTTGTTATTTAATGTGTTTGCCTGGTTCATGAGGATGAATTTGTAACTAAACATGTTCAGAAATTGAGATGAATTTCTTGTTTCTATAATATGGTGAAGATGTGTCCATTATGACCTTTGAGTCTTCACTCTCATGTCTGCTGTTATGGATTTAGTTGAATTTATTGGTTTGATTTTTGTGGTAATCCTCTTAAGATGTTGGATGCAGACTGTTGAGGGACAAAAGCGAAAAGTGGAGGAAAGTGAGCAATTGTTAAATCAAAGAAGGTTGTGATATATATACTCAACAATTTTCTTTTATTTTTAGTTTCCAGTTTGCTTTATGCACAAGTTAATATCTATTTCCCATTAACAGGGACCTTATAAGCAAGTATAGAAACTCTGTTGAAGAGCTTCTCAAATCTGAGCCGTGATTTCTGGTCACCGCACATGGGTAAGAAATTATACAATACAATGTCTACTCCAGTGTAGGCTTTGCACCACCTGACTTGAAGCAAATTACTTGGTTGAGAAACAGAACTGTCTATAATTTTTGTTGGAAGAAGAACTCTTGGTTGAGTTTGGAACTTGACTGAACTCTGTGATTGACTTTTTCAAGATTGTGGATCCTGTGTTATTTCTAGTGTTGTTAGTGTTGCAGTTAAAATATGAGCATTATTGTTGTCTTAAACTGTGTTTCTCAGGCCTGAATCTTTCATTTCGGTTTTTTGTCCTTATTATCTTGTAGAACTGCAGAAAACTTGGTAACACTAGTTAGGATCTTGGCATCTGTATTTGCATTAATTTTGCACCTTACTTGTTACTCTTCCATGTTTGAATTATTAATACAATGATAACCATTCAAACTTTTCCTTTGTGTATTCACACAATCTGTATATATGGTTGTGGATTTATGTAGCTATCACATGTTGGGATTTATTTGATGGTCTATACACACCAACTTCCAATTGGCCCAAAATGAAATGCTGCACTACTGGGGGCCGATAACATAACATACATATCATGATGTTTGGGAGACCTTAAATATAGGAATAAAAATTCTTATGCTGGATGCGTCAAACACTTCAAAAGCACAATTTCCTGAAAAAATTAAATGGTTGGAATTGTATCAGATCAAAATCTTGATGACAAATATTTTTCCAATTTAAGGAATGTTTCTCACAATCGACTTGCAGCTGGTTTGAAAACTTGATATATTGTATTGAACGCAACTTTTGTAAAGATAAAAAAAAATTTCAGGCTGCTTCTGACCATTGTTTTGGCATTGTTAATTTCAGGTCTAAAGGAGACCCAGTGGTTCTACAACAATAGATTCCAGTGCCCCTGTATGGCATTCTGAGGAGCTCAAATTGTATTTGGGAACTGATAAAATTTTGTACTATGACCTCGCTACTGTTCTATTGATGACATAGAAATACCATTACTGGCATTTCTTTTGCCTTGCTCGTAATTGTAAGTTACTTGTGCAGTGGCTGCACTTGCTTTGACCTTGTTTCCCTCTCAAATTTTACCTCTCTTAATACAAGTTTGCACATTGGAAAAGAAGAATCAAATTCAAATTAAACAGAACACATACCAAATGATCTACTGTTTATACAAAGAAGAAGAGGAGTAGCTGCTGTTCTCAATGCTCTTGAGTTTCTTGAGCTACATGTTGGGCTGGTATATACGGGCGACTATTGATTTTTTTTGCCTTTTGGTCGACAATTAAAACCATCATGTGCATACCAAACGTTGTTTCTTGTTGGAAAAATTCATTATCGAGCTCTTGAAGTATATCGAGCTCCTATTGTTTTATTATATTTTATTGAACTTTTATATTTTTATTTATATAACTATTAAGGATCAATTTAACATATTCACTAATAATATTAAATATTACATAAAAAATAATACCATTAATAATTTAAATAAAAATATGGGGACTCAATAAAATATAATAAAAAAAATAAAGACTTAATAGAATAAACTCAATAAGTTAAAGATTTCATAATAAATTTTATCATATTTTTATATACAATACTTAACACCATTTATTAAAACTGTTAAAAAGTTTTTAATAACTACTAAAATAAAGATATAAAGGCTCAATAAAATGAATAAAATAATAAAAACTTAATAAAATAAAATTATAAGAACTCATTAGAATAAATCCGCATAGTTTAAAGACTTCATAATACATTTTGCCCTTCTTGTTTTAAGAAAATTATCTTGAAAAGGATAATGTTCTCACAACTGATAGTGCACCCCACCTAGAGAGAAAAATGAACTGATCCCTTGTCAAATGACAAGCTCTAATAATCATGGTTGTCTACAGTATACCTTGTTCAATTTGCACAACACAGCCGAAAATGAGAATTTTCTTTTTATTTTACACAAGAGAGCTGATAGATATAAATAGCGGACTGTATTTTTTATTATTATAATTTTTTTGATACACTTGTCCCCCACTTATATGGGAGATCAGTTTTTTATTGACTTTTTAATAATTTTTTTCTCCTATTATTTTAAACGGTCTACTTTGAACGGAAAACATTTCCATTTACATTATTATCTTTACAATTTTTTGGACTTCCCACAAATTTAAGGGGCAAAAAATTTTTTACGAGCTATGGGAGTACTGTTTGCATCGCGCCTTAAAATATAAAACATTACTCTTTTTTTTTATATATATAGAATCAAGACAATTTATATTTTGAGCACATGATAAAATTTTCTATAATTAAAATTCAGAAAAAGTGAAATTAGAAAAATAGAATTCCACATTCTACATTTGAATTTATGAATCTCATAAAAGTTTTTCTTTAAATTTACTTTTCTAGAACTTGTGGTGGTGAATGTACAACACTTTGAAACTGTCTTAAAACAATTGTATTTTACTAAATATAAAGTAGAAATTATATTCCATGTGGTTCTATTTTTAGTTTGAGTTTGAATAAGCAGAGCATAGAAATGGCAATTCCAAGGTTTGCATTACTTATATTAGAGCTAAACATGAATGTCCAAAAACATCATAAATTAATAACAGAATCTGTTATATAGGAGATGTTAACTTGTAAAAGCATATATGTCTATTTCTCCTGTCATTTCTCTCCATCTCCCATTTTCCTTCGTTTTCTTCGCGTTGAGAAAAGAAAGGATCAGCAACAGAACCAGAGAAAAAAAAGAACCTCCCCATTAACGCCGGCAACGCAACCGATATCTCACCCATCAAACAATAATAATAATTTAACAATATGACCAGCAGCAGCATCCCAAGAATTGGCAACGGCACCACCACCCAAGCTTGTGCTGCCTGCAAATACCAGCGTAGGAAGTGCGCTCCTGACTGCATTCTCGCCCCTTATTTCCCTCACGATCGCCAAAGACAATTCCTCAATGCCCATAAATTGTTTGGCGTAAGCAACATTACCAAAATCATCAAGAACCTTGACCAGCCTGACAAGGACGAAGCTATGCGCACTATCATTTTTCAATCGGATGTTCGTGCAAATGATCCTGTCGGAGGCTGCTATCGAATCATTCGTGAACTTCAACGCCAAATCGAATACCACAAGGCTGAACTTGATCTTGTTCTTCATCAACTAGCCATATGTCGAGCGCAAACTCAACAACAAACCCAATTCCAGATGCTCGAAACCGATGATTCTGCAACGTTGGGTTGTGATATAATCAACGCAGATTCGTTAGATTTATATGATCCAATGTTGCAATATCAGTATGCGCAAACACAAGAAGAACAAGAATTTGTTGTTCAAGATAATCAGGTACAGTTGCAAGAAAATGTTAATGCCTTGACTATTCAAGATTCTAGTAATGTTTCATCATCCACGATATCATCGCCATCTTTGCATCTTAAGCAGCCTTTTGTTACTGAATGCGATGATGATATCAAGCCACTTCTTGACATAAATGATGTCAAGTTTGAGCCTGAAGAGTTAGTTGAAAGGAAGTTTGTACCGTCTACGCAGTTAGTAATATCATCCTAGTTATAATCTTATGTATGTCGTCGGTCTGAAAAGAAGAGATGCTTGCTAGCTAGCTAGCTATCTGGATTAATGCATTTGTTACTGAAAGTTAACACATAAAAAGATTATTCCATGTCTAGATGAACATTTTTTTGGGTTTATAATGACATAGTCGAGTGAGTTTTTTTTTTTTTTTTTTTGGGATTTAACTATGAGTTTGATCGTATGTACTTCTCCAGAACATGTCTGTGCTTTTGGGTTTTTTCATTGTTAATTACCTCTGCTATTAGATAGTAATGAAACCTTCCACTAATCCATGCCAAGTGTGATGAACTAAAAAGGAGAAAACTAACTCTCACTAGCTCTCTCATTTTTTTTTCTTTAATTTTATTTTATGTTCTAAACTACTGATTTTTAGTTAAAACTATTCATATTCAAAATCTATTAAATTTTAACTAATTCATTTTAGTTCAAATAAAATTATAATAACGGTGAAAGTATTCCCAGCAACCAATTTAAATTAGTCCATTCAAATGATTCCAATATTATTGATTTTGACATCATTTTTGAGTTTTTTATAATGGGATATCAAACATAGGATAGCTAGCTAGTTTTATTATAATTATTTATTATTTATTTATTGATTGATTTACGGAAGCTAAATTAATTCTATTTCATAAGATAATTGAATTGAATTAAATTAATGTTGAATCTGTATGACTAGTGACAGACATAAAAAATGTTGTTCAATTGTCTCTTTCAATTTAATTATTATCACTCCATATATAATCCACCATGCAAATTGGCAAAGTCTCATGTGAAATTGCATTCAGTAGAAGTCATTTCTTTTTGCTGCAACATATATATCACACAATCTATGTTTGTATATCTTACCTCTATTCACAATTATAAATATAAAATATTTTTACAAATATTCAATATTTGTTAAGCAACTCATCAATAGATTTCTCTGTGTGTCAACCCTCCAAATATAATATGAAGAATTGGGGGTTAAAGTTAAGGTATAATTTATTTTTAAAAAAATGTATTTTAATTAATTAAGACATTTGAGGAAATTAAATTAAATATAAATTAAAATAAGAATTTGACAAATAACAGTAAATAGAATTGTAAATATTTTAATATAACAAATTAAATTACTATATATTTTCAACTTATTAATTCTTATATTCAAAATCCATATTAGGTTAGCAATTGTAACTGTGTGATTATGTTACCAGCAAATAGTGCATGGTGACTCAAATTTGACTCATGAAATCACGAGTTATAGCACAAAACTTGGAGTGTTTCGATAGTGATGTCTATAGCTTTGGGAGATCAATTTCTCAGCGCATCATCTGGTTATATAAAGCTAAATAGTCATCCTCTTAACGTTTATTATAACAGTGATGACTTTTTTTTTTATTTGATGAAGGTATATAATTTTTTTTTATTCAATACAAGTCCAACAGATTAGTTATCCCTTTAACATGTAATAACTTTCATTAATATGAGGGGATAATATACGTAGAAAATCGAATTTGATAGCTGCATAATTAAAATAACAATGGAAATAACTTCGCTAGGTTATAATTTTTTTATTTATTTTATGTTTCTTATCATCTTCTTTAATTTTATGTTTTTTATTCGTAGGTAACTGATTTTGTGAGATATATATACATATTTGTATATTAAACAAAAGAGGTGAATTACGAAATTTCACCGCACCTTCTTGAAAACAAAAAATTATTTGCTCCATGGTTAATGTTAAATCAATCTCTCAAAAGATAATTCTTCTATTTGTAGTTCAAAGTAGGCACAAATTAAGAAGACTATTATTTTTTTTCTTAATAAATAGTAATTTAATAACATAAATATTGAAAAATTTATGCAGCACAAAAGTTTTTATTACCCTCTATACATTTGTACATAATACCAACTCAATAACGTATGCCATATTTTTATTTTATATTAGTATTTTAAATAAATTACTTATGTTTACATGTCAATAAAAACTTGTTATTATAAACACCGACGGATCCAGGGTGGGGGCAGTCAATCCCTTGAGAAACCTATGCACAAAAAATTATTTTGCCCCCATAATACATATAAAATTACTAAAATATAAATAAAAATATTAATATATGAAAAATAAAAAAAATAAAATATGGAGGAAAGAACTTAATTTTATATGTATATAAAATTAGACATTAGTTTAGTTTTTTTTTTTTTTTTTTTTTTTATCAAAAGGAAGGACGAAGCCCGGAAGCAAAATCAACAAAATTACACAGCAATGACACGGTGCCATGCCACCCCAACTTTATCAGCTTGAAGAATCTCGTTTAGCTCCATGGGTGGCACACTAATCTCCTGAATACCTCTGTTATGGTGCAATGCAGCGTTAGCAAGCCAGTCAACAGCCCTGTTGCCCTCACGATACTTATGAGTAATTCGACTCACTCCAATCTCTTGCATTAAATCTCTGCAGATAAACACCAAATTGGAACAATTATCCTGATATTCAACATCTGTCAACCATTTCACAAACAAAACGGAGTTCATTTCAACCTTCAATCCCAGATAACCGTTTCTCTTTGCCAACACCAAACCTTGCACTACTGCCCATAGCTATGCTTTTATAGCATTACATACCCCAATGTTCACCGAATATCCTGCAACAAACTCCCCCACATAATTTTGAAATACACCCCCACCTCCAACTGGCCCTGGATTTCCTTTCAAACACCTATCAATATTTAGCTTCAAATAATCCTTCGGTGTTGGTTCCCAACCAATCAATTGTCGCTGTTTGTGAGGATGCCCATTAAAATTCTGCTGCCCGTTCCAATTGTTGGATTTCGTGATTTAAAAACACAGTGGAAATTAAAACTTTTAACCACAAATACTAACATGAATTCAAGTAATTCGATTAATTGATTTAAAATTAGAGTTTTCAAATCTTACTACAAATGCATAAGAGGCAAGACTGTTGGAAGGCAGAGAGGAGGTTCATTTCGGTGACACTTTACCTCGAGCTTTTGATTTTGGTAGTTCGGATCAAAATGTCTCTAGAAGAATTCGTCCTCCACAAGCGTCCACATGAACAGCCCTTAATTAAAATGAAAAATTTGTGTGCTAGCACTTCTCTTGATTTCTCACAAATCAAGAACAAAAACACTCCATGTTTTAGTTTTTCTAAGAGGAGAAAAACTAATTTTAGTGGCTAATAATTAAGTTAGTGAAACCCTAAAGAATATAATATATTTATAGACTTCTAATTAGAGTTTCACTTACCAAAATAGCTTTTTGATAATTTCTCAATTATTATTATTTTGATTTTATTTAAAATTAAATCAAATATAATATTTCATTTATTTAAGATAACCTTTACCTTAAATAAATAAATAAATAAACTATTTATTTATTTCCACAGAGCATATTTGGGCTTCTCAAACCCATATCCGTTTTTGGGCTTGTTCTAAGAGTGTGACCCTGTAGGTTCACATGACATTGACAGTGAGCCTTAAATCTTTATTTAGGCCTACAAGTCATAAGTAGTCTCTAACAAGACATTATGACTACCCAAGTGATGTGAAATCAATAATCTGACATAACCTAATTTATAATAAATATTGTAATCCCTTTGTCACATGATATCTTGATTGAATATAAGGCATAGTTTCTGTCATCCTTATATAATTCAATCATATTATTTCTTGACTCTAAGTAGACTGAGAATGATAACTCTTTATCAATTCACTTTAGCATGACCATGCATTTTCTCCTCAGTCTATCTTATCAAGGGGCCCATAGATATCTTACTCAGATTATATGAGGGACAAATTCCTTCTCAATCACTCACATTCCTCATATAATTCATTTCATATCCAATAACAATCTATTTAATCATCATGTTAAAGACAATGTTAGATTGTGTTAAAATATATAATAGTTATA
The DNA here is from genome assembly GCA_947683625.1 of Mallotus nudiflorus. Lineage (NCBI taxonomy): Eukaryota > Viridiplantae > Streptophyta > Magnoliopsida > Malpighiales > Euphorbiaceae > Mallotus > Mallotus nudiflorus. The sequence continues at coordinate 1,355,203 of CANTUR010000187.1, read as the reverse complement.
TAGAAATCCATGATGATTTTAAGGTCAAAGGACTAAATCAATATTATTATGATGAGAATTACTTATGACAATTATCTATGTAGTATTCTCATGATGGGTCAATCTAGTACATTATTTCCAAATAAGTACCTATGAGTTGACTTAATATCTCATATTCATGATTAGTAAAATATAATCATCAATCAACATCATACTAGCCATAACATATTGTTATGACTAGGGATAATTTGAATAGAACTCATATTTAATCTAAGGTTTTTACTATCAAGTCACATACTTAATGACCTTAGTAAGAATTGACTATTCAAGTAATTATCATAACACAAAATGATAATGAAAAATACCTCTTTATTAAATAAAATGATAAAGTTAAAACATGGTCATACATGATTGACTTAGTGCATATCACTAACACCAATCCCTTTCCACTCCATATGGATATGATTTCAAAACTAACTTATGTCATTCTGTAACCAATTTGGTCGATAAAAAATAAACTGGTTTCTCCATTTCTAAATCCACTAAATGGAAATGGAAAACAGAACACTCTAGCTACCAGAATAATTTTCTTTATGATCCTCTTTGACGTTAGATGTTATCCATTCTACAAGCGTTAACATCCTCTAGTGTATAACTTCCTTAACTCCTAACAAATTCTCCTAACACCTTATAGCATGGTGACAATCCCGTAATACATGCAGTGGAGTCTCAACATCAGTTCAATAAAATCCACACCTAGCATTATCAGTAAATCCTTGTTTGAACCTTCTAAGATTGCACATTATCTTTCCATGCATCACCAACCATAAAAATACATGAACCCTCTATGGTACACACAACTTCTAAATACCTTTCCACACATTGGTTTTATTGCTCATAGAATCCTTGCATAGTTTTTCATAACTTGAACTGACAGAGAAAGTTCCATCTGCCATATATTTCCATGCCATCTTATCCCCACATCCATTATCTTCCTGTAACAAACTACTTGCAAGTCTGAAATGAATTTCATTAAGAAGTAATCCATCTAACTCCTCTTATTTTCATCCTTCGATTGTTTTATTCAAATATTAGCGCATATCCAATTTTTGTTATTTCTGTGGATTACTAACTCATACTGAAAACTTTTACCCTTAACTATTTGAAAAACCTAAAACAAACTTGGTGAAGGCTTTGGGTCTATGGTTGAGAGCTACAATAAGGAAAACATTGAAGATGGATGGAGAAAGGTGGTTGCATGATTTTGATGATATAGTTCAAAATTCAAATTTTGGTGCGGCTAATGTTCTCCTGGATAATAAGGATCAGCTGGTTGAGAATTTCAAGTTTGAAAATTCACGATAAAGGACAATAGACCTTTATGAAGATTTTAGGCAATTATTTTGTTATAATGAAGTGTGATAATCTAACTCTACCATATGGGCTAGAATTTATAGATGTTCAGGCCCAAAAAGATGTGGACCTTTTGTTGGCAGAGGATAAAAAAAGGAAGAGAGCCATTATGCAAGCCCAATAATAAGATACGGGTTTATCAGATTTTCCATAAATTGAGAGCTCCACTGAAGACCGCAATGTTGTTCTTCCTGCAAGTTCTTCTTTTGATATTATTGTATCGACTAGGTTTTGAACCTCGTCGGGAGACATGAATTGTCTAAGTTGGAACTATCGTGGTCTGGGCAACCCACTGGCAGTATAAACATTAAAAGATTTAGTCTTTTCTCATAAGCACTATATTCTCTTTTTAATTGAAACTCTAGTTCATTCCATTAAAATTGAAGAAATAAAAATCCAGTCACATTATAGTTCAGAATATCATTTGAAGAGAAAAAATCAACTCAGTCGTATTGATGTTGTTTGTAATATATATATGTACAATGAGTATGATAAGTACTAACCAAATAATGTAACAATAGAATTGAATATTTAAAACTGATGCTTATCTTGTCTTCAATACCCCCATAAGCTTATAACTGTAAGGATTGAAGTCGAAGCTTATAAAAAATGTGTAGAAACGAGGGTTTGGACAATGACTTCATCATGATATCTGCCAATTGGTCTTTAGAAGACATTGAATGAACTATGAGTTCTTTAGCAACCTGCTCTCGCTTAAAGTGGAAATCAACTTCTATGTGCCTTGTTCTTGCTGTAAAATTTACATTTATAGAAATAAAAATTACGTCAATATTGTCACACCAAATGTGTGGTGGCTAAGTAATATGAAGACCAAGTTCTCAGAATAGATAAGAAAACCACCAAAGTTTAACAATAGACTTGAACTCTAATTCGGTGGATGATCGAATTAAGTTTTTGCTTTTTTGAATTCCAACCAATCAAGTTTTATCCTATATAGATGAGATAGCCTTCAGTCAACTTTTGATCATTTAGACTACTGGCCTAGGGGGCCCAGGTAGAATCAACAAAGGCCATTAGATTAGATTTAGATGAAGGTGTGAGGAAGAGTCCATGAGTTTTTATTCCTTGCACATATCGCAACACCCATTTGAGAGCTTGTAAGTGTTGTTAAGTAGGAGAGTGCATAAATTATGTCAGCTTGTTAACAATAAATGTCAAGTCTGGTTTGGTGAATGTGATGTACTGGAGAAAGCCATAACACTATCGAAACTTGACTGACGTAGAGGTAGACAATGGCAGTGAATTATCTTTATGTAGTGGTACCTTTATAATTATGGGTGTAGATAAAGATTTGCAGCCAGTCATACCCATAGATTGTAAGAGCTGATAGATGTACTTCTCCTACGATAATAAGACACCCTTGGAAACTCGAGAGACTTGATTGCTTAAAAAATAACTCAATGAACCAAGGTCATGAAGAGAGAAGACTGTAGATAGTTTAGTAAGCACTTCATTCAAAAAATAAGAATGATTGCTCGTGATAAGAATATCATCAACATAAATGAGTAAAAAATAAATGATACTATCATGTTGATTTATAAATAAAGAAGAATATAAAGTAGAACCTTTGAATCTAATAGAGATGAGAAAAGTAATTAGCATGTGATACCAAGCATGAGGTGCTTGCTTTAGACCATACAAGGATATTTTTATGCTTGCACACATACTATATAAATTGTTTGTCAATGAATCCCTGTGGTTGCACCATATAGAGAAAAGCATTACTCATATCTAACTACCGGATGTCCTAGTTTCTTAAAATTGCAATAGAGAGAATTACTCGAATAGTTATTGGTTTGATCACAAAACTGAAAATGTCAGTGTAGTCAACTCCATGTTCTTATATGTACCCCTTACCCACCAATCGAGCTTTAAAACACTTTATAGAACCATTAGCTTACCGTTTAATTTTGTACACCCAATGATTACTAACAATATTGACATTTTAAGGACGTGGGATAAGTTTCCATGTATTTGTGTGAATTAAAGCTTACATCTCACTAGTAATAGCATCACACCATTATTGGTATTGGCTGGCTTATTTGTAACTATTGGGTTCAGTATCAAGGGCATAGGTTACGGTAAGAGGATATTTGTGAGTATGAGCTATAGTTAAGGGATGGAGAGTTATAGGATGTTGGTGAGGTGGAGTGGAAGTGTTGGTGACAGAAATATTATTTTTTATGGATGGTGGTGAGCAAGTTAAGTCAGCAAATAACCATCAGGATTAAAAATTTATTGATGTGATTAGGATAAGGAAGTAGGGTGCTACTTGGAGATAAGAGACGAGGATAAGGTGGAGGTAGGGATGTTATAATAGGAACTAGAATCATGGGAAGATGAGGTGAGAGGTGATTGAGAATGAGTAGGAGATAAGGGTGGAGTAATAGTAGTGGTTGAATTTGAAAAGGAAAGAAGAGTCATACTTGAAATGGAGTCCTTGGAGTAAGTGAATCGAGGCAGTAATAGCTACACTTGCAAATAAGAATTCGATAGTGAGGATTTATAAGTAGGGTTGTGCATCGGGTGGGTTCGGGTTGGGTCAAGTCGAGTTTTATTTTTTTTAAAAAAATAAAAACTGAATTGAAAATTGAAAATTAAGTGCGGGTTCAGGTGCATATCCAAAAATCAAATAAATAATAACATAAATAAAAGAAACATAAGAAACATAAAGTTGCTAATGGTGAAATGGCATGGGCGCGTGTCCTTATTGCTTTGCCACCCTGGTTTTTAGTATCAGGGGTTTTTAGTTGGATCAGTGCCAACTGAAAACTTTCAAATTTACATAATGGAGAACTGACCTGACTCAAGTAGGTTCAGTTTTAGCTCGGGTGTTCAGGTTGACTCGATTTTACACACCCTTATTCATGAGGATTGGGTGGAGTTTGGTGTATAAATGGAAAAGTGAGTTCATCAAATTTAACATGTCCAGTAAAATAAATCCTTATATTTTCCCTATTAAGACATATATAACCCATATAATGAGGTGAATAGCTCAAGAAAACACGTTGGGTTATTCGATAGAAAATTTGTGTTTATTATAGGGTCTTAATAAAGGGTAAATGGCATAACCAAAAATAAGCAAAAAATGATAATTTGGACATTGTTGATACAAAAATTCTAAAGGAATTTTATTTTGAAGGGATTGAGTAGGCATACGGTTTATTAAAAAAAATGGTGATTTCAAAAGCAAAATTTCAGTATTTAAATGGTGTGTTGGAATGATACATTAATGTAAGGCCAATATCAATAATATGATGTATTTTTCCTTTAGCAGTGTCATTCTGCCAATGGGTGTGAGGACAAGATAATTAGTGTAAAATGCCGGTATTTTTGAAATGTGTAAAAAGAGGCCGATATTCACCTCCCCAGTCAGAGTTGAAGGATTTAATTTTACAATTAAATTTTTTTAGCAAATGCTTGGAATTGGAGAAAAACACCAGGAACTTCACTTTTATTTTTGATGGGAAAAATCCATATAAATAAACTAAAATCATCAATAAAAATGACAAAAAATCTATCTCCATTGAATGAATTAACTGGAGCAGGACCTAGACATCGAAATGGATTAATTCTAGGGGATGAGTGCTACAATGATATGTAAAAGACAAGGATAAACGTTGCAATTTGCTAAGAGAACATACATTATAATTATTCAAAGAAATAGAATTTTTAGAACATGGTAAATGAAATTGCCTAACAATACTATGAACTACATTAGAATGTGGATGACCCATTCGTTAGTGCTAAGTTTCTAGACTGGCCAAGTAAGCATGGATAAATAAAGAAATTGACTTATTTGCAGAAGGCATTTTGTAAAGCCCCAACTCACTCATTCCTTGGAGTAGTGTTTGCTTAATCTAGCAATCCTTAACAGAATAATGGTTAGGGTAAAATTCAAAAACAATCATTATCAATACAAAATTGTTTAACAGACAATAATGATTTGGTGATATTTAGCACATGCATTATTCACCACTCCATATGCGGTTTCAAGTGCTTTCCAAACCTCAGAGGAAGGATTCAGACCAATTAAGTAAGGGATGATTTCTTCTGAAATAGATAATATGAGCTAAGAAAATAATAATTGATCCTTGGTGAACCATTAAAGGTAGGCTGGGTTTAATTCTAATGCATTTGTTGTGGGATTAAGAGTCTCTTTTAATGGTGCAATTTCGGTCCTAAACGAGACACCATGAAGATTATATAAATTCAACAATGGTTAAAATTATAACTTCTATAGTATAAAATTTTTCAAATTCATCTTGATTGAAAAGGATTATTGAAGGTGAGTAGGAGTTGTTGATGAGGTAGAAGAAGAGAGGGGAATGATTGTGGGTAGTTGGGTTGATATGTTTGAGGAAGAAGAGGAGGAAGAAGACGTACAAGATGATAAGAGCAAGGAGCTGGTTGCCATAATGAATTTCTGCTCTGATACTAAGTTTAGAATATTATTTGAAAAGAAAAACTCAACTCAACTCAGCAAAACTCAACTTAGTTGTATTGATGTAATTTGTAATATATACATGTATAATGAGTATGATGAGTACAACATAACCAAATAATGTAACAACAAAACTAAATATTTAAAACTAATGCTTATCTTACCTTCAATAATTAAGATAGGTGTTTTTGTGTAAATAGTATTGGTCATAGTGGGGGTATTACACTTATTTGGAGAGCTCTTATTTCTTTTAATGTTAGCTCTTTCTTTTGTTATCATATAGATGGTGTTGTTAATATTCTAAATACTCAAAGTTGGCACTTAACTAGGTTTTATGGCAGATCGAAAAGACATCGATGCCAACTTCTTGGGATTTGATTAAGAGCTTGCATGGACAAAATTTTCCTCCTTGGTGTTTAATGGGTGATTTTAATAACATACTTTCTCCTGAAGACAAACGTGGCAATCAACCTCAGCCAAAATGGCTCTTATGTAGTTTTTGTTCAATATATGGAAGATTGTGCTTTGGCGGATATTTCGATTCAAGGCTATGCTTATACCTGGGAATGAGGTAGAAATTTAAATAATTTGGTAGAAGAAAGGATTGATCATTGTTTAGTGTCTCCTATATAGTTAGAGCAATATCCAAATGTTGCGTCTTTTTGTCTCCCCACCTCCACGTTAGATCATCATCCTTTGCTTCTAATGCTATAGCCTTTATCTCCTAGGTGTAATAGATATAAATTTTTTTTTTGAGAACAACTGGTTACAAGAGCAAGATTTTATTGACATGGTTAAGCAATTTTGGCATGATGACTCTTCTCTTTCATTTCTCGATAAAGTTTCAACTTGCTGTCATTGGATGGGTTTATGGGGAAAAGAATTTATAACACAATTCGAGTCAGGGGTTTCTTATATGAAGGAAACTTTAAATACTACTTTATTTGATTATGCTGGTGTTGATTATAAGTGAGTTGGATCTCTTAGAGCTAAGTTGAATTTTTTATTGGAGATGGAGAATGTTTATTAGCAACAAAGATCAAAAATTTTTTAGCTGAAAGATGGTGATAGGAATAACAAATATTTTCATTTTGTTGATTCAGGACATCATCACCATAATTTCATTCAATCTTTATTATTGATGGTGTTTGTGTATCGGGTAAAGAAGGCATACATGGCATTTTTCTGGACTATTTTACAAATATTTTTCTGATTCTTTAAGCAATGACTTGTCGGATGTTGAATATATCTCTAGCCATTTTTGTGACAAAGATAAATCTTTTTTGGATGAGCCTTTTTCTCTTGAAGAATTTCAAAAGGTAGTTTATGATATGCACCCCAACAAAACTGTAGGCCCTGATGGTTTGAGTCCAAGATTTTTTCAGCATTTTTTGCCTCAATTTGGTAATGAACTCTTTGCTTAGTGTTATAATTGGTTCTCTATAAAAACATTATAGGTCTTTATGATGAATACTTCCATTGTTCTCATTCCTAAAATTCCGGTTCCTACTTATGTCAAATATTTTTAGCTTATTTTCTTTATGTAATGTGCTTCATAACATTGTGGTAAAGGTGCTAGCTAACAGGTTAAAAGTTATTCTTCCAAATATAATTTCTTTAGAGTAATATGTTTTATTCATGGTTATTCTATAATGGATAATGTCATTACAGCTTTTAAAATTTTACATTCTATAAAGAGGAAAACAAGGGGTGCTCTTGGTTATACAAATTTTAAAATGGATATTTCAAAAGCTTATGACCAAATTCAATAGCATTTTTTGCGAGCTGGTTTTATGAAAATGGATTTTTCTGAGAAGTGGATTCCTTGGCTTATATAATGTCTCTAAAGTTCAGTATAATATTCTTTTTAATAAGGAGGAGGTTGGTCCTATGTCTCCAAATCAAGGTTTGAGAAAAGGTAATCCCTTATCTCCTTATTTATTTATCATTTGTGCTGAGGGTCTTTATACTTTTATTAAAAATGTAGAGTCAAAAGGTGATATTCATGGAATTTAGCTCTGTAGAGGTGCTCCATCTATCTCTCAACTATTATTTGCACACGATAGTTTTTTCTTCTTTTAGGCTTTTGGAGTTAAATGTCAGAAGATGAAGGATATTCTTCATGTTTATAAAAGAGACTCGGGTAAGGCAATTAATTTTAACAAATCTAGCATTGCCTTTAGGTCAAAAGTGGATAATAAGGTGCTTTCCTCTATTATGTCTATTTTGGAAGTGGATAGTCCTTTGACTACTGGGCGTTACCTTAGTCTTTCTTTACTTATTGGGCATAGTAAAAAAGCTATTTTTTGTTTCTTGAAGGATAAGCTTTGGAAGAGGATGTTTAGTAGGAATGGTAGATTGCTTTCTTAGGCAAGTAAAGAAGTTTTTCTTAAATCCGTGGCATAGACAATTCCTTCCTATTGCATGAGTTCTTTCTTACTTCTAGTGTTTTTAGGTGATGAGCTCCAAAAGATGATGAACTCATTCTAGTGGGGTTCTATAGGTGAAGGTAAAAAGAAGATGCATTAGGCTTCATGGGATAAATTATGTCTATATAAGAAGGTAGGTGGTATGGGTTTTAGGCACTTTAGATCTTTTAATCTAGCCTTATTGGCCAAACAAGGTTGGAGTCTCTCTATTAATCCAAATGCTCTTTTAAGTTGTATTATTAAAGCTAAAGATTTTTGTGAAGGGAATTTATTCAATGCTGAATTAGGGTCCAATCTTAGTTTTATATGGCAAAGCATTTGGACTGTGGTTTCAATCCTTAAGGATAAATATTATTGGAGAATTGGTTAAGGTGATAAAATAAAGGTCTGGGAGGATTCTTGGGTAAAATCTTCTTCGTAATTAAAAATTCAAACTTTTGTTATTAGTGGCCTAGAGCATATTACTATAGCTTATCTTAGTATTTCTGGAAAGTTTGAGTGGGATGTTGAGTTCTTAATTGAGCTATTTATTCCACAAGATGTTGAGGCTATTTTACAGCTTTCGATGGGTCATTCTGATTATCAAGATGCAATACTGATGACATAGGGAAAAACTTCCTCAGTAATGGAAAAGAGTATTTATGAGAGCAACATTTGGTCATGTTGAAACCATGTGTCAAATTTAGGGTTTAGGATTTCAATTGGAGGATTAACAGTATTAAGAATTGTTTTCTCTTTAATAAGGGAAGAAATTGAGCTTTCCATGCCAAATAATTTTTATTATTTAATTTAATGGAGAAGGTATGTGTTGTAGTAGAAGGAAAAGGAAGAGGGGTTGAGGAAGGAAGAGCAAGCTAATTATTATTAGCCATGGTGCTCTAACACCAAGTAAAGAATAATATTGAGAAATTATATTTTTTTTGTATATGTATTCGGTGAGTTACAAAAGCATATATAATAAAGGAGGATAAGGAGTTGTAGTTTGTTACAACAATAAGTAAGATAACTATGAGTACAAATAAAGTCTTATCACAGAGAACACATAAATATCCTTCTTTACCTCGATCTAACTCTGACCTAGTTTTTCTTTAAACCTTTTGTCTTTGCCGATGTTCACACTCTTGTAGAATCCTCCCATCTGGCACTTGCAATATATATATTTGCCGAGATTATTCCATGTCTAGGTTAACATTTTTTTGTGGTTTATAATGACATATTCGAGTGAATAATATTTTTCCTTGTGGGATTTAAATGATGTTCAAATATGAGTTTGATCGTATGTACTTCTCTAGAACATGTCTGTGCTTTTGAGTTTTTCCATTGTTAATAATCTTCGATAGATAGTCATGAAACGTTCCACTGATCCTTGCCAAGTAAGATGAACTTATAAAGAGAAAACTAACTCAACAACAACAACAATACTAATACTAATACTAATAAATAAAATAAAATACATGAATAATAAATAAATATTTATATACCCAAAATATTATGATAGCAAATTAAGGATGTGGATTAGGACTCAATTGTAAAACTCTAGAGAGGAAAAATGAAGGAAGTATAGGTGTCACTCTCTTAAGGGTTAGAGTTAATATTTATCTTTGGTGAATTGAGATAGTCCTTATCTCCATTTTTTTTTATACTTATCACTTAAAAAAAAATGGAGGAAGAGGAGAGAATTAAGAGGAAGGGATGATGTAGCTCTAGCAAGGTGAGTGAGATTTCTTCATTCTCTTATCTTAGATTTGTCTCTTAAGCTTTATTAAATTGATTATCTTGTGGAATTCTCTTTCTTTGCTTAGATTGATTCCTTAATTTCTATTTAATTGAATATCCTTTTGATTGATTATTTTTGTCAATGAGTGAACTCTCCCTTCTTTTTTATTCTTGATCCTAAAAATTTTATTGAGGGAGTAAGCATCTTCTTTCCAATTCTTTGTTGAATCTTAAGTTTGCCTTGGAACTCTTGCTTAGTTGAATTTTGATTCTTGAAAAATCTTGCAATTTAATGTTTCAAAAAAAAAAAAAAATTACTGCTGAGGTTAATTGTTAGATATGTAAATATTAGTTTGTACTAGGTGAGAATTCATCTAAGAACAAAAGATTTACCATTAAAGATTTAGAAATTCAGTGCACTTATGAATAGTAACATTTTGAGAACCGTATCTTGAGTTTTATAACTCCAATTGAGATAATTTTTATGTGAATGAAAACTTTGAAATGTCCTCTATAGGTTTTTTTAAAAATAGCATGAAACAAATTTTGTTGTTTTGTTGGGTCTTCAGAGCCATACTTTGTTTTGTACAAAATCTATAGATTTCTCGACCTAACCAAATTGATTTTGATGTTTCTCTTCACTCACACATCTAACTAGTGTAAAACCAATTTCAAATCAATCTAGACACCCAAAAATTTAGATCTGGAGAAAAATATTTGAGAATATGAACTATGATGTGCTCTATGAATTTTGTCAACTTGAATAGACACCTCAATGGGGCTAGTTTGAACAACAAACTTCAAAAGTTCATAACTTGAGTTATACAACTTCAATTGAGGTGATTTTTGATTCATTAAAAACTTTAAAGTGTCCTCTACAACTTTGATAGAAAAAAAAACCTAATTTTACATATTTTATGGTCTTATAGAGCAATACTTTTTATTGTACAACCTTTAACATAATCTGATTTTGATAAGCAAAGTTTAATGTAACTTCTTATATACATATCTGATTGGTGCAAAACCAATTGTAATTTTCTCTAGTTAAAAGAAACTAAAAGATTGGAGAAAAGAATAAAAATTTTTGAAATTTCTTAAGTCTCTGATTTGAGACCAAATCTATTACAATAATATTTACATACAACAATGTAACGGAACGTCATATGGAAAATCTTCAACTACTAATTTTATTGCAATCAAAATTATATGGGAAGAATGAGAAATTATTCAATAATAAAATGTGATAATAATATAATACTTATACAAGAGCATATGATTTTTGAGTAAGAGGAATGTGAGTGCAATTGAGGAAGTGTTAGTCAACTTGTTGATAACTGTCTTTGTGACATCGCATAAATTCATTATGCCTTTGGAGTGAATTTATGTGGTTCTTGCATTTGGGGAAAATTTAGACGGTTCCATATGGTGAATTTATATGGTTGATAAGTATGCACACTGATTCTAAATTGCTATGAGAAAGAGCTATTGTATATTGTGCTCTAAAAAAGAGCGATGAGTTGTTGTACTCTGAGAAGGAGTTATATTTTGTTGTAATCCGAGAAAGAACTAATGATAATGGTATCATCAAACTATTTGGAAATGCAATATAAAGACTAATATTTCATGTATAGACTATAATTATGACAAGAATTATTGCACTTTAGTGCTCAAATTAATGACAAGAATTATTGCAATTTAATGCTAAAATCTCATATTGAACAATACAATCAATGTAATTGAGAATATACAAAAATAAGATTGTGAAAGTAGAATTTAATTGATGAATGCAATTGTATTTGAATTGTATCACTAAAACGTAAATTCTATATATTTGGAATGAGAATGCTAAGATAATATTTTTATTATTATTTATTATGTTGAATCTTGATATTCGATTGATTGTTGAGCACTCTTTTATCCTTGGTACTCTTTATCTTTAACTTATGTTTAATTCTTTGAGTGTTCCGTGATATTATTATACTCATTGGGTAATTTCCTTACGAAATTACTCACACTTATCTTTCTTTCATATTTTCTAGTATAGGTGGTATATTTTGTTTTATATAGCTATAGCTATTTAGCATGGTAGTGCGGTGAGCCATGAGGGCTTATGAGGTGACCACGAACGAGACACTAGTGAAGTATATTACATGTCATGATGTAATGTAGATGTACATCCATATTCAAATTGAGGTCCTACGAGAGAGTTAATGAGCTATTTAGTGTTTTTACTATTTTGAAACATTTGTATGATAACTCACACTCATTTTTGATAGTGCTTTTATGTATCTAAGTACTAATAGTTAAGGTGTATTTAAAGATAATTATGTACAAAGATATTCTACTTGTCATGTAATTACATCATGATATTAGGATTTGTATTATATATTCAGTAGTTTGTAAGACAAATATTTTTGCTCGATAGTCTTTAGGTAATGCTTCTCTTATAGTGCTGTCATCAAGTGAGGCATTCCAGTGTGGTACTATGGGGAGGGGCGTTACATATTACTTAGTAACAATAGCGTATTTAAACTGATTCCAACATTATTGTTTAAACATCCTTTTTGAGTTCTCGTATAATGAAATATTAAACATAAGATAGTTAGCTAGTTTTATTTATTTACGGAAGTTAGGTTGATTATATTTCTTAAGATAATTGAATAGAATTAAATTAATGTTTAATTTGTATGACTATTACCAAAGTAAATTGTAACAGTCCATACATCAAAATGTAGTTCACTTGTAGTTTTGCAATGTCTCTTTCAATTTAATTATTGTCACTTCATGCATAATCCACCATGCAAATTGGCAAAGTCTCATGTGAAATTCCAGTCAGTAGAAGTCATTTATTTTTGATGCAACATATGTATCACACTATCTTTGTTTGTATATCTTTACCTTTATTCACAACTGTAAATATCAAATATTTGTTGAGCAACTCATTAATAGATTTTTGTATGTGTCAACACTCCATATATAATATGAAGGCCTGAGAGTTAAAAAAATAATAATTAAGTTTTAAAAAATATATTTTAATTAATTAAGACATTTGAGGAAACTAAATTAAATATAAAATTTAATTTAACTTTGACCGATAACAATAAATAGAAAATAATATTTAGATGGGTAAATAAAAATATATAGCTCACATCATTCATGCTTGCTTCATCTGAGTCCCCAAAAGTAAAAATTTTCCACTTGTAGAGATTTGTGACTATGTTACCAAATTGGGGCTCTCTTACTATATTTGAGATAAATAAAAGAAGAAATGTGAAGCTATACAAATACCATATGAGTTAAATTTCCAAAATGTATACCTTCTATTCTATATTTAGTAAATCATTTTTATAATTTTTTTCACCCACGTATTTTTTTAAATTTTTTTATTTAATGCAAGTTGCATAGAGTGTAGGTTATATAAGGCTAGTCATCTCCTTAATACTCATCATAAAAGTAATAATCATTGAAAGTAATAATTTTTATCAATATTGATCCATGGTAGCGGTACAAAAATGAAACTTGAAACCTGCACAATTAAAATACCAATCAATGGTTTATAATTTTGTATAGTGTTATGTTTTTTAGTTGAGGATGACTGATTTTGTAAGATATAAAAAAATGGGTGAATAACAAGATTTATTGAAACCCAAAATTATTTCTTCTTTGCTTCTTAGATCAATATCTTAAGATAATTTTTCTAACAATTGCCCAAGAATACGATAACTTTTGTTGTTCAAAGTTTGCAGAATGCACATTATGGCAGAAAGACACAAATTAAGAAGATTGTGTTTTGAGTTTTTTTTTTTATCATGAAATTTTAAAAATATGATTATTTCTAGATACGTTTATGGTTATTTGGAAGTTTATGTTATATGTGTAAGCCAAAAAATTCAAGCATATAATAATAGAGGAATATAATAATATAGTTATTGAAAATTTTATAATTTATACTATATAAAAGGTGTACATAATGCCATGTCAATAACTTATGACATACTTTTATTTTAAATAAATTACTTATGTTTACATGTAAATAAAATTAAAAAGGTAATAAAAAATTTGGCAGTACAAATTAAAAACAAATGTTAATATTTAAAGGCTATTTGACTAAATTTTTATGTTAATTGATAGCTTTTAGTTGATAATTGTTGTTGATATCTGATTAATGTTAAGTGGATAAAATTATTTACAATTATTTATATATTAATGGGTATTATATATAGATATTAATTACTTTTTTAGAATATTCAACTATCTATGTTTTCTCTGCTAATTACTTTTGGTATCAATATTCAGTAATCGCAAATATGAATTAAGTTAGATATACTCGTAAGTAACAAAAAACTCTCCAAGCATTTGTGTTTTTAAGTTTTTTTATAATTGAATTTCAAACATACAAGAATTTCTACATAGCTAGCTCATAATTGAATAGAATTTGTACGACTATTATTACACTAAACTGTGACGGTCCAGGCCTCCAGGTTTGCAATGTCTCTTTCAATTTTTTATTATCACTCTATGCAAAATGCACAATGCAAATATCCAAAGCCTCATGTGAAATTCAATTCAGTAGAAGTCATTTCTTTTTGCTGCAAAATATATCACACTATTTTTGTATATCTTTAACTCTATTGACAACTATAAATATCAAATATTTTTACAAATATTCAATTTGTTAAGCAACTCATCAATAGATTTCTCTGTGTCAATATATAAAATTGGTGGTGGTTAAGGTATAATTTGTTTTTAAAAAGTTATATTTTAATTAATTAAGACATTTGAGAAATTAAATTAAATATAAATTAAAACAAGAGTATGACAAATAACAATAGATAGAATTGCAAATATTTTAATATAACAAAATTACTATATCTCTTCAACTTATTAATTTTCATTTTCAAAAAACAATAATATGTTAGCAGTTGTAACTGTGTGACTATGTTATCAGAATATAGTGTCTGCTCACTCAAATTCGATTCATGAAATCGCTTGCTATAATGTAAAAGTTGGAGTGTTTTGTATAGTTAGAGAGGCCAATTTCTCAGCGCATTGTCTAGCAGAAATGGTTGCAAACCCTCGAAAGAAATGGTCTCCTACAAACAAATGTGAACATTTGTTTTAGGCTTTGCATACCATTGAAAAAAAAAAGGCCATATGTTTTATTATGTTCTATATTTATTAAGTTTTATAATTTTTTTAATTGAATGGAGGTACAATTTTTGTTTTTTTATTCAATGGGAGTATAATATTCTAAGTAAAGCTATATAGCCATTCTTTTAACACTCATTATAAAAATCATAACTTTTTCTTGTCATTTAATGGAGGTATATATATGTATTTTTTATTCATTGTAAGTCCAACAATAGATTACATAGTGTTAGTCATCCCCTTATCAATTAATAACTTTCATTAATATTGATGGATAGTAAATGTAGAAAATCGAACTTGATAGCTCCACACAATTAAAATACCAATTGAGCTATCTTTGTGGGCTTATAATTTTTTTTTTTTAATTTTATGTTTTTTGCTTGAGGGTGACTGATTTTGTAAGATGTGAAAAAAAATGGGTGAATAACAAGATTTCATGCGGTTGTTGAAAACAAAAAAATTATTTCTTCCATGGTTAATGTTAAATCAATCTCTCAAGACAATTCTTCTAACAATTGCCCAAGAAAAATAGTTTGTAATAACTCTATTAATATGTTAACTTCTGTAGTTCGAAGTTTGCAGCATGCACATTTTGGCAGAAAAACACAAATTAAGAAGATTATGTTTTGAGTTTCTTTTTTAATGATGAAATTTTAAATATATGATTATTTATAGCTAGTTTTATGGATATTCGGAAGTTTATATTTTATGTGTAACCCCCAAAAAAATCAAGCATATACTAATTTAACAACATAATTATTGAAAAATGTATGCTTTATAGAGTATTAAGGTTTTTATTTCCCTCTATACATTTGTACTTAATATCAACTCAATAACTTATGCCATATTTTTATTTTATATTAGTATTTTAAATAAGTTACTTATGTTTACATGTCAATAAAAATGTGCTATTACAAACACCGACCGATCCAGGGTGAGAGGAGTGGCTATACACAAAAAGAAAAAAATTATTTTGCCCCCAAAATTTGATAAAAAAAAATTACTTACCACTCCAACTTTTTTCAAAATCTATCTTTACTGCCTCCAACTTGTTTTAAATTACTAAAAGTAACAAATTATTAACTGGGTAAAATTATTTACAATTAGTTATGTATTAATTAATTCTTTAGAACATTTAATTATATATATGTTTTATATTTATATTTTTAGTATTAAAAATAATATAATCAAATGCAATAAAATTATACAATAATACACTTCTTGTACTTATATTTTAATGCAACTATATGTATTATTACTTCAATTTAAGATACCAAGGCTATGCAATTTTAGGATAGATGGTAAAATATTTTATTATGGGAATAAAGCATCTAGTTGAGAGAAGGGTTTGACTCTCACATTTCAAGCCATTTAGGCTAATTGTTTTAAAAAATTTTTAAATATTATTTAAGTAAAAATAACCCATTCAAACTTATTCCAACATTATTGATTCAACATTTTTTTGAGTTCTTTTATAATAAAATATTAAACATAAGATAGCTAGCTAGTTTTATTTACTTATTTATTTGTTTAATTACTGACGGAAGCTTGGTTGATTCTAATTCATAACATAATTGAATAGAATTAAATTAATGTTTAATTTGTATGAGTACTATTACTACAGTAAACTGTGACGGTCCAAACATCAAAATGTTGTTCACTTGTAGTTTTGCAATGTCCCTTTCAATTTAATTATCGTCACTCGATGCATAATCCACCATGCGAATTGGCGAAGTCTCATACAAATTCCATTCATCCATGCTAATTGGCAAATTCTCATATAAAATATTTGTTGAGAAACGCATTAATAGATTTTTCTATCTGTCAACACTCCATATATAATATGAAGCCCTGAGAGTAAACAAAATAATTAAGTTTTAAAAAGATATATTTTAATTAATTAAGAGATTTTGAGGAAACTAAACTAAATATAAATTAAAATCAAACTTTGATAGACTACAATAAATAGAAAATAATATTTAGATGAAAAAGTAAAAATCTACAGCTTACATCACTCGCACCTGCTTCATTGGTGTGGTCAATGGTTGACAAGTAAAATGGTCACTTGCAGAGATTGTGACTATGTAGCAGAGTGATCAATTGTTGAAAAGTAAAATTATCAATTGTGATTTGGAGAGATTTGAGACTATGTTACCAATTGTGATGAAATGTGAATGCAAAGGGATTGAGTGGTGCAAATCATGTTGCTTATTGCATCTCATCTGCTGCCTACAGTCCTCCACTTTTGAGTTTTTGAAGCTTTAGATTACTAGTTAGATCATGCTATGAGAGGTGCAACCTACCCTCATTCGTAAAGTTGTAGTAGTTTTTTAGGCTTTCCCTCCTTCCTTATAATTTTTTTTCTATATTTTAAAATTTATTTAAAATTTCTTCTATTATTATTTGCACATATTATAGTTTTTTTTTTGGCTTATATCTTTATTTTTGTTCTAAAATAATTTAATAAATTCTTCAAATATGTTAAAAATAAATTTTGATAGATATAATTTTATTGAAAAAAATTTATGATCCTCAATGAACATTCATGCAAAAAAACAATGAAACTGTGGTAAGTTCATTAACATTCACTTGTATGTTCATTGACCATCACCTGTGGGCTCATTGACTTTCACTTGCAGGTTTACTTTCAATCTCATTTTATTTATTTATGAAGAACCTCCAATTGATAACAAATGAACATTTACGTTACAACAAATAAATCTATATGCACAAACTAATGTATCTGAAGTTATAACTTTAAAAAACAAACATAAAAAAAAATCAACAAAAAGAAATATTGCAAAAATTTCATTAACCGTCACCGGTATATATATTGATCATCATATGCAGACTCATTGACTTTTATTTGCAGGTTTACTTTCAATCTCATTAAAAAATTAAAAGTATTTTTTAATCAATAACAAATGAACATCCAATCAATAAAACATGAACCTTTATGTTACAACTAGTGAATAAATATGTACAAACTAAACAAATACAACAAAATAAAGTCATGATTCCAGGTTTTAAAGAACTTTAGAGGCACCCTTCTCTTAGGAAGAAGAAGAAGAAGAAGAAGAAGAAGCAATTGATCCAAAAAAAAGTACAGAAAAAAAAGCGTTGGATTTGCAAACTTTGAAATGGTAGCCATGGCGATCAATGGAAGAAGAAGAAAGGTAAATAGATATGGATAAAATCAAATAAGAAGAGGGGAGAGATTGTGACCGAAAAAGAGGAAAAGGAAGAGAAGAAGAGAAAATTGCGTTAAGAAAAGAAAGAAAGCTTTAAAGAAAAAGAAGAAGAAGAAGCGTTAAATAAAAAGACTCACATATGTAATAGACTCCTGGTCCATATTGCAATATGGAAAAGAGTCCATGATATAATTTGCGGGTTAATATTAAGTGAGTAAAATTATTTACAACTAAATTATGTATTAATTAATTTTTAGAATATTTAATTATATATATATATATACTTCTATTTTTAGTATAAAAAATAAAATAATTAAATGCAATAAAATTATACAATAATATACTTTTAGTACTTTTTAAAAAATACATATAATACATATAAAATTACTAAACTATAAATAAAAATATTAATATATGGACAATAAATAAAACAAAATATGTACGAAAGAAGTATATATATATATATATATATAATTTTATATTTAATTAAAGAATTTAAATATTAATATAAGATTTCTTTTCAATTGGTGATTATGGCGTAAAGAATATATTTTATTGCACAAATAGTTCAAGAAAAATAATAACTTTGTAGATAATTATAAGGGGAAAGTATAATTGTTTTATCCTGAGGTTTCAAGTTTTGACAAATATGGTTCTGTTTTTTTTATGACATTTTATTACCGTGAGATTCTATCCCTTAACAAATAACGAAAAAATCCAGTAACGCCGTTACATGGCTTGCATGGCATCCAACATGGCTTATAGCGTGGAAAAGGAAAAAAAACCTTATTTTTGAATGAATGACATCGTCCATTAGGGTGATTATAACCCCAAATCTCTAAAATTCAAAATTAAACACAAATCCATTATAAACCACACAAGAGATATGATCTTCTCCACACTAATTATCGATGGACCTCACAACATTCTTCTTACTACTCTAAAATTCTCATTTGCCACCCAAACCCTAAAATGAAGAATCTATATTAAGGAAGAAAGAACAATTGTTGGAAAGATTTGAAGAATCAAACAGAAAATTTAGCAAATAAAGCTAAGGAGGGAGGGACTTCGTTACTTGAGTTATAAGGAATGTAAATACACCCTTGAAGGTGTCCTTTCTCATGTTTGAGTGGGTTATAGGGTTTAGGTTATCAAGTTACTATAATAGGTACCGCTAATGGAAAAACAAGTACTATAAAGGGGGTTATGGTAAGTGCAAGTTTTTTTTGTTCTTGAATAATATCTTAAGCATTGAAATGCCTAATATGTTTTAAAATATTGATGCATGCATGCGAACTTTGCAATTTATTTGTAGGTATGGGTACTGTGAATATGAGAGTTTACCATGGGGGATAGTGGGTTGAAAATCTAGAAATGGTGTATACTAGGGGGATAGTTAAAGAAATGGATGATTTTGACATAGATCGTCTATCATACTTTTAATTACAATGGTACTGCAAATCATAGGGCTACAAAAAAGGTTGCAAGATGTGGTATAGACTTTGGGGTATAAGTAGGAATGAGGCTATTGAAGAGATTTTGGAAGATAAAGATTTGAATTACATGTTGGAATATAACAAGGGATACCCTTATTTTGAAATTTATGTTAAAATCATGACCCACTAAATATAGGGATTCCTGTAAATGATAATGAGCAGTCATTTGTATTCATGCCCTTTACCCCTATTGAAAATGAATCAGCACTTGATAATGGAGGGGATAGTGACTACGAGATTATGGATGATAAAGAAATTGATGATGTTGATTCAAGTTTGAATGACTCTTTGAACTTTAAGTTTGATATTGCAGATGATTTTAATAGTGTTTATATGGAAAATTATAATGCAAGTATGGACAAAGTAGGTGACTTTGCACCTGATTATGTTGGAAAAGATGCAAGTAATGATGCTCAGAAAGATAGTGAAAATACAGGTGTTCATAATGTTGAGGGAAATGGAAGTGGTATGGATGGAGTTTACAATCTTAATGTTCTTGGTGAATTGTGGGATAATGACTCACTCAAAAGTGATTATTTACCAAGTGATAATGATAGTATATATACTAAAGTAGAATCTAACAAGGTGAGCAACATGTATGATGACTTAGAAGGAGATGATGATGACATTTTTTTAAATGTAGCAAGTGGTGTTCATTAAGTAGTAGTAGGAGAACATGCTAAACAAAAAAAATGAAGAAGTTACTGAGCATCATGCAAATAATGTAGAAGTTGAGCAATGTCGATATACTAATATTGTAGCTAATAATACTCAAGGAGAGCCTCGAGATGAGATAACAACTCCAAAAACAACAGCACGAAAAAATAATTTAAATGATAATGATTTTAAAGAGTTCAATGACCCTAACATAAGTGAAAATGATTGTGGTAGTTTGAAGGGCTCAAATGATGAAGACTTTAAGACATATAAGGATTTCAATAAAGAAATAGGAATGAAGGATCCAAAGTTATACAATGGCATAAGATTTTCTGACTGGACAATATTTGAAAAAGCTTTAAAGGAATGGTCTATAAGGAATGTGTTCAGTTATGTTCTTAACAAATGTACATAAGAAAGGGTGATTGCTTTATGTAAGAACAAGTGTGGATTCAGAATTCATTCATTAAATCTTTGAGACTTGAAACTTTCAAGCCTTAATATCAATGTCTAAGAGACTTCAAAAATCATCTGGTGACATTTGCTTACTTGGTTAATAAATATTTAGATGATATAAAGGACAATCTTAAATAGAAATTTGATGCAATGCATAATGTTATTGAGCGAATAGAAGGTGAAAAAAAACTGGAAGGTGATGTTTGAGACCAATATATAACAAAGCTTTAGGATTTTACTGAGACTATGAAGAAGATAAATCTTGGCAGTTTATAAAGCTAAAAATTGAGTTGTCTATTAAAGAAGAAACTAAACCAGATGATGAAAATGAAGGAAATTCCAACAAGTAAAAAAAGATAACAATGTTCCACTACCTATACATGAGGTTGGCAGCTCGAAAGTAAAGGTATTTTGCTAGATTAAGGCTAATCATTGGCTTGGATGGCTACCATTTAACCACATAATTAGGTAGTCAGTTACTTTATGTTTTTGCAAGTGATGACAATGACAACATGTTTCTCCTTGCCTATGTTGTTTTCGATATCGAGTGTAAAGACTCATAGGTTTGGTTTTTAGGCCTGTTATTTGAGGATTTTGGCCACCCATCTAAAATAGGCTGGGTCTTTATGTTAGACAAACAAAAAGTAAGCTTACTTATTTACATGGTTTAAAACTTTTGTTTGCTTGTGTGTACACTTATAAACCATTATTTTATTTTCTCATACAAGGAGTGGTTAAAGAATTCCAAAAGATGAGGCCAAATGTTGAACATAAATTTTATGTGAAGCACATGGTTGAGAACTGCAACTTACTATTCAAGTCTATAGATAAAAGTTTTGGTTCAATAACCATAAAAACATTTGAAGCTAATATACAGAAAATCAAGGAGGTAGACCACAAAATGTATGAATGGGCAATGAGTCAAGATCCAAAGTGTTGTGCTAGGTGTTATTTCTCATCCAACACCAAATGTGATGCTATCTAAAATAATGTTTGTGAGTCATTCAACTCCTATATTAAAGAAGGTCGAGACATGCCAATATTAAGCATGATGGAGTAAATTAGAAAGAAGTTAATGAAAAGACTTCACGTGACATACACTACAATGTTAAGATATATGGGTCAAATATGTCCTAATGTCCAAGATAAATTAGAGCAATTGAAGGTGGAAAGCAAAAATTGCTTTTTTAATCTTATAATGGATTCAAAATACCAAGTTGAGTATTATGACACACAAACATATGTCAACCTTGCTAATAGGAGTTGCACCTATAAGAATTAGGACCTAACTGGGCTGTCTTGTAAGCATGACATATTTACAATTTATGCTAATCGATAAAGACCTGCAGAATATGTGCACAAGTTCTTTTAAAAGCACACTTACTTGGATATTTACCACCATATTAACAACCCAGTGCCAAGCAAGGAAGAGTGAGAGAAGACTACTTATCCTGATATTATGCCTAATACTCTAAGAAAACCTATTAGGAGGCTAAAGAAAAAGAGAATTTGATCCATTGAAGAGCTAGCCAACCCTTACTGCGTGTCTCGGGCTAGCACTATTGTCTTCCATGGAAATTATGGCAAACAAGGTCATAATATGATAGGTTGCAAAGCAGGATTAATGAACAAAATGATATGGCAAATTAGAATGAGATTGAAGAAATAAAAGGCAAGCATGGTGTAGACACCTAATTTTGGGATGATGAATTATGGATGCGACAAAAGACTCCAATGATGAAAATGTTATGAATAGGTCTTCAATACTTGAACTTTAAAACTTCAGGGGTTTGATTGCATTTTTTCAAAGAAAGAATTTAATGTTTTCATGGACCAAATTGCAATGCTTTTACACTAATTTCGATCCAAATTATGTAATTTTGATTAAAATTATACAATTTCGATCGGAATTAGACTTCTTTTGCCCCGGGTTCTTGAAATTTTCAGGAAAAATTGAGACCTAATTGGTATGAAATTCTCCTAAAATTATTTTGATAATGTTTTTAAGAAAATAGAAGTCTTTTAGGAATCAATTTATAACTAGGTTTGAAGACGTATCTCTTTATAAGGAGTATTTTGGCTTTGAAAATAGGGGGAGGCAAAAAAAAAAACAAAGAGAAGGAGAGAAAAAAGAAGAAGGCAAAACGAAAAAGAGGTAGAGAAGAGAAGAAAAGAAAAAAAAAGGTAGAAAAAATAGAAAAAGGCAGAGGAAAAAAAGAAAAGAGAAAAGGAAGGAATGGGAAAAAAGAAAGAAAAAGGAGGGGAAAAAAAGAGAAAAAATCTTATTTTCCATAAATTCTTTTACTTAAATAAAGATCTTTGAAGGATTTTTAAAGAACAATATTTGAAGACCGATCAAGAACGATGATTTTATAAAATCTGAGGAACACTCTCTTCAAATCATGCATAAGCATCATCTTCTTCTTATTTTATTTTATTTGATTTCTTTTTTTTTGATTTTTGATTTTGTTTTATTATTGTTATAATTTACCCACTAATCATAATTTTTATTCTTTGTTATGGTGATTATGGAGGAAAATACATGATGATCATACTTAGAGGACTAAACTCATGAGAAATCCATGGGATGCCATGGATAAAACCTTGTAAATTTAGTTTTTAGGTTTTTTTTATTTAATTTCTTTATTTAATTTATGTTTTTGGGTTGTATTAATTATTTTCTATAGATTATTGAATAGCCCCAATAGTGGGAATAGTGTAATTATATGTGTGATTGCATATTTATGTTGGTTAATTGGTTAGTAAAATTAGGATTTTAATTGGGTAATTAATTAAAATCAATGATGGGAGTAGATTAATTTAGGATTGCATGTTAATGAAAATTAGGGTTTTAGAAGAAATTAATTTAATTAGTTATTTAATCTTTTATTTAATTATTTTGATGTGTTTTATATGTTTTTGGGCTTGTTTATTAATTTTTTGTGTTTTGGACTCTAGGCCAACATTAGGCTTTAACTCATTTAAATTTAGGTTTTTTTTATTTTTAATTAATTAAAATGCATTTTAGGTCCATAATTAATTAGATTTTTAGGGTAGAGATAACTTAGCCCCATTTAGTAAATTAGACATAGGCCTACCTAATTTAATTTAATTAATTTGGACTTAGTCCACTTAATTTAAGCCTTTTTCATAATTTGTAGATTTAAGATCACCTTAGAATTAAAACATGTAGACTTAGGTCTAATTAATTTAAATACCTCTATAAATTGTAGATTTAGGCCCATTTTTAGAATTAAAATAAATATACTTAGGTTCATTTAATTAAAATTAAAAGGAATTAGTCTTTAGGCTCACTTATTAAAAACATGAAGATTTAGCTCATTAAATAAAATCTATGTATATTAGACTAACTTAGGGATTATATGTTCTATTGAATGCATTATTTACTTGTATTTTCTTGACTTGTTTGCCTTGGAGTTAATTGCTAGAATAAGGGTTTATATGAAATTGCATGTAAATAAAGGATAATATAGTAATTCATAAAGTAATTCTAAATGAACATAAGACTGAAAGAAGTTGGTATTTCGTATCCAGAATCTCCTGGTTGTGGTGTTAGCTTTCTTTTAGGGAATCGAGTACCACCTTTTCAATTTTTTCTAGTTATTACCCTGGGTGGCGACTCCTTATCTCCACACCATGTTTTTGTGGCAGTGGTTAGTGTGTTCTCTAGAGCCTTGAGCTCAAATAGTATCGCGATTGCTAAAATCTTGGATGCTCGCTAAACCCCACTGTCTATAGTGGTGACTCCACTAGGAATAAGAGATACTGATTCTAGTTATGTTCTTTAGAATTATTTTATTACTCTTGCATTTATTCTACATGTCCCTATTAACCGACAGCTCAGTTTATGGTTCCATGATTCCACTAGCTTTATGGGATTGTAAATTGGCTAACAATCACTCTTAACCTTAACTTGGTTCAAAAGAGATTACTGTGCTCATCTGACCAGAGTCTGTAACCTAAGTCCTTAAGGAGGGGTAGTATTCTCTCGAGTTTACAAAGGATGCTGGACCACTCTGACCTTGGCCTGTGACTCAAGTCTTAAAGGAGGACATCTTGCTAAGGGAACTTTGACCTTCTTACCAAATCTTAATCATAAATAATGGCTTAGTTACTTCCCTTAGGATCTACCCAAATTGCTTATTAATATTGCCATGAGGTATTTCTATCTATAAAGGCCTAAGCCCATACTTTAAAAGCCTGTTTGGACTAATAAAGATTAGGCTAATCTTTTATACCTAGAAATACTGTTTCTATGTTTTATTGCTTTAAGAGAGATTTGGCATGCGCGTTGGTCCCTGATATCCCCTGTTAATATTAAGACTAAGACCAATAATCATGGGAAAAGAGACTTGCCATTGAATATGTGTGTGGGAGGAATAAGGTTGGACGGATGTATGTATACCTAACTTGTTACTTGCTACCTATTGCATAGCACGTGCATCATGCATACATACATCTCATGCATCATACTAACATTTGTCTTTTAGCCATCATAGATTCAACCAGGTCTTCCTATGTCTGGAGTCAAAAGGGTGGCAGACTAGTGAGAATTGATTAGAGTCCAAAATCAATTGCGAAAGAGATCCTTAGTAGACTAGAAAAGAGTCCCATCAATCCACTCTACCTAGAATCTACATAACTGAAATGAGCCAAAGAAATGGAACAACAAGAAGGAGGAAGCTAGACCCTAGAGGATGTCAAAGGAGCATTAATGGATGACATGAGAGAGATGATGCAAGATGAGTTAAGACAAGCTTTGGCCGGATTGATGCCACCACTTGCTGCTATTGCACCTCTTGTGGCCAATCCACCTACTAAAAATGACAATGTTGGGGAAATGAAACTCGAGGATATTGAGAGTTATATGGTTGAAAAGGAAAAAAAGGAATCACTTGAGCAAGTTCAAGAGTTGGAATCCAAGCATATGAAAGCACTAACTCATAAAATGTCCAAGATGAAGGAATTGATGAGAGGGTAGGGCATTGGATACTCATTTGATTTTGATGATATGATGCAATTCGGGGAGGATAAATTTCCTGACAAATTCAAGATGCCACAGTTGTAGAAGTTTGATGGTACTTGGGACCCAAGAATTCACCTTAGTCAATACACAACTACCATGAGCACCACTAAAGCTCCTTTGTCAATAGTTACCAAGCTATTTGTACTATCATTAGAGGGTATGGCTATCAATTAGTATCATGGGTTAGAGAAGTCTATCCATGTAGACTGGAGAGAGTTGTGCACTAATTTTCTAAAGCAATATGACTACAACACTAGGCTCGAAGTGTCTATCAGGGATCTAGAACTGACTAAGCAAAAGCCCAATGAGTCAATCTCGAATTTTCTAGCCAAGTTCATGAATAAGGCGGGAATAATAAAGAATAAGCTAGATGACAAGGATCAGGTTAGGATGATAGTATGAAATGTGCTACCTAATCTAGTTGAGAGGCTAAGATGATGAATCCCAAGACATTTATAGATCTTTACGATGATGGGCTATAAGCTGAAGCGATTGAAAATGAGAAAAAGAAGGTCACTAGGAACATTAGAGTGAGAAATTACCCAATTTGGGGCACACAACAAGGAAATACTAGCCGGGTTATAGGAGATTCTCAAACTTCAGCCAACCCTTATCCAAAGTCCTAGATCGTCTCACCCAAAAAGGCCTCCCTAGACCTTTAACCCCTATTAGACCACAAAACCCAAATCTTTTTGGCTTCGATCGAAATAGTTATTGCAAGTTTCATCAAGTTTCTGGAACTGATTCTTGCATGTGCCTTAAGCATAAAATCCAAAACCTCATAGATTTCAAAAAGATCACAGACCCTGAGAAATTAAATCCAAACCCAAACACCTAAAATAATCCTTTCCCAAATTATCGAAACATGCCACCTCTAACAACTATGATCAACTCAGGAGTAAGTGAGGAAGAAGTGCTAAATTCTTTTGAGGATCTAAACCTTAAAGCTGATAAGAAATCTCCTAGTACCCTTAAAGATGTGGAAAGAGTAGAAGACTTGTTGGGTTAGCCCTTAGGCAAGTTTAATTACAAGGTGTTTTATTCTAAACCACCTTCTTTTGACATATCCATTGATACAATTGAGCCTACAGGATGGGGTGATGGGTTTGATGATGAAAAGCTGCTAGTCAAAAAGGAGAAATGCATAGTTGAAGTATGGAAAGATGGAAAGAAGGACTGGACTATTGGGGCTATCGATATTTGGTATAATTTTGATGAAGAAGGCACTGAAAGATATAATGTATGGCTTGATAATCCCAAAGTTAGTTATGTCACTAGAAGTGGGAAGGGTTATAAACCAGTAGAGGAAACTACAGAGAGAGAAGAAGCTATTGAAGGAGAAGACTCAGATGAACATGGTGATGACTTAATTCTTGAACAACTCAAGAAAGCAAAAGCAAATGTAAGCATTTGGGAGCTCTTGATGCACTTAAGTAGTCACAGGAAAGCTTTGGTCAAGGCTCTAGCTAAGATAAACATTGAAACTACTGCTACCCATGAAGCAATGGTGGCCAAGGTTACGGAGAAAAAGCATGGGGTTATTACTTTCTCTGATGAGTATCTACCTGTGGAAGGAAGGAATCATAATAAAGCCCTATTCATTCCAGCTGAAGTAAGAGGGAAAAGGACCAATTATGTGATGGTGGATGATGGGTTTGCAATTAATGTTTCCCCACTATAGATCCTACCCAATTTAGGATTGAAGGTGGAGGATTTGGCAAAGTCAGACCTTATAATTAGGGCTTACGATGATAGCACGAGGAATGTAGAGGGAACATTTATGGCTCCTGTGAAGACTGGGCCTATAGAAGCAATGGTTGAATTCACTATGCTAGACATTCCTGTCACCTATGCCTTACTGTTAGGTAGGCCCTGGGATTATATTTTGGGAGGAGTGCCTTCCACTGTGCATCAAAAGGTAAAATTCCTATATAAAGGAAAGCTGTAACTTTGGATGCAAGTATGGGGAAGACGATGTCCGCAGTTATGGATAGTCAAAAGCAGGTAGTTACTCCTCCTAGTTTCCAAATAGCCATGATCTCAGAGGGAATTATGATAGATCCAATGGTTATGAGCATAATTAAGAAGATGAATTATCGACCTGGGCAAGGACTTGGAAAAGATGAGTAAGGTATCCTAGAATTACCAAAATTCAAAACCCAAGATGATACAAGAGGATTGGGCTATACTGGAGTTGGATTTGGCAGTAAAATGGTAAGAAGAAGGTTTTTCAATGAGAATAACCTCCTAAGGAACGTGGGACCTATAAAGGATAAATTTGTCAAACAAAAGAAGGAGAATTTCTATCTAGGTGAAAAGGAGCCAGTTCAAGTAGCTGGTGTGGATATCCCTGGGTTCAAGATCTTCAAAAAGTAAATAGTTAAGAGGCTAGTACAAGACAACAAAGACAAAGTGATGAAGACAATTGCTAAAAAGATGAAAGCTGAGGACATTGAAGAATTGCTTTATCTGCCACCTAATGAAGAACCACCACAGGATTTAGCTAGCATTATTAATAATAGTTTTAGTGATTTTTTTTATGAAGAAACTGATGTAATAACGTTTGATTTGTTTGAGGATGAAAACTCTATTTTTCTTGTGGTCAATGATATGAATTCTGGTTTGGCTTACTTATGTGATGTTGATTTTGATGGTCTTGTGCATTTTAATAATGATTGTTCATGCATGTTTAACATTAATTCTATTCAATTAGATTCATTAAACATGGGCATAAATGAACAACCAAAACACATTTCTATATCACATGATTTAACTCCTGAAGAGAGAGAAAAATTTGAGAGAATATTAATAAAAAGAAAGGTAGTATTTGCTTGGTCTTGCGAGGATATGCCAGGGTTAGACAGAGAAATCATAGAGCATCACATTCCAATATATCCAAAAACTAAACCTGTTAAGCAAAAATTTCGTAGGTTGAGGCCAGAGTGGACAAAAAAGATAAAGGAGCAAATCGCTAAGCAGATCCAAGCTAACTTTTCAAAAGTAGTAGGAATATCCTCAATGGTTAGCAAACATAGTACCAGTTCCCAAGAAAAATGGAAAAGTCTGAATATGCGTAGACTTCAGTGATTTGAATAAGGCATGTCCAAAAGATGACTTTCCTTTACCCCATATTGATGTGATTGTTGATAGTGTAACATTTTGTGCAATGTACTCCTTTATGGATGGGTTCTTAGGTTATAATAAGATAATGATGGTAGTTATGGACCAGATCAAAATTGCTTTTATCACGAAGAGGGGGACGTATTACTATAAGGTGATGCCCTTCGGGTTGAAGAATGCAAGAGCAACTTATCAAAGAGCAGCCACTGCC
The DNA here is from genome assembly GCA_947683625.1 of Mallotus nudiflorus. Classification (NCBI taxonomy): domain Eukaryota; kingdom Viridiplantae; phylum Streptophyta; class Magnoliopsida; order Malpighiales; family Euphorbiaceae; genus Mallotus; species Mallotus nudiflorus. The sequence continues at coordinate 1,325,875 of CANTUR010000187.1, read as the reverse complement.
TTATTTCATGATATGATGCATAAGGAAGTGGAAGTGCACATCGACGATATGATGGTTAAGTTAGAAATAAGAGAGGGACACTTCGAGGCATTGGATAGTTTCCTAGCAAGAATAGAAAGATATAACCTAAGGCTTAATATGAAGAAATGCATTTTTGGGGTAACTTCTGGAAGGTTATTAGGCCACATAATCAGCAACAGAGGAATAAAAGTCAACCCAGACAAGATTAAAGCCATCTAGGAGATGTCAATACCAATAATGGAGAAGGAAGTATGAGGGTTTATTGGAAAACTACAGTACATTAAAAGGTTTATTACGAGACTTACCATGGTCTGTGATCCAATCTTCAAGCTCTTGAGGAAGAATCAACCAGTGGAATGGAATGAAGAATGTCAAAAAGCCTTTGATAAGATTAAGGAATACCTTACTAACCCGCATGTGTTAAGACCACCGAGGCAAGGTAAACCTTTAATCTTGTATTTGGCAATGCTAGCGTAAGAAGGACCAGAAGGGGTGGAGTACGTAGTGTATTATCTTAGTAAAAAGTTCATGCCATATGAAGAAAAATACAATCTGGTGGAGAAGACAAGTTTGACAATGATCTGGGCTATAAAGAAGCTAAGGCATTATTTCCAGTCTTAGAAAGTACAATCTGTCTAAAAAATAGATCCTTTGAGGTACTTATTTCAAGCACCAGCTTTGACTGGAAAGATGTCCCGATGGCTGGTACTTTTAGCTGAGTTTGATATAGAGTACATCATTACTAAGGTCATCAAAGGAAGAGCAATATTCTGGCCTAGAAAGCAGTTAAAGGAAATGAGCAGTGGAATCTAGAGTTTCCAGATAAGAACTTAGAAAAAATAGAACAACGTGAATGGAAGATTTATTTTGATGGAGCTGTGAATAATAGAGGAGCAGGGCTAGGAGTAATTCTTGTTACACCAGGAGGAGAAACCATCCTAATGGCCTATAAATTAGACTTTAGGGTTACAAACAACATGGCTAAGTACGAGGCATGTATCTACAATATGGAAGCAGTGCTAGCAGTTGGAGCTAAAGATCTACTGGTTTATAGAGATTCCCTGTTAGTCATTAGTCAGGCTAATGGGGAGTGAGAAGTGAACGAAGAGAGGTTGAAACCTTACATCTACTATTTAAAAAAGCTAATAAGGAATTTCACTAAATGTCTCTTCATGCATTTACCAAGAGATGAGAATCAAATGGTGGATGCCTTAGCAACACTTTCTTTAATGTAGGATAAACCAACATGATAATTGATGAAACCTTTGGTAATAATGAAAATGAAAGCTCCGTGTTATGGTGAGGAACAAGTAAATGGCATTTAGAGATTTATCAAAGAAAGGAAATACCCAGATGAAGTAACTTCCAAAGAAAGATATGAGTAAGCACCCAATTTCAGGATGCAATTGTGCATAATTGTCAATTTCAGGATGCAATTGTGCATAATTGTGATGTAAGCCCCTATGATGAAATTTATTCAAAAATTGAACTTGGTTGTCGATTTTCTAGACTTTAGGGACTAAATTGCAATATTTTTTAGGATTTGATTACAAGGAAGTCAATTTTTCAGGGGTCTTTTGGTAATTAAAAGTTAAAAAAAAGTTAACATTTAATGCCGATCGGCATTGGTGTAATGCTGACCGGCATTACACAATGCTGATCAACATTATATAATGCCGATCGGCATTATACAATGCCTGTCGGCATTGCACAATGCTGACGTGTAAAAGTCCAATTTTTTGATTTTTCGCATATTTTTTCTTATTTTTTGTCAATTTTTTCAGTGTTTTGATTGGTTGAAAATTTAATTTTTTTTATTATTATCTGATGAAAATTTCAACGCATTCAAAAAACGTAAATAGCTTTTAAAAATCAAAATTCTTATCAGGTTGTTTTGAAAGAGATGAGCGTTCCTGCAAACTTGGGAAGTCAGTATGTGCAGACTCTGCTTTAAAAAGTAAAGAGTCTGAATGCGTACAAAAGGGGACTGAAGACTCACACAGATGGAGAGAAACTCACACACAAATAGACTGAGAAAAAAAATAGAGAGATTTTGAAAGAGAGAAGAGAGTTACACGAAGAACACCTTTGTCTTTCCAAAAACCCTAATTTTGGATACTGTCAGTGTCTTCGAATGCAATCAAATCCCATTCTAGAATCAAATCAATATTGAGTCAATTTTAACGGTGATAATCCAATAGGAGGGGCTAAAAAAGGCATTTGCATAATATCTAAGATCATCACAGTGTTTTTTATTCTTTTCTTCCTTAATGATTTTTATTTTATTTTTTGTTATTGATTTGAGTATTTAATTTCACTAATTTGATTTTTTGTGTTTTTTTTTTGTTTTGATATTTAAGTGGGGATTGAGGAAGAAACAGTCTAATATTCAAGAATTGAACAAAAGATCTATGGAATGCCATAGATGAACCTGTACTATTTTTCAATAGTTCTTAGGATTTTAATTTTAATTTTGTATTTTGGTGTCCTTTGTAGTTATTTTAATTCATGGTTGTATAATTAATTACTTTTAGTTTTTGTACGTAGTTTGTAATAGCCAAGTAGTGGGAATAGTGAAAGATTTAATTTTCTATGTTTAAAATCAATTAGTAATTAGGTTCAATTGGGTAAAAAATCAATTAAAATCAATGGTGGCAGCAACTTAATTTAGGGTTTGCATGTAATTGATTTAGGGTTTCTAGAAAATCACTATAATGTATGTTTGATCCTTTTTTATGTTTTATTTGTTTTGGGTTGTGTTTTTGGGTTTTTTATATTATTTTAGGCCCTAAGCCCACGCTTAGGTCCAACTCACTTTAAATAGGCTTAAAAAATGGTTTGAGACTTTAAATGATTAAAATCAATTTAGGCCCATTAGGTTAATTAGATTTTAGGCCCATTATAGTTAATTAAAACTTATTTAGATTTAGCACAACTCATTTAATTTCATTTTAAAATAAATAGATTTAGGCCTATATTTTACTTTAAATACAAGTTAGACGTAGGACCATTAATTTAATTTTCCTTTAAAATTGAATAGACTTAAGCCCATTTTTTAGACAAAGTAAAATAAATAGATCTAGGCTCACTAATTAATAAAAAATGTAGGCCCACCTTTGGTCCATTTCTCACTTGTAAATAAAATGTAAATCTAGCTAGCTTTTTAATAAAGTTGACATAGTTTAAACTTAGGGACAATGCGATCTTGAGTGCATTTTTTATGTGTAATTTTATTGACTAGATGCCTAGGGTTAGATGGATGTCAAATAGGGTTTAAATAAAATTGCATGTAATTAGAGGATGAAATAATCATTTATAAAATTATTCTAAATGAACACGAGACTAAGAGAAGTTAGTATTCTGTTTCCAAAAATCTCCTAATTGTGGTGCTAACTTTCTTTTAGAGAATCAAGTACCACTAATCAAATTATCCCAGTTATTACCCTAGGTGGCGACTCCTCTTCTCCATGCTATGACTTTGTGACATAGTTGTAATATCCCGTGTTTTTAAAATATTTTTACACTGTACCGGGATATGCAGTGTTAATAATTTCTATACATTATATGATATTTTTACGAGTTAATATGTATTTAAAATCTATTTTAATTACGGTGTATTATTTTCAGTGTTTTACGTAAAATTTTCCCGGGACTTGCATTTTCGGGGAAATTTTCACGTAAACAATGTATTATTAATTATTTTAAATGTATTTACGGACTTGCATGAACTCATGCGTATTTTTAAATTATTAAATAAAGCCTGTGTGTGTATATTTATTTAATTAGGGTTTATTATTACCCTAATATTTTATTAATTATTTATTTGTTTTATTGTTATTTAATTAATTTTATTTAGTATAAATTATTAAAATATTAAATTTTATGTGTGTGGTGTATATTTGATGTGTGTAATTTAATATTATTTTATTATATAGTGTAAAGTATATATATATACATATATACATTAAAATTTGTCAAATTACAAAAGAATTGGAAAATTACCATTTTGCCCCCCCGAGTCTCCTTCTTCCTCCCGATCCTTCTCCTTGCCGTCCGGGCATCTGTCACGCTGTTTCTTCACCGTGGGTGTGCCGTCCGGTGTGCCACCGTCTTCCCCAACCATTTCCGCCGCCTGAGGAGGCCGTTTCTGGCGCCTGAAAGTCGATTTTGGCCGGAGAAGCCGAAAATCGATCCACCGTCGATCACGTCGATTCCGGCCACCATTTTTGACACCGCCAGTATCTTTCTTCTCCTTGAGCTCCGGTGAGTATGATTCTAGCTTTGGTTTGAGCTAAAATGGTCTAGACTTGCCTAAGTTTCGATTTTGTCAATTTCGGCCTATTAGGGTTTTTTGATTTTTTTGAGCTTTGAATTGATTGATTCATGAAAACTTGCTTCACAAATGTTGTTCCTAGTAGCTCAATCTACATGTATGAATTTTTGTAGAATTTTTGGAGATTTTTTGGATTTTTGGGTATTTTTGAATATTTTAATATTATTTTCTAATTTTCGGAAATTAATTATTTAAATTATGAAATTGGAGTTTATGGTTAAATTAGGTGTTGAAATGAATTATAGGAATTTATTTGGAATTTTTATGAATTTCTAAGTATTTATTTTGAATTATTGAAGTTTATGTGATTTTGAGAAATTAGGGTTAAATGTGTTTTTATTTGAATTTAATTGGTTAATTGAGTTTAATTATTAATATTATTGATAAATATGTTTAGAAAATTAATTTTGGATAATTTTATGATTTTTGGTGAATTTTTGAAGTAATTTAAGTATATTTATATATATAGGGGTATTTTGGTAATTTTACCCTAAATTGTCTAAAAATGTAATTTAATTGGTTTTATTAGTTATTTAAGGTATAAAAATGATTTCTACAAAATATTTGGTATTTTTAACTAATTAAAACTATTTTTCGTGAATTATTTTCAATTATATATAATATACGGTTTTTCTAATAAAATGAGTTTTTAATCGGTTTTTACAGTGTTTCAAGGTTAATTATGTAATTTTTACCTATAAAATGTATTTCTGTGATTTAAGGATATTTTTGGTATATCTGGAATATGTTTTGTGTTTGTGGACCCCGGTCGGTGGACTGTAGTTTGGAGTCCGACCGTGGGATTTTGATTGTGTTGAGCCTATTTCTCGAAGTGTATTTCCTTGCAGGGTCGGCTCTACTCTTTTGAGTAGAGAGATGTTCGTTTTACAGGGGAGGTTCTGCCGAATTTTTGGTAGAATTCTCGTAAAACGTGATGTCCAGTCGAACCCTAATTTCTGATTCTGTGTTAAATACTCTAGATTGAATTCTAGGATTTCTGTTAGGGTTTATTCTGATGTCGATTATTTATTGCTTGTTTAGTTGCGTCGAGACCGAGGGCTAGTGGACCAGGCCCGTCGGACTCGTCTCGTGGAGCGCATTAGGTGAGTTACTATACTATATATATATGCTTAGGATGCATGATTTAGAAATGCATGTTTTATGTTAATTAAATATGCATAAATAATTTGATTATTTCTTAAGTTTACATTAAGTATATTTTTGGTTTATTTTTGGTATATATTAAATTATATACATGTTTTGTAAATAAAATATACTTAAAATGTTTTTAAATATATTTCCAGCTTAATTTATAATTTGATTGAATGCATTTGATATATATATACTCGAAATATACCTGGTTTACTTTTGGTATATTTCCGGTATATATATGGATTATATTGTTATTTCATTTACATTCATGCATCATTTATTTTTATGAATGAATGTTTTACATTATTAATGATGAAGGATATCGATAGAATGTGCTACCTAGTGGGCAGCACTAGGACCGAGTACGTACCGGTACGCCTATAGTATTTAGGCTATATTACTAACTTATTTGTGGATATTGATTGATTATGATTATTGATATGTGTGAGATATGGTTTGGAGGTGTGATTGCTGGAGCTCGGTTGACCAAGTGTCTCGGGGCCAATCACACTGGCAGTCAGACTACTGGAGCTTGGTTGACTTAGTGTCTCGGGGCCAGTCTACTGTCCAAATGGATTAAGTGGATATATTTGGAATAAGTGAGCCTGTATGGCCAGAGTGTTGTTTAACACTATTTCTGAGGTTACGATATTCTAGGGTTCTATGTGATCCTTCATAAAAGATGATTTTCAGATAAAATATATAAAAATGATTTTATTGCATCTGTGTGTAATTGCCTGTATATATACATATTATATATACTATTGACTGTATGCATTATCACTTAGTGTGTATGTATATATATTATAGTAATTCACTCAGTGAGGTCTGACTCCCCTCCGTTGACTATTTTTCAGGAGAGTCAACTTCCTCAGACCTCAATAGCAGGTCGATACGCCGAATTTCTTCCACCCCGGCTTCTTTGTGTAAATTATATACTTGAGTCTTATTTATTTTATCTAGACACTGCAGTAGTTGTGAATTAAAGTGTTGGATTTCATGTATTTTATTTTAAAGAAATGTATTATATTGAAACTGGATTTGTATTAAAAGGATTATTATATATGTGATGAGATTTTGATTTAAATCCAGTTGATGTGGATAATATTATGATATTATGATTTTTATTTCCGCTGCATATTATATTGTTAATGTTATTATGGCATGCTTTATTTTATTTTTAGGCTTGCTACGGGTTCCGGATTCGAAAGAATTCCCGTTCCCTAGCGCCGGTCATGGCCCCTGTTTTGGGTCGTGACAATAGTAGTGTGCTCCTTAAGGCCCTGAGCCTAAACAGTATTGCGGTTGCTAAAATCTTAGATGCGCGCTAAACCCCACCGTCTATAATATGCTCTTCATATTCTTGCACGCCATTATGCAAGTCATGATGGGATATTATGTAGAAGGATGCCGAATGGAATACAGTTAAGATGTCTTAAGAAGGATGAAGCAAAATAGGAAATGAGAGAGATTCATGTAGGGGGGTTTATCGACCTTACATAAACGGGATGATTTTGGCAAAGAAAATGGTTCGATAAGGGTATTATTAGATAAGTATGGAAAGAGACTGTATTCAAGTAGTGAGAGAATGTCATCAATGTTAAGTACATGAGAACCTCAATCATCTTTCCTCTATAGTGCTAAACAGTTTAATATCTCCATGGCCTTTTGTAGCCTAGGGAATAGATATAATAGGGGAAGTAAAACTAATTGCTTCAAACGGGCATAAGTATATAGTAGTGGTAATTGACTACTTCTCTAGATGGATAGAAGTAGAGTCCTTTGGTACCTTAAAGGCTAGAAAAATGGCAAGGTTTATCGAGAAGATTCTTATTTTCAGATATGGGGTCTCGCATCATGTTGTGACAGACAATGGTGTTCAGTTCCAGGTAGAAACAGCTGAATTATTGCAGGGATATAAGATTGAACATCATAAGTCCTTGCCTTATTGACCTCAGGCTAATGGCACAGTTGAAGCAGCTAATAAGAATATAAAGAAGATTCTCTCTAAGATGGTGAAAATGTAGAAAGATTGGTTTGAATATCTCCCTTTTGCTTTCATGGGATATAGAACTACAACACGCACTGCTACGGGATAAACGCCGTCCTCGTTAGTATATGGTTGTAAAGCGACTTTGCCTGTAGAGAAAAAAATTAAATCCTTGAGAGTCGTTATGGAAATAATAATTCATGAGAGTGAATGGATACAAAAGAGATTCAATCACCTCATTTCTTTATATGAGAAAAGGATGGATGGTCTTTTTGACACTCAGATTTATCAGCAGAGAAGAACAAGAGCTTTCAATAAAAAGGTTAAGCTGAGAAAGATAAAAGCTGGAGATATGGTATTAAAGTAGAAAAGGGCAATGGTGTTTTGATCCAAGAGGAAAATTCAGATGAAATTGGGAAGGACCATATTTAGTCAAGATGATCTTACCCAAAGGAGCTGCACAGATAACCGATCTATAAGGGAATGAGTTCATTGAGCCAATCAATCTGGATCATCTCAAGAAATACTACCTTTTAAAAAAAAAGTTCACTGGCTAGAAAACCTGAAAAGGCTAGTCCAGCAGAAGTCAGGACATTCCCACTGTTCAAAAAACCCACAAAGGGCTGCTAGGAAAAAATTAGGGAATAAAATAAAAGAAATGATCTCATTGATCTGAAAACTCATAAAGGGTTGATCAAGTAGAAATTAGGGAAATAAAAGTAAGGAAAAAATGTTTAGTTAGAAGATTTGAAAGGACTAGCTGATAATAGGAGTTATGTCATATGATGTAATCATTTTTTCCCTAATTAATAAAAGAAATTAAAATGATAGTTCTGTCAAATATTGCATATTCTATCTTTATACAAAGCATAAAGGCTTGAAGGAAAAATAAACCATAAGAAATCAGACTTATGAGACCACTATTTTCATTTCTATTTTTTCTTTTATGACTCATCTAATTATACATGAGTCCTTTTATAGCTAGTAAATTTTGGTGGTTCTATAGATTGCATGACAACCCAAGCTTTGTAATCATCGTCAGTAGTCATGTCATCATTTAGGTGCATATTTCGCTCTAAAGCTCTACGGGGCCACAAGTTCTTCACTTTGTCTAGAAAGTCTTATCTCAGAGGGAAGCTTTCAAAGTTAGTTGTAGTAGCCATAATGAATTGGGGGTGACCATACTGGCGGTAAAGGCGTGAAGGAGAAAGAAAGGTTGAAAAGTGCAACCCCGGAATGGGGACACAATAGTCATATAGGTTGATGGTCATGGATTTCAATTTCCACCAAGGATAAATCTAAGTAATCTCAGTATCAGCAAGGCCTTTCATCTAATCAATCCATTAATTTATAGCATGCTTGTCCCTTATTTTCAAAAGACGAGACTATAAATGATGAGGTTGATAAACCAAATCATTGGGGGGAGCATTAATTAGACTCAACTTCTCTTGTAACCAAATCTAAAAAAATGTTAAGTTGAAAACTTGAGAGGGCAACTTAAAAAAAAGGGGTACATGCCTGAAGGAGAAGCAAACTACATGAGAGCCAGTTCTAAACCTTGAAATTATGTAACCCAATGATAGTTTCAGCAAGGATGAAAGGTATAGGATTAGTATTTTCATAAGAAGACACTAGCAAAAACTACGCATACAAGCAGAAGGTGACAGTTTTGATCCAAGCAACATTATTCCTATCTCTAGCTTTGCATTAAGTAATAAGGAAAGGAAGACTAATAGTACCAACATTGTGTGTATGCATGTAGATGACATCTAGGGGCAAATTGAAAAAATGCTACTAGTATGCTGGGAAATTCCATTGCAAGATCAGGGAGAGCAATTGTAGCTATCGAATCTAATGAACATCCAAGAATAACAATAAATTCCTTAATTCATGGACATAACTCTTGTCCATTGAATCTAAATACATGATCCTTAGCATCCTAAAATGTAGTAGCAACATGCAAGAAATTGTTGTCTATTTTCAGATGTTGAAGGGACTTCAGGGATTTGGCATGGAAAGGCAGCAATCTATTCTAATAATCTCTATTCATGGTCTTAAGAAATTTCTTTATCAAACTAAGAGTAGCTTGTGTCATGGTAAAGAGAAATAAAGAGAAGGATGCACAATAGACTCATCTACGACTCTTAAATAGCCTAAAAAAAATGATGCTGATGGGATTAGGATTTTCCCGATTGTATTTTTAGAAGACGGACAAGATTAGGATTTGTTTTTGTCATTTTGGACCAAACTTGTGTTAGAACAGGAAAATACATAGAATAGAGCTGAATTTCTGATTGAAATTCTAGAAATCTGATTGGAATTCTAGAAATCTAATAAAAAATATGAAATTCTGATCGAAATTCTACATTTCCAATTAGAAATCTAGGATCCCGATTGGATTTCCAACATTTCCGACGATAAAAAGGGGGGGGGGGGCTTGGTCTAATATAAAAGTCTAAAATTCATAAAAGGAAATATTTTTGAAGCATCAAAAGTACAGTCATGTTAACACAAGTCCTAAAAAAAATCAGTCATCCTGAGCTCCAATATCTGGCCAAGGGCTCTATCCTCTAGCTGGATCGTCACTTTGATCCAGGGGCATAGAAGTCCCAACATTATAACTATCAAGATCAAGACCAGCAAGCTATCACTAAATCCTCTTGTTCTCATGCTCAAGATTTCCTGCATAACTTTGTTGCATCTCGAATAGTCAGAATCATGCATATCATACCTAACATGCATACATTTGCATATTTATTATAAATACTAACCCAAGTATCTGTAATCTGCATAGTAAATAATCTCTGGGAAGAGGCAAGACAGTACAGATACTCTGCCTGTGTCCTAAGGACTTATAAAATGAAGTTGACTAATTCAACAACAAGTGCTAGTTTGTGCAGGGATGGAAATGCAAATCAAGCTCACATGTGAAGCATCAGGAGGAGAGAAACTAGGAATTTGAGTTGCATCAAAGTACATATGCCATTCAATAGGAGTCTGCACCATGGGAGTCCAGTAATACATGGACCTATCAAATGTGGGAACATCGCCCAAAATAGACTCCAGGAAGTATCACCATGAGTAGCCTTACTATGATGAGTCGGCTTAACCTCCTGCTTAGTCTCCTCAGTATCATCCTCAATCTCCTCCATAGCAGTATTAGGGACTTCTTCAATCTATGCAAGAAGTGAATGTCATATGAAGGGATGAAAGAGATAAAATAAAGTAGTGATAGAAAGCATGCCTCAGCTGGGTTTGTAGGAACTTGCTTTAGGAGATTCTCCTGAATGTACTCTTGATAATGAAATGAACGCTTGAGCAGAGTCAAAGCCTCATATCCTTTAAGAGCTACTTTGAGCCTGGGACTAGTTATACTACTACTCCGCAACATCGAGGAGGGAATAAAAGAAGGAACACACTCCTGGAAGGTCCCATATGCCAATGATAAACACGCTCATCAAGATACCACATCTAAAAACTATAACCAGGGAGCAGAACTCTCATAATCTCAAGTCTCATAGCTATTGTCATAAAATTATATCGCTGAATGTCTTCAGCACCAGCCAGCCAATCTGATATGACCTATAAACTTAGTTATTTAAGTTTATTAAACTTTTACAATTAATGAAATACTAAAGATCAAATTTGTCTTACCAGGTCCCACTTTAAGGAGTTTAGTTGATCTCGATGAGTCTACAAATCATGCCTAATGCTAGTAAGATAAGAGGAACCCCACCTCTGCATCAAGGGAAGACTCCTATCAAAGCTAATAGCACTGAAGCCTTGGATCGCTCCAATCTCAAAGGCCTAAATCTAAAAGAGAGGAGATGAAAGAAATAATGAGGAATACGTGAAAATAAGCAAAGTTGAAAAGGATAGGAGATATACGTGTAAAATGTGCTAGAAACCGCACATTATCATAATGCCTCTACAAATAGTATCCAATCTATAGTAGAAATCAGCAAGCGCCATATATCCCCAATCAAAAGTAGCGACCATAGTAAGATCCTAAAGGGGACCAAGAAGAGTGATGCTAACCTCATGACCAATCTCGCAAAAGAGAGTAGTGCTAAGTAATATCAATAAGAAGCATCTCACCTTCTGAAGAAACTAGCGAGGTGTAGTGGTAGGTAGTCTCTTGAAACCTTGAACAAGAGAAGAAAGAAGCATGTTCTTCCTACTCTTCCATGTCAGAACAAACATGAGCAAGTTGCAAACATAGCGACTCCTAGCATCCTTCAAAAGAGTGCAGTAATGGATATCAAAGGGGACTGGGGCACCTCTGAATGCAATCCCAATAATAACAAAGAAGCTCATCAAAGGAATAGTTAGTTCACCCACTCATGTGTGAAAAGTATGAGTGGTGTCCATCCACCTCTCGATGAGAGCAAAAAGTGAGTAGTGGTCTGACTTACCTCAAGTAGTCGATAAAGCAGCAATGAAGTGTCGAAAGCTAAATGCCCAAATATGCTGTACTACCTCTCCAGACAAGCCATGGAATAGTTCTTGAGCCAAGTGAAAGCAACCGGAGAATTTCAGTGGTTTCTGAAAAATTCAAAAAATTATAGGATTACTTTTTCCTTTCCCAAATTTTTGATTTTTTTCATTTTTATTTCATTAAAAAAAATTAGCAAAAATCTAATCAAAAAATTGGATTTCTGATTGGAAATCCATAATTCTAATCAGATTTCTAGATTTTTGATTGGAAATCCAAAATTCCGATTGGATTTCTAGATTTTCAATCGAAAATCTGAGAAATCTGATTAGAAATCTGAGAATTCCAATCTGGAATTCAGAATCCTATGAGAAATTTAGTAAATTTGAACATATTTTTAAAATTTTGGTTCTAAATTGTCAATTTTTCATAAATTAAATCCAATTAGTCTAGCAAATATTCTATAATTGCATGCAAAAACATATTAATTTTACATACTAAAATAAATTTGTTTATTACAGAATTGAAGACACAGATAGGAAATTTACCTTATCTCCAACTTGAGAGCATCTATAAAGGTGTAAATGAGTCAAAAGAAGCACATCTTAACCTTCATGGAGTCCCAAATCATTTTGAAGAAAATGCAAATGTGAAGTGATGGGATTTGATTGTTTGGAACTACTCCCACATAGTCTGCGTTATGGGTGAACCATAAGATTAGATGGATTCAAAATCAGACTTTAGATAAAAGAATAATTGAAAGGAAAAAATTTGAAAATTAAAAGAAAATGAAAAAGAAGAGAAAAAGAAAAATGAAGAAGGATAGGAAGAAGAGAGACTGAATCGGCAAGAGGGAAAAATATGTATATTAAAGGGGCAAATATCCACTTTGGTCCTTTAGCTTTTGGTTTGCATCTAAGTCCATTCTTTTCCTTGTAATTTAATCATGAATTACAATTTAATAATTTAATGAATTATTAAATTTGTCAGTAATATAGTCAGCATCATACAACCGAGTGTAATGTTTCTTTTCAAAATTCAAACTATACGACTAAGTGTAGTCGGCATTATACGATTGAGTACAAGGTATTTTCCATCAAGATTATACGACTGAGTATAATCGGCATCATACAATCGAGTGTGATGCTTCTTTCAAAACAGACTATACGACCGAGTGTAGTCAGCATTATACGACCGAATATAATATATTTTCAATCAAGATTATATGACCGAGTATAATCAGCATCATACGACCAAGTGTGATGTTTCTTTTCAAAATAGACTATACGACTGAGTGTAGTCGGCATGGTACGATTGAGTACAATGTATTTTCAATCAAGATTATATGATTGAGTATAATTGGCATCATACGATCGAGTATGATGTTTATTTTCAAAACAGACTGTACAACCGAGTGTAGTCAGCATTGTATGATCGAGTACAATGTATTTTCCATCAAGATTATACAATCTAGTATAATTGGCATCATACGACTGAGTATGATGTTTCTTTTCAAAACAGACTATACGACCGAGTGTAGTCGCATTGTATGACTAATACAACGTATTTTCAACCAAGATTACACGACCGAGTATAATCGGCATCATACGACCGAGTGTGGTGTTTCTTTTCAATTTAGACGACCTAGTGTAGTTGGCATTTTATGACCGAGTACAATGTATTTTTAACTAAGATTATACGACCGAGTATAATCGGCATCATATGACCGAGTGTGGTGTTTCTTTTTAATTCAAATTATACGATCGAGTGTAGTCGATATTTTATGATCGAGTACAATGTTTTTTCAACCAAGATTATACGACCGAGTATAATCGGCGTCATACGACCAAGTGTGGTGTTTCTTTTCAATACAGACTATACGACTGAGTGTTGTCGGCATTGTATGACCGAGTATAATGTAGTTTCAACTAAGATTATATGACTGAGTATAATCGGCATCATACGACCGAGTGTGATGTTTCTTTTCAAAACAAACTATACGACCATGTATAGTCGACATTGTACGACTGAATATAATGCATTTTTAGCATCATATGACCGAGTGTGATGTTCCTTTTCAATTCAGACTATATATTCAAGTATAGTTGACATTATACGATCGAGTGAAATGAGTCCATTTCACCTAAGATTATACGACCGATTATAGTCAATATCATACGACCGAGTATGATATGTCATTTCAAATCAATGTTGTATGTCCAAGTATAGCAAGTTCATATGCAAAAGCATTATGAAGCACATGTAAGTATCTTGACTTTCAATTAAGAAATTGGGTGCTAGTTTGCTTTATCGCAATTTGTCAAGAAAATAGCAACAAAGGGGGGCAACTGTAGACACCAAAATTTAGGATGATGAATTATGGATGCGACAAAAGACTCTAATGATGAAAATGTCATGAATAGGTCTTCAATACTTGAACTTTGAAACTTTAAGGGTTTGATTGCATTTTTTAAAAGAAAGAATTTAATGTTTTCATGGACTAAATTGCAATGCTTTTTAAGGATCTAATTGTAAAAATTAAATTCTTTCAAGGACCTTTTTATAATTAAAAGCAATAAAAGGGTCAAAATTTCATTAATTTCGATCGAAATTGTATAATTTTGGTCATAATTAGACGTCTTTTGCCCTAGGTTCTCATATTTTCTAGGAAAAATTGAGTCCTAATTGTTTTAAAATTCTCCTATAATTATTTTGATAATGTTTTTAAGGAAATAAAAGTCTTTTAGGATTCAATTTATAACTAGGGTTTGAAGACATATCCCTATATAAGGAGTGTTTTGGCTTTGAAAATAGGGGGGGCGGAAAAAAATAAAAAAACAAAGAGAAGGAGAGAAAAAAGAAGAAGGCAGAATGAAAAAAAGGTGAAGAAGAGAAGAAAAGAAAAAAAAGGCAAAGGAAAAAAGAAAAGAGAAGAGGAAGGAACGGGAAAAGTGAAAGAAAAAGGAGGGGTAAAAAAGAGATAAAATCTTATTCTCCACAAATTCTTTTACTTAAGCAAAGTTCTTTGAAGGATTTTTGAAGAACAATATTTGAAGATCTATCAAGAACGGTGATTCTTCAAAATCTGAGGAGTACTCCCTTAAAATCATCCATAAGCATCATCATCTTCTTATTTTATTTTATTTGATTTCTTTTTTCTTTGATTTTTTTGATTTTAATTTTATTTTATTATTGTTATAATTTACCCACTAATAATAATTTTTATTCTTTTTTATGATGATTATAGAGGAAAACACATGATGATCATACTTGGAGGACTAAACTCGTAAGAAATCCATGGGATGTCATGGATAAGACCTTGTAAATTTAGTTTTTAGGTTTTTTTATTTAATTTATGTTTTTGGGTTGTATTAATTATTTTCTATAGATTATTGTAATAGCCCTAATAGTGGGAATAATGGAATTTTATGTGTGATTGCATGTTTATGTTGGTTAATTGGTTAGAAAAATTAGGATTTTAATTAGGTAATTAATTAAAATCAATGATGGGAGTAGATTAATTTAGGATTGCATGTTAATGAAAATTAGGGTTTTAGAAGGAATTAATTTAATTAGTTGTTTGATCTTTTATTTAATTGTTTTGATATATATCTGCTTTTGAGCTTGTTTATTTATTTTTATGTGTTTTGGGCCTTAGGCCCATATTAGGCTTTAACTCATTTAAATTTATTTTTTTAGGTTTAATTAATTAAAATGCATTTTAGGCCCATAATTAATAAGATTTTTAGGGTAGAAATAACTTAGGCCCATTTAGTAAATTAGATATAGACCCACCTAATTTAATTTAATTAATTTAGACTTAGCCCACTTAATTTAAGCCTTTTTCATAATTTGTAGATTTAAGATCACCTTAGAATTAAAACATGTAGAATTAGGTTTAATTAATTTAAATGCCTCCATAAATTGTAGATTTAGGCCAATTTTTAAAATTCAAATAAATAAACTTACATTCATTTAATTAAAATTAAAAGGAATTAGTCTTTAGGCTCACTTATTAAAAACATGAAGATTTAGCTCATTTAAATAAAATCCATGTATATTTGACTAACTTAGGGATTATATGTTCTATTGAATGCATTATTTACTTATATTTTCATGATTGGTTTTCCTTGGAGTTAATTGCTAGAATAAGGATTTATATGAAATTGAATGTAAATAAAGGATAATATAGTAATTCATAAAGTAATTCTAAATGAACATAAGACTGAAAGAAGTTGGTATTCCGTATCCAGAATCTCTTGGTTGTGGTGCTAGCTTTCTTTTAGGGAATCGAGTGCCACCTTTTCGATTTATCCCAGTTATTACCCTGGGTGGCGACTCCTCATCTCCATGCCATGTCTTTGTGACAGTGGTTAGTGTGTTCTCTAGAGCCCTGAGCTCAAACAGTGTCGCGGTTGGTAAAATCTTGGACACGTGCTAAACCCCGCCGTCTACACATGGTACTATAATTCTTATTTAATTAAGTTAATAAATTATCTTAATCCTTGTGGTTGCTTTAATTTTTTTATTATAAGAATCAGAGAGGAAGAAATAGAACGGTGTCATCTACTACCCATAAGAATGCTGACAGTGGGAGTAGTAGTGGTCCATATGTTTATGCACCATCAAGTTTATGGCCTTCCTCACAGGCTAATGACTAGGTTCAGCACCCAAGGAGTTGTTCCTAACCAACTTCATCTTTGTTCATGCAAGTAAAACTTTTTGTTTCAAATTTAGTTTCATTATATATTGATATTTGAATGATTATGACACAAATGTTTATTGCTCAAATGTAGGATGCTAGGATAACTCGACCTACCATATCACAAGACTTTTCAAGACCAATAATTTCAAGTGCTACAAAAGTTATACTAACCAATTGACCATGTGGAGGCACAAATTTAAAAAGGGCTTCTTGAAATAAATGATAGTGCTATAGTAATGTTTATAGAGGCATATATTTTATTAACCAAGATGTTATACATAAACTTAGTTATGCTGTTGGTGTATTGTTATCACTTTTTGGACAGGTTTTTGGACATATGTTGATATGATATTCATGTACTTATCTAAGATGTTAATTGCTGTTAGTATATAATTAGCACTTTTTGGATAGGTTTTTGGACACGTTGGTCTTATTCTTGGACATGATTTAATATTAATGTTAGTGTTTGTTGGCAGTTTTTTTAAATTTTGTTACACTTGTCTATTTATGCAATTTTTAACAGGTCTTTATTTTGCTTTAGTATACTCACAATTCTATATTCTGAGAAGCCTTCTTCTCATATATTAACATACAAGTAAAATGAGATACAAGCAATTCAACTATATAAGTGAGTCTTTATTTGGACATTTCAACAAACACCTAATACGTACCTTCACATTTACTAACTAATTTAACTTGGACATTATAATAAACACCTAATATATACTTTAACATTTGAACCTAACACCTATAATTTAACTCCACTATAGCATAATTACACATCATATTAGCTACATTCTCATGGTAAATATAGAATTCCATGAGATTTGCTTATATGAAGTTTATAAAAATACCAAAAATTTACAATTACCTATATAATTATTAACCTAACAACACATTTTTTAACCAGGAACAAGAACCTATTTTAAGTATCGATAGTTGCTTTTTTAGGACTTGTAATTGCACTTGATTACTTTCTTCATTCACTTTCTTCATTTCACCTTTTAATCGTTCAACTTATTGTTTTAAACTTGTTATTTCTACTTGAAGTTCAACTTCTTGCACCTTACATTCCATAAGTTGCTCCTCATATAAAAGAACTTTCTCTATTAATTGGGTGATGATTTCAATAGATGTTAAGGGATTAATCCACTCAAAGAAACCATATCCTTGGCTTTAATTATACCTTGAACAGCCACAAAATCTCCTCCCTCGATTTTGGGGAGTCTTAGATGTTCTTGTGGCGAGAGAAATTCCATATCAACACTTATCTTCTCTGATATGTCTGGTACTTTATGATGCTTTTGAATTCATCTTCAATAGCCTCTATCTTTCTGATTTTGAGTTTAAAGATTCTTAATTTTATGGATTATTGAATTTGAATTTTAGGGATTTGGGGTTATAATCCCCCTAATGGATGACGTCTTTCATCCAAAAATAAGGTTTTTTTTTCTTTTCCATGCCATAAGCCATGTTGGATGTCACATATGTGTAGGTAATGGCATTACTAGTTTTTTTTTGTTAATTATTAATGAACAAAGTCTCAGGGTAGTGAAATTTCACAAAAAAAAAAAATAAAAATACAAGACTATCTTTGTCAAAATATGAAACCTCAAGGTATAAAATTTACTTTCCCCTAATTATAATGATATAGTTAAGTGAGTAATTTTTTTCTTTATGGGATTTAAATGATGGTTAACTATGAGTTTGATCAGATGTGATGAGGATAGGCAACCAAGAGTTTGTTATAAGATAGAAGTCTCTCTTATTTGTGTATATCTGTTTGCTAATTGTCACACCTGTACCCTATTTCTCAATACATTTACATTCATTATGTATTGTATTTATATTTATTGATTTAATTTAAGTATAAGTTAGTATATGTATATATATATATATATATATATATATATATATATATATATATATATATATATATATATAGTTATAGAGGAAAGAACTTAATTGTAGTAAAATAATTGTCCTTGATTAAACAATTGAAAGCTAGGTAACTTAAGCATTTCATTAAGGACCAAAAGGAGTATTTTACATATTATTTAATTATTTTTTAGGTATATATCATGAGGAGTTAGCTGCCATAGATAGATAGGAAGAAAGAAAGAAAGAAAGAAAAGAAAAGAAAAAAGGAAAAGAGGGCTGATTCATTTCCTCCTATAAAAGTGATTTTTCAAGCAAAATTGAATATCTAAAGTACAATTAAGGCTATAATCTTCATCCTAGAAGACTTTGGTGATTGATTTGGTAAGTAATTTTAGTATTTTTGTTGATTTAATTTAGGGTTCTTAAGTTGTATTTATGGCAGGCTCAACTCCTTCCTCTCTTTAATAGTTATGATCTAACCCAACACATTGACGGTATCCTTGAACCACCACTGAAGCTACTTAACGATGCACCGAATCCAACATTTGCTTCATGGTTTCACAAGGAAAAGTTAGTCCTTAGTTGGATTATTGGTTTTATGATGGAATCATTTGTTTTATAAATTATTGGTGCTACCAGTGCTCACTATGCTTAGCAAAAATTAACAGCTACTTATGCATTTGGTTCTCATGCACAGTTTTATACAATAAAATCTAGATTTTATCATCTATAAATAGAGTCTAACAAAGATGTCATGAAGTTTATGCAATGTGCCAAAGGTATGTTTGATAAACTCATAACTTTATAAAGTCATGTGATGGATGATGATTTAGTCCAAGTGATTATTAATGGGTTGAGTAAATATTACCATCCTTTTGTTTGATCCCTTGAACAAAGATTAGATCATATCTCCTATGATGATTTGTATGGTTTATTACTAATTGCAAAGGAAAATCTCGCTACTGATATACCTTTACAAGAAATCATTATACTACTGCTCACTATGCCTCTCAATCTATGGCATATAATGGCCAAACCTGATAGTAAAATTTCATGAGAGGACAAGGAGGGAGAAATCATAGCAGAGGTTGTCACTTTTCTTTTCAACACACTTCGGGTTACATTATTCCTTCTCAATCTGGTTTCTCTCCTAGTGGATATAACACCAATGGCATTCCATTAACTTGTTTCAATTGTAATGGCCCTAGATACCTTGGTTGACAATGTCCAACTCCTTGAGCTCCAAAGCACATAATGAAACCAACCAATGACAATACACTGGCTATTCATCTTGCCTCCACCACTGCACCAAAACATCAATGGATCATGGATATTGGGGCAACATACCTTCTTACCTTTGACCTTGATAATATTGCATCTCTTTTTGAATACAATGGTTTTGATGAAGTCACTGTAGGCAATGGTAAAACAATTTTCATCTCTTATACTGGCTCTTCTATTTGTTAATCCAAAAATCATTCCTTTACTTTACACAATATTTTATATACTCTTAATTCTTATAGTAATTTAATTTTAGTGTCTTCTTTTACAACGGTTAACAATGTTTCTATTGAATTTTGCTCTAAACATTTGATGATTAAGGATATTCACACGAGGGATTTGCTATTTATTAGCTAGAATGACAATGGACTATATTCAATGCTTTTTGAATCAATTCATTAACCAAGTTCTTCGGCTCATGCTCTGTCTTGTTCACAAACTACTTGGCATTCCTATCTTGGACATGATAATTGTTAGGCATATTTTAAGTTCGAATGAAATTTCATTTGTTGACAATAAATCTAGCTTATGTCATGTTTATTCTATAAGCAAAAGTCACAAACTACCTTTTCCAATTTCTAATTATCATGCTTAAGGACCCTTAGATTTAAATTTTTTCTAATCTTTGAGGACCTTCCCTTATCCCTTCTTTGATGGTTCACATTATTATGTTTTTTCTATAATCATTATAGCAAGTATTATT
Source organism: Mallotus nudiflorus (assembly GCA_947683625.1). NCBI lineage: Eukaryota > Viridiplantae > Streptophyta > Magnoliopsida > Malpighiales > Euphorbiaceae > Mallotus > Mallotus nudiflorus. The sequence continues at coordinate 1,305,374 of CANTUR010000187.1, read as the reverse complement.
GGATATATTTTATTAAATTCAAATATGAAGTTATCATTGTATTCATTAAATTTTAGCACTTGGTTGAAAATTTTTTCCAACATCCTATAAAATCCTTTCAAGTTGATTAGGGTAGGGAATTTCAAGCCCTTAGCTCTTATCATTTAGAAAATGGAATTTCTCAATGATCCTCTTATCCCAAAACACTAGAACAAAATGGGTTTGCTGAACAAAAGCACAAACACATAATTTAAACTGGCCTTTCTTTATTATACCATTCATTTATGCCTAATGAATACTGAAATCATGCTTTTGATACTATTGTTTATTTAATAAATCAGTTATCCACACATGTTCATAATGATAATCAATTTCATGTTTTTTTAAATAAAAATCAAACTATAGTAATCTTCATGATTTTAGGTGTCTTTGTTATTTATGGTTACATCCATATTTAGAAAATAAATTGTCTCCTTATTCTAAAAAGTGTGTTTTTCAAGGCTATAGAAAAATTCACAAAGGTTTCAAACGCTTAGATTTAATAACAAAAAAATTTGTTATCTCACGACATGTTATCTTTGATGAACATGTTTTTCCTTTTTAAACACCTAGTGATGTTGCTTCCAGTATTCCAATCTTTAATCTAGTTACAATTTTTCTTCCACTAAACATCTCCTACTCCAATACCAACTCTATGCCCCTATATCCAATCTCCAACCACTTCCTCTAGCCTCCAACCTGAACCAAACACCACCTCACCTATACTTCCTTTAATTTTAGACTTATCAAAATACAACCAACCACTTAAAAATCAATAATTATGGCATCATATGATCACTCGTTCGAAGACTGGGCATCTTAAACCCTGTACATTTCTAGCCTCCTCAAGTGATAACATTGAACCAAATTCCTACTCTTAAGCTGCCAAATCAATTGAATGGCATAAGGCAATGCAAGAAGAATTTAATGAAATGCTTTCTAATGATACATGGTCTCTTGCTCCTCCATCTATAACACAAAATTTGATTGGAAATAAATGGGTTTTTTGGGTCAAATATGACAAGAATGGCAAGGTTAAGCGTTACAAAGCTCGAATGGTGGCCAAAGGATATAACCAACTCCTAAACATTGATTATTTTGATACCTATAGTCCAGTCATAAAACTAGCATCAATCCAATTGGTTATATCTCTTACAATTCCTCAAAGGTGGAATATTAATCAATATGATGTCTTAAATGCCTTTCTCTATAGTACACTTGATCAAGATTTCTACATGACTCAACCACAAGGTTTTGTCAACCTTTTTTGTCCGAACTATATTGCAAGCTAAAGAAGTCCTTCTATAGGCTTAAACAAGCTCTAAGGTAATGGTTCATATGTTTAACCAATTCTTTGTCTTAGATCCAAGACTGGCAGTTCATTATACATATATAAGGATGGTAATCACATTTTTTTTCCTTGTCTACAGTGATGATACATTAGTCATGAGTCATGATGATCATTTTATCACTTCCATTATTCATTCTTTGTAATTGCATTTCCCTTAAAGGATTTAGGGAAACTTAGCTATTTTCTTAGTGTTAAAGCTATATGGTGCAAGAATGGATTATTGCTAACTCAAACATGGTATGTTAATGAGTTATTAAACAAAGCATAGATGCATGAAGCTAAGGGTGTGTCCACTCTAATCTATTTGAAGACGTCACTCTCTTCTTCTAGTAGCTCACCATTTTCTGATCCACACTTGTTCAGTAGTGTTGTTGGCAAGTTACAATATTTATCATTAACCCAACTAAATATACACTTTGCAATCAATAAAGTTTCATAGACTATGCATTAATTAATTGAGTTTAATTTGGTGGACATTAAGCATATCTTGCAATACTTAAAGTCCACCATGTCCTATGGACTTTTCCTTTGCCTATCACCATACTTTGATATATCTGGATATGGTGATACTGATTGGAGCTACAAGTCTATGTATAGTGTGACAATATTTCAATTACAAGTCTATGTATTTTTGTTGGTGCTAATCTCATCTCATGGAGTTCTAAAAAGTAGAGAAAACTAACCCATTCATCTATAGAGGCCGAGTATCGAGTGGTGGTAACTACAACTTGTTAAGTTCAATGGGTGCAAGCATTTTTTACTAAGTTAAGTGTCAAGTTGTGCACTGCTCCAACCTTATAGTGTGACAATATTTCAATTACTTATCTCACCACTAAACTAATCTTTCACTCAAAATCCAAACATTTGGAAATTAACTTCCATTATGTTCGAGATAAGGTGTTAGAGAAAGAGTTAGCTATCAAATATATCTCCACTAAGGATTAAATAGTTAACGTTCTCACCAAATCTTTAACAAGATTGAGCTTCACTTCACTTTGGGACAAGTTGACAGTTTTTCCAAAATCTGTACAACTTGAGGGAGGATGATAAGGATAGGCAACCAAGAGTTTATTATAAGATAGAAGTCTCTCTTGTTTATGAATATCTGTTTGCTAATTCTATTGTAATAATATAAACATTGACTTGTATTTATACAGTATAGAACAATAGTAATATTTAATGCAACTGCATATATTATGATGAAAACAATATATATGTTGAGCTTTAAAGTTATTAAGCCAAAAATTTGACGAGTGTTTATCTTCATATTTGAGTATTCAACCTAAAATCTAAGGTGTCAAATTCTTAAAAATCCTGATTTTTTTTAAAAATAAAATATTGATTATAGTATTTAGTATTATTTTTTTTAACTAAAACACTATTATACATATTGTAATACTACTTAAGTTCTAAAAGTGTTTATACAATATGCATTTTTTAATGTCAAATCACTCAATCATTTTTCAACCATTAGAAGTTCTAATTTTAAAAATTTTCTTAACTATTATACATACTCCAATAGTAATTTAATAGTTTTAAAATAAATTCTATTATATTTAAAAATAATGGCAATAATTTTTTTGGAAAAAAATGTAATATATTTTATTTTTAATTTATTTAGTTACCTTTTTCTCTTTATAAAAATTCTTATTTTAAAATAAATATGTTTTAACTAATATAAAATATTTTAATAATTATACTACATCTAAATACTATTCTTCTTTTTCATTAGAAATTATATTTTTTATTCTAATTTTTTAAGTAAAAGATTGGAGTTCATAAATCATTATGAAGTCCAAGATTTATTAAAAATAAAGAGAAAAAGAAATACAGAGACTGAGAAAGGAAATAAAATAAAATAAAAGAGGCAGAAGCCTCTAATATAGCTAAGTAAATAAAAAATGGACTCTTCTGCTATAAACATAAAAAATAGCATAATAACAAGAAAGATGTTGAAACATCAAGCCTTGAAACCCTTCATAGATGAAGCTTCAATAGTTTCTTGGAAATTATTTTAAATAGAATAACCTTATATTTTTTTTGGATTGGGGTTTTTTACATTGCACTGTAGTCCACTATTCTTTAGAATCCATAATATTAGCCCAAGAGACCCTTACCTTAGAGAAGTTTTCATCCTCATTGACAGATGGAACCATGGCCATAGCTTGACAGTCAGCATTAGACTTGGCATGAATATCAACATCATTGAATGTGTTTGTAGAAGGAGGGCCATTGATAGCTAAAACTAGTTGAGGATCTACATCATCATGAGGAGAAGTGGCATCCCTTTCCACTAGAGCAATATTCTCTACAACTCTATTAGCATTATTATGTTTATCCAAATCATCATATTGTGGGTCATTGACTGGTAAAACCTATAAATCAAAACCATGATCTGAAGTTGCATTCAAAGAAGAAGCATCAACATGGTCAGAAGATGTAATCAAATAAAGAGTAGTAGGATTCATGTGTTTATCATGATTGGAATCTCATTGTATGGCAGAGCATGTAGGCTGGTCTATCAAAAGAGCATCCTCAGCAAACTGATTGGCATTCAATTCTGTAGGATCATCTTGAGATGGCTTAAAGTCAATTAGAAAGTGCTTCAATTGATCCTATATAGTGATAGAATTTCTAGGTAAACTAGTAGGCCAAATTTGAGCTTTGTCCCTCATAGAAAATGGAAACAACTGTAGCCTTATTGCATCATCTGAAACATTATTAATCTTGAAGGCTACACATATATTAAGAAAAGTGAGGATGTGGGCATATGGATCCTCTCCTGGGAAACTTCTAGATTGATTATTTTGCACCATTTGGATGACACTTGGCTTGATTTCAAAATTATTGTTGGCAATGGTTGGAGCTACAAGTCCTCCAAAATTTTCAATGATATCCAGTAAGGAAAAATTTTCAATGATGTCCAGTAAGGAAAAATTGCCTAGAGTTCTTCATTACAATTCAACCATATTTACTTTTCATTGTTCCCTACTTAATTAATGAAAAGTTTGTTCAATTTCAGGGTTAAAGAAAATATTACTAGAACTATGAACACTTCACATAAAAATCATAAGAAGAATGAAAACAAAAATATAGATAATAATCAAATAAAAAAATAAAAAAATAATTAAGCTATCTAAAATCTTGAAGCAATTTTTCTCTATCCTAAACTAATATTAATTTCAAAACCGTTATTCCTCGGCAATGACGCCAAATTCTAAAGTGAGTTAGAATGTATACCTTAGCATCTGTGGCTAAATATAGGATAAGCAAGGGGTTAAACATAAGGAATAACGGGAAATCAAGTATTAACTAGATAAATATTAGGATGAATAGGCTTACTAATAATCAAGTAGTAATTAATCATGTTATAGTTCTAATTTAAATAGTCAAATCCTAAAATATACAATTATTAAGAAATAAAATAATAACAAACAATATTCAAAGAAGTGGAGGTGGAGATTACAACATAGAATAGAATAATGAATTATTAACACAAAATAATTATATTAACTATGAATGCAATGATTGGAGAATATGACCTAAAATCCTTAAGAGCAACTCTCGTTGTCAAATAAAGGTGTTTCTAACTAGAGTCTGCAAGCACTCTTGTGTCATTGTAGAGATAAAAAAAAACCATTAAGTTCTTTGCCAATTCTTTGATCCCTTAAAGTGGATTTCTTGTCTTTAGGTACTTTTCTGAGCTTTAAGTGAATTTAATTACTTTTCTATTAAATATCCCAACTCTCATTGTGAATATTTGACTAAAACATCATATATGGTGATCAAGCATATATAACACAATTAAGTACTCAATTGAAATCAGATCATTTATTTAACAATGCAAAATAAATAATATAATTCATTGAAACTATCATCTATTACAATTCCAACCTACTAAGCAATTAGTCTTGATACATAATTAATAATAGCATAAATACAATAAAATAATATTCAAATACTAAGAGAATTATAGAAAGGAAGAGTTAGAAACACTTAGAGATGAATTACAGTCTCCAATAATCTCTTTAGATAATAACTTGATGAATGAAAATGTCTACAAGGCAAATGCTCTTTTGATCTTCTTTTAATATCAACTTTAAGTTCCAACTATAAATGTTTTTATAATAATCTTGATCTCTCTCTAATTTATAATTATATCTATCTATCTCCTTTGCAGAGACAAAAATAAAGTACTTATATGTTTTAAAGTTGATAACCATAGGGTACAAGTCATGACAAACAAAAAGCTACAATTCTTGGTGAAGGATCACATTGCTTCAATATTGATAGTTATTTCTAAGGTGTTTTTGACAATCCCAATGAGTGAATTAGGTTTAGGTGTCTTTATATAAGTTATAGCCTTCTAAATTATCTTTCTATAGCCATTTAAATCCAAGTCCTGTAGAGAAAGTTATGGTTAAAAGAGTGCAACATGGTCTAGAGGGTTGTGTCTCTTCACAACATGCTGAGTTGTGAAGGTTTGTGCCGACTTGTGATAGAGACATCTTGTGCCTAGTAGGCACAATGGTGATGACTCGTAAAGAGTTTAAGCAAAGGGTGCCGAGTAGTGACAATCCAAAAACACTCCAAAGCTTGCTTCATTCATTCCTTTGACCTTTAATGACTTTAATATGTCCATATAACTTTTCAAATTCATATAAATTTACCAAGAACAATGAAGAACAAAGGCATTTGTAATTATGAATGAAATGCATGAAAAATAAACTAAAATGTGTACTAAATGAAATTTAAATATGCATGAAATATCCTAAAACTACTATACTAATTGCAATGTATCAGCAAGTCATGTTTCAACAAGTCAAAGGCATTAGCAATTGAGATTACCGATGTAACTTTTTGTTTCCATATTTTCTTTGTTTCCTCCTTCTTTAGACATGGTTCAGGCTTTGATAACTAGGGTTTTGTTTGCAATGATTTTCTGCCCAATCTACAATCATGAGGCTCATGTCCAATGTTAGAGCAAATATTGTAAAAAAGACAAAAATTCTTATTGATAACATTAATAAAGAAGCTTTTACCAATTCCCTCAATTAGAAAATTCTCTAGTAATTTGTTTAAAAGATCACTATCAATTAGAATTTTGGCATAGTGACTAAATTCACCATTAACTATAGCATTGTCAATCTTAAAAGGAACTCTAATTCCACTGGCAATCGAAGGGAGAATCAGTATTCCAGAGCTAAGTATTGGAGGACTTTTGATAAGAAGGATCGAAGTCTAGAGTCCAATATTGAAGTCTAAGGATGCCTTATTTCAAAATGATCGATCCTTGCCCCCAAACTATAGATTTCTTATCACTGGAAGTCAATGTCATATGATAAAACCCTGGCCCAAAGAAATTAATTTCCAGTTTGATGAAAGCACCAAACAAAAGAAAGTTTCTTCTTTAATTCTGCAAGCTTCCATGGCAATGCCCCTTTCAAAAAGAACTATCCATACTATGAGAGCATGTTGACAAATAGATAATTGCCTGTTGATATGGTGATGAATCCACCTTTGTTCACTACAGAATTAGCTTTAAGAAGGAGCAAAACCCCTTGCTTTGCTTGAACAATTATTGTGTATGACTGGTTTAGAGCAGACTTAATCAGAGCAAACATGGTGGATTGACTTAGATAGTCCATTTCAGAAGTGAATTCCAAGGCATCTTGACAGCACTGCTTGGCTAATGGAGTTACTGTGAGAGTCTTCATGTCACGACCCAAATCGAAAGGTACGTGACCAACACTAAGGAATGAGAATACATAAAGTACACGAAACCCATAGTAAGCCTTAAAATTTTTTTACAAAATAAAAATAATACACTTACCATTAAATTGATAATAAATGCACAATACAAAATAAATATAATAATATTCTTCAAATACAACAACATTTCAAGTTAGATAAAATCAGAATACAAATAACACAAGTTCCATAATTAACTACTGCGGTGTCTAAAATTTAGATATACAATATATATATCAATCTAACATACATAGCGTAGCTGGTGAAGAACAAACCCGACGCAGATAAGGAACACTAGGAAGCTGACTGTGAGGTCCTGAAAAATAAGTTGAGGGGAATCAAACTTCACTGAGTGAATTAATTCTACAAAATGCATGCTGATTTATAAAACCATTTGTTAAAACCTCTTTTTAAAATAAATGTAAATAAAGTAATAATAATCATTAAAATCATTTACTTTTCATAATAATATTTAAATAAAATCTATTTATAATTCTAAAATCAATTTAATATAAAATCCCTATAAGAAAATATATGAAATAATTATTTGACAGAAAGTTTGGTAGAACACCTAAACCATTAATCTAATAGCCTTTCGACTCTCTTAATCCAAGTGACTACTATCCTGAGAGCAAGCTTAACCGAGTTATTACCACAGTCATTTCACTTATTCCATATTGATGTCCCGAAAGCAATGATGTGTATAATATTTACTTGTTTTTTGGTTGAATTCTGATGAATTATTGAATAAAAACTATAATAAATTAGGTAGAAAATTAGTTTAAATAGGAAATATATTATTGTTATACTTTAATTAGGATTTTATTACTTAAAGTATATTTTTAAGGAGTTTTTGTTTGATATTAATTAATTTTCCTTTTTTGTTGTAGTTAAGTATAAAGTGTATGCATTACGGCATACATCATGGCTTGCCCATGCCATGTCTAATGAGGAATTGAACAAAGTGGAAGTGTCATGGCATGTATTATGGCTTGCCTAAGCCATGATCCAACCCATGTGCATGTCCCATGCATAACGACACAACATGCATTAGGGTTTGACTAAGCCATGATGAAAGCCCTGAAAAAAATCAAAATAAGTAAAATAAGGTTGCATATCTTATTAAAGCTGTGAGTTAAGCCATGATACAAACCATTACAAAATCATAAAGTAGATACCAGCTGGACACATAAGACATAAAGTGGTGAGCATTTATGGCGGACGTATAGGTGCATGAGTTGTTGTGACAACTTTACATTGTTAAAGAAATTAGCTGTTGATGTCAAATAAGTGAGCTATTATAACACCTTTATCAACAAATCTGATATGAAGAGCAATGATTCACCAACAACTAATAAGAGTGATTGTGTAATATGCGAAAATGATGGTGGGCATATAATAGGTGCATGTGCTTGACATAATGTGGCTATCTAACAATGATGTATATTCTCTAATATGAGAAAAAGGAATCAAAGGGAAAGAGGACTTTCATCAACTCTGCCTTATAAAAGACAGACAGAGTCGATAGAGGAGGGAGAAGTGTAGGGAGATAGGGATGAACAAAGGTGTGGCCAGAGTCGAGAGACAGAGGCAAAAAGCAGGAGCTTAAAAAGAGTTTTATCTTTGTTTCTTCTTTATTTTAATTTCTTTAATTTTATTTGCATGTTTCACCATGATCATTTGTGGTTAAATTTCATTTAGAGTTATGGGTTAGGAGTAACTATTTCATTATATGATTGAACATGAGTTTCTATTGTTATATTTGATTTTCAGTTAATTCTTTGAGTTGAACTTATTTTATGCTTTCATTCTTGGCCAGATTGATAGCATATTCATAAGTAAATTCACTAATGAGAGTTAAAGGAATTTATTAGCTTAAAACTCATAGGACTTAGACCACTTGACCATGAGAGCAGGTGAGCTCTATGGGGAATCATGACAGTAGGAAAAAGCCTACGGTGGTAAATTAATTGTTAAGAAACTTAATGAGTTTATATTAACTTCTTAACCACGAGAATAGGTTAAAATTTAATCTTTATATGCTTAATTGAACTTGAGAGAGTCTTTAGGTATTTTAGAACAATTACCCTTAACTGAAATCATTATTTTTGTTTGTTAACGTGTTCATGATCAAAATTAGAATATTGAAACTAAACCTAAGCTCTAAGCTTTTTATTATTTGATTACAATTTAATTAAATTTCTTTGATTATTTTTATTACATAATTCACTTTTATTTAATTTACTAGCTGAGAACATAAGTAAAAATATTAGTACTCAATATACAATTCTCGTGGGAATGATATTCTTGTGCTATAATTCATGATCTGTGCACTTGCGGGTTTTGAAATCATAACAAGCAAGCTCAACCGAGTTACATCCCTTTATCCGGCCTGAGAGCACTAGCTCCATCAAGCTCTAACCATTTACTCTTGCTTGAGAGCACACGCTCCACCGAGCACATTCCATAATTTAAACATATACAATCTTACCTGTGCGCACATGGTCCTAATGACACCCACTAGGTAGCACGTTCTACCATTATCTCCAAATCAATTTAAATTATAAATAAATAAATAAATAAATAAATAATGAATAATTAAATGATTAAATATAAATAAATAAAACATAACGAAATAAATTTACTTTAAGCATGCTTTAATTTCTACTTGCAAATATAGAAGAAATAATCACGCATATGACAATATAAATATATTCATAAATTAATCATATAATCATTTATTTATTATATTTAATTATTTGAAAATATAATAAAACACGCACAACACACATTTTATAAAATTAACTCATAGGTTGAGCACGTCGAGCGACACGTTCTCTGTTGCCCTGGTGCTACAGCTCAAATCCCAGAGTTCTCTAAAATAAATAATATTTATTTAAAATATGCTCGTAAAATAAAATAAATAAATTCATGAAAATTCTCGGAATTATGAAAACTATGAAATTGACAAAACCGACTCGACCACAGACACAAAGTCAATTAAAACTAGAAATTCAACAAAGGCCAATCACGTTTTACGAGAAATCTAGTGAAAATTCTATAAAATCTCTTCTACAAAATAAACATCTCTCCACTAAAAGTACAAAAATACACTTTGAATATTCACACAATCACCCAGTCTCAGGTTGGGCGCCCGAATTGCACTAATTGCCCAACCGAGAACCACAATTCACAGAAATCATAAAATAATATAATTCTTTAAAATCACAAAAAATCATAAAATCTCATTTAAATACCATAAATTCATTTATTTTCATAACGAAACATAATCATATTTATTTTCCAATAAATAGTAAAATTCTAACTTATATTTAATTTTTTGTCAATCAACACACTTAATTCAAATTCTACAATTAAATTTACATTAATTGAAAATAAGTATTTAATTTACTTAAATATATCACAAAATCAACAAATAACTCATTTAAGCTTAAAAACTATAAATAAGTTTATTATTCTATTGTTTTCCAAAAATTAATATTAATTAGCTAAAAAGAGGAAATAAATTATAAAAATTATTTTAATACTATTATTACTCAAAATCTGCCTAAAACGTCCTAATTATCAATAATTTATTTAAAATGATAAAAATTACTAATTTATGATTATTTTTCTAAAAAGTCAATTTTGGCATAAACATTCAAAATTTCATAATAAAAATTCAATACAGAATTTCAACAAACTTCCTTCACGAAACTTGCTCAAAATAATTAGTAGGATTTATTAAAAATATAAAATATTTGTTGGTTTCAAGATTGTACCGGAACAGTAACTTTGAGCCCTTGAATAGTGCTATTTCAAAAATTATCTCCAAAATTAAATCTAATTGCATATTTGGAAAGCTTATAACATTAATTTCAATAATCTCAAGTAAATTTAATATAAACTAACTAAATTTCAACTCAATTAACAAAAATTAAAAACTGAAACCTAAAACAAATTCCTCAAAATTGAAGTGAAGATCAGTGATGATTGGAAAAATTACCTTGGGAAAATGCAGCCCAAGAGGAGAGAAAGAGATCAAGCTATCAAGCTCAACCTGAAATGACCGGCATCCTCACTAGCATTCAAAGGAAGATTTTGGTCATTTGAAGAAACTGGATGGAGAGAGAAGTTGAGCCCATTGGAAATAGAGGGGAGGACCTGCAGGTGGTGGCAATGCCAACAATGGTGGTGCGACATGGTGGTGGTGATGGTGAGGTAGTGGTGGTGTTTTAACAGTAGCAGGAAGGAGAAGGAGAAGAAGAAGAAAAAGAAGAAAAGAAAGAAAAAGAGTGAAAAACAAAAAGAAAGAAAAAAGAAAAATTATTATATATATATATATATATATATATATATATATATATATAATGCGAAAGTACACCCACTAGGAATATTATATTATTTTTAAAAAATATCCTAACCAATAATAACACACACACACACACACACACATATATAAACATGTATACAATATACTCTTAAAAATTAAATTACAATTTTTATTAAAACCAATTTAATAAAGTTAATCAAATTTAATAATTGCCATTTCAATATTAATAAAATAAAATAAAATTTACAATTAAGTTCCTAACTAAATTTCATAAAAATATTATAATCTTCACTCATAAAAATTCATCCTTAAATTTAAATAAATAAAAAGAAGTACGAATGTTTACTACTGAAAAAGATAAGGGTACATTGCCTACATTCCTGCCTCAGTCTCCTACGTGCAATCCTCCACTACAAAATTGCTCTATAGCACCTTCACTATCAGAATTTCCTTAGTGTGAAGCTGACGAACTTGTCGATCCACTATCGCCACTCAGTACTCTTCATTTGTCAAATCCTCGTTGAGCTCCATTGTCTGAGGCTAAAGGACATGTGAAGGATTGAGAATATACTTCCTCAATATCGATATATGGAACACTAGGTGAATTTTAGACAACTCTAGTGGTAACACTAGTCTATATGCCACTTCGCCAACTCTCGATCGAATCTCAAAGGGTCTGATGTATCTAGGAGTTAGCTTACCTTTCTTCCTAAACCTTATCACTCCCTTCATTAGAGACACTTTTAGAAACACCAAGTCTCCAACAGAGAATGAGACATCCTTCCTCTTAGGGTCTGCATAGCTCTTCTATCTACTGAAGGCTGTCTTCAATAATGGGAACTTTCTTAGAAGTCACTTGCACCAATTCTGGTCTTATCAACTATCTCTCACCAACTTCCTAACACCAAGGCAATATGCACCTCCTTCCATACAGTACTTCATATGGAGCCATCTTAATACTAGTATGGTAACTGTTGTTATATGCAAATTCAATCAATGGCAAGTGTACATCCCAATGGCCACTAAAATCCATCGCACACATTTGAAGCATATCCTATAAAGTTTGAATTGTCTTCTCAGGCTGACTATTAGTTTGAGGATGAAAAGCTATACTGATGTCCAACCTTGTACTTAAAGCCTTATATAATTCTTATTAAAAGACTGAAGTAAAAGTGGCTCCTTTGTCATGCACTTTACTAACAGGCACTCTATGGAGACAAACAATTTAGTTAACATACAATCTTGCCTGTCAGTAGAGTATGTCTTCTTAATTGGCAGAAAATGAAATGACTTGGTCAATCTATCAATTATCACCCAAATAGCATCATAGCCACTTCATGTACGAAGTAATCCACCTACAAAATCTATAGCAATCATATCCCACTTCCAATCTAGGATGGGCAACTGCTGCAACAATCCTAAAGGCCTCTGGTGTTCCAACTTCACTTGCTAATAAGTAAAACACTTAGACATAAATTTTGCAATATCTCTCTTCATCCCATTCCACCAATATGTATCCTTCAAATCATGATACATTTTGGTAGAACCTGGATGAATGCTATAAGTATAAAAATGGGCTTCCTCCATAATCTCCTTCCTTAAATCATCCACATCTGGTACATATAATATTATGCCCAAATGCAACGTGCCGTCACTATCAATAACAAAGTTTCTAGATTGACCTTATTGCACTTCAAACATAATCTTCTGCAACTATGGATCCCTCCTCTAAGCTACTTTAACTCTATCCAAGTACACCAATTATACTCTGAATTAAGCTAAAAGACACTTCTTGGTTAATTTGAACTGCAACCCCCGATCATTCAATCCATGCAACTCTTTAATTATTAGTCTCCTTTCTATGTTGATATGAGTAAGACTTCCTGCTAACTTCCAACACAATGCATTAGCTACCACGTTCCTTTTACCCGAATGGTAAAGAATAGAGTAATCATAATCTTTCAAAAGTTCCATCCATCTCCTCTATCTCAAATTCAAGTCTCTCTGCTGAAAGATATACTTTAAGCTCTTGTGGTTGGTGTATATTTCACAAGTCACACCATATAAATAATGCCTCCATATCTTCAAAGAAAATACCAAAGCTACCATTTCCAAATCATGGGTAGGGTAGTTCTGCTTATGCTTCTTTAACTATCACGAAGCATAAGCAACCATTCTCCCATTTTGCATTAATATACCACCGGCCCTACTTGGGAAGCATCACAATACATTGTATACCCTTCATTACCTAAAGATAAAGTCAATACTAGAGCTATGGTCAATAAGTCCTTAAGCAACTAAAAGTTCTTTTCACATCTATTAGTCCAAACAAACTTGATATTTTTCTGAGTTAGCCATGTAAAGGCTCTGTAATCTTAGAGAAATCCTTCATAAATCTTTTGTAATAGCTAGCTAAATGCTAAAAAACTCCTAACTTCTATCATTGTCGTCGGCCTTGGCCATTCTGCATTGGCTTCTATCTGTTTAGGATCCATTAGTATTCTGTCTTTAGACACCACGTGGCCTAAAAATGCCACTTGATCCAACCAAAATTCAGATTTAGAGAAATTAGCATACAACTGATGCTCTCTCAAAGTCTGAAGCACCATCCTCAAATGCATGACATGCTCAGCTTCACTCCTCAAATATACCAAGATATTATTATTAAAGACTACCATAAATCAATCTAATAATGGCCTAAACACCCAGTTCATCAAGTCCATAAAGGCTACTGGGGTATTAGTAAACCTAAAGGACATCACCAAAATTCATAGTGTCTATATCTCATTCGAAATGCAGTCTTAGGTACATCTCTACTTCTAATCCTCAACTAATGATACCCAGATCTCAAGTCAATTTTAGAAAAGCACTAAGCTCCCTAAAGTTGATCAAACAAGTCATCAATCCTTGGAAGAGGATATTTGTTCTTAATGGTGACTTTGTTCAACTGTCTGTAATCAATACACAGTCGAAGGCTACCATCTTTTTTTTTATAAATGGCGTAGGAGCACCCCAAGGAGACGAACTAGGTTTGATAAAACCCTTATTAAGTAATTCTAACAACTACTCCTTAAGCTCTTTCAATTCTACTGGTACCATTCTATAAGCTGGCATTAAGATAGGATCTCTTCCTTATACAACATCTATACAAAACTCTATCTCTTTGTCCGGTGGCAATCCTGGTAATTCTTCAGGAAACTCACACACTACAGGCACCTTCTCAACTACTCATGTATCCATCTTCATATCTCTGACCATAACTAAATAGCCTTTATATCCTTGTTTAAGAATTTTCCTAGATGTGATAGCAGAAATAAGATTCTGAGGCATCAAACACTTATCACCTCTGAACTGAAACTCTTCATCCTTAGGGATTCTAAAAATCACCTCTTTTGCTTGAAAATCTAAAGTGGCATAATGTTGGCTAACCAGTCCATCCCCAAGATCACTTTAAAATTGATTATGTCCAATCTGCAAGCAACTCTGTACCCTTCACCAACATGGGATAAGATGGAAAGAAGATGTATGTCTCCAACTTATCACTAAGTGGAGTCGCTACAGACAAAGGAAATAATAATTTGGATGGTTGCCACTCCATCCTTAAAGTAAAGACAGTCAAAATAAAGGAGTGCAATGCACCAAGATCAAATAAAACTTTAGCTTCAAAAGAACATATTGAGAGAATACCTACTACCACTGCATTAGATGCCTAAGAACCCTAAGGAGATAGAGTTAATAGCCTAGCTTGCCCATGGCCAGCCTGTTGGGAACTGGAAGGCTATGTGAATCCTTTACCACTCGATCTAACCCTATGTTTACCTCTTAAACCTCAACCCTGCTGGCCCATAAACTCAATCAACCTCTACTGAGGGTACATAGGTGCCTGGTAGGGCTGATCACCTATTGAAATGGCTAAGCAACTGAAGATGAAGATCCTTGGGTGTAAGAAGACTGATACCCAGTTTAGGACAAGCTTTGGTGAGATGTCCAATCTACCCACACCTGAAGCATGCCCCAGTTAGCAAATGATATAGCCCTTGATGTACACGACCATAAGTAGGACATGCATTGGGTTGCTAGCTTGAATTACCATACCCAGAGCTTTAACTGCTACTACCATTACTAGCTCTAGGTCTGAACCTTAGAGGTTTACTACTCTTACTATTGTGTTTGGTAGTTCTATGCATCCGACTACCTTGATGGCCATGTTGTGAAGTACCCGTAGTCTGCATACCTATACTATCCATCTGAAACAGAGTGTAACCACCCAATTTTGAGATGATGAAGTATGGTTGCGATAGAGGACTCTAATGATGAAAATATTATAAATAGGTTTGCAACACTTGAAGTTTGAAACCTCAAAAGTCTAAATGTATTTCCAAAAGAGTTTAATTGGTTTTTTAAGGACTTAATTGTAATGTTTTTTAGGACGTAATTGAAAAGTTTAAATTCTTTCAAGGGTCTTTTTTGTAATTAAAAGTAAAAAAAGGATCAAAATTCTATAATTCTGATCGGAATTATGTAATTCCGATCAGAATTATGTAATTCCGATTGAAATTATATAATTCCAGTTGGAATTATGCATTTTTCATTTATTTTTTTATTTTTATAGCAAATAAAAATCTGTTTCCGAAATTTTGATTGTTTAAATAGTATCATAAGTTTCTTTTTAGGATTTATCTAAATTTTAGGAAATAAAAATTCATTTTAAAACCAAAACTCTATATAAAGAAAGATAATAGGATACATCTCTTAGCTAGGTTTTTTATTTTTTTATTTTTTTATTTTTTTTTTATAAAAAACCAGCTTAAACTCTCTTAAGGGGGAGCTCTCTCTCTTTTGGCTTGGACCTTTTTTGGAGGCTTTCAATTTTTTATGCAGTGTTCAAAATAATATGTTCCTATGAATTATTTGTTTTTGAGCAAGTAGCAGAAGGCTTTTGAAAGGAGAACAAAAAATATTGAAGATCTATTTAACAAGCAACAATGATTTTTACTAGTCTGAGGGGCAAATCAATATTGCATCCATATCATCTCCTCTCACTTTCTTCTATTTTTTATTTTATTATTTTATTTCTATTAAATTTTAACTTTATTTAATTTTTATTGTTATTCACTAATCATTGTTTACTTTTGTTTGTGTTGGTGATTATGGAGAGGGCTACATGATGAGTTCACTTAGAGAACAAAATCCATGAAGATCCATGGAATGCCATGAATTGAATTTTGAAGTCGAATATACTTTCTAGATTAATTAATTAATTAATTAATTAATTATTATTATTTTTTAGGTTGCTTTCTTTTGTATTTTTTAAATTTAAGGTTGTATTAATTTTTTATTTTCCTAATATGCATTTTCAGTAGTTCATTATAATAGCCTCAATAGTAGGAATAATGAAATTGTGTGAGTGTGCTTGTGTTTTTATTTTAATTAATTGGGTAGTAAAATTAGGATTTTAATTGGATGATTAATTAAAATTAATGGCTATAGAGATAATTAGGGTTTATTTTAATTAAAATTGAATTAAATTTAAGTGGATAGAATTAGGGTTGCTTGTTAATTATTTTAATTTGTCATTTAAAGTCACTTTAACTAAATAAGGTTTTTTAGAAGAAAGAAATTAATTGTTTGATCTTTTATTTGATTTTTTTGGTTTTATTTTATTTTATTTTATTTTATTTTTTAATGTTTTTGGACTTGTTTATTTATTTTTATGTGTTTTGGGCCCTAAGCCCATGTTAGGCTCTAACCCATTAAATTAATTTTAAAATTAGGTAGTTCTTTTTAGCCCATCTTTAATTAGCTTATTTCATTTAATAGATTATTAATTAATTAGGTCTAGATTTTAATTAATTAAAATGCATATTAGGCCCATAATTAATTAGATTTAGGATAAAGATAACTTAGGCCCATTTAGTTAATTTAGGCATAAGCCCACCTAGGATAATTAACATTATTTAGACTTAGCCCACTAAATTAAAGCCTTTTCTATAATTTGTAGATTTAAGATCACATAGAATTAGAACATGTAGAATTAGGCTCACTAATTTAAATACTTCATAATTTGTAGATTTAGGCCCATTTTAGAATTAAAATAAATAGACTTAGGTTCCCTTAATTAAAATTGAATAGGAATTAGGCCCATTAGTCTTTAAGCTCACTTGTAAATTAAAATATGTAGATTTAGCTTATTTGATTAAAATCAATGTATATTAGACTAACTTAGGGATTATGAATTTAAATGAATGCATTATTTACGTGTATTTTTCATGACTAATTTGTTTGGAGTTGATTATTTTAATAAGGGCTTATATGAAATTGTATGTAAATAGAAGGTAAGATAGTAATTCATAATGTAATTCTAAAAGAACACAAGATTGAAAGAAGTTAGTATTTCGTATCTAGAATCTCCAAATCGTGGTTCTTTTAGAGAATTGAGTACCACCATTTTCAATTTGTCCCAATTATTACCTTGGATGGTGACTCCTCATCTCCACGCCATGTCTTTATGATAGTGGTTAGTGTGTTCTCTAGACTCCTGAGATCAAACAGTGTCATAATTGCTAAAATCTTGGGCGTGCACTAAACCTTGTCGTTTACAGTGGTGACTCCATTAAGGATAAGAGATACTGATTCTACTTGTGTTCTTTAGAATTATTTTATTAATTATTATTTTATTCTTGCATTCATTATGCATGTCCCTATTAACCGATGGCATTGGTTTATGGTTCCATGATTCCATTAGCTTAATGGGATTGTAAATTAGCTAACCATCACTCTTAGCCTTAACTCCGTTCAAGAGAGATTACCAGGCTCATTTGACCAGAGTCTATAACCCAAGTCCTAAAGGGGGTAGTCTTCTCTTGAGTTTGGAAAGGATGTTGAGCCCCTTTGACCTTGGCCTGTAACTTAAGTCTTAAAGGAGGGCATCTTGCTAAGGGTTCCTTGACCTTTTTTAACTAGACTCAGCTCATATAATAGCTTAGTAACTTCCCTTAGGATTTACTTAAATTGCTTATGAATGTTACCATTAGGTATTTCTATTTATAAAGGCCCAAGCCCATACTTTTATGGCTTATCTAGGTTAATAAAGATTAGGCTAATCTTTATACCTAGAAATGTTGTTTTTATGCTTTACTACTTTAAGAGATTTGGCATGCACATCAGTTCTTGATATCCCTCATTGATATTAAGGCCAAGACAAAAAATCCTAGAAAAAGGGACTCACCATTGAATTCGTGTGTGGGAGGAATAAGGTCAGAAGGATGTATATACACTTGACTTGCTACTAGTTGCATGGCATGTGCATCATGCGTACATGCATTTCATGCATCATACTAACTCTTTATTTTTCAGCCATCATAGATTTCTTGTGTTTGGAGTCGAAAAGGTGGCAAACTGGTGAGAATAGATTCAAGCCCATAATCAATTGTAAAAAAGATCCTTAGTAGACTATAAAGGAGTCACATCAATCCATTATACCTAGAAGCTGCACAAGCTCCAACTAAATAAATAGAAAAAATGGAACAACAAGAGGGAGGAAACTAGACTCTAGAGGACATCAAAGGAGCATTGATGGATGACATGAGAGTAATGATGCAAAATGACCAAGACAAACTCTGGCTAGATTAATGCCACCACCTGTTGCTGCTGCACCTCCCATTATGGCCAATCCACTTGTTATGGGTGCACCACCTATTAATAATGATAATGCTAGTAGGAATATACCTGTTGTGGAAATGAAATTGGAGGATATTGAGAGCTACATAGTTGAAAAGGAAAAAAGGGAATCACTTTAGCAAGTTCAAGAGCTAGAATCTAAGAAAATGAAAGCACTTACTTAGAAAATGTCCAAAATGGAGGAATTAAAGAGAGGACAAGGCATCAAATATATGTTTTACTTTAATGATATGATGCAATTTAAGGAGGATAAGCTGCTTAATAAGTTCAAGATGCCGCGATTGAAGAAGTTTGATGGTATTGGAGACTTAAGGATCCACCTTAGTCAATATAAAACTACTATGAGCACCACTAAGGCTCCTTTGTCTATACTTAACAAGTTGTTTGTACTATCCTTAGAAGGCATGATTGTTAATTGGTATCATAGGTTAGAGAAGTCTATTTGGGTGGACTGGAGGGAATTGTGTACCACTTTTCTAAAATAGTATGACTACAATACCAGGCTTGAAGTGTCCATCAGGGACTTAGAATTGACCAAGTAGAAGCCTAATGAATCATTTCAGATTTTCCAACTAGATTCATGAGTAAGGCAGGATTAATGAAAAATAAGTTGGCTAAAAAGGATTAGGTTAGGATGATTGTTCAAAATGTGTCACCTAATTTGGTTGAGAGGTTACAAATGATGAACCCCATGATGTTTATAGACCTTTATGATGATGGGTTGCAAGCTGAGGAGATTGAAAGTGGGAAAAAGAAGATTGCTAGAAGCATCGGAGCAAGAAACTACCCAACTGGGGGAACACAACATGGAAATGCTAACTAGGTTATAGGAGTCCATGCTATTCAATAACCCAGGATATTCTCAAATTTTAACCAACACCTATCTAAAGTCCTAGACTGTTTAATCCAAAAAGGCCTCCTTAGACCCTTAACCCCCTTTTGACCGCCAAACCCAAATCTCCTTAGCATTGACCCAAACAGTTACTGTAAATTTCACTAAATTACTGACCACTCTACTGATTCTTGCATGTTCCTTAAACATGAAATTCAAAACCTTATAGACTCTAGAAAAATCACAGACCCTGAGAAATCAAATCCAAACTCAAACACCAAAAATAAACCTTTCCTAAATTACTGAAACATGCCACCCCTAACCACCATGATGATAAACTCAGGAGTAAGTGAGGAAGAAATGCTAAACTCCTTTAAGGCCCTAGACCTTAAAATTAATGAGAAATCTCATAATGCACTCAAAGATGAGGAAAGAGTAGAAGACTTATTGGGATAACCTTCAAGCAAGTTTGACTATGAGGTGTTTTATTCCAAGCCACCTTCTTTTAATATATCCATTGAGTTAATCATGCCTATAGGATGGGGTGATGAATTTAATGATGAGATTGATGCCATATAAGAAAGTAAAATGCATGGTTGATGTGTGGAAAGATGGAAAGAAGGATTAGACTATTGGATTTATTGACATCTAGTACAATTCTGATAAAGAAGGCTACAATGTATGGGTTGATAATCCAGAAGTCAATTATGTTACTAGAAGTGGTAAAGGTTATAAACTGATGGAGAAG
Organism: Mallotus nudiflorus; assembly: GCA_947683625.1. Classification (NCBI taxonomy): domain Eukaryota; kingdom Viridiplantae; phylum Streptophyta; class Magnoliopsida; order Malpighiales; family Euphorbiaceae; genus Mallotus; species Mallotus nudiflorus. Next base: position 1,284,661 of record CANTUR010000187.1, on the reverse strand, counting down.
ATTATAGAGAGAGAATAAATTATTAAAGGAGAAGACTCATAGGAACATGATGATGACTTGATCCTTGAACAACTTAAGAAGGCAAAAGCAAATGTGAGCATTTAGGAGCTCTTGATGCACTCAGGTAGCCATAGGAAGGGTCTAGTTAAGGCTTTAACAAATATGAACATTGAAACTATTGTAACCCCTGAGGTGATGGTGGCTAAGGTTACTGAGAAAAAGCACGGTGTCATTACTTTCTCTAATGAGGATTAACTTATGGAAGGAACGAATCATAATAAAGCCTTGTTCATTCTAGCTGAAGTAAAAGGAAAAAGGACCAATTATGTGATGGTTGATGATGGGTCTGCAATTAATATTTTCCTGCTATAGATCTTGCCTAATCTAGGAGTGAAGGTGGAGGATTTAACAAAATCATACCTTATAATTAGAGCTTATGATGATAGCATAAGGAATGTAGAGGGAACATTTATGGCTCCTGCAAAGACCGAACCTATAGAGGCAATAGTAGAATTTACTGTGTTAGATATCCTTGTCACATATGCCTTGCTTTTGGGTAGGCCTTGGTATCATATTTTGGGAGGAGTGCCTTCAACTGTTCTTCAAAAGGTGAAATTCCTACTTGATGGAGAAGTTATGACTTTAGATACTAGTATGGGCAAAACTGTGTCTACAGTTATGGATAGTCAAAAGCAGGTAGTTACTCCTTATGGTTTCTAAATAGCCATGATCTCTGATGGAATTCAAATGGATCCAAAGGTTATGAGCATGATTAAGAAGATGAACTATTAGCCCATACAAGGACTGAGAAAGAATAAGCAAGGAAGCCCAGAACTCCTAGATTTCAAAAGCCAAGATGATATAAGAGGATTGGGCTATACATGTGTTGGATTTGGTAGTAAAGGAGCTAGAAGAAGGTTTTTCAATTAGAAAAACTTCTTAGAGAATGTGGGACAACTAAAGGATAGCTTTGTTAAATAAAGGAAAGAGAAGCTCTTCCTAGGTGAAAAAGAGCCTGTCCAAGTAGCTGGTGTGAATATTCTTGGGTTTGAGATCTTCAAGAAGCATATAGTTGAGAGTCTGGTGTAAGAAAACAAAGATAAGGCGATGAAGAAAGTTATTGAGAAGATGGGGACTGAGGCCATTAAAGAGCTACTTTGTCTGCCACCTAATGAAGAATCACCACAGGATTTAGCTAGCATTATTAATGATAGTTTTAATGATGTTTTTTATGAAGAAACTGATGTAATAACATCCATAATGTTTGAGGATGAAAACTCTATTTTTCCTATGATCAATGATATGAACTCTGGTTTGGCTTATTTATGTGATGTTGATTCTAATGGTCTTGTGCATTTTAATAATGATCGTTAGTGCATGTTTGATATTAATTCTATTCAATTAGATTCATTAAACATGGTTACAAATGAGCGACCAAAGCAAATTTATAATTCACATGATTTAACTCTTGAAGAGAGGGAAAAATTAGAAAGAATACTAACAAAACTAAAGGTTGTATTTTCTTAGTCCTATGACGATATGCCAAGTCTAGATAGAGAAATTGAAGAGCATCACATTCCAATATATCCAGAAGTTAAACCTATTAAGCAAAAACTTTGTAGGTTAAGACCATCAAGATAAGGTAAACCCTTAATCTTATATTTGGCTTTAGAGGAAAAGGCAATGGGGGCAATGCTAGCTCAAGAAGGACCAGAAGGGGTAGAGTATGTAGTGTACTATCTTAGTAAAAAGCTCTTGCCATATGAAGAGAAATATGATCTTGTGGAGAAGATATGTTTGATTATAATATAAGCTATAAAGAAGTTAAGGAATTATTTTTAGTCTTTCAAAGTACAAGCTTTTTCAAAGATAGATCTTTTACGATACTTATTTCAAGCACTAGCTTTAACTGGAAAGATGTCTTGATAGTTGGTACTTTTGACTAAGTTTGATATTGAGTACATCACTACCAAGGTCATCAAAGGAAGAGCAGTAGTAGAATTTCTGGCATAGAATGTAGTTGAAGGAAATGAGCAATGGAATTTAAAGTTTCCATATGAGAATTTAGTAGTAATAGAATGATGCAAATGGAAGCTTTATTTTGGTGGAGCTGTGAATAATCAAGGAGTAGGGCTAGGAGTGATTCTTGTCATGCCAAGAAGAGAAACCATCCCCATGGCTAAGAAATTAGACTTCAAAGTTGCAAATAACATGGCTAAGTATGAGGCATATATCTATAGGGTAGAAGTAGCACTAGCAGTTGGAGCTAAAGACCTACTAGTTTTATAGAGATTCCTTATTAGTCATTAGTTAGGCTAACGAGTAGTGGGAAGTGAAAGAAGAGAGGTTGAAACCTTACATCTGCTATTTGAAGAAGTAACGAGAAATTTTACTAAATGACTATTCATGCATTTACCAAGAGATGAGAATCAAATGGCAGACGCCTTGGCAACCCTTTCTTTAATATGGGATAAACCGATGGGGTCGATGATGAAGCTTTTGGTGATAATGAAAATGAAAGTTCCATGTTATGGTGAAGAACCAATTATGATATAAGGCTAGAAGAAAAGCCATGTTTTTATGACATCCAGAGATTTATCAAGGAAAGGAAATACCTAGACAAATGACTTCAAAAGAAAAATATGCTTTTCGTGTTCTTGCATGCCATTATGCAAGTCATGATAGGGTATTATACAGAAGAATGCCGAGTAGAACACAACTAAAATGTCTCAAGAAGGATGAAATAGAATAGGTAATGAGAGAGATTCATGTAGGGGTTTATGGATCTCATATGAATGGGATGATTCTGGTAAAGAAAATAATTTGACAAGGGTACTATTAGATGAGTTTGGAAAAATATTGTATCCAAATAGTAAGACAATGTCATTAATGCCAGATACATAGGAATCTCAATTATCTTCCCCCTACAATGTTAAATAGTTTAACATCCCTATAGCCCTTTACAGCATGGGGGATAGATATAATAAGGGAGATAAGACTAACCGCCTCAAACGGGCATAAATATATAGTGGTGGCGATTGACTATTTCTTTATATGGATAGAATCATAATCCTTCGATACCTTGAAGGCTAGACAAATGGCAAGGTTTATTGAGAAGAATCTCATTTGTAGGTATGGGAACCCATATGATGTTATGATAGACAATGGTGTTCAGTTTCAGGTAGAGACAACTGAGTTGTTGCAAAGATACAAGATTGAGCATCACAAATCCTCACCTTATCAACCTCATGCTAATGGTGTAGTTGAAGCAGCTAATAAGAATATAAAGAGAATTCTCTCTAAGATGTTGAAAATGCATAAAGATTGGTTTGAGTATCTCCTTTTTGCCTTATGGGGATATAGAACTACAATGTGCACTGCTATCAGACAGACATCATTCTCACTAGTATATGGTTGTGAAGCAATTTTGCTTATAGAGATAGAAATCAAATCTTTAAGGGTTATTATGGCAGCAAAAATCCTTGAGAGTGAATGGATGCAAAAGAGATACGACCACCTCGTATCTCTGGATGAAAAGAGGATGGATGCTTTATTTCACACTCAAATTTATCAAAGAAGAATAGCAAGAGCCTTTAATAAGAAAGTTAAACCTTGAAAGATAAAGGCTGGAGATATGGTGCTAAAGTAGTCAAGGGCAATGGTGTTTGATCCAAGAGGAAAATTCATACCAAATTAGGAAGGACTATATTTAGTTAAGATGATTCTACCCAAGGGAGCTACAAAGATATCAGATCTCGAAAGGAAAGAGTTAACTGAGCCAATCAATTTAGATTGCCTTATGAAATACTACCTTTAAAAAAAATGGTCCGCTGGCTAGAAAACCTGAAAAGGCTAGTCAGGTAAAAATTAGGACATTCCCACTGTTGAAAAAACCTACAAAGGGTTGGTAGACAAAAATTAGGGGATAAAATAAAAGAGGTGATCCCGCTGATAAAAAAACTCATAAAGGGCTGGTTAGGTAGAAATTAGGGAAATAAAAGTGGGAGAAAAATATTCAGTTAGAAAATTTGAAAGGACTAGTTGATAACATGAGTTATGTTATATGATGTAATAAATGTACTCATTTTGGCCTTAATTAATGAATCAAATTGAAATGGAATTTTGTTGGATATTGCATATTCTATCTTTATTATAAAGCAGAAAGACTTAAAGAAAAAACAAAACATGAGAGTATAAAAAACTAGACTTATGAGATCACTATTTTTGTTTTTATTTCTTCTTTTATGACTTATCTAGTAATACTTGAGTCCTTGTGTACTTAGCAAATCCTAGTGGTTTTGTAGCTTGCATAGTAACCCAAGCCTTGTAGTTGTCATCAGTAGTCATATCATCATCCAAGTGCATGTTCTGCTTTATAGCTCTGTGAGGCCACAGGTTCTTCACTTTGTCCAAGAAATCTTGTCTCAGAGGGAAGCCTTCAAAGTTAGGTATAACAGCCACAATGAATTGTGAGTGACCATACTAATGATAAAGGCATGAAGGGGAAAAGAAGGTCAAAAAGTACAACCTAAGAATAGGAATACAGTGGCAATACAAGTTGATGGTTACAAACTTCAACCTCCACCAAGGACAGACCCACATAATCTCAATACCAGTAATGCCTTTCATCCAATAAAGCCATTGTTTTATAGTACGCTTTTCCTTGATCTTCAATGGATGAGATTGTAGATGAAGAGGTTGATAAATCAAAGCATTGGTAGGAGCATTAAGCAAACTCAATTTCTCCTGTAACTAAATCTTAAAAAAATGCTAAGTTGAAAACCTGAAAGGGTAGCTTAGGAAAAAAAAGGGTTACATACCTGAAGGAGAAGCTTAGGTTAAATACTGATCGGATTTCCTAAATTTCCAACAAATAAAAGAAGATTAATTAAATTTTAGGATTTAATCCAAAGAAAAAAGTCTATAAACTATTCAGAACAAGTGGAGCAGTTTATAATGAAAAAGGAAGACAAAGTACAATTATTAAAACACAAGCCTTAAAGATAAAAAGATTAGTCATCCTGATCTCCAATGTGTGGCCAAGGACTCCACCTCTAGCTAGATCGTCACTCTGATTTGGGGCCATAGAAGTCCTAGTGTCATGATTGTCAAAGCTAAGACTAGTAAGCTATCTGGGAAGCCTTTTGTTCTCACATTCCAGATCCTTAACATAACTCTGTTCTATCAAGAATAGTTAAAATCATGCATAACATGCATACATTTGCATATTTGTTGTAAATACTAACCCTCCAAGTATTTATAATCTGCATACTAAATAATCTCTAGGATGAGACGAGACCATATAGATACTCTACCTATGTCCAAGGGATCTGTAAAATAATATGTACTAATTTAGTAATAAGTGTTAGTTTGTGCAGGATTGGAAATGCAAGATGCACTTACATGTGAAGCATGAGGAGGAGAAAAGCTAGGAATCTGAGCTACATCAAAATGCATGTGTTGATCAATTGGAGTCTGTACTGTAGGAGCCTAGTAGTACATGGACCTATCAAGTGGTGGAATATCACCTTGAGCAGCTCCACTATGCTGAGTATGCTCAACCTCCTGCTTAGTCCTCTCAGTATCACCCTCAGTCTCGTCCTCCATAGCAACATAAGTAGCTTCTTCAACTTGTACGGAAAAGAAAATATCATCTGTAGTGATGAAAGAGACAAAGTAAAATAGTGATAGTGATGAACGGTGATAGAAAGCATACCTCAGCTAGGTCTGTAGGAACCTACTCTAGGAGATTCTCCTAAATATACTCCTAATAGTGACAAGAACATTTGAGTAGAGTCAAAGCATCATATCCTTTAAGAGCTGCTCTAAGGTTAGGACCAGTCATGCTGTAGCTCCTCAACATCGAAGAGGGAATAGAAGAAGGAACAGGCCTCCTGGAAGGTCTCATATGCTGATGATAAACATGCTTACCAAGATACCACATTTGGCAATCGTAACTAGAAAGCAAAATCCTTATGGTCTTAAGCCTCATAGTTATAGTCATGAAATTGTATCACTAAATGTCTTCAACACCAACCAACTTATCTAATATGACCTACAAATTCATTCATATAAATTTTATTTAACTTCCACGATTGGTTAAATATTAAAAAATTAAATTTATTTTACCAAGTCCCACTTTAAGGAGTTTAGTTGATCTTGATAAGTCTACAGATCATACTCGATACTAGCTACACAAGAAGAACCCCATCTCTACATTAGAGGAAGATCCCTATCAAAGTTAATAGTGCTGAAGCCTCGGATCACCTCGATCTCAATGCCCCAGATCTGAAAAAGGAAAAATAGTCAAAATGAAAAGAAGGGGTTGTAAAAGAGCAAAGTTAAAAGGGGTTAGAAGACACATAGAAGACATACATGCAAGACGTGCTAGAAGCCACACATTATCATAGAACCTCTATAAACAGTATCTAGTCTATAATAAAGATAGGTAAGAGCTATGGATCCCCAATCGAAAGTAGTAACACTAGCAAGATCTTGAAGGGGACCAAGAAGAGCAATGCTAACCTCATGACCAATCTCACATAAGAAGATAGTGCTTAGTAGTATCAATAAGAAGCATCTCACCTTCTGAAGGATCTAATGAGGTGTGGTGGTGGGTAATCTCCTGAAACCCTGAACAAGAGAAGAAAGAAGCACGTTTTTTTGATTCTTCTATGTCGGAACAAACCTGAGCAAGTCATGAACATAGTGACTCATAGCATCCTCTGGAAGAGTGCAGTAATGGATATCAAAGGGAATCAGGGCACCCCCAAAGGTAACCCTAGTAATAGCAGAGAAGCTCATATGGGAAATAGTCAGCTCACCCACTCGCATGTGAAATGTGTGAGTAGTATCCATCCACCGCTCGATAAGAGCAAAAAGCCAATAGTGGTCTTACCTACCTCGAGTAGTCAGTAGAGCAGCAATGAATCATCGGAATCCATATGCCTAGATATACTATACTACCTCTCCAGATAAATCCTAAAATAGTTCTTGAGCTAAGTGAAATCAACCCGAGAATTTCAGTGGTTTTTGAATAAAATTCAGAATACAATAGGATTACCTTCTTTACAAACTCTTGATTTTTATCTATTTTTATTTTTATCTTTGAAAAAAAAGGATTAAAAGACTGGACTTTCGATTGGAAATCCAGAATTCCAATCGAATTTCTAGATTTTTTATCAAAAATCTAGATTTTCAATTAGATTTCCGTATTTCTAATTGAAAATCTAAAATTATGATATGGAATTGAAATTTTTGACTGGAAATCTAGAAGTTTAACTACAATTCTATTAGTCCTTTATAACATGCAAATGCCAATTTTACAAAATTTTGTTTCCAGATTAACAATTTCATGCAAATTTATGTAGCAAATATTTTATAATTGCACATATGAATATACTAACTTACATGTTAAAAGAAATATATATTTTTCCTATAGAATCAAAGATAAAAGAAGAAAAATTTACCTCATCTCCAGCATGGGAGCATCTATGGAGGTGTAAGCGAGTCAAAGGGAGTACATCTTCCCTTTCAATGAGCCCCACATTATTTTGAGGAAAATGTAGTTATGAAATAACTAGATCTGATTGTTTGGAGCTATTTCCACATAGTCTATGTTGTGGGTGAGCCATAGGATCAAACAGATTTCAAATTGGAGGTCAGATGAAAGAATAATTGAAGAAGCAAGATTTGAAAATTAAGAGAAAAGAAAAGAAAAAATAAATGAATGCAAGGGATAGGGAAATGAAGAATGAATTGACAAGGCAAAAGTTTATATTAAAGTGGTAAACATCCACTTTAGTCCCTCAACTTTGTTTGAATTTAAGTCCAACATTTTTCTTGCAATTTAGTCCTAAATTGCAATGCTAAATGGTTTGAAAATTCATTAAATTATTGAATGTCATCATAAAAGAAATCAACGCTATATGTCTAAGTGTAGTGTATTCTTTTCAATACTATACATCGAGCATAGTCAACATCATATGACTGAGTATGATGTATCCTTTTCAATTCGTACTATACGGCTGAGTATAGTCAACATTGTATGACCGAGTACAATGTGTCCTTTCAATCCATATTATATGACTGAGTATAGTCCATATTATATGATCGAGTATGATGTATCCTTTTTATCTGCACTATACAACTAAGTATAGTCAATATCATACGACCGAGTATGATGCATCTCTTCAATAAGCACTATACGATTGAGTATAGTTAACATTATATGACCGAGTACAATGTACCTTTTCAATTTGTATTATATGACTGAGTATAGTTAACATTGTACGATGGAGTACAATGTATCCTTTCAATATGTGCTATACGACTGAGTATAGTCAACATTGTATGATCGAGTACAATGTACCTTTTCAATCTGTACTATATGACTGAGTATAGTCAACATTGTATGACTGAGTATAATGTAACTTTTCAATCCATACTAGATGATTGAGTATAGTTAACAATGTATGACTGAGTACAATGTATCATTTCAATCTATGCTATACGACTAAGTATAGTCAACATTGTATGACTGAGTACAATGTACCTTTTCAATCCATACTATACAACTGAGTATAGTCAACATCATATGACTGAGTATGATGTATCCCTTTCAATCTGTACTATATGACCGAGTATAGTCAACATTGTACATTTGAGTACAATGTATTTGTCATACCTCAAATTTGATTGTCCCTAAAAGGGTCCAATGATGAAATGAATCCCTAAGATGACTAGAGTCTGCTAATTTGTAATACCTTTGAAGTGTGCAACCTTAAAAAATCCTAACTGTCCCCATCAGTGTGCAAAAATCAATCACTGAGCCATTAAGTTATGCACCAACCTTGAAAAATATGATTTATCAAAACAACAAGAGGTTTATTTCTAGAAACTCCTCTCAGAATACTTAGCCCATTAGGCCAGTGCACATTTTGTTAGATTGGGACCTAACTTTATGAAAAAATGGAAATCTATTTTGATAAAATGGACTTCAAAAAGACATCTAGAAGGCTCTAAAACCTTCAAAAGTGGTCCTGGAATGGTCCAACACAACCTGAGTATTAGCGCATATCACTCAGAAGTGCACGTAAATGCCCCTAGGTGTCATGTGCTAAAGTTGAGGCTGAATTTGGTAAAACGGACTTTAAAAATGCATTTGAATGGCCCAAAAACTCTAAGAACCAACCCTAAAAAAGCGCACATAAAACCTAGGAAGTGTGTGTAGAGCATCAAAGTGCACGTGGAAGCACATAGTGTGTGACCACAAGTATACTGTACGTAACCACGTGCACTTGGCATGGCCATGCATAAAATCCTTGTTATACGTGCATAACCATGCCCTTACCACCCTATTCTATATAATTTTCCCTATAAATAAAGCCCTTCACACCTTATTTTAAAGGGGGGAGCAGTGGAAACACACACTCAAAAATCAGTCCGATCGAAGGCGCTGGAAACCCTTTTCCAAATAGATTTTACTCTTCCATAACCTTTATCTTAGGTTGTTAGACCCCTTTTAAACCAAACCAAGCCTCATCTTTATCAAAGTATGCTTTAAATGTATACAATCTAGCATCATTCTATTTTCATTTTGAACCTCTTGACGAGGAAAGCTTGATAATCTCTTGAAGCTAAAGCTTCAAAACTCACACAAGCTTAGTCGAGTCTGAGGACCACACAATTATTTTAGCATGTTTATTTTATCGCATTACATTTTATTTTCCTATTGCTAGCATTTAGGAATATTGTTGTGCTTGTATGATAAGACTGGCAATCTTGCATGCTATGTGAATAATATATGCTTTATTATGCTCATTTCATATCATCATTCTACATCCTCTATTTCCGAAATCATGAAATCACATCGTAAACACCAATAATGTAAAAAGTTCATATCCCGGAATAGAGTCATCATGCTCTCGGTCCAATGATGACCTCATGCATCCTTTATATTATCATCCTTTATATGATCATCCTAATATTCATGAAATTAAGCAAGCTGCGTGAATGGTTGTGTTACTCTTGCAGATCAATCATATTAAATTTACTTTTTTGTAATTTTTTCCTTTTTATATGTATTTTATTAGTATAGCGATGTAATAAATAAATTTTTAGCTTTATTATTTCCACTATCTGATGGACTTTGTGAATGCTATACAAGCTATCATTGCCGAAACTAGGGTGTTGTAGTAGCTATATATCAAATATCATATTATGAGAAATAGTAAAAAAGTATATGTGATCCCCTAAACTTAAAAATCTCTACTAGGGATAATACTCATTCAGTGACCCGATGTTGTTCCTTTCTTTTCTTGATTTTCTAAAAATTGGGCAATGACTCCACAAAATCAAAACCATCTCATCCCCCCAAGACCAATAATTTATCCCTATTTAGTAAAATTTCCATGTCCCTCAGAAATGAAAAGACCTGCACAATGTCCCATGAAAACATACCACCATCCAAAAGTGAGTGAGGTTACTCATAGTATTGTAAGCACCTAATTTCGGGATGCAATTGTGCACAATTGCGCCGTAAGCCCCTATGATGAAATTCATTAAAAAATTGAACTTGGTTGTCGATTTTTTGGACTTTAGGGACTAAATTGCAATATGTTTTAGGATTTGATTACAAAGAAGTCAATTTTTTAGGGGTCTTTCGGTAATTAAAAGTTCAAAAAATTAAAATTAGGATTAGTATTTAAAATGCTGATCGGCATTGCACAATGTCAATGCATAAAAGTCCCTTTTTTTCAAATTTTCACATATTTTTCTTATTTTTATCGATTTTTTCAGTGTTTTGATTGGTTGAAAATTCAATTTTATCTTTATTATTATCTGATAAGGTTTTTAAATGCGTAAGTTTTTGAAATAAAAAATAGACGTTATCATCAGATGAGATGAGATGAGTCTGTTCCTTTAAAGGAGGAAGTCAGTACGCAAGCAGACTCTACATTTAAAAGTAGAGTCTGCATGCGTGTGGGAGGGACCTTTTTTGGCAGAAAATTTTTGAGACTCATAGAGAGAACTGTGTTAAAAAAAACTTGACTGCGCAAAAAAAAAACCCTAAAAATTGAAAAGCTATTGAGAATGCCCTTTCTAGTACAGAATCAACAAGAAGTCAATTTTAACGGTGATAATCCAATCTGAGGGGCTATCTCAAAGCATTTGCACAACATCTAAAATCATCAGTGTTCTTTTCTATTCCATTTTTTTTTCTTTTTATGATTTTTTTATTTTGTTATTGTTTTGATTATTCAATATCTCTACTAATCTAATTACTTTTGTGTTTTTTTTTTAATTTTTGATGTCTGCATGAGGATTGAGGAGGACACTGCCTGTGTTTAGATGAACAAAAGGTCCATGGAATGCAATGGAAGAACATGTATTATTTTCCAGTAGAACTTAAGATTTGTTTTTATCTTTATTTTGTATTTTGGGATCATGTGTACTTTTTTAATTCATGGCTGTATAATTGTTAAATTTTAATTTTGTACATAGTTTGTAATAGCTCCAGTAGTGGGAATAGTGAAAGATTTAATTTTCTGCACTTTAAAATTAATTAGTAAAACTAGGTTCACTGGGTAAAATTAATTAAAATTAATGGTGGCTTTAGTTAATTAGGGTTTGTATGTAATTAAATTAGGATTTTTAGAAATCATAAATTAAAATTAATGGTGCCTTTAGTTAATTAGGGTTTGTATGTAATTAAATTAGGTTTTTTAGAAATCATATGTGAATGTGTTTTGATTTGATTTTGTTATGTTTTATTATGTTTTTGGGCTTTTTTTTTTTATGTTTTTGGGCCCCAAGCCCACGTTTAGGTCTAACCCACTTAATAAATAGGTTTAAAAATGGTTTAAGACTTTAAATAATTAAAATCAACTTAGGCCCATTAGGTTAATTAGATTTTAGGCCCACTTAGTTAATTAAAACTTGTTTAGACTTAGCTCAGCCCACTTAAATTCATTTATTTTAAAATAAATAGACCTAGGTCCACATTTCACTTAAAATAAAATCAAGTTAGACTTAGGCCCATTAATTTAATTTTCCTTTAAAATTGAATAGACTTAAGCCCATTTTTAGACAAAGTAAAATAAATAGATCTAGGCTCATTAATTAATAAAAAATGTAGGCCCACCTTTAGTTCATTTCTCACTTGTAAATAAAAAATGTAAATCTAGCTAACTTTTTAATAAAATTAATATAGTTTAGACTTAGGGACAATCCGATCTTGAGTGCATTTTTTATGTGTAATTTTATTAACTAGATGCCTAGGGTTAGATGGATGTCAAATAGGGTTTAATAAAATTGCATGTAATTAGAGGATGAAATATTTATTTATAAAATTATTCTAAATGAACATGAGACTAAGAGAAGTTAGTATTCCGTATCCAGAATCTCTTGGTTGTGGTGCTAGCTTTCTTTTAGGAAATTGAGCACCACCTTTTTGCTTTGTTCCAGTTATTACCTTGGGTGACGACTCCTCATCCCCACACCATGTCTTTGTGATAGTGGTTCTTATGTTCTCTAAGGCCCTGAGCCTAAATAGTGTCGCGATTGCTAAAATCTTAGACGCGTGCTAAACCACATTGTCTACAATGGTAACTCCACTGGGGATAAGAGATACTGATTCTACTTATGTTCTTTAGAATTATTTTATTGATTATTATTTCATTCTTGCATTCATTCTGCATGTCCCTACTAAACCGATGGCATTGGTTTATGATTCCATGATTCCATTAGCTTCATGGACTAACCATCACTCTTAGCCTTAACTCAGTTTAAGAGAGATTATCGAGCTCATCTGACCATAGTCTGTAACCCAAGTCCTTAAGGGGGGGGGTAATCTTCTCTCAAGTTGGTAAAGGATGTTGGGCCCCTCTGACCTTGGCCTATAACTCAAAGTCCATAATGGAGAGCATCTTGCTAAGGGAACCTTAACTTTTCATCGGACCCTAACTATATATAATGGCCTAGTTACATCCCCTAGGATCTTTACCCAAAATGCTTGTTTGTTTGAATTTCCATGAAGTATTTATATTTATAAAAGCCCAGGCCTATACCTTTGAAGCTCATTCAGGCTAATAAGGATTAGGCTATACCTTTATATTTAGAAATGTTATCTCTGTGCTTTTTATTTTAAAGAGAGATTTGGCATACACGTTAGCTCTTAATATCCCCTATTGATATGAAGGCCAAGATGAAAAATCCTAGGAAAAAGAGACTTGCCATTGAATACGTGTGTGGGAGGAATAAGGTTAGAAGGCTTATGCTTGCATGTTGCCTATTGATTGCTTCTTGATACTTGTTACTTGCTAAGTGCTTGCATGCCATTTGTTGCATAAACACATGCATCATGCATCCATACAATCCATGCATTATACTAATACCTTATTTTGCAGCCATTATAGATTCATCTGGGTCTTCTCGTGTCTGGGGATGAAGAGGTGGAAGATTGACCAGAGTTGATTTAAGTCCAAAGTCCATAGCTCAAGGCATTCTTCACAAACTGGAGAGACTATAGGGGAGTCTAATCAATCCACTATTCCTAGAAGCTGAACCAACTTAGACTGAATAGACTGAAATGGAACAACAACTAGAGATGTGGACCTTGGAGGACATTAAGGGACCTTTGATGGATGACATGAGAGCTATGATGCAAGATGAACTGAGACAGGCTTTGGCCGGACTAATACAACTTGTTGTTGAACAACCACCTATTGTTACTATTGAACAACTACCTACTGTAGGAGCTCCACCTGTTGCTATAGCTCCTCCACCTGCTGCTAACAATGTTGGGGGGCAATCTGCCACTAGAAATGTGCCTACTATTGATGTGAGACTGGAAGATGTTGAAAATTACATGGTAGAAAAGGCAAAGAGAGAGTTACTTGAATTGGTCCTTGATAATGAGTCCAAGCAGATGTAAGCACTGACTCAGAAAATGTCCAAGATACAAGAGCTGATTGGAGGATGAGGAATGGGATATTTTTTTTTGACTTTGATGACATGCTGCAAATGAAGGGAGATAAGCTGCTTGAAAATTTCAAAATGCCTCAACTGCAAAAATTTGATGGGACAGGAGACCCTAGAATTCATTTGAGCCAATACATAATAACCATGAGCACTACTAAAGCACCTCTAGTGGTAGTCACTAGGTTGTTTATGCTGTCTTTGAAAGGAATGGTTGTGAATTGGTACCATGGGTTAGAAAAGTCTATTAAAGATGACTGAAAGGAACTATGTACTGCATTCTTGAAATAATATGATTATAACACTCGATTGGAAGTGTCAATTAGGGATTTGGAGTTGACTAAACAGAAATCAAATGAGTCTTTTTCTGATTTCTTAACTCATTTCATGAATAAAGCAGGGATGATGAAAAATAAGCTTGCTGAGAAGGATTAAGTTAGAATGATAGTTCGTAATGTGTCACGTAATTTAGTCGAGAGGCTATAGAAGACGAACCCAAAGCCTTTGTTGATTTGCATGATGATGGGTTACAAGCTGAGGAAATTGAGAGTGAGAAAAAAAAATTAATAGAGGCACAGGAACCCGAAACTACCCAACTGGGGGCATACAACAAGGAAGTACTGGCCAAGCTATGGAGGTGCATGCAGTTCAGTAACCCCGAAGGTTCTCCAACTTCAACCAACCACTCTCCAAAGTCCTAGAGAGGCTAATCCAAAAAGGCCTACTTCGATCCTTAACCTTTTCTAAGCCACCAAACCCAAATCTCCCTGGCTATGATCCAAATAGTTACTGCAAGTTTCATCAAGTAGCTGGCCATTCCATAGATACCTGCATTGGCCTAAAACACAAAATCCAAAGCCTGATAGACTCTAGAAAAATCACTGACCCTGAGAAATCTAATTCCAACCCAAACACCAGAAATAACCCTTTCCTAGACTACCGAAATGTTCCACCACTAACCACCATTATGATCAACTTAGGGTTAGCAAAGAAGAAGTGCTAAGCTCCTTCGAGGACCTTAACCTTAAACCCAATGGAGAACCTTTCAGATAGCCACAGAGAGGAGTAGAAGATTTATTGGGTCAATGCTCAGGCAAGTTTGATTACAGAGTATTTTACTCGAAACCACCTCTGCTGATATCCCTATTAAATTAATTAAGCCCTTAGGTTAGGGAGATGAGTTTGATGATAAGTTGGTAAAAGAAGTTCCTGAAATTCCCGAGCAGTTGCCAAGAGGAGTTGAAGATTTGTTAGGACAACCTTTGAGCAAGTTCGATTATAGAGTATTCTATTCTAAACCCGCTTCTGCTGACATACCCATGGAAGAGATTATATCGACATGATGGGGTAATGAGTTTGAAGAAGATGAATTCTTAACCCTAGAACTATGTTGAAGAGCTGCTAAGCCAACATATGGACAAGTTGAGGGAGTTAAAAGGAAAAGAAACATGCATAGTGGAAGTTTGGAAAAATGGAAAAGGGAATGGATAGTTGGGGTCGTGGACATCTGGTATGATTCTGATAAAGAAAAAACCACTGGAGTTGATGTTTGGAGTGATGATCCTAAAGTGAATCATGTCACTAGAAGTGGGAAGAATTTTAAAGTAGTAGAAAAGCAAAATGAAAGGGTTGTAGAAAGGGAAGAAATAGAAGATGTAGAAGTAGAGGAAGGACAGAAAGAAGATATGATCCTGGAACAACTCAAGAAGGCTAAAGCAAATGTGAGCATTTGGGAATTACTGATGCATTCGGGTAGTCATAGATAGGCTCTGGTTAAAGCTTTGTCGAATATGCATTGAAACGGTAGCTATGCCTGAGGCTATGGTAGCAAAGGTGACAGAAAAGAAACATGGGCTGATAGCATTTTCAGATGATGACATTCCTTTGGAGGGAAGAAACCATAATAAGGCATTATTTATCCCAGCTGAAGTAAAAGGGAAGAGAACTAATTTTATAATGGTAGATGATGGTTCAACTATAAATGTATGCCCGCTAAAGATTCTACCTAATCTGGGTTTAAAAGAAGATGACTTGACAGTTTCAAACCTCATAATCAGTGGTTATGATGATAGTACCAGGAATGTGGAGGGAACATTTTAGGCTTTGGTCAAAACAGGGCCTGTGAGTCGACTGTTGAATTTACTGTCCTGGACATCCCTGTTACTTATGCCCTGCTATTGGGAAGGCCGTGGTTTCATGTCTTGGGAGGAGTACCTTCAACTGTGCACCAAAAAAAAATTACCTTATAAAGGAGATGTCATGACAATAGAAGTTGGAACCAATGCAGCTGTGGCAGCTATACTTGATAAACAGAAGCAAGTGTGTGTTTTGCCTAGTTTTCAAGTTGCTGGAATATTTAATGGGATGGATCCTAGGGTTGTAAAAATGATGGAAACCATGAATTATTGACCTGGACAGGGGCTCGGGAAGAATGAATAAGGAAGTCCTAGGCCCCCGAACATTAAGACCTAGGACCATACAAAGGGTTTGGGATATACTAAGGTAGGACCAACTAGTAGAAGAGCAAAGAACAAGGAGAAAGCAAAAAGAAATAAGCCCTTGGGAGAATTAGACCACTAAGTGAGAACTTCATCAAGCAAGGTGAGGGCAAGTATTATCTGGGCACTAAAGAATCTATAAATGTGGTTGGAGAGGATGTCCCTAGGTTTGAGATCTTTAAGGAGCAGATTGTGGAAAACCTAGTAGCCAGCAACAAAGAGGAAGTCATAAAGCAAGTAACTAAAAGGATGGGTGATGATACTGTTGAGGAGCTACTGTGTTTGCCACCTGAGGAGGAACCACCCAAGGACTTAGCTACTATCATTAGTGATAGTTTTATTGATGTTTTTTATAAAGAAACTAATGTAATAACATCTAGTCTTTATGCAGACGAGGATGTTGTTTTTCCTATGGTCAATGATATGAATGTTGGTTTTGCTTACTTGTGTGATGTGCATCCTGATAGTTCTGTGCATTATAATTTTGATAAGTCATGCATGTTTAACATTAATTCAAATTAATTGATTCATTTAACATGGGCACAAATGATAATCCAAAGAACATTTCTATGTCACATGATGTAACTCCTGAAGAGAGGAAAATTTTTGAGAGAATATTAACAAAAAGAAAGGCAGTATTCGCTTGGACTTATGAAGACATGCTAGGTTTGGATAAGGAAATAGCAGAGCATCACATTCCAACTCATCCAAAAACTAAGCCGATTAAATAGAAATTGCGCATATTAATACCAGAATGGATAGAAAAGATAAGGGAGGAAATTGCCAAGCAAATACAAGCTAACTTTCTAGAACTAGTAGACTACCATCAATGGTTAGCAAACATAGTACATGTTCCTAATAAAGATGGAAAAGTATGGATGTGTGTAGATTTTAAGGATTTGAACAAAGCCTGTCCAAAAGATGACTTCTCGTTACCTCATATTGATGTAATAGTGGATAGCATTGCAGCAAGTGCAATGTATTCTTTTATGGATGGATTTTTTGGTACAACTAGATAATGATGGTAGTCATGGACAAGATTAAGACAGCTTTCATCACATAATGGGGGACCTATTGTTACAAGGTGATGCCTTTCGGATTGAAGAATGCAAGTGTAACTTATCAAAGAGCTGCTATTGCACTTTTCCATGATATGATGCATAAGGAGGTTGAAGTGTATGTGGATGACATAATGGTCAAATCAGAGACAATAAGAGGACACTTTGAAGCCTTAGACAAGTTTTTAGCTTGAATTGAGAGGTACAACCTGAGACTCAACCCAAAGAAGTGCATTTTTAGGGTCACTTCAGGGAAGCTGTTAGGGCATATAGTAAGCAGCCGAGGAATTAAAGTGGATCTAAATAAAGTGAAAGCCATCTGGGAAATGCCAGTATCAAAGATGGAGAAAGAAGTAAGAGGATTCCTTGGCAGGTTGTAGTATATTAGTAGGTTTATCGCAAAACTCACTAATATTTGTGATCCTATCTTTAAGCTCTTAAGGAAAGATCAGCCAGTTAAGTGGAATGATGCTTGTTAGAAAGCTTTCGATAAGATCAAAGAGTATTTTTTTAATCCACTTCTTCTGAAACCACCTAGATAGGGTAAGCCATTGGTTTTGTACTTGGCTTTAGAAGAGGATGCAATGGGGGCAATGGTAGCATAAGAAGGGTCAGATGGAATAGAGCATGTAGTGTACTACCCGAGCAAGAAGTTTCTGTCGTATGAGGAAAAATATGATTTAGTAGAAAAGACATGTTTGATTATGATTTGGGCTACAAGGAAATTGAGGCATTATTTTCAATCTTATAAGGTTCAAGTTGTTTCAAGAATAGACCCTCTAAGGTATCTATTTCAAGCATTGGCTCTAACTAGAAAAATTTCTTGACGGTTAGTACTCTTAACTGAATTTGATATAGAGTACATTACTACAAAGGTAATCAAGGGAAGAGCAGTAGCAAAATTCTTAGCTCAGAATGCGATTGAAGGTGAAGAGCAGTGGAATTTGGAGTTTCCAGATGAGAACTTAGCAGTTGTAGAGCACCGGGAGTGGAAACTTTACTTTGATGGAGCTGTAAACAATAAAGGAGTTGGATTAGGAGTGATTCTTGTTACACTGGAAGGAGAAACCATACCAATGGCAAAGAAATTGGATTTTAAGGTCATAAACAACATAGCCAAGTATAAAGCATGTATCTATAGGATTGAGGCGCCGTGGCAACTGGAGTGAAAGATTTATTAGTTTATGGGGATTCAATGTTAGTCATCAATTAGGCTAATGAAGAATGGGAAGTAAAAGAGGAAAAGTTGAAGCCTTATATCTACTATTTGAAAGCGTTAATGAAGCATTTCACCAAATGTCTCTTTATCCATCTATCCAGAGATGATAATCAGCTGGCAGATGCACTGGTAACACTCTCTTTAATGTGGGATAGTGCAACTGGGCTGGCATGAAACCTTTAGTGATCATAAAGTCTAGAGCACCGCGTTATGGGGGTGAGCAGATTATGAATGTTCAAATGGGGCCTGAAGAAAAGCCTTGGTTTTATGATGTCTAGAGATTCATCGAAGAAGGAATTTATCCAGATGAAGCAACCTCAAAGGAAAGATATGCTCTTCATGTTCTTGCACATAACTATGCAAGTCATGACGGAGTATTATACAATAGAATGCCGAACAGGATGCAACTCAGGTGTCTTAAATAGGATGAAGCTGAAAAGGTGATGTAAGAGATTCATGTAGGGGCTTGTGGTTCTCATATGAATGTGATAATTCTAGCTAAGAAGATACTCAGACAAGGGTATTATTAGATGACTATGGAAAAGGATTGTATCAGGATAGTAAGACAATGCCATCAGTGTCAGATCCACGGGAATCTTAGTCACATGCCTCCAACAGTGTTGAATAGTTTATCATCCCCTTGGCCATTTGCAGCATGGGGAATTAATATCATAGGAGAAATAGGACCAACAACATCAAATGGGCATAAATACATAGTGGTGGTAATCGAGTACTTCTCGAGATGGGTAGAGGTAGAATCTTTCAGCACTCTAAAAGAAAAATAGATGGCACGATTCATCAAGAAGAGCCTTATCTGTAGATATGGGGTTCCACATCATATTGTGATAGATAATGGGGGTTTAATTTCAAGCAGAAACAGCAGAGTTATTACAAAAGTATGGGATTGAGCGCCATAAATCTTCACTTTATCGCCCTTAAGCTAATGGAGCAGTGGAAGCGGCTAATAAAAATGTCAAGAAAATCCTTTCTAAGATGGTCAAAACTCACTAAATATCTTCCTTTTGCCTTATGGGGATATAGGACTATAGCTAGAACCACCACAAGCCAAACATCATTCTCATTGGTATATGGTTGTGAGGCATTTTTGCCCATAGAAAATGAGATTAAGTCCTTCAGAGTAGTCATGGAAGCTAAAAAAACTGAGAATGAATGGGCGCAAAAGAGATATGATCATCTCGTATCTCTAGATAAGAAAAGGATGAATGCTTTATTCCACACTTAGATATATCAGAGAAGGATAGCAAGGGCATTCAACAAGAAGGTTAAGCTTGGGAAGATTAAAGCTGGAGATATGGTGCTGAAATAGTATAGAGTCGTGGTGTTCGATATGAGAGGTAAATTTAGACCAAATTGGGAAGGACCGTACTTGGTCAAATCGATCTTACCTAAAGGAGCTGCTAAGATATCAGATCTTGAAGGGAATGAGTTCATGATAATATGGATCGCCTTAAGAAGTACTACTTATAAAAAAATATGAATAAAAATAAAATAAATAAAATAAAGTATGCTGGCTAGAAAACCTGGAAAAGATAGTCAGGCAAAAGTTAGGACATTCCCACTTTTTAGAAAACTTGTAAAGGGCTTATAGGAAAAAGTTAGGAAAATAAATAAAAAGAGAATGGTCCCATTGATTAGAAAACCCTTAAAGGGCTAGTCAGGAAAAAATTAGGGAAATAAAATGTGAGCAAAAAATATTCAGTTAGAAAATTTGTGAGGATTAGCTGATAAGAAGAGTTATGCCATGTGATGTATTAAATGTACTCATTTTGGCCCTCATTAATGAATGAAATTGAAATTGAAGTTTTGTTAAACTTTGCATGTCCTTCTTTATTATAAAGCATAAGTACTTAAAGGGAAAACAAAACATAAGAAAGCCTAAGACTAGCTCTATGAGACCATTCTATCTAGTGATGTCTTTGTTTCTTCCTTTGTGATGCATCATACAAAGCTTGAGTCCTCTTGTGCCTAGAAAATCTTGGTGCTTTTGTCTTTTGGATAACAACCCAAGTTTTGTAATCATCATCAGTATTCACATCAACATCCAGGTGTATGTTTTGTTCAAGAGCTCTACAAGGCCATAAGCTCCTAATCTTATATAGAGAATCTTGTCTCAAAGGAAAGCCTTCAAAGTCAATTAGAACAATAATAATGAACTGAGGGTGACCATACTAATGACAAAGGCGTAAAGGGGTAAAAAAGGTAGAGAAGTGCGGCCTTGGAATAGGAACACAGTGATCATATAGCTCAATAGTCATGAACTTCAATCTCCACCAAGGGCAGACCCATGTGATCTCAGCATCTGAAATCTTCTTTAACCAGTCAACCCATTGGTCCATAGAACATTTGTCCTTCATTTTTAAAGGATGAGATTGTAGCTGATGAGGTTGATAAGTCAAAGGACTGAGGGGTACATTAAGCAAGGTCAGCTTTTCCTGTAACTAAATCTAAAAAAAAGATATAACAATAATAAAATAAAAGCCTACTAAGTTGAAAACATGAAAGGGCAGCTTACGCAAAAGTTAGGGCAATTTTGCTAAGCTTAACACCTGAAAAGGGTGGCTTAGGCAAAAGTTAGGGCAAGCTTACTAAGCTAAAAACCCGAAAAGGCAGCTTAGGCAAAAAAAATCCATTAAGATGCAAACACTATTTCAGTTCTATCTAACAGTGTTCAAGACAGTGTAGGAATAAAAAATAGCAATACAATAAAGAATAGTCAGATACAGACATGCAAAAAGTTAGGAATATAGAAACTCTA
This sequence comes from Mallotus nudiflorus, assembly GCA_947683625.1. Classification (NCBI taxonomy): domain Eukaryota; kingdom Viridiplantae; phylum Streptophyta; class Magnoliopsida; order Malpighiales; family Euphorbiaceae; genus Mallotus; species Mallotus nudiflorus. The sequence continues at coordinate 1,263,130 of CANTUR010000187.1, read as the reverse complement.
AATGACTCATCTCAAGCTCTGGTATTAGGCCATGGGTTCCATCCTCTGGTAAGGTCATCATGATGATAAATGTCTAAAGGTTTGGCAGATGAAGTCCCAACGCTATATGGATTAAAGCCCAAGTCTGCAAGCTGCCGACAAAGCATCTCGTTCTCTCGCTCTAGACCGCTGGAATAGCTCTGCATACACAGAAAACATCATATCATATTCATTACATGCATATCATGCATACATTTGCATTTTCTCATTATAGGCGCTTACCCACCAACTGTTTGTAACCTGCATCATGAATAATCTCTGAGATGAGGCAATTCCATATAGATACTCTACCTGTGTCCGGGGAATATGTTTTGTAAAATTTTTACTAACATCAATGTCAAGTGTACAGATCCATATAAGAAATAAGTCAAACAGACTCAAATGAGAAGCATCTGGTGGACAAAAGCTAAGAAGCTGAGCATCACCAAACTGCATCTACTGTTCAACTGGAGCCTGAACATCGGGAGCCTAGTAAAACATAGACTTGTCTGGAAGAGAGACATCACCAAACGTAGCATCGACAAAAGGCCCTATCATAGCTAGTCCCAACATGCTGTGGACTAGGCCTAGACTCAAACCTCTCAGTCTCAGGGCAGGTCTCAGGATTAGGAATAGTCTCAGTATCCTAAACAGTCTTAGTCTCTACCTCCTCCACTTCAATAACAGGAGAGCGGACCTCCTCAAACTAAAAAAAAAAGTTATTCATAAATTCCAGAAATATAATTGAAATCATTAGGAGATACCTCAACATCACCAATGGGAATCTACCCTAAAAGGTTCTCCTGGATATACTGTCGATAATGGTGGGATCGCTCAAGCAAAGTCGAAGCATTATACCCCTGTAGTGCCTCCCTCAACTCTGATCTAGCAAGATCAGAACTCCATAGCATAGAAGTAGGAATACCAAAAGGGATACATCGCCTAGTAGGTCCTGCAAACCAGCAATATACTTGCTCTCCAAGATACCACATCTTGCAACCATATCTAGGAAGTAGAATCCTTAATGTCTCTAGCCTCACTGCACCAACCATGAAGTCGTATCACTAGAAATCATCAGCACCTTCTAACTAACTAGGATCAACCTACAGATTTTCATTTTCATTAGCTAAATTAAGTTTCACTAACTAATACTAATGATTTTATTATTTTTCTTACCAGGTTCCATTCTAAAGCGTTCAAATGGTCACGGTACATCTGAAGTGTGTTCCTGATACTAGCAAGGTGAGATGAACCCCATCTCTGCATTAAAGGCAGGCTCCTGTCCAAGCTAACAACACTAAAACCTTGAACTAGCCCAAGCTCAATACTCCATATTTGAGAAAGAAAAGGAGTTAGTAAAATCAGGAAAGGGATTAGGAAATATGAAAAATAAAAGGCAAATAAGAACATACGTGTAATGCATGCCAAAAGCCGCACATGGTCACTATGCCTCTGTAAACAGTGTCGAGTTTGTAGTAGAGATAAGCAAGTGCTGCATATCCCCAATCAAGAGTAATGACCTGGTCTAAATCACACAGGGGGCCTAGAAGAGCAATGCTCACCTCATGACCAGTCTCACAGAAAAGAGTAGTGCCTAGCAAGATGAGGAGGAAACATTTTGCCTTCTGAGCAATCTGGCGAGGAGTAGTAGTGGGTAGACGTATGAAGCCCTCAACCAAAGAGGAAAGAACTACGTTCTTACGATTCTTCCACATTGGAGCAAACCCAATCAAATCTCGCACATACTAACTCCATTTATGCTCTAGAAGACTACAGTAGCTGATGTCAAAGGGTATAAGAGTCCTTCCAAATGCGATACCAGTAATAGCAGAGAAACTTATAGGTATTATTGTCAACTTGCCTACAGGGGTATGGAAGGTGTAAGTGGTGTCCATCCACCTCTCAATCAGTTTAAATAAGGAATAATGATCTGATCTACCCCGAGAAGTCTAAAGAGTAGCAATGAAACATCTTAAGCCCAAGGCCCAGATGATCTGTGTCACATTCTCTGGCAAACCATGGAACAACTCTTGTGCCAAATGGAAGCATCCCGCAAATTTTAGTGGTTTCTGAATAAAATTCAGAAACCAAAAATCATTCTTTACATTGCTTTTATCTATTTAATTTATTTGTTTATTTATGTGTAAAATAAAATTAAAAAATAATAATAATAATTTTAAAAAAAATTGGAAATCGAAATTATGGACTTTCGATTGGAAATCCATAATGCCGATCAGAATTATGGATTTCTAATCAGAAATCCACAATTCTGATCAGAAATCTAAATTTTCGATCGAAAATCCAATTTTTCGATTGGCAATCTAGAAAATCGATCGGTCATGCATACAATTCCAATGACTCCCAACTATTTTTCAACGTTTAATTTGAATTTTTTTCTTACATATCCTAGTTAATTTTTAAATTTAATTTAGTTAGCATGCATGTAAATTTTTACATTGTAAAAATTAATCATTATAGCTAATTGTTTGAAATAATCTTGCAGAATGAAGCAGAAGGGATATAACATACCTCATTGCTAGCCTGTGAATACTTGTGAAGATGTAAATGGGTCAAAGGAAGGATGATATCACCTTCTCATAGTCCAAGTTTATTATGTGGAAAACGTGGACTTAGAATAATCAGATCTACTTGTATGTTTGCTCTCCCAAATGGCCCATGTTGTGGGTGAGCCATTGGATCAGATGGATGGAAAATCAAATCACAAATGGTCAAGAAATCAAGAAAAGAAAAATGTGAATCAATTGGAAAGAAAAGAAAAAAAAGAGAGGAAAAGAATAGGAAGAGAAGGGAAGTGATCGACAAAAGGAATGGGAAGAGTATATAAAATGAAAAATATCCATTTTAATCCTTCTAATTTATTTACTTTTTATTCATCTTTTATTTCTTGTAATTTGGTCTATAGTTGCATTCTGATTAGGAACATGTTCCTAATTAAATCATGACATTCATCAAATTAATAATTCATTGAAGTACTAAAACTGCATAATCAATCTATGATTCTAAATTTTTTGTCAAGTACATAATATATAATAAGATTACAGAATTCATTTTTTGCATTTTACATGCATCATTTCAATTCAAGGATTCAAATGCTACACAGTAGCTATGATATGTGTAAGCACCCAATTTCGGGATGCAATTGTGCACAATTGTGACGTAAGCCCTTATAATGAAATTCATTCAAAAATTGAACTTGGTTGTCAATTTTTTGGACTTTAAGGACTAAATTGCAATATTTTTTAGGGTTTGATTGCAAATAAGTCAATTTTCAAGGGTCTTTTGGTAACATCTCTGCACCTGTGGGTATATAAATGAGTCAAAGGAAAGATAGTTGAGTCTTCTCGAAGTTCCAGATTATTCTGAGTAAAACAAAGAAGCAGAATCCTCTGACATTCTGAAGTCTCAACTCCTTCATGTTATTTGCATGACGAGGAGGCCATAGGATCAGACGAATTGCAAATCGGACAACAAATGGTGAAGAAATCAACAAAAGAAAAATCAAGATCAATTGGAAAAAGAAGAAGAAGAAGAAAAGAATATGAAGAGAAGTGAAGTGATTAACAAAAGGGAAAGAATATATAAAATGGATAATATTCATTTTAATCCTTCCAATTTACTTACTTTTATCTATCTTTTCTTTCTTGCAATTTAGTCCATTATTGCATTCGGATTCAGAATACATTCCTAATTAAATCATGATATTCATCAAATAAATAATTCATTGAATTATTAAGACTGCATAATTAATCTGTGATTCTAATTTTTTTTTCAAGTACAGAATACAGAACAAGATTACAAAACTCATTTTTTGCATTTTACATGCATGATTTCAATCAAAGGTTCCATATGCTGCACAATAGCTATAATATGAATTTCAAATCATTATGTTATGTGTTGCACAGTAGTCATGACCTTCATTATATTATGTACTGCATAGCAGTTATGACATAAACTTTCAATTCATCATTGCTAGATATTCCACAAGAACTATAGCAAATTTCAATTCAACTACACTAGACGTCCCACAGGGAATATAGTGTGCATCATTAGACGTCCCATAGGGAATATAACGAAATTCAATTCAATTACACTAGATGTCCCACAGGGAATATAACAAAATTCATCATTGCTAGATGTTCCATAGGAATTATAGCAAATTTCAATTCAATTACATTAGACGTCCCACAAGGAGTATAGTGTGCATCGTTAGACGTCCCATAGGGAATATAGTGTGCATTATTAGATGTCCCATAGGGAATATAATGAAATTCATCATTGCTAGACATTCCACAGGAACTATAGCAAATTTCAATTCATCTCTACTAAATGTCCCACAGAACGTCCCATAAGGAATATAGTGTGCATCATTAGATGTCCTATAAGGAATACAATAAAATTTAATTCAATTACAGTAGACATCCCATAGGGAATATAGTGTACATCGTTAGACATCCCATAGGGAATATAACAAAATTCATCAGTGCTAGACGTTCCACATGAACTATAGCAAAATTTCAATTCATCTACACTAGATGTACCACTAGGAATATAGTGTGCATTGTTAGACGTCCCACAGGGAATATAATAAAATTCATTATTGCTAGACTTTCCACAGGAACTATAGTAAGTTTTCAATTTATCATCGCTAAATGTCCCATAGGGAATATAGTGAAACTCGTTTGCACAAAGTCCACTAGATGTTCCACAGGAAATATAATGTGACTTATCAAACACTACACCTTGCTCAACAATTTGAGCATCAATCCATCACTTAGGATACAATCCAATGTCCTAATTTCTTTCTTTCAAAATTGTGTGCTTCTATTGCTTTGCTGCAATTTGTCAAGCAAACAGCGATAAAGGGGGGCAACTGTAAGCACCCAATTTCAGGATGCAATTTTGCACAATTACAATGTAAGCCCCTATGATGAAATTCATTCAAAAATTGAACTTGGTTATCGATTTTCTAGACTTTAAGGACTAAATTGCAACATTTCTTAGGGTTTGATTGCAAATAAGTCAATTTTTTAGGGGTCTTTTGGTAATTAAAAGTTAAAAAGGTTGGCATTTAATGTCGATCGGCATTACACAATACCAATCGGCATTGCATAATGCTGAATCATAAATTTGATTTTTTTCATGTATTTTTATCGATTTTTCAACATTTTGATTGGTTGAAAATTCAATTTTATCTTTATTATTATCTGACAAAAATTTCAACATGTTTAAAATGCTTTAAAAATTAAAATTCTTATCAGGTTGTTTTTTAAGAGATGAGTCTGTTCCTCCTTTGGAGGAAGCCAGTACATGCAGACTCTGCTTTAAAAAGTGGAGTCTGGATGCATACAAGAGGACTTTTTTTTTAGAGAAAAAGGATTTTTTGAGAGGCATATAGAGACACAGCGAGAAAAAAAATAGAGAGACTACGAGCGCAACAACACTAATTTTGGATATTGAAGTTTCTGAAAGCAATAGTCCAAAATCAATAATATTTTAATTTCAATGGTGACAATCCAATCTGAGGGGCTCAAAAAGGGCATTTGCACATCATCTAAATCTTCGGTGTTATTTTCTATTTCATTTTTTACTCTTTTCTATTATTTTCAGTTATGATTTTTCTTTTATTTTTATTATTGTTTTGATTATTTGATTTCACTATTAATCTCATTACTTGTTTTCTTGTTTTGATATGTGCATGTGGATTGAGGAGGATACTACCCATATTTAAATTGAGCAGAAGGTCCATGGAATGCCATTGAAGAACCTATATTATTTTCTAGTAGGATTTAGGATTTTTTATTATTTTTCCATTTTTGGTGTTCTGTGTAGTTATTTTAATTTCTAGGTGTATAATCATTTAATTTTAATTTTGTACATAGTTTGTAATAGCCCCAGTAGTGGGAATAGTGAAAATTTAATTTTCTGTACTTTAAAATTAATTAGTAATTAGGTTCAATTGGGTAAAAAATCAATGGTGGCAGTAGCTTAAATTAGGGTTTGAATGTAATTAATTTAGGGTTTTTAGAAAATCATTGTAATGTTTATTTGATCCATTTTTTGTATTTTATTTGTTTTAGGCTTATTTTTTTTATGTTGTTATCCTTTTGGGCCCTAGGCCCACGTTTAGGGCTAACCCACTTAATAGGCTTAAAAATGGTTTAGGTTTTTAATTAATTAATATCAATGTAGGCCCATTAGGTTAATTAGATTTTAGGCCCACTTATTTAATTTAAACTTGTTTAGACTTAGCTCAGCCCACTTAATTGCATTTCTTTTAAAATAAATAGACCTATGCCCACATTTCACTTAAAATAAAACTAAGTTAGACTTAGGCCCACTAATTTGATTTTCCTTTAAAATTGAATAGACTTAGGCCCATTCCTTAGACAAATTAAAATAAATAGATTTAGGCTCACTAATTAATAAAAATGTAGGCCCACCTATAGTCCATTTCTCACTTGTAAATAAAATGTAGATTTAGCTAACTTATAAAATAAAATTAACATAGTTTAGACATAGGGACATTGCCTTTTTGATGCATTTTTTACTTGTAATTTTATTGACTTGTTGCCTTTTAGGTTAGATGGATGTTAATTAAGGTTTAATAAAATTACATATAATTAGAGGATGAAATAATCATTTATAAAATTATTCTAAAAGAACATGAGACTAAGAGAAGTTAGTATTTCGTATCCAGAACCTCCTGGTTGTGGTGCTAGCTTTCTTTTAGAGAATCGAGTACCACCTTTTTTATTTGTCCTAGTTATTACCCTAGGTGGCGACTCCTCATCTCCACGCTATGTCTTTATGACAATGGTTAGTGTGTTCTTTAAGGCCTTGAGCCTACACAGTGTTGCGGTTGCTAAAATCTTTGATGCGCACTAAACCCCGTCGTTTACAGTATGAATTTCAAGTGATTATGTTATGTGCTACACAGTAATCATAACCTTCATTATGTTATGTACTGCATAGCAGTTATGACATAAACTTTCAAATTCATCATTGCTAGATGTTCCACAGGAACTATAGCAAATTTTCAATTCAACTACACTAGACGTCCCATAAGGAATATAGTGTACATTGTTAGATGTCCCACAGGGAATATAACAAAATTCATCAATGCTAGACGTTCCATAGGAACTATAGCAAATTTTCAATTCAACTACACTAGACATCCCACAGGGAATATAGTGTACATCATTAGACGTCCCATAAGGAATATAACAAAATTCATCAATGCTAGATGTTTCGCAGGAACTATAGCAAGTTTTCAATTCAACTACACTAGACATCCCATAAGGAATATAATGTGCATTGTTAGACGTCCCACAGGGAATATAATGAAATTCATCATTGTTAGACACTCCATAGGAACTATAGCAAGTTTTCAATTTATCATCACTAAACGTCCTACAAGGAATATAGCAAAAACTCATTAGCACAAAGTCCACTAGACGTTCAGTAGGAAATATAGTGAGACTTGCCAAACATCATACCTTGCTCAGCAATTTGAGCATCGATCTATCATTTAGGATACAATCAAGTGTCTTCATTTCTTTCTTTTGAAATTGTGTGCTTCTATTGCTTTGTCACAATTTGTCAAGCAAATAACGACAAAGGGAGTCAACTGTAAGCACCCAATTTCGGGATGCAATTGTGCACAATTGCAACATAAGCTCATATGATGAAATTCATTCAAAAATTGAACTTGGTTGTTGATTTTATAGACTTTAGGGACTAAATTGCAAAGTTTTTTAGGATTTAATTACAAAGAAGTCAATTTTTTAGGGGTCTTTCGGTAATTAAAAGTTTTAAAAAAATTAAAATTTGGATCAACATTTAAAATGTCGATCGGCATTGCACAATGCCAACATGTAAAAGTCCTTTTTTTTTTAATTTTTCACGTATTTTTTCTTATTTTTATCGATTTTTTAGTGTTTTGATTGGTTGAAAATTCAATTTTATCTGTATTATTATATGATAAGGTTTTTAAACATGTATGTTTTTAAGATAAAAAACAGATGCTATCATTAGATCATATCATATGAGTCTGTTCCTTTGAAGGAGGAAGTCAGTACGCAAGCAGATTCTGCATTTAAAAGCAGAGTTTGCATGTGTGCGGGAGGGACCTTTTTTAGAAGAAAATTTTTGAGACTCACAGAGAGAACTGCGTTAAAAAAGAAACTTGGCTGTGAAAAAAAAAACCCTAAAAATCAAAAAGCTACTGAGAACACCCTTTCCAATCTAGAATAAACAAGAAGTTAATTTTAACGGCGATAATCCAATCTGAGGGGCTATCTCAAAGCATTTGCATAGCATCTAAAATCATCGGTGTTCTTTTCTATTCCATTATTTTCTTCTTTTTTTTTTCTTTTTATGATTTTTATTTTGTTATTATTTTGGTTATTCAATTTCTCTACTAATTTAATTACTTTTGTGTTTTTTATTTTTGATGTCCGCATGAGGATTGAGGAGGACACTGCTTGTGTTTAGATGAACAAAAGGTCCATGGAATGCCATGGAAGAACATGTATTGTTTTCCAGTAGAACTTAAGATTCTTTTATCTTTATTTTGTATTTTGGTATCCTGTGTAGTTTTTTAATTCATGGTTGTATGTGTAGCTTTTTAATTCATGGTTGTATAATTGTTAAAATTTAATTTTATACGTAGTTTGTAATAGCCCCAGTAGTGGGAATAGTAAAAGATTTAATTTTTTGCACTTTAAAATTAATTAGTAAAACTAGGTTCATTAGGTAAAATTAATTAAAATTAATGGTGGCTTTAGTTAATTATGGTTTGTATGTAATTAAATTAGGTTTTTTAGAAATCATAAATTAAAATTAACGGTGGCGTTAGTTAATTAGGGTTTGTATGTAATTAAATTAGGTTTTTTAGAAATCATATGTGAATGTGTTTTGATTTGATTTTGTTATGTTTTTTTATGTTTTTTTTATATTTTTGGGCTTTTTTATGTTTTGGGGCCCCAAGCCCACGTTTAGGTCTAACCCATTTAATAAATAGGTTTAAAAATGGTTTAAGACTTTAAATAATTAAAATCAACTTAGACCCATTAGGTTAATTAGATTTTACTTAGTTAATTAAAACTTATTTAGACTTAGCTCAGCCCACTTAAATTCATTTCTTTTAAAATAAATAGACCTAGGCCTACATTTCACTTAAAATAAAACCAAGTTAGACTTAGGCCCATTAATTTAATGTTCTTTTTAAAATTGAATAGACTTAAGCCCATTTTTAGACAAAGTAAAATAAATAGACCTAGGCTCACTAATTAATAAAAAATGTAGCCCCACCTTTAGTCCATTTCTCACTTGTAAATAAAAAATGTAAATTTAGCTAACTTTTTAATAAAATTAACATAGTTTAGACTTAGGGACAATGCGATCTTGAGTGCATTTTTTATGTGTAATTTTATTGACTAGATGCCCAGGGTTAGATGGATGTCAAATTGAGTTTAATAAAATTGCATGTAATTAGAGGATGAAATAATCATTTATAAAATTATTCTAAATGAACATGAGACTAAGAGAAGTTAGTATTCCATATCCAGAATCTCCTAGTTATAATGCTAGCTTTCTTTTAGGGAATCGAGTACTACCTTTTCGATTTATCCCAGTTATTACCCTGGGTGGCGACTCCTCATCTCCACGCCATGTCTTTGTGATAGTGGTTAGTGTGTTCTTTAAGGCCCTGAGCCTAAACAGTGTCGTGGTTGCTAAAATCTTGGATGCGCACTAAACCCCACCGTCTACAAGTATCCTTTCAATCTATACCATACGACTGAGTATAGTCCATATTATACGACCAAGCATGATGTATCCTTTCTATCCACACTATACGACTAAGTATAGTCAACATCATATAGTTGAGTATGATGCATCTTTTCAATCAGTAGTATACGACCGAGTATAGTTAACATTGTACAACCAAGTACAATGTATCATTTCAATCTTTTCCTTAAAACCAAGTATAATTAACATTGTATGACCAAGTACAATGTATCTTTTCATTCCATACTATACGACTAAGTATAATCAATATTTTATGACTGAGTACGATGTATCCTTTTAATCCATACTATGTGATCAAGTATAGTCAATACTATACGATTGAATACAATGTATCCTTTCAATCTGTACTATATGACTGAGTATAGTCAACATTATATGACCAAGTATAATGTATCTTTTCGATCAGTACTATACGGATAAGTATAGTCAACATCATACGATCGAGTACAATATATCCTTTCAATCAACACTATACGTCCGAGCATGGTGTTTTCTCAAATGTTTTAATATTTTGTCTAGTATTGCGCAACAACACAAGCATTCACCATGAACCGACGATCACTTACAGGTAAAATCCTCAAGGAGCACAGGTAAGTATCTAAACATTTATTCCTAAGAAATTGTGTGCTCATTTGCTTTGCCATAATTTGTCAAGCAAACAGTGACAAAGGGAGGCAACTATAAGCACCCAATTTTGGGATGATGAAGTGTGGATGCACCAGAGGACTCCAATGATGAAAATGTTATCAATAGGTCTTCAACAGTTAAAGTTTGAAGCCTCAAAAGTCTAAATGAATTTCCAAAAGATTTTAATTGATTTTTTAAAGACTTAATTATAATTTTTTAGGACCTAATTGAAAAGTTTTAATTTTTTCAGGGGTCTTTTTTATAATTAAAAGTTAAAAAACGGATCAGGATTATCGGAATTACATAAAATCGATTAGAATTCCAATTAAAAATATATAATTCTAGTTGGAATTATACATTTTCTGTCTATTTTTTTATTTTTACAGTAAATAAAAATTTGTTTCCTAAATTTTAATTGGTCAAATAATATCATAAATTCCTTTTTGGGATTTATCTAAATTTTCAAGAAATAAAAAGTCCTTTTAAAATCAAAACTCTATAGAGAGAAAGACAATATGATATGTCTCTTAGCTAGGTTTTTTTTCTATAAAATCCTAGCTTAATCTCTCCTGAGGGGGAGCTCTCTCTTTTGGCCTTGACTCTTTTTAAAGGATTTCACTTTTTTTATGTAATGTTCAAAATAATATCTTCCAGTGAATTATTTATTTTTGAGCAAGTAGCAAGAGGCTTTTGAAAAGAGAACAAAAAATATTGAAGATCTATTTAACAAGCAACGGTAATTTTTACTAGTCTGAGGGGAAAATCTATACTGCATCTATATAATCTCCTCTCACTTTCTTCTATTTTTTATTTTATTATTTTGTTTCTATTAAATTTTAATTTTATTTAATTGTTATTGTTATTCACTAATCATTGTTTACTTTTGTTTGTGTTGGTGATTATGGAGAGGGTTACATGATGAGTTCACTTAGAGAATAAAATCCATGAAGATTCATGGAATGCCATGGATTGAATTTCGTAGCCGAATATACTTTCTAGATTTATTTATTTATTATTATTTCTTTCTTTTTTTTTATTTAAGGTTGTATTAATTTTTTATTTTCCTAATATGCATTTTCAGTTATTCATTGTAATAGCCCCAATAATGGGAATAATGAAATCTTGTGAGTGTGCTTGTGTGTTTATTTTAATTAATTGGGTAGTAAAATTAGGGTTTCAATTAGAGTTTTAATTGGATGATTAATTAAAATTAATGGCTATAGAGATAATTAAGGTTTATTTTAATTAAAATTGAATTAGATTTAAGTGGATAAAATTAGGGTTGCTTGTTAATTATTTTAATTTGTCATTTAAAGTCACTTTAACTAAATTAGGTTTTTTAAAAGAAATAAATTAATTGTTTGATCTTTTATTTGATTGTTTGGGTTTTTTTTTTTTTTTTTTTTTTTTTATGTTTTTGGGTTTATTTATTTATTTTTATATGTTTTGGGCCTAAGCCAATGTTAGGTTCTAACCTATTTAATTAATTTTAGAATTAGGTAGTTCTTTTTTGCCCATCTTTAATTAGCTTATTTCATTTAATAGATTATTAATTAATTAGGTCTAGATTTTAATTAATTAAAATGCATATTAAGCCATAATTAATTATATTTAGGGTAGAGATAACTTAGACCCATTTAGTTAATTTAGATATAAGCCCACCTAGGATAATTAACATTATTTAGACTTAGCCCATTAAATTAAAGCCTTTTCCATAATTTGTAGATTTAAGATCACCTTAGAATTAAAATATGTAGAATTAGGCCCATTAATTTAAATACTTTATAATTTATAGATTTAGGCCCATTTTAGAATTAAAATAAATAGACTTAGGTTCATTTAATTAAAATTGAATAGGAATTAGGCCCATTAGTCTTTAAGCTCACTTATAAATTAAAACATATAGATTTAGCCCATTAATTAAAATTAATATAGATTAAAATAACTTAAGGATTGTGAATTTAAGTGAATGCATTATTTACATGTATTTTTCAGGACTAGTTTGCTTGGAGTTGATTGTTTTAATAAGGGTTTCTATGAAATTACATGTAAATAGAGGGTAAGATAGTAATTTATAAAGTAATTCTAAATGAACATAAGACTGAAAGAAGTTAGTATTCTATATCTATAATCTTCTTATCGTGGTGCTAGCTTTCTTTTAGAGAATCGAGTACCACCATTTTTTATTTGTCCCAGTTATTACCCTAGGTGGTGACTCCTCATCTCCACGCCATGTCTTTATGATAGTGGTTAGTGTGTTCTCTAGACCCTTGAGGTCAAACAGTATCATAATTGCTAAAATCTTGGGCACACGCTAAACCCCACCTTCTACACACAGGCTGCTAAAACCTTTATGTCCTCATTACTCCACTGTTGATACTCTCATACGGGTTGAAAATGGTACCATGCATAATATGGCTTCTCTCAAGCTATCGAGCCTCCTCAATAACATTGTCTAACCTTCGATCCTTAGTTCGGATGTTGATGTAGGCTATACCTAAACCAGTCACAAATAACTCTACTACTCTCCTGTCATCTTGCATCACATCTAGAGCATAATGACCCAACCTGAGGAACTCATGAGTATACTCTGCAACTGACTAATCACATTTACTTATATGCAGTAGCTACCACCTGTAATTATCCCTCATTGATGCTGGACAAAAGTACCTCATAAAATACTACTTAAACTCTGACCAAGACATCAAAGTCATGCGTGGTTAGATGGACTACATGAACTACTCCTGAGCTGCGGCCTGAATAGATAGCTCTACCACCATAATCTGCTAATAGTCCGTGTAGCCTGTCTGAGTTTTGGCCTCAATAGTGTTAAGGAAATCTAATGCATCTCTCGTGCCATAAAAAGAAACTCTCCCCACTATAGAGTACAGTAATGTTGCATCTGCATCAAACATCCCTTGATTTCTCTGCTATAACATTTGTCGCACCAAAGGCATGGCTTGGTTCAGAGTTGCCAAGCCTTGGTTGATGCTTTTCATACCACCTGCAAAAGCTATAGGATCAACCTTAAGAACTCCTTGTTCTTCATGCTACTCTTATTATTGCATCTGAGTTTCTTCTGCTCTAGGTCTACCCCTACCCCTACCCCTTCCTCTACACCAAGGAGCAGGGGGAGGAATTTCATCTTGAATGGACTGCTCATCCTTAGCATACACTACTGCTATAGTAGGAGCATCCCGTGCTTTCCTTCTCATTCTGAAAGAATAAAAATAAACAAGAATTCAAAACACAACATGAAAAAGGCATCATGGAATTCTAGGAACAAAGATAACAATCGACATTATCAACCTAATTACCACAGTAGTTCAAGAAAAATATAACTTAAAGGCCATTAGAGCCGAAATAAAAGTGTGCTCTAATACCAATTTTGTCATGACCCAAATCAAAAGGTATGTGACCAGTACTAGGGAATGGTAATACATAAAGTATTTGAAAGCCATAGTAAGCCTTAAAACTTTTTTGTGAAATAAAAATAATACACTTACCATCAAATTGATAATAAATGCACAATACCAAATACATATAATAATATTCTTCAAATACAACATTTTAAGTCAAATGAAATCAGAATACAAATAACACAAGTTCCATAATTAACTACTGTAGTGTCTAGAATTTAGTTATATAATACATATATCAATCCAACATATATAGTGCAGCTGATGAAGAATGAACCTGGTGTAGATAGGGAACACTAGGAAGCTGCTTGTGAGGTCTTGAAAAATAAGTTATGGAGAATCAGACCTCACTAAGTGAATTTATTCTATAAAATGTATACTGATTTATAAAACTGTTTGTTAAAACCTCTTTTAAAAAATGTAAATAAAGTAATCATAATCATTAAAATAATTTACTTTTCACAATAATATTTAAATAAAATATATTTATAATTCTTAAATCAATTTAATATGAAATCCCTGTAAGAAAATATATGAAATAATTATTTTGACAAAAGTCTAATAGAACACCTAAACCGTTAATCTAATACCCTTTCGGCTCTTTTAATCTAAGTAATTGTCATCCTAAGAGCAAGCTCAAACGAGTTACTTCCACAGTCATTTTACTTATTCTACATTAATGTCCCGAGAGCAAACTCAACTGAGTTACATTCCTTTATCCGGACCGAGAGCACTAGCTCCACCAACCGCTAACCAATTACTCTTGCCTGAGAGCACACGCTTCACCGAGCACATTCCATAATTTAAACATATACTGAGATCTTACCCATGCGCACATGGTCTTAGTGACACTTACTAAGTAGCACGTTCTACCATTATCTCCAAATCAATTTAAATTATAAATAAATAAATAAAATAAATAAATAAATCATTAAATAATGAATAATTAAATGATTAAATATAAATAAATAAAACATAACGAAATAAATTTCCTTTAAGCATGCTTCCAATTTCTACTCACAAATATAGAAGAAATGATTATGCATATGATAATATAAATATATTTATAAATAAATCATATAATCGTTTCTTTATTATAGATAATTATTTGAAAATATAATAAAACACGCACAACACACATTTCATAAAATTAACTCACACGTTGAGCATGCTAGGTAATGCGTTCTCTGTTACCCTGGTGCTATAGCTCGAATCCCAGAGTTCTCTAAAAAAATATTTATTTAAAATATGCTCATAAAATAAAATAAAAAAATTCATAAAAATTATTAGAATTATGGAATCTATGGAATTGACGAAACTGACTTGACCAAAGACATAAAGTCAATTAAAACTAGAACTTTGACACAGGCCGATGTCACATTTTATAAGAAATCTGTCACGACCCAAAACAGGGGCCATGACCGGCGCTAGGGAACGGGAATTCTTTCGAATCCGGAACTCGTAGCAAGCCTAAAAATAAAATAAACATGCAATAATAATAATAACATCTCTTAATGCAGCGGAAATAAAATCATAATTATCAAAATAAAAATCCATATCTCATATATAGATAAATCCTTTAATACACGTTTCAGTTCAAACTCTTAAAATACATATCTCATATAAATACAATACACCACATCTCCGAAACAACCATAACTACTGCAGTTTCTAGATCATAAAATAAAACTCAATACTGAGATAAGCAGTTTACACAAAGAAGCCGGGGCGGAAGAAATCCGGCGTACAGGCCTGCTACTTAGGTCTGAGGAAGATGACTCTCCTGAAAAATGGTCAACAGAGGGGAGTCAGACCTCACTAAGTGAATTACTATAATATATATACATGCATGCTAAATGACAATGCATACAATCAACAGTATATATCTAATATGTATATATACAGGCAAATACACACAGATGTAATAAAATCGTTTCATATATATATATATATATACTAAAATTCACAGTTTATGAAGGATCAAATAGAACCCTAGAATATCGTAACCTCAAAAATAGTGTTAGACAACACTCTAGCCATATAGGCTCACTTATTATAATATATGATCACTTGATCCATTTGGACAGTAGATTGGCCCCGAGACACTAAGTCAACCGAGCTCCAGCAGTCTGACTGTCAGTGTGATTGGCCCTGAGACACTTGGTCAACCGAGCTCCAGCAATCACACTCCCAAATCATATCACACATCAGACAAATCAAATCCAATCAATATCCTCAAACTGGTTAGTAATATAGCCTAAATGCTATAAGCATACCGGTACGTACTCGGTCCTAGTGCTGCCCACTAGGTAGCACGTTCTATCGATATCCTTCATTAAAATATAAAGCATACATTCAGAAATAAATGATGCATGAATTGAATAAAATAACAACATAAACTATATATATATACTAGAAATATACCAAAAATAAACCAGGTATATTTCAAATATATATACGTCAAATAACTCCAAATATATTATAAAATAAACTGGAAATATATTTAAAAAAATATTTTAAACCTAATTTATTAGCAAAACATGCATATAATTTAAAATATACCGAAAATAAACCAAAGATAGACTAAAAATAAACTTAAGTAACAATTAAACCATTTATGCATACTTAATCAAAATAAAACATACATTTCTAAATCATGCACCCTAAAGCACATATATATAAAATAGTAACTCACACTTAGTGCGCTCCTCGAGATAGGTCCAACGGGCCTGGTCCACTAGGCCTCGGTCTCGGTGCAACTAAACAAACAATAAATAACAGACATCAGAAATAACCTAACAGAAAATCCTAGAAACTCAATCTAGAATATTGGACACATAATCAAAATTAGAGTTCGACCGGACATCACATTTTACGAGAATTCTACCAAAAATTCGGCAGAACCTTCCCTGTAAAACGGACATCTCTCTACTCAAAGAGTAGAGTCGGCCCTACAAAGAAACACACTTCAAAAAATAGACATAGAAACACAACCACAACCCCTCAGTCGGACTCCAAACTACAGTCTACCGACCAGGGTCCACAATCCAAAATATTTATGAAAATACCAAAATGTAATATCCTGTGTTTTTAAATATTTTAATACTGCATCGGGATATGCAGTGTTAATAATTTTTGTATATATATTATGATATTTTTACGAGTTGATGTGTATTTAAAACCTATTTTAATTATTGTGTATTATTTAAAGTCCTTTACGTAAAATTTTCCCGGGATTTGTATTTTCGGGGAAATTTTCACGTAAATAATTTACTATTAATTATTTTAAATAGATTTACGGACTTGCATGAGCTCATACATATTTTAAAATACTAGATAACGTGTATATGTGTATGTATTTATTTAATTAGGGTTTAATTTATTACCCTAATATTTTATTATTTATTTATTAGTTTTATTGTTATTTAATTATTTTTATTTATTATTAAATTTTAAAATATTAAATATTAAGTGTGTGGTGTATATTTAATGTGTGTAATTTAATATTATTTTATTATATAGTATAAAGTATATATATATATACATATAATATGTCAAAAAAAATCAACTTTTGGAAAATTACCGAATTGCCCCCGAGCGAACTCCTTCTTCCCCGACCAACCCCATCGCCGTTCCGCCGCCTGTCATGCCGATTTCTTGCCGTTGGTGTGCCGTCCAACGTACCACCACCTTCCCCAGCCTTCCTTGCCGCCTGTAGCAGCTGTTTTCGACGTCTGGAGGTCAGTTTTGGCCGGAAAAGCCGAATTCCTATTAAGTCGATCACGACGTTTTTGGCCACCATTTTTGACACCGCCAATGTTTTTCTTCTCCTTGAGCTCCGATGAGTGTGATTCTAGCTTTGGTTTGAGCTGAAATGGTCTTGATTTGCTTAGGTTTCGAATTTTCGAATTCGGCCACATTAGGGTTCTTGAATTTTTTGGACTTCAATTTGATTGATTCATGAAAAATTCATTCACAAATGTTGTTCCCCTTAGCTTAATCTACATTTATGAATTTTTTTAGAATTTTTGGAGATTATTTTTATTTTTGGGTATTTTTGAATATTTTAATATTATTTTCTAATTTTCGGAATTTAATTAATTAAATTATGAAATAGTGTTTTATGATAAATATAGGTGTTTAAATGAATTATAGAAATTTATTTGGAATTTTTATGAATTTCTAAGTATTTATTTTGAATTATTTGAGTTTATGGAATTTTTAGAAAATTGGGTTATGTTTTTAAGTAAAATTAATTGGTAAATTGAGTTTAATTATTGATATTATTGATAAATATGTTGAGAAAATTAATTTTGGTTAACTATACTATTTTTGGTGAATTTTTGAAGTAATTATAGTATATTTATATATATAAGGGCATTTTGGTAATTTTACACAAAATTAGCTAAAAATGTAATTTAATTGGTTTTAATAGTTATTTAAGGTATAAAAATGATTTCTACAAATTATTTAGTATTTTTAACTAATTAAAACTATTTTTCGTGAATTATTTTCAAATATATATATAATATACGATTTTTCTAATCAAAATGAGTTTTTATCGGTTTTTATTGTGTTTAAAGGTTAATTATGTAATTTCTACTTATAAAATGAATTTCTATGTTATAAGGGTATTTTTGGTATTTTTGTATTTGTTCTGTGATTGTGAACCCCGGTCGGTAGACTGTAGTTTGGAGTCCGACCGAGGGGTTGTGAATGGATTGTTATGCCTATTTTTCAAAGTGTGTTTCTTTGCAGGGTCGGCTCTACTCTTTGAGTAGAGAGATGTCCATTTTACAGGGGAGGTTCTGCCGAATTTTTGATAGAATTCTCGTAAAACGTGATGTCCGGTCGAACCCTAATTTCGATTCTGTGTTTAATATTCTAGATTGAGTTCTAGGATTTTCTGTTAGGTTTATTCTGATTCTGTCATTATTGTTTGTCTAGTTGCACCGAGACCGAGGCCTAGTGGACCAGGCCCGTCGGATCCATCTCGTGGAGCGCATTAAATGTGAGTTACTATTTTATATATATATGCTTTAGGATGCATGATTTAGAAATATATGTTTGATTTTGATTAAATATGCATAAATAACGTGATTAGTATTTAAGTATATTTTTGATTTATTTTCGGTATATATTAAATTATATGCATGTTTTATTAATAAATTATATTTAAAATGTTTTTAAATATATTTCTAGCTTAATTTGTAATTTGATTGAATTTATTTGACGTATATATACTCGAGGTATACCGGGTTTACTTTTGGTATATTTCCAGTATATATATGGTTTATGTTGTTATTTTATTTAATTTCATGCATCATTTATTTATGAATGAATGTTTTATATTTATTAATGAAGGATATCGATAGAACGTGCTACCTAGTGGGCAGCACTAGGATCGAGTACGTACCGGTGCGCTTATATCATTTAGGCTATATTACTAACCTGTTTGAGGATTTTGATTGGAATTGATTTATCTGATGTGTGAGATATGATTTGGGAGTGTGATTGCTGGAGCTCGGTTGACCAACTGTCTCGGGGCCAATCACACTGACAGTCAGACTGCTAGAGCTCGGTTGACTTAGTGTCTCGGGGCCAGTCTACTGTCCAAATGGAATAAGTGAATATATTTGGAATAAGTGAGCCTGTATGGCTAGAGTGTTGTCTAACACTATTTTCGAGGTTACGATATTCTAGGGTTCTATTTGATCCTTCATAAATGATGATTTTCAGTAAAATTTATATATAATGATTTTATTGCATCTGTGTGTATTTTCCTGTATATATACATATTAGGTATATACTGTTGATTGTATGCATTGTCATTTAGTATGCATGTATATATATTATAGTAATTCACTCAGTGAGGTCTGACTCCCCTCTGTTGAACATTTTTCAGGAGAGTCATCATCTTCAGACCTCAGTAGCAGGCCTGTACGCCGGATTTCTTTCGCCCCGGCTTCTTTATGTAAACTGTTTCTCTGAGTCTTAAGTTTTATTTTATCTAGACACTGCAGTAGTCATTAAATTGTTAAAGAGATGTTGTATTATATTTGAACTGGATTTGTATTAAAAGAGTTTATATATATATGAGATGAGTATTTAATTTAAATCCAGTTGATGCATATGCTATTATTATATTTATGATTTTTTATTTCCGCTGCATTATATATTGTTATTATTATTGCATGTTTTATTTTCTTTTTAGGCTTGCTACGGGTTTCGGATTCGAAAGAAATCCCGTTCCCTAGCGCCGGTCATGGCCCCGGTTTTGGGTCATGACACAAAAATGCCCTTATATCACAGAAATACATTTAATAAGTAGAAATTATGTAATTTACTCTAAAACACATTAAAAACCAATAAAAACTCATTTTATTAGAAAAATCGTATATTATATATATAATTTAAAAATAATTCACGAAAAATAGTTTTAATCAACTAAAAATACTAAATAATTTATAGAAATCATTTTTATACCTTAAATAACTATTAAAACCAATTTAATTACATTTTTATTCAATTTAGGGTAAAATTACCAAAATACCCCTATATATTTAAATATACTAAAATTACTCCAAAAATTCACCAAAAATAATATAATTGCATAAAATTAATTTTCTCAACATATTTATCAATAATATCAATAATTAAACTCAATTAACTAATTAATTTCAATTAAAAACACAATTAACCTAATTTTCCAAAATTACATAAACCTAATTAAATTCAAATTAAATACATAGAAATTCATAAAAATTCCAAATAAATTTCTATAATTCATTTTAACACCTATAATGATCATAAAACACAATTTCATAATTTATTTAATTAATTTCCGAAAATTAGAAAATAATATTAAAATATTCAAAAATACCCAAAAATCAAAATAATTCCCAAAAATACTACAAAAATTCATAGATGTATATTAAGCTAAGGGGAACAATATTTGTGAAGTAATTTTTCATGAATCAATGAATTTGAAATTCAAAAAAATCAAGAACCCTAATATGGCCGAATTCGAAAAATCGAAACCTAAGCAAATCAAGACCATTTTAAGTGAAAAAATGCTTGGAATCACACTCACCGGAGCTCAAGGAGAAGAAAGAGACTGGCGGTGTCAAAAACGGTGGCTGGGAATGTCGTGAATGATGTTGCTCCAACTTTTGGCTTCTCCGACCAAAAATGGCTTCCATACGCCAGAAATGGCTGCAACAGGCGACGGGGAAGGCTGAGGAAGGAGGTGGCACGCCGGATGGCACACCAATGGCAAGAAATCGATGGTAGCAGTGGCGGACGGTGATGGGGAACGATCGAGAGGAAGGAGATGTTTCGGGTGGCAATTTGGTAAATAAACCTAACTTTATAATTTGTTAATATTAAATGTATATATGTATATTTATATACTTTATACTATATATTAAAATAATATTAAATTACACACATTAAATATACACCACACACATATAATTTAATATTTTAATAATTTATAATAAATAAAAATAATTAAATAACAATAAAATTAATAAATAAATAATATAATAATAGGGTAATTAATTAAACCCTAATTAAATAAATAAGTACACATATATATGTTATTTAGTATTTTAAAAATATATATGAGTTCATGCAAGTCCGTAAATCTATTTAAAATAATTAATAGTAAATTATTTACGTGAAAATTTTCCCGAAAATGCAAGTTCTGGAAAAATTTTACGTAAAGTACTTAAAATAATAATAAATAATTAAAAATTCAATTTTTAATTAAATAAAAGCTCATAAAATATCAATATCATATATAAGAATTATTAACACTGCATATCCCGATGCAGTATAAAAATATTTAAAAACACGTGATATTAAATTTTTAATTAAATAAAAGCTCATAAAATATCAATATCATATATAAGAATTATTAACACTGCATATCGCGATGCAGTATAAAAATATTTAAAATATGGGATATTACAAAATCTATCAAAAATTTGGCCGAGTCTCCTCTGTAAAATGAATATCTCTCTACTAGCCATTCCTACGCGAAAATAAACTTTGAATATTCACACATTCACACAATCACATAGTCTCAAGTTGGACCCTCAAACTGCACTAATTGCAGAACCAAGAACCGCAATTCACATAAATGATAAAATAATATAATTTTCTTTAAAATCGCCAAAAATCATAAAGTTTCATTGAAATACCATAAATTCATTTATTTTCATAACAAAACATAACCATATTTATTTTCCAATAAATAGTAAAATTCTAACTTATATTTATATTTTTGTCAATAAACATACTTAATTTAAATTATACAATTAAATTTACATTAATTGCAAATAACTATTTAATTTACTTAAATATATCACAAAATCAACAAATAATTCATTTAAGCTTAAAAACTATAAATAAGTTTATTATTCTATTATTTTCCAAAAATTAATATTAGTTAGCTAAAAATAGAAAATAAATTATAAAAATTATTTTAATACTATTATTACTCAAAATCTGCCTAAAAAATCCTAATTATCAATAATTTACTTAAAATAATAAAAATTACTAATTTATAATTATTTTTTCGAAAATTCAAATTTGGCATAAACATTCAAAAATTTATAATAAAAATTTAGTACACAATTTTAACAAACTTCCTTCACAAAAATTCCTCAAAATAATTAGTAAGATTTATTAAAAATATAAAATATTTTCTCGTCTCAGGACTATACTTAAATAGTAACTTCGAACCTCGAAATAGTACTATTTCAAAAATCATCTCTAAAATTAAATCTAATTACATATTTGGAAAGCTTATAACATCAATTTCAATAATCTCAAGTCAATTTAACATAAACTAACCAAATTTAAACTCAATTAACAAAAATTGAAAACTAAAACCTAGAACAAATTCCTCAAAATTGAAGTGGAAATTAATGATGATTGGATGAATCACCTTGGAGGAAATGTAGCCCAAGAGGAGAGGAAGAGATTGAGTTATTAAGCTCGGCGTGAAATGACTGGAATCCTTGTTGGCGTTCAAAGGAAGATTTTAGTCATTTAAAGAAAACGAATGAAGAGAGAAGCTAAGCTCGTCGGAAATAGAGGGGAGGAGCAGTTTGACAATAGCGGGAAGAAGGAAGTTATATATATATATATATATATATATATATATATATATATATATATATATATATATATATATATATATATAGCGGGAAGGAGGAAGTAGAAGAAGAAAGTTAATAAAAAATTTAAAGAAAAAATATTTTATATATATATATACTCTTAAAAATTAAATTACAATTTTTGTTAACACCAATTTAATAAAGTTAATCAAATCTAATAATTCCCATCTTAATATTAATAAAATAAAATAAAATTCACATTTAAATTCCTAACTAAATTTCATAAAAATATCAAAATTCGGGTGTTTATACTCTTAGCCTAGTGGCTAAGGTTTTCCTCTCTTTTATTCTAATTAGAAAACCCACCTTTTATTTAATAAAAAACACATTTTTCTTTTTGTTTAATGTAAGTAAAACTATGTAACTTACCAATTATTTTGTACTTTTTATTTTATTTCTTCAATTATTATTACTATATATATATATACTTTTAATGAAAATATTATTATAATAACTTTCCAAATTTTCACTTTTATATTTAATTTTGTAGTTTTAAATTTATTAAAATAATTTAATAATTATATTAAAAATGTATATTATTTTTGAAGTTTGTGCAATGCGCGGGTGCATGACTATATATATTAAATGTTAAACCTTAAAGTCATTAAACAAAAAATTTGACAAGTATATATTTTCATATTTGAGTATTCAACCTAAAATATAATGTTTCAAATTCTTAAAAATCCTAATTTTTATTAAAAATAAAATATTTTTTTGTAGTTTTTAGTATTATTTTTAACTAAAACACTATTATATATATTGTAATACTACTTGAATTCTAAAAAAGTATCTACTTTCATATTTGAGTATTCATCTTAAAATCTAATGTATCAAATTATTAGATTCTTAAAAAAACTAATTTTTATTAATATTTATTATAATTTTTTAGTATTTTTTTAACTAAAACACTATTATACATATCTTAATACTATTCAAATTCTAAAAGTTTTTATATAATATGTAGTTTTTAATTTCAAATCACTTGATCATTTTTCTTAAATCATTAAAAATTCTATTTTTAAAAATTTTCTTAACTATTGTACATACTTAGATAGTAATTTAATAGTCTCAAAATAAATTATATTATATTTAAAAATAATGACAATAAAAATTAAAGAAAATAAAATTAAGGAAATATATTATATTTTTAATTTATTTTGTTACCTTGTTCTTTTTATAAAAATTCTTATTTTAAAATACATATGTTTTATTCAATATAAAACATTTTAATTATACTTCATCTAAAATACTACTCTTATTTTTCAATAGAAATTATGTCTTTTATTCTAATTAAAACATTCACCTTTTATTCAATTAAAAACACATTTTTCTTTTTATTTAACATAAGTAAAAATGCATAATTTATCAATTATTTTCTTTTTTTATTTCTCCAATTATTATTATTACTATATATATATATATATATATATATATATATACACACACACACACACTTTTAATTAAAAAAATATTAAATAAAATTGTTATAATAACTTCCTAAATTTTCACTTTTATATTTAATTAATTTATAGTTTCAAATTTATTAAAATTATTTAATAATTATATTAAAATATATATATTATTTAAAGTCCGCGCAATGCGGAGATTCACAACCAATATATATTAAATGTTGAACTTTAAAGTGCTTAAGTAAAAAAATTTGATAAGTGTTTATTTTCATATTTGAATATTCACCCTAAAATCTAATGTATCAATAAATGATAAGCTTTAAAGTCATTAGGCAAAAAATTTGACAAATATTTATCTTCATATTTGAGTATTCACCTTAAATTGTAATGTGTCAAATTCTAAAAAAATCTTGATTTTTATTAAAAATAAAATCTTTATTATAGTTTTTTGGTATTATTTTTTAACTAAAACACTATTATACATATTCTAATACTACTCAAATTCTAAAAGTTTTTGTATACTATGTATTGTTTAATCTCAAATCACTCAATCATTTTTTTAAAAATCAATCAATCAATTTTCCTAAACCATTAGAAATTCTATTTTTAAAAATTTTCTTAATTAAAACACTATTATACATACTCCAATAGTAGTTTAATAGTCTCAAAAAAAATTATGTTATATTTAAAAATAAAATCAATAAAAATTAAAGAAAATAAAATTAATGTAATATATTTTATTTTTAATTGATTTAGTTTCCTTTTTTCTCTTTATAAAATTTCTTATTTTAAAATACATATGTTCTATTCAATATAAACATTTTAATTATACTACATCTAAAATACTACTCTTCTTTTTCAACAGAAATTATGTCTTTTATTTAATTAAAACATTCACTTTTTATTCAATTAAAAACACATTTTCCTTTTTATTTAACATAATTAAGAATGTGTAACTTATCAATTATTTATTTTTTTTCAATTCTATAGGGTGGCATAGATATAGGGGTAGTACCTGGAACCATATCTATACAAAACTCAATCTCTCTGTGAGATGGTAAACCTGGCAACTCCTCAGGAAAAACATCAGGAAACTCACAGGCAACAGGAACATCTGTGAGTGACAACTTCTCCACTGAAGTATCCCTGATAAATGTCAAATATCCCTAACAACCTTTCCTCAGCAACTTCCTAGCCGTAATAGCAGAAATGAGATTCTGAGGTGCTGAACTCATATCACCCACAAACTTAAATTCTTCTTCACCAGAAATTCTGAAAGTCACCTCTTTACTCCAACAATCCACCACGACATAGTGCTGAGATAACCATTCCATACCCAGAATGAAATTAAACTCCATCACATTCAACAGAATCAAATCAGCAGATAATTCTCTACCTCCAACAAGAACTGGATAACCAAAAAGAACAATATTGATGTCCAAAGAATCACTTAGAGGAGTGGGGACAAATAAAGGAAAAGCCATCCTCGAAGCTTGCTAATAAGACTTGGAAGCAAAAATAGGAGAAACGAACGAATGCATGACACCTAGATCAAACAAAATCCATGCATCCAGGTAACAGACATAAACAATACCTGCCACGACTGCATTGGATTCTTGAGCATCTTGCTGAGTGAGATGAAAAACTCTGGCCTGTCCTTGACCTCCCTACTGGCTGGTAGAAGCCTGGTCAATACCTCTAGCACTTCCTCTGGTACCTCTACCACAACCCTACTGGGGAACAAGCTGAGTAGAACTCTGATGATGGGTTGGAGGAAATAAAAAAGGAACAGGTGCAACACTAGCAATCGACTGCTGAGGAAATCGCGGAATCTGCGACTGCTGATTGTAATATCCCGTGTTTTTAAAATATTTTTACACTGTACCGGGATATACAGTGTTAATAATTTTAGTGTATATATTATGAGTTGATATTTATTTAAAACCTATTTTAATTATTGTGTATTATTTACAGTGCTTTATGTAAAATTTTCCCGGGACTTGCATTTTCGGGGAGATTTTCACGTAAATAATTTATTATTAATTATTTTAAATATATTTTCGGACTTGCATGAACTCATACATATTTTTAAATTATTAAACACCGTGTATGTGTGCGATATTTATTTAATTAGGGTTTAATATATATTACCCTAATATTTTATCATTTTATTATTAATTGCTTATTTAAATTAATATAATAATATGTGGTGTGTATTTTTCCCACATATTTTATTTATACACTATATTTTAATATATACATATTATTTTATTATTTTTCTTTTTCTTTTTCTTTTTCTTTTCTTTTTCTTTTCTTTCCTTTTCTTTTTCTTCTTCTTCTTCTTCTTCTTCCTTCTCCCTCGCCCGACCACCCCTCACCACCAACCACTATCTGTCACGCCGATCACCTACCATCAGTGTGCCTCCTGGCTTGCCACCACCGTTCCCAGCCGTCCCCCGCCGCCAGCAGCCTCCTTCCCCGGCGCCGGCAGCCTCTTTTCTTCTTTTGGCCGAAATTTCTTCTCCTCGCCGTCGATAATGATTTCGGCCACCGTTTTCGACACCACCGGTCTCTTTCTTCTCCTTGAGCTCCGGTGAGTGTGATTCTAGCTTTGGTTTGAGCTAAAATGGTCTAGATTTTCTTAGGTTTTGAATTTTCTAATTCGGCCATATTAGGGTTTTTGATTTTTTGAGCTTCGAATTGATTGATTCATGAAAAATACCTTCAAAAATGTTGATACTAGTAGCTTAATATACATGTATGAATTTTTTTGGAATTTTTGGAGATTTTTTGGATTTTTGGGTATTTTTGAATATTTTAATATTATTTTCTAATTTTCGGAAATTAATTATTTAAATTATGAAATTGTGTTTTATGGTTAAATTAGGTGTTGAAATGAATTATAGGAATTTATTTGGAATTTTTATGAATTTCTAAGTATTTATTTTGAATTATTGAAGTTTATGTAATTTTAGGAAATTAGGGTTAATTGTGTTTTTAATTGAATTTAATTGGGTAATTGAGTTTTATTATTGATATTATTGATAAATATGTTAAGAAAATTAATTTTGGATAATTGTATAATTTTTGGTGAATTTTTGAAGTAATTTTAGTATATTTATATATATAGGGGTATTTTGGTAATTTTACCCTAAATTGGCTAAAAATGTAATTTAGTGGTTTTAATAGTTATTTAAAGTATAAAATGATTTCTACAAATTATTTGGTATTTTTAACTAATTAAAACTATTTTTCGTGAATTATTTTCAATTATATATATAATATACGGTTTTTCAAATAAAATGAGCTTTTATCGGTTTTTATAGTGTTTTAAGGTTAATTATGTAATTTCTACCTATAAAATGAATTTCTATGTTATAAGGATATTTTTGGTATTTTCAGAATTGTTCTGTGTTGGTGAACCCCGGTCGGTAGATTGTAGTCTGGAGTCCGACCGAGGGGTTGTGGTTGAGTGTTGAGCTTATTTTTCGAAGTGTATTTCCTTGTAGGGTCGGCTCTACTCTTTTGAGTAGAGAGATGTTTGTTTTACAGGGGAGGTTCTGCCGGATTTTCGGTAGAATTCTCGTAAAACGTGATATCCGGTCGAACCCTGATATCGATTCGATGTTTAATACTCTAGATCGAATTCTAGGATTTCTGTTAGGTTTATTCTAATGTCGGTTATTTATTGTTTGTTTAGTTGCGCCGAGACCGAGGGCTAGTGGACCAGGCCCGTCGGACCCATCTCATGGAGCGCACTAGGGTGAGTTACTATTTTATATATATGTGCTTTAGGATGCATGATTTTAGAAATACATGTTTCATTTTGACTAAATATGCATAAATAACGTGATTTGTATTTAAGTATATTTTTTGGTATATTTTTGGTATATATTAAATTATATGCATGTTTTGTTAATAAATTATATTTAAAAATGTTTTTAAATATATTTCTAGTGTAATTTATGATTTGATTGGATTTATTTGATGTATATATACTCGAAATATACCTGGTTTACTTTTGGTATATTTCTAGTATATATATGGTTTATGTTGATATTTTATTGAACTTCATGCATCATTTATTTTTGTGAATGAATGTTTTATATTTATTAATGAAGGATATCGATAGAACGTGCTACCTAGTGGGCAGCACTAGGACCGAGTACGTATCGGTACGCCTATAGTATTTAGGCTATATTACTAACCATTTGTGGATATTGATGGAATATGATTATTTGATGTGTGAGATATGGTTTGGAGGTGTGATTGCTGAAGCTCGGTTGACCAAGTGTCTCGGGGCCAATCACACTGGCAGTCAGACTGCTGGAGCTCGGTTAACTTAGTGTCTCGGGGCCAATCTACTGTCTAAATGGATTAAGTGGATATATTTGGATTCAGTGAGCTTGTATGGCTAGAGTGTTGTCTAACACTGTTTTCGAGGTGGCGATATTCTAGGGTTCTATGTGATCCTTCATAAAAGATGATTTTTAATAAAATATATATAAAATGATTTTATTGCATCTGTGTGTATTTGCCTGTATATATATTAGATATATATATTGTTGATTGTATGCATTGTCATTTAGTGTGTATGTATATATATTATAGTAATTCACTCAGTGAGGTCTGACTCCCCTCCGTTGATAATTTTTCAGGAGAGTCAACATCTTCAGACCTCAGTAGCAGGCCTGTACGCCGAATTTCTTCCGCCCTGGCTTCTTTGTGTAAACTGCTTACTTGAGTCTTATTTTTATAATCTAGATACTGCAGTAGTTGTAAATTAATCGTGGGATTTTATGTATATTATTTATGTGAAATATTGTATTATATTTGAAACTGGATTTGTATTCAAAGATTTAATATATGAGATGAGATTTGACTTAAATCCAGTTGGTGAAATTAATATTGTGATATTTATGATTTTCATTTCCGCTGCATTATATATTGCTACTATTATTGCATGCTTTATTTTATTTTTAGGCTTGCTACGGGTTCTGGATTCGAAAGAATTCCCATTCCCTAGCGCGGGTCATGGCCCCTGTTTTGGGTTGTGACACTGATACCCGGAATAGGGACACAATCTGGTAAAATGTCCTGTCTGCCTACATCTGAAGTACGTTAACGGTGTCATATAACATGGTCCCTGATGGACTCTACCGTAGGTCTAGCAAACATTGGCAGCTGACTCGGAACTACATCCACTGTTGCTACTCGAAGCACCTGACCCAAGTTTAAATGGTTTACACTGACCTCCACTGCCATGTCTATTGCTCCGATGTACCCGCTGCTACTGTCTTTCACTCTGCTGAGCTGGACCTCTCTGCTGACTACTCGATCCAATCTGGAAACTCGAGTACGGAGTAGTATGGAATCCACCTAATTGTACACCCAACTGGTAATGATCAAGCATAACTCATTGCCTGACTAGCCTCAGCTCAATCTCCTTGGCCAACTTAATCACTGACTCCAGAGTAAGGCCCGTTATAGGCACACTAGCAAATGCAGAACCTAATCCAGTGATGTAGGTAGTGACTACGAAGTACTAGTCTTGCATTAGATCCTCTGCATATCCACCAAGTCGGAGGAACTCTCGAGTATACTCCTCAACAGATCTGTCACCACGAGAAATACTGATCAATTAGAGACGACAACTCATGCGAAGTAGCTTTGGGCAAAATCTCCTCATGAATCGCTCTCTGAATTGAGCCCAAGTCATCGTCAACATATAAGGCTGGATCATCTGAATAAACTAGTCTAGGGCTGGTCCTTCAATAGGAAGGTCAATGATCATGATCCACTGGTACTCGATGTGAGTAGTCCGAGTCCTAGTCAAACGTCCCATCGAAAGCAATCCTGCCAACTCTAGCATAGAACAGAGCTGCCTCAGGGTCAAACATACCCTGCTGATAGGCAGGCTAAACAAGCTGAACTACTAGAGGTACAAAAACATCCTCATACTCAGGCTCTATAGGCTCCTTATCCTGTATCTCTCTCTGTCTACGGTGACCTACTACTCCTCGAGGTTTACCTCTACTAAGACCTCTGTGCCTAACTGGCGACTCAGGAGGTAAAACCTCATCCTAAAGGACTCATCATCCTCAGCCTTTACGACCGGTGGAGTGACAGGCACTCGCCTCCTCAATCTGAAAAGACAAACAAAAGGATTTAGACAAAATAGACAACAGAGGATAACACAGAAGACTAAATCAAGGAATACTTATCAAGACATACTCGAACCTAATTCACTATAGTAGTTTTGAAAGAAAAACACAACACTGAAAACTAGGGCCAAAACTCATATAACTAAGGCCTTGACACATAACTCTGCTCTGATACTAACTTTATCATAATCCAAAATAGGGGGGCCATGACCAATGCTAGGGAATGGGAATTCTTTCAAATTCAGAACTCGTAGCAAGCCTTTAAAGTAAAATAAAAGCATGCAATAATAATAAAATAAACAAAATATCTTGCAGCAAAAATTAAAATCTTATAAGTAATAATATAACTCATCAGCTGATTTAATAACACAAACTCATCTCATATATATAAAATCTTTTAATACAAATTCTCGGTTCAAACCTTTAAAATATAAATCTCATACATATATAAAGCATACATCCCACAACTTAACTACTGCAGTGTCTAGAATACAAAATAAAATCAAGTAAGCAGTTTACATAATAAAGCCAGGGCAGAAGAAATTCGGCGTAAGGGTCTGCTACTGAGGTCTGAGGATGAAGACTCTCCTAAAAAATAATCAACGGAGGGGAGCCATACCTCACTGAGTGAATTGTTATAATATATATACATGCATAACTAAATGACAAATGCACATATTCAATAGTATATATAATAAATATATATCCAAGCAAATACACACGGATGCAGCAAAAATCATTTTATATAACTCTAAAAATAATAACAGTTTATGAAGGAACAAATAGAACCCTAAATGATTGCAACCTTAAACAGTGTTAGACAACACTCTAGCCACACAGGCTCACTTATTCCAAATAAATTCACTTGCTCCATTTGGACAGTAGATTGGCCCCGAGACAGTAAGTCAACCGAGCTCCAATAGTTTGACTGTCAGTGTGATTGGCCTCAAGACACTTGGTCAACCGAGCTCCAGTAATCACACTTCAAATCACAACTCACAACAAATCAAATCAATCCAATCAATATCCACAAATAGGTTAGTAATTCAACCTACAATCTATTGTCGTACCGGTACGTACTCGGTCCTAGTGCCACCCACTAGGTAGCACGTTCTATTGATATCCTTCATTTAAAATAAATCCATACATTCATAAAATAAATGATGCATGACATTAATTACAATAACAATATAAACCATATATTTACTAGAAAAATACCAAAAATAAACCAAGTATATTTCGAGTATATATACGTCAAATAAATTCAATTTAATTATAAAATAAACTAGAAATAAACTATATATATACTTAAAAACATTTTAAGTATAATTCAATAATAAAACATTCATTTAATTTAAAATGTACTAAAAATATACCAAAATATACTTAAAATATACCTAAGCAATTATTGAATCATTTATGCATAATTCATACAATTAAAACATACATTTCTAAAACATGCAACCCTAAAACACGTATATATAAAATAACAACTCACAGTTGTGCGCTTCTCGAGACGGGTTCGACGGGCCTGGTCCACTAGGTCTTGGTCTCGGCGTAACTAAACAAACAAACGATAATATGAAATCAAAATAAATCTAACAAAATTCTAGAGACTCGATCTAGAAAATTGGACATAAATTAGGAATAGAGATTTGACCGGATGTCATGTTTTACGAGAATTCTACCAAAAATTTGGCAGAACCTCCCCTGTAAAGTGGACATCTCTCTACTCAGAAAGTAGAGTCGGTCCTATAAGAAAACACACTTCGGGTATAAATAGTCACACAACCCCTTGGTTAGACTCCCAAACTACAATTCTACCGACCGAGGTTCACAATTCACGAAATAACACATAACACATTTAAATTCCAAAATACCGAAAATACCATTTAATAATCAAAATATAGCAAATTAGATATTTAAAACACTGTAAATAATTATTTTACCGATAATTACAATAAAACCCTAATTTTTGTAAAATATTATTAAAAATCAACAATTCTCGATAAATTCATAAATATTAACTGAAATTCATTTTATAAATCCAAATTACATAATTAGCCCAAAAACATATTAAAAATCATTAAAAACTCATTTATTTATAAAAATAGTATATTATATATAATTTGAAAATAAATTTTGAAAAATAGTTTTAATTAGTTAAAAATAGTAAATAATTTGTAGAAATCATTTTTATACCTCAAATAATTATTAAAACCAATTTAATTTAATTTTTAACTAATTTATTACCAAATTACCAAAATACCCCTAATTATATATAAATTCACATAATACACTATAATTATTCAAAAATTCACTAAAAATTATACAATTGCTCAAAAATTAATTTCTCAATATATAATTCAATAAAATGAATAATTATACTCAATTAACCAATTAATTTTAACAAAATACTCATTTAACCTAATTTTCTAAAACTCACCTAAACTAAATAAATTCATAATAATTATACAAAAATCACAAAAATTACAAATTAGATTCTAAAATTCATTTTAACCCCTAAAAACACCATAAATCACAATTTCACAATTTATTTAATTAATTTACGAAAATTAGAAAATATTAATAAATAATAAAAAATTCACAAAAATCAAAATAAATTCCAAAAATTCTAAAAAAATTACAGGATGTATATTGAGCTACTAGGAACAATCTTTGTGAAGGAACTTAGCTTGAATCATTAGAATAAAATTTCAAAAAATTAAAGAACTCAAAATGACCAAAAATGAAAATTGGTTACCAAAGAAAATCTAGACCAAATCAACTGAAACCAAGCTTAGAAATGCACTCACCGGAGCTCAAGGAAGAGATAGAGACCAGCGGTGTCCAATTTGGTGGCCGAAATCATGGTGATCGGAGATGAATTCGAATTTCGGTTTCTCAGGTTGAAAATGGCCAAAACTCACTGGAAATGGAAGCAACAGGCGGTGGAGGAAGCTAGAGAGGGTGGTGGCATGCCAGACGGCACACCGACGGTGAGGGAAGGAGCTAGCAACGATGGAAATGGAGGTGGGGTGTGTCAGGGAAGAACAGGGGATGGTAAAGTTTGTAAATAAAGTAAACTTTATATATATATATATATATATATATATATATAATACATATTAATTAAATAAAACTATATAATATATACTTAATTAAAAATAACCCTAAAATGCTAAGTATGTATATATATGCATGTATATGTATATATATTAATATGATAATTAAAATCATGCATGGACTCATGCAATTATGTAAAACAGACTAACATAATTAATAAATATTTATTTAGGTTTTAATTTTTCCAAAAATAACATTCTCAGAAAAATTTTACGTAAGAAATTTAAAATAATTTAAAATAACTTTAATAATTATCAAACTAATTAATTAATCAAATATATTTATCAAAATTATTAACACTGCATATCCCGATGCAGTTTAAAATTATTTAAAATCTCGAGATATTACAGAAGGTCTAAGAGTGTTAGCTAGACTTTTACTTTTCTTCCATCTCTTTTAGTTCTTATCTTAACTTCCCACTGATCTTATATGTATTTAGCTCATTGTAATAATTTGATATTTTATAAATTATTAAATTAATTTTTAAAATATACAGTGTTAATAAATATTTTATTAAATTATTAAATTATGGTTATTTTGTGAAATTTGATTAAATCCAAGTGTTGGTATTTTATTTTATTATGGTATTACTATTAAATCGAGAATTAAAAATTTAATTTATTGTTATATATTATTTAATAATATTATTATTGTTATTAATTGTGCATAGTGTTAATTTAGAGTATTTATTATATTTTAATATTTGTGGTGATTTCAATTAGAAAAGTTAATATTTAATTTAAAAATATTATTTTTATATTGTTTCATCTTTTTCTCTTTATATATATAAACAATTTTTTTCCTTTCCCTCTCTCTTTTCCTTCCTTTCTCCCCTTTCCTCTCCTTTCCCTTCTTCTTCTTCTTTTTCTTTTCCATGATTTGCAAAACAACTGCACGCCACCTACACATCGCCACTTGCTGCCTCCCCAGCTCGCCATCGCTGCCACTTCTTCCTACTTCCTTCCTCTTCCCTCCTACCACAGCCATTTTCTTCCCTCTCCCCCTCGTTTTCTCTCGGTGTTGAGAGCTTAGAAATCACGTTGGCGGCGATTTCAGCAATGACATGGGCTAAGGTCGGTCTCATTTAAAAGATCATTTCTTAAGCTTCATTTCTCCCACGGTAATTTATCCTATTAACTTCGATTTGAGCTTCAATTTTGATGATTTATATTTAGGGTTCATAATTTTATTTGTTGATTTTTAGTTCAATTGGTTTGAATTATGTGAAATTGAGTTTAGATTAGTTAAATTAGAGTTGTAAGATTTTCAAAAATGTGCTTAAAATCAATTTTGGAGATAGTTGAATTTTGAGCACTATTTCAGCTCAGATACTATTCACAGAACTGTCCCAGCTTGGAAAATGTTTTTTATTTTTAATAAATTCTACTAGTTATTTTTAGCATGTTTTGTTAAGAAAGTATATTGAAATTTTGTTCCCATTATTTATTATAAATTTTGAAAGTTTATGTGAAAATTAGATTTTTGGAAAAATTATTATAAATTAGTAAATTTTGTATTTTAATTGAAATTATTGTTAATTAGTATGTTTTGGATAATTTTGGAGTAATAAATGGTATTAAAATAATTTTTATGAATTATTTACTCTTTTTAGCTAATTAATAATAATTTCTGAAAATATATTCAAATAATATTTTTATTTATTATTTTTATGATTAAATGGATTTTTAACTATTTTATTATATAAATGAGAAATTTAAATAATTATTTGTAAATTATGCTATTTAATTTTGAATATTTGAAAAATGGATTTTTATTAATATTATTTAATTAGATTTGAGATTTTATTAATTAGTTTGAAAATAAATATCTTTGACGCTTTTATTGTTTAAATTGTTGAGTTTTGGTATTATTGATTTTTATAGATTTTAGTGATTTTTAATATTTATTATTAAATTATTGATCTTTGTGTATGTTGATTCTTGGTTGAGCAATTTATGCAGTTTGGGGGTCCAACCCAAGAAGTTAAGCATTTGAGAATATTTGAAGTATGTTTGCGTGCAGAATCGGCTCTACTTTTAGTAGAGAGACGTCTATTTCACAAAGGAGACTGTTGAATTTTGGGTAGAATTCTTGTAAAATGTGATATCGGGTCAATTTTGAGTTTTTTATTTTTGGTTGAGTCATGTCCTAGATTGAGTCATTCTTTAGAATTTTTGGAAGTATAAAATTAAGATTTCGATTCTAATATTAATATTATTATTATTTATTTATTTTTCTATAGTTGCGCTAAGGCCAAGGCCTACAGGACCAGACCAGACCAGTCTAGTTCTTTTAGAGGAGCACACAACTGTGAGTTATTATCATATATATACATTGCATGTAGATTAATATTATTAGCATTCATATATATTAATAAATATGAATTTAATTATACTCATTTCATTAAATTATATTTATTATTGTTAATATTCATATTTATGATTTTCCATAGAAATATTGAGAATATTTATTTTTGATAATATATATTGTAATATTTTTATCTTGAATTTTCATTATTTGATTACAAAAGAAATATTTGAAGGATAGCAATAGAACATGCTACCTAGTGTGCTACACTAGAACTGTATTTTCACCACTACGTTAGATGTTAGGGTTGATACTATGAAATTAGTAATGTGAGATATAAATAATTGAATATTGAGATTTATGGTGAGAGAGTGGTGTGATTGCGGGACCTCGATTGGCCTAGTGTCTCAAGGCCAGTCTACTATCCAAAAATGAAAAAAAGAAATATTTTAGAATTAAGTGAGCCTGTTGGCTAATGATGTTCAATGATCAAGGTTGTGGAATATTTTAGGGTTTTTCTCCGATCCTTCACCCTAAAGAAAAAAAAAATGCATCTATTATTATATGAAAGTGGATTTTAGCATATGTATGAAATGCATATATATATATATATATATATATATATATATATATATATATATATATATATATATAAATAGTAATAATAATAATAATAATAATAATAATAATAATAATTATTATTATTATTATTATTATTATATTGATGCTTGATTGTATATGACTTTAGGTTGCATGTATATATTTTATAATAATTCACTCAGTGAGTTCTGACTCCCCTTAATATTTTTTTCAGGATCTTCTACTTTAGACCTCCCTAGTAGAATTCTTCATCAGACTCTTTCCTCTTAAGCTAATTTATGTAAATACTGAACTGTTATTTTTCTTGTATTTTAGTATTCACTGCAGTAGTAGTGTTATTGTGGTAGTATTGTGTTGTATTAGTTAGAGATATTGTATTTGAATCTTGTATGAAGATATTTTTATTATATTGTGATATAAAGATTTATTTATTTTATATTAATTAAAGTTTTTTATTGTTGATGTATTTTTGTACTATATTTGCATGTGTTTTTATTTTAAGGCTTGCTACGGGTTCTGGATTTGAAAGAATTCCCATTCCTTAGTGTTGGTCATGACTTTTCGGTTTGGGTCGTAACAAAGTTGGTATCAGGGCCTAGGTTTTTAGTGTTATAAACCTACGTTATTAGAGTTATGTTTTCTTTGAAACTACTACAATAAATTAGGTTCAACTATGTCTTTGATAAGTTTTCCTTAATTTTTTTTTCTATGTAATCATTAGGATGTCTATTCATCATTTGTTTGTTATTTATTTTATTTGAATTTCATTAGTTTTTATCTTTTCAGAATGAGGAGACGAGCATGTGTCACTCCACCAGTCGTTGAGGCCGAGGATAATGAGTCCTTTTAGGATGAGGTTCTAACCCTAGAGCCACCAGTTAGGTGCAAAGGCAGAGGCAGAGGTAGACCTCAAGGAGCGACAGGTCAACGTAGGTAGAGAGAGCTACAGGATGAGGAACTTGTGGAGCAGGAGTATGAGGAAGCTACTATACCTCCAGCCACATCGCAGATGCAACCTGTTTATCAACAAGGTATGTTTAACCTTGAGGTAGCTTTATTTTATGCTAGAGTTGGTAGCATATCATTTAATGAGACTACATATCCTCTAGATTTTTTGTATGCCATTAAGACGAGGACTAAGACTGCTCACACCAAATATCAGAGGATTATGATCATCGAGTTATTTGTTGAAGGGCCAACCTTGGGTTAGTTTATTCAGGTCATCCAGTTGTATATGATGACACTCACCTAGGCTCAATTTTGAGAGAAGTTCATAAGGCATTTCTGTCTAGAGCCTGTGTAGATGAGCTAAAGACTCCGACTGACGAGTATTACTATAGGTGACAAATCGCTAGAGGAGTACACCAGAGAGTTCCTTAGATTGGGACAATATGTAGAGAACCTGATGAGAGATCAGTACTTTGCGATCAGTACATATTTCATTGGTTAGGTTCAGCTTTCACTAGGATGCCTACTGTAGGCCTGACTCTTGAGCCTATGATAGAGTTGGCCAAGGAGATAAAGCTTAGATTGGTCAGGCAGAGAGTTATGCCTAATTATTATTATTTGGGAGGTGTCCAAGGAGGAGGATCTCAGAGCACTTAGTACACCACCTTTCATATTGGCTCTAGAAATTGGCAGAAAGGATCTTATTAGAAGGGCCATAGACCTCAGTAGAGAGTCCACAGGAGTAGCAGACATGGCCGTGGTGGACCATACAAACCTATTAAATTTAGTTTAGGTGCTACTAGCAGTTGTAGCGGCTAAAGTTTTCACCCTCACCCAGCAAGATGCCTAGGCATATAACACCATTGTTGCATGTATACTTCATGTCTGTTATTTGGATGCTAGATTCTTGATTGATCCGAGTGCCATATATTCTTTCATGTCTCCTATTTTTACTTTGAAGTCATGTTAACAAGCTTTAAGGATGGTTGTAGACACCCAATTTGGGGATGACATGTTATGGATACAACAAAGGACTCCAATGATGAAAATGTCTTCGATGTTTAATCTTTAAAAAATTCTAAAGGCTTTTAAGGAAGAATTTAATGTTTTCAAGGACTAAATTGCAAAGTTCTTTTTAGGACCTAATTGTAAAATTTAAATTTTTCTAGGGGCCTTTTCATAATTAAATGTTAAAAAAAATATTGCAAGTTGGAATTCCATAATTCCGATTGGAATTATGTAAATAATTCCAATCGGGATTGTACAATTCCGATAGAAATTTCACAATCCCTGTCGGAATTAAACTCTTCCATTTTCCTATTTCTAATTATTCCAATTTTAGGTGGTTTAAATTTCCTAATTAATTTAATCCTAAATTGGTTTAAACTTCCTAATTAATTTAATCCTATTTGGTTCAAAATTCCTAAATACACTTTAGGAATGAGAATCACATTAGGATTAGGGTTAGGCTTCCTAGTTCCACTATAAAAGGGGAGCTAAAGGGAGGAGAAAAAAAAAGAAAAAGGGATAAAAGGAAAAAAAAGAGGAGAAGAAGAGAAGAGCGTAGAAAAGAAGGAGAGGAGAGAAAGAAAATTGTGATTTTATTTTTCTTAATCAAAAAATTACTTTTGATTCATCAATTAATTCAAAGACTTGTGAAGAATTTTTGAAGAAAAGATTCAAAGACTTATCAAGAACGGTGAATCACAAATCTAAGGAGCACCCTAATCATCTATAAACGTATTATATTATTCTATTCTTCTTTTATTTATTTATTTGTTTATTTATTTGTTTATTTATTATTCTATTTATTTTATCATAATTTATTCATTAATTATTATTTTATTTTTTTATGGTGATTATAGAGGAAAACACATGGTGATCATATGAGGGAGATGAATTTTATTGGAAATCCACATAAGACCATGGATAAAACCTCGTAGAGACTTAGTTTCTAGGGTTTTATTTTTTATTTTTATTGTCTTTATTTTTATTTTATTCTTTATTTTTATTTTTTTATTAATTATTTTATGAATTAATGTAATAGCCCCAATAGTGGGAATAGTAATAAAATTATGTGTGTGGTTGCATGATTTTTTATTAAATTGGTAAGTAAAATTAGGTTTCAATTTGGTAATCATTTAAAATCAATGGAGGAAGTAGATTAATTTAGGTTGCATGTTAATAAAAATTAGGGTTTTAGTAAGGATTAAATTAGTTATTAATTTGATCTTATTTAATTGTTTTTTTTTATGTTTTTTTATTTGTTTTTGAGCTTATTTATTATTTTTGTGTGTTTGGGGCCTTAAGCCCATTTCAGATTTTGATTTGTTTATTTTTAGCCCATATCATTTAATAATTAATTAGGTTTAATTAATTAAAATATATTTTTAGGTCCATAATTAATTAGATTTTAGGTTAGAAATACCTTTAGGCCCATTTAGTTAATTAGACATAGGCCCACTTAATTTAATTTAATTAATTTAGACTTAGCTCACTTAATTTAAGCCCTTTTTCATAATTTGTAGATTTAAGATCATTATTTAATTAAAACATGTAGAATTAAGCCTGTTAATTTAAATACCTTCATAATATGTAGATTTAGGTCCATTTTTAGAATTAAAATTAGTAAACTTAGGTTCATTTAATTAAAATTAAAAGGAATTAGGTCTTTTGGTTTACTTATAATTTAAAACATGTAGACTTAACTCCTTTATTTAAAATCCATGTAGATTAGACTAACCTAGGGGTTATGTGATTGAATGCATTATTTACTTGTATATTTCATGACTAGTTTGCCTTGGAGTTTATTGTTTTGGGTTTATATGAAATTGCATGTAAATAGAGGATAAGATAGTAATTCATAAAGTAATTCTAAATGAACGCAAGACTGAAAGAAGTTAGTATTTCGTATCTAGAATCTCCTGGTTGTGGTGCTAGATTTCTTTTAAGGAATCGAGTACCACCTTTTTTATATGTCCCAGTTATTACCCTGGATGGCGACTCCTCATCTCCACGCTATGTCTTTGTGAAAATGGTTAGTGTGTTCTCTAGAGCCTTATGCTCAAACAGTGATGCGGTTGCTAAAATCTTGGACGCGTGCTAAACCCCGTCGTCTATAATGGCATTTCCTTTATTTGTTGCCACTCCTCTAAATGATTCATTAGACACTAACATGGTTCTTTTTCTAGATGTTTGGTGTTAGTGGGAGGTAGAGAATTATCAGTGGAATTGGTGTTGTTATATGTGATGGAGTTTTATGTGATCCTTGGTATGGATTGGTTATCTC
The DNA here is from genome assembly GCA_947683625.1 of Mallotus nudiflorus. Classification (NCBI taxonomy): domain Eukaryota; kingdom Viridiplantae; phylum Streptophyta; class Magnoliopsida; order Malpighiales; family Euphorbiaceae; genus Mallotus; species Mallotus nudiflorus. The sequence continues at coordinate 1,222,204 of CANTUR010000187.1, read as the reverse complement.
AACACTATGTCATTGTTGATTGTCAGAGTAAAGAGGTAATTTTTAGAATTTTAGATGAAGAAGAGTTTAAGTTTGTGGGTGATAAGAGTTTTGCACCTCAGAATCTTATCTCCACTATCATGGCTAGAAAGATGCTGAGGAAAGGTTGTCAGGGATACTTGGCACTAGTCAAGGATACTTCAATGGAGAAGCTATCTCTCATGGATGTTCCAGTAGCTTGTGAGTTTCCTAATGTCTTTCCTGATGAGTTGCCAGGTTTACCACATCACAGAGAGATTGAATTTTGTATAGATGTGGTCCCAGGTACAACTCCTATTTTGATGCCACCCTATAAAATGGCTCTTACAAAATTGAAGGAATTAATAGAGCAGTTGCAAGGTTTATTGGACAAGGGTTTTATTAGACCCAGTGTTTCTTATTAGGGTGAACCAGTCCTGTTTGTGAAGAAGAAGAATAGTACACTTAGACTGTGCATTGATTACAGAGAGTTGAATAAGTTGATAATGAAGAATAAGTATCCTTTTCCGAGGATAGATGATTTGTTTGATCAACTTTAGGGTGCACAGTGCTTTTCCAAGGTTAACTTAAGGTCAGGTTATCAACAGTTACAGATTAGTGAAGTCGATGTTATTAAAATGACATTCCGCACTAGATATGGTCACTATGAGTTTCTAGTGATGTCCTTCGGGTTAACTAATGCACCAACTACTTTCATGGATTTGATGAACAAGGTGTTCAAACCATTTGTGGATCAGTTTTTAGTGGTCTTCATTGATGATATACTGATGTATTCAAAGAGTATAGAGGAGCAAGTATATCACTTAAGGATAGTACTGCAGACATTGAGAGAACATCAACTTTATGCTAAATTCTTAAAGTGTGATTTTTGGATGGAGAGTGTTGCATTCCTTGCACACATAGTATCTAAAGATGGTATGCAGGTTGATCCATAGAAGATTGAAGTAGTATCTAAATGGCCCAAACTAACATTAGTCATTAAGATTCAAAGTTTCCTGGGTTTGGTTGGGTACGATAAGAGATTTATGAAGAATGTGAAGTTCACATGGTCAGATGCTTGTGAGGATAGTTTTCAGTTACCGAAGGAAAAGTTTACCATAGCTCCAGTTCTGACTTTACCTAATGGAGAAGATAAGTTTACTATATATTATGATGCCTCTAGAGTCAGCCTAAGTTATGTGTTAATGCAGATTGGTAGGGTGATAACTTATGCTTCGAGGCAGTTGAAGAAGAATGAATAGAATTATCTTACTCACGACCTAGAGATGGTAGCAGTGATCTTTGCTCTCAAGATCTGGAGACATTATTTGTACAGGGTGACTTATGAGATTTTCACAGATCATAAGAGCTTGAAGTATATTTTCCAGTATAGAGATATGAACTTGAGGGAAAGAAGATGGTTGGAATTGCTGAAGGATTATGATTATGATATCCTATACCATTTAGGCAAAGCTAATATGGTAGCAAATGCTTTGAGTAAGAAGTCCTCAAGTAGTCTTGCTCACATTAATGTGGAGAGGAGACCTTTGATATGAGAGTTGTATAAGTTAGTGGATTAAGGTTTAATAATGAAGATTAGCATATCAGGAGGACTACTAGCTCAGTTCAGAGTGAAATTAATATTGAGAGATAGGATTAAGGCAGCTCAGAGTCGAGATCCTATTTTAGCATAGCTTAAGGAGAATGTTCATAAAGGGAAGTTCATTGATTTTACACTAGATGATGAAGGTGTTTTATAGATTAGTGGTAGATTATACATTCTTGAAGTGGATAATTTGAGAGAAGAGATCCTTGAAGAAGCTCATTCTACAGCTTATAGTGTACATCTAGGTGTTACTAAAATGTACCACATCATTAGGATTTGTACTGGTAGGATGGATTGAAGAAGGATGTAGCTGATTATATTTCTAAATGCTTGACTTGTTAGCAGGTGAAAGCTAAGCATTATAAGCCTTATAGGAAGCTTCAACCTCTTCCTATTCCTGAGTGGAAATAGGAGAGAATTGCTATGGATTTTATGACTGGGTTACCTTATTCAAAGGATGGATTTAATTCCATCTGGGTGATTATAGATAGGTTAACCAAATAAGCTCACTTATTACTAGTTAAAGCTATTTATTTTGTAGCCAAGTTGGCTAAGCTGTATGTTAAGCATATTATGTGCCTTCATGGAGTGCTTGTTTCCATTGTATCTTATAGAGGTTCTGTTGACCATTTGCATGATCAAACTCCTAATTTTGGACTTTGAAAAATAATTTTTATACTAATAATTTTAATTAAGTGTGTAGGGAATTTTATACCAAACATATACCAATCATATACACTTTTGGATGAATAATGACTTTTCAGGCTGATTGAACCTATAAAATTGAAGAAGACTTTTGACATATTTAGAGCTCTTAAATGAGAAAATAATCTTCTTCACTTTTGAAGTAGACATCTTAAGCTTTCTAGATTGAGCTTTCTTGTCAAAATCCAAGTTCATTTGGGTATGAAAATCTTCATTCGAAGTCAGTATGTGCAGCTTGCATTTCAGTTTACATAGCTCTTGGTATTTCAGCAACATCTTGAGCCACAGATGTCCGATTGAGGTGATTCAAAGTTTATAGAAAGATAAGAAAATTTTATACAACTTTTATTAAGGAATTTTTGGTCGAATCAATCTTCTTCAGTCCTTTTCACGAGCATATTTTGAAGTGCTCATGAGCTATCCTTCAATGGAGCCTTTAGAGCACATTTTTGCCAAAAAATGGCAGCACCCCTCATGAGCGCTCATCGTGAGCTTTTTGCTCATGACTTGCTTATGAGAAAACCTCTAATAGCATTCCAATAGGAATTTTTGAATGCAACAGATATATTTTCACCCCTCACGAGCACTGTTCACTCGTGAGCCACTCTTGAGCATCCTTTGAGCTGTCAAAAGTCCAAGAATTGATTCAAAATAAATTCTAAATATTGGAGACATGATTGATACATCCAAAAACTACATTTTTAAGTGTTTTTCTATATAAACACAACTTATAATTCAATTGAAAGGTTAAGAAAACTTGTTTAACATTCATCATTTTCTTAAACCTTCAATTAAGCTCTTAAACTTTCCTTAAACAAATTCTTTATGTATAACTCTTGTGAGAGTTGGTGAGTGATTAGAATAGACATTATTATTCTTCTATTTTCTAGATTTAAAAAATAGGAAGTGAGATTCTATTCTAAAGGAATTGGTTTAAGTGTTTAGCCATTAAAACACTTAGGAAATTGGTTTTAGTGTGAGCCTTAAAAACAATTGTAATTTGGTTTTTGAGTGAGCCTTAAAAAATCAAGTTGTAAGGTTATAAGAGTGAGCCATAAAACTCTTGTGTATTCTTAATCTTATGAATAAGATTGTGGGTGATTAAAAAATCCTAACTTGGGAATAAGTTAAGTGGAGATGTAGGATTATTATTAAATCTGAACTCCTTAAATATTTGGGTTCTTCATTCTTCCTTCTCAACTCTTACTCAATTCTTGCAAAGAATTCCTTTAATTTCCTATTTTTGTTTGATAGTCCTATTCACCCCCCCTCTAGGACTCTTTCAATTGGTATCAAAGCTTGAATTCTAGGTACTTCATTGCTAGAATACAAGATCATGGGGAGTGCATCTTAAAAACATCTCTTCTCTTAGATCATTCTTTGATGGTAGTGACTATCCACATTAGAAATTCAAAATGGAATTATATCTTGATTGTGATTTCATCAAACTTTAGGATATTGTCCTAAGAGGTTGGGAACCACCTATAACCATCATTAATGGTGTGATAACTACTCTTGCAAGAAGCCAATGGAGTGTTGATCAAAAGGAAGAAAATCATAAAAATAAAAAGGCTATGATTACTCTAGTCTCCTCCATGATAAGAGAAGAAGGAGGCAAGCTTCAACATTGCATTTTGGCTAAATAAATGTGGGAGACCTTAGAGAATAACTATGAAGGCAACATTCAAGTAAGAAGCAAGAAGGTTCAACTTCATATGTATGAATATGAACTCTTCAAAATGAAGCCTAAAGAATCAATCATGGAGATGACAAACTGTCTTAATGCTCTCCTCACAACCCTCAAGAAATTTGGAAAACATTTCTCCAAAGAAGAGGTAAACAACAAGATTCTAAGAATCCTACCTAAGAAGGATTGGGAATCTCGTGTTACCTCAATTGAGGATGCTCAAGACCTCTCTACTCTATCAACCGATGTGCTCATTGGTAAGCTCTTAACACATGAGCTCACCATGAAGCAAAGAGGTGAAGAACAAGAAGAGAAAGAAGAAAAGAAAAAGAGCATTGCTCTAAAAGCTCTTTAAGAAGATAGTGAAGAGGAAAGCATCAAAGATTCTAGTGATAAAGATGGTGACATTGCCATGCTCACTAGAAATTTCAAGAAGTTCTTAAGAAAGAAAAATTTCTTAAGAATAAGGGACTTCAACAAGAAGTTTGAAGGAGATGGAAGGAAGAAAACAAAAGAGGTTACTTGCTATGAATGTAAGAAATTGGGACACATTAGAAGTGAATGTCCTAAAATCAAATTCAAAAGCAAAAGAGCAAAAGATAAGAAGAATGCATTCAAATCTACTTAGGATGATTCCTTCGAATCTGAAGAGGAAGAGGAACAACAAGAAGTTTCCAACCTTTGCTTCATGGCCATTGAAAACAAAAATGAGGTACCATCCACTTCTTATTCTTCCTTTGATGATTGTGATGAATATTGTGATGATGATGATGAGAGCTCTATTGTGAGCAAATTACTTGTTAAATACAAAAGTTTGTTATTTAAGAAGAAATAATATAAATATGAGTTAGCTAGCTTAAATAAGGATTTTGAATGTTTAAAAATTGATTTTGCTAAACTTGTTGCATCAAATGAAAAACTTATAAGTGATGCTAAATCTTCTAATTCTTTGGAAGACCAACTTAAGAAAGAAAATGATGAAAATCATAAGCTTTCTAAGGAAGTCTTAGAATTAAAGAATTCCATTGCTAAATTTAAGAGAGGAAAAGAAACTTTAGATAGTCTTCATGACTCTCAAAAATTTCATGGAGATACCCATGGAATTGGATATAAAAATGGAATGTCTTCATCATCCTCATCACATATTACTTTTGTTGAAGCTTCATATGATTCTACTCCTTCAACCTCAAATAAGATTCAAGCTAAAAAATCTCATGTGTTAAATAGCAAGGCAAAGTCTCATGAGATTAACCCTTTATTAACACAAAGAGGTAAGACTCAAACTAGAGCATCTCAACCTAAACATGCTTATATGTACACTAGACATAATTATAATAGGCATGCTGCATAACACAATGCTCATAAACATATTACACAAACTTATTAAAATATTCATCACCATTTCCAATGATGTCTCACTCAATGTCACAAAACAATAAGAGATACACACAACACCAAAGGCATGTTGCATATGCTAGGAAAGCATATCATCCTAGGAGAAATAAATTTGAAAATGTTGTATGTTCATATTGCATGATCAAAGGACATACCAATAATGTGTGCTTTTATAGAAAACTATACATGAATTTTCTTCCTTTGGATTATCTTGAAACTAACCAACCTAGACCAAGAAAGGTTTGGGTTCAAAAGAACATTTAAAATATTTTATGTAGGTGTGCTTGAAATTCGCAAGAATAAAAAGTAAGTGGTATCTCAATACTGGATATTCAAGGCACATTATGGGAGACAAGGAGCAATTCAACAAACTTGATGCTAAGGATGGAGGACACGTTACCTTTAGTGATAATGCAAAAGGAAAAATTATTGGCATTGGAGAAATAGGTAACCCTCAATCCTTATCTATACATCATGTGTTGTTTGTTGATGGTCTTAAACATAATTTGCTAAGTATAAGTCAATTATGTGATATAGGAAATAAGGTAACTTCTATCATAGAAATTGCTTTGGTAGTAGTCTTGATGAAGACAAAGTAATTTTTAGTGGTGAAAGAGTAGATAACGTTTATGTTATTGATTTGAATAAAATTGATAACAAAGACATAAAATGCTTAATGTCAATTTCCCATGACACATGGACAAGGCATAGAAGGTTAGGACATGCAAATTTTGAGCTTTTGAATGATCTTTGTAAACATGAACTTGTTATTGGTTTACCTAAGCTTGAATTCATTAAGGATAAACCTTGTGATGCTTGTCAAAAGGGAAAACAATCTAAGTCTTTATTAAAGCTAAAAAATGTAGTGTCCACTTCTAGACCACTTGAACTTATACATATGGATTTGTTTGGACCAACTAGAGTCGCTAGTCTCAGTGGAATGCACTATGCTTATGTATTGGTTGATGATTACTTTAGATACACTTGGGTGTATTTTCTTTGCTCATAAGAATGATGCATTTAAAGCTTTTGAAAATTTTTCAAAAAGAGTTCAAAAAGAAAAAGGATTTTGTATTTCATCCATTAAAAGTGATCATGGAACCGAATTTGAAAATGAATTTTTCAAAAACTATTGTAATGAAAATGGTATTTCTCATACATTTTCATCTTCTAGAACTCCTCGACAAAATGAGGTAGTTGAAAGGAAAAATAGAACTCTTATGGAAATGGCTAGAACAATGCTTCATGAGTATAATTTGCCTCTATACTTTTGGGCAGAAGCCATTAACATAACTTGTTATATTTCAAACTGAGTTTTCAAAAGACCAATTTTAATTAAAACATATTATGAGCTATGGAACAATAGAAAACCCAAAATCTCATATCTAAGAGTATTTAGATGCAAGTGCTTTATATTGAACACCAAGGATAATCTTGGAAAATTTTATTCCAAAGCCAATGAAGGAATTTTCCTAGGCTATTCCATCTCTAGCAAAGCATATAAGGTCTTTAATAAGAGAACTCTAGTAGTTGAAGAGTCAATGCATATGGTAAATCAAACTCATTTGATCCTAGAAAGGATGTTTGTAGTGTTAATGATCTTATAGGTGACAATGAGATTATGGAAACACAAGAAGAAAATGCTAGTAAGCCTTTGGAACTTGAAGATCCAGGCAAGAAGGAAAATGAGGAGATACCTTAACCTACATTGAAGGATGAACTTCCAAAGGATTGGCAATTCAAGAAAGCTCACCCTCAAGACCTCATTATAGGTGACACTACAAAAGGGGTAACTACTAGATATAAACTCAAGTCTATTATTAATTTAGCTTTCATTTCTTAAATTGAACCCAAAAATGTTGATGATGCTTTGAGTGATGAATTTTGGGTGCTTGCTATGCAAGATGAGTTAAATAAATTTGAGAGAAACAAGGTTTGGACCTTGGTTCCTAGACCTAAACATCATCCTATTATTGGAACCAAATAATTGTTTAGAAATAAGATGAATGAACAAGGTGTCATAACTAGGAATAAAGCTAGACTAGTAGCTAAAGGTTATAATCAAGAGGAAGGAATTGATTATGATGAAACCTTTGCCCCCATTATAAGGTTAGAAGCTATTAGGATGTTACTTGCATTTGCATCATACATGGATTTTAAAATTTATCAAATGGATGTTAAAAGTGCATTTCTAAATGGTTTTATTAAAGAGGAGGTATATGTTGAACAACCTCCGGGTTTTGAAAAATTTGACTCTCCAAGTCATGTTTTTAAATTATCAAAAGCATTGTATGGATTGAAACAAGCTCCAAGAGCTTGGTATGAAAGATTGAGTAACTTTTTACTAGAGAAAGGTTTCTCTAAAGGAAAGGTTAACACAACTCTTTTCATAAAGAAATCCAAGCATGATTTATTAATTGTTCAAATTTATGTTGATGATATTATTTTTGGTGTTACTAATCATTACTTGTGTGAGGAATTCTCTAAGCTAATGCAAGGATAATTTGAGATGAGTATGATGGGAGAACTCAAGTTCTTTCTTAGACTTCAAGTCAAGCAATGTAAAGATGGAATTTTCATTAATCAAACCAAATATGCAAGGGACATTCTCAAGAAGTTTGGAATGGATGGAGCTAAATCAAGAACAACTCTAATGAGTACCATAACCAAACTTAACAAGGATGAGAATGGCAAACCAGTTGATGAAAAGCGATTTAGAGATATGATCGGATCCCTTCTTTATTTAACCGCTAGTAGACCCGATATTATGTTTGCTGCTTGCTTGTGTGCTAGATTTCAATCAAGTCCTAGAGAGTCTCATTTGAATGCTATCAAAAGAATTTTTAAATATCTTTGTGGTACAATGCATTTAGGACTTTGTTATCCTAGGAGTTCTTCCTTTGACTTGATTAGTTATTCTGATGCTGATTTTGTCTGTAGCCTACTAGATAGAAAAAGGACTTTCGGAACTTGTCAAATTTTAAGAAATTGCTTAGTTTCTTGGTTTAGTAAGAAATAAGTTTCTGTTGCCTTGTCCACCACCGAAGCAGAATACATGGTGGCTAGTTGTTGTTGCACCCAAGTTCAATGGCAAAAACAATAACTTTTGGACTATAGCATTGATATTAATCACAATCTAATTAAGTGTGATAATACAAGTGTTATAAACCTTAGTAAGATTCCCATTCAACATTCTAGAACTAAGCATATTGATATTAGACATCATTTCTTGCGTGATCATGTGCAAAATAGTGATATTTTTCTTGATTTTGTTGATACTAATCATCAATTAGCAGACATCTTTACCAAGCCTCTTTATGAGGAAAGATTGAATTTTATTAAGCATGAACTTAGTATGATTGATGGCTCAAGCTTGTCTTGATCACTTGCTAAATTGATGAATGATGTTTGGATTCTTATGTGATCATGTTTTTTAGAAAAATTATTTTCAGCATCATGTATATATTTTATTTTTAAAAGTATTTACTTTAGCAAAATATACTTCATATCCATGACATTTCTCATTTGCATGATCTTTGTATTAATTTTATTTGATTTGGATTAGTTCAATTTTTAAAAAAGCCCTCCTATTTTGCTAATTAATAATTAATTATTGAGCTAAATTCAATTAATTAATTACTTTAATATTCCTCCTCCTCAACAATTTTTTAAAAATGTCATTTGTGTATTTTTATGCTAGTTTCAGTTTGGATTATCTTTTGGATATTTTCTGAATATAAGACATGAACTGTTAGTTTTATGTCTTGTTTAAAATTGGTATTTTAATATCATTGTAACTCTTTTTTAATGCAATTTTATTTGCATTTTGACAATGGGAAAAAATATTTAAGTTTTTTTAATTTTTTTTACTGTGTTTATGCAAAAATATTTTTTTATACATAATTAATGTTTAATTTATTCATGTATCAATTCTACTTAGGAATTATTTTGATCTTTGTTTATGCATGGATATTTTTAAGATTTGTTGTATCTTTGCATTTTAACAAAGGAGGAAAATTAATTGAGTTTGTATGCGTACTTAGTTAATTTCTTTTAAGGAAGAGAAATTTTTTTTCAAAGATATGTTTATGTAAGTGACATAATTATGTGATAGTGTGTCCTTAATATTAATTTTTTTTTAAATCCATTGAATTAGGGGGAGAAAATTGTTTGAAATTATTTCACATAAATTTTTTTTTGCATGCATAATAACAATGTAAGTGTGGCTAGTTTTGTCTTTGTGATAAATTGCCTTGTTTTGTTTACTTTGTTTTTATATGACATGAATTTTTTTTTTCATGACTATTAATTGTGCTTATTCATGAAAAATTCATATTCATTATAAATTCTTCTTAGGAATAGTTTTTATCTTTTAAAATGACATGAATTTTATAAAGATTTTGAGTATCTTTGCTTGCATTGTTTTGTTTCTTGATCTTTTATTCACTCTAGTATTTTTGGCTCCCTTAGGTCAAATTTCCCTTATATATATCTCTCTTTTATTTTTGTCTTTGACAAAGGGGGAGAAGAAGCTATGTGCTTAGGGGATAAATAATTGTGTTTAAGATATGCTAAGTACCACATGATTATGTATGATTGATTGACTAGTTAAACTCTACATGATCATGTGATGTTTGAATATAGCATATATACTATTTTGTGATGCATTATAGTAACACTATATGCATATATGTTTGAAATTATTTCCTTCATGTTGTCTAACATTTTTTAATAATCATGTTATCATCATTTGTTATGTTAGGCCATTTTTTAAACATTTTTTAATAATCATGTTATCATCATTTGTTACGTTAGGCCATTTTTTTTTATAACTTTTTATGTTGTCTTTATTTTTGACAAAAAGGATAATAAAATTTATTTATATTTCTTATCATGTCCAATAAGGAGAAGAAATAAAGAAATATATTTTTGTTAAAGGAATATATTTATTAAACCCTTATACATGCTATGATAATTCATTTATTTATATACTCTGATACATGATAAATATTGAATTTATACACATGTTAAGGGGGAGCAAAATATTTTATCTTTTTGCATCTATTTAATTTGAAAGGGGGAGCTATTTTTATTTAATGTACTTATACATGTTATTTATTTTTTACACACACACACACATTATTTATCATCTTTTCAAATTGATTGTCAAAGCCAAAAAGGGGGAGACTATTGACCATTTGCATGATCAAACTCCTAATTTTGGACTTTGACAAACAATTTTTATATTAATAATTTCAATTAAGTGTGTAGGGAATTATATACCAAACATATACCAAGCAAATACACTTTTGGATGAATAGTGACTTTTCGGGTTGATTGAACCTTTGAGATTGAAGAAGACTTTTGACATATTTAGAGCTCTTAAATGAGAAATGAGATTCTTCACTTTTGAATTAGACATCTTAAGCTCTCTAGATTGAGCTTTCTTGTTAAAATCCAAGTTCATTTGGGTATGCAAATCTTCAGTCGAAGTCGGCATGTGCAGCTTGCATAGCTCTTAGTATTTTAGCAATATCTTGAGCCACAGATGTCCAATTGAGGTGATTCAAAATTTTATAAAAATATAAGACAATTATCTACAACTTTTTTGAGGAACATTTTGGTTGAATCAATCTTATTCAATCCTGTTCATGAGCATCTTTCAAAGTGTTCATGAGTTATCCTTTAATGGAGCCTTTGGAGCACGTTTTTGCCAAAAAATGGTAGCACCCCTCATGAGCGCTCCTCACGAGCTATTTTATCATCAACTACTCATGAGCAGACCTCTGACAACATTCCAACAGGAATTTTTGAATGCAACGGATATATTTTCACCCCTCACGAGCACTGTTCACTCGTGAGCCGCTCGTGAGCATCGTTTGAGCTGCCTAAAGTCCAAGAATTGATTCAAAATCAATTCTAAATGTTGGAGACATGATTAATACATCCAAAAACTACATTTTTAAGTGTTTTTATATATAAACACAACTTAGAATTCAATTAAAAGGTTAAGAAAACTTGTTTAACATTCATCATTTTCTTAAACATTCAACTGAGCTCTTAAACTTTCCTTTAAAAAATTCTTTATGTATAACTCTTTTGAGAGTTGGTGAGTGACTAGAATAGACATTCTTATTCTTCTATTTTCTAGGTTTAAAAAATAGGAAGTGAGATTCTATTCTAAAAGAATTGGTTTAAGTGTTTAGCCATTAAAACACTTGGGAAATTGGTTTTAGTATAAGCCTTGAAAACACTTATAATTTGGTTTTTGAGTGAGTCTTGAAAACTCAAGTTGTAAGGTTGTAAGGTTGTAAGAGTGAGCCATAAAACTCTTGTGTATTCTCAATCTTATGAATAAGATTGTGGGTGATTAAAAAATCCTAACTTGGGGATAAGTTAGGTGGAGATGTAGGATTATTATTGAATTCGAACTCCTTAAATATTTGTGTTCTTCATTCTTCCTTCTCAACTCTTACTCAATTCTTGCAAAGAATTCCTTTAATTTCCTATTTTTGTTCAATATTCCTATTCACCCACCCTCTAGGACTCTTTCAGGTTCAATGTTTACCTCTCCATTTAGCAAAAATTATAGGAAACAATGGGCACAAGGCTTGATTTCAGTACTGCTTTTCATCCTCAAATAGATGGTCAATCTAAGAGGACGATCCAGACACTTGAGGATATGTTAAGAATATGTAATGAATCTTGGAGGTAGTTGGGATGATCATTTACCTTTGGTAGAGTTTGCTTATAATAACAGCTACCATAGCAGTATTAAAATGGCACTATATGAAGCTTTATACGGAAGAAAGTGTAGATCCCCTTTGTATTGGGATGAGATTGAAGAGAGAGAGTTGACTGGACCTGAGATTATTCAAGATGTAGAAGAAAAGGTTGCTTTGATCAAAAGAATATTAGAAACCACAGCTAGCAGACAGAAGAGCTATGCGGATATGAAGCGTAAGGATGTGGAATTTTAGGTTGGAGATTATATGTTTTTAAAGGTGTCACTGATGAAGGGTATGATGAGATTTGGCTGGAAGGGGAAGTTAGCACTGAGATATATTAGACCATTTGAGATTCTGGAGAGAGTGGGCATGGTTGCATATCAGTTGGCTTTGCCTCTAAATTTGTCTCAAGTGCATCAAGTGTTCCATATCTCAATATTGAGGAAGAACATTTCAAACCCTTCACACATGTTGCAGCCTAAGAGTGTGGAAGTGAATGAAGACCTAATGTATAAGGAAGAGCTAGTTGAGATTGTGGATTATCAAGTTTGTTAGTTGCATTCGAAGCAAATCCCAATGGTCATGGTGTTATGGAGGAGTAACAACATGGAGAAACACACGTGGGAGATTGAGGCTGAGATGCGGGTGGCTTACCCTTATCTTTTTCCTCGATGAATTCTTATTGTTTGTTCTTTTAATTTGAAATTCAAGGATGAGTTTTTATAAGGGGAGAAGATTGTTATAACCCGATATTTTATAAATTATTAAATTAATTTTGGGATATGCAGCATTAATAAATTTTTATTAAATTATTAAATTATTGTTATTTTGTGAAATTTGATTAAATTCAAGTGTTGGTATTTATTTTATTTTATTATGGTATCAATATTAAATCAAGATTTAAAAAGTTAATATATTGTTATATATTATTTAATAATATTATTATTGTTATTAATTGTGAATAGTATTAGTTTAGTTTAAAAATTATATTCCAATATTTGTGGTGAATTTAATTAGAAAAGTGAATATTTAATTTAAAAATATTATTTTCCTTCCTTTCTCCCCTTTCCTCTCTTTTCCCATCTTCTTCTTCTTCTTCTTCTTCTTTTCCGCGATTTGCAGAACAACTGTGCGCCAGTTGCACACTGCCGCTCACCATCACTACCACTTCTTCCTCCTCCCTTCCTCTCCCTCTTGCCGCCACCATTTTCTTCCCTCTCCCCCTCATTTTCTCTTGGTGTCGAGAGATTTAGAGTTACGCCAATAATGATTTCGGCAACAACTAAGGTTAAGGTCAGTCTCATTTGAAAGCTCGTTCCTTGGGCTTCATTTCCCCCAAGATAATTTGTCTTATTAATTTTGATTTGAGCTTTAATTTTAATGATTTGTATTTAAGGTTGTTGATTTTGAGTTCAATTGGTTTGAATTATGTGAAATTGACTTTAGATTAGTTAAATTGATGTTGTAAGCTTTTCAAAAAATGTGCTTAATATCAATTTTAGAGATAGTTGAATTTTGAGCACTATTCCGGCTCGAGTACTGTTCACGAGACTGTTCTATCTCGGAAAATACTTTTTATTTTTAATAAATTCTACCGGTTATTTTAAACATGTTTCGTTAAAAAAATATATTGAAATTGTATTCCAATTATTTATTATAAATTTTTGAAAGTTTATGTGAAAATTGGATTTTTGGAAAAATTAGTATAAATTAGTAAATTTTGTATTTTAATTGAAATTATTGTTAATTAGTATGTTTTGGATAATTTTGGAGTAATAAATGGTATTAAAATAATTTTTATGAATTATTTACTATTTTTAGCTAACTAATAATAATTTCTGAAAATATATTCAAATAATATTTTTATTTATTATTTTTATGATTGAATGGATTTTTAACTATTTTATTATATAATTGAGCAATTTAAATAATTATTTGTAAATTATGCTATTTAATTTTGAATATTTGAAAAATGGATTTTTATTAATATTATTTAATTATATTTGAGATTTATTAATTAATTTGAAAATAAATATCTTTGATATTTTTATTGTTTAAATTGTTGAGTTTTGGTATTTTATTGATTTTTAATATTTTTAATATTTATTATTAAATTATTGATCTTTGTGTATATTCTCGGTTGGGCAATTTATGTATATTGATAAAAGGACTTGCTGAATAAGCTATCCTGTAGATAATACTGTAACATGAAAACAATTAGTATTCAAAACACTCAACCCCCTTCGCTCTGATACTATATGTGTCAAAGGATCTAAGGGTGCACTATTCATATGTATGAGTGCAAATATGATATGCAGTATGGATCACAATGAATCACAATGTCGATCTCACACTCTAGTCACAGGCTAGATACGAAGGTTATTGGTCCAAAATGCAGCAAAGATTTTACAGAGTTTCTAATGTGCAGGATCCTAATTTCTTACACAAGCATAGAGCATACGTTATGCTACTTAAGAACTATATATGGAATGAACTTTAAAGAAATGTAAATAATATAAAGAAAGCTTTAAAGAACAATAAAACTTACAAAGAAGAATGTGCTTTATATTACAAGTAAAAGGAAAGTTATAGAGTTCTATATGGTTTCAATCCAAGATTTAGCAAAGGAAAATATTCCAAAAAATAGCAAAGGAAAAGAAGATATTAAAACTATACTATATCCTTTATAGAGGTACAAATTTTACTATATCAAATAAGAGAACTATATCTTTTCTAAAATTTCTTCTCTCCTAAAAACTTGTATATCTTGCAGGAAGATGAGGGGCTCCTTATATAGAGGTGTTAGAGCATATCCTAAAATCATAAGGAAGACTAGCCAGAGATAATAGGAAGTGGGGTGGTTGTAATCCTGACACCAATCACGTTCTTTTATCTATCTCTTTCATATTTTTTATGCAGAGAGATCCCTACCAGGTCCTGGTAGTGAAATGCGGGTCACATCCTTATGGTATAATGGAGGAGAGAGGAATACAGGTAGTAGGTGGATAAGAATATTTGACATAAAAGTCAAATTTGCCTAATGGTTGGCCAAGCAGGTCCCATACTTTATTATTTGGAGGATGACCTGGAAAGAGAAAAATAATTAAAGTACTTTTTTAAAAAAATGGCCTAACTTTTGCATGGGCTCTACTGAAAGGATTTTGAAGCCATCTAGCCAAATAAATACAATATTTACAAAAGGCTTTATAAGCTTGTGGGCTTTATGGAAGGTAGAATCCCAAAACAGTCATTTTCATTATCATTACCTAAATCAATAAAGGGTTTTGATTCTTGAGAGGCCTGGGAGTTTGAGGGAGAGGCTTATTTAGATTGGATAAGTTGCTGCATTACTTTAAAATATTCTTCCTTTATTTTTACAACAGCAAGAAGTGCATTGTTCTGTGATTTTTAGGCCAAGAAGGTAGAGTGTGTCTGAGTTTAGGCACAAGAGAAACTAAGAAACCCATGTTGTTTGAGCCAGTCAGTCACTACTTATTTAGAAATTTTCTAAGGGACTTTGTAAGAGTTCCACCACTTTACTTTAAATTTCCTTTAGAGGACAATAATATTATTATTAGCATAAAAGTCAAGATACCACTATGAAACCAAAAGAACAAAGAATTTGGAGCACTATAAGCAAAAAAGGGAAAATTTTTTCTTAAAGGGAGAAGGTTTATAGTGGGTGGAGAAAAGATTATACCCCTGATAGATATCAGGAGGGAGGATATCAAGAATAAGTCTATACTTATTCCAACAATGAGTGAACCATGTAGGAAATTTTGATATGTTAGCATGATCATTGATGGAAAACAACCATGTGTGGGTATAAAAAGCATTTTGGATAAGAAAAGAATTAAACCATGCTTGTTCATAATCCCAGTAGGAAAATGAGTGGCAAAAGTCTGATTTTGAATTGAAATTAATAGCAAAGGCTTTTGGCTTGAAGAGTTCTTGTCCCCATTCTAAAGGGTGGAGGGCATTGAGAATTTTACAAGTAGAATAAGAAGGCTGGGTATATCCTTTATGGTAAAAGTGTTTGAATTCTGCAAAACTAGTGTATTCTAAAATAGTTTAATAATATTCCTAGAGTTTAGAAAGATCCCAGGGTTTAAAAACCCAATTTTTTGGAAAATGATTTTGTATAGTAAGAAAAGGATATTTATTGGAAAATCCATCTTCAATAGTTAAAATATTTTGAATAGAATTCTTTATAAGAAATTTTGAAGATGGAAGTTTTGATTGTGATAAAATAATTTATGAACTACTTTAAGTAGTTACAGGAGTTAAATCATTTTAATAAAGGGTTTTCAAAGAGGAAGAATCTCCTTTCTCGATCTTTGAAATAGGTTGAGGAGCTTTACGTAATATACCTTTATTACCATCTACTTGATCAATGGTTGGAACCTGAAGAGTATTTTGTGTGGCTTTGAGGAGTTCAAGGGATTGGGAGATAGAATCAATCCGTTACTGGATTTGAGATGCTTTATTAGAATCAACTATATTAGGTTATTCTTGGTTAACTATATCAAACCATGACTTTATAGGTTTTACAGTAGAAAAAGGAGGAGGAGGAATAGAAGGTGTTTCAACTTTATCTTTATCTTTCTTTTTCTATGAGGCATCTTTATCTATTTTGTAAAAGTTTTCTAGTCAAAAAATTTGGTAGAGAATTTGTATCTCCTTTAATAAATTCTATATCAAAATAAAAAATACTTAAAATGCCTTGCCATTTAGCAAAAAATTTTTTTGATGCAATATTTTGAACATCTTTTTGTAAAACTTCTTTAGCAGATTTACAATCAATGCGAAGTAAAAACTTTTAATTGAATAAATCATATTGAAAATTTGATATGCATATGACAATGGAAAGAATTTCATTTTTAATGGCGGAGTAGTTTTTTTATGTATCATTCTAGTGTCCTGAAGTATACTGGACAACTACTTCCCTCTCATTTGAAACTTATTTTAGGATGCCCCCATACCCTATATCACTAGCATCAATTTCAATAATTTTGGGAAGATTGGGATTAACTATATGGAGATAGGTAATTTTAAGAATTTATTTTTGGATATACTGAACAACTTTAGTATGCTTATCAGTCAATGGGACTGGGTTTTTCTTTAATCTATCATGCAAAGGTTTAGCAATCCTATTGATATTAGGATAGAAATTTAAAATATAATTTAGACTTCCTACAAAACCTTTGTAATTGGACTTTATTGAGGATCTTATCAGGGAATTTATTACCAAATTCTACGGATCTTTCTATTGGAACTATAGCACCACATCAAATATAATGGCCTAGAAATCTAACTTTGGTTTGAAAAAGAGCTATTTTATTAGCAGACATAACAAGTCCATTCTATTGAACTATATATAGGAAAGTTTTTAAATGCTTGAAATGTTATTGAATGGAGTTTAAGAAAATAAGCACATTATCAATATAAACAATACAAAATTCAGAATAAAGATTGAATATATCATTCATTATTCTCTGAAATTTTGATGGTGCATTTTTCAAACCAATTGGCATGACATTCCATTCATATTGTCCAAAAGGGATAGTGAAAATAGTTTTATATCAATGATCTTTATGGATTTGTGTTTGCCAAAATCCTAATTTCATATCAAACTTTGAAAATACAAATGTAGAAAGAAGTTTTTGAAGATCTTTTTTGTTTGGAATAGGGTATTGAATCCACTTTAAAGCTTTATTTAAATATTTGTAATTGATAATAAGCCTTGGAGTACCTCTTTCTATTTCAAATGATTTATTGACATAGAAAGCTGCACAACTCCATGGATACTTACATTTAGAAATTAATCCTTTGGATTCAAGATCCTGGATTTCTTCCTTCCAATGCTATCATGACCCAAACCAGGAGTTATGACCAGTGCTACGGAATGGGAATTCTTTCAAATTCGGAACCCGTAGCAAGCCTTAAAAAATAAAAGCATGCAATAAATACATAAAAATACTCCATAATTAAAAATTAAATCGATGTATAAAATAAATACTTATTTATCATATCATAAAATAAGAATATTTCATACAATATTCAGAGAAAGGTCTCACATTAAAACAACATTCTACATATACAAGGCACTATTACTGTAGTTTTCTAGAACACAATAAAAGTTCAAATAAATAATTTACATAATCTAGCCGGGGCTGAAGAATTCCGGCGTAGGGGTCTACTATTGAGGTCTAAAGATGAAGAATCTCCTGAAAACAAAACAACTGAGGGGTGTTAGACCTCACTGAGTGAATTATTATATTATATATACATGCACCTCCTAATGTCATATGCAATCAAGCATCAGTATATATATAAATATATATAAGCATTTCACACAGATGCTAAAATCACTTTTATATATAATAAATGTTGAAAAGTGTTTATTTGAATGAAGGATCAAATAGAACCCTAATTATTCACAACATTAACCAAAAATATCTCTTTAGCCATACAGGCTTACTTTATTCTAAATAAATTATCTTATTCCATTTTAGACAGTAGACTGGCCCCGAGACACTAAGTCAACCAAGCTCCATCAGTCTTACTGTCAGTGTGATTGGCCTCAAGACACTAGGTCACCTTAAGTGATTTTATAAATCAACCCTAAAATCTATTGCACTGGTACGTACACGGTTCTAGTGCAGCCCACTAGGTAGCATGCTCTATCGATATCCTTCAAATAAAATGTATATTTATGGAAAATAAATAAATGCATAATTAAACATAAATAACATTCATAAAAAAGAAATATATTGAAAATATACTAAATATATTTCAAGTATATATATGCTACATATAACCAAAACCAACCATAAATATACCAAAATATATCGAATATATGTATGATACATATATACCAAATATATACTAAAAACAAATTAAGCATATATGTCACATATATATCAAATATACTAAAAATATATCAAATATACTTATTCATTTAATAAAATAATTCATGTTAAAGCATGAAAACTCATAATCATGCATCTACATGCAATGTATATATAAAATAATAACTCATAAGTTTGTGCTCCTTAAGATTGACTCAACAGGCCCGGTCCAATATGCCTCGGTCTCAACACAACTAGAAAATAAATAATAATAACAAATCATAATAAATTTCTAACTTATACTTCTAAAAGAGACTCGATCTAAGAATACATAATCCAGACAAACACAGAAATTCAAAATCGACTCGATGTCACATTTTATGAGAATTCTTCCGAAAATTTGGTAGAACCTCCACTGTAAAATGGACATCTCTCTACTAAAAAGTATAGTCGATCCTGCAAGAAAAACACATTTCTAACATACAAGGCTTAACACCTCTGGTTGGGACCCCGAACTGCATAATTTCCTAACTAAAGTTCACAATTCACCAAAAATACAAATAAAAAAATAAATATATTAAAAATCATTAAATTTCATAAATGTCCAGAAAAATACCAATATATAATATATTTAAACATTAAAACACTAAATACAATTATTTTCACAATAATTAAATAAATTTTCAATTAATAATATAATATTAATAAAAATACAATTTTTTTTCCATTATTCAACATAAAATAGTAAAAAATTCACTTTTATACATTCAAATAGCTTAAATATATATTAAAAGTAATTAAAAATCCATTTAATAACCAAAATAGTAAATAATATATTATTTGAATATAGTTTTTAAAAATTAGTATTAATTAGTTAAAAATAGTATATAGTTTATAAAACTCATTTTAATACCCTATATAATTCTAAAATCATTTAAAACATATTATTTAACTACAATTTCCACAAAATTACACAATTAACTCATAAATACAAAATTCACATAATATAAATAATATTCTTAAAAATTATAGAAATTCACTAAAAATTATTTTAATAATTCTAAAATTATTAACTCAAATTACTAACACTAATTTAACTAATTTTTCATTAAAAATAATTAATTAACATAATTATCAAATATTTAATATTTAATATTAAAATAATAAAAAATTACCCAAAATTCAAATTTATTAAAAAAAATACATAAAAAATATATTTGAGAAACTAAAGCTACCACAAACAACATTTCTTAAGCAAGAGTTCAACAATCAAACAATATCAAGTTCAAAAAAATAAAAACCCTAAAACACAAAAACTAAAAATTGAAGATATCTAAGAATCGAAGGGATTTGAGCATAAACGGAGCTTGGAAATAGACTCACCGGATCAAGAGCATTCAAAAGGGACCAGAATGAAGTCCAACGGTGGCCAGAATCCTCACCGACATTGATGGAAGCTTCTCTCGGCCTCCTCTGTTTTCGGTGTTTCCCGGCATCTTCAGGCAGCAGATGGTAGTTGAAGGTGATTGGAAGTGGTGGCGGTTAGTGGTGATAGCTGGGGCAGCATCGACAACACAGTGAAGGCTAATCGGAAGAAGAAAAAGAAAAAGAAGAAGAAAGAGAGGAGAGAGAAAGAGTTTGAACCGATTTGACTTTTCTATTTTTTAATTTAATTATGAAATTACTAAATTGCCCTTCAATAATAATAATAATAATAATAATAATAATAATAATAATAATAATAATAATAATAACAATAATCTTAATAACAACAACAACAATAATAATAACTTTAATATTAATAAGTAATCCCACGTAAAAAAAAAATTATTTTTTACATAAACAATTCCTTAGAATAAAATACATAAATAATATTAGCGAATATCAATAATAATATACAAATAAAATTTAAAATTATTAACACTGCATATTCCAAAATAATATTATTTTATTTAAAGTACTGGGTCATTACAATCTCCCCTCCTTATAAGAATTCATCCTCGAATTCAAAGAAAAGAACAGAACAAGAATCATTGAGGAAAGAGATAAGGATAAGAAGCTCGCATCTCTGCTTCAGTCTCCCAAGTGTGTTCCTCCACGTTGTTGCTTCGCCATAACACCTTAACCATCATAATCTGCTTCGAACACAACTAACGAACTTGATAGTCTATAATTATGAATGGTTCCTCCTCGTATGTTAGGTCTTCATTCACTTCCGCACTATCAGGCTGCAACATGTGTGAAGGGTCTGAAATATACTTCCTCAGCATCGAGATATGAAACACTGGATGCACTTGAGACAAATTTGGAGGCAAAGCCAACCGATATGCAACTATGCCCACTCTCTCCAGAAATCTCGAACGATCTAATATATCTCAAGGCTAGTTTACCCTTCCTGCCAAATCTCATCACACCTTTCATTGAAGACACCTTCAAAAACACATAGTCTCCAACCTGGAATTCTACATCTTTGCGTCTTGGATATGCATAGCTTTTTTTTCTGCTAGTTGCAGTCTTTAATCTCCATCTGATCACAACAATCTTCTCAACGGCATCCTGAACCATCTTAGGTCCAATCAACGCTCTCTCCCCAATCTCATCCCAACTCAAAGGGGATCTACACTTCCTTCCGTATAAAGCCTCATATGGTGCCATCCCAATACTATTATGGTAGCTGTTATTATATGCAACCTCCACAAGTGGCAAATGATCATCCCAGCTACCACCCAGATATAATACACACATCCTTAACATATCTTCCAGTGTCTGGATCATCCTCTCAGACTGACCATTTATCTGAGGGTGAAAAGTAGTACTGAAATCAAGCCTGGTGCCCATCGCTTCCTGCAACTTCTGCCAAAATTAAAAGGTGAACACTAAACCTTTATCAGATACAATGGACATAGGTGCTCCATGAAGGCACACAATATGCTTAACATACAGCTTTGCCAATTTAGCTACAGAATAAGTGGCTTTCACAGGCAAGAAATGAGCATACTTGGTTAACCTGCCCATAATGACCCAGATGGAATCGTATCCATCTTTAGAATGAGGTAACCCAACCACAAAATTTATAATAATTATCTCTCATTTCCACTCAAGAATAGGAAGTGGCTAAAGCTTTCCAGAAGGCTTCTAATGTTAAGCTTTCATTTGCTGACACGTCAAACACTTAGCAATAAAATTAGCTACATCCTTCTTCAATCCATCCCATCAATACAAATCTCTGATACTGTGGTACATCTTAGTGACACCTGGATGTATGTTGTAGGCTGTAGAATGTGCTTCCTCAAGGATCTTTTATCTCAAATTATCCACATCAGGAACACATAACCTATCTTGATCCACAAAACACCTTCCTTATTAAGTGTGAAATTAGTGAACTTCCCTGCATAAATATTCTTCACAAGCTTTGCTAGAATAGGATCTTAGCCTTGAGCTGCCTTAATCCTATCTCTCAGCATATATCAAACTTTGAATTGAGCTAACAGTCCGCAAGATCTACTCATTTTCATTATCAGACCTTGATCCACTAACTAGTGCAACAAGATGGATCAATGGTCTCCTCTCCACACTAATGTGAGCAAGACTACTTGAGGACTTCCTACTTAAGGCATCTACTACCACATTAGCCTTGCCTGGATGATAGAGATTCTCATAATCATAGTCCTTTAAGAGTTCTATCCATCTCCTCTACCTCATATTCATATCTCTTTATTAAAAAATGTACTTAAGGCTCTTGTGATCTGTGAAAATCTCATAAGTCACCCCGTATAGATAATGTCTCCAAATATTGAGAGCAAAGATCACTGCATCCATCTCTAGGTCATGAATAGGATAATTATGTTCATGCTTTTTCAACTGCCTTGAAGCATAAGTTATCACCCTACCATTCTGCATAAACACACAACCTAGGCTAACTCTAGAGGCATCACAATACACCGTGAATTTATCTACTTCATTAGGAAAAGCTAAAACTAAAGCTGTGGTCAATTTCTACTTCAGTAACTAGAAACTGTTCTCATAAGCATTTGACCACTCAAACTTCACATTTTTATGAGTCAAGCAAGTTATAGCAACTACAATTCTAGAAAAATCCTACATAAATCTCCTATAATACCCAGCTAAACCTAGAAAACTTCTAATCTTTATGACTATTGTCAGTCTAGGCCACTCAAATACTGCCTCAATCTTATGTTGATAAACCTAGATACCATCTTTAGACACCACGTGTCCAAGGAATGCAACACTCTCCAACCAAAAATCACACTTTGAGAATTCAGTATAAAGATGATGTTCTCTCAGTGTCTGCAGTATAGTCCTCAAGTGATATACATGCTTCTCTATACTCTTCGAATACACCAGTATATCATCAATGAAGACTACCACAAACTTATCCTCAAATGGTTTGAATACCTATTCATCAGATCCATGAAAGTAGCTGGTGCATTAGTCAACCCAAATGACATCACTAGAAACTCATAGTGGCCATATTGAGTGCAGAATGCCATTTTAGGAACATCGGCCTTGCTGATCCGCAACTGATGATAACCTAACCTCAAGTCAATCTTAGAAAAGAACTGTGCACCCTGAAGCTTATCAAACAAATCATTTATCCTGAGATGATACTTTTTCTTTATTGTCACCTTATTCAGCTCTCTATAATCTATGCATAATCTCAGGGTACCATCCTTCTTCCTCACAAACAAGACTGGTGCACCCCAAGGAGAAAAATTGGGTTTGATAAAACCCTTATCTAGCAATTCCTACAACCGCTCCTTCAACTCTGTAAGAGTCATTCTGTAGGGTGGCATCGAAATAGGAGTAGTGCCTAGAACCACATCTATACAGAACTCAATCTCTCTGTGAGGTGGTAAACCTGGAAACTCCTCAGGAAACTCACAGGCAATAAGAACATGGATGAGTGACAACTTCTCTACTGAAGTATCCTTGACTAATGCCAAATATCCTTGACAACCCTTCCTCAACATCTTCCTTGTCGTGATAGCAGAGATAAGATTCTGAGGTGCATAACTCTTATCACTCACAAACTTAAACTCTTCTTTATCTGAAATTCTGAAAATCACCTCTTTACTCTAACAATCCACAATGGCATAGTGCTGAGATAACCAATCCATACCCAAAATCACATTGAACTCCATCACATCCAACAACACCAATTCTGTTGGCAATTCTCTATCTTTGATAAACATTGGACAACCAGAAAGAACAACATCAATGTCCAATGAATTACTTAAAGGAGTGGCGATAGACAAAGGAAATGCCATCCTCAAAGCTTGCTAACATAACTTCGAAGCAAACACAGGGGATACAAAGGAATGTGTGGTGCTCAGATCAAACAAACCCAAGCATCCAAGAAACAGATAGGAATAATACCTGCAATGAGGGCATTAAATGCTTGAGCATCCTACTGAGTAAGGTGGGAAACCTTGGCCTGACCTTGACCTCCCTGCTAACTGGTAAAAGCCTAGCCAAAACCTTTGGCACCTCCTCTAGTACCTTTACCACATCCCTACTGAGCTATAATTTATATCAAACTCGAGTGCTAAGCTGGAGGCAACTGAAAAGGAGTTGGTGCTGCACTAGCAATCGACTGCTATGGAAACTGTTGTGGCTGAAAACCAGAATATGGACATGATTTGGCAAAATGTCTTATATGTTTGCATCTAAAACATGTCAATGGTGCCATATAATATAAACCCTAATGGACTCTACCACAAGTTTGATAGGCACTAGCTATTGATCTTGAACTTCGACCACTACTGCTACTAGAAGCACCTGACCCAAATTTGATAGGTCTACCAAGTCTAGCATGGCCATGTATACTACTCCTATGTACTCTCTACTGCTGCCTCTGGCTCTTCTACACTAAGCCTCTCTGCTGATTACTAGAACTAATCTGAAAGGTCGAATATGGAATAGTCTAGAATCCTCCTGATTGAATACCCAACTAATAGTAATCAAGCATAGCTCATTGCCTAACTAACCTTAACTCTATCTCCTTGACCAACTCTATCACCGACTCCAGAGAAAGGCCCGTAATAGGCATCCTAACAAATGCAGAACCCAGACCAGTGACATACATAGTAATAGCAAAATACTAATCTCAGATCAGATCCTCTACATATCTACTAAGTTGGAGAAACTCTCTAGTGTAGTCCTTGACAGATCTATCACCCTTGGTGATGCTCATCAATCGAAGTCTGTAACTCATCCGGAGTGGCTCTGGGCAAAATCTCCTTATAAACCTCTCTTTAAATTATGCCCAAGTCATCGTCATCATATACGGCTGAATCACCTGGATGAACTAATCCAGGGCTAGTCCCTCTATGGATAACTCGACAATCATGATCTGTTGGTACTCAGTGTAAACAATCTGAGTCCTCATCTCAATAGCATGTAGAAATTCTAACAGATTTGATGTCCCATCAAAAGCTATCCTGCCAACTCTGACATAAAATAGTGCTACCTTAGGGTCAAACATACTTTGCTGATAGGCAGGTAGTATCGGTGGTGCAACTGGAGGTATCACAACTTCCTCGTATTCTGGCTCTATAGGTTCCTCATCTTATAACTCTCACTGTCTACAACGACTTGCCGCTCCTTGAGGTCTACCACTACCTCAACCTTTGCGCCTTACTAACAGCTCAGCAGGTAAAACCTCATCCTAGAAGGACTCATCATCCTCGGCCTCAACGACCGGTGGAGTGACATGCGCTCGCCTCCTCATTTTGAAAAGACAAAACCATAAAGATTCAGATAAAATAGACAATCTAAGGATTAAGCGGAATACTAAATCAAGGAAAACTTATCGAATCATACTCAAACCTAATTAATTACAGTAGTTTCAAAGAAAACACAACTCTGAAAACCTAGGTCCACAACAATAATAACCTAGGGCTCTGATACCAACTTTATCATGACCTAAATTAGGAGTCATGACCAGCGCTAAGGAACGAGAATTTTTTCAAATTCAAAACTTGTAACAAGCCTTAGAAAATAAAAACATGTAATAAATAAAAAAAATACTCCATAATTAAAACTTAAATTGATATATAAAATAATTACTTATTTATCATATCATAAAATAAGAATATTTCATACAATATTCAGAGAAAGGTCTCACATATTAAAACAACATTCTACATATACAAGACACTACTACTATAGTTTTCTAAAATACAACAAAAGTTCAAATAAATAATTTACATAATCTAGCCAGGGTTGAAGAAGTTCTACGTAGGAGTCTACTGCTGAGGTCTAAAGATAAAGAATCTCCTAAAAAATAACTAAGGGGAGTCAGACCTCATTGAGTGAACTATTATATTATATATACATGCACCTCCTAATGTCATATGCAATCAAGTATCAGTATATATATAAATATATATAGGCATTTCACACAGATGTTGAAATCACTTTTATATATAATAAATATTGAAAAGTGTTTATTTGAATGAAGGATCAAATAGAACCCTAATTATTTTCAACCTCAACCAAAAATATCTCTCTAGCCATACAGCCTTACTTAATTCTAAATAAATTCTCTTATTCCATTTTGGACAGTAGATTGGTCCCGAGACACTAAGTCAACCGAGCTCCAGCAGTCTCACTGTCAATGTGATTGGCCCCAAGACACAAGGTCAATCGAGCTCCCACAATCACACTATTCAATCACATCAATTCTCAATAATCAATCAAATAAAAGTCACCTCAAGTGATTTTATAACTCAACCCTAAAATCTATCGCACCGGTACGTGCACGGTCTTAGTGCAACGCACTAGGTAGCACATTTTATCGATATCCTTTGAATAAAATGTATATTTATGGAAAATAAATAAATGCATAATTAAACATAAATAACATTCATAACAAATAAATATACCATATATATACCAAAAATATACTAAATATATTTCAAGTATATATATGCTACATATAACCAAAATCAACCATAAATATACAAAAATATACCGAATATATATATGATACATATATATCAAATATATACTAAAAACAAATTAAGCATATATGTCACATACATATTAAATATACTAAAAATATACCAAAAATATACTTATTCATTTAATAAAATAATTCATGATAAAACATGAAAACTCACAATTATGCATCTACAGGTAATGTATATATAAAATAATAACTCACAAGTTTACGCTTCTCGAAATTGGCTCGATAGGCCCAGTCCAATAGGCCTTGGTCTCAACACAACTAGAAAATAAATAATAATAACAAATCATAATAAATTTCTAACTTATACTTCTAAAAGAGACTCGATCTAGGAATACATAATCCAGACAAACACAGAAATTCAAAATCCACCCGACGTCATGTCTAATGAGAATTCTACTGAAAATTCGGCAGAACCTCCTTTGTAAAACGAGAATCTCTCTACTAAAAATTAGAGCCGATCCTCGAAGAAAAACACACTTCTAACATACAAGGCTTAACACCTCATGGTTGGGACCCCGAACTACATAATTTTTCAACCGAGGTTCACAATTCACCAAAAATATAAATAAAATAATAAATATATTAAAAATCATTAAATTCCATAAATGTCTATAAAATACCAATATATAATGTATTTAAACATTAAAAAACTAAATACAATTATTTTCACAACAATTAAATAAAATCTCAATTAATAATATAATATTAATAAAAATATAATTTTTTCCATAATTCAACATAAAATAGTAAACAGTTCACTTTTATACATTCAAATAGCTTAAATAGACTAAATATATATTAAAAGTAATTAAAAATTCATTTAATCATCAAAATAGTAAATAATATATTATTTGAATATAATTTTCAAAAATTAGTATTAATTAGTTAAAAATAGTAAATAGTTTATAAAAATCATTTTAATACCCTATATAATTCTAAAATCATTTAAAACATATTATTTAACTATAATTTTCACAAAATTACACAATTAACTCATAAATACAAAATTCACATAATATAAATAATATTCTCAAAAATTATAGAAATTCATTAAAAATTATTTTAATAATTCTAAAATTATTAACTCAAATTACTAACACTAATTTAACTAAATTTTCATTAAAAATAATTAATTAACATAATTATCAAATAGTCAATATTTAATATTAAAATAATAAAAAAATTACCCAAAATTCAAATTAATTCAAAAAAATACACAAAAAATATATTTGAGAAACTAAAGCTATCACAAACAACATTTCTTAAGCAAGATTTTAAGAATCAAACAATATCAAGTTTGAAAAAAAATAAAAACCCTAAAACACAAAACTAAAAATTGAATATATCTAAAAATCAAAGATGTTTGAGCTCAAACAGAGCTTGGAAATGGACTCACCGGATCAAGAGTATTCAAAAGTGACTGGAATGAAGTTCAATGGTGGCCAGAATCCTCACTGGCATTGATGAAAGCTTCTCTCGGCCTCCTCTATTTTCGATGGTTCCCGACGTCTTCAAGAGGCTCTACTGGTGGTAGACAGTTGTTGAAGGTGACTAGAAGTAGTGGCGGTTAGTGGTGACAGCTGGGGTGGCTTCGACGATACAGTGAAGGCTGAAGAAGAAGAAGAAAAAGAAGAAGAAATAGAAGAGAGAGAAAAGAGTTTGACCATATTTGACTTTTCTATTTTTTTAATTTAATTATGAAATTACTAAATTTCCCTTTAACAACAACAAAAACAACAACAACAACAACAAAAATAATAATAATAATAATAATAATAATAATAATAATAATAATAATAATAATAATAATAATAATAATAATAATAATAACAATAATAACAATAATATTAACAACAACAACAACAACAACAACAACAACAACAACGACAATAATAACAATAATGTTAACAATAACAACAACAACAATAACAACAACAACAACAACAATAATAATAATAATAATAATAATAATAATAATAATAATAATAATAATAATAACTTTAATATTATCAAGTAATCCCACATAAAACAAATTATTTTTTACGTAAACAATTCCTTAGAATAAAATAAATAAATAATATTAGCGAATATCAATAATAATATACAAATAAAATTTAATATTATTAACACTGCATATTCTAAAATAATATTATTTCATTTAAAATACTAGGTCATTACAAATGTCGATCTAATTCAGCATTCATTTGAAATAGTCTAGCCTTAGTATGGATATTTTTCTCACCAAATTTGGACTCATAAGGCAAATCAACTATATGTTGTTTTCTTTTCTAAAAAGCATTTGGTAAATCAGAATAGATTTCTTTTAACACAATATCATGGAAATAAAAAATCTTTGATTTTACCAGTTCAGACTTTAATTTCTATTCAATTTTTTTAAAATGAACATTTTGCTTCAAATCATATAAGTTTGTCTCCTTTCCCTTAATTAAAGCATTGATTTCATTCTTGTATATAGAATGAGCTTTAATAAGGTTTAGAGATATGGTTCTTGGTTTTGCTAAAAAAGGAAAAGATATATGAATTTTTTCATCTTTATAATCAATGGAGTTATAGGGAGTTATCAAGTTAATGAAAGGTGTCCCTAAAATCACTATATAACTTATATCATAAACAAGAAGAGAAGGGGTTTTCAAAAGAAATCCATTATTAGAAATACTAGCCTCTGTTTTACCATCTATATGCATTTTTGAACTATTTGTAAAGGAAATTTTTTCTATAGTATGCTCTTGAAAACGATGTGGAACCATGCTAGTTTTTATACAATTTAAATTAGCTCCTAAATGAAATAGAGCTATGGTATCCAATTTAAAATTTTTATAAAAAACAATGGTGATCTTTATAAGATATTTTCTTGAAGTTATTTAATTTAAAGCACAGAGAAAATCTTAAGGAACTTTATTAAGATTAATTAGAGATTATGGTTCTAGATCCTTAGTCTCATCATTAACATTGGAATCTTCTACTAGTTTGGTGTCAAGAAATTGGATTAGTTCAGAATCCTTTTGTTGTTTGTCTTTCAATTATTTTATCTTAAACTTGATGGTTTTGATTTCTTTTTGAAGTTCTTGGATATCCCCTAAAGGTTTCTTACTGAGTTTCTTTCTATTGAAAATGGTAGTAAGATCATACATACCTGCACTAATGGAAGGTAACTCAATGGCTTTAGGTTTAAGGTCTTTTTTTAGAGATTGCCTAAGCTATTCTAGATATTTTTTCTATATCTCGGGGTCATTGATATGCTGGATGATATCTAGAATAAGGTTTTATTCTTTAGTGAGCATATTGAGTTGCTTTATTTCTATATCAGAATTTTTCATAGATTCAGAAGAGGAAGTGGTGGCAAGTTCATCAATCTGAGGAGTTAAGAATTCTTCAGAATTGGTTTCAGACTCAGAGGTATCAATAAGTAAAGTTGTGAGCTTATTCAAGGTTGCCTTTTCTAAGTCTAGTTCATGGAGTTTTTTTGGAAACTTTACAATATTTGGAGATGTGTCCTTTTTTGCCACACTTGAGTAGGTAACATCTCTTAGACTGGTTTTCTTGACTTTATCAGTTTTGGGTTTTCTAAAAGGCTTTTTATAAGGTGTCTTGTAGTAAGTCTCTTCCTTACTCTTTCTCTTAGAGAGTTTCCTATATTTTGAGGAAAATTTCCTAGATGAAGGTTTTAAAGACTTCTTACTACAATTTCCCTTACACAATGAATTTTGGGTGAAACTATAGTCAAACTATTTGCAAAAAGATCCTAGTTCCTGTCTAGTCTGACTCATTTCCCACTTTAAATGTTTTTAGAGTTTTAAGTCTTGAATGATCTTAAGACCTTCACACTGTGTCACAACCCAAAATAGGGGGCCATGACCGGTGCTAGGGAACGGGAATTCTTTCGAATCTGGAACCCATAGCAAGCTATAAAAGAAAAGCATGCAATAGCATAAAATAAATAAAATAAAATATTATTCAGAAAAATTTAAATCTCAAATAATAAAATAAATTTCTCATTCTGCCTTTAATAAAATAATATCATATCTCATATCACAAATAAAGTCTTTTAATACAATACTTCAAAGTAACACTTTGAATTAAAATCTCATACATGCATAACTACATATACAAATCTCGACAGAATCAAATACAACTACTATTGCAGCATCTAGAGTACAAAATAAAACTCAAGTAAGTGATTTACATAATAGGGCCAGAGCGGAAGAAATTCATCGGATAGGTCTACTGATGAGATCTAAAGTTGAGGACTCTTCTGTAAAAACATCAACGGAGGGGAGTTAGTCCTCACTGAGTGAATTATTATAATATATATACACGCATTACTAAATGTCAAATGCAATCAATCATATGTATATAATAAATAAATATATATACAGGCATGTATACACAGATGCTAAAAATCACTTTATTTATAATACTAAAAATATTAGTTTAAGAAGGTTCAAATAGAACCCTAAATGATCGCAACCTCAAATAACATCAGACATCACTCTAACCATACAGGCTCACTTATTTCCAAATAAATTCGCTTAATCCTTATTAACAATAGACTGGCCCCGAGACACTAAGTCGACCAAGCTCCAGCAGTTTGACTGTCAGTGTAATTGGCCCCGAGACACTAGGTCAACCGAGCTCCAGCAATCACACTATCAATCACATCAATCAAATCAAGATCCACAAATAGGTTTGTAATTTAACCTATAATCTATCATCGTACCAGTACATACTCGGTCATAGTGCTGCTCACTAGGAAGCACGTTTTATTGATATCCTTCATTAAAAATAACTCATTTCATTCATAAAATAATGATGCATGATATTATTATAAATAACATTATAAACCATATATATACTAGAAATATACCTAAAATAAACTAAGTATATTTCAAGTATATATACGTAAAATCAATTCAAATAAATCATGGAATAATTGAATTAAACCAATAATATATTTTAAAAGTAATCTAGATTTAATAAAAAAGAAAAACATGCATTTATTTCATAATATACCAAAAATATACTAAAAATATACCTAGAATATACTTAAGCATTTATTAAGTCATTTATGCATAAATCATACAGTTAAAACATATATTTCTAAAACATGCAACCTAAATGCACTCATATATAAAATAACAACTCACAGTTGTGCGCTCCTCGAGAAGGGTCCGATGGGCCTGGTCCACTAGGCCTCGGTCTCGGCGCAACTAACAATAAAATAATAACATGAAATCAAAATAAATCTAACTTAACTTCTAGAGACTCAATCTAGGATTATTAACACAGATAGAGAATAGGAATTTGACAGAATGTCACATTTTATAAGAATTCTACTGAAAATTCGACAGAACCTCCTCTGTAAAATGGACATCTCTCTACTTAAAAAGTAGAGCTGGTCCTACAACAAAAGTACACTTCAAATAAAAATTCTCACAACTCCTCGGTCGGGATGCCAAATTGCAATTTCCACCGACCAAGGTCCACAATTCACAAAAAAATACAATAAATATATTAAAATTCAATAAATACCAAAAATGCCCTTTAAGTATCAAAATATAGCAATTTAAATATTAAAACATCAAAAGTAATTATTTTCCAATATTTACTTAAAAACCCTAATAATAACATAATATTATTAAATTCGATATTTCTCGATAAACTCACAAATATTAATAAAAATTCATTTTATAAATCTAAATTACTTAATTAGTCCAAAAACATATTAAAATTTAGTAAAAATCCATTTATTTACAAAAATAGTATATTATATATAATTTGAAAATAATTTTCCAAAAATAGTATTAATTAGTTAAAATTAGTAAATAATTTGTAAAAATCATTTTTATACCTCAAATAATTATTAAAACCAATTAAATTTAATATTTAACCAAAATCATCACCAAAATACCCCTAATATACAAAAATACATATAAATACTAATAATATTAAAAAATTCAAAAAAATTATATAAATACTCAAAAATTATTTTCTCAACATATTATTCACTAAAATTCACAAATACACTTAATTAACCAATTATTTCTAATTAAATATATATTTAACCTATATTTTCAAAATTGACATAAACTAAATATAATTATAAAAATTACACAAAAATCACAAAAATTATAAATTAAATTCTAAAATCAATATTAACCACCAAAAATCACAATTTCATAATTTATTTATTTAATTTATGAAAATTATAAAATAATAATAAAATAATCAAAAATTCACAAAAATAAAATAAATTCCAAAAATTACACAAAAAATTCTAGGATGAAGATTAAACTAGAGGGATCAACTTTTGTTAAGGAACATCTCATGAATCAAGCAAAAAAATCAAAAACCCTAAAATGGCCGAAATAAAAAACTTACTCAACACCCAACCAAATTGAGTTTTCAGTCAAAAGGGAGCTTGGATTTACACTCACCGGCAAGAAAGGAAGAGAATGGGACTAGCGATGAGGAAAATGGTGGCCAGAATCGTGAGGAATGGAGGGGAGGCCAACTTTCAATCTCTCGCTACCATAGTCGATCGACAACGCCGGAGAAGGAGGTGGAAGACCACGGAAGGTGACTGGAGCTACTGGAAGGTCGGACGACACACTGACGGTGGCTGATCGGCAGTAACGGGTGGAGGGTGATGGTTTATGGGAAGATTGTATATATATAGGTATATGCTTGTGTTTATATGGTTGAAGGTATGTATATATGTGTATATAGTACTATATTATATAATTTAAATAAACTTTATTTAATAATATTATAATATATAGTTTAAATCTACATCTCACACTTATTATACACACACACACACACACACACATGTATATATATACATACACACATATATAACACACACAATAATAATAATAATAATAAACCCTAATTATTATAGCATATAACACATAAAATACTAATACAATTAATAATATAATTTATTAATAAAATAATTAGGGAAAATAATAAAACAATAATAGAATATAAATGTTAAAGTAATCATGCAAATCAAACGACCAAAAATATTATATTTACGTAGGAAATTTATTTAAACATAGAATAAATTAACTAATCATAAAATAGTAAAATAAAAATAAAATAATCAAATTTAACTTTAAAATTTTATTAATACTGTATATCTCGATTAAAGAAAATAGAATAATTTAAAAACTAGGGTCATAACACACTGGGTGGTATTGATTAACTCACCATAGGTAAGCTGATAATAAGAAATGATATGGGTTCTAAAGGACTGTCTAATGGCATTTCTAACACGTTCTCCTAAAAGGGTTGGCAATCCGGTAAGAAATTTTTCTTTCCAAAAGGTTGATTAGAATCTTCCTTAAGCATAACCCTAGTAAGAAAGGTTGATCTATACCATTGGAAGTCACTAAGCTTTTTACACTTAAGATTAGATAGAAGATTGACATTTTTATCCTTAAAGTGAGAAGAATCTCTTATAAAATGTAATGTTATGGTCAAGATAAGCATAGACACAACATCGTGAATATGATTTCCTATTTGGTTAAGGATAGGTAGACCTTTATCATCTGTTTGGATAACATGGAGGATGTCAAGTTGTTGGTGTTTAATGAGATGATAATCCCACCAACCTTTCAACTGACTAGAGAAACCTATTATAATAAGTTTAGCGATAGACTTATCAGAGGTTCCTGTTTGGGCTTTATAGGCATTGGATGCCATAATCATCTATTGGAGAGGGTTTAGATTTTGATATTCGGACATGCCATCTATATTCCATTCGTAAACAGAATTGGCATTGAACTTGGGTTGGATAAGAGCGGTTGATGATTAAGCTCAAGTTTAGGTAACCTAGTTTGGATGTAATTAGGATGAGAAGAAGGAACTATAGGCCAATGCAACTTAGCAATTCTAGGAGACTATTCTTAGAATGCATTTGCTTTAGAGGAGGAATCTATATCTTTATCAAGAATAATAATAGATTGGTTAACAGATTAAAGAGTGTTAAGGACAATAGGTTCTTTAGAGGTATTAGGAGGTTCTAGTCTACTAAGTTTTTCTCTGACAACGTGCAAAAATTCAGTGTTATTACTCTAAATTTCTTACTGAGCATTGGTAAAGATCTGATAAGGTTTGAACATAGGGTTCTTAAGCTTTTTATCAGTCATAGCTATGTTTCCTAAAGACTTAACAGGTTTTTGGGCCTGGCTCTCATGTTTAGATAACTATTTACCTATGTTGTGGAGATGAACATTGGTAAAGTTATTCTAGGTAACTATATTCTTTAGGTTCTGGGAGTCACCATCTTGTGATTTTTTATAAGGACAAGCTTCTATGGTTTTATTGCCTTTGTGGATCTTGATATTACTAAGAGGAAGGTGTTTAGACTTTATATTCTGACCATTTAAAGCTTCCCAAATAGTTACCTTTTTTTAATGTAGTGACAAGATTTAAAACTTTAAAAGGATATGAAATATTATTTTTTGATGCATATAGTTCAAACCATTCAAAAAATAATATATTAACTTTATTAACTTGAACAACACTATAAAATTAATTTTGGATATTATTTCTTTCTTTTAAGAAATGTTGGAAAACCAATTTCTTTTTTCTATATTATGAGATGTATAGAAATTTTTATGTAGAAAAGCTTTATCAGGAATGAACTCTTTATCTAAAACAGATAATTCATGAGCCATGTTTTCTGTTATGGCTAAAGCAGTAAGAGAGGTAGGAGGAGAAGGGTTTTCTTTTTGTCTTGGTTTAATATAAATAGGTATGACTATATTTGTACTATAATCTACGTTTCTGAGGGAAGAAGAAGGTAGATATGAAGTTGAATATCAAAGAGAGACAATATAAGGTAAGTTTATAACTGGAGGTAGATCAGGATAAAGGTTTGCTTGACCTGGTTGATGAGGTAAGTGTATGGCCTTTTAACTGTCTTGAGGTTCTTTATGGTATGAGAGGTTTATAATATATGGGATCTGAGATATTCTTCCGAGATCAAGATATTTTGATGAAGATGCATTAGAGAATCTTGAATTGGAAAAGGATCTATCAAAAGAGAGCTTCACTTTACAATCTTAAAACTGGGTGATATGCTTTATTTATGTATTAGGAGCATGTGTTTCTTCCTGTAGGGATTTTGGTTCAGTGGCTCCTTTAAGGATCCATTCATGGGGAAGTGTAACTTGGCTCCATTTTATAGATTTTAGGATGACAATATTGGCTTTAGTCATATCTGTTTGGAGAAGAAGAGTTTCTCCTTTTTTACTATGAAAATAACTTTTTGTATGAAAATGTAGTCATTATAACTTTATAATGAACTTTAAAAACAAGTACAACTAGAATTGATCCATCCTCTAGAATATAGTTATGGATTTGGATTTACAAAAGTAAAGACTTTAAAAGATTTGCATCATTAAAAGAAACAGTAAAGTTTGGATAGCAATTAAACAATATTATCTTAGGCAGAGACTAGATTCTCTAGTTCCTATAATAGAGTCTTGGAAATTCTTGAACGTCATGTCTCTCAGAGAAACTAAGTCAGAAGTGTTTAGTCCTTCTCTGGCTAGAGGTTTTATACCAACCTAGACAAGACTTATATGGATATAACAGAAACCTTTATCTTTATGTTTGTCTAAAGAGGTAGAAGATAATAACTTTATGTAGTCTTGAGATTTGGAAAGTTGGATATCTCTTTCTTCAGTCTTTATCACATAATCAGACTTTAAGAGATTTAACTTAGGAGTCTTGTAAACATGGTTTTTCTTATAATCTGTGAGCTTAAAGTCATCAATGCATTTGCCAAAGTCTTTAATAGTGATTTCATCAGTATTGACTATATTCTTTTAAGCTTTGGTAGAAGAGGAAAAAGAAATGGTTATTCCAAAAATTGGATTCATGGTAAAGGAATGGCTACAAAAACAGGTTACTCAACTATAACTCAGTAGCTAAACCAACGGTTTTACTGCCTCTCCTGGACTTACTAGCAGGACCACCTGTGACAAAAGGACTCGCTGAATAAACTATCATGTAGACAATACTGTAACATGGAAATAATTAGTGTTCAAAACACTCAAACCCCCCCCCCATAAGGCTTTGATACCAGATGTGCTGAAAAAGGAATTATACAACGAGAGTATGTACTATTATTTAGTGTTAAACAACTTTAGTATGCTCATTAGTGTGTGTGTGTGTGTGTGTGTGTGTATATATATATATATATATATATATATATATATATATATATATATTCCAAAATTTATTTTAAATTTCTTCTATTATTGTTTACACATATTGTCACGACCCAAAACAAGGGCCATGACCGGCGCTAGGGAATGGGAATTCTTTCGAATCCGGAACCCGTAGCAAGCCTAAAAATAAAATAAAACATGCAATAGTAATAACAATATATAATGCAGCGGAAATAAAAATCATAAATATCACAATATTATTTTCACCAACTGGATTTAAATTAAATCTCATCTCATATATATATAAATCTTTTAATACAAATCCAGTTCAAGTATAATACAATATCTTGCATAAATATAATACATAAAATTCCACAATTTAATTTACCACTACTGCAGTGTCTAGATTATAAAAATAAGACTCAAGTAAACAGTTTACAAAAGGAAGCCGGGGCGGAAAAAATCCGACGTATAGGCCTGCTACTGAGGTCTTAAGATGTTGACTCTCCTGAAAAATTATCAACGGAGGGGAGTCAGACTTCACTGAGTGAATTACTATAATATATATACATACACACTAAATAACAATGCATACAGTCAACACAATATGTAATACATATATATACAGACAAATTCACACAGATGCAGTAAAAATCATTTTTATATATTTTTATTGAAAATCATCGTTTATGAAGGATCACATAGAACCCTAGAATATCGTAACCTCGAAAATAGTGTTAGACAACACTCTAGCCACACAGGCTCACTTGATCCAAATATATCCACTTAATCCATTTAGACAGTAGACTGGCCCCGAGACACTAAGTCAACCGAGCTCCAGCAGTCTGACTGCCAGTGTGATTGGCCCCGAGACACTTGGTCAACCGAGCTCCAGCAATCACACCTGCAAACCATATCTCACATATCAAATAATCATATTCCATCAATATCCACAAATGGTTAGTAATATGGCCTAAATACTATAGGTGTACCGGTACGTACTCGGTCTTAGTGTTGCCCACTAGGTAGCATGTTCTATCGATATCCTTTATTAATAAATATAAAACATCCATTCACAAATAAATGATGCATGAATTTAAATAAAATAACAATATAAACCATATATATACCGGAAATATACCAAAAGTAAACCAGGTATATTTTGAGTATATATATACGCCAAATAAATCCAATTAAATTTCAATTTAAATTAGAAATATATTTAAAAACATTTTAAATATAATTTATTAACAAAACATGTATACAATTTATTATATACCAAAAATAAACCAAAAATATACTAAAAATATACTTAAATACAAATCACATTATTTATGCATTTTAATCAAAATAAAACATATATTTCTAAACCATGCATCCTAAGGCATATATATATAAAATAGTAACTCACAAATTAGTGCGCTCCTCGAGATGCGTCCGATGGGCCTGATCCACTAGCCCTCGGTCTCGGCGCAACTAAACAAACAATAAATAATAGACATCAGAATAACCCTAACAGAAATCCTAGAATTCGATCTAGAGTATTAAACACAGAATTGAGATTAGGGTTCGACTGGACATCACATTTTACGAGAATTCTATCAAAAATTCGACAGAACCTCCCTTGTAAAATGGACATCTCTCTACTCAAAGAGTAGAGCCGACCCTGCAAAGAAACACACTTCGAAATACAAGCTCAACACTCAACCACAACCCCTCGGTCGGACTCCAGACTACAATCTACCGACCGAGGTCCACAAACACATAATAATTTCAGAAATACCAAAAATATCCTTAAAACCTAAAAATACATTTTATAGGTAGAAATTACATAATTAACCTTTAAACACAGTAAAAACCGATAAAAACTCATTTTATTAGTAAAACCGTATATTATATATATAATTGAAAATAATTCATGAAAAATAGTTTTAATTAGTTAAAAATACCAAATAATTTGTAGAAATCATTTTTATACCTTAAATAACTATTAAAACCAATTAAATTACATTTTTAGCCAATTTTTGGTAAAATTACCAAAATACCCTTATATATATAAATATACTATAATTACTTCAAAAATTCACCAAAAATTATACAATTATCCAAAATTATTTTTCTCAACATATTTATCAATAATATCAATAATTAAACTCAATTATCCAATTAAATTCAATTAAAAACATAATTAACCCTAATTTCCCAAATTTACATAAACTCAAATAATTCAAAATAAATACATAGAAATTCATAAAAATTCCAAATAAATTCCTATAATTCATTTCAACACCTAATTTAACCATAAAACACAATTTCATAATTTAAATAATTAATTTCTGAAAATTAGAAAATAATATTAAAATATTCAAAAATACCCAAAAATCCAAAAAATCTCCAAAAATTCCACAAAAATTCATACATGTAGATTAAGATACTAGGATCAAAATTTGTGAAGGGAGTTTTCATGAATCAATCAATTTGAAGCTCAAAAAAATCAAAAACCCTAATATGGCCGAATTGGAAAATTCGAAACCTAAGCAAATCAAGACCATTTAAGCTCAAACCAAAGCTAGAATCACACTCACCGGAGCTCAAGGAGAAGAAAGAGACAAGAGGTGTCGAAAATGGTGGCCGAAAAGTTAGTGAACAGCGAGGAGAAGAATTTCAGCCAAAATGGAAGAAAAGAGGCTGCCGGCGCCGGGGAAGGAGGCTGCTGGCGCCGGGGAACGGCTGGGGACAACGGTGGCAAGTCAGGAGGCACACCGACAGTAGGGGAACGACAGTTGCAGCGGTGGTTGGTGGTGAGGGAGTGGTCGGGCACGGGGAAGGAGAAGAAGAAGAAGAAGAAGAAAAAGAAAAGAAAAGAAAAGAAAAGAAAAAGAAAAAGAAAAAGAAAAAAAAGAAAAATAATAAAAAAAATAATTTTAATAAAATATTTGAAAAAAAATCACATCCACACACTTAATATTTAATATTTTAAAATTTAATATTAATTAAAAATAATTAAATAACAATAAAATAATTAATTAATTAATAAAATATTAGGGTAAAATACTAAACCCTAATTAAATAAATATTTACACGCATAGGCTCTATTTAGTAATTTAAAAATACGTATGAGTTCATGCAAGTCCGAAAATATATTTAAAATAATTAATAATAAATTATTTACGTGAAAATTTCCCCCAAAATGCAAGTCCAGGGAAAATTTTACGTAAAGCACTGTAAACAATGCACAATAATAAAAATAGGTTTTAAACACATATCAACTCGTAAAAACATTATAATATATATACAAGAAATTATTAACACTGCATATCCCGGTACATTGTTAAAATGTTTAAAAACACCGGATATTACAGTCTTCCCCCCTTATAAGAATTCATCCCCGAATTCTAGAAAGAAAAGATTACAGGATCAGGAAGGAAAAAGATATGGGTAAGAAGCTCGCATCTCAGCTTCAGTCTCCCACGTATGCTCCTCAACTCTACCGCTACGCCACAGAACCTTGACCATTGGAATCTGCTTCGATCGCAACTGTCGAACTTGATAATCTACGATCGCCACAGGTTCTTCCACAAACGTCAAATCTTCACTTACTTCTACACTGTCAGGCTGCAACACGTGTGAAGGGTCTGAGATATACTTCCTCAACATCGAGATATGAAATACTGGATGCACTTGTGATATACTCGGAGGCAATACCAACTGATATGCAACGATGCCAACTCTCTCTAGAATCTCAAACGGTCCAATATATCTCGGTGCCAACTTACCCTTCCTGCCAAATCTCATCACACCCTTCATCGGAGATATCTTCAGAAAAATGAAATCTCCAACCTGAAACTCCACATCTCTGCACCTAAGATCTGCATAACTCTTCTGTCTGCTAACTGCGGTCTCTAATTTACGCTTAATCATGGCGACTTTCTCTGTAGCATCCTGAACCATCTCAGGTCCAATCAAAGCTCTCTCACCAATCTCATCCCAACTCAAAGGGGATCTACATTTCCTTCCATACAACGCCTCATACAGTGCCATACCAATAATGCTATGGTAGCTGTTATTATATGCAAACTCAACAAGCGGCAAATGATCATCCCAGCTACCTCCTAAATCCAAGACACATATCTTCCAATGTCTGGATCGTCCTCTCAGGCTGACCATCTGTCTGAGGATGAAAAGCAGTACTGAAATCCAACCTAGTGCCCATCGCTTCCTGCAACTTTTGCCAAAAATGAGAAGTAAACATCGAACCTCTATCTGACACAATGGACACAGGTACTCCATGAAGGCATACGATATACTTCATATACAACTTCGCCAATCTAGCAACTGAATATGTGGCTTTCACAGGCAAGAAATGTGCAGACTTCGTCAACCTGTCTACAATC
This sequence comes from Mallotus nudiflorus, assembly GCA_947683625.1. Lineage (NCBI taxonomy): Eukaryota > Viridiplantae > Streptophyta > Magnoliopsida > Malpighiales > Euphorbiaceae > Mallotus > Mallotus nudiflorus. The sequence goes on along the minus strand of CANTUR010000187.1, from coordinate 1,180,643 downwards.
ACCCAGATGGAATCGTATCCATCCTTAGAACGAGGTAAACCGACCACAAAATCCATAGCTATCCTTTCCCACTTCCACTCGAGAATAGGAAGAGGCTGAAGCTTCCCAGAAGGCTTCTGATGTTTGGCTTTCACTTGCTGACACGACAAGCACTTCGCAACATAATCAGCGACATCCTTCTTCAATCCGTCCCACCAGTATAAATCCCTGATACTGTGGTACATCTTAGTAACACCTGGATGTACGCTATAGGCTGTAGAATGTGCTTCCTCTAGGATCTCTTCTCTCAAATCATCCACATCAGGAACACATAATCTACCACTGATCCACAACACACCATCATCATCAAGTGTGAAATCAGTGAACTTCCCTGCTCGAACATTCTCTGCAAGCTCTTCTAGAATGGGATCTCGGCTCTGAGTTGCTTTAATCCTATCCCTCAGTATAGATTGTACTTTAAATTGAGCTAGCAGTCCACCTGACCTACTAATCTTTATCATCAGACCTTGATCCACCAACAAATGCAACTCCTGGATCAATGGTCTCCTCTCAACACTGATGTGAGTAAGACTACCTGAGGACTTCCTACTCAAGGCATCTGCTACCACATTAGCTTTACCTGGATGATATAAGATCTCGCAATCATAGTCTTTCAACAGTTCCAACCATCTCCTCTGCCTCAGATTCAAATCTCACTGCTGGAAAATGTACTTAAGGCTCTTGTGATCAGTAAATATCTCACAAGTCACCCCGTACAGATAATGTCTCCAGATCTTCAAATCAAAGATCACTACAACCATCTCAAGGTCATGTGTGGGATAGTTCTGCTCATGCTTCTTCAACTGCCTTGAAGCATAGGCTATCACCCTTCCATTCTGCATCAACACACAACCAAGGCCAATTCTAGAGGCATCACAATAAATTGTGAACTTATCCATACTATTAGGCAAAGCTAATACTGGCGCTATGGTCAATTTCTCCTTCAACAATTGGAAACTATTCTCACAAGCTTTTGACCACTCGAATCTAACATTCTCCTGAGTCAAGCGAGTCATAGGGGCTGTAATTCTAGAAAAATCCTGCACAAACCGCCTATAATACCCGGCTAAACCTAGAAAACTCTAAATCTCAGTAACAGAAGTCGATCTAGGCCACTCAGACACTGCTTCAATCTTCTATGGATCAACCTGAATACCTTCTTTAGACACTACGTGTCTAAGAAAAGAAACACTCTCCATCCAGAAATCACACTTTGAGAATTTAGCATAAAGCTGATGATCTCTCAGTGTCTGTAGTACAATCCTCAAGTGATATACATGCTCCTCCATACTCCTCGAATATACCAGTCTATCATCAATGAAGACTACCATAAACTGATCCACATACGGTCTGAATACCCTGTTCATTAGGTCCATAAAAGCTACTGGTGCATTAGTCAAACCAAAAGACATCACCAGAAACTCATAATCGCCATATCGAGTGCGGAATGTCGTCTTAGGAATATCAGCTTCACTAATCCATAGCTGATGATAACCCGACCTCAAATCAACCTTAGAAAAGAACTGTGCACCCTGTAGTTGATCAAACAAATCATCTATCCTCTGGAGAGGATACTTGTTCTTCACTGTCACCTTATTCAGCTCTCTGTAGTTAATGCACAGTCTCAGGGTACCATCCTTCTTCTTCACAAACAGGACGGGTGCACCCCAAGGAGAAACACTAGGTCTTATAAAACCTTTATCCAACAACTCTTGCAACTGCTCCTTCAACTCTTTTAACTCTGCAGGAGCCATACGATAGGGTGGCATAGATATAGGAGTAGTACCTGGAACCACATCTATACAGAACTCTATCTCTCTATGAGGTGGTAAACCTGGAAACTCCTCGGGAAAAACATCAGGAAACTCACAAGCAACAGGAACATCTGTGAGTGACAACTTCTCCACTGAAGTATCCCTGACCAATGCCAAATATCCTTGACAACCTTTCCTCAATAACTTCCTAGCTGTAATAGTAGAAATAAGATTCTGAGGTGCTGAACTCCTATCACCCACAAATTTAAAATCTTCTTCATCAGGAATTCTGAACGTCACCTCTTTATTCCTGCAATCTACCATGGTATAGTGCTGAGATAACCAATCCATTCCCAGAATAACATCAAACTCCATCACATCTAACAAAATTAAATCAGCGGGTAATTCTCTATCTCCCACGAGAACTGGACAACCAAAAAGAACAATATCGGCGTCCAAGGAATCGCTCAGAGGAGTGGCAACAGACAAAGGAAAAGCCATCCTCGAAGCTTGCCAACATGATTTAAAAGCAAAAATGGGAGAAATAAATGAATGCATGGCACCCAGATCAAACAAAACCCGTGCATCTAGGTAATAAACAGAAATAATACCTGCCACGACTGCATTAGATGCCTGAGCATCCTGCTGAGTAAGATGGAAAACTCTGGCCTGACCTCGACCTCCCTACTGACTGGTAGAAGCCTGGCCAACACCTATGGCACCTCCTCTAGTACCTCTACCATGACTCTGCTATGGAACAAACTGAGTGGAACTCTGATGCTGAACTGGTGGTAAATGAAATGGCACGGGTGTAGCACTAGTAATCGACTGCTGTGGAAATCACAGAATCTACAGCTGTTGATACCCAGAATAAGGACACGATCTGGCAAAATGTCCTGTCTGCCCGCATATGAAGCATGTCAGTGGTAGATAACATGGTCCCTGATGGACTCTACCATAAGTCTGACAAACACTGGCCGCTGATTTAGAACTACGACCATTGCTGCTGCTCGAAGCACCTGACCCGAATCTGAATGATCTACGCTGACCTCCACGGCCATGTCTACTGCTCCGATGCACTCGCTGCTGCTGTCTCTGACTCTGCTGAGTCGAACCTCGTTGCTGACTACTCGATCCAACATGAAAACTAGAGTACGGTGTAGTTTGCAATCCACTCGACTGAACTCCTAGCTGGTAATAATCAGGCATCGCTCCCTACCTAACTAGTCTCAGCTCAATCTCCTTAGCCAACTCAATCACAGACTCCAGAGTAAGGCCTGCTGTAGGCATACCAGCAAAAGCTGAACCCAAACCAGTAATGTATGTAGTGACAATAAAGTACTGGTCTCGCATCAGATCCTCTGCATATCTACCCAGATGGAGAAACTCTCAGGTGTACTCCTCTACAGATCGATCTCCACGAGAAATACTGGTCAAACGAAGACGATAGCTCAAACGAAGAGGTTCTGGACAAAATCTCCTCATAAATCGCTCTCGGAATTGAGCCCAGGTCATCGTCATCATGTAAGGCTGGATCATCTGAATAAACCAATCTAAGGCTGGTCCCTCGACAGACAACTCGACGATCATGATCTATCGGTACTCAGTATGAGCAGTCCGAGTCCTAATCTCAATCGCATGCAGAAAATCTAACGGATTAGAAGTACCATCAAAAGTAATCCTGCCAACTCGGGCATAGAACAAAGCTGCCTCAGGGTCAGACATACCCTGCTGATAGGCAGGCTGAACAGACTAAACAACTGGAGGAACAGGAACATCAAACTCAGGCTCTACAGGCTCCTCATCCTGTAACTCTCTCTGCCTACGGCGACCTGCTGCTCCTCGAGGTCTACCTTTGCCACGACCTCTACATCTAACTGGCTGCTCAAGAGGTAAAATCTCATCCTGAAAAGACTCATCATCCTCGGCCTCAATGACCGGTGGAGCGACACGCGCTCGCCTCCTCATACTGAAAAGGTAAACGGAAAGATTCAGATAAAACAGACAATGAAGGAATAACACTGAAAACTAAGCAAGGAATACTCATCAAGACATACTCGAACCTAATTCACTGCAGTAGTTCAACAAAAAACACAACTCTGAAAACTAGGGCCACAACTCACATAACTAAGCCCTAACACAGAACTCTGCTCTGATACCAACTTTGTCACGACCCAAAACAGGGGCCATGACCGGTGCTAGGGAACAGGAATTCTTTCGAATCCGGAACCCGTAGCAAGCCTAAAAATAAAATAAAACATGCAATAGTAATAACAATATATAATGCAGTGGAAATAAAAATCATAAATATCACAATATTATTTTCACCAACTGGATTTAAATTAAATCTCATCTCATATATATGTAAATCTTTTAATACAAATCCAGTTCAAGTATAATACAATGTCTCGCATAAATATAATACATAAAATCCCATAATTTAATTTACCACTACTACAGTGTCTAGATTATAAAATAAGACTCAAGTAAGCAGTTTACACAAGGAAGCCGGGGCGGAAGAAATCCGGCGTATAGGCCTGCTACTGAGGTCTGAAGATGTTGACTCTCCTGAAAAATTATCAACGGAGGGGAGTCAGACCTCACTGAATGAATTACTATAATATATATACATACACACTAAATAACAATGCATACAGTCAACACAATATGTAATACGTATATATACAGGCAAATTCACACAGATGCAGTAAAAATCATTTTTATATATTTTTATTGAAAATCATCGTTTATGAAGGATCACATAGAACCCTAGAATATCATAACCTCGAAAACAGTGTTAGACAACACTCTAGCCACACAAGATCACTTGATCCAAATATATCCACTTAATCCATTTAGACAGTAGACTGGCCCCGAGACACTAAGTCAACCGAGCTCCAGTAGTCTGACTGCCAGTGTGATTGGCCCCGAGACACTTGGTCAACCGAGCTCCAGCAATCACACCTGCAAACCATATCTCACATATCAAATAATCATATTCCATCAATATCCACAAATGGTTAGTAATATGGCCTAAATACTATAGGCGTACCGGTACGTACTCGGTCCTAGTGCTGCCCACTAGGTAGCACGTTCTATCGATATCCTTCATTAATAAATATAAAACATCCATTCACAAATAAATGATGCATGAATTTAAATAAAATAACAATATAAACCATATATATACCAAAAATATACCAAAAGTAAACCAGGTATATTTCGAGTATATATATACGCCAAATAAATCCAATTAAATTTCAATTTAAATTAGAAATATATTTAAAAACATTTTAAATATAATTTATTAACAAAACATGTATACAATTTATTATATACCAAAAATAAACCAAAAATATACTTAAATACAAATCACATTATTTATGCATTTTAATCAAAATAAAACGTATATTTCTAAACCATGCATCCTAAGGCATATATATATAAAATAGTAACTCATAAATTAGTGCGCTCCTCGAGATGGGTCCGACGGGCCTGGTCCACTAGCCCTCGGTCTTGGCGTAACTAAACAAACAATAAATAATAGACATCAGAATAACCCTAACAGAAATCCTAGAATTCGATCTAGAGTATTAAACATAGAATTGAGATTAGGGTTCGATCGGACATCACGTTTTACGAGAATTCTACCAAAAATTCAGCAGAACCTCCCCTGTAAAACGGACATCTCTCTACTCAAAGAGTAGAGCCAACCCTGCAAAGAAACACACTTCGAAATACAAGCTCAACACTCAACCACAACCCCTCGGTCGGACTCCAGACTACAATCTACCGACCGGGGTCCACAAACACAAAATAATTTCAGAAATACCAAAAATATCCTTAAAACCTAAAAATACATTTTATAGGTAGAAATTACATAATTAACCTTTAAACACAGTAAAAATCGATAAAAACTCATTTTATTAGTAAAACCGTATATTATATATATAATTGAAAATAATTCACGAAAAATAGTTTTAATTAGTTAAAATACCAAATAATTTGTAGAAATCATTTTTATACCTTAAATAACTATTAAAACCAACTAAATTACATTTTTAGCCAATTTATGATAAAATTACCAAAATGCCCTTATATATATAAATATACTATAATTACTTCAAAAATTCACCAAAAATTATAAAATTATCCAAAATTATTTTTCTCAACATATTTATCAATAATATCAATAATTAAACTCAATTATCCAATTAAATTCAATTAAAAACATAATTAACCGTAATTTCCCAAATTTACATAAACTCAAATAATTCAAAATAAATACATAGAAATTCATAAAAATTCCAAATAAATTCCTATAATTCATTTAAACACCTAATTTAACCATAAAACACAATTTCATAATTTAAATAATTAATTTCCGAAAATTAGAAAATAATATTAAAATATTCAAAAATACCCAAAAATCCAAACAATCTCTAAAAATTCCAAAAAAATTCATACATGTAGATTAAGCTACTAGGATCAACATTTTTGAAGGGAGTTTTCATGAATCAATCAATTTGAAGCTCAAAAAAATCAAAAACCCTAATATGTCCGAATTGGAAAATTTGAAACCTAAGCAAATGAAGACCATTTAAGCTCAAACCAAAGCTAGAATCACACTCACCGGAGCTCAAGGAGAAGAAAGAGACCAGCGGTGTCGAAAATGGTGGCCGAAAAGTTGGTGAACGGCGAGGAGAAGAATTTCGGCCAAAATGGAAGAAAAGAGGCTGCCGGCACCGGGGAAGGAGGCTGTTGGTGGCAGGGAACGGCTGGGGACGACGGTGGCAAGCCGGGAGGCACACCGACGGTAGGGGAATGGCAGTTGCAGCGGTGGTTGGTGGTGAGGGAGTGGTCGGGCACGGGGAAGGAGAAGAAGAAGAAGAAGAAAAAGAAAAGAAAAGAAAAGAAAAGAAAAGAAAAAGAAAAGAAAAAGAAAAAGAAAAAGAAAAAAAAAGAAAAATAATAAAAAAATAATTTTAATAAAATATTTGAAAAAAAATCACATCCACACACTTAAAATTTAATATTTTAAAATTTAATATTAATTAAAAATAATTAAATAACAATAAAACAATTAATTAATTAATAAAATATTAGGGTAAAATACTAAACCCTAATTAAATAAATATTTACACACATAGGCTCTATTTAGTAATTTAAAAATACGTATGAGTTCATGCAAGTCCGAAAATATATTTAAAATAATTAATAATAAATTATTTAAGTGAAAATTTTCCCGAAAATGCAAGTCCCGGGAAAATTTTACGTAAAGCACTGTAAACAATGCACAATAATAAAAATAGATTTTAAACACATATCAACTCGTAAAAACATTATAATATATATACATAAAAATTATTAACACTGTATATCCCGGTACAGTGTTAAAATATTTAAAAACACGGGATATTACACATATTATAATTTTTTTGCTTCTATCTTTATTTTTTGTTCTAAAATAATTTAATAAATTCTTCAAATATTTTAAAAAAGTTGTAATAAATATAATTTTACTGAAAAAAATTATGATCATTTTAACATATATCATTATTTTAAAAACAATATTATTAACTAAAAATATGTATTTTAAATAATTTTATTTAAAATTGTGTACACATGTGCGTATGTGCTCAAACTTACACAAATGTTTATATTTAAGCCTATTTAATTAAATTGTTACTAATAATTAATAGCTGATATTTATTATTGCTAGTGGGTTACTATTAATTAATTAATTTTTAGAATATTTAATTATATATATATATATATGAAAAATATTTTATACTTATATTTTTACTATTTTTTTTGAGAAATATTTTTAATATTATTTAAATGCAATAAAATTATACAATAATAGTACTTTTAAAAAAATGTTGTTCACTTGTAGTTTTGCATTGTCTCTTTCAATTTAATTATTGTCACTCCATGCATAATCCACCATATGCCAATTAGCAAAGTCTTATGTGAAATTCCATTCAGTAGAAGTCATTTCTTTTTGCTGCAACATATATATCACTCTATCTTTGTATATCTTTACCTCTATTCACAACTATAAATATCATATATTTATTGAGCAACTCATTAAAAGATTTTTCTGTGTGCCAATACTCCATATATAATATGAAGGCCAGAGAGTAAAAAAGTAATCAATTAAATTTTTAAAATATATATTTTGATTAATTAAGGCATTTGAGAAAACTAAATTAAATATAAATTAAAATAAAATTTTGATAGATAACAATAAATAGAAAAATAATATTTAGATGAAAAAATAAAAATATGCAGCTCACATCATTAGCACCTGCCCCATCAGTAGCAAGTGATCAATTGTTGAAAAGTAAAATTACCAATTATGATTTGGAGAGATTTGTGACAATGCCAATTGCGACTCTATGACTATGTTGAGATGAAAAAAAGAGGAAATGCGAAGTTATTCAAATAGCATATGAGTTAAATTTAATTTTTAATTTTTTTTATTTAATGCAAGTTCGGTAGCCTATAGATTATACAAGGCTATAAAAGTAATAACTTCTATCAAAATTGATCGATAGTAGCAGTAGAAAATGGAACATGAAACCTATACAAATAAAATACCAATCAATGGTTTATATATATATATATATATATATATGTTAGTGTTATGTTTTTTTTTTAAGTTGAGGATGACTAATTTTTGTAAGATATAAAAATGGGTGAATAACAAGATTTATAGAAATAAAAAATTATTGCCACTTTGCTTCTTAGATCAATCTCTTAAGATAATTCTTCTAGCAATTGCCCACGAATATGTTAACTTTTGTTGTTCAAAGTTTGAAGTATGCACATTATGGGAGAAAGACACAAATTAAGAAGATTCTGTTTTGATTTTTTTTTTAATGGTGAAATTTTAAAAATATGATTATTTCTAGATACCTTTATGGTTATTTACAAGTATTATGTTATATGTGTAACCCAAACAATTCAAGTTGTTAGTGATATGTACTACATCAATTATATATGAGCACATTTTGACTTTATATCATTTTATTAATAAACGGACATTTTGATTATTATTATTTTGTGATAATAATGACTTGAATAGTCAATTTTTCCAAAAGTCATCAAGTATCAGACTTGATAGTAAAACCCTTAGATTAAATATGAATTCTATTCTAATTTATCCTTAGTCATTCATTATCATTAAAATAATGATGAATTAAGGCTAATATGTTGTTGATTGATGATTATGTTTTAATAATCATATATATGAGATATTAAGTCAACTTATAGGTAGTTGTTTGAGAAATAATGTACTGGATTGACCCACTATGAGAATACTAAATAGATAATTGTCTTAAATAATTCTCATCATAGTAATACTGTTTTAGTCCTCTAACCTTAAAATCACCATGGTTTCTTACATAATTATTTTGTATTTTGACACATTCTAACATTGTCTTTAACAATATGATGAAATAGATCGTTGTTGGATATAAAATGAGTTATGTGAGGAATGTGAGTGATTGAAAAGGAATTTGTCATTCATTTAATCTAGGTAAAATATTTATGGGCCCCTTAATAAGATAGATTGAAGTAAATGCATGGCCATGCTAGAATGAATTGATAAAAAGTTGTCATTTTCAATCTACTTAGTATAAGAGATAATGTTGTTGAATTGTATAAAAATAACATAAAATATGTCTTATGTTCAATCAAGATATTGTGTGACAAAAGGACTACAATATTCATTGTAAATTAGGTTATGTTGGAGGATATATCATATCTCACAGTGAAAATGTGGAAATTAATAAGGAGCTTATAAATGGTGTAGATTGGATCTTAACACAAGCCAATTGGTTTTATGTTATATGGGTTCAACCTCATGTATAAGTCTATATGTATATGCGTGAGTCAATACTATCAATGCCCATGAACTTGTTTAACATGGTATCAGAGTAGGTCTAGCCTGATTTCTTAAATTTTTCGATTGTGTGCAGTCCCAGCGGCGTAGTCCGATGTTGCCACTGCCTTTTAATTAAAAAAAGTACGGGTTTCAAGTGACAATTGTCAAATCCCAGTTGTACTTGAGGGGGGGAGTGTTGGAGAATATATCATATCCCACATTGAAAATGTAAAAAGTAATAAAGAGCTTATAAGTGGTGTAGATTGGACCTTAACACAAGCCAATTGGTTTTGTGTTACATAGGTTCAACCCTATTTAAAAGTCCATATGTGTACGCGTGAGCCAACACTCTTAAGGCCCATGAACTTGTTTAACAAGTTATATTGGATTATCGACCTTCACATAACTTAAGTAATCATAATATCTTGCTATAGGTCATTAATGATTAGTAGGCCTAAATTAAGATTTCAGGCCTACTACCAACGTTATATGAACCTAAAGGGTCATACACATAAACACACATATATATTCAAGGTAATTGTTATATTAAAAAATAGGAAATATGTTTTGGAATTTGAATCAAAATAGAAATACAAAGGTGATACATATACCAAAAATATTTTGGTGAGTGAGGAGTTACTAAAATTGTTTTGTTAAGTGAAACCCTAATGACTCTAGGGTTTCACACACAATTGTATTCTGCCACTAAAATAGAAAGTGAGACTTTAAAATAGAAAGTGCTAGCACACTAACTTGTTTTGATTTGAGGTTATTCATATGGATATTTGTAGAGGACGTACCCATATTAGAGATGTAATACCCTATATTTTAATTTAAATAAAGTAATTTTTGAAATTTCAGTATTAATAAATAATTTTAAATTATATTATATAATTGTTAAGTATCTAGCTATTTTATTATGTTAGGGTTTTTATTATTTTATGTGGGTGTTATTTTTTTTATTAGGTGTATATATATATATATATATATATATATATATATATATATATATATATATATATATATATATATATATGTATTTGTGTGTGTGTGTGTATGTGTGTGAATATATACATTCACAAACACCAAAAACCCACACCTCCCTCTCTCCCCGACAACTACCGGACCGCCACCCTCACTGCACCTCCCGGCCTTCTGCCAGTCAGCCACCTTTCTCTGGCGTCTCTTCTCCCCTTAGCTGCCTTCCCTTTCCTCTTTTCTTCCATTTTCGGTGACTCTCCTCCTCTATCCAAGCTTCCCCACCATTGTCAAAGCTAGATCGGTGCCGTCGTTGCTCCTTCAGCCTACCTTGCCTCCTCAGGCGATGGTTGATGCCTGGCCTTGCCGTTGCAACCATTTCTAGCAACAGAAATCGAGGTAGACAACTAGTTGCTTTGGGTTGTTTTTAGCTCATTTTTAGGTTGTTTACAGGTTGTTTAGGTTGATTTAAGTGTTAAACTTTAATTATTTAAAGTTAATTGATTAATTTTGCTAGTTAGTTGTTTAAATCTAATTTTGGTATATTATTTTGATTTTTTTGTGATTTTACAGAATTTTATTATTTTTTTATTTTATTTTATTTGAGTTTAATTAGTAATTGGAGTAATTATTGTTAATTATTTTTAGTGTATTGATTTTATTTAAGATTATGGAAAATTATTGTGTTAATTGTGAATTTTGTGGATTTTGGATATTTTATTAATATTTTATTAATTTCCAAAAATTAATTGTTAAAAATGATGAAATTTTAATAATTGGTATTATCATTAAATGTCATTAATTTTAGAACATAATTTATGGTTTTTGTGATTTTTATACTATTTTTATAATTATTTAAAGTTTATGTCAAATGTGGAGAATTAGGTTAAATTTATATTTTGGAAGAAATTATTGGCTAATTTTATGTTTTTATTTATATTAAGAAATTTGATGTTGAGAAAATAATTTTTAGGCATTTGTATAATTTTTAGGGAATTTTTGAGTAATAATAATATATGATGTAAATTTTGTATTATAGGGGTAAAAATGTAATTTTTTGCTAATTATAACTAAATAATGGATTGTGGTTCGTTTCAATAATATTTAAGGAATTAAAAAGGATTTTTACAAATTATTTTCTATTTTTGACTAGTTAACGCTAATTTTCGAAAATTATTTTCAAATAATATATTAGGTATTATTTTTGAGTATTATGTGAGATTTGGATATTTTGGTATTAAATTATAAATTTGATAGTAAATATATTTATTGTAGAGATTTATTAATATGAGTAATTAAGTTTAGGTTATATTTATATTTTGATAATGAAATGTAAGTTTGGTTATTTAAGTGTTGAATAATTGATATTTTATATTAGTATATATTTTGGTTTATATGTTTGTGAAATTTTGTTTTTAAACTTTAATGAGAAATGATTTTCTAAGTTATGGATATTTATATGTAATATATATTTTTGGAAATTAAATGATTTAATTATTAAATCAAGTTTATTATAAAGAAAATTTAAGTATTTAATTTGATTTAATTTCTATAAAATTAAGTCAGCCTTCTTGCTCGTCCTGTAAATTGATAAATTGATTTGTGCATGTTTTTTATTTTAAAGATGTGTGCGCTCATATTTTTAGTATTTATTATATGATTTATTTAATTTAAATGCTGTCATTTAAGATTTAAGTGCATTTTATTTATTTAAAAAATTAGTTTTGAGAAATTTTAGTAGAACGGGCTACCTGGTGGGTTTCACTAAGACTGTGTGCACATGGTAAAGATTGAGAGATGGATCCAATGTATGTATGACTTATGGATATAAACTAGGATGGGTGCCTAGGTGGAAGCCTTTCCTCTCGGGGACTACCAATGATTGGAAAGTTAATAATAGACTGGGATAGGTGCCTCGGTGGATGCTTTAGCTCTCGGGGACTGCTAGTGCCATGTATTTGGATTAAGTGGATGACTGTGGCTTGGTGCCTCAGTTGATGCCTTTGCTCTCGAGGACCGGCAGTCTATGAGGATTAAGTGGGTCTAGTTGGCCATTTAGAAATTTGGGTTTAGGGTTCTACCGAGATTTTTTAAAGGCTATATACATATATTCATTATAAATTATTTTCATTATAACTATATGGTTTTCAAAACGGTTTTCAAACCATTCAGCTCTTTTTATTAACTTACTCAATGAGGTTTGATTCCCCTCAATCTATTTTTTTAGGAGCTTAGGAGTTAGACCTCAGACCGCCTCTACACCGAATTTCTTCATCACCGGCTATATTATGTAGGTTATTATGAGCTGTATTGTAGTAGTAACTCTAGAATACTATAGTAGTGTTTGTACTATGAGTTTGTATAACTTAAGTCTACTTATGTATTGCATTTTAATGAACCACGCTTATGTATGATGTTTTAAGATTGATGATATTTGATGATAGAGAATATTTTATGTTGCACACGATTATGTTTATTTTTAGAAAAATCAGTTCGATAATGTGTTCTTTCATGAAATAAAGTTTTAAATTTGAAGGTTTTATTTTTCTTATCTTTGAGGCTTACTACGGGTTTCGAGGGCCTTATGCCTACCCATTCCCTAGTGTCGATCACGTGCTGTCGGGTTCGGGTCGTGACAAAGTTGGTATTAGAGCATAAGTTTAATTAATTGTCTATGTTTTTCTTTTTATGTAACTACTGCAGTGATTAGGTTGATAATTTTCTTTATGATATTCTTGTTTCTAATTCCGTGTTGCATTAAATACTCTTGTCTTGTTTTGAATTCGATTTTTTCTCTATCTTTTTCAGAATGAGGTGTGTGCAAACAAACCTCATTGCCGATCCAACTTTTAGACTTGATGAGCAGTCTGTGCATAATGAGGCTCTTCCTCCTACTCCACATTGTAGAGGTAGAGGTAGAGGTCGAGCTAGGGCAGCTGCATCTGAGATTCCTGATCAGCAGCCAGTTAGGCCTGAAGCTCCAATCGCAGACCCCACAACTTTTGCAACTGGACTATTAGGAATTAATCAGGGTCTTACAACTTTGTATCAAGTGATGCCCCTTATGCAGCAGATGTTACAGTAGAGGAATCAGGAGGTGTCAGATACTGATGCAACACTCCTTTACTCTTGGATTGGTAGAGTTTCCTTTGATGGTATAGGTGACGCCTTAGACTTCATTAATGCAATTGAGGCACGTACCAGGATAGGACACATGGACTACCAGTGGATAATGATTGTGGAGTTATCAGTCCAAGTGGCAGCTAAAGACTGGTTCATGCAGTCGATTCAGCCGTCCATGCATGAGTTTACTTGGCTAGAGTTTAAGGACTACTTCTTGAGATTATTCTATCCTTCAACCACCAGAGATGATTATAGGTGGCAGTTGCTTCACATCACCAGAGGGGATAGGTTAGTAGAGGACTACACTAGGGAGTTTAACAAGCTATCTCGATATGCAGAGGACATCAGGAGAGATCCCTATAGAGCAGTAGAGTTGTATGTCACTGGTTTAGGGCTAGCTTTTATGGATATGTGTACTGAGGACTGCACCCTAGAGAGTGATATAGAGGAGGCCTGTCTGATTGAGAGGTGACACATCTGCCAGGGCACCATGTTAGATCCCTACATGGTTGGTGGTAGTGGAATTATTTTTGCATAAGGTGGAATTGTTATAATTCATATGAAGACTAAAAGAGAAGAAATTCTTAAACATGACAGAACTGGAAAGCTCTTCTGTTCCCTCTTCTACTCCCTCTATAATATATGATTATAAGTATGTGCCAACTAAGTCTGTTGCTGTTACCCTATCACCCCCCATCAACCAAACCACCCAGAAAAAGACCAATTACTTGTATGAATTTACTTACCTTCCTGAAGATCAAAAGATTGAAGAATCAAAGTTTCCCCTGTTGAACCCTTATGATGCCTTTTCAAAATCCAAAATAAACTGGAAATAATCTTTTAAAGCTCTTGTAAACCGACCCACTTCCTCTATAAAAGAATATGTTCAAGCCTCCAGCTTTGATCAACACCATATACCAGCCTCTCAGACAGAACAATTCGTGACCTTAGAAATTCCTCCAGAATTTCTAAGAACTTAGCTTAACCAGGGATACACTCATATCCACTTTGGAGCTATAAGGTTAGGACTCTCTTACCATGGCAGAGCAGGGCAACCTCTTTTCTCTAGGATCGCTCTTTTGGATTCTAGATATAAACAGTATCAACATGCTGTAATTGGGACCATAGAGACATCCTTAAATGCTGGCTCAGTATTCTTTACATTTTTCCCAAATTATAATCTGGCCCTTTCTGATCCCCATGCCTTGACAGCTTTAAAAGTCCAACTCCAAATCCTTGGTGCTGAAAAAATCTCCATAGCCAAAGTAGCCACCCTTCACTACCAAATTATCTACTGTCTCCAAAACCATGCTATCAATTTATCACTACCCTGTGTCTAAAATGATGCTTTGTTCATAAAAGAAAACTCTCATAATACTCCCAAGTGCATTCACACACCTAAACAACTTTCTAGGAATGATTTGTTAAAATTATTCCCAGAAAAGTGGATCACCAATTATGAGAAGTTGCATGAGACAATGGAGCCAATTCAAGGTACAGACCCTGTGCATATCAAAAGATCTGATGGATCAGTTGATACAATCTTTAGGAGAAAACAAGAGACTCCTACAGTTTTTAATACACAGTTCATGATCAATCCTTGGGATCCAGAAGATAACATCCCTGTAGCCTCTTTTGATAATTCTAGAAGACCAATCTATGCTTTTAAGCGTGATGGTCACTGTTATTTTGATTATTGTGATTGTGATGATTGTTATGCTGCATCCTACTTTGATGATGATGAGAAGAAAAAGAAAAAGAAGAAATCTCCAGGAAAATATAGTGAAAAGGAATTTAGAAGAAGATATGAAGATGGAGATTTAAGCATCTGCACTCTAGGACAACCTTCAGGAAAATATGATTATCATGTATCATATTCTCCTCCTGCTTGGTACAAACCACCAGCTACTCAAAATATTCCTTTTGAACCTTGCAAGCCTCAAATACCTCCTTCCTAGCTAAAACCTAAGGCAGCTCCTCTCCCATGTTACAAAAAAGCTTTGAAATGAGTAAGAAAAGAAAACTCAATCGAGATTCAAAAGCCAAAGCCTTTACCCCAAATTTGTATGTTCCAACCCACAGACTTTCCTCCTTTAACCAAAGAAACAAAAAACCAAATTACCATGCAACCTTTTATCCTGGAATCAAACATTGTTGATGCAAATGGCAGACCTAGACAAACAACTTCGGTTGAAGCAGTAGTCAACTGGCAGACACAAAATGCTTATGCTCAAAATCAAAAACTGAAGCTTATTGAAGAAAAGATTGATGGAGTTACTGAACATATGAATTTGGCAGAGAAAAAGTTCCAGGCCTTTGAAAAATGAATGACAGCAGTTCATGTAGAATTACAAAGGCAGATAGAGATGAAGCACCAGGAACTTATGCGAATCATCAACAACAAAGGCACATTGAATAGCATTCAAATGAAAGAAACAGAAATTTTAAACTTGAAAGCCCAGGTTGACCAACTTGAAAAAGATCTTAAAAGAAAGAAAGAAGAGTTGTCCTCACAAACCTCTTCAAAATCTTTCTCTCCAGATCCTTTGGGTCTTTTGTACAGCCCTTATTCAATTCCCAGTTCACCATACACAGCCTCTTCCACCCAATCTTTATTTCCTGCACCAACAGCTCCCTTGAATATTCCTCCAAATTTTCAAGGATTTAAATCCCTATTAAAAACCCCCTCTCAAACACAGCCCTCTGATGAAACAACAGCAAAAAAAGGAAAAACAGTCCATTTCTCTCAAACTGAGAAACCTAAAACAACACCTTCTGAATCATTACCCAAAAATACCTCACCAACCTCATCACCAAAAGAGCCAGAACACCCTCTAATGATGGTGAATCCTATCTCTTCCTTTTTGGAAAAATGTGCTGAAAATGTCATGCCCAGCTTTTCAATTGGATCTGATTCAAAGGAAAGTTCATCTTTTGAATCTTCACAAAGTGACTCTGATTCAAATTATGAAATACCCTACCAATTGATGGCTGATGATGCTACATCTTCTAGAGGACCTCAAGTTGAAGAAGTATATGATCCAGAAGAAGAATTTGAACAGCCCAGAACACCACAGCCAAATCCATAGACAAATTTCCAAAAAAATACTAGAAATTACTTTACCCTGGATGATGTTCCTCCTTCACAATATAGGAATAGATTTTTGGAATTTAGAGCATGGATAGCTGGACAAATGCTTATTCCTGGAGCAGAAATCAGGGTTGTTATTGAAACATTTCTTTCAAGAATGGTGGGAAAGCTAGCAAATTGGTATGCTTCTCTGAATGCTTATGCTAGAACCCAGTTGATGGATGACATATCACCAGAAGATTTTCTAGGACTCTTGCATTATGAGTTCTTAGGAAAATGGGATGATGATCTTGAAGTTGCATGAAAGGAGTACTACCAGATGAAATGTTGTTCACCACAAAGAAAAGATCCAGAAAGACATTTCCAAAATATGTCTACTAAATTTTACCTGTTAGGAGGCACTGCTAATCCTGATTTAAAACAAGCCTTTTTGGCTTCTATTCTCGAGATCCTTGCCTCTCAAATGTTTTCAATCCTTCAACAATCAAATTACAAAGTTAGAGATGTGCCAATGGGACATTTGTATCAAATCATGATTAAGGCTCATACCCAGTTATGTGATCAAAGGAAGATGATTAAACTATATCTGGGCAATAGGAAGAATCCTTTGGGAAAACTTTCATGTGACAGGCCTGATTTGCATATCAAATGCAAAGATGCTGATGCTTGTGTTTGTCCATCAAAGAAGAAGAAACATTTCTTCAAACTGAAGAAGAAAGGGAAAAGATCCAAGTTTAAGAAGTGGAAGTATTACAAGAAGAAAAAGTTCCATGGCAAGAAAAAAACTGACAGATGCTACATCTGTGGGAAAAAGGGTCATTTTGCAAAAACTTGCCCTTCAAAAACAAAGAAGACTGAGCAAATGATTCAACAAATTTAGCAGATCACTAAAGTAGACTTGAATGATGCTGATCTTGAGTCTCTCTTTTCAGAAGAAGAAGAAGCTTCACCAGAATGTGTTTTTGCTATAGGCCAAGAGATAGACTCAGAAATTTCCAGCTCTGAAACAGAGTCCTAGAATGACCAGTTCTTAATTGGTGGTGGTAATAGAGACATGATAGTCCTAACTCATGAAAAACATCCAATACCTTTGTTCCTTATCCAAATTTACCTAACCAGTTATTCCAAACCCATAAAACTTGTAGCCTTGATTGACATTGGAGCCAAAACTACCATTCTCAACCTAAAAGCCTTGCCTAAAGAATGTTGGAAACATCATTCTGAGTATTTCTCTACAGCTAATGGAGAATTACTTGAAATTGGCCTTAAAACCAAACACCCAATAAAGATCCAATTATTTCCAAATTATTACACTTGGACACATGTTCTTGGATCTTCTTTACCTAGAAAAGATATTGTCATTGGCTTTGATGTCTATTAGAAGATGAAAGACTTGAGAATTCTTCCCAATGGACTCAAGTTTAAGAAATACTTTCAACCATTCACCAATATTTCATCTATCCTTTTTGTTGACCAAACCGTTTCTCAACCAAACCTTTAAACTATTCATGAGTTCTTATTAAAAGAATGTGGTGCTCAGTCTCATACAGAGTTTCTTCAAAAATGCTCATCACCATTGTGGAAAAATGAGGAGTTCTTCATCTCCTTACCTTTCAAACAAAATGAAGATGTTAACCCAACAAAGGCAACTCATCCAGGAATGACTCCCTCTGATCTTAAATTGGCAATTGAAGAATGCAACCAATTGGAAGACCAAGGCCTAGTTGCTCCCACAAAATCAGAATGGGCATGCCAAGCTTTTTATGTAAACAAAATATCATAACAAGTTCATGGAAAGAAAATATTGGTGATCGACTATTAATCTTTGAATTTCTTCCTCAGGGATGACAAATTCCCTTTGCCAAAAATTTCCTCATTATTTGCATTTTTGGCGAGAGCTAAAATCTTTTCAAAATTTAATTTGAAGGTTGGATTTTGGCAACTTGGAATCAAAGAGGAAGACAGATACAAAATGGGCTTTTGTATTCCAAACAGACACTATTAATGGAATGTGCTGCCTTTTAGACTCAAAGTAGCCCCATCACTGTTCCAACGGCCTATGATCAAAATCTTTGAGCCCATCCTCTCTAGCACTCTTGTTTATATTGATGATATTCTTTTATTTTTTGCAGATATAAAAGCCCATAAGAAACTGCTCTAACAGTTTGCTAATCTTGTACGACATTATGGTGTTATACTTTCACCCACCAAAATGTTCATTGGCCAAACAAAAATAGATTTTCTTGGAATGAAATTCAAAGAAGGGAAGTATCTTCCAGGTCCTCATGTTGCAACAGAACTGGATAAATTTCCAAAAGAAAATCTTTCTGTCAAACAAATCAGATAAGTTCTTGGCATTATCAATTATCTTAGGGATTTTATTCCTCACTTGACAAAGAAGACAGCCCCTCTCAGAGCTCTTCTAAGAAAGAATCCTCCACCATCGTCCTCAGAACAAACAGAAGCTCTTGAACAACTCAGAATTTGCACAAAAAATCTTCCTGATCTCTAGATTCCCTCCACATGAAAAAGAATCCTTCAAATAGATGCAAGCGATCAATTTTGGGGAGCTATTCTTTTAGAAGAGGATGACAATAAGAAAAAATGGATTTGTGCTCATGCTAGTGGAAAGTTCACAGAGGGAGAATGCCATTATCACTCAACCTTTAAAGAGGTCTTAGCAATTAAATATGGCATAAAAAAGTTCGAATTCCATCTAATTGGTCATCATTTCAAAGTTGTGATGGACTGCTCATCATTTCCAAAAATGCTTGAATTCAAAGGAAAGACTCTGCCCCATCCTCAACTTCTCAGAATGAAAGAATGGTTCAGTAAGTATGACTTTGAAGTAGAACATATCAAAGGAGAGGATAACCTGTTACTAGATCTTTTAAGCAGACCACCTGTCTCTTGTGAAAAACCCTTTCAGCTAAAAGTTCTTCCCATGCTATACATGTATCAAACTATTAATGCCAACTTTCTTGAAAAAGGTATTCCTCCATCCTTACCATCACACATTTCCATGACCATCCTTAATCAAAAGGCAAGAACTCAAATTTTTGAACTTCAATCCGGACTAATCAGAAAATATGGGTCAAATTTCTTTCATAAATTAGGCTTTCATCATATCTATCCTTTCACTTGTATTTTCAACTTCCTAAACCAAAGTCTTGAAACCAATTTTATTGGCCTCCTGAATTGTTAATCCTATTTTGGTATCTTTGTCATATATACTAGATCTCATTTGATCTTCAACCATTAAAGCTTGCAAGGTATATCAGCCTACTTGAGAAGAATGAAGGTCTGAATCCACATTTGTCAAAAAATTTCTCAAATGGTTCCAGAATTTGTCAAGATGGAAATCCTATTTGACAAATGAAGCTTATACTCAACAGGTGGCACCTCCTCTCGAATGTCATACTATCATCACCCTCAAAAGAACTTTCTTCAAAGCTAAAGGTGTTTTTACTGATGTACCATGCTTTAATATCTATGGGACTTATAGACACTCAATGATGCACTATATTACCATAGATACCACGGATCCTTCACCATCGAGAGAGTTTCAAAGACACATGTTTGAGAAAAATGGTATTATTCCAAAGGAGATATGGCCAAAGATATCTGATGATGCCCCATGGGAAATATTTCCTTCTGATTATGGGTAACAGCTGTTAGCAGACAAAGAATATTGGGAAAAGACATAAAGGACTACATTATTCCTATCTCACATGCAAATTGATGATCCTTATCAAACCAGCTCATCTGATCCTTATCAAGCCAGCTCATCTGATCCTTATCAAGTCAGCTCATCTGATCCTTATCAAGCCAACTCATCTGCAGAACAAATATGGTTAAACTCTTTCAAATCAAATAATTCAGAGGACCCATGTATGCCAATAGTAGGAAACTTACAGGATCCTGATGAAGACTTTTACCATAGTGAAGACAGTGCTAAAGATAAGAATCTATCTCCAAGTCACGAGCCAATTTGTCACAAATGGTTGTAATTTAAAGTTGTTACTTTTATCAGTGGATGTCTATCCATATTTGTCTGTTTATCTATGGTTGTTTGTTTACTTGTAGGCCTTCTTATATCTCAGCTCCTTCTCTATATAAGGAGCTTTCTGTCTCAGTTGAAAGGTAGAACCCCTCTTGTAAAAATTCTCAGAAGCTAAATAAACCATGACCTTTTAAGAGTCTTTCTTCTTCTCTAGCAGTTAGATTATGAATTATAATTATTCCACCTATCTAAATTAAGGAGTATGCTCTGTACTTGCCTTTATGAAGGATCTGGTACATCAGAAACTTAATTAAGAAGATGATTCAGTAACCAACTCTATTAAGATTATAATTTATAGTTGTATAGATTATAAAAAGGGGATAGGCTATCTGGCCGAAAATTGGTTGTGTGATGCTATAAGTACGGCTTTGGCTAGTCCATGATATAATCTATATAGCTATAAAATATAATTTTAATAGAGCTCTAGTCCAGTAGCCAGCATTTCATATTGGTAGTATGAGTCAGTAGGCTGCAAGTAGTTCATAACATGGTGGTAGAAGGTCCAGGACTCACCGAGTTAGTCGACATGGTTATGCCACAAACAGGAGAAGTGGTAGAGGTCACATATTTAGTACTGGAGTCAACAATAGTAGTAGTGGGCAGAGGTCTGGACAAAGTAGTTCTGGGTCTGGAGCCAGTGCATGTGCAAGTTATGGTCGATTCCATCAGGGCTCATGTTATTTATTGTCGGGTGCTTGCTTCAGATGTGGATAGGTTGGTCATTTTACCAGAGCTTGTCCACACCCCGAATATCAGCCACAGTATGCTCAGGGTTCATCTTCATCAGTGGCTCAGCCTACTATCCGATGCCATAGTAGTACAGGGCACAGTACAACCACAGCAGAGACCACCACAACTTATAGGCCAGCAAGGCCGAGGTATAGTTGGTAGGCCTAGTGGCCGTGGGTTTGTGCAGCCTTCAACATCTTAGCAGGCAGGTCATGGCTAGGCATGAGTTTTCACTCTAACACCGTAGGATGCTCAGACTTCTGATGCAGTAGTAGCAGGTATTCTCTCAGTCTATGCATGTGATGCTAGAGTATTGTTTGACCCCAGTGCTTTGCATTCATTCATTTCTCCCGTGTTTGCTTCAAGAATCGAGTGGCAACCTTCTAGGTTGTCCTTTCCTCTATCTATATCGACTCCTCTTAGTGATGAGTTGGAGATAGATATCTTCTTTCCTTCGTGTCGAGTGTCAGTTGATGGTAAAGAATTATTGGCAGACTTGGTGTTGCTTAATGTGTTGGAATTCAACATCTTCTTAGGTATGGATTGGTTGTTGAGGTATTATGCTTCAATGAATTATCGAGAGAAAGAAGTGGTGTTCAAAATTTTGAATAAGGAGGAGTTCTGTTTTAAAGGTCAAAAGAGCTTCATGCCTTGTAATCTCATTTCTGCCATTACAGCCCGGAAGATACTTAGAAGGGGCTGTCAAGGTTACTTAGCAGTAGTAAGAGATGTTAAGATAGAGAATGGGGCAATTGAATAGGTGCCAATGGTGCGTGAATTTATGGATGTCTTTCTTGAAGAATTACCGAGATTACCACCAGACAGAGAGATAGATTTCTGTATCGATGTCATACTTGGTACAGATCCTATTTCTATGCCACCCTACAGAATGGCACCAACTGAATTATAGGAGTTGAAGGAGCAGTTACAGGAGTTGCTCGATAAGGGTTTCATAAGGCCTAGTACATCACCTTGGGGTGCTCTGGTGTTGTTTGTGAAGAAGAAGGATGGTAGCCTTCGACTCTGTATTGATTATAGGCAGTTGAACAAGGTCACCATCAAGAACAAGTATCCACTTCCAAGGATCAATGACTTATTCAATCAACTTCAAGGTGCTACATGCTTCTCTAAGATAGACTTGAGATCTGGGTATTGCTAGTTGAGGATCAGAAGTGGTGATGAGCCCAAGACAGCATTTCGGATGAGATATAGCCATTATGAGTTCTTGTTAATGTCCTTTGGGTCCAACAACCTTTATGGACTTGATGAATCGAGTGTTCAGGCCATACTTGGACTAGTTTATAATAGTATTCATTGATGATATCTTGGCTTATTCCAAGAGTGAAGCTGAGCATGTTATGCATCTGAGAAGGGTGCTTCAGACTTTAAGGGAGCACAGGTTGTATGCCAAGTTTTTGAAGTGCGAGTTTTGGTTAAATCAAGTGGCATTTTTAGGCCACGTGGTTTCTAAGGATGGCATACAAGTGGACTACCCTAAAAAGATAGAAGATATCATAGAGTGGCCAAGGCCGATTACAGTTAGAGAAGTACGGAGTTTCTTGGGTCTAGTAGGCTACTACAAGAGATTTGTGAAGGATTTCTCCAAAATTGCCACACCTTTGACAAGGTTGACCCAGAAGAATGCTAAGTTTGTGTGGACAAATAGATGTGAAGAGCACTTCCAGTTATTAAAGGATTTATTGACTTTGCCCTCTGGAAATGAAGGGTATACGGTGTATTATGATGCTTCCAAAGTAGAACTGGGCTGTGTGTTGATGCAAAATGGCCAAGTAATTTCTTATGCTTCAAGGCAGCTGAAGAAGCATGAGCAAAACTATCCTACTCATGACTTGGAGATGACAGCTGTTGTGTTTGCTTTAAAGATATGGAAGCATTACTTGTATGGGGTTACATATGAGAAATACACCGATCATAAGAGCTTGAAGTATATCTTCTAGCAAAGGGATTTAAACTTGAGGCAGAGAAGATGGATGGAACTTCTTAAGGACTATAATTGTTCCATTTTTTACCATCTAGGCAAGGCGAATGTTGTTGCCAATGCCTTGAGTAAGAAATCAGTGGGTAGTCTTGCCCACATCAGCTCAAATAGGAGGCCCATTATCAAGGAGTTACATGAATTGATTGACCAAGGATTGTAGTTGAAAGTTACTAGAAAGTGCCTTTTAGCTCAATTCAGGGTATGATCAATATACTTGGATTGAGTTAAGGTAGCTCAGAATAGAGATCCGCAGTTGCACAGGGTTATGTATGAAATGTAATAAGGGCAATCAAGAGACTTTGTGGTTGATAAAGAAAGTGAATTGCGGTTGGGCACTAGGATTTGTGTGCCAGATGTTGACGACTTGAAGAAGGAAATTATAGAAGAGGCACATTTTTCTACTTATAGTATTCATCCAGGTTCTACCAAGATGTATCATGACTTGAAAGATATATATTAGTGGAATGGAATAAAGAAGGATATTACAGAGTTTGTATATAGATTCCTGACTTGTCACAAGTGAAGCTTGAACATCAGAGACCCTCAGGATTATTGCAACCTACGTCAATTCTCAAATGGAAATGGGACATGATAGCTATGGACTTTGTGACTAGACTACCTCGGACTATAAGAGGTTATAATGCTATATGGGTGATTGTTGACAGGCTAACCAAGTTAACACACTTTCTACCAATAAAGAAGACGTACTCTACTAATAGATTGGCTAGACTTTATGTTAATAGGATTGTTTGTCTACATGGAGTACCATTGAGTATAGTGTTGGACAAAGGAGCCACATTCACCTCAGTCTTTTGGCAAGAATTACATAAGGCTTTGGGCACCAGATTGGATTTCAATATAGCCTTCCATCCTTAGACTAATGGTCAGTCATAAAGGACTATCCAGACTTTAGAAGATATGCTGAAGATGTGTATGATTGACTTTGGAGGACAGTAGGATTCATATTTGCCATTGATTGAGTTTGCTTACAATAATAGCTATCATGCCAGCATTAAAATGGCTCCTTATGAGGCACTGTACGGTAGGAAGTGCAGATCACCATTATGTTGAGAGATTGGTAAAAGACAGTTAATAGGTCCAGAGTTGGTACAGGTGACTTCAGAGAAAGTCCCCATCATACAGCAGAGATTAAAGACAGCCTTCAATAGACAGAAGAGCTATGCTGACCCTAGGAGAAAGGATGTATCCTTTATGGTTGGAGACATGGTGTTCCTAAAGGTGTCTCCAATGAAAGGAGTCATGAGATTTGGCAAAAAGGGTAAGCTAGCTCCTAGATATATTGGACCATTTGAGATTCAGTCTAAAGTGGGTGAAGTAGCATATAGGTTGGTGTTGCCACCAGAATTATTGAGGATCTACCTTTCATTCCATGTATCTATGCTGAGGAAATACGTTCCTAACCCATCTCATGTTCTGCAACCTTAAGCTGTAGAGCTTAGTGATGATCTGACCTACGAGGAGTATCCGATGGCAATTATGGATCGCCAAATTCGACAGATGCAAACTAAGGAGATACCGATGGTGAAAGTGTTATGGAGTAACCATTCTACTGAGGACTGTACTTGGGAAATTGAAGCTAAGATGTGAGTTTCTTTCCCATATCTCTTTCCCCCTTGAGCTTTGTAATTCTTCTTTTCTTGAATTCAGGGATGAATTCTTATAAGGAGGGAAGACTGTAATACCCTATATTTTACTTTAAATAAAGTAATTTTTGAAATTGTAGTATTAATAAATAATTTTAAATTATATTATATAATTGTTAAGTATCTAGCTATTTTATTATGTTAGGATTTTTATTATTTTATATGGGTGTTATTTTTTTTATTAGGTATTATATATATATATATATATATATATATATATATATATATATATATATATATATATATATATATATATATATATACATGCATCTATGTGAATATACATATGTAGTATGTATAGTTAGGTTAATATACATACCAAAAACCCACAACACCTCCCTCTCTCCCCGACGACCGTCGGACCGCTACCCTCACTGTGCCTCCTAGCCTTCTGCCGGCCAGCCACCTTCTCCCTTAGGCTGCCTTCCCTTTCCTCTTTTCTTCCATATCCGGTGACTCTCCTCCTCTGTCCAAGCTTCCCCGCCATTGTCAGAGCTAGATCGGCACCGTCATTGCTCCCTTAGCTTGCCTTGCCTCCTCAAGCGACGGTCGATGCCTGGCCTTACCGCTGCAACCATTTCCGACGACTGAAATCGAGGTAGACAACTAGTTGCTCTGGGTTGTTTTTAGGTTGTTCACAGGTTGTTTAGGTTGATTTAAGTGTTAAACTTTAATTATTTCAAGTTAATTGATTAATTTTGCTAGTTAGTTGTTTAAATCTAATTTTGGTACATTATTTTAATTTTTTTGTGATTTTACAGAATTTTATTTTATCTTATTTTATTTTATTTTATTTGGTATTATCATTAAATGTTATTAATTTTAGAACTTAATTTATGGTTTTTTTGATTTTTATACTATTTTTATAATTATTTTAAGTTTATGCCAAATGTGGATAATTAGGTTAAATTTATATTTTGGAAGAAATTATTAGTTAATTTTATGTTTTTATTGATATTAAGAAATTTGATGTTGAGAAAATAATTTTTAGGGATTTGTATAATTTTTAGGGAATTTTTGAGTAATAATACTATATTATGCAAATTTTGTATTATAGGGGTAAAAATGTAATTTTGTGCTAATTATAGCTAAATAATGGATTGTGGTTGGTTTTAATAATATTTAAGGAATTAAAAAGGATTTTTACAAATTATTTTCTATTTTTGACTAGTTAACACTAATTTTTGAAAATTATTTTCAAATAATATATTAGGTATTATTTTTGAGTATTATGTGAGATTTGGATATTTTGGTATTAAATTATGAATTTGATAGTAAATATATTTATTGTAGAGATTTATTAATATGATTAATTAATTTTAGGTTATATTTATATTTTGATAATGAAATGTAAGTTTGGTTATTTAAGTGTTGAATAATTGATATTTTATATTAGTATTTATTTTGGTATATATGTTTGTGAAATTTTGTTTTTAAACTTTAATGAGAAATGATTTTCTAAGTTATGGATATTTATATGTAATATATATTTTTGGGAATTAAATGATTTAATTATTAAATCAAGTTTATTATAAAGAAAATTTAAGTATTTAATTTGATTTAATTTCTATAAAATTAAGTTGCCTATTTTCACATTCTTTTAAAATAAATTTTGTGATGGTTGAGTTTGTGATCTCAGTCGGGGCTAAGTGTAATTCTGGAAGCCCGACTCGAGTGTGAATATCTGTGAATACTATAAGTGCACTTTTCTATGGAGGAATGGCTCTACCTATGGTAGAGAGATGTCTATTTTACAGAGGAGACTCTATTAAAATTTTGATAAATTTTCTCGTAAAATGTGACATCTTCCATAAATTTTTAGCGTTAATTAGGATTTTTCCCTATCTATCGAGTCTTTATCCTGTCTTCCTTGAGTCAGTCTAGAATTTCGCTATTTTTTTCAAGTTTTGATTTTAATTTCATTGACGTGTTTTTAAAATAGGTCTGTTATTTTTTTCTCTTCTAGAGAGTACCGGAGCGGGAGTTGTTGGATTGAGGCAGACGCATGGTCGTTAGCCTTCTCACTCGTCCTGTAAGTTGATAAATTGATTTGTGCGTGTGTTTTATTTAAAGATGTGTGCGCTCATATTTTTATTATTTATTATATGATTTATTTAATTTAAATGCTGCTATTTAATATTTAAGTGCATTTTATTTATTTAAAAAATTAGTTTTGAGAAATTTTAGTAAAACGAGCTACCTGGTGGGTTTCACCAAGACCGTGTGCACATAGTAGAGATTGAAAGATGGATATGATGTATGTATGACTTGTGGATATAAATTAGGACGGGTGCCTCGATGGAAGCCTTTGCTCTCGAGGATCGCCAGTGATTGGAAAGTTAATAATGGACTGGGATGGGTGCCTCGGTGGATGCCTTAGCTCTCAGGGACCGCCAGTGCCATGTATTTGGATGAAGTGGATGACTATGGCTTGGTGCCTCGGTTGATGCCTTTGCTCTCGAGGACCAGCAGTCTATGAGGATTAAGTGGGTCCAGTTGGCCATTTAGAAATTTAGATTTAAGGTTCTATCGAGATTTTTCAAAGGCTATATACATATATGCGTTATAAATTATTTTCACTATAACTATATGGTTTTCAAATCATACAACTCTTTTTATTAACTTACTCAGTGAGGTCTAATTCCCCTCAATCTATTTTTTTCAAGAGCTTGGGAGTTCGAACTCAGACAGCCTCTGCGCCGGATTTCTTCATCACCAGCTATATTATGTAGGTTATTGTGAGCTGTATTGTAGTAGTAACTCTAGAATGCTGCAATAGTGTTTGTACTATGAGTTTGTATAATTTAAGTATACTTATGTATTGCATTTTAATGAACCACGCTTATATATAATGTTTTAAGATTGATGATGGAGAATATTTTATGTTGCGCACGATTATGTTTATTTTTAGAAAAATCAGTTTGATAATGTGTTTTTTCATGAAATAAAGTTTTAAATTTGAAGGTTTTATTTTTCTTATCTTTAAGGCTTACTACGGGTTTTGGAGGTCTTATGCCTACTTATTCCCTAGTGTCAGTCACATGATCTCGGGTTCAGGTCGTAATAAGAGACATCTCAATCCAGCCAAAAACACTAAAAGCTTGAGGTAGGGTGTCACTGAAGTGAACCACCTCTCATCCCTCTAGCAATCTTGTCCCTTTTTACATTTGTGGTAAGGTTTTGGAAACCCTAATTGAATTAGTTAATCGAATTACATAGATCCTGTTTAAGGTTTGTGAATGAAATTTTTATTTTCTGCTATGTTTTTGAATCACAAAGCCCCAACACAAGCATATAATAATAGAGCAAAATAATAATATAGTTATTAAAAAAAATTTTGCTTTATAGAATAGACAATATAAAAGGTTCTATTATCCTCTATATATATGTACATAATACCAACTTAGTAAGACAATAACTTTTGCCATCCTTTTATTTTAAATTATTATTTTAAATAAATTATTATGTTTACATGTCAATAAAATTAAAAAGACAATAAAAAATTTGGTAGTACAAATTAAAAAGAAATGTTAATATGTAATGACTATTTGACTAAATTGTTATGTTAATTGGTAGATTTTAGCTGAATTTATTGATGATAGTTGATTAGTTTTAAGTGGATAAAACTATTTACAATTATTTAGATATTATAGTCATTATAGATATTCATTAATTTTTTAAAAATATTCAACTATATATATATTTTTTTCTCTAGTAATTACTTTCGTTATCAATATTCAGTAATCACAAATATGGATTAAGTCAGATGTACCGTAAATAACCCAAAACTCTCCTAGCATTTGTGCTTTTATTTATTTTTTTTATTGAATTGTAAACATAGGCAGAATTTCTACATAGCTAGCTCGATTCTATTTCATAAAATAATTGAATAGAATTAAATTAATGTTTAATTTGTATGTCTATTAATTATTACACTAACCTGTGACGGTCCAGGCATCCATTTTTGCAATGTCTCTTTCGATTTTTTATTATCACTCTATGCAAAATGCACAATGCGAATCCCCAAAGCCTCATGTGAAATTCCATTCAGCAGAAGTCATTTCTTTTTGCTGCAACGTATATCACACTATGTTTGTATATCTTTACCTCTATTCACAACTATAAATATCAAATATTTTTACAAATATTCAATTTGTTAAGCAACTCATCATCAATAGATATGAAGAATTGGGGGTTAAGGTATAATTTGTTTTTAATAAGATATATTTTTATTAATTAAGACATTTGAGGAAATTAAATTAAATATAAATTAAAACAAGAGTATGACAAATAACAACAAATAGAATTGCAAATGTTTTAATATAACAAAATTACTATATATCTTCAACTTATTAATTTTTGTCTTCCAAAACAATATTACGTTAGCCATTGTAACTTTGCGACTATGTTAGCACGATCTAGTGTGCATGGCCATTCATATTTGAGTGTGTATATAGTGCATGTGTATAGCTAGGAAGGCCCATTTGTCACGGGAAATATGCCTAAGGAGTTTTGACAGGGTTAACAAAACTCACGTGACACATTTCTCAGCGCATTGTCGGCAGAATTGGCAGAAGTAACCGCTCTAAAAGAAATGGTCTCCTACCAATGCGAACATTTGTTTTAGGCTTTGCCTACCATTCTAACAGAAAAAACATATGTTGTATTATGTTCTGCATTTATGCAGTTTTATAATTTTTTTAATTCAATGGAAGTTTTTTTTATTCAATGGGAATCCAATATTCTATAGGTGATTACGTAGGGTTAATCATCTCCTTTAACACGTAATTAATTTCTTTAATATTGGTGAACGATAGAAGTAGAAAATTGAATGTGATACCTTCACGTACAATTACAATACTGATCAAGCTATACCTTCATTCGCTTATAATTTTGTTCAATTTTATGTTTTTACTTGAAAAAGAAAAAAAATGGGTGAATAACAAGATTTCAAGCACGTTGTTGAAAACAAAAAAGTATTTCCTCCATGGAAATAATTCTAGCAATTGCCCAAGAAAAATAGTTAGTAATAACTCTATTAATATGATAACTTTTGTTGTTCAAAGTTTGTAGTATGCACATTTTGCAAGAAAGACACAAATTAAGAAGATTATGTTTTTTTTTAATGATGAAATTTTAAATATATGATTATTTCTAGCTAGCTTTATGGTTATTTGCAAGTTTATGTTATACATGTAACCCAAAAAAAAAAAAAAAATCAAGCATATCTTAAAAGTTTAATGAAAAATTATATAATAAACTTATATAATCATTTAATAATATAATTATTGAAAAATTTATGCTTTATACAGTACAAAATTTTTTATTACCCTCTACACATTTGTATAGAATACCAACTCAATAAATTACTTATGTTTACATGTCACTAAAAATTAAAAAGCAATAATAATTTGCTATTACAAACACCGACCGATCTAGGGCACTGCCACCACCAACTCTAGAATCCAATACACAAAAAATTATTTTATCCCCATAATTTGATAAAAAAAAATTACTTATTACCCAACTTTAATCATATATATAGTACATACAAATAGGATTATATTCATATATATATGCATTTAGCCCCAAAACCTTCACCAACACCCTCCTTTCTTCGTCTGCCACCCACGCCACCCCTTCCTTTTACTATGCCGCTTTCTCCACTGCTTGAAACTCCATCACCGCTGTGCCAGAGCTTCCAGGAGTGTTACTGCTGCTGCCTTTCTTCGTCCTCGCGTGACAGCGCCTCTTCCTTCCTCGCTAGGCAGTAAGCTTTCCTTCTTCGCACGCGACAGTCCTCTGCCAATTTTGTTCCTCCACCAGTTGATGCCCTCCTGCCTTGCCTGAGCTACTCCCTCAGCCTCCATTTCCGGTGGCAGCAAGCTTCCTTTCCCTCTCGTTCTTCCAGCTCGACAGTGAGTGATACTCACTCGATCTCTTCCTTCCTCTCTTGATCTTGGTTGTTCTTGGTAGATTTCTAGTTAATTAAGGTTGTTTAGTGTTTTAAGGAGGTTGATTTAATTTTTTTATAATTTTTGTGAATTATGTGATTTTATTTGAATTTTATTTGATTTTATTTGATAATTGGTTGTTATTTGAGTTCAATTAATAATTAGGTTAATTAAGGTTAATTCTTTTAATGTATTGATGTTTATTTAAGATTTTTAGAAATTATGGTGTTAATTGTAAATTTTGTGAATTTTGAGTATTTAACTAATATTTTTGTTAATTTCGAAATTTGTTGTTAAAAATTATGAAATTTTGATAATTGATATTATTATTAAATGTTATTAACTTTAGAACTTAAATTAGGGTTTTTGTGATTTTTCTACTATTTTTATAAATATTTTTAAGTTTATGGCAAATATGAATTATTAGGTTAAATTATATTTTTCAGAAGAAATTAGTAGTCATTTATATGTTTTGATTATATTAGCTGTTTAATGTAGAGAAAATGATTTTTAGATGTTTGTATAATTTTCAAGGAACTTTTTTAGTATTAATGGTGTATTATATAAGTTGTATATTATAGGGTAGAAACATAATTTTTGTTAAATATAGTTAAACAATAATTTTTAGTTGGTTTTAATAATAATCAAGGAATTTAAAAGGGTTTTACAAATTATCTACTAATTTAGACTAATTAACACTAATTTCTCAAAATCAATTTTAATAATATATTAGGTATTATTTTGAATATTATGTGTATTTTTCTGTTATTTGGATAAATATGTAATTTTACGCTAATTATAATTAAAATATATTAATTAGCTTTATTAATATTTAAGAGGTTTAGAGATATATTTTTTATATATAGATTAATAGGTAATTTTCATTAAGTAATGTTAATTGTGAATGTTGTTTCCATATATATATATATATATATATATATATATATATATATATATATATATATATATATATATATATATATATATATATATATATATGTTGGTTTGTGAAATTTTATTTTTAAATCTATATTGAGAGATGATTTCTGACTATGGATAATCATATATGTGATGTGTATTTTTGGGGAAAATAAATGATTTAATTTTTGTGATGTTTTGTTGGATTGTGATCTCGGTCGGGGCTAAGTGTAGTTTTGTAAGCCCGACTCGAGTGTGAATGTCTGCGATTATTAGAAGTACATTTTTATGCAGGTTTGGCTCTACCTTTGGTAGAGAGATGTCCATTTCACAGAGGAGACTCGACTAAAATTTTGGTAGATTTTCTCGTAAAACGTGATATTCGTAATAAATTTTTAGGTTTTTTTTCCTGTCTATCGAGTCTTATCCGGTCTTCCTTGAGTCAGCTTATAATTTCACTATTTTTGTTGATTTTCGATTTTAATTTCACAGACATGTTTTAAAATTGATATGTTAATTTCTTTTCTAGAGCATATCAGAGCAGAAACCATGAGATTGAGGCAGATGTGCAGTCGTCAGCCTTCTCGTTCATCTTGTAAGTCGATAAAATGATCTGTGCGTGTGTTTTATTTAAAGATGTGTGCGCTCATATCTTTATGTTATTATTATATGATTTATTTATTTAATGCTGCTATTTAAGGTTTAAATGCATTTTGTCTATTTAAAAGTCGATTTTGAGAAATTTTAGTAGAACGGCTACCTGGTGGGCTTCACCAAGACCGTGTGCACATGGTAGAGATTGAGAGGTGGATCCGAATTATATATGACTGGTGAATATTAAACTGGGACGGGTACCTCGATGGAAGCCTTTGCTCTCGGGGACCGGAAGTGATTGGAAAGTTAATAATGGACTAGGATGGGTGCCTCGATTAATGCCTTAGCTCTCAGGGACCACTAGTGCCATATATTTGGATTAAGTGAATGACTGCGACTTGGTGCCTCATGATGCCTTTGCTCTTGGGGATCAGTAGTCTAGTTAGAACAAGTGGGCCTGATTGGCCATTTAGGACTTTGGGTTTAGGGTTCTACCGAGATTTTTCAAAAGCTATATCTATATTATAAATTATTTTCACTATAACTATATGGTTTTCAAAAAAGGTTTTCAAATCGTACAGCTCTTTTTATTGACTTACTCAGTGAGGTCTGATTCCCCTCAATTTATTTTTTTTAGGAGCTTGGGAGTTCGACCTCAGACTGCCTCCGTGCCAGGTTTCTTCATCATCGGCCATTTTATGTAGGTCATTGTAAGCTATACTGTAGTAGTATTCTAGAAAGTTGTAGTAGTATTTGTACTATGAATTGTATAACTTAAGTATATTTGTGTATTTTATTTGTATAAACCACACTTATGTATGACGATTTAAGTTTGTTTTATGATATGACGTTGGAGAATATTTTATTTATGTATTCAATTATGTTTTAATTTCAAAAAAATCAGTTTGATATTGTGTTCTGTTATAAAATAAAGTTTTAAATTGTAAGGTTTTATTTTACTTTTCTTTAAGGCTTACTACGGGTTTCGGGGGCCTTATACCTTCCCATTCCTTAGTGCCAATCACGTGCCCTCGAGTTCGAGTTGTGACAAAGTTGGTATCAGAGCATAAGTTTGATTAAATTGTCTTTGTTTGTCTTTTTGTGTAACTACTGCAGTTATAGGGTTGCTAATTGTCTTTGAGATGTTCTTATTTCTAATCCTTGTGTTAAATATTCTTACCTTGTTTTGTATTCAATTTTCCTTGTCTTTTTCAGAATGAGGCGTGTGCGAACTGACCCTAATGTCGATCCGACTCTCAGACTTGATAAGTAGTCTGTGCATGATGAGGCTCCTCCTCCTGCTCTACGTTGTAGGGGCAGAGGTAGAGGTCGAGCTAGGGTAGCCGCAGTTGAGATTCCTGATCAGCAGCTAGTCGAGCCTGAAGGCTTAGCCATAGACCCTACAGCCTTTGCAGTTGGACTGGTAGGGATTAATCAGGGTCTTGTAGCATTGAATCAGGTGATACCCCTTATGCAGCAGATGCTACAGCAGAGGAATCAGGGGATGACAGATACTGATGCAGCACTTCTTTACTCCCGGATCGATAGAGTTTCTTTTTATGGTACGGGTGATGCCTTAGACTTTATTAATGCTATTGAGGCACGTACTAGGACGAGACACACGGATTATCAGCAGATAATGGTTGTGGAGTTGTCAGTCCAAGCGGCAGCTCAAGACTGGTTCATGCAGTCGATTAAGCCATCTATGCATGAGTTGACTTGGCCAAAGCTTAAGGACCGCTTCTTGAGATTTTTCTATCCTCCAACCACTAGAGATGCCTACAGGTGGCAGTTGCTCCACATCACTAGAGGGGATAGGTCAGTGGAGGACTACACCATGGAGTTTAATAGGTTGTCCCGACATGTAGAGGATATCAGGAGGGACACTTACAGAACAGTGGAGCTGTATGTTACCAATTTAGGACCCACTTTTATTGGTATACGTACTGAGGACCGCACCTTAGAGAGTGTGATTGAGGAGGGCCATTTGATTGAGAGGCGACATATCCGCCAGGGCACCATAATAGATCCATATATAGTTGGTGGTAGTGGATATGGTGCAGCTCCCGGGTATTAGCAGCCAACATTTCACATTGGTAGTTCGAGTTAGTAGGCTGTGGGTAGTTCACAGCAGGGTGGTAAAAGGTCCAGGACTCACCGAGTTGGTCGACATGGTTATGCCATTAATAGGAGGAGTGTTAGGGGTCACAGATTCAGTATTGGAGTCAGCAGCAGTAGTAGTGGGCAAAGCTCCGGACATAGTAGTTCTGGGTCTGGGGCCAATGCATCTGCGAGTTATGGATGATTCCATCAGGGCCCATGTCATTTGTTGTCGAGCGCTTGCTTCAGATGTGGATAGGTTGCTCATCTTGCCAGAGCTTGTCCTCACTCCAGATATCAGCCACAGTACACTCAGGGTTCATCTTCATCAGTGGCTCAGCCCTACTATCTGATGCCACAGCAGTATAGAGCATTAGTACCACCACAACAGAGACTACCACAGCTTATGGGCAAGTAGGGTCGAGGTTCAGTTGGTAGGCCTAGTGGTCATGGGTTTGTGCAGCCTTCGACATCTCAGTAGGTAGGTCGTGGCCAAGCTCGAGTGTTCACTTTGACACCACAAGATGCTCAGACTTCTAATGCAGTGGTAGCAGGTATTCTCTCAGTCTGTGCATGCAATGCTAGAGTATTATTTGACCCTGGCACTTCACATTCATTCATTTCTCCTATGTTCACTTCGAGAATCGAGTGGCAGCCTTCCAGGTTATCCTTTCCTCTATCTATATCGACTCCTCTTAGTGACGAGTTGGGGACAGATATTTTCTTTCCTTCGTGTCCAATGTTGGTTGATGGTAGAGAATTATTAGCGGACTTAGTGTTGCTTGATGTGCTGGAATTTGATGTCTTTTTGGGTATGGATTGGTCATCGAGGTATTATGCTTTGGTGAATTTTTGAGAGAAAGAAGTGGTGTTCAGAATTCTGAATGAAGAAGAATTCTGTTTTAAAGGTGAAAAGAGCTCCATGCCTCTTAATCTCATTTCTGCCATTATAACCCAAAAGATGCTTAGAAGGGGTTCTCAAGGTTACTTGGCACTAGTAAGAGATGTTGAGAAAGAGAATGGGGAAATTGAACAGGTGCTAGTGGTGTGTGAATTTCTGGATGTCTTTCCTGAAGAATTACCAGGATTACCACCAAACAGAAAGATAGAGTTCTGTATTGATGTCATACCTGGTACATACCCTATTTCTATGCCACCCTACAGAATGGCACTAGCT
Source organism: Mallotus nudiflorus (assembly GCA_947683625.1). NCBI lineage: Eukaryota > Viridiplantae > Streptophyta > Magnoliopsida > Malpighiales > Euphorbiaceae > Mallotus > Mallotus nudiflorus. The sequence continues at coordinate 1,144,569 of CANTUR010000187.1, read as the reverse complement.
GAATTACAAGAGCTAAAAGAGTAGTTATAGGAGTTGTTTGATAAGGGTTTCATAAGACCTAGTACATCGCCTTGGGGTGCTCCGGTGTTGTTTATGAAGAAGAAGGATGGTAGCCTTCGACTCTGTATTGATTATAAGCAGTTGAACAAGGTCACCATCAAGAACAAGTATCCACTTCCAAGGATCGATGACCTGTTTGATCAGCTTCAAGGTGCTACATGCTTCTCTAAGATAGACTTGAGATTTGGGTATCACCAGTTGAGAATCAGAAGAGGTGATGAGCCCAAGATAGCCTTTCGGACGAGATATAGCCATTATGAGTTCTTAGTAATGTCCTTTGGGTTGACTAATGCTCTAGTAGCCTTTATGGACTTGATGAATTAGGTGTTCAGGCCATACTTGGACCAATTTGTAATAGTCTTCATTGATGATATCTTGGTTTATTCCAAGAGTGAAGCTGAGCATGTTATGCATCTGAGAAGGGTACTTTAGACTTTAAGGGAGCACAGGTTGTATGCCAAGTTTTCAAAGTGTAAGTTCTGGTTGAATCAAGTGGCATTTTTAGGCCACGTGATTTCTAAGGATGGCATACAAGTGGACCCTAAGAAGATAGAAGCTACTATGGAGTGGCGGAGGCCGACTACAGTTAGAAAAGTACGGAGTTTCCTAAGTCTACCAAGCTATTACAGGAGATTTGTGAAGGACTTCTCTAAAATTGCCACACCTTTGACAAGGTTGACCCAGAAGAGTACTAAGTTTGTGTGGACAGACTAATACGAAGAGCACTTCTAGTTATTAAAGGACTTGTTGACGTCAGCTCTAATTATGACTTTGCCTTCTGGAAATGAAGGGTATACAGTTTATTATAATGCTTCCAGAGTAGGATTGGGATGTGTGTTAATGCAAAATGGCCAAGTAATTGCCTATGCTTCGAGGCAGTTGAAGAAGCATGAGCGAAACTATCCTACTAATGACTTGGAGATGGCAGCCATTATGTTTTCTTTGAAAATATGGAGGCATTACTTGTATGGGGTGACATATGAGATAGACACTAATCATAAGAGCTTGAAATATATCTTCCAGCAAAGGGACTTGAACCTGAGGCAGAGAAGATGGATGGAACTTCTTAAGGATTATGATTGTTCCATTTTATACCATCCAGGTAAGGCGAATGTTGTTACTGATGCCTTAAGTAGGAAGTCAGCGGGCAGTCTTGCCCACATCAGCACAGAAAGGAGGCCCATTATCAAGGAGTTGCACGCGTTGATTAATCAAGGGTTGCAGATGAAAGTTACCCGAAAGTGCCTTTTAGCTCAATTCAGGTACGGTCAGTATACTTGGATCGAGTTAAGGTAGCTCAGAATAGAGACCCATAGTTTTAGAGGATTATGTATGAAGTGCAATAAGGGCAGTTAAGAGACTTTATGATTGACAAAGAAGGTGTATTGCGGTTGAGCACTAGGATTTGTGTGCCAGATGTTGATGACTTGAGGAAGGAAAATATGGAAGAAGCACATTTTTCTGCTTATAGTATTCATCTAGGTTCTACCAAGATGTATCATGATTTGAAAGATACATATTGGTGGAATGGAATGAAGAGGGATATTGCAAAGTTTGTGTCCAGATGCCTAACTTATCAGCAAGTGAAGCTTAAACATCAGAGACCCTCGGGATTGTTGTAGCCTATGCCCATTCCCGATTGGAATGGGACATTATAGCTATGGACTTTATGATGAGGCTACCTTGGACTACATGAGGTTATGACGCTATTTGGGTGATTGTTGATAGGCTAACTAAGTCAGCACACTTTATATCAATAAAGAAGACATACTCTACTGATAGACTGGTGAGACTTTATGTCAATAGGATTATTTGTCTACATGGAGAACCAGTGAGTATAGTGTCGGATAGAGGAGCCATATTCACCTCAGTATTTTGGCAAGAGTTACATAAGGCCTTGGGCACCAGATTGGATTTTAGTATGGCCTTCCATCCTTAGATAGATGGTCAATCAGAGAGGACCATCTAGACATTAGAAGATATGTTGAGGATGTGTGTAATGGACTTTAGAGGAAAGTGGGATTCGCACTTGCCATTGATTGAGTTTGCTTACAATAATAGCTATCATGCTAGTATTGAGATGGCTCTGTATGAGGCACTGTATGGTAGGAAGTGTAGATCACCTTTATGTTGGGAGATTGGTGAAAGACAGTTCACGGGTCCAGAGTTAGTGCAGGTGAATTCAGAGAAAGTCCCCATCATACAGCAGAGATTGAAGACAGCCTTCAACAGACAAAAGAGTTATGCTGACCCTAGGAGGAAGGATGTATCCTTTATGGTTGGAGACATGGTGTTCCTGAAGGTGTCTCTAATGAAAGGAGTTATGAGAATTGGCAAGAAGGGTAAGCTAGCTCCTAGATACATTGGACCGTTTGAGATTCGGTCTAGAGTGGGTGAAGTGGCTATAGGCTGGTGTTACCACTAGAACTGTCGAGAATCCATCCTATATTTCATGTGTCCATGCTGAGGAAATACGTTCATGACCCATCTCATGTGTTGCAACCTCAAGCCGTAGAGCTTAGCGACGATCTGACTTATGAGAAGTACCCAATGGCGATTGTGGATCGTCAAATCTGACAGTTGCGAACTAAGGAGATATCGATGGTGAAGGTGCTATGGAGTAACCATTCTGCTAAGGATTGCACTTGGGAAACTGAAGCTGAGATGTGAGTTTCTTTCCTGTATCTCTTTCCTTTTTAAGCCTTGTAATTCTTCTTTTCTTTCTTTTCTTGAATTTGGGGATGAATTCATATAAGGAGGGGAGACTGTAATACCCTATATTTTTATTTAAATGAAGCAATTTTCGAATTTGAGCTATTAATAATTAAATTTTTATTTTGATACAAATGTTACTTGTCTAAACTATTTAATCGATGCATTTGTGTTAGCATTATTTCAAGGTTTATTACTCGATATAAGTACTATTTTTGGTTAGGTATATATATATATATACGTATAGGTGTGTGTGTGTTATTAGGGTTATAATAAATATAAGCTTACAATAATATTGTATATATATATATATATATATATATATATATATATATATATATATATATATATATATATATATATATATATATATATATATATATACATGTATATACATATTCAATGTGTGCATACATATATATAGTACATACAAATAGGATTATATTCATACACACACACACACACACACATATATATATATGCATTTAGCCCTAAAACCTTCACCAACACCCTCTTTTCTCCGTCTGCCACCCACGCCACCCCTTCCCTTTACTGTGTCGCTTTCTCCACTGCCTGAAACTCCATCACCATCGTGCCAGAGCTTCCAGGAGTGTTGCTGCTGCTGCCTTTCTTCGTCCTCGCATGACAGCGCCTCTTCCTTCCTCGCCAGGCAGCAAGCTTTCCTTCTTCACGCGCGATAGTCCTCTGCCAGTTGCTGCCCTCCTGCCTCGCCTGAGTTGTTCCCTCACCCTCCATTTCCGATGGCAGCAAGCTTCCTTTCCCTCTTGTTCTTCCAGCTCGACAGTGAGTGATACTCACTCGATCTCTTCCTTCCTCTTTTGATCTTGGTTGTTCTTGGTAGATTTCTAGTTAATTAAGGTTGTTTAGTGTTTCAAGGAGGTTGATTTAATTTTTTTTATAATTTTTATGAATTATGTGTAATATCCCGTGTTTTTAAAATATTTTTACACTGTACCTGGATATGCAGTGTTAATAATTTGTGTATATATATTATGATGTTTTTACGGGTTGATAAGTATTTAAAACCTATTTTAATTACTGTGTAGTATTTACAGTACTTTACGTAAAATTTTCCCAGGACTTGCATTTTTGGGGAAATTTTCACGTAAATAATTTATTACTAATTATTTCAAATATATTTTCGGACTTGCATGAACTCATACATATTTTTAAATTATTAAACACCGTGTATGTGTGCAATATTTATTTAATTAGGGTTTAATATATTACCCTAATATTTTATTATTTGTTTATTAATTTATTGTTATTTAATTATTTTTATTTATTTATTAAATTATTAAATTATATGTGTGGGTGTGATTTTTTTTAAATATTTTATTAAAATTATTTTTTATTATTTTTCTTTTTTTTTTCTTTTTCTTTTTCTTTTTCTTTTCTTTTTCTTTTCTTTCTTTTTCTTTTTCTTCTTCTTCTTCTTCTTCTTCTCCCGAGCGCCCGACCACCCCTCACCACCGTCTGTCATGCCGATCACCTACCGTCGGTGTACCTCCCGGCATGCCACCGTCGTTCCCAGCCATCCCCCACCGCCAGCAGTCTCCTTCCCCGGCGCCGGCAGCCCTTTTCTTCCATTTTGGCCGAAATTCTTCTCCTCGCCGTCGACGACGATTTCGGCCACCATTTTCGACATCGTCGGTCTCTTTCTTCTCCTTGAGCTCCAGTGAGTGTGATTCTAGCTTTGGTTTGAGCTGAAATGGTCTAGAATTGCTTAGGTTTCGAATTTTCAATTTCGATCACATTAGAGTTTTTGATTTTTTTGAGCTTCGAATTGATTGATTCATGAAAAATCCCTTCACAAATGTTGATCCTAGTAGCTTAATCTACATTTATGAATTTTTATGGAATTTTTGGAGATTGTTTGGATTTTTGGGTATTTTTGAATATTTAATATTATTTTCTAATTTTTGGAAATTAATTATTTAAATTATGAAATTGTGTTTTATGGTTAAATTAGGTGTTGAAATGAATTATAGGAATTTATTTGGAATTTTTATGAATTTCTAAGTATTTATTTTGAATTATTTGAGTTTATGTAATTTTGGGAAATTAGGGTTAATTATGTTTTTAATTGAATTTAATTGGGTAATTGAGTTTAATTATTAATATTATTGATATATATGTTGAGAAAATTAATTTTGGATAATTGTATAATTTTTGGTGAATTTTTGAAGTAATTTTAGTATATTTATATATATAGGGGTATTTTGGTAATTTTACACAAAATTGGCTAAAAATGTAATTTAATTGGTTTTAATAGTTATTTAAGGTATAAAAATGATTTCTATAAATTATTTAGTATTTTTAACTAATTAAAACTATTTTTCGTGAATTATTTTCAATTATATATATAATATACGATTTTTCTAATAAAATGAGTTTTTATCGATTTTTATAGTGTTTTAAGGTTAATTATGTAATTTCTACGTATAAAATGAATTTCTATGATATAAGGGTATTTTTGGTATTTCTGAAATTGTTCTATGTTTATGGACCCCGGTCGGTGGATTGTAGTCTGGAGTCCGACCGAGGGGTTGTGGTTGAGTGTTGAGCCTGAATTTTGAAGTGTATTTCTTTTCAGGGTCGGCTCTACTCTTTTAAGTAGAGAGATGTCCGTTTTACAGGGGAGGTTCTGTCGGATTTTCGATAGAATTCTCGTAAAACGTGATGTCTAATCGAACCCTAATTTTGTTTTCGTATTTAATACTCTAGATCGAATTCTAGGATTTCTGTTAGGTTTATTCTAATGTCTGTCGTTATTGCTTGTTTAGTTGCGTCGAGACCGAGGGCTAGTGGACCAGGCCCGTCGGATCCATCTCGTGGAGCGCACTAATTTATGAGTTACTATACTATATATATATGCTTTAGGATGCATGTTTTAGAAAAGTATGCTTTATTTTAATAAAATATGCATGAATGATTTAAGCATTACTTAGGTTTATTTTCGGTATATTTTGGTATATTTTTAATTATATGCATGTTTTATAACTAAATTATTCTTAAAAATGCTTTTATGTATATTTTGGTATATTTTAGTTTATTTTGTAATTTGATTGGATTTATTTGACGTATATATACTCGAAATATACCTGGTTTACTTTTGGTATATTTCTAGTATATATATGGTTTATGTTGATATTTTATTGAACTTCATGCATCATTTAGTTTTGTGAATGAATGTTTTATATTTATTAATGAAGGATATCGATAGAACGTGCTACCTAGTGGGCAGCACTAGGACCGAGTACGTACCGGTACGCCTATAGTATTTAGGCTATATTACTAACCTATTTGTGGATATTGATTGAATGTGATTATTGTTGTGTGAGATGTGTTTTGGGTGTGATTGCTGGAGCTCGGTTGACTAAGTGTCTCAGGGCCAATCACACTGGTAGTCAGACTACTGGAGCTCGGTTGACTTAGTGTCTCGAGGCCAGTCTACTGTCTAAATGGATTAAGTGGACATATTTGGATTAAGTGAGCCTATATGGCTAGAGTGTTGTCTAACACTGTTTTCAAGGTTGTGATATTCTAGGGTTCTATATGATCCTTCATAACAGATGATTTTCAATAAAATATATATAAAATGATTTTATTGCATCTGTGTGTATTTGCCTGTATACATATTAGATATATATATACTGTTGATTGTATGCATTGTCATTTAGTGTGTATGTATATATATTATAGTAATTCACTCAGTGAGGTCTGACTCCCCTCCGTTGACTATTTTTCAGGAGAGTCAACATCTTTAGACCTCAGTAGCAGGTCGATACACCGGATTTCTTCTGCCCCGACTTCTTTGTGTCAACTATTTACTTGAGTCTCATTTTTATAATCTAGACACTGCAGTAGTTGTAAATTAAATCGTGGGATTTCATGTATTTTATTCAAAGAGATGTATTATATTGAAACTGGATTTGTATTGAAAGATTTTATATATATGTGATGAGATGAGATTTGATTTAAATCCAGTGATGAAAATGTTATTATTATATTATTTATGATTTTTATTTCCGCTGCATATAATATTGTTATTGTTATTATTGCATGTTTTATTTTATTTTTAGGCTTGCTACGGGTTTCGGATTCGAAAGAATTCTGGTTCCCTAGCGCCGGTCATGGCCCCTATTTTGGGTCGTGACAAAGTTGGTATCAGAGTGGAGTTCTGTGTTAGGGCTTAGTTATGTGAGTTGTGGCCCTAGTTTTAAAGTTGTGTTTTCTGTTGAACTACTGCAGTGAATTAGGTTCGAGTATGTCTTGATAAGTATTCCTTGCTTAGTTTTCTGCGTTATTCCTCCGTTGTCTATTTTGTCTGAATCTTTCCATTTATCTTTTCAGTATGAGGAGGCGAGCGTGTGTCGCTCCACCGGTCGTTGAGGCCGAGGATGATGAGTCTTTTCAGGATGAGGTTTTACCTCATGAGCAGCTAGTTAGACGTAGAGGTTGTGGCAGAGGTAGACCTCGAGGAGCGGAAGGTCACCGTAGGCAGAGAGAGTTACAGGATGAGGAGCCTGTTGAGCCTGAATTTGATGTTCCTGTTCCTCCAGTTTTTCAGCCTGCCTATCAGCAGGGTATGTCTGACCCTGAGGCAGCTTTGTTCTATGCCTGAGTTGGCAGGATTTCTTTCGATGGTACTTTCGATCCATTAGATTTTCTGCATGCGATTGAGACTAGGACTCGGACTGCTCATACCGAGTACCAGCAGATCATGATCGTTGAGTTGTCTATCGAGGGACCAGCTCTAGATTGGTTCATTCAGATGATCCAGCCTTATATGATGACGATGATGTGGGCTCAGTTTCGTGAGCGATTTATGAGGAGATTTTGTCCAGAGCCTCTTCATTTAAGCTATCGTCTTCGTTTGACCAGTATTTCTCTTGGAGATCGATCTGTAGAGGAGTATACTCGAGAGTTTCTTCGTCTGGGTAGATATGCTGAGGATCTGATGCGAGATCAGTATTTTGCGGTCACTACCTACGTTACTGGTTTGGGTTCAGCTTTTGCTGGTATGCCTACAGCAGGTCTTACTCTGGAGTCTGTGATCGAGTTGGCTAAAAAGATTGAGCTGAGACTAGTTAGGCAGGGAGCGATGCCTGATTATTACTAGCTAGGAGTTCAGTCGAGTGGATTGCAGGCTACTCCGTATTTGAGTTTTCATGTTGGTTCAAGTAGTCAGCAGCGAGGTCTGACTCAGTAGAGTCAGAGACAGTAGCAGCGAGTGCATTGGAGCAGTAGACATGGCCGTGGAGGTCAGCGTAGATCATTTAGATTTGGGTCAGGTGCTTCGAGCAGCAACAGTGGTCGTAGTTCTGGATCAGCGGCTAGCGTTTGTCAGACTTGTGGTAGAGTCCATCAAGGACCGTGTTATCTGACACCACTAACATGCTTCAGATGCGGGCAGATAGGACATTTTGCCAGATCGTGTCCTTATTCCGGGTATCAGCAGCCACAGATTTCATAATTTTCATAGCAGTCGATTGCTAGTGCTACACCAGTTCCATTTCAGTTACCACCAGCTCAGCATCAGAGTTCCACTCAGTTTGTTCCACAGCAGAGTTATGGTAGAGGTACTAGAGGAGGTGCCAGAGGTGTTGGCCAGGCTTCTACCAGTCAACAGGGAGGTCGAGGTCAGGCCAGAGTTTTCCAACTCACTCAACAGGATGCTTAGGCATCTAATGCAGTGGTGGCAGGTATTATTTCTGTTTGTTACCTAGATGCTTGGGTTTTGTTTGATCCGGGTGCCACGCATTCATTGGTTTCTCCTATTTTTGCTTCTAAATCTTGTTGGCAAGCTTCGAGGATGGCTTTTCCTTTGTTAGTTGCCACTCCTCTGAGCGATTCTTTGGACACCGATATTGTTCTTTCTGGTTGTCCAGTTCTCGTGAGAGATAGAGAATTACCCGCCGATTTGATTTTGTTGGATGTGATGGAGTTTGATGTTATTTTGGGAATGGATTGGTTATCTCAGCACTATGCCGTGGTAGATTGCAGGAATAAAGAGGTGACTTTCAGAATTCCTAACGAAGAAGAATTTAAGTTTGTTGGTGATAGGAGTTCAGCACCTCAGAATCTTATTTCTGCTATTACAGCTAGGAAGTTGTTGAGGAAAGGATGTCAGGGATATTTGGCATTGGTTAGGGATACTTCAGTGGAGAAGTTATCACTCACAGATGTTCTTGTTGCTTGTGAGTTTCCTGATGTTTTTCCCGAGGAGTTGCCAGGTTTACCACCTCATAGAGAGATTGAGTTCTGTATAGATGTGGTCCCAGGTACTACTCCTATATCTATGCCACCCTATAGAAAGGCTCCTGCAGAGTTGAGAGAGTTGAAGGAGCAGTTGCAAGAGTTATTGGATAAAGGTTTCATCAGACCTAGTGTTTCTCCTTGGGGTGCACCAGTTCTGTTTGTGAAGAAGAAGGATGGTACCCTGAGACTGTGCATTGACTACAGAGAGCTGAATAAGGTGACAGTGAAGAACAAGTATCCTCTCCCGAGGATAGATGATCTGTTTGATCAGCTATAGGGTGCACAGTTCTTTTCTAAGATTGACTTGAGGTCGGGTTATCATCAGCTGCGTATCAGTGAAGCTGATATTCCTAAGACAGCGTTCTGCACTTGATATGGACATTATGAGTTTCTGGTGATGTCTTTTGGTTTGACTAATGCACCAGCAGCTTTTATGGACCTGATGAATAGGGTATTCAGACTGTATGTGGATCAGTTTATAGTAGTCTTCATTGATGATATACTAGTATATTCAAGGAGTATGGAAGAGCATGTATATCACTTGAGGATTGTACTACAGACATTGAGAGATCATCAGCTTTATGCTAAATTCTCGAAGTGTGATTTCTGGATGGAAAGTGTTTCTTTTCTTGGACACGTAGTGTCTAAAGAAGGTATTCAGGTTGATCCACAGAAGGTTGAGGCAGTATCTGAATGGCCTAGACCTACTTCTGTTACAGATATTCGGAGTTTTTTGGGTTTAGCCGGGTATTATAGGCAGTTTGTGCAGGATTTTTCCAGGATTGCATCCCCTATGACTCGCTTGACTCAGAAGAATGTTAGATTCGTGTGGTCAGAAGCTTTTGAGAATAGTTTCCAGTTGTTGAAGGAGAAGTTGACCACAGTGCCAGTATTAGCTTTGCCTAATAGTGTGGATAAGTTCACAGTTTACTGTGATGCCTTTAGAATTGGTCTTGGTTGTGTGTTGATGCAAAATGGAAGGGTGATAGCCTATGCTTCGAGGCAGTTGAAGAAGCATGAGCAGAACTATCCTACACATGACCTAGAAATGGCTGCAGTGATCTTTGCTTTGAAGATTTGGAGACATTATTTGTACGGGGTGACTTGTGAGATATTTACTGATCACAAGAGCCTTAAGTACATTTTCCAGCAGCGAGATCTGAATCTGAGGCAAAGAAGATGGTTGGAATTGTTGAAGGATTATGATTGCGAGATCTTATATCATCCGGGTAAAGCTAATGTGGTAGCAGATGCCTTGAGTAGGAAGTCCTCAGGCAGTCTTGCTCACATCGGTGTTGAGAGGAGACCATTGATCCAGGAATTGCATCTGATGGTGGATCAAGGTCTGATGATGAAGATTAGTAGATCAGGTGGATTGCTAGCTCAGTTTAAAGTGCGATATGTACTGAGGGATAGGATTAAAGCAGCTTAGAGCCGAGATCCTATTCTAGAAGAGCTTGCAGAGAATGTTCGAGCAGGGAAGTTCACTGATTTCACACTCGATGATGATGGTGTGTTGTGGGTCAGTGGTAGATTGTGTGTTCCTGATGTGGATGACTTGAGAGAGGAGATTTTAGAGGAAGCACATTCTACAGCCTACAGCGTACATCCAGGTGTTACGAAGATGTACCATAGTATTAGAGACTTATACTGGTAGGACGGATTGAAGAAGGATGTCGCCGATTATGTTGCTAAGTGCTTGACGTGTCAGCAAGTGAAAGCCGAACATCAGAAGCCTTCTAGGAAGCTTCAGCCTCTTCCTATTCCCGAGTGGAAGTGGGAAAGGATAGCTATGGATTTTGTGGTCGGTTTACCTCGTTCGAAGGATGGATACGATTCCATCTGGGTGATTGTAGACAGATTGACGAAGTCTGCACATTTCTTGCCTGTGAAAGCCACCTATTCAGTTGCTAGATTGGCAAAGTTGTATGTGAAGCATATTGTGTGCCTTCATGGAGTACCTGTGTCCATTGTGTCAAATAGAGGTTCGGTGTTTACTTCTCATTTTTGGCAGAAGTTGCAGGAAGCGATGGGCACTAGGTTAGATTTCAGTACTGCTTTTCATCCTCAGACAGATGGTCAGTCTGAGAGGACGATCCAGACACTGGAAGATATGTTGAGGATGTGTGTCCTGGATTTGTGAGGTAGCTGGGATGATCATTTGTCACTCGTTGAGTTTGCATATAATAACAGTTACCATAGCAGTATTGGTATGGCACCGTACGAGGCATTGTATGGAAGGAAGTGTAGATCCCCTCTGAGTTGGGATGAGATTGGTGAGAGAGTTTTGACTGGACCTGAGATGGTTCAGGATGCTGCCGAGAAAGTTGCCTTGATTAAGCGCAGATTAGAGACCGCAGTTAGTAGACAGAAGAGCTATGCGGATCCTAGGCGTAGAGATGTGGAGTTTCAAGTTGGAGATTTTGTTTTTCTAAAGGTATCTCCGATGAAGGGTGTGATGAGATTTGGCAGAAAGGGTAAGTTAGCACCGAGATATATTGGACCGTTTGAGATTCTGGAGAGAGTTGGCACTGTTGCATATCGGTTGGATTTGCCTCCAAGTATGTCACAAGTGCATCCAGTATTTCATATCTCAATGTTGAGGAAGTATATCTCAGACCCTTCTCACGTGTTGCAACTTGACAGTGTAGAAGTGAGTGAAGATTTGACGTTTGTGGAAGAACCTGTGGCGATCGTTGATTTTCAAGTTCGACAGTTACGTTCGAAGCAGATTCTGATGGTCAAGGTTCTGTGGCGTAGCGATAGAGTCGAGGAGCATACATGGGAGACTGAAGCTGAGATGCGAGCTTCTTACCCGTATCTCTTTTCTTCCTGATTCTGTAATCTTTTCTTTCTGGAATTCGGGGATGAATTCTTGTAAGGGGGGAAGACTGTAATATCCCGTGTTTTTAAAATATTTTTACACTGTACCGGGATATGCATTGTTAATAATTTTTGTATATATATTACGATGTTTTTATGGGTTGATAAGTATTTAAAACCTATTTTAATTACTGTGTAGTATTTACAGTACTTTACGTAAAATTTTCCCGGGACTTGCATTTTCGGGGAAATTTTCACGTAAATAATTTATTACTAATTATTTCAAATATATTTTCGGACTTGCATGAACTCATATGTATTTTTAAATTATTAAACACCGTGTATGTGTGCAATATTTATTTAATTATGGTTTAATATATTACCTTAATATTTTATTATTTGTTTATTAATTTATTGTTATTTAATTATTTTTATTTATTTATTAAATTATTAAAATATTAAATTATATGTGTGGGTGTGATTTTTTTTAAATATTTTATTAAAATTATTTTTTATTATTTTTCTTTTTTTTTCTTTTTCTTTTTCTTTTTCTTTTTCTTTCTTTTTCTTTTCTTTCTTTTTCTTTTTCTTTTTCTTCTTTTTCTTCTTCTTCTTCTCCCGAGCGCCCGACCACCCCTCACCACCGTCTGTCATGCCGATCACCTACCGTCGGTGTGCCTCCTGGCTTGCCACCGTCGTTCCCAGTCGTTCCCCCCCCCCCCCGCCAACAGCCTCCTTCCCCGGCACCGGCTGCCCTTTTCTTCCATTTTGGCCAAAATTCTTCTCCTCACCGTCGACGACGATTCCGACCACCATTTTCGACACCGCCAGTCTCTTTCTTCTCCTTGAGCTCTGGTGTGTGTGATTCTAGCTTTGGTTTGAGCTGAAATGGTCTAGAATTGCTTAGGTTTCGAATTTTCAATTTCGGTCACATTAGGGTTTTTGATTTTTTTGAGCTTTGAATTGATTGATTCATGAAAAATCCCTTCACAAATGTTGATCCTAGTAGCCTAATCTACATGTATGAATTTTTATGGAATTTTTGGAGATTGTTTGGATTTTTGGGTATTTTTGAATATTTAATATTATTTTCTAATTTTTGGAAATTAATTATTTAAATTATGAAATTGTGTTTTATGGTTAAATTAGGTGTTGAAATGAATTATAGGAATTTATTTGGAATTTTTATGAATTTCTAAGTATTTATTTTGAATTATTTGAGTTTATGTAATTTTGGGAAATTAGGGTTAATTATGTTTTTAATTGAATTTAATTGGGTAATTGAGTTTAATTATTAATATTATTGATATATATGTTGAGAAAATTAATTTTTGATAATTGTATAATTTTTGGTGAATTTTTGAAGTAATTTTAGTATATTTATATATAAAGGGGTATTTTGGTAATTTTACACAAAATTGGCTAAAAATGTAATTTAATTGGTTTTAATAGTTATTTAAGGTATAAAAATGATTTCTATAAATTATTTAGTATTTTTAACTAATTAAAACTATTTTTCGTGAATTATTTTCAATTATATATATAATATACGGTTTTTCTAATAAAATGAGTTTTTATCGATTTTTACAGTGTTTTAAGGTTAATTATGTAATTTCTACGTATAAAATGAATTTCTATGATATAAGGGTATTTTTGATATTTCTGAAATTGTTCTGTGTTTGTGGACCCCGGTCGGTGGATTGTAGTCTGGAGTCCGATCGAGGGATTGTGGTTGAGTGTTGAGCCTGAATTTCAAAGTGTATTTCTTTGCAGGGTCAGCTCTACTCTTTTGAGTAGAGAGATGTCCGTTTTACAGGGGAGGTTCTACCGGATTTTCGATAGAATTCTCATAAAACGTGATGTCCAGTCGAACCCTAATTCTGTTTCCGTATTTAATACTCTAGATCGAATTCTAGGATTTCTGTTAGGTTTATTCTAATGTCTGTCGTTATTGCTTGTTTAGTTGCGCCGAGACCGAGGGCTAGTGGACCAGGCCCGTCGGATCCATCTCGTGGAGCGCACTAATTTGTGAGTTACTATACTATATATATATGCTTTAGGATGCATGTTTTAGAAAAGTATGCTTTATTTTAATAAAATATGCATGAATGATTTAAGCATTACTTAGGTTTATTTTCGGTATATTTTGGTATATTTTTAACTATATGCATGTTTTATAACTAAATTATTCTTAAAAATGCTTTTATGTATATTTTGGTATATTTTAGTTTATTTTGTAATTTGATTGGATTTATTTGACATATATATACTTGAAATATACCTGATTTACTTTTGGTATATTTCTAGTATATATATGGTTTATGTTGATATTTTATTGAACTTCATGCATCATTTATTTTTGTGAATGAATGTTTTATATTTATTAATGAAGGATATCGATAGAACGTGCTACCTAGTGGGCAGCACTAGGACCGAGTACGTACCGGTACGCCTATAGTATTTAGGCTATATTACTAACCTATTTGTGGATATTAATTGAATGTGATTATTGTTGTGTGAGATGTGTTTTGGGTGTGAATGTTGGAGCTCGGTTGACCAAGTGTCTCAGGGCCAATCACACTGGCAGTCAGACTGCTGGAGCTCGGTTGACTTAGTGTCTCGGGGCCAGTCTACTGTCTAAATGGATTAAGTGGACATATTTGGATTAAGTGAGCCTATATGGCTAGAGTGTTGTCTAACACTGTTTTCAAGGTTGTGATATTCTAGGGTTCTATATGATCCTTCATAAAAGATGATTTTCAATAAAATATATATAAAATGATTTTATTGCATCTGTGTGTATTTGCCTGTATATATATTAGATATATATATATATTGTTGATTGTATGCATTGTCATTTAGTGTGTATGTATATATATTATAGTAATTCACTCAGTGAGGTCTGACTCCCCTCCGTTGACTATTTTTCAGGAGAGTCAACATCTTCAGACCTCAGTAGCAGGTCGATATGCCGGATTTCTTTCGCCCCGGCTTCTTTGTGTCAACTATTTACTTGAGTCTCATTTTTATAATCTAGACACTGCAGTAGTTGTAAATTAAATCGTGGGATTTCATGTATTTTATTCACAGAGATGTATTATATTGAAACTGGATTTGTATTGAAAGATTTTATATATATGTGATAAGATGAGATTTGATTTAAATCCAGTGATGAAAATGTTATTATTATATTATTTATGATTTTTATTTCCGCTGCATATAATATTGTTATTGTTATTATTGCATGTTTTATTTTATTTTTAGGCTTGCTACGGGTTCCGGATTTGAAAGAATTCCCGTTCCCTAGCGCCGGTCATGGCCCCTGTTTTGGGTCGTGACATTATGTGATTTTTCTAGAATTTTATTTGAATTTTATTTGATTTTATTTGATAATTGGTTGTTATTTGAGTTCAATTAATAATTAGGTTAATTAAGGTTAATTATTTTTAATGTATTGATGTTTATTTAAGATTTTTAGAAATTATGGTGTTAATTGTAAATGTTGTGAATTTTAGGGTATTTAACTAATATTTTTGTTAATTTCGAAATTTATTGTTAAAAATTATGAAATTTTGATAATTGATATTATTATTAAATGTTATTAACTTTAGAACTTAAATTATGGTTTTTGTGATTTTTATACTATTTTTATAAATATTTTTAAGTTTATGGCAATGTGAATTATTAGGTTAAATTATATTTTTTAGAAGAAATTAGTAGTCATTTATCTGTTTTGATTATATTAAGATGTTTAATGTAGAGAAAATGATTTTTAGATGTTTGTATAATTTTCAAGGAATTTTTTAGTATTAATGGTGTATTATATAAGTTGTATATTATAAGGGTAGAAACGTAATTTTTGTTAAATATAGTTAAACAATAAATTTTAGTTGGTTTTAATAATAATCAAGGAATTTAAAAGGGTTTTACAAATTATCTACTAATTTAGACTAATTAACACTAATTTCTCAAAATCAATTTTAATAATATATTAGGTATTATTTTGAATATTATGTGTATTTTTCTGTTATTTGGATAAATATGTAATTTTACGCTAATTATAATTATAATATATTAATTAGCTTTATTAATATTTAAGAGGTTTAGAGATATATTTTTTATATATAGATTAATAGGTAATTTTCATTAAGTAATGTTAATTGTGAATGTTGTAAAATTACATTAAATAGATAAAATGCGTAGTGTAGTTTTGTAAGCCCGACTCGAGTGTGAATGTCTGCGATTATTAGAAGTGCATTTTTTTACAGGTTTGGCTCTACCTTTGGTAGAGAGATGTCCATCTTACAGAGGAGACTCTATCGAAATTTTGGTAGATTTTCTCATAAAACGTGATATTCATAATAAATTTCTATCGTTAATTATGTTTTTTTTCTTGTCTATCGAGTCTTATCTGGTCTTCCTTGAGTTAGCTTAGAATTTCACTATTTTTGTTGATTTTCAATTTTAATTTCATAGACATGTTTTAAAATCAATTTGTTAATTTCTTTTCTAGAGCATATCAGAGCAGAAATCGTGAGATTGAGGCAGACGCGCGGTCGTCAGCCTTCTCGTTCATCTTGTAAGTTGATAAAATGATCTATGCGTGTGTTTTATTTAAAGATGTGTGTGCTCATATCTTTATATTATTAGTATATGATTTATTTAATTTAATGCTGCTATTTAAGGTTTAAACGCATTTTATCTATTTAAAAGTCGATTTTGAGAAATTTTGGTAGAACGGGCTACCTTGTGGGCTTCACCAGGACTGTGTGCACATGGTAGAGATTGAGAGGTGGATCCGAATTATATATGATTGGTGAATATTAAACTGGGACGGGTGCCTTGGTGGAAGCCTTTACTCTCGGGGACCGCCAGTGATTGAAAAGTTAATAATGGACTAGGATGGGTGCCTCGGTTGATGCCTTAGCTCTCCAGGACCGCCAGTGCCATATATTTGGATTAAGTGAATGACTGTGACTTGGTGCCTCGGTGGATGCCTTTGCTCTCGGGGACCGACAGTTTAGTTGGAACAAGTGGGCCCGGTTAGCCATTTAGGACTTTGGGTTTAGGATTCTACCGAGATTTTTTAAAAGCTATATCTATATATTATAAATTATTTTCACTATAACTATATGGTTTTCAAATCGTACAACTCTTTTTATTGACTTACTCAGTGAGGTCTGATTTCCCTCAATTTATTTTTTTTAGGAGCTTGGGAGTTCGACCTTAGACTGCCTCCACGCTGGGTTTCTTCATCACCGGCCATTTTATGTAGGTCATTGTAAGCTATACTGTAGTAGTATTCTAGAAAGCTACAATAGTATCTGTACTATGAATTGTATGACTTAAGTATATTTGTGTATTTTATTTGTATGAACCACGCTTATGTATATTGATTTAAGTTTGATTTATGATATGACACTGGAGAATATTTTATTTATGTATTCAATTTTTTTTAATTTTAAAAAAATTAGTTTGATAATGTGTTCCGTTATAAAATAAAATTTTAAATTGTAAGGTTTTGTTTTACTTTTCTTTAAGACTTACTACGGGTTTCGGGGGCCTTATGCCTTTCCATTCCCTAGTGTCGGTCACGTGCCCTCGGGTTCGGGTCGTGACAATTTAAAACTGTGTACATATGTGCATATATGCTCAAACTTATACAAAATCTCCTAATAAATTGCCTCTACTGATAAAATTTTATGGATTCGTCCTGAGATTACAAATTAAAAACAAATGTTAATATTTAAGCCTATTTAACTAAATGTTTACTAATAATCAATAGCTATTATTTGATACTTGTTGCTGATAGTTGGATAATATTAAGTGGGTAAATTTATTTACAATTATTTATATATTAATTAGTTTTTAAAATATTATATATATATATATGAAAATTATTTATTACTTATATTTTTAGCATTAAAAATAATATAGTTAAATGCAATAAAATTATACAATAATATACTTCTAGTGCTTTTAAAAAAATACATTTAATAATATAAAATTACTAAAATATTAATATATGAAAAATAAATAAAATAAAATAACTCTTACTATGGTGCAAATGTTTGTATTTATACAAATGATATTAGAGCCGTTGGATTTATTTTTATTTAATTATAATTATTGATCATTTTTGTGTACTAATACCTATAATGTAACACCCCACCCCTATAGTACCTCACTAGAATTCTCCATCCAATAATGATACTGTAGAGAGGAGCATTACCTATAGACAAGCTAATAAAAATAACCATCTTACATACTACTACATATATGATACAAAACTTAAAACTAAGATGTAATTAGATGGAAAGTGGAGCACCCTTGTACATAATCATCTCATAAACACAACTTAACTATTAGTACTTAGGTACATAAAAGTACTTATCAGAAATGAGTTATTATACAAATGGTGCAAAATAGTACAAACACTAAATATATCAATAACCCTCTTGTAGGATCTCAATTTACATCTGGATGCACATCTACATCATGGCATATAATATAGTTCACTAGCGTCTTGGTCGTGGTCACCTTATAAGCCATCATGGCTCACTACACTACCATACTGAATAGCTTTAGTTATATAAACAAAATATACAACTTAAACTAAAAAATATAAAAGAAAGACTAGTGTGAGTAATTTCGTAAAGAAATCACCAAGTAAGTATAACAATATTAAGAAGCACTAAAGGAATTGAACATAAATTAAAGATACAGAGTATCAAAGATAAAAAGTGCTCAGCAATTAATCAAATATCAAGGTTCAACATAATAAATAATAAGAAAAATATTATCTTAGCATTTTTGTTAAAAAAAATATAGGATTTATGTTTTAGTAAGACAGTTCAAGTACAATTCCATTCATCAATTAAATTATACTTTCACAATCTTATTTTTATATCTTCTCAATTACATTAATTGTATTGTTCAATATGAGATTTGAGCATTAAAGTACAATAACTCTTGTCGTAATTACAATCTAGACATGAACTATTAGTCATCATGCTATATTTCTAAATAGTTTGACGATACCCTTATCATTAGCTCCTTCTCTTATTGTAACAACATATAACTCCTTCTTGGAGTATAACAACTTATTGCTTTTTCTCAGAGCGCAAGATCTTATAGCTTTTTCTTACAGCAATTTAGAATCAGTATGCATACTTGTCAACCATATAAATTCGCCCCAAAGGCATAATGAATTTATACGTTGTCCTAAAGACAGTTTTTAATCCATTGTTGGCCAACACTATCCCAACTGAACACATATTTCCTCTTACTCAACACATATAGTCTTATACAAACATCATATTATTGTTACTTCATATCATTAAATAATGTCTCATTATTCCCATATAACCTTGATTTGTAATATCCCGTGTTTTTAAATATTTTTATACTGCATCGGGATATGCAGTGTTAATAATTTTTGTATATATACTATGATATTTTTACGAGTTGATGTGTATTTAAAACATATTTTAATTATTGTGTATTATTTAAAGTCCTTTACGTAAAATTTTCCCGGGACTTGCATTTTCGGGGAAATTTTCACATAAATATTTTATTATTAATTATTTTAAATATATTTACGGACTTGCATGAACTCATACGTATTTTTAAATTATTAAATAAAGCCTATGTGTGTATATTTTTATTTAATTAGGGTTTAATTTATTACCCTAATATTTTATTATTTGTTTATTAATTTTATTGTTATTTAATTATTTTATTTATTGTTAAATTATAAATTATTATAATAATGTGTAGTGTGAGATTTTTCCCAAATATTTTATTTAAAATTATTTTTTTCTTTTCTTTTTCTTTTTTCTTTGTTCTTTTTCTTTTTATTTTTCTTGCTTTTTATTTTTCTTTTCTTTTCCTTTCCTTTTCTTTTCTTCTTCTTCCTTCCCGAGCCCGATCCTTCTCCCCTCTCACTGTAACTTCCAACCACCTACTGTCAGTGTGCTGCCAGCAGCTCCGCCTTCCCCAGCCAGCTGCTCTGCCGCCCCTAGCTTCTTCCCCGGCACCGGCTAGCCCCATTTTCCCCATTTTGGTCAAAACTCCTCTCCTCGCCGTTCACCAACTTTTCGGCCACCATTTTTGACACCGCTGGTCTCTTTCTTCTCCTTGAGCTCTGGTGAGTGTGATTCTAGCTTTGGTTTGAGCTGAAATGGTCTTGATTTGCTTAGGTTTCAAATTTTTTATTTCGACCATATTAGGGTTTTTGATTTTTTTGAGCTTCGAATTGATTGATTCATGAAAACTCTCTTCATAAATATTGATCCTAGTAGCTTAATCTACATGTGTGAATTTTTGAGAATTATTTGATTTTTGGGTATTTTTGAATATTTTAATATTATTTTCTAATTTTCGGAAATTAATTAAATAAATTATGAAATTATGTTTTATGGTAATTATAGGTGTTGAAATGAATTATAGGAATTTATTTGGAATTTTTATGAATTTCTAAGTATTTATTTTGAATTATTTAAGTTTATGGAATTTTTGGAAAATAGGGTTAATTATGTTTTTAATTAAAATTAATTGGTAAATTGAGTTTAATTATTAATATTATTGATAAATATGTTGAGAAAATTATAATTATACTATTTTTGGTGAATTTTTGAAGTAATTTTAGGATATTTATATATATAAGGGCATTTTGGTAATTTTATACAAAATTGGCTAAAAATATAATTTAATTGGTTTTAATAGTTATTTAAGGTATAAAAATGATTTCCACAAATTATTTAGTATTTTTAACTAATTAAAACTATTTTTTGTGAATTATTTCAATTATATATATAATATACGGTTTTACTAATAAAATGAGTTTTTATCGGTTTTTATTGTGTTTAAAGGTTAATTATGTAATTTCTACCTATAAAATGAATTTCTATGTTATAAGGGTATTTTTGGTATTTCTGAAATTGTTATGTGTTTGTGGACACCAGTCGGTAGACTGTAGTTTGGAGTCCGACCGAGGGGTTGTGAATGAATTGTTGAGCTTATTTTTTGACGTGTGTTTCTTTGTAGGGTCGGCTCTACTCTTTGAGTAGAGGGATGTCCGTTTTACAGGGGAGGTTCTGTCGAATTTTCGGTCGAACCCTAATTTCGATTCTATGTTTAATATTCTAGATCGAGTTTCTAGGATTTCCTATTAGGTTTATTCTGATGTCTATTATTTATTGTTTGTCTAGTTGCGCCGAGACCGAGACCTAGTGGACCAGGCCCGTCGGATCCATCTCGTGGAGCGCACTAAGTGTGAGTTGCTATTTTATATATATATATATATATGCTTAGGATGCATGATTTAGAAATGCATGTTTTATTTTGATTAAATATGCATAAATAATTTGATTATTTCTTAAGTTTATATTTAGTTTATTTTAGTTTATTTTTGGTATATATATTAAATTATATGCATGTTTTGTTAATAAATTATATTTAAAATATTTTTAAATATATTTCTAGCTTAATTTATAATTTGATTGGATTCATTTGACATATATATACTCGAAATATACCTGGTTTACTTTTGGTATATTTTCGGTATATATATAGTTTATATTGTTATTTTATTTAAATTCATGCATCATTTATTTGTAAATGGATGTTTTACATTTATTAATGAAGGATATCAATAGAACATGCTACCTAGTGGGCAGCACTAGGACCGAGTACGTACCGATACGCCTATAGCAATTAGGCTATATTACTAACCATTTGTGGATATTGATTGGATATGATTATTACATGTGTGAGATATGGTTTGGAGGTGTGATTGCTGGAGCTCGATTGACCAAGTGTCTCGGGGCCAATCACACTGGCAGTCAGACTGCTGGAGCTCGGTTGGCTTAGTGTCTCAGGGCCAGTCTACTGTCTAAATGGATTAAGTGGATATATTTTGGAATAAGTGAGCCTGTATGGCTAGAGTGTTGTCTAACACTGTTTTGAGGTTGCGATATTATAGGGTTCTATTTAATCCTTCATAACCAGTGGTTTTCAGACAAAATATATAAAAATGATTTTATTGCATATGTGTGTATCTGTTTGTATACATACATATTATATGTATATTGTTGACTGTGTGCATTGGCATTTAGTATGCATGTATATATATTATAGTAATTCACTCAGTGAGGTCTGACTCCCCTCCGTTGATAATTTTTCAAGAGAGTCAACATCTTCAGACCTCAGTAGCAGGCCTATACGTCGGATTTCTTCCGCCTCGGCTTCTTTGTGTAAACTGCTTATCTGATTCTTGGATTTATTTTATCTAGACACTGCAGTAGTCATTAAATATTTAAAGAGATGTTGTAATATATTTGAACTGGATTTGTATAAAGATTTATATATATGAGATGAGTATTTAATTTAAATCCGTGGTGGATTGTTATTGTGATATTTATGATTTTTATTTTCGCTGCATTATATATTGTTATTACTATTGCATGTTTTATTTTATTTTTAGGCTTGCTACGGGTTTCGGATTCGAAAGAATTCCTGTTCCCTAGCGCCGGTCATGGCCCCTGTTTTGGGTCGTGACATGATTGCAATAAAATTAATAGTTTTGTGAAAGTAATTGAGTAATGTGTTTGTTGTATATTTCTTATAATGAAGTTTACAGAATATATAATACAAAGGGATACAAGATATAGAGTTAGATACAAACACTAACAAGAGTATAAAAAATAACTGATAAGAAGGGATAAATATTATAACAATCGTAATCCTTAACACCCTCCTCAAAAGCTAATGGGTGGGAGGAGCCAAAGTTTGGAAATAATATGCTAAAAGGGATAGACACCTAATGACTTGGTAAAGACATCACCAAGCTTATCCTTACTGGAAATAAATTGAACTTTAATGGACCCATCAAGAACATGTTCGCGAACAAAATGATAGTCTAATTCCACATGCTTGGTACATGCATAAAAAATCAAATTAAAAGACATGTAGATAGCAATAATGTTGTCGGACTATAGGATCATAGGTGAAGAAGAATGCAAACCAAGTTCAATCAAGAGTGACTTAATCCAAAGAGACTCAGCAGTAGTATTTGCTAAGGCCTTGTACTTTAATATCCCAAGATTTTAAATAATTTTAAACAGTATCGGAATATGCAGTGTTAATAATTTTGATAAATATATTTGATTATTTAATTAGTTTGTTATTTATTAAAGTTATTTTTAATTATTTTAGATTTCTTACGCAAAATTTTCCCGAGAATTTTATTTTTGAAAAAATTAAAACCTAAATAAATATTTATTAATTATGTTAGTCAGTTTTATGTATTTGCATGAGTCCATGCATGATTTTAATTATCATATTAATATATATACATATACATGCATATATATACATATTTAATAATTTAGGGTTTATTTTAATTAAGTATATATTATATATTTTTATTTAATTAATATGCATTATGTATATATGTATATGTGTATAAATATTATTATTTTAGACATGTGGTGTATAATTATTTTTTAATATAATATTAATATATTATAATATTAAAATTTAAAGATATATATATATATATATATATATATATATATATATATATATACACACACAAATATAAAGTTTATCAAATTTACGAAAATTGCCATCGTCTCCCTCTCCTTCACAACCCAACGCCCCACCACCATCTCCGCCACTGTCAGCCTCTTCGCTTGCCTTCGGTGTGCCGTCTGACATGCCACCACCTTCCCAAGCTTCCTCCCCCGCTTGTAGCTTCCATTTCCGGCGAGTTTTAGCCAGTTTCCACCTAAGAAGCCGAAGTTGAGCTCAACTCTGTTCAAGCCTTTTCCGGCCACCATCTTGGATGCCACCAGTCTCTATCTCTTCCTTGAGCTCCGGTGAGTTCATTTGAAAGCTTAGTTTCACATGATTTGGTCTAGATTTCCCTTGGTTATCAATTTTCATTTTCGGCCACTTTGTGTTTTTGATTTTTTTGAACTTTGATTATAATGATTCAAGCTTACTTCCTTCACAAAGATTTATCCTAATAGCTTAATCTACATCCTGTAATTTTTGTAGAATTTTTGGAATTTATTTTGATTTTTGTAAATTTTTGATTATTTTATTAATATTTTCTAATTTTCGTAAATTAATTAAATAAATTATGAAATTTTGATTTATGGAGTTTTTTGTAGGGTTTAAAATTAATTTTAGAATTTAATTTGTAATTTTTGTATAATTATTATGAATTTATTTAGTTTAGGTGATTATTGGAAAATTAGGTTAAATGAGCATTTTGTTAAAATTAATCAGTTAATTGAGTATAATTATTGATTTTATTAAATTATATGTTGAGAAATTAATTTTTGAGCAATTTTATAATTTTTAGTGAATTTTTGAATAATTATAGTATATTATGTGAATTTATATATAACTAGGGGTATTTTGGTAATTTGATAATAAATTGATTGAAAAATTAAGTTAAATTGGTTTTAATAATTATTTGAGTTATAAACATGATTTTTATAAATTATTTACTATTTTTAACTAATTAAAACTATTTTTCAAAAATTATTTTCAAATTATATATAATATACTGTTTTTATAAATAAATGAGTTTTTAGTGATTTTTAACATGTTTTTGCGCTAATTATGTAATATGGATTTATAAAATGAACTTCGGTTAATGTTTATGAATTTATCGCAAATTATGGATTTTAATAATATTTTATTAAAATTAGGGTTTTTATGTAATTATCGGTAAAATAATTATTTTTAATGTTTTAAATATCTAATTTGCTATATTTTGATTATTAAAGGGTATTTTTGGCATTTTAAATGTGTTCTGTGTTTATTTCGTGAATTGTGAACCTTGGTCGGTAGAATTGTAGTTTGGGAGTCCAACCGAGGGGTTGTGTGACTGTTTATTCTCAAAGTGTGTTTTCTTGCAGGACCGGCTCTACTGTCTGAGTAGAGAGATGTCCATTTTACAGGGGAGGTTCTGTCGAATTTTTGATAGAATTCTCGTAAAACATGACATTCGGTTGAATCCCTATTCTTAATCTGTGTCAAGTGTTTTAGATCGAATCTCTAGAATTTTGTTAGATTTATTCTAATTTCGTGCTGTCATTTATTTGTTAGTTGCACTGAGACCGAGGCCTAGTAGACTAGGCCTGTCGGACCCGTCTCGAGGAGTACACAACTGTGAGTTGTTATTTTATATATACATGTTTTAGGATTGCATGTTTTAGAAATGTATGTTTAAATTTTATGAAATATGCATAAATGGTTTAATAATTGCTTAGGTATATTTTGGTATATTTTAAATTAAATGCATGTTTTATCATTGAATTATACTTAAAATGTTTTTAAGTATATATATAGTTTATTTTTGGTTTATTTTATAATTAAATTGAATTTATTCGATGTATATATACTCGAAATATACTTGGTTTATTTTTGATATATTTCTAGTATATACATGGTTTATACTGTCATTTTAATTAATGTCATGCATCATTTATTTTATGAATGTATGGATTTATTTTGAATGAAGGATATCAATAGAATGTGCTACCTAATGGGTAGCACTAGGACCAAGTACGTACCGGTATGACGCTAGAATTTAGGTTAAATTACTAACCTATTGTGGGTATTCATTGGATTGATTGGGTTGATGTGTGATGTGATTTGAGAGTGTGATTGTTGGAGCTCGGTTGATCAAGTGTCTCTAGGCCAATCATACTGACAGTCAGATTGCTAGAACTCGATTAACTTAGTGTCTCAGGGCCAGTCTACTATCCAAATGGAACAAGTGAATTTATTTGGAATAAGTGAGCTTGTATGGCTAGAGTGTTGTCTAACACTATTTGAGGTTGCGATCATTTAGGGTTCTATTTGATCCTTCATAAACGGTTATTATTTTCAGTATTATATAAAATGATTTTTGCTATATCCGTGTGTATTTGCATGTATATATATTTATTATATATACTATTGAATGTGTGCATTGGTCATTTAGTTATGCATGTATATATATTATAACAATTCACTCAGTGAAGTCTGACTCCCCTCCGTTGATTATTTTTTCAAAAGAGTCTTCATCCTCAAACCTCAGTAGCAGACCTTTACGTCGGATTTCTTCTACCCTGGCTTTACTATGTAAACTGCTTACTTAATTTTATTTAGTATTCTAGACACTGCAGTAGTTAAGTTTGTGGGATGTTTATTTTGTATATGTATGAGATTTGTATTTTAAAGAATTGAAATGAGAACTTGTATTGAAAGATATTATATATATGATATGAGTTTGTATTATTAAATCAGTTGATGAGTTGCTTTGTTATTTGTGAGATTTTAATTTATACTGCAAGATATTTTATTTATTTTATTTTTATTACATGCTTTTACTTTAATTTAAAGGCTTGCTATGGGTTATGGATTCGAAAGAATTCCTGTTCCCTAGCGCCGGTCATGGCCCCCTGTTTTGGGTCGTGACATGTACTCACTCTCAAAGGAAGAATGAGCAATAGTCGTATGCTTATTAGCACTCCAAGATATCAGATTGATGCCCAAATAAATAGCAAAGTCGCTAGTGGAATGACGATCATCTGGATAGCCATCCCAATTACTGTTTGTAAAGCTTTGAAGCTGCAAGGTAGAGTGACAATTAAAGAAGAGCGAGTAATGGAGTGTATGTTTGAGATAACACAACAATAGTTTAATGGCAGACCAATGTACATCAGTGGGTGTATGCATATATTGGCAAAGCTTATTAACTAAATAAGTAATGTCAGGTCTGGTTATGGTTGCATATTATAATGCACCAAAAACTTAACAATATAATTTAGGATTGGAAAGAAGAGTACCATTATTACATCAAAGTGTGGGAGAGGTTGCCATTGGTGTGAGGCAACCTTTGGCATGTTAAAGACTAGTATGAGTTAATAAATTAAGTAAATATTTTTATTGATGGATGAGAATGCCATTAGAATTATACTAAACTTCAATACCAAGGAAAAACTTCAACTAACCGATGTCTTTAATAGGGAATTCTGAGTTAAGAGAAGTGAGAACTCATTGAATCAAAGTGAGTGAAGATCCAGTCATTGGTATGTCATTAATATACACTAAGAGAATAACCAAATCTGATGAATGCTAAAGTATAAATAAAGAGGACTCTGCTTGAGAGCCGATAAAACCAAGTGATGAGAGGAAGGAGCTAGGGTGCTAAAACTATGCTCTAGGCGCTTGATAAAATCAATGGAGAAATAGTGTCACTAAGAAAGCCATGGAGGAAGGCATTCGATATGTCAATTTATTGAAATGGCTAGCTATACATGGAAGCAAGAGATAGTATAAGTTGAATAGTGGTAGCCTTCACCATGGGGCTAAAGGTTTCTTGAAAATCAATACCACTACATTGGTTATAGCCTTTAGTAATTAAGTGCGCCTTATGGTGAGCTATAGAATTATCAGAATTTCTCTTAATTTTGAATACCCATTTATTCCTAACATCATGCTGATTATCTAGTTGAGGAACCAGTGTCCAAGTATAGGTTTGTATCAAGGCATTAAATTCTAATTACATTATAGCTCGTCATTCTTTATGTTTAGAAGCTTTAGTGTATATGGTTGGTTCGGTTGTGGGGGAATAAATAGAGACTACTAGTGCAGTTTGATGATGCATGGTATATGGGCAAAGTTGCATTTTATGAGTTTAAGCTGGGGAAATAGAAGAAGAGGAGGTAAGTGATATATGGGGTGAAAGTTAGTATGGTTGATATGGTGATAAATCAACTATAAGATTTAGACAGGCATTAGGTTCAAAGGTGGATGGTATAGGTAGGGATGGAATTGTTGGGGAGCTAGATGATGATGAGAGGAGGTAGGGAAAAAGGATGAGGCCTGTGAATCAGGTGAAGAGGTTGGGTTGATGAGAGAGGGATTGGCTAAATTGGAGGGATCAATTGGTGATGTGAACTGTAACCATGGAATGCAATCTAATTAAGAAGAAGTAGGTGAGGTGGAAGGGTCTGGAGAAAAGTGTTATTGATAAGGAAAGTTATTTTCATCAAAGCGTACATGCCTTGTAATATATATTTTGCCAGTGTTAATATCAAGACACCGATGGCCATAATGCTGAGTAGAAGGACCAAGATATACACAGTGTTTTGAGTTATAAGAGAACTTATGTGCCTAATGTGGTTGAAGTAGTGGAAATATGAAATAACCAAATACTCATAAATCTTTGTAATTTGGTATTGTACCAAAAAGCTTATTGAATGGAGAGTTGTTGTTCAATATTGGTGTTGGTAATCCATTAATCAACATAGCAGTAGAATTAAAAGAGTAGGGCTAGTACTTGAAAGGCAAAAGATCAATATACCATTAGAGTTAATCTAGTATCCAAAAGATGGTGAATTTTTTGCTCAGTGATGTCGTTATACTCATAGGTATGTTGGCATGCCAGGCGATGTGCAATGCCATGAGAGCAAAGATATATGGTCAGGCATTAAAGCTCGCCACCATAATCAGAATGTAGTACTTTAATTTTAGAGTTAAACTACCTTTCAATAAGTTTGGTGAAATTAATAAATATATCATAAACTTTACTCTTTTACTTTAAGAAATAGATCTACGTAAATATAGTAAAGTCATCCATAAATAAAATAAAGTAATAAAAACCAACATTAGACATAACGGGATCAGGCCCCTAAACATTTGCATAAATTATTTCAAAGGTTGACTAGAATGATGTTCAATAGAAGAAAAAGACATTTTACTAAATTTTCCAAGCATACAAGCATTACAATGCAATTAAGTAATTGACTTAGAAATAGAAAGAGAGTTATCTCGAACAATTCTATGAGTTGTGCAAGCATTGGAGTGACCAAGTCTAGAATGCCAAATAGTTAGAGGAACTCATTCAGATAGAAAAGTTGATGGGAACTTGTATAATCCATAATCATTGATGCCCCTTAGAAGTTCAACTCTGGTTTTCTAGTCCTTAATCATAAAGAAAGATGACCAAAATTCAAAATAGCAACTATTGTTAGTACTAAATTTATGAATAGAAACCAATGGCTTGGAGATGTAAGGGACATGTAATGTATTATGCAACTAAAAGGAACGTTTAGAAGTATTAATAAAAGAACTACCAGTATGAGCAACATGTATTCATTTACTATCACTGATTAGAAGCTGATAAGTACCATCAAATTGTTAGGGCAAATGTAAAGCTATAAGGTCTGGAATGATATGAGAGGTAGTTCCAGTGTTTGTGACCTAAGGTTGAAAGGAAGGCACATATGGGGAGGTCCAATGGTGAGCTAAGTGAGCTTGGGGAGAATATCGAGTAAGACTAATTCTACTGATAGCGACACCTGTAGATGTTGGCAATATGATTACTAAGACAATAAATTTGGCACCCAAAATTCATTCCATGACCATGACGTCGCTGTTAAGGTCAAGGAGAAGAAGAAAAGGAACCATGACCATTGACAATTGGATAGCTAGATTGTAATGACCCTATATTTTAAATAATATAAAATTATTTTGAGATATACAGTGTTAATAAATTTTCAATTTTATTTATATTTTATTACTAATTGTGTATATTGTTCATTTATTTTATTTTAAAGGTTCATTTATGTAAAATAATTTATTTTAAGTGGGAGTTCTATTACTTTATAATATTAAAGTTATTATTATTATTATTATTATTATTATTATTATTATTATTATTATTATTATTATTATTATTATCATCGTTGTTGTTGTTTTTGTTATTATTATTATTATTATTATTATTATTATTATTATTATTATTATTATTATTATTATTATTATTATTATTATTAAATTAGATTGAAGGGCATTTTAGTCTTTTCATAATTAAATAAAAAAAAGGAAAGTCAAAATCGGGTCAAGCCTCTTCTCTCTCCTCTATTTTTCTTCTTCTTCTTTTTTTTCCTCCGCCTGAGACTTTGGCAGTGCCACTAGAGCCGCCACAACCATCACCAACAACTGCCACAACCTCTGGCTTCTCCTAGATGTCAACCGCCACCTTTAGCTTGCCAAAGAACTGCCAGAAACGAGGGAGATTGAGAGTGAGCTCCACTATTGATGGTGAGGATTCCGGCCACCTCAGCTCCTCAAACCAATCTCGTTTGGAAAACCAAGCTCTGGTGAGTCCATTTTCGAGCTCTATTTAAGCTCAAATCCTTTCGATTTTTAAAAATCTTTGATTTTTAGTTTATGTGTTTTAGGGTTTTTATTTTTTATTTTTTGAGCTTGATATTGTGTGATTCATGGATTCTTTCTTAAGAAATGTTGTTTGTGGTAACTTTAGTTTCTCAAAAATAATTTTTTTTATTTTTTTGAATTAATCTGAATTTTGGGTATTTTTTGATTATTTTAATATTAAATATTGAATTTTGATAATTATGATAATTAATTATTTTTAATGGAAATTTAGTTAAATTAGTGTTAGTAATTTGAGTTAATAATTTTAGAATTTTTAAAACAATTTTTAGTGAATTTATATAATTTTTAGGAATATTTTTATATTATGTGAATTTTGTATTTATGAGTTAATTGTGTAATTTGTGAAAATTATAGTTAAATAATGTGTTTTAGATGATTTTAGTATTATATAGGGTATTAAAATGATTTTTATAAATTATTTACTATTTTTAACTAATTAATACTAATTTTTGAAAATTATATTCAAATAATATATTATTTACTATTTTGGTGATTAAATGGATTTTTAATTACTTTTAATATATATTTAAGCTATTTAAGCTATTTGAATATATAAAAGTGAATTTTTACTATTTTATGTTGAATTATTGAAAAACTTGATTTTTATTTAATTATTATGAAAATAATTATATTTAGTGATTTAATGTTTAAATATATTATGTGTTGGTATTTTAAGGATATTTATGGGGTTTAATAATTTTTAATATATTTATTATAATATATTGATTTTTGGTGAATTGTAAACCTTGGTTGGGAATTTGTGCAGTTTAGGGTCCCAACTCGAGGTGTTGAGCCTTGTGTTTTAGAAGTGTATTTTTCTTATAGGATTGGCTCTACATTTTAGTAGAGAGATGTCCATTTTACAGAGAAGGTTCTGCCGAATTTTTGGTAGAATTTTCATAAAACGTGACTTCAGGTCGATCTTGAATTTCTATGTTTGTTTGAGTTTTGTATTCCTAGATCGAGTCTCTTTTAGAAGTATAAGTCAGAATTTTATTCTGATTTGTTATTATTATTTATTTTTTAGTTGCGCCGAGAATGAGGCCTATCGGACCGAGCCCATCGAGCCAGTCTCAAGGAGCGCAAACTTGTGAGTTATTATTTTATATATACATTACATATAGTGCATGATTATAAATAATTATGTTTTGATGTGAATTATTTCATTAAATGGTTTAGTATATTTTCGGTATACTTTCAATATATTTTGATATATTTCGATATATATGCAATATATATACTTAATATATTCCCCATATGCATTCAAGTATATTATAATATATTTATGGTTGATTTTGGTTTATATGTACCATATGTACTTGAAATATATTTAGCATATTTTTTATATATTTCTAGTATATATATGGTATATTTCTTTGTTATGAATGCTATTTATGTTTAATTATGCATTTATTTATTTTCCATAAATATACAATTTTATTCGAAGGATATTAATAGAACGTGCTACCTAGTGGGTTGCACTAGGACTGTGTACATACCAGTTCATTAGATTTTAGGGTTTGTATTGTGAGAATTATTTGAGGAGAATTCATTGATTGATTATTTGAGATTTAATATGAGTGATTAGTGTGGTTGTTGGAGCTCGGTTGACCTAATGTCTCGGGGCCAGTCACACTGATAGTGAGACTGTTAAAGCTTAGTTGACTTAATGTCTCGGGGCCAGTCTACTATCTAAAATAGAATAAGAGAATTTATTTGGAATTAAGTA
Organism: Mallotus nudiflorus; assembly: GCA_947683625.1. Lineage (NCBI taxonomy): Eukaryota > Viridiplantae > Streptophyta > Magnoliopsida > Malpighiales > Euphorbiaceae > Mallotus > Mallotus nudiflorus. The sequence continues at coordinate 1,112,708 of CANTUR010000187.1, read as the reverse complement.
AGCCTGCATGGCTAGTGACATACTTGTTTGAGGTTGCGATTGTTTTAAGGTTCTATTTGATCATTCACCTAAATAAGTGTTTTATATATATAAAAGTGAATTTTAGCATCTTTGTGAAATGTCTATGTCTATGTATGTTATATATATATATATATATATATATATATATATATATATATATATATATATATATATTGATGTCTGACTGTATATGACTTAGATTGCATGTATATATATTATAATAATTCACTCCATGAGGTCTGACTCCCCTCAATATTTTTTTCAAGAGATTCCTCATCTTCAAACCTTAATAGTAGACCCCTATGTCAGACTTCTTCAACCCCTGCTAGATTATGTAAATTATTTATCTGAACTTTTATTGTATTATAGAAAACTAAAGTAGCAGTGCTTTGTATATGTAGAGTGTTATTTTAGTAAAAGACCTTTCTTTGAATATTATATGAAAATATTTTTATTTTATGATATGACAATTAAGTATTATTTTTTTATATCGACTTAATTTTTAAATGCTGGTGTATTATTATTATTTTATTTCATGTTTTTATTTTTAAGGCTTGCTACACGTTCCGAATTTGAAAGAATTCCCATTCCCTAGCGTCGACCATGACTCCCCAGTTTGGGTTGTGATAAAATTAGTATCAAAGCCCTAGGTTATTAGTGTTGTGGACTTAGGTTTTCAGAGCTATGTTTTCTTTGAAACTACTACAGTTAATTAGGTTTGAGTATATCTTCGATAAGTTTTCCTTGATTTAGTATTCCACATAACTGCTAGATTGTTTGTTTATCTGAATCTCTTTAGTTTTGTCTTTTTAGAATGAGGAGGCGAGCGCATGTCACTCCATCAGTCATTGAGGGCAAGGATGATGAGTCATTTTAGGATGAGCTTTTACCTCTTGAGCTACCAGTGAGGTGCAGAGATCGAGGTAGAGGTAGACCTCGAGGAGTGACAGGTCACCATAAACAGCGAGAGCTACAAGATGAGGAACCTATAAAGCTAGAATACAAGGAAGCTGCGATACCTCTAGTTGCACTACCATTACAGCCTACCTATTAGCAGGGTATGTCTGACCCTAAGGCATCATTATTCTATGCCAAAGTCAACAGGATAACTTTTGATGGGACACTAGATCAATTAGATTTTTTACAAACTATTAAGATGAGGACTCAGACTACTCACACCGAGTACCAACGGATCATGATCATCAAGTTGTCTATTGAGGGACCAGCCTTAGATTGGTTCATTCAGGTGATTCAATCGTACATGACTACGATGACCTGGGCTCAGTTCAGAGAGAGGTTTATAAGGAGATTTTGTCTAAAGCCACTCCAAATAAGTTTAGACTTCGACTGACGAGCATCACCAGAGGTGACATATCTGTCAAGGACTACACTAGAGAGTTTCTCTGACTTGGCAAATATGCAGAGGATCTGATGCGAGACCAATATTTTACCGTCATGACTTACGTCACTGGTCTGGGTTATGTATTTGCTAGGATGCCTATTGCATACCTTACTCTAGAGTTGGTGATAGAGTTGGCCAAGGAGATTGAGTTGAGGCTAGGCAAGCAAGGAGCTATGCATGATTACTATTAGTTAGGTATTCAATCAAAAGGATTTCAGACTACTCCATATTTGACTTTTCAGATTGGTTATAGTAGTTAGCAGAGAGGCTCAGTACATCAAAGCTAGAGGCAATAATAGAGAGTATATAGAAGTATCAGACATGGTTGTGCTAGACCTCGTATACCTATCGGATTTGGGTCAGGTGTTTCTAGCAGCAGTAGTGGTCAGAGTTCGGGATATGGCAACACAAGATTAACAACCAGTGCCTATCAGACTTATGGTGGAGTCCATCAATAACCCCATTATATGGCGTTACTTATATGCTTTAGATGCGGACAGACGGGGCATTTCGCCAGATCATGTCCATATTCTGGTTTTCAGCCAAAGCAGTTTCTGTAGTTCCACAGCAGTCGATTGCTAGTGCAACACCAACTCATTTTCAGTTGCCTATAGCTTAGCATCTGAGTTCGACATAGATTTTTGCTCAACAGGGGTGTGGCAGAGGTACCAGAGGAGGTGCTAGAGGTTTTGGCTAGGCTTCTACCAGTCAGTAGGGAGGTCAAGGTTAGGCCAAGGTTTTCCATCTCACTCAGCAGGATACTCATGCATTTAATGCCATCATTGCAGGTATTATTCATGTATGTTACTTGGATGCTTGGGTTTTGTTTGATCTGGGTGCCACACATTCCTTTGTATCCTCTATTTTTGCTTCAAAATCATGTTGGCAAGCTTTGAGGATGGCTTTTCCTTTGTCTATCACCACTCCTCTAAGCTATTCATTGGACACCAATGTTGTTCTTTCTAGTTGTCTAGTGGTTGTCGGAGGCGGAGAATTGTCGATAGAGAATTGCCAACATAAATGGTATTATTGGATGTGATGGAGTTCGATGTGATTTTGGGTATAGATTGGTTGTCTTAGCACTATGCCATTGTGGATTGTCATAGTAAAAAGGTGATCTTTAGAATTCTTGATGAAGAAGAGTTTAAGTTTGTGGGTGATAAGATTTTTGTACTCTAGAATCTCATTTCTGCTATCATGGCTAGGAAGACGTTGAGGAAGGGTCATCAGGGATATTTGGCATTATTCAAGGATACTTCAGTAGAGAAGTTGTCACTCATAGATGTTTCTGTTAGTTATGAGTTTCTTGATATTTTTCCTGAGGAGTTGCCAAGTTTACCACCTCACAGAGAGATTGAGTTCTATATAGATATGGTTCCAAATGCTACTCCTATTTTGATGTTGTCGTACAGAATGGCTCCTACAGAGTTAAAAGAGTTGAAGGAGCAGTTGCATGAATTGCTAGATAAGGGTTTTATCAGACCTAGTGTCTCTCCTTAGGGTGCACTAGTCTTGTTTGTGAGGAAGAAGGATGGTACCTTAAGACTGTGCATTGATTATAGAGAGCTGAACAAAGTGACAGTGAAGAACAAGTATCCTCTTCCAAGGATAGATGATATGTTTGATCAGCTTTAGGGTGCATAGTTCTTTTCTAAGATTGACTTAATATCGGGCTATCATTAGTTATGAATCAGTGAATCTGATGTTGCTAAAATAGCATTCCACACTCGATATGGCCACTATGAGTTTTTGGTGATGTCATTTGGGTTAACTAATGCACCAACTACTTTCATGGATCTGATGAATAGGGTATTCATACCATTCTTGGATCAATTTATGATAGTATTCATTGATGATATACTAGTATATTCGAAGAGTATGGAGGAGCACGTATATCACTTGAGAACTGTACTGCAGACACTGAAAGAACATCAGCTTTATGCTAAATTCATGAAGTGTGATTTCTAGTTGGAGAGTGTTTCATTCCTTAGACACATAGTGTCTAAAAATGGCATCCGGGTTGATCCATAGAAGATTAAGGTAGTGTCTGAGTGGCCCAAATCGATGACAATCATAGAGATTCATAATTTTCTAGGTTTGGCTATGTATTATAGGAGATTTGTGCAAGATGTTTCTAGAATTGTATCTCCTATGACTCACTTGACTCAGAAGAATGTGAAGTTTGAATGGTCAAATACTTATGAGAATAATTTCCAATTGCTGAAGGAGAAGTTAACCATAACTCTAATTTTAGCTTTGCCTAATAGAGTAAATAAATTCACTGTGTATTATGATGCCTCTAGAGTTGGCATAAGTTATGTGTTGATGCAGAATGGTAGGGTGATAGCTTATGCTTCGAGGCAGTTGAAGAAGCATGAACAAAATTATCCTACTCATGACCTAGAGATGACTGTAATGATCTTTGCTCTCAAGATTTTGAGACATTATTTGTATGGGGTGACTTGTAAGATTTTTACTGATCACAAGAGCCTTAAGTACATTTTTCAACGGAGATATCTGAATCTGAGGTAGAGTAGATGGTTAGAACTCCTAAAGGACTATGACTATGAGATTCTTTACCATCTAAGCTAGGCTAATGTGGTAGTAGATGCCTTGGGTAGGAAGTCCTCAATTAGTCTTGCTCATATTAGTATAGAGAAAAGATTGTTGATCCAAGAATTACACCAGTTAGTGGATCAAGGTCTGATGATAAATATGAAGGTCTGATGATAAATATGAGTAGATTAAGTGGATTGTTAGCTTAGTTCATATTTTGATCTATACTGAGAGATAAGATTAAGGTAGCTCAGGGCCGAGATCCTATTCTAGAAAAGCTTGCAGAGAATATTCATGCAGGGAAGTTCGCTGATTTCACACTTGATGATGAAGATGTTTTATGGATCAATGGTAGGTTGTGTGTTCCTGATGTGGATAATTTGAGAGAAGAGATCCTTGAGGAAGCACATTCTACAACCTATAGCATACATCCAGGTATCACTAAGATGTACCATAGTATTAGAGATTTTTACTAGTGGGATGGACTGAAGAAGGATGTAGTTGATTTTGTGGCTAAGTGTTTGACGTGTCAACAGGTGAAAGCTGAACATCAGAAGCCTTCTGGGAAGCTTCAACCACTTCCTATTCTTGAGTGGAAATGGGAGAGAATTGCTATGGATTTTATGGTTGGGTTACCTCGTTCTAAGGATGGATACGATTCCATCTGGGTGATTTTGGACATGTTGACCAAGTTTGCTAATTTCTTGCTTGTGAAAGACACTTATTCTGTAGCTAAATTGGCAAAACTGTATGTTAAGCATATTGTGTGCCTTCATAGAATACCTATGTCTATTATATCTTATAGAGGTTTCAATGTTTACCTTTCATTTTTTATAGAAGTTGTAGGAAGTGATGGGCACCAAGCTTGATTTCAATACTGCTTTGTAGCCTCATATAGATGGTCAATTTGAAAAGATGATCCAAACACTAGAAGATATGTTGAGGATGTGTGTATTGGATCTGGGAGGTAGCTAGGAAGATCATTTGTAGCTTGTGGAGTTTGCATATAATAACAGCTACCATAGTAGTATTAGGATGGCATCGTATGAGGCTTTGTATAGAAGAAAGTGTAGATCCCTTATGAGTTGTGATGAGATTAGAGAGAGAGTGTTGACTAGACCTGAGATGGTTCAGGATGCTATTAAGAAGGTTGTTGTGATCAAAGGGAGATTAGAGACCGCAACTAGCAGACAAAAGAGCTATACGGATCTAAGACACAGAGATGTGGAGTTCTAGGTTGGACACTATCTATTTTTTAAGGTGTCTCCGATGAAAGGTGTGATGAGATTTGGTAAGAAGGAAAAACTAGCACTAAGATATATTCAATCGTTCGATATTCTGGAGAGAGTGGGAATGGTTGTATATCAGTTGGCTTCGCCTCTGAATTTGTCTCAAGTGCATCCAGTGTTCTATATCTCAATGCTGAGGAAGTATATTTTGGACCCTTCGCATGTGTTGCATCCTGATAGTGTGGAAGTGAATGAAGACTTGACATACGAGGAGGAATTTGTTGCGATTGTAGACTATGAAGTTCGTCAGTTGCGTTCGAAGTAGATTCCGGTGGTCAAGGTGTTGTGGCGAAGCAACAACGTGGAGGAGCACACTTAGGAGACTGAAGCAGAGATGCGAGCTTTTTACCCTTACCTCTTTCCTTGATGATTCTTGTTTCTGTTATTTTCTTTGAATTCAAGAACGAATTCTTATAAGGAGGAAAGATTGTAATGACCTTATGTCATGACCTAAACCGGGAGTTATGACTAGTGTTAGGGAATGGGAATTTTTTCGGATCCGGAACCCATAACAAGCCTTAAAAATAAAAACACATGCAATAACTAAATAAAAATATGCCAAAATTAAAACGTTAATCGATATAAAAATAAATACTTAATGTCATATCATAAAATAAAATATTTCATACGATATTCAGAGAAAGGTCTCTAACATTGAAACAACATTCTACATATACAAATTATAACTACTACTGCAGTTTTCTAAAATACAATAAGAAGGTTCATATAAGAAATTTACATAAACTAGCTGAGGTTGAAGAAGTACGACATATGAGTCTACTATTGAGATCTAAAGAAGAAGAATCTCCCGTAAAATAAATAACTGGGGGGGGAGTTAGACCTCACTAAGTGAATTATTATATTATATATACATGCACCTTCTAATGTCATATGCAATCATAATAATAATAATAATAATAATAATAATAATAATATTATTATTATTATTATTATTATTATTATTATTATTATCATCATCATCATCATCATCATCATTATCGTTAACATTATTGTTACTATTATTATTATTATTATTATTATATTTAATTTTTATTTAGGATTTAATTTTTATTTTTTAATTTAGTATTGATTATAAATTGACTTTCCTATATTGTTAGAGATTTAATTTTCTACCTTAACTAGAAATGTCTTTATTTTTATTTTTCTAAATAAAAATTAAGATTGGTGGGTTTGTGTCACCCTATAAATTTGTAAGTTTTAAAGTTGTATGGTGAGTCTTTTTTAGTTGATTATTCCAAATTATTATTTTCTCAAATTTGGTATTCTTGTGAATTAACGAATTCTTAAATACTTATTTTCTGATATTTGTACGCAAATCAATATGTGCACAAATCAATATGTTTAGTAGTCGTGTGTGATTCAACAAATGCTAATTCCTTATTTATCACTTTTCTGCTACGTCACCATATTTTTTCTTTAAATTTCTTTTATGGTCTAAACCACGGATATTTAGTTAAAACCATTTGTATTTAAGGTTTACAAAACTTTAATTAATTCAGATTGATTTAGATAAAATAATAATAATGATAAAAGTACTATCAATAACCAATTTAATGCAATTGCATGTATATTATAAATCAAATTCAAAATATCATTTGAGTACAAATAGTCTATTCAAATTGATTCCAACATTATTAATTCAACATCCTTCTTGAGTTCTTTTAAAGTGGAATATTAAACATAAGATACCTAGCTAGTTTTATTTATTTACCAAAGCTAGGTTGATTCTATTTCAGGTGTAATTTACGATTATTTTATTTTTTACAAAGTAAATCTTACTTCATTAATAACTACTATTGAATTATTCAATATATTTTCATTCAATTATGATAAAAACAAAGTAAAAACAGAGTAAATCAAAATCACCTTTTATTTCATAAGATATTTGAATAGAATTAAATTAATGCTTAATTTGTATGACTATTACTAAAGTAAAGTATGACGGTCCCCACATCAAAAATATTGTTCACTTGTCTCTTTCAATTTAATTATTAACACTCTATGCATAATCCACCATGCAAATTGGCAAAAGTTGTGTGAAATTCCATTCAGTAGAAGTCATTTCTTTTTGCTGCAACATTTTTCACACTATTTTTGTTTGTCTTTGTTAACAACTATAAATATCATATATTTTTACAAATATTCAATTTATTGTGCAACTCATCAATAGATTTCTTTGTGTCAACACTCCGAATATAATATGAAGACCTGGGGGTTAAAGATAAGGAATAATTTATCTTAAAAAGACGTATTTTAATTAATTAAGACATTTGAGGAAATTAAATTAAATATAAATTAAAACAAGTGTATGACAACAATAACTAGAATTGCAAATATTTTAATATAACAAATTAAATTACTATATATCTTCAATTTATTAATTTACTTATTCAAAATCGATATTTGGTTAGCAAAACTGTGTGATTATGATACCAGCATATAGTGCATGGTGACTCAAATTTGATTCATGAAATCAGTGGTTATAGCACAAAAGTTGGATGTGCATGATGACTCAAATTTGATTCATGAAAATCACTAATTATAGCACAAAAGTTGGAGTGTTTCTATAGTGGTGCATAGCTTTGGGAGGTCAATTTCTCAGCGTGGGAGAACGGTTGCAAACCCCTAAAGAAATTGTCTCCTACAAACAAATGTGGACATTTGTTTGCCATTGAAAATAAAATAAAATAAAAAGCCATATATTTTATTATGTTCTAAATTTATTGAGTTTTATGAATTTTTTTAATTCAATGGAGGTACATTTTCGTTTTTTAATTATTTTTTTTATTCAATGGGAATATAATATTCTATAGGTTATATAAAGCTATTCTCTTAACGTTCATTATAAAAGTGATAATTTTTTCTTTTTTCTTTTATTTAATGGAGGTATATAATGTTTTAGTCAAGTGCAATAGGTTGTAGATTAGTCATCTCTTAACACGTAATAACTTTCATTAATATTGGTGGATAATATACGTATAAAATCAAACTTGATAGCTCCACAATTAAAATAACAATCAAGCTACCTTTGGTGGCTTATATATATATTTTTAATTTTCACTACAAGAAATAGTCAATTTAGCGATGGAATTTTCCATCACTAAATGTCTTAGCAACAGAAGTTTATCCATTGTCAAAACGCTCGTTGCTATTTTTTAGCTATGAAAAAACAATATATCGTTAAATTAGAGACAAAATTACAATTTTCGTTGCTTAAAATCTGTCGCTAATTTAATTTATCAAATTTAAATCAAAATTTAATTTGCATTTTATCCAATTGAAACCAAAAAATAGTGAGAAATCCGTCACTAATTTAGCGACAAATTTCACAAATTCGTCACTAATTTGGTAACAGATTTTTGAATCCATCACTAATATCAAATTTAAATTAAAAATTTAATTTGCATTTTATCCGATTGAAATCAAAATTTTGTACCTAATATGACAATTATTTTTTAGTAATTTTGAAATTTAAATTAATTGACATAAGGTACCATTATATATATAAAAGTACACATCCATTTCAAAACAAACATAAATTCAATACATTGTTGCAAATATAAAAACTACAACTAAACTACAAATAATAATTAGTATATAATGATTTAAGTTCACTATTATATATCACTAAAAAAAAACTCTATTTTATAACAGCAAAATCCGTTACAAATTTGTTAAAAATGAGCATTTGCAATGGATTTGTAACGGAAATATTTTGTTAAAAATTTGATGGTTACAAATTTTTTGTAATGGAAATAAAAATTCCGTTGCAAAATTTGTAACTGCTTTGTAACAGATATTCCATTATTAATTTATAACAAAATTATAATCTGTTACTAATCTGTTACAAATTGCTTAGTAGCTAAGTGGAGAAATACATTACAAATTTATAACGGATTTGTAACAGATAACATCTGTTGCAAAATTAGTAATAGAATTTTCCCTTACAAATTTTTAACAGATTGAATTTGTTACAAATTTGTAACAAATTTTCTGTTATAAATTTGTTACAATTTGTAACAGATTATAACCATTAAAAATTTGTAACTTAAGAGCCGTGAAAAATCCGTTACAAATTTGTAATAGATTTTTAATTTGTTACTAACTTCAAAAGAGTTGTTACGGAATATTTGTTACAAAATTATAAAAAATTCATTATAAAAACATATATAAAAATTATTATTATTATTATTTGAACAAATAGAAAAATCACATAATATTAAAATATAAAAATATAATTGTCATACAATAGTATTTTAGTGATATAAAAAAAAAATAAACAGATTACAAAGTTCATGTAGCTAGTATGGGCTCCCTATCTAATTTCAAAATTCCAGCCTTCATCCAATTGATTTTCCTTCCCTTCACTAGCTTGTCAAATCATCTGCTACATTTCCACTGCTCTGATCCAAAGGATTTAAAAGTTGAAATTAAAAAGGTTTTTTTTTTGGTTTATAATTTCTTATAGTCACATGAAATATTATAAGTTGTAGCAATACTCACATCCACTTGCTCGACCTCCCACTTAACCTTTGCAACAACACTATCATGCACATGCATATATTCCTAATAGTTTTTTTTGTTTCAAAAAGTATATAATAACAATAAATAGAAGAAGTACAGGAAGAAAGGATAAAATAAAGAATTAATGTGCGTAGAGAGGAAAATATTGATAACCCACCTCAAGTTTCTGAAAGAGCTCTTTGGTGTTTGGAGTAGAAACAATAATGCTACATTGAGAAGGCATGATGAATCCATCATCCACGGCCTTGTCGATGAAAGCATAAGATTGTAGTAGCCATCCATATTAAGCAAGCCTACCTGTTAAAATTATTAACTATAATTATGAATATATTTAAGAGTTGACAATTTATTATTAATTGCTATGAAACATTGAATAAAACCAGATATCAAAAAACTTAAATCCAATCCAATCTTATTAAGGACATGAAAGTTAATTTACAAGCTTGTCGTGGATGCCTAGTTGGGCCCATGTAATCACTTCCAATAGCTCCTCCAATGTTCTATATCCACTTATGATTATTTATACATGTGCAAACATGGTCAATATCATATCATAAAAAATATATTACATTGTTGTTATTAATATTAATATTATAGAAAAGAAAGGGAGAGTGAGAGAAAGACTTGCCAAGGCAACAAAACAGTAAGAATGGTAAGCCATCTCAACTTTCCTTTGGTGCATGTCGACTACTGGTCTTACCTCCCCGATTGTTTCTCCAGTTATCTACTTAATAAAAGCAAGCAAAATAATTATAGTTAAGTACACATCTATATTTAACTTATAAAAAAAAAGCAATGCCATAAACAAAATACTATCATTTTTGGAATAATATTATTCATATATACTTCAGCTATATGAGATGATACAACAATAGCTCAAGAAAACTAATTAATCCAGTACCTACCCACTTCAAAAATATAAATTTATGTGTAATTTAATTACCTATTTGTTCATTAGAGTTTTCGGGATGATTCTAAAAAAAATAGAGAAGAAATATAATCAATAATCAGTTAATCAATCTTTATGAGTAGACATGCATATTTATATATATACCGTACATATATGCATACATACCCTATTACATGTCCTCCACCACGGTGAACTTCTTGAGATACTAAGCCCATCAACCCAACACTTCCTCCTTCATAAACTAGATCCAATCTCCTTGAAATCTTAACATGTACCAAAGAAAATATATGATTTTGAGCTTCCTTGAGCTTTTAAACTAGAAAGGTATCAAAGAAAAAAAATGCAGAGAGAGAGAGAGACTTGAAAGAACCATACCAGTTCTCAGCTAAGCTCAAGAGCAACATCTCTATAATAATCTTTCTTGCCAATGCTGCTACCACAAAAGACATAAACCCTTTTGAACCTTGACTTTATAGCTCTATTCTCCTCCATCCTTCCCTTTGTTTCGTGTTAATTGTTGGTTGTAAATGAGCCTAAATTTTTTTTCTTTTTCTTTTTCTTTTTAAGAGCCTGTAAATAATAACCCATCACATGGCAGAGGATGAAGTAGGGGTGGGAGGTGTGGGAGGCAGCTGCTGAATGAGATAGAGAAGCTACATTGGTTACAGGTTGGCTGACTTTAGAGATATGTTGCAGGCTTTGAAGATACATTGCAGAGATATGTTACTGACTTTGGAGATATGTTATAGAAGATATAGGCTGTAATAGACTCTATAGCTTTGACAAATAAGCATTCTGATTTGTATACAACGTAGGCTTCTTTTTTTCTCCAAAGTAAACAACCTTACTTTTGAACTCATCATGAACTGACATTTTTTCTTTTATGTAGTGAATTCCCATGCAATTAAAAGAAAATAGAGAATAATTATGCAATGAATTCCTTTGAAAAATGCAAAGATGTGCTCAATTATTTGCCACTACTAGACAATATGCAAGGTGCATATAACATAGTAAAGAAATTGAGGAAAATGAAGTTAATTATTATACCTCAACTAGCTTATAAAACTTGTAGATGTCCTCAACCTATTCTACACCAGCCAAATCATTATTGGCATATGCTGCATCAATATCAATAATGTCCTCTTTTGGTTTATCAAGTCTAAATTAGAAAATTCATTTTGACCCGTAGAAAAGAAATTTTAACCTCAAATCATAACTAGTCTTAGTTATTTGTGTCTATTACCTTCAATAAAAATTTCACTTCCATTCAATGACCACAAATGTAATTATAAAGGTTTTATTGTAAGCAGCTTAATTACTTAAATAAATTGAGCAATAAAAAGTATAGGTCTGTTAGACCACTATTCAGTCATAATTAGCTCTAGATCAAAATTACAAAGTTCTAGAGAACTCTTTTAAGTTTCTTTAGAATTAAAATAAACTCAATTTTGAGTTTCCTATCTCAAGATATACAAAAAGTATCTAGACTAGTTTTAACTTATGAACTCTATAAACCTGGTCCAAATAATCAAAATCACTGCTTTCAAAGCTGAATTTGAAAAATTACTGGGACTTATAGAAAAGAAAATTTTGGGTTGAAATTTTAATCAATATTATATATATATGTCTAGAATATGACATAAAAATTTTACACCAATTTGACAACTGTAGAGCGAGATATAAGCATCTGAACACAACCAGCTCAATTTACATAACAGACTAAGCAATAAAATGTTTTCTCTAATTTCACTATCATGGAAACTGAATCAGATCTAGTTCAAAGAGAAAAAATTTTAGATAATTCTTTAAAATTTTCATATTATTAAATATCACTCAATTTTGAGATCTATAGCTCAAGATATTATCAAAACAATAAGAATGAAAAACCAGGAAATTCAGACCCGAGAACTGCAACATGTAAGCCCTAACTTAAATTAATTAAAAAACTTAAAATTACTTACTAATCAATCACTAAAAATGTTAGAAACGAAATTAGAGCCTTAAAAGAGTCTTGGATCTTCAAATTTCACTTGAAAAATCAACTTATACACCAAGAATTGAATCAGCCCTTTTATTCTCTCTTTTCTTTTCTTTTCCCCTTCTTTCTTTCTTTCTTTGTTTGATTTTTTATTCTATGGCTGCTCCCAATGGATATCCAACAATATTACTTAAATAATATGTAAAATACTTGTTTTGATCCTTAATGAGATGCTTAAGTTGAAGTTTTCAATTGTTTTAAATGAGTCCTTTCCTCTATAACTATAACTATAACTATAACTATAACTATAACTATATATATATATATATATATATATATATATATATATATATGACTTATACTTACATTAAATCAATATATAGTATGTAAATGCAATGCATAATGAATGCAATATATTGTATAACTAATGCAAAGAAATGAAAAATAGAAAAAGGGTGACAGATAAAAAAAAAGACAAACCTTAACAGGATGGTTGTGATTGGGTCATCTTGCGGCGAGTGGTGAAGAAGAATCAAAGACCGGATATTGTTGTGAGATCTAAAACGGAGGAGAATTGTTGAACTTACTTTCTTGATTGTTGTGGAGATGATGGGAGAGAATTAGTGGAAGCAAAGGAAGGGAATAAAAAAATGTAGAGAAGGGAAAATGATCATTTTTATTATTTTTAAATTGAAGAAAAAAATAAATTTTATAGAAACAATTTTTAAAATATCATAAAATAAAAGTGAAAATGATAAATAAAATAAAATAAAATAAAATTTTTAATTAAAAAATGTTAGAGCTTTTTAAATTGAAAAAAATAAAAAAATAAAAGTCTATTAAAAGCCAAATATTTTTTTAAAAAGCCTAAGATATTTTGTAACGGATTAACAATCCGTTACAAATTTATAATGGATTCTAATCTGTTACAATTTTACAAGGCCAATTTTTTTTTTTTTTTGAAAACCTAACATATTTTGTAACGGATTAGCAATCCGTTACAAATTTGCAAGGTCAAATTTTTTTTAAAGCCTAGCATTATTTTGTAACAAATTACAATCCACTACAAATTTGAAAGGCCAAACATTATAGACATAGTTGAATAAAATATCTCTAATTAAGTAATTAAAATTTTAAATTTGAATATATTTAAAATATAAAATTAATGATAAATTTGTTAAGCTGATTTTAATAAATTGTAAAAACTATCATTTTTATTATTTTTAAATTGAAGAAAAAATAAATTTTAGAGAAACAATTTTAAAAATATCATATGAAAATGATAAATAAAATAAAATAAAATAAATTTTTAATTCAAAAATGTTAGAGCTTTTTAAATTGAAAAAAAAAGTCTATTAAAAGCCAAATATTTTTTTTTTAAAAGCCTAACATATTTTGTAATGGATTAGAAATCCATTACAAATTTGTAATGGATGTCTAATCTGTTACAAATTTTCAAGGCCAATTTTTTTTTTAAAGCTTAATATATTTTGTAATGGATGTCCAATCCGTTACAAATTTACAAGGTCAAAATTTTTTTAACGCCTAACATTATTTTGTAACGGATTACAATCCATTATAAATTTGAAAGACCAAATATTATAGATATATTTGAATATAATGTTGCTAATTAATTAGTTAAAAATTTAAATTTGAATATATTTAAAATATAAAATTAATGATAATTTGTTAAGCTAATTTTAATAAATTGTAAAAAATATCATTTTTATTATTTTTAAATTAAAGAAAAATTAAACTTTATAGAAATAATTCTAAAAATATCATAAAATAAAAGTGAAATTGATAAATAAAATAAAATAAAATAAATTTTTAATTCAAAAATGTTAGAGCTTTTTAAATTGAAAAAAATAAAAATAAAAATAAAAGTCTATTAAAAGCCAAATATTTTGTAACGGATGTCTGATCCGTTATAAATTTGCAAGCCCAATTTTTTTTTAAGTCTAATATATTTTGTAACGGATGTACAATCCGTTACAAATTTGCAAGGTCAATTTTTTTTTAAAAGCCTAGCATTAGTTTGTAATGGATTACATTCCATTACAAATTTGCAAGGTCAAATATTAGAGACATATTTGAATAAAATGTCTCTAATTAATTAATTAAAATTTTAAATTTGAGTATATTTAAAATATAAAATTAATGATAAATTTGTTAAGTCGATTTTAATATATTGTAAAAAATATGATTTTTATTATTTTTAAATTGAAAGAAAAATAAATTTTATAGAAACACTTTTAAAAACATCATAAAATTAAAGTGAAAATTATAAATAAAATAAAATAAAATAAATTTTTAATTCAAAAATGTTAGAGTTTTTTAAATTAAAAAAAAAAAAGAAAAATCTATTAAAAGCCAAATTTTTTTTAAAAGCCTAAAATATTTTGTAATGGATTAGCAATCTGTTACAAATTTGTAACTGATGTCTAATCCATCACAAATTTGCAAGGCCAAATATATATTTTTTTGAAAGCCTAACATATTTTGTAACGGATTAGAAATCCATTACAATTTTGTAACAGCGTATATCCTTTACAAATTTATAACTGCTACATCTGTTACAATTTTATTACAAATATTTGGCGCCGAATTAGCACCTTTTTTGTATCAAATTTAGTAACAAAAAACTTTTGTTACTAAAGATCCATTACAAATATGGTTACAAATCCGTTACAATTTTTTTTTTTTTGTAATGGATCTTCTGCTGTTGCAAAAATTTTGTTACTAATTTATTATTTCATTACAAATCTGTTACAAATCAATTACAATTTAGTAACAGAAATAATTTGTTATAAATATCCGTTACAAAATAGATTTTTTCTTGCAATGTATCCATAGTAAAAAAAAAGAACTACAAATAATCATTAGTCCAAGTGATTTAGTGTAAATATTAAAAAAAATCAATGCCCAATAAATAGAACCACAAGAATGAAGATGTGCAATTGCTGCTCAAATTCACATCTAGTGTCACACCTCATCTCACATGATTCAAGATAGACATTTAAAATCAATCATTAACAAACTATTTAATTTACTCTAAATATATTATCAATATCATTATATTTGGAAAATGATTTAAATTAAACTCTTTTAAAGGTTTAATCTTGTTCATATGTTACATTTAAAGAATAAGATTTTTTTTTAAAAATAATATATATTTATGAATAGTATAATACATATTTATGAATATTAAAAATACATATAGATTGATAATAATCTTTGTAAACTTAAAACACAATGGTAAAAACATCATTAACATAATATAAAATACATTTCCAAACAGTTATATTACATATAACTTAGCCATAATTATTTAAACTTAAAAATATACCTTTTACAATACTTCTATAACAAGCTTAAGAAACTAAGGAACAAGACTTCTCTAACGAGAATATTGGTCAACCTTATTTTGAAACTTTTATTCACACTCACTTTACTCTGTCCAATAACTATTAAGCCTTGTTATCTAAAAAAGTTTCTAAAATAGAGTAAAATGAGTACAAAAATACTCATTGTATAGATATATCAAGCAGAAAAAATTTTGGCTAAACCAAACACATTTAACTTCTCAAATGATAATAATAGCATATTTGAAATAACATTATAATCCATTTAAAACATCAAATCCTTTCTCACTTTCAAACTTGTGTCAAGCATAGCCAAGTAAAACACATGCCTTTTTAAACATTAATACAATATTTCACATGTATTAACCATCCTTATAATAAGCATCACAACCCAACCATAACATACATGCCATCACAAACTCACTCTCTAGGCACACTTGAATGCTCTTCAACTACATTAGCATGGAATGACCCTTCTCCCTTCACTATCCTACAATCAAGTGTCTTATTGTTTATTGTGCAATAACAACCAATATAATCTCAAATGTGTATATATCACCTCAGTAGATTTACACAACTCATATAGGGTGGTAATACTCAAATCCAAATTCCATTTTCATAAAATAATCAATCAAACAATATTATCACGTTTATGATCTAATAAGCATTTAAAATCAAATAATCTTAATCATATTTCAAAGAAGAGAGAACCCATGTAAAACATAAATTTATTTAAATCACCAAGTAAATAAAATGACTTTAAATTATTTTACAAAACAAAGCATGTATTAATAATACATTTAACTTGCACACTTGAAACCATTATTGTTTCAAAGCTTAAATACTCTAAGTAATTTAAGTAGTAACCAAACAGAATTGAAACATTTATTGCACATCATTTCAGAGTTATAAAACATCATTAAACTCAATAATATTGTTGTATGTCAAGCACACATTTGTATATTTAGTATGTGAAGTATATATATAGATACAGGTACATAAGAAGTTGTTGAAACAAACTAAACAATTTATTAAATGATTAACCTTATCACTAATACCCCCCCCCCCATAAGCATAGGCTAGCATAGTGTAAGTCGTAGCATAGCAAAGATAAACTGAAATGCAAGTTTAGACAATGGCTTTGTCATGATATCTACTAGTTGATCTTTGGTGGAGATAGATCTAATGCTCAAATGTTTTGCAATCCCTTGTTCTCTCACAAAGTGGTAGTCAACTTCAACATGGCGTGTTCTTGCAGAAAAAGTAGGATTTGAAGAAATAAATACTGCTCTGAGATTGTCATATCAAATTTGTGGAACTTTAGTGATAGGTAGCCAAAGTTCACAAAGAAGATGGGTGAGCCACCAAAGCTCATCAGTGACATTTTCCACAACATTAAATTTGGATTTAATGGTACTTCTTGCAACCATTTATTTTTCTTCTTGCAAAGAGATCAAGTTTTTGCCCATGTAAATAAGATAACCACCTGTCGACTTTTTATCATCCAAGCTACTCGCTACCCAATCAACATCAATAAATACAGTTAGATTGAAATTGGCATTATGAGAGATGAGCAAACTTTCAATTTTGGTTCCTTGAAGATACCAAAGCACTCTCTTCATGGCCTGCAAATGAAGTTGAGTAGGAGAGTGCATAAATTGTGTTATTTTATTAACAGTAAACATCAAGTCCGGTCTGGTAAAAGTGACATATTGCAAAGACCTACAACACTTACGAAATTTTAATGCTTCAACATAAGAAAGGGATGATGATAAATATTTGAATAAATATGTACTCAACACCATAGGAATGGATAGAGGCTTACATGTAGTTATACCTATGAATTTAAGAATCCCTGTGATGTATTTTTTTTAGATAAAAGAAGACCTTGAGGACACATAGTTGCTTGTATTCGCAAAAAATAGTACAGTGAACCAAGATCCTTTAAGGAAAATGCTGAAGATAATTGAGAAACAATAGAAGCAATATTATTGAGTTGGTTTTAAAACTCATTTTCTTGCCATTATAAAAATATTTAAAAAGCTTGAACATCTACTCACCAAAATAGTCTATAAACAAACAAATCTGGTTCACCGAATTTGCTTAATTTGCACCTACACTTCCCTTGCCTTTTCTAGCACCTAACATATACAATTTCACTTACAAATCATCAATGTATTAATCTAACATGCTACTCTAACCATGCAGCCCCTAAATGATATGCATAAAATGCAATTAACCTCAATTATATAAATCAGCTTCATTGAATCTAAAATAGTTATTTTTAGACATAAATTATAAAAATTGCTTTAACTTATAGAAAATGAATTTTAACCTCAAATTTTAACCAGTGCTAGTCTTTATATCTAGTACTTCTAATAAAAATTTTGTTTCCATTCGATAATCACAAATAAAATTATAAAGGTCGCATTACAAGTAGCTCAATTACTCAGACAAATTGAGCAATAAAAAGTACATGTTTGTTAAACCACTATTAAAATATAAATAGATCTTCATCAAAACTATAAAGTTTTAGAGAAATCTTTCAATTTTTCTTAGAATTAAACTAAAATTAATTTTGAGTTTCCTAAATCAAGATATAGCAAAAGTGTCAATACTAGTTTTAACTCATGAACTCTATAAACTTGATTCATATAATCAAAATAGTTACTTTCAGAGCTGATTTGAAAAATTACTAGGACTTATAGAAAAGGAATTTTGAGCTAACATTTTAATCACTCTTGGGCCTATAAGTCTAGAACATGTTACAAAAATTTCACATCAATTGGACACCCACAAATAGAGTTACATACAACAAATTATAATCAGTTCAAAGAAACAGACAAACTGAGCAATAAAATGTTTTCTCTTGTTACCCTAACGTAGATACTGAATTAGATCTAGCTTAAAGAGCAAAAATTTTAGATAATTCTTTGAAGCTTCCAAATCATCAAATAACACTAAATTTGGAGCTCTCTAAGTCAAGAATTCATTAAATTACAAAGACTAATGAACTAGACTTTAAGAACCCAAAATATACAACTTAAGAACCCTAAATTAAATCAACAAAAACACTTAAAATTACTTACCAATTCAATCAAAAATCTTTAGGGAAGATGATTAATGGTTTGAAATTGCTTCACCTCTTTATTCAACTTGAAAAAAAATCAACTCCCTAGAAGAATTAAGTAGTTTTCTAGTTCCCCCTTTTTTTTTTCTAAGTAATCTTCTTTTTTTTATTGGCTACATCTAAGCCAAAAATTAAATGGGATGCAGCCCTAATTTGGATAAATCAACATATAAAATATCCATTTAGAAACTTAATAAAATGGTTTTGTTACCTATACAACTTTAAACTTTCAAATGTTTCAATATAGGCCAACCATTGTTTCAAATTGAGTCCTCATCTTTTGCTAACATTAAAGTTCTTATCCTTTACTTCAATTTAACCTCATATCCTTATTATTCTCAATATTTTATTTATTTTAAGTGTCAGTAAAATTAAAAAATTCTCTCTCTTTAATCGAGTATAAGTCATTGCTCAACCTAAAACACTAGCTTAACTAAATATACTACTTTATGCTTAAATTTAATCAATATATATGTAAATGCAACATATAATGAATGCAAGTGTACGTAGAATCAAGGTATGAGTGTGACAATTCTTCCCCCTAAAAAGAATTTCGTCCTCGAAATTCGATGCATTCTCACTACACTTATCCTATAATAGGGATAAACAATGTTGGATAATATCATCTCATATCTTCCTTTTATAGTTTGATTCTTCTAGATCACTTTAACTATGAAAATCATTTTATTTCACAATGCATTCTAATCCCTAGCTATGAAGTCCTTATACACATTTAGACATGCTACATGTTATATGATTCCTTAAAGTAATATAGACAATTATCACTACATGTGTAAGAATAACTTCTAAAAATTATTCGTTATAAGGTTTGACAACATCTACAATTCTAAAGTCTTAACCTGATTATCACCATGATCTTTACAAACCATGATCTGCACTAACAAACTAACCCTAGTTTTATTGATCCCTACTTTAAAATAAGTCAACCTTAACCCTAAACCATGCAATGATATGTCCGAGAATATTAATAATATTAACTATATAATACATTAATATTCTCAACCGATAGAATATTAAATCATCAACTATTGTCCATAAAATTTATATTTCCTTCAAAGTGGAATACCTTTCAAATATTATATAGACTTTCAAAAATGACATTTTAGAATATTACTTTTAACTCGATCTCATTTTTTTAAATCATGTTTCAACTCTTATGTTATAAAAGAAAATTTTAATATACCATGAAACATATATAATTTTGTCAACTAATCGATGTGGAGTTTTAAGTAGACTCAGTATTGTCTTCAATGTCTATCAACTATATATTCATAACTAGCCTTAAATTCTCAATCATAATATCTCCAAGAATAATCAACCTTTAAATATTACTTATGTTCTCATAAGTTATATTCTTATAAATAATTTCTACCAACACCTTATCTTTCATAACAATTTATTCATGTATCTCATAATGTAATAAATAAAATGCTAACCGCTAAATAAAATTTTCACCCATTTCACTTTTGCTTTCCTCAAATTTTACCTTCCTATGAAATTCATCAATTTTCTTATATACATCTTTCACAATAATTTTTTTAACAATAATTCCTCCTTTAGGATGACTAACACCCTTTAAACTACGTTATTGTTCCATTAGATCAATCAATTAAATCCTCCATTTGGCCTTCTAAGATGATACCTTTAGTTTCCTTGAGCTAATCTTAATTGCATTTCCTATTCAACATGCTTTTCGATGCAACTACCATTATATTATGCATATATCTCGTATAATCTATTAATTTTATACTTACGAATATATAACAGTCATCTTTACCATTTGTTACCAATAAGTAACATTAACTCATCTTTGTTCATCATCTTATTGGCATTTTATTACACCATGTGATAAGTTTAAGGTTCTTAATGTGCTTTGTTTCCTATCCACCTTTCATACATCCATTGTTCTTTTGATGAAATACACACTCCCTTAATATATACAGCTATATATAATTCTCATAAATGATATTTGGATAAACTACTTCTAGTTTGACAACATTATTTATCATAGCTTAACTTTATCCCTAAATGAAATAAATTAACATGGTGCTTTATTAAATAAAAATTCAACTCACTACAAGCAGGAAGTTCTTATATTTCCATTACCGTCCACAAAATTTATCAACTATAACCATATTTTGATTTCAAATCCTCATATTATTAATTTCTCCAATATTATTCTATTTTTAAATATTTTTTTTATTTTATAAACTATATTTCTATAAGTTATTCCTATTAGCATTTCAACCTTCGCTACAAATCATCCATGTATGCAAGATAGAATAAATCAAATTCAACTCTATTAAATATAAATTCCATCTTTAACATGATCATCACTTTATAGACTCATTATCAATCCCCCTATTTTAAACCATAATCATATTAAGATTTCATATTCTTATTACCAAATTCTCTAAGATAACCAATCTTTATAACATTCTTTCATTCTCATTCTATAAATACCTTAGAATCAATCAAACTTAAGGTCTGATATAAAGGTGCCATTCGATATGGTGCAATTGATTATAGTGTTACCTCTGATATAGTTTTTATCTCAAAGTCAGTCTCTCGATATGGAGGTAAACCCGGTAGATCTTCTAGAAATACATTTGCAAATTTCTTCATTACTGGAGCATTCATTACTACTAGACTAGCTTTAGATACATCTACCACATTACTTAAATAAGCTTTGCATCCCTTTTTAATCAAATAAAAAACAATGGTAGCCAAAACCAAAAAGTAATTCATCTTAAAATCTTATAGAATACACATTGTCAATCAAACTATAACTCATCCATCACATGTTCACACCCATGTCAATGACACAATTTCACCTAAGAATTTAATTGATACTTATACCTTTTAGTTGTCAACCACTCTATGGACAACTTGTATCACCTTCTTAAGCTTTACTAATGCTTTGAGATCCTAAAGTATGACATATATTTGATCAAGAATATAGCTACAATGAGTTTTTATGCTTGGCATGAAATTAGGATATGTTCTATATATGTAAGCCTAACATTTATGCATATTTCTTTCTTGTTGGACAGCTTGGCCTTGCTTGACTCGAGAGTGAATAACTCTCAACACATAATTCCAAATTACTTGATTTTTGATTTTTTTACAAAACTAAACACAAATGGCTATAACATATCCAAAAATCAACACAATATAATCTTTGTACAATTAATGGTGAAATTTTGAATCCAAACCTATGTCATGCACAAAAAAAAATCGAGCATGTCACTTTCAATTTAGAATTTCTCCAATTATACAAGTCCAATTGCAAAACCTTATTTCAGGCACTTCATTATTAATAACTTTCATGTTTTATACTTCATTTAATTTATCCTCTAAGGCCCTTATATTATCTAGGAAAGATAGGACTGCTTGTCGACATAGCAAACAGAACCAGCCCCACTCCCGAGGATGGTTCTCTTTACACACACATTATTTAATCAAATCGCATTATAGGTTTTAGATAATATATAAAGGAACAAAACTTATGCTTAATAATGTGCCTAATATAGCCTCCAAGAGTCTCATATTTATTAGGCAAAAGAAAGCTACCTACAATAAATACAATCTAAACCAGTCCTAATCAAAGAGGAATTTCTCCTCACACACATCAAATCTCATAATACAACTTTATAGGAATATAGATAAGACATAAATCAACAAGTTTCATGTTCTATATTTCTTCTAATTCTTCTTCTATGGCCACAAAAATATAGGTGTAGCAATTTTTTCTCTAAAACAAAATTCAAAAGCTATATAATCATTTTCACACCATCACCACATAATTTCAAACATAATTAACACAGAAAATAAGTAATTCACCAAATAAGGAGCTTAAATCATCAAGATTTAAGTTTAGGAGTTTAAGAGAAAAACAAATGACTTTTTTTTTTTACAAGAGGACTATGGCTTATGGTTAAGAAGAAGTAGAACTTTTTTTTAGTTTCATACGAGATAAAGACAATCCCATAAATATACACTATCATATATTCTATTATTATTATTATTTTATTCTAATTGTTATATTTTAATCAACTATCAACCTAAAAGTTCAATTCAATCCATGTAAACAAGTCAACTAGATTTAATTCCCTACATATTTATTTATTGACTAAACGTTCAATTTTGTAATACACCAAATACATCTTATATTACACATACTCAAATATGCCATTGAAATGCACTTTGACAAATGCACAACAAATGAAAGTATGTAAAATACACATAGTCAAATGGAATGATTCGAGATGCATATGTTCAAGTGAATTATATGCATTATTGGTGGTAATTATTAAGTTGGTACTGGTGGTGCATTTGTATGTTCAACCCCATGGATATACTTAAACTCAAACTCACTTAAGTTAGCAGGATCTTCAGTTGGACCCTCCTTACTTATCCTATTCAAAATATAAACACTTATTCTTAATTATTAACATGTACATGCATTCACATTTTTATCCCAAGAGATTCTAAACCATGTTTTGATACCAAAATTGTCACACTTGTCTCACATAGCCTGAGATGGACATTTAAAACTAACCATTAACAAACTATTTAATTTACTCTAAATATATTATAAATATCATTACATTTGGAAAAGGATTTAAATTAAACTCTTTTAAAAGTTTAATCTTGTTCATATGTTACGTTTCAAGAATAAGAACTTTTTAAAATAATATGTATTTATGAATGGTAAAAATATGTATAAATGGATAATAATCTTTGTAAACTAAAAATACAATAATGAAAACATCATTAAGATAATATAAAATACATTTCCAAATAATTATATTACATATAACTTAGGCACCAATATTTAAACTTAAAAATATAGCCTTTTATAATACTTCTATAACAAGTTTAAGAAACCAAAGAACAAGGCTTCTCAAATGAAGATATTAGCCAACATTATTCTAAAACTTCTATTCACACTCACTTAACTCTATCTACCAACTATCAAGCCCTACTATCTAAAAATGTTTACAAAATATAGTAAAATGAGTACAAATATACTCAATGTATAGATATATCAAGAAGAAAACAATTTGGTTAAACCAAACACATTTAACTTCTCAAATGACAATAATACCATAATTGAAATCAAATTATAATCCACTTAAAACATCAAATCATTTCTCACTTTCAAACTTATGCCAAGCATAGCCAAGTAAAACGCATGCCTTTTTAAATATCAGTACAACATTTCACATGTATTAACCATCCCTATAATAAGCATCATAACGCGACCATAACATACAGGCCATTAAAAACTCACTCTTTAGGCACACTTGAATGCTAACCCTTCAACTACATCAACATAGAACTGCCCTTCTCCCTTTATCGTCCTACAATTAAATGCCCTATTGTTTATTATGCAAGAACAACCAACATAATCTCAAATTTTCATATATCACCTCAACACATTTACAAAACTCATATAAGATGGTAATACTCAAATCCAAATTCCATTTTCACAAAATAATCAATCAAAACATTATTATCGCATTTATGATTTAATAAGCATTTAAAATGAAACAATCTTCATCATATTTCAAAGAAGAGATAAACCATGTTGAGCATAAATTTATTTAAATCATTAAGTAAATAAAATCACTTCAAATCATGTTACAAAACAAAGCATGTATTAATAATACATTTATCTTGCACACTTGAAACCATTATTGTTTCAAAGCTTAAATACTCCAAGTAATTCAAGGAATAACCAAATTGAATTGAAACATTTATTACACATCATTTCAGACTCAAAAAACATCATTAAAAGCTCATTTTCTTGCTATTATAAAAATATTTAAAAAGTTTGAATATCTACTCACTAAAATAGCCTATAAACACACAAATCTGGTTCATCAAATTTGCTTAACTTGCACCTGCACTTCCCTAGCCTTTTTCAGCACCTAATAGACACAATCTCACTTATAAATCATTAATTTAATAATCCCACATGCTACTTAAACCATCAAACCCCAAATGATATGCATAAAATTCAATTAAGTTCAATTCTACAAATTAACTTCATTGACTCTAAAATAGGTATTTTCATGCCTAACTTATAAAAATTGCCCTGGCCTATAGAAAATGAATTTTAACTTCAAATTTTAACCAAACTCAGATATTTGTGTCTAGTACTTTTAATAAAAATTTCATTTCCATTTGATAACTAGAAATAAAATTATAAAGGTTGAATTACAAGCAACTTAATTACTCATATAGATTGAGCAATAAAAAGTTCAATTTAGTTAGACCACTATTAAAACATAATTAGATCTTCATCAAAATTATAAAGTTTTAGAGAACTCTTTTAAGTTTTCTTAGAATCAAAATAAACTCAATATTGAGTTTCCTAGCTTAAGATGTACTAAAAGTATCTAGACTAGTTTTAACTCATGAACTCTTTAAACCTAGTTCATATAATCAAAATAGTTGCTTTCAGAGCTTAGTTTGAAAAATTGTTGGGACGTATAGAAAAGGAATTTTGAGCTAAAATTTTAAAAATCTTAGATTTATAAGTCTAGAACATGTTATAAAAATTCACACCAATTGGATACCTATAAATAAGGTTATATATAATGAATTATAACCAGCTCAAAGAAACTAATAGAATAAGCAATAAATTTTTTTATCTTATTACCCTAATGTAGAGACTGAATCAGATCAAGCTCAAAGAGGAAAAATTTTAGATAATTCCTCAAAGGTTCTATAAAATCAAATAACACTTAATTTAGAGATCTCTAGATCAAGATACGATCAAATTATAGAGACTGATAAACCATACTTTAAGAACCTGAAATCTACAACTTAAGAACCCTAAAGTAAATCAACCAAAACACTTAAAATTACTTACCAATTCAATCAATAAAGCTTTAGGGAAGATTATTAATGTCTTGAAATTATATTACACCTCTTGATTCAGCTTGAAAATTATAAGCTCCCTTAAAGAATCAAGTAGTGCTTTAGTTCTCCCCTCTTTCTTGTATAAGTGATATTTTTTTATTAGCTGCACCTAAGCCACAAATTGGATAGGATGCAACACCAATTTGGATAAATTAGCATATAAAATATCTATTTAGACACTTAATGAAATGATTTTGTTATTTATAGAACTTCAAACTTTTAAATGTTTTAATCTAGGCCAATCATTGTTTCAATTTGAGTCCTCATCTTTTGCTAACATTAAAGTTCTTATCATTTACTTTAATTAATCTCATATCCTTATTATTCTCAATATTTTGTTTATTTTGAGTGTCACTAAAATTCAAAAATTATTGCTCTTTAATCCAATATAAGTCATGGCTCAACCTGAAACACTAGTTTAACTATATATACTAGCTTATACTTAGATTATATATGTATATATATATATATATGCAACATATAATGAATGCAAATGTACTTAGAATTAGGGTATGAGTGTGACATCCAGTGTGTTCTCACCATTTCCCTCCCTTTATGACTTTTAGGGGTGTGGTATTCTGCCTGAATGACCAAATCCAAACCTGCCCAAAGATTGAAGATCAGATCATGTGGAAGCTATGTGAGAGGTGGGTGTTGGGCCAAAATCGTCAAATTCGAGTAGCGGTTCAATTTTAATGGTAACAAAATCGATCTGCCCAAATTTCTGATAGTCAAAATGACATTGTTTTTTTAGTAGGGTTTATTAACCCTAAGTATATATATATATATATATATATATCGCATTCTCCTATAACCCTAACATACCTCTCACTTCAACACTGCATCTCTTTTTCTAACTTGAACACTCTCTATACTTTCTCTCTGTACTTAGCCCCCCTTATCTTTCTTAACCTTTTAACCCTCAATCTAAAACCTTAGCTACCCATAACTCTTGTTGCATGAAAATGACTCCTTACTCTTAATATTGATCCTTGTGTTCTAAGATCATCATCTATTGATCTGTTCACCTATATTTATTTCTACTAATGATTTGAGATATCTATAATTATTTTGAGAGATCTTATCAATAGATCATTGATCTATTTGTGTTA
This sequence comes from Mallotus nudiflorus, assembly GCA_947683625.1. NCBI lineage: Eukaryota > Viridiplantae > Streptophyta > Magnoliopsida > Malpighiales > Euphorbiaceae > Mallotus > Mallotus nudiflorus. Next base: position 1,085,446 of record CANTUR010000187.1, on the reverse strand, counting down.
TCCACTTCTCTTCGTTGATTTAAATTTCTTTATGTAAGTGCTATGACAAATTTTTATATCATTTTATGTGAATTTTTTTTAAAAAAGAAAACCTCATGTTATAGTGATTATTAATATCATTTTTCCTTTTATTCTTCTATGTCTATTTTGAAAGCCCTTCAAATACATAATGGATCTCTCACATCTAACAAAAGGTCGAAGCTCTATAGGAGATCTGCATTCTCCTTGAGATCTCTGTGTTCTAAACAAACGGTGGAGGCTTAGAATTCCCTCAGTTGAAGATCTACACTAAAGGTGAAAAATTTCAAACAATCTTCATATTTTATTTTTCAAAAAATTATTTTTAATGATAGTTAGTCTTATAGAAGAATAATGTAATTTTTTTTGGTAAAAAGTGTTTTATAATTTTTTGTTTTGTATTGATTTATCTCTTGAAGAAGAATTATTTTATTTTATTTTATTTTTTAATAATGTGATTTTTTTGTTTTTAATATAAAAAACCCTTGTAAATTTATATGTTTTTCTTTAAAATATTTTTAATTAAATATGTTTAATTACAAGTGAAAATGTTTTTATTTAAATTATTTGATTCTGTTTAATAAAATTTTCAATCAAATGAATCATATTCTTATTTAATAGTATGAAATTATCTAATTTATTTATGGTTGTGCTTTGTGTTAATTTGCCCATCGACTCAATCACCTAATGGTTTTACTGTCTTTAGATTCATTCCCATGGCTCTAATTGTTTGATGTAGCTATATTTTTTTTATTGCTTTTTCCAAAAAAATTTTTTGAAGTATAGTTGTTTTCTGTAATGAATTATTGGATTTGTGTGGTTCTAATTTGAACCATTCATAAGATAATAATACAATTTTTATAGTGATTAGTGATTTAGAGTCTTGTCCTTTCTTAATGCTACTTTATTATTTTATGTAAAGTAAAAGAGGAAAAGCAATATTTAAGATTTGAATGCATTTTTTCTTGAAGATTGCATGCATTTTAAGATGGTATGCAAAAATAGTTACTTATTTGTTTTGCTATTTTTTTTCTTAAAATTGGTCTAAGGATATATATGAAAAAATTGGTTTTTATTATTTATTTGATGAGTTTTGGAAGTCCATAATCATGTTATTTTTATTTATTTTATGAATTTAGTGCATTTTTTATTAGACTACTTCTGTTTATTGATTACACTTATTCTAATTAATATTTTATGCATTTTTCTTTGGCTTGTAGATGCAAAATGATGTGGGTACTACTAACATTAGTGGTACTACTACTACTAATACTACTGCTACAGCTGGTAATGAAAGTACTTAAGGCCAAGGCTAAGAAAGGGAGGAAGCATCTAATGAATAAAACTTTGAGTAGCCTAAAACAAAGAAACTAAAAGTGGTTGAACCCAGATCAAAAGGTTGGGTTCACTTTGAGCAAATAGAAAATGCAACAAGAGTAGTGGCTCAAGTAAGGTACATATACTGTGCTGCAATAATTCATTACGACTTTTAGACGCATGATACATCTTCTCTTTGTAATCATGTGCTTACTTATGTGAAAAACCCACTTGAAAAAAACTCTAGACAATTATGTTTGACATTGCAACTTATGTCAACTAATGTGGAAGCTAACAAAGAATGTGTATGAATAGGCACATTAGGTACTTGGAAGTTTGATCAAGAATCAATTAGGAAGTCTCTTGCACATATGTTAATTATTAACGAGCTACCTTTTAAATTTATACATTACGGGGGGGGGGGGGGGGCGTTTAAAAATTTATTAAGTGTGGCCTATCCCAGGTTTAAATTTCCATCTAGACGGACTTTAATAAGGGACTATTTTGATGTGTTCTTACTTGAGAGGCAGTCTTTAAAAAATTTCTTTCATAATCATTATTAAAGGGTGAGCTTTAGAGCTGATGCATGGACATCTATTTAATAAATTAATTATATGTGCATCACAGCTCACCTTATAGATGACCAGTGGAAGCTGAATAAGAAAATTATATCTTTTGTGCCTGTTTCATCTCATGAAGGTGAATACATTTCTAAAGCTTTGGAAAACTATTTGCATGAGTGGGGGCTTAGAAATATTTTCACTGTCACACTAGACAATCCAAGTTCAAATGACACTACCATGGGGTATTTTAAAAAAAATATATTAAGTTGGGGTGTCAATTCTATTAGATGTAAGTACTTACATGTGAGGCGCACTTCTCACATTTTGAACTTAATTGTGCAAGATGGCTTGAAAGAAGTTCATGAATCTATAAAAAAAGGTTCGAGAATGTGTTAAATACATAAGAAACTCACAAACTAGATTAAGGAAATTTAGTGAGTTTGCTGACTTAGTTGGAATTAATTGTAAAGCTTGTTTGTCACTTAATGTTCCTACAAAATGGAACTCTACTTATTTAATGTTGAAAATTGCAAGTGTTTATAAAAGGCTTTTCACAAGTACAATGAATTTGAGTCATAATTTAGATGTGATTTGAAAGATGATATGCTTGATTATTATGACTAGATATTTGTTAAGAAAATGGTGGAGTTACTTGAACACTTTTATGAAATGACAAAGAGAATTTTTTATTCTCTTTATGTGATTTCACATACTATTTTTCTAAAATATCTTATTTATATTGCATTTTAAATGAGTGGAAGTAGTCTGCTGACCTAAATGTGAGAGCTATGGGTTTGAATATGGAATAAAAATTTGATAAATACTGGGGGGATGTTAAGAAGATGAATAATTTGATTTTTATTACATCTGTGTTAGATGCTAGATACGAACTTGAATATTTGTTCTTTTCTTTGTCTCAAATGTTTGGGCCTGATTTAGGTGGAAGCTTGCTAAAATCTATGCACAATAATCTGTATGAATTATTTAATGATTATGTAGCTATATATGGTTAATATGAGTCTATTGCTTAATCATCACTTGTAGGACAATATGATACTGCATCTACTTGTTCACTTTCTTCCAAACCTCTGTTTGTACTAAAAGCATAAGTAGCATAAATTAAAATGTGGCTATAGTGGAAGCAAGAGGTCTAACCTTAATATTTATCTCTATGAGCCTGTTATAGAAGAAAAGGGGGATTTGGATACTTTGAGATGGTGGAAAGTAAATGCTGAAAGGTTCCCTCTACTTTATAGAATGGCTTGTGATGTTTTAGTCATCCCAATATCAATAATTGCTTTAAAATATGCTTTTAGCACTAGAGGGAGGGTGCTTGATGCATTTAGGATTTCTTTAACTCCTAGGATTATAAAAGCTTTAATTTTTTCACAAGATTGGTGGAGATTGAGCAAAGATTACTTTTGTGTTGAAGAAGAAATTAATGAACTTAAAAACTTTGAGTAGGGTCAGTCTAGACTCAATCTGTTTCTATTTAACATTCTTTTTTATTATTATCTTTGTTAACTAACAATTTATTGGGATTTGGTTGCTTTGATTATAGATCTTCCACTTGTGGGTGTTGGTCCATCACAACCAACATCAAGTGCAAATAATTCTAATGGCATTTGCAAAATTGCAGTGACAGACAAGAAGTTGCAGTAAAAAACTTAAAACTATATTGCTTATATTTTATTAATTTATATTTTTTATTTAATTTATGTGCTTATTTCTATCTACTCTAATTTGTTCAAGCTTTAATGAAGCTTCCACTATGCTATGAGTCATAGAATTGCTTGACTACATTCTCTTAGGTGGCATGAATTATGTAATTAGAAAATGTTACAGCATTCTTATAGGTGGCATATAATTATAGTCAAGAAATTGTTGTTGTGTTCTTAACCTGACTTGATTGATTATTTCTAACTTTTGAGCCTGGCTTTTTTGTCTCTGTTTTCCATTATTTGCATGCATTGCTCTTTAATTGCATTTGTTGCCTACTTGTTTTGAGCACCTTCTTTCATTGATTGTGTGCCTACTAGTCTTGAATATCTGCCTGCTATAATTTGCTTCATTCAGGCTTTGAGCAATTGCTTGCCTTGATTCATGCATCTTTACTTCTTCAGTATGCTTCATTTTGTCTGCCACTTATTTTGCTGCATCTTCATCCTTGGTTGTGGCAATTATGAAGCTTCCACCTTATTCTAGATTTTTTTAAAAATTTGAGATCACTGGTATTGCATTTATTTGGGGGGCATTTCATTACAACTAATAATGTGGTGTTGTGTCTTAGATTAATTAAAACATTGACTCTGAGTCATAACCAATTGTAATTTTTTTTTCTTGCTTGCTGCATTAGCCATTCTTTTTAAATTTGAACCTCTATCATTTTTTTTTATTTCATTACATGAAAGATCTTTTTGCTTTTTGGTGAATATTTTGCAAGAGTAGAACCTAGAATGTGATTTTTAATGTTGCCTAGGTTCAAACATACAAATTCTTTTTGGACATATGATACTGTTGAGAATTTTACATGAGAAAATGACAGTTATTTTTTTTTATGTATATCTCATGTAATTGGACTAGAATATTAGAAGTATATATAAATTATTTATTATGTTGTAAATGAATGTAGAAAAACTTAGTATTTTAGCATTCTAGAGCCCAAATAGGTAGTAGATTAAGAATTAGTTAGGCTCTTGTATTTTGTATAATTTGTAACTTTGGGCTTCGGCCTTAAAATTATAAGTATATTTACTTTTCTTTTGTCATGAGGCTTATTAAATTTAGGTCCATTACCTGATTACCCAATCCAATAAGCTAACTTTACCTTTACCAAAAAATTTCAAGTTTCCAACTTGATGCATTTTCTTCCCATTTCGTCTAGGTCTTCCATTAATCCAATATCTTATCAGATTATACTATTTGCCCCCGAACCTAACCCGACCAATCCGATGTATAGCCCTAGTAAGATTGTCATTAGCTCAGTGCATTGATCCCATTCAATCCATTTGAAAATGAGTCAATGGCATAGACATCAAATGCCTTTTTCCTTCTAAGCGCCCCTCCTTTAAGTTAGGATACATCCAAGAAAATCATGCTTAATCAATAAGATCATAGTTTAGAGTCAAGAATCACACCATTTAAGCACTCAATGGATATGGCATAATAAATCTGAATGAGAAGAAAGAAACAAAGAAAATAAAAGTCAGAACTTGGACACTACAACAATAACAAATAAAAGAAGTCTTAAAGATCTTGAAATACAGTAATTTTAGTTGCAAAGGGAAATTCCATATGATCACTTATGTTCCCAAGAATCTAAAATTGAAGTTATTCTATCCACTAAAAGTACAAATTAAAATATTTATATCCCAATTAGATTTTTAAATAAACAAAAGACTATTACATGTTAAGTGAATCCAAAAGATGAATAAATGAGATTTAAAAGTCTAAATAGGCAAATAGCACCCTGCAAATTCTTTTTAATTAAAACTCCTCTGCCTTCCAAAAAAAATAATGATATTTTCCTTTTTAATTTCTTTTTCATCCTACAAATTCTTTTCAATTAAACCAAGCTACATAATTGTTAGCTAAATAATTCATTTTTAGCTAACAATTCCACAGCTTGGTTTGTTGTTCTTTTGACAAAACAAAGTAATAGTTTAGTTCTTTCTTTTTTTGAAAAAAATAACTTAACCACAAAAAAATTAGCACAAACTCTAAAATCATTCTAAGTTGAAATCAAAACAAAATAAAAGCACACTTATGGCATGTTTAGTTACTAACAATCCTACTTCCTTGTTTACTTCAAAAGAATTAACTAAATTTTAGTTTACGACCATATTTGGCTCACAGAATAGATTAGGAATAGAATAGTTATTCCATAAAGAATAACTATTCTTTGATTTACTTCAAATTTTATTATGGAATAGCAATTCCATACAATAGTATTTCTACAATTTTTAAAGAATAGAAATTCTATAAAAAAAAGTAAAGAATAGGTATTCCTTACCCTTGGAATAGACTATTTCCACTTTTAGCCCTTACTCATAAAATTTATCATTCTTTGTGTAAAAAAAAACTGATCGTCTTCTTCTCTACCTTGCATCATCGTCTCTACCTCTCCTCGTCCTCCTCTCTGATGGTCACCTTCTTCTCCTTACATAGCAGAATCAGGCTCTTTTGACTGCACTAATCTTCCTTTACATTTGTTTTCTCTTGAAATTTTCTCTATTTCAGGTTAGATTGCATCTTTCTTTTATTTCTATGTTTTTATTAGGTTAATATTTATTACTTAATTTGATTGTATTTTATCATTAATCCAACCATTCTATTTCATTTTAACCTAGATAATAATAATAACATGCATTATTATTATGATTTCTATTGATTTGATTTTGTTTCATTTATTTTTGTTTAAGTTTGAAATTAGTGATATTATATGCTCTTAAACTATTTGATAAATTGTCAAAGAGAATTTTATTAAAAAATTAAAGCTACATTAACCAATCCATGATAAGAACTCTAACCTAAGGTCTGTGCATGTAAATAATATTATTCTCCTTTCTTTTTTCAAATATTTCTGAGCTGTTCTTTATGGTTAATTTCTCTATTAAACATTGGAATGTTAAATAAGAGGAGTGTAAACCTAAGTTAGGAAAAGGAATATGTATAAGCTTTTAAACTAATGTTTATATGTGTGTGTGTGTGTGTGTGTGTGTGTGTATGTGTGTGTGTGTGTGTTTATAGAGTTGCATTATTACAACAATGCAACACTTGATAAAATTTGAACCTAATGGTGAAGATAGAATTGAATCTAATTTAGAAAATAAGAAGTAATAAATTCCCATATAAAACCCTTAAATATGTTGTATATCATGGTTTGATGGGAGGCTAAGATGATAAAAAAAAAAGTGGATATGAAGTACTTGTAGTTTTTTTTTATTTTGACCATAGATACCATAAGTAGCATTTGATATAAAGCATAACTGCCATATGAGAACAACTCTGAAAGACATGTGCATGTGTTGATGTGCTTTGCAGTATTTTTGTATGTTTATGGAAATTTATTTGTAAGTAGGAATTCTACATATTAAAATTTTCACAAGTTAAGATATCCACACATGTTTAAATAGTAAGTTAGTTACCTAAAAATTGTAAGATCTTTTAGATTATGCAATTACTCTGATAAAGCAACATGTTACTGTAAATGTAGAAAAAGCATTGTTAACTTCCATAGCTAGCAATGGGCTTAAAGTAGCACAGGGTAAGATTTTCATAAAAATAGAAATAGGAATTTGGTACTATCTAGTTCATAAGCTTCATTTAATTAACTTAGAATTTTTGGATTTTTAGGTTGTTACTATATAGTCAATGCTAGATATGCAAATAGTGAGGGATTTTTTGCACCATTTAAGGGACAAATATATCACTTGAGTGAGTGGCATGAAGGTCGTTATCCAAAAACTGAACAAGAATTTTTAATATGAAACATGCAACTACTCATAATGTTATCGAGCGTTGTTTTAGATTACTTAAATTGCAGTGGGGAATGCTTAGATGTTCACCTTACTATTCAGTTGAACTTACAACCAAATTATCATTGCTTGTTGCTTGCTTCATAATTTCATCAAAATGGAGTACAAAATAAATCTTTTTGAGGTTGAATTAAGTGAAAGTGATGACAATGAAGACATGGAAGATCATCCAATAGCTGTAGTTGAACCATCAGAAGCTTGGACATCAATACGTATGAATTTGGCTAAGGAAATGTTTAATAAAATAAGGTTGCAAGATGCTAGTTGGTTAAGCTATCAGATTATGTTAGGAAACACATTTTTCACTCTATGATGGATAATATCTATAACAATTCTATTTTTTTTGCCAACTACTAAATTTTCTAGATGATGAAAGATGCATATTCTTTGAATATCGTTATTGGTTGATGAATCATGGATAATGCCTATTTTTAGTAATATAATTTTGATTTATTTTGATTTATTCGTACACGAATGTTTGTAGTCAATGTTGTATGTCCATGTCAAATTGTTGATCTGTTGAATGGTTATTCTGATGGTTAATTGAGTGGTTAGGATAGTTCTAATTGATAAATTAGTTTAGTTAATTTTTGTTTATGCTTATTAAATTTTTTTTATGATTCAGAACTTGTTTGCTTTTAGGCTACTTGGACTGCTTATAGTAATTAATGTTTATGCACTTGTTCTTATATGCCCTTTTACTTTGTGATTTTTATAATAATTACTAAATCATTTGGTTGTTCATAATAGAAGGAAACATATCTTCTCAAGTCACTTCAATATTAACAAAAGGAAAAAAGAAAAGAAAGTGGAGCATAACCAAAGATCGACCATTAGTGGAATGTATGGTTGAACTACGCCAAAGGGGAACACACAATAGTACAAAATTTGATTTTGAAACTGGATACTAAAATGAGCTTAAAAATTTACTTGTACCTAAGATACCAAATGCAGGGTTGAAAGCTAAGCCATATAATTAATCTAGGATCAAAACATTGAAAAATGAGTTAATGATTGTGTATGACAAGATTTATGGTTCAAATATTAGTGGTTTTGGATGGGATTTAGAGCGAAAAGTTATGGTAGCAAAACTAGCAGTATGGGCAGCTTACTTAGAGGTAAAATTTATTATATTTTCCATTCTATACAAATTTTGATTTTTAGTAGTAGAATTAGTTTTGGTACAAATGTTTTAAATTTATTTAATTAAAATTTCTTCTTATTAGAGTCATAAAAAAGCTGAACCTTTCATGACAAGGAGTTTGTGGTATTTTAAAGAGTTTACTATGATCTATGTAAAGGATCGTGCAACAAGAAAAATTAGTTTTGGTACAAATTTTTTAAATTTATTTAATTAAAATTTCTTCTTATTAGAGTCATAAAAAAGCTTAACCTTTCATGACAAGGAGTTTGTGGTATTTTGAAGAGTTTACTATGATCTATGTAAAGGATCGTGCAACAAGAAAAATTAGTTTTGGTATAAATTTTTTAAATTTATTTAATTAAAATTTCTTCTTATTAGAGTCATAAAAAAGCTGAACCTTTCATGACAAGGAGTTTGTGGTATTTTGAAGAGTTTACTATAATCTATGTAAAGGATCGTGCAACAAGAAAAGATGCACAAGGAGTTGAAGACATACTTAAAGCGATTCAAACTATAGGAGAGGCTAATGAAGAGGATAATGAAGTTGAAAGTATTCATGAAACTAATGAAGCAGAAGGCATAAATGATGATACATCTGTAGACGGTGAGGTTTATCGTGCATCCAAGATTTTATCAACCGTGACATTGTTTAAGCTTAGGGCCTTAGGAACAAACTACTACACCACAAAGTCATAGCATGGACAAGAGGAGTCACCACCTATGGTAATAACTAGGACAATTTGATTGGTGGTACTTGATTCACTAAAAGAAAGTTAGCACCATAACCAGGAGATTTTGGGAATGGAATACTAACTTCTCTTAATCTCGTGTTCATTTAGAATAATTTTATAAATGATTATTTCATCCTCTAATTACATGCAATTTTATTTAAACCCTATTTGACATCCATCTAACCCTAGGCATTTAGTTAATAAAATTACACATAAAAAATGCACTCAAGATTGCATTGTCCCTAAATCTAAACTATGTTAATTTTATTAAAAAGTTAGCTAGATTTACATCTTATTTACAAGTGAGAAATGGAATAAAGGTGGGACTACATTTTTTTATTAATTAATGAGCCTAGATCTTTTTATTTTACTTTGTCTAAGGAATGAGCTTAAGTCTATTCAATTTTCAAGGAAAGTTAAATTAGTGGGCCTAAGTCTAACTTGATTTTATTTTAAGTGAAATGTAGGCCTAGGTCTATTTATTATAAAAGAAATGAAATTAAGTGGGCTGAGCTAAGTCTAAACAAGTTTTAATTTACTAAATGGGCCTAAAATCTAATTAACCTAATGGGCCTAAATTAATTTTAATTATTTAAATTCCTAAACCATTTTTTAAGCTTAATTAAAGTGAGATGGACCTAAGCGTTGGCTTGGGGCCCAAAATAATATAAAAACCCAAAAACACAACCCAAAATAAATAAAACATAAAAAAAGATCAAACAAACATTTTAGTAATTTTCTAGAAACCCTAAATTAATTACATACAAACCCTAAATTAAGCTACTACCACCATTGATTTTAATTAATTTTTATCTAATTGAACATAATTACTAATTGATTTTAAATACAAAAAAATTAAATCTTTCATTATTCCCACTACTGGGGCTATTACAAACTACATACAAAAACTAAAATTAATCAATTATACAGCCATGAATTAAAATAACTACAAAGGACACCAAAATACAAAATTAAAATTAAAATCCTAAGAACTATTGAAAAAAAATACAGCTTCATCCATGGCATTGCTTGGATCTTCTGTTCAATTCTTGAACATTAAACTGTTTCCTCCTCGATCCCTGCTCAGATATCAAAACAAAAAAAAACATAAAAAATCATATTAGTGAAATTTAAAACTCAAATCAATAATAAAAATAAAATAAAAATCATTAAAGAAGAAAAGAATAAAAAAAAAGAACATTGTGATTTGTGCAAATGCCTTTTTTAGCCCCTTACACTAGGATTTTTACCATTGAAATTAAAGTATTGTTGATTCTGGACTGGAACTAAAAATAATGCTAGATCATTCTCATTAAAAGAACCATATAAAAAAACTAAGGCTTTGACAGAACAAAAGAAATCAAATTTTGTGGTGTTCGGGGTGTTCTCAGTAGCGTTTGGATTTTAGGGTTTTTTGTGCACTGCTTCGCCTTTTTTTTTGTCTCCTTTTTTCGTCTTCTCCCTCTTTTTTTCTCCCTCGTTGTGTGTGTGTGTGTGTCTCTATATTCATCCCCCACACGCACTCAATCTTTTTGCTCTTTAAAGCAAAGTCTGCATACTGACTTCCCCCATTACAGGAATAGGCTCATCTCTTCAAAATAGACTAATAAAAAAATTTGATTTTGAAAGCTCGTTACATGTTTTGAACGCGTCAAAAATATTATCTAATAATAATAAAAAAAATCAAAATTTTAACCAAACAAAATACTAAAAAATAGATGAAAAAATTAAGAAAATAGGCAAAAAATTGAAAAAAAATGCACTTTTTATGCATCGGCATTGTGTAATGATGACTAGCATTGTATAATGTCGATTGGCATTATAGAATGTCGATCAGCATTAAATGCTTATCTTTTTTAAAAAACTTTTAATTACCAAAAGAGCCCTAAAAATTTGACTTCCTTATAATAAAGTCCTAAAAAATATTTCAATTTATTCCTAAAGTCCAAAAAATCGACAACCAAGTTCAATTTTTGAATAAATTTCATCATAGGGGCTTACATCGCAATTATGCATAATTTCATCCCGAAATTAGGTGCTTACAACATCTATTGCAGGAAATAATAGAGGTAACAGTAGAACAGATGATGTTTCATCCAAGAAGAAGAAGAGTAGTTCAATGGAGTCTTCAACTACTAAGTCAATCATGAATGCAGCTAGGATGTTGGGTAAAGACATGAAAGAAATTAGCAAAAAGATCAGCAAAAGCATAGGAGTTGAATTGACAATCCAATAAAAGGTTGAGTAATTATTTAGAGGATTGGATAAGATTGAAGGATTGACATTAAGTGAGAAATTCACTGCTTTCAGAAAGATTCCAAAAGATCCTACTCAAATGTTGATATTTTTCAGTCTTCCATTTGAGTATAGACTTCGGTGGGTGAAAGAATTTTTCATGGATAGTTAGGTTGATGATACTACTATAAGAGGAAAGAAGTGGTTTTTAATTTTTATTATTAGTGTGGATGTTTATTATTGAGTTTTAAACCCACAAGCACACGATTCTTGTTGTAGTAAATAGATATTATTCCCTTAAGGACTGTATATTAATTACTAACAATTTTTACCTATGATCTCAACTAGTAAATCGAGTAATTTAGCAAGGTTTATGAAAGAGTCCTAGAGGGGGAGTGAATAGGACTATCGAACAAAAATGGGAAATTAAAGGAATTATTGGCAAGAAGTGAGTAAAAGTAGAGAAGGAAGAATGATGAACACAAATATTTAAGGAGTTCGAATTCACAAATAATCCTACGTCTCCACCTAACTTATCCCCAAGTTAGGATTTTTTCATCACCCAAAATCTTATTAACAAGATTGAGAATACACAAGAGTTTTATGGCTCACTTTTACAACCTTACAATCTTGAGTTTTCAAGGCTCACTCAAAAACCAAATTCCCAAGTGTTTTAATGGCTAAACACTTAAACTAATTCCTTTAGAATAGAATCTCACTTCCCATTTTATAAACCCAGAAAATAGAAGAATAAGAATGTTTATTCTAATCACTCAGCAACTCTCATAAGAGTTATACACAAATAATTTGTTTAAAAGAATGTTTTAGAGCTCAATTGAATGTTTAAGAAAATCACGAATGATAAACAAGTTTTCTTAACCTTTCAATTGAATTCTAAGTTGTGTTTATATATAAAAACACTCAAAAATGTAGTTTTTAGATGTATCAATCATGTCTCCAATGTTTAGAATTGATTTTGAATCAATTCTTGGACTTTTGGCAGCTTAAGTGCTGCTCATGAGTGCCTCATGAGTGAACAGTGCTCATGAGGGGTGAAATTATAGCTGTTGCATTCAAAAATTCCTATTGAAATGATGTTAGGGGTCTTATCACAATCAGGTCATGATCCAACAGCTCATGAGGAGCGCTCGTGAGGGGTGCTGCCAATTTTTGGCAAAAATGTGCTTCAAATGCTGCATTGAAGGACAGCTTGTGACTACTTCGAAAGATGCTTATGAACGGGACTGAAGAAGATCAATTCAGTCAAAATGTTATTCATAAAAGTTGTATATAATTGTCTTATATTTCCATAAAAATTTGAATCACCTTATTTGGACATCTGTAGCTCAAGATATTGCTAAAATACCAAGAGATATGCAAACTGAAATGCAAGCTGCATATGCTAACTTCGACTGAAGATTTGCATACCCAAATGAACTTGGATTTTGATGAGAAAGCACAATTTGGAAAGATTAAGATGTATAATTAAAAATTTAATAAGCTAATTTTCACATTAAATAGCTCTAAATAAGTCAAAAGCCTTCTTCAATCTCAGAGGTTCAATCAGCCCAAAAAGTCACTATTCATCCAAAAGTGTATATGCTTGGTATATGTTTGGTATATAATTCCCTACACACTTAATTGAAAATTATTAGTATAAAAATTGTTGTCAAAGTCCAAAATTAGGAGTTTGATCATGCAAATGGTCAACAATCTCCCCTTTTTTAGCTTTGACAACCAATTTGAAAAGATGATAAATAATATGTCTGTGTGTGTAAAAAATAAATAACATGTATAAGCATATTAAATAAAAATAGCTCCCCCTTTCAATTAAATAGATGCAAAAAGAGAAAATATTTTGCTCCCCTTAACATGTGCATAAATTCTATATTTATCATGTATCAGAGTATATAAATAAATGAATTATCATAGCATGTATAAAGGTTTAACAAATATATTCCTTTAACAAAAATATATTTCTTTATTTCTCCTCCTTATTGGACATGATAAGAAATATAAATAAATTTTATTATCCTTCTTGTCAAAAATAAAGACAACATAACAAGTTATCAAACAATATGGCCTAACATAACAAATGATGATAACATGATTAAAAAAAATGTTAGACAAATGAAGGAAATAATTCCAAACATATATGCATATAGTGTTAATATAATGCATCACAAAATAGTATGTATGCTATATTCAAACATCACATGATCATGTAGAGTTTAGCTATTCAATCATACATAATCATGTGGTACTTAGCATATCTTAAACAATTATTTATCCTCTAAGCACATAGCTTCTTCTCCCCCTTTGTCAAAGACAAAAAGAAAAGAGAGATATATAAGCGGAAATGGACCTAAGGGAAGCAAAAATACTAGAGGAAATAAAAGATCAAGAACCAAAATAATGTAAGCAAAGATATTCAAAATCTTTATGAAATTCATGTCATTTTAAAAGATAAAAACCATTCCCAAAAAGAATGTATACATAAATTTTGCATGAAGTTTAAAAGATGAAATTCATGACATTTTAAATTCATGTCATTACTCAAGTCTCTAGCATGAAAAGAGTAGGTAATAAACCTATGTATATACCAAAGAGATTTTGAAGCCAAACTAGATGCTTTAGTGTGTTCGGCTTCAAAGATACTTGCATGAGGTTTACAATGTTGGGACTAAAAAAGATTAGGGGACCAAGTTGAAGTAGGAGAAGCCAAAACCTCCTTGTTTAAAGTTAAAGATGTCATCAAAGGCTTGAGAGGTAAGAAATCTATCTCTCCCACCCAATTTAAATTTCATGCTATTCAAAGGATTTTGCTCACTAAAAGAATGAGTTCTTAAACAATAGGAAACAAGGAATTCATGAACTAAGGTAGGATAGGTAGGAAAATCTTTGAAAGAAAAATCATATGAACCCACATTCTCAAGTAAATTTCTAACCTCATTAAAATAACCCATCTTTTCCAAAGTAGCTTAAGACATATATTTAGATGGAATGATTTTCCTTTCCTTGAAATGAGCAAGTCTTTCCCTAAATTGAGATTGAGTGTATGTGAGAGGATGTTGTTTTTTAGGTTGATCTTTAGTAGCTCTTCTAGAGGAGGAAGAAGCACCTTGAGTAAATTTTGAGGCCATGGTAAGGGCAAGGTTAAAAAAAATTGAAAGAATTTTGAGAATTGAAAGAATTTGGAAGAAGAACTTGAAAGAATTTTGAGAATTAAAAGAATTTGATTGAAGATGTAATTGCATATGAGTGAAGGGGGTATTTATACACAAAAATAATATAAAGAATTCATAAAAGTAAAAGAAAATGGCAGGTTACCGTTTGAAAAAGAAAAAAAATCAAAGAAAATGAAAAAAAAATTAAAAAAAATAGGGAATGGGCAACCGGACCGCTGCTCACAAGCGGTCCGCTCGTGAGCGGCACTGGCTCTGTCCAGACCGCTCCTCACGAGTGCTTCGCTCGTGACCCAGCTTGTGAGCGGTTCTGGATGCCCAGACCACAACGGTCATTAGCTCAACGACTCGTGACAAAAATTACCGATTGGTCCTTATACTTTCAAATTTGTTGCAATTGATTCCAAAAAGCTAACAAATAGGTCCTTGACCATAAAATTAATTATATAATGAAACTAAATGATACTTAAAACAAATAATTTTTGAAATAAATGAATAAATAAATAAAAATTATTATTTTTATTGAATAAAATATAAATTTTTTTTATTTTTTTATTTTTAAAAAATGACATTAAAAATAAATAAAAAATATAAAAAGCATGAATTTACAACTTAAGGTTTATATCGAGAAAATATCTAGAAAATAAACCGAACATAAATTGACATAAAATTACACAAAAAAATATTTTGTAGAGGAGAAATATTTATTAAAATAATTAATTAATTGAATTTAGCTCAATAATTAATTATTAATTTGCAAAAATATGAGGGCTATTAAAAAAATTTTTCTAAAGAACATGATCACATAAAAATTCAAACATCAATTCATCAATTTAACAAGTGATCAAGACAAGCTTGAGCCATCAATCATACCAAGTTCATGTTTAATAAAATTCAATCTTTCCTCATAAAGAGGCATGGTAAAGATTTCTGCTAATTGATTATTAGTATCAACAAAATCAAGAAAAATATCATTATTTTGCACATGATCACGCAAGAAATGATGTCTAATATCAATATGCTTAGTTCTAGAATGCTGAATGGGATTCTTACTAAGGTTTATAGCACTTGTATTATCACACTTAATTGGAATGTGATTAATATCAATGCCATAGTCCAAAAGTTGTTGTTTTTGCCATAGAACTTGGGTGTAACAACAACTAGTCGCTACATATTCTGCTTCAATAGTGGACAGGGCAATAGAAACTTATTTCTTACTAAACTAAGAAACTAAGCAATTTCCTAAAATTTGACAAGTTCCGAAAGTGCTTTTTTTATCTAGTAGGCTACCGGCAAAATCAGCATCAAAATAACTAATCAAGTCAAAAGAAGAACTCCTAGGACACCAAAGTCCTAAATGCAATGTACCACAAAGATATTTAAAAATTCTTTTGATAGCATTTAAATGAGACTCTCTAGGACTTGATTGAAATCTAGCACACAAGCAAGTAGCAAACATAATATTAGGTCTACTATTAGTTAAATAAAGAAGGGATCCGATCATACCTCTAAATTGCTTTTCATCAACTATTTTTCCATTCTCATCCTTATTGAGTTTGGTTGTGGTGCTCATTGGAGTTTTGCTTGATTTAGCTCCATCCATTCCAAAATTCTTGAGAATGTCCCTTGCATATTTGGTTTGATTAATGAAAATCCCATGTTTACATTGCTTGATTTGAAGTCCAAGAAAGAAATTGAGTTCTCCCATCATACTCATCTCAAATTCTCCTTGCATTAGCTTAGAAAATTCCTCACACAAGCAATGGTTAGTAGCACCAAAAATAATGTCATCAACATAAATTTGAACAATTAATAAATCATGCTAGGATTTCTTTATGAAAAGAGTTGTGTCAACCTTTCCTTTAGAGAAACCTTTCTCTAGTAAAAAGTTACTCAATCTTTCATACCAAGCTCTTGGAGCTTGTTTCAATCCATATAATGCTTGTGATAATTTAAAACCATGATTTGGAGATTCAGAATTTTCAAAACTTGGAGGTTGTTCAACATATACCTCCTCTTCAATAAAACCATTTAAAAATGAACTTTTAACATCCATCTGATAAAATTTAAAATCCATGTATGATGCAAATGCAAGTAACATCCTAATAGCTTCTAACCTTGCAATGGGGGCAAAGGTTTCATCATAATAAATTCCTTCCTCTTGATTATAACCTTCAGCTACTAGTCTAGCTTTGTTCCTAGTTATGACACCTTGTTCATTCATCTTATTTCTAAACACCCATTTGGTGCCAACAATAGGATGATGTTTAGGTCTAGGAACCAAGGTCCAAACCTTGTTTCCCTCAAATTGATTTAACTCTTCTTGCATAGCAAAGACCCAAAATTCATCACTAAAAGCATCATCAACATTTTTGGGTTCAATTTGAGAAACGAAAGCTAAATTAACAATAGACTTGAGTTTAGCTCTAGTAGTTACCCATTTTGTAGTGTTACCTATAATGAGGTCTTGAGGGTGAGCTTTCTTGAATTGCCAATCCTTTGGAAGTTCATCCTTCAAGGTAGGTTGAGGTATCTCATCATTTTCCTTCTTGCTTGGATCTTCAAGTTCCAAAGGCTTACTAGTATTTTCTTATTCTGTTTCCACAATCTCATTGTCATCTACAATCATCAACACTATAAACATCCTTTCTAGGATAAAGTGAGTTCGATTCATCAAATACCATATGCATTGACTCTTTAACTACTAGAGTTCTCTTATTAAAGACACTATATGCTTTGCTAGAAATGGAATAGCCTTGGAAAATTCCTTCATCGACTTTGGAATCAAATTTCCCAAGATTATCCTTGGTGTGCAATATAAAGCATTTGCATCCAAATACTCTTAGATATGAGATTTTGGGTTTTCTATTATTCCATAGCTCATAAGATGTTTTATTTAAAATTGGTCTTTTGAAAACTCAGTTTGAAATATAACAAGATGTGTTAACGGCTTCTGCCCTAAAGTATAGAGGAAAATTATACTCATGAAGCATTGTTCTAGCCATTTCCACAAGAGTTGTATTTTTCTTTTCAACTACCCCATTTTGTTGAGGAATTTTAGGAGATGAAAATGTATGAGAAATACCATTTTCATTACAATAGTTTTTGAAAAATTCATTTTCAAATTCAGTTCCATGATCACTTCTGAAATACAAAATCCTTTTTCTTTTTTAACTCTTTTTGAAAAATTTTCAAAAGCTTTAAATGCATCATTTTTATGAGCAAGAAAAAACACCCAAGTGTATCTAGAGTAGTCATCAACTAATACATAAGCATAGTGCATTCCACCAAGACTAGCAACTCTAGTTGGTCCAAACAAATCCATATGTATAAGTTCAAGTGGTCTAGAAGTGGACACTACATTTTTTTGTTTAAATGAAGACTTAGATTGTTTTCCCTTTTAACAAGCATCACAAGGTTTATCCTTAGTGAATTCAAGCTTAGGTAAACCAATCACAAGTTCATGTTTATAAAGACCATTTAAAAGCTCAAAATTTGCATGTCCTAACCTTCTATGCCATGTCCATGTGTCATGGGAAATTGACATTAAGCATTTTATGTCTTTGTTATCAATTTTATTCAAATCAATAACATAAACGCTATCTATGCTTTCACCATTAAAAATTACTTTGTCTTCATCAAGACTACTGACAAAGCAATTTTTAGGATAGAAAGTCACTTTATTTCCCATATCAAAATTGACTTATACTTAGCAAATTATGTTTAAGACCATCAATAAACAACACATGATGTATAGATAAGGATTGAGGATTACCTATTTCTCCAATGCCAATAATTTTTCCTTTTGCATTATCACCGAAGGTAACGTGTCCTCCATCCTTAGCATCAAGTTTATTGAATTGCTCTTTGTCTCTCATCATATGCCTTGAAAATCCACTATTGAAATACCACTTGCTTTTTGTTCTTACGGATTTCAAGAACACCTACATAAAATATTTTAAATGTTCTTTTGAACCTAAACCTTTCTTGGTCTAGGTTGGTTAGTTTTAAGATAATCCAAAGGAAGCAAGTTCATGTGCAGCTTTCTATAAAAGCACACGTTATTGGTATGCCCTTTGATCATGCAATATGAACATACAACATTTTTAAATTTATTTCTCCTAGAATTAAATGCTTTCCTAGTGTGTGCAGCATGCCTTTGGTGTTGTGTGTATCTCTTATTATTTTATGACATTGAGTGAGACATACATTGGAAATGGTGACGAGCATTTTGATAAGTTTGTGCAATATGTTTATGTGCATTGTGTTGTGCAACATACTTATTATAATTATGTCTAGTGTACATATAAGCATGCTTAGGTTGAGGTGCTCTAGATTGAGCCTTACCTCTTTGTGTTAATGAAGGGTTAATCTTATGAGACTTTGCATTGCTATTTAACATATGAGATTTTTTTGCTTAAATCTTATTAGAGGTTGAAGGAGTAGAATCATGTGAAGCTTTAACAAAAGTAATATATGATAAGGATGATGAAGACATTCCATTTTTATATCCAATTCCATGGGTATCTCCATGAAATTTTTAAGAGTCAAGAAGACTATCTAAAGTTTCTTTTCCTCTCTTAAATTTAACAATGAAATTTTTTAATTTTAAGACTTCTTTAGAAAGCTTATGATTTTCATCACTTGCTTTCTTAAGTTGGTCTTCCAAAGAATTAAAAGATTTAGCATCACTTACAAGTTTTTCATTTGATGCAACAAGTTTAGTAAAATCAATTTTTAAATATTCAAAATCCTTATTTAAGCTAGCTAACTCATGTTTATATTTTTTCTTCTAAGATAACAAACTTTTGTACTTAGCAAGAAATTTGCTCACAATAGAGCTCTTATCATCATCATCACAATCATAAAAGGAATAGTAAGAAGTGGATGATACCTCATTTTCATTTTCAATGGCCATGAAGCAAAAATTGGCAACTTCTTTTTGTTCCTCTTCCTCTTCGAATTTGAAGGAATCATCCCAAGTAGCTTTGAATGCCTTCTTCTTATCTTTTGCTCCCTTGCTCTTGAATTTGAGTTTGGGACATTCACTTCTAATGTGTCCCAGTTTCTTGCATTCATAGCAAGTAACCTCTTTTGTTTTCTTCCTCCCATCTCCTTCGAACTTCTTGTTGAAGTCCCTTATTCTTGGCAAATTTTTCTTTCTTAAGAACTTCTTAAAGTTCCTAGTGAGCATGGCAATGTCACCATCTTCATCACTAGAATCTTTTATGCTTTCCTCTTCATTATCTTCTTGAAGAGCTTTTAGAGCAATGCTCTTTTTCTTTTCTTCTTTCTCTTCTTGTTCTTCACCTCTTTGCTTCACGGTGAGCTCATGTGTTAAGAGCTTACTAATGAGCACATCGGTTGATAGAGTGGAGAGGTCTTGAGCTTCCTCAATTGAGGTAACACGAGATTCCCAATCCTTCTTAGGTAGGATTCTTAGAATCTTGTTGTTTACCTCTTCCTTGGAGAAATGCTTTCCAAGTTTCTTGAGGGTTGTGAGGAGAGCATTGAGATGGTTTGTCATCTCCGTAATTAATTCTTGAGGCTTCATTTTGAAGAGTTCATATTCATACATATGGAGTTAAACCTTCTTGCTTCTTACTTGAATGTTGCCTTTATAGTGATTCTCCAAGGTCTCCTACATTTCTTTAGCTGAAATGTAATGTTGAAGCTTGCCTCCTTCTTCTCTTGTCATGGAGGAGACTAGAGTAATCATAGCCTTTTTATTTTTATGATTTTCTTCCTTTTGATTAACACTCCATTGGCTTCTTGCAAGAGTAGTTACCACACCATCAATGATAGTTGTAGGTGGTTCCTAACCTCTTAGGACAATATCCCAAAGTTTGATAATCAAGATATAATTCCATTTTGAATTTCCAATGTGGATAGTCACTACCATCAAAGAATGATCTAAGAGAAGAGATGTTTTGTGATTCACTCCCCATGATCTTGTATTCTAGCAATGAAGTACCTAAAATTCAAGCTCTGATACCAATTGAAAGAGTCCTAGAGGGGGGGTGAATAGGACTATCAAATAAAAATAGGAAATTAAAGGAATTATTTGCAAGAAGTGAGTAAGAGTAGAGAAGGAAGAATGATGAACACAAATATTTAAGGAGTTCGGATTCACAAATAATCCTATGTATCCACCTAAATTATCCCTAAGTTAGGATTTTTTAGTCACCCACAATCTTATTAACAAGATTGAGAATACACAAGAGTTTTATGGCTCACTCTTATAACCTTACAATCTTGAGTTTTCAAGGCTCACTCAAAAACCAAATTCCCAAGTGTTTTAATGGTTAAACACTTAAACTAATTCCTTTAGAATAGAATCTCACTTCCTATTTTCTAAACCCAAAAAATAGAAGAATAAGAATGTTTATTCTAATCACTCATCAACTCTCACAAGAGTTATACACAAAGAATTTGTTTAAAAGAATGTTTTAGAGCTCAATTGAATGTTTAAGAAAATGATGAGTGATAAACAAGTTTTCTTAACCTTTCAATTGAATTATAAGTTATGTAATATAGAAAAAATTCAAAAATATAGTTTTTAGATGTATCAATCATGTCTCCAACATTTATAATTGATTTTGAATCAATTCTTGGACTTTTGGCAGCTTAAGGGCTGCTCACGAGTGCCTCATGAGTGAACAGTGCTCGTGAGGGGTGAAATTATAGCCATTGCATTCAAAAATTCCCATTAGAATGCTGTCAGGGGTCTGCTCATGAGAAGGTCACAAGTAAATAGCTCATGAGGAGCACTCGTGAGGGGTGCTACCAATTTTTGGCAAAAATGTACTTCAAAGGCTGCATTGAAGGACAACTTTTGACTACTTCAAAAGATGCTCATAAACTGGACTGAAGATGATCTATTCAATCAAAATGTTCTTCATAAAAGTTGTATATAATTGTCTTATCTTTCTATAAAATTTTTAATCACCTCATTTGCACATCTTTAGCTCAAGATATTGCTAAAATACCAAGAGCTATGCAAACTAAAATGCAAGCTGCATATGCTGACTTCGACTGAAGATTTCATACCCAAATGAACTTGGATTTTGATGAGAAAGCACAATTTGGAAATATTAAGATGTATAATTAAAAATTTAATAAGCTCATTTTCACATTTAAGAGCTCTAAATAAGTCAAAAGCCTTCTTCAATCTCAGAGGTTCAATCAGCCCAAAAAGTCACTATTCACCCAAAAGTGTATATGCTTGGTATATGTTTGGTATATAATTCCCTACACACTTAATTGAAATTATTAGTATAAAATTTTTTGTCAAAGTCCAAAATTAGGAGTTTGATCATGCAAATGGTCAACAGTTTAAAATTTTAATAACATAAACTTAATTAAAAGTAAAATCAAATATTTGTAAACATAGAGCCTTGGTTTAGTTTCACTATTCCAATTTAATCATGAACACATTATTAAACAAAAATCTTGAATTCAGTTAAGGATAATTACTCTAAAATACTTAAAGACTCTCTCAAGTTCAATTAAGCATGCAAGGATTAAAATCTAACCTACTCTCATCATTAATAATTTAATCCAAGCTCATTAAGATTTTTAGAAATTAATTTATCACAGTAATCTACTATCATGACTCCCCGAAGAGATCGCCTACTCTTTTGGTCAAGTGTTCTAAGTTCTAAGTGTCTTAATCTAATGTCTCGTTAGTGAATTCATCCATATACATGCAATCAAACATGCCTGGAATGATAACAAGATAAATATTACAATACAAAGAATTAACTGATATTCAAATCAAATATAAAAACTTGTGTTCAAATCATGTCATGGAATAGTTACTCCTAACCAAGACTCTAAAAGAAAAATTAACCACATATGGCTATGGTGAAATCCAAAAACATAACCAAGAAGACAAGAAGATGAAAACAGAAAATAAAAATAAGCTTTTAATCTTGCCTTCTTTAATTTTAGTCTAGCCATCCCCCTTTGATCTATGTGATTCCTTGTCCTTGTCAAAAGGGTGTTTTATTCCTTTATATAATGCTAGGGTACAAAAAGAATCCTCTTTGATCTCCAACTCTTTTTATCTTTAAAACAGGAAAATTTTCCCTTCGTGACACGGTTTTGAAGCATGACCATGCTTAATTCAAATCAATCTGTGAATTTACTCGGCACACTACATGGTTTCCAGTATGGTAAGTTTATTAGCCATCATAATTTTTAGTCAAAATCTTCACTCACATGGCATGGTTATGTCGTGACATTGTTATGTTGATATTGGCTTCTTTATGGCTCACACATGGCTTGGGCATCACTTGGTGCATGAATTCTCCTCATAAGCTTCTTCATCACATGACATGGTGCATGCCATGCCATATTAAAAACTTTATTTTTAGCTCAACTCTTTTTATTCATGGGCCCACACTAAGAAATAAAAGACAAAATCAATAAAAACTCAAATAAAACTTCTTAAATATACAATAAAGAATAAGAATCCTAATTAAATACTAACCTATAAAAATCTCCTAATTAAACCTCAAAACTATTTAAATTAATTTATTCCTTACTTAAAATTTATTAAGATTCAACTCTAAGACAAGTAAATAATAAACATATCCAATTCCTCCACATTAAAGCTTTGCTTATCTTCAAGCAAAAACCAAAATTTAAAAATATTAAACTCAAATCACAACTAAGACATAAAATCTTGATAACACTGAGATCAAAACATGTTTACTAAAGAAGATAGTTAGACAAAAACACAGTATATATGAATAATTTACTAGTTATAACCCAAGCACATAACCCTTTGAAATCAAGTTAGCATAAATCTAGAAAAGAAAACATTAAGTTCTACAGCTCTCTTTTATATGGTTGTGAATGCATTTTACGCTCCATTTCATAATTTTTTTTCTTTCTCTCTATTCAATTATTTCCACTCTAAGTAATCCCTTGCTATTCCTATATTACTAAGCATGGATACTATTGAGTGGCTTTTATGGATACTCATACCCTAATCAGGGCACTAGAGTAAATTCAGAGTGTATAAGGATTTAATTTTAAATATTTCTCCTGCTTAAAGATGAGAGAGTTTTTTTTATTCAAAATGCAATACTTCCTAAAATCATGCACAATTTTAATTGCCAGGATCATGCTTAGATTATAAGAACTAAATTACCATCCATAAAGACTATATATAACTATCTTAATTGATAAACCATATGATAGTTTAGTATTTCAATCAAGAGATAACCTTATACACTAATATATTCCTAAGTGTGATAGAGTATTGAAAGAAAATTTTAAAAAAATGCTCATGACAAACATATCATTAATATAAGGAAATAAGTTAAAAATTAATAAACCCTAAATAGTCTTTGGAAAAAAAATTTATCTGACAAACGAATCAATTGAAGCACCTCCCCCCCCCCCCATACTATCCATGGCATTTTCCTCAATGACAACAAAAATATAAAAGATAAAAGGAACATCAAAAACCAAAAAGTAAGAGAAAGGGTACTGCCCTGAAATTGTGCATTCGTCCAATAGATAGCAGAAGGCAGAAAACTAATAAAGAGGAATAGAAAATTGATAACAATAAAAAAACATACATAATATCTGAAAATAAAATAGAAAAAAAAGAAGAAAATCATAAAACATAAAATATAATGATAAACTAAAAGCAACATCAATCATCCATAAGAGCATAATCATCCAGGGTAACTCTAGTGTCATCCAACAAATCATTATCTTTAGGAAGCTCCTCAGTAGCAGTAGCGGAGGTGGAACTAGGAAAGCCACGTAGTGGAGGAAGAGGTATGCCTTAAGCCTGACATAAGCTTGAAAAACCATCAATAACCCAGTGCAGAAGCTCCATGTGATATTGAAGAGTAGCCTTAAAATGTGGAGGATAGGAATATGATGAAGGCCCGACAGTGTGAGAAACTTGTGGAGGTGGAGGTGCTTGGGTGTGTGTTTTCTGTGGCTCATCAGCACCCAACTCAATTGGATTAAGAATTAGAACATATCAACCATCCCTAACTGTGACCACCTTAATCCTTTTCATGACATTGATATTAAAGGGCAATGTGGTGCTAAGCTGAGTCAAGTTCATAGGGGAATAAAAAACCTATAGATTCCTAGTAAGCCTAGTGATATATAAATCCCCACATAAGGCTCCCTTCAATTTTCTTGAAACACCATCCATATAGAGAGCAAAACTATATCCCAAATAAGGCACTATACCCTTAAAAAAAATGTAAATAAAATAAATCTCTAAGTGTGACACATCTAGTACTCTCCCTTTAATCATAAATAGTGCTAGCTATTAAGCGCTTTAAGTAACACAATTTAGGGCAGGCTATATTAATACTCTTGCTAATCCTAGGATCATAGGTTTATTAGGCGACTCCTACATGTATAATCTCCCTCTAAAACTGATGATAGTTTATAGGTTCAAGAATATTTTATGCATTATCAAGCACACCACTAGTAACAAATAAAGCATCATAAAAACCATAATGCATAGCAAATTCATTCAAGGAAAAGGAGAATCATTTTCCCCCTAATTGGAATAGCACCACATTTTTCTTAGTAAAGTCAATAGGATTACTGGGGTTAAATAAGAAAGTGGATAAGAGCTCTAAAAATAACTCATAAAAAATAGGCTCCTTAATTCTCACAAAATTCTCCAATTTGGAGTTATCAATCATGCCTAAGACTGATTCATTCAACCCTACAGTAGCAAGATCCCCTAACATAATGTGATATGAAGGATGGATTAGAAGGGGAAACAAAGTAGCACATGTTTTTTTTTAAATCAGGACTGGTAAAATAAATAAGGGGGAGAGACATACCAGATTGGCTTCCCTAATTATGGCATAAGGAAGTTAGAGTGGTGGGTGGTGGCACACTCGTACGAGAAGGGTGAGAGGGTGGAGGGGAAGATGTGGTACGGGTCTACTTCTTGGATGATGATGGTGATTTCCCAAATGCTTTTGATTTTCCCATGTGTAGAGAATAAAAAGGAAAACAAAGAAGTGTGGTTTTTAGAAGGAAGAAATAAGAAAGAAAAGTGGTTAATGAAGTTAAGGAGGAGAAGACAAGGAAGAAATATTGGGAGAGAATGGTGTAGGAGAAGGAGAGAAGTAAAAAGAATGGAATGGGGCTAGGTTTAGAGAAGCGGGTGTTTATATAGAGGGATTGGTACACAGTTTAGGAAAATCATGTTGGGGAGTGTGATTTAGGGAAGTGAATGGCACGACTTCCCATGGTGTGATGGGAGACTATGCAATATCGGGCATAACACGACATGGAGATGTCATGTTACACTCTAGAATAAAAGGGGAAGATGTGACAAAGCATGCAAGGATGTCATGTTAGGATGGTCATGACATGGCATAATGTCGTGCTTCCATGTTGTGTGATAATGGTCTTGACATGGTATAGTGAAGGTATTGGCACGGCATGGAGATGTCGTGTTAGCATGGGTTGACATGGTATGGAGAAGGTTGATAACATGACATGCAAACCGTGTTAGGTGCTCCATGGTTGATGAGTGACACAGCATAGTGATGTCATGATGTCATGTCATGTGACAGTCTAGAAGATAATTAGGAATGTAGCACGATATAGATATGTTGTGTAATAAAGCCATGACACAACCTGTAACTTATAGAGTTTTAGACACAGTATGGATATGTCGTGCTAATATGTTGTGTAATGTGCATATAAATTTATCAATTTAAGTTTAAGTGGTGAACCTAGACATAGTTTATTACACGACCGTCCATTACCCCATGTGATAATGCAAACTTGCTCCTTAAAGTAGTAGCTCTTTATGACAATTGTATTCTTGATCCTATGGAAGAAGTGAAGTAATTTAATTAACAAGTAAACACACAAAGGAGAGAAAAGACTAAAAAATGAGAGTTAAAAAGAAAAATGATTACATTGCCTCCCAATTAGTGTTATTTTAAGGTCTTTAGCTTAACCATTCTATGATGAGCTCAAACTGGACCCATAAGTGTATAAGAGACACTCTTTAAACTGGCTTCCTTTGTGTAGTAAGGCTTGAGATGTTGCCCATTGACTTTGAACATTTTGTTTGCCCTATGTGAAAGCTCAACTGCTTCATAAAGGAAGACTTGCATGATTCTAAAAGGTCCAGACCATTAAGACTTGAGTTTCCCTAGAAATAGCTTTAGTCTAGAGTTGAATAGCAATACCAAATCTCCTTCTTAAAACTCATTCTTCTGCAAATGTTTATCATGCCACCTTTTTGTTCTTTCCTTATAAATTTTAGCATTCTCATAGGCATCCATGTGAAACTCTTTAAGTTCATTCAACTGAAGGAGCCTCTGTGCACCAACCTTTGCTAAATAAAAATTTAAAAACCTTATAGCCCATAATGCTTTATGTTCTAATTCAACTGGGAGATGACATGATTTCCCAAAAACCAATCTAAATAGTGAAGTCCCAATTAGAGTTTCGAAGGCTATTTGGTATGCCCATAGTGAATAATCGAAATGAATAGACCAATCCTTTCTTAAGGCATTGACTGTCTTTTTTAGTATAGTCTTCATTTCTTTGTTTAAGATTTCCACCTATCCATTGGTTTGAGGGTGGTATGTTGTAGCCACTTTATGCTTGACCCCATATTTTGCTACAAGGGATTCAAATTAACAATTACATAAGTGACAATGCCATTGCTAATTATAGATCTAGGAGTGCCAAAGTGAGTAAATATATTCCTCCTGTGGAACTTAGTGACCACTTTAGCATCATTGGTTGATTAAGTAATTGCTTTCACCCATTTGGACACATAATTAAGCCCAACCAATATATATTTATTTCCATAGGACTATAAAATTAATACCCCACACATCAAATAATTCAATCTTAATAATATTTGTGAGGGGCATTTCATTCCATCTGCTAATGTTGCATGTTCGTTGAGAACCATCAAACCTGAGTACAAATTGCCTTGCATCTTTAAAGAGAGATGGCAAGTAGAATCTGCTATAAAGTACCTTTACTACTATTTTGATAGAGCTTTCATGTCCCCCAAACTCAAGCGAATGGAAATGAGTGAGTTCTTTTGAAATTTCTTCGCCTGGAATACACCTTCAAAATAATCCATCCTACACCTCTTATATAAATAGGACTCATCCCAAAAGTATTGCCAAAAGTCCTAAAAGAATTTTTTCTTTTGATGGTAATCAATTTCTGATAGAAGAACACCACATGCAAGGTAATTCATAAAATCTGCATACCATAGGACTATAGGATGCTTTGCTGGACTCTCATGAGTTGTTCTCTTTAAAATTTATTTGAGATTGGGAGAGAATCTAGATTAGCACTTCGCTTAAGGCAAGAAAAGTGATCAACAGCTAAATTCTAGATTCCTTTACAGTCTCAAATCTCCAAGTCAAATTCTTATAAAAGAAGGATATAATGAATGAGTCTTGGTTCATCATCCTTATTTGCTAGGAGGTACTTAAGGGCTAAATAGTCGGTGTAGACAATCACTTTACTTCCTACTAAATATGAACAAAATTTGTCCATATAATGTATCATTGCTAGAAGTTCCTTCTCATTTGTTATTGTATAATTTATTTAAGCTTCATCGAGAGTGTGGCTTATATAGTATATGGCATAGGCTTGTTGTCTCTTTATTGCCCTAAGACAGCTCTTACTGCATAGTCACTAGCATCACACATGATTTTAAAAGGAAGGTTCTAGTATAGTGGTTGTAGGACAGGTGCTAAAACAAGTGCTTCTTTTAACCTGTGGAAAGCATAAAGACATTCATCGGTAAATTTGAACGGAATGTCATTGGCAAGCAAATTAGTCAAAGGTTTAGCAATTTTGGAAAAATATTTGATGAAGCGCCGATAGAACCTGGCGTGTCCCAAAAAACTCCGTATTCCCTTAATACAGGTAGGGGGTGGAAGCTTCTCTATTACTTCAATTTTTTCCCTGTTGACTTCAATGCCATTATTAAACACAATGTGCCTGAGCACCACCCCTTTAGTCACTATAAAGTGACACTTTTCCTAATTCAACATAAGGTTAGTGTCTTTACATCTCTGCAACACTTTAGAGAGATTATCAACATAATCATCAAAAGAAGAACTGTATAGAGAGAAATCATCCATAGAAACCTCCATAGTGTCCTCAATAAAATTAGAAAAGATAGACATCATGCATCGTTGGAAAGTAGTGGGAGCATTACACAGCCCGAAAGGCATTCTTCTATATGCATATGTTTCATAAGGACATGTGAATGCAGTTTTCTATTCATCATCATGGTGCATAGGAATTTGAAAGAAACTAGCGTGTCCATCCAAGTAATAGAAAAATGAATGATTAGCTAACCTTTTTAAAAGTTTTTCAATGAATGGTAGAGGGAAGTGATCTTTCCTAATGGCCTTATTTAATTTTCTATAGTCAATGCACATGTGCCAACCTATGATAGTCCTAGTTGGAATCAACTCATTTTTCTCATTTTTCATTACTATTAGACCTCCTTTCTTACATAAATTGGACTAACCTACTACTTTCTAAGATAAGATAGATAATCCCTGCATTAAGAAACTTCACAATCCCTTTCTTAACTGCCTCTTTCATGTTAGGGTTTAACCTTTGGTGATTTTCTATGGTAGGTTTAGCATCATTTTCCATGTGAATCCTATGCATGTATATTGAAGCACTAATCCCCTTTAGGTCATATATGGTATAACCTATAATCTTCCTGTGAGGTCTAACTCTCCTAAGTAATTTTTCTACTTATTCATTAGTTAACTTCGCATTCACAATGATAGGATATCTAGAGTTAGGGCCAAGAAAAGCAGACCTTAAAGATGAAGGAAGAGCTTTTAGGGGGTAAGGGCTTATACCTAGTTGATTTATGTTTATTCAATGTTGGACTTGCACTAAGGTAGTATTCATACATTTCCACCTCTTCATCAATGTCATCCTTTGTAACATCATGGATTAAGCATGCTTCTAGGGGGTCATGGGTGAGTTGCTTTTCAAAGGTCTTTTGCACACATATTTTTATCACATCTACTCTAAAATAGGATCCCATCATTAAGGATTGTTTTGCCATTTTAAAAACATTAAACTCCGCCTTATTATCTCTAATTTCCAGAAAAATCTTTCCTCTCTTAACATTAATGATTGCTCCCATTGTGGCTAGGAATGGTCATCCTAGTATGATTGGAATGTGGCGATCCTCCTCTATTTCTAGGATGGTGAAATCTCTTAGTACATAATAGTCTCCAACTTTGACCAGAACATCTTCCAAAATTCTATAAGGGTAGATGATATATCTATCTACGAGTTATAGCAACACTGTCATTGGTTGTGACTTACCGATGTTGAGTCATCTACAAAAGGATAGAGGAATTATACTCACACTTACACCAAGATCACATAGAGATTTACTTAGAAATTCATTTCCAATGGTACAAGGGATAATGATGCTCCTTGGATCTTTAAGCTTTTGGGGAAGCTTATTTTGAATGACAGCACTAGATTCCTCATGGATAGGAATGGTCTCATAATCCTCCTATTTTCTCTTATATGAGATGATGTCTTTTAAGAATTTGGAGTATGCAAGCATGCCATT
The DNA here is from genome assembly GCA_947683625.1 of Mallotus nudiflorus. Classification (NCBI taxonomy): domain Eukaryota; kingdom Viridiplantae; phylum Streptophyta; class Magnoliopsida; order Malpighiales; family Euphorbiaceae; genus Mallotus; species Mallotus nudiflorus. The sequence continues at coordinate 1,055,100 of CANTUR010000187.1, read as the reverse complement.
AATCACATCCAGGAGAGGTATATTAAGTTTCAACTGCTAAAATGACTTTATAAACTTCATAAACTGCCTGTTTAACTTAGATTTTTATTGCCTTTATGGAAACGGTTGTGGTAGTACCAAGGGTGGTGAGTCCATTCTTGTTATGTAAATGCACATTCTTCTCCTCTTTGGTGTTATAAGCAGTTTTTGCAACATTATTCTTAGTTTATTTCAAGAAATTACTTAATGCTTCTAAGTGTGACCACTTTAGCCTATTCTCTAGGATTTTAAGGTTGATTGGGAAACATTCCACTCTACCTTGAACTTGAAGCTTGTGATGCAATTTGGTTTTCTAACATCTTGTTCTGGGCAAAAAGTTATCCCACTTAAGATGTAAGATTCTTTATTACTTCCTTTTTCTACTCTTAGTCTTTTTAGTACCTCTCTTAATCTTTTAAGAATTTCTCCATCATCACTTCAAGTTTAGACTTTGGTTTTCTTTATTGAGGGAAGGCATTATTCTATTGAAATCCAGGAGGCAGTTATTTTGAACCCTAGATAGGTATTTTGTACCCCTTCTTGGTTAAACTATGAAAAGTTTGGATGGTTATGCCAACCTGGGTTGTAGGTGTTAGAAAAGGGATTCCTTTGATTCTTTTGGAAATTATTAAGTGCATTTAACTGCTCAATAAAGGAATCTTGAGAAAAACCTCCCTAACACTCTAGGGTTAAATGTCCTCTTCCATAATTCTCACAGGAATAGACAGCCATGGGATTTTAGCCTTTAATGGATGCCTCCAATTTCATGGTAAGAAAATGAATCTTCATATTAAGGAGATTCCAACTATCCACTTTATGCATTCCTACCACATTCTTTAGTGCGCTTCTCTTGCCATGCCATTGGTAGTTGTTAGATGACATAGTATCAAGAAGATTATAGGCATCATCAAACGTCTTACTCATGAATGAGCCTTGGGAAGTTGCATCAATAGTGATCCTCATTGGCTCTGTTAAGCCTTGGTAAAAGGTTTAAATAAGCAACCACTGTAGAACCCCATGGTGAGGACATTATCTTTATAAATCTTTTAAAAGTTCTCAAGCCTTATAAAAAGATTCGCCACCACATTGAGTAAAGTTTATGATCTCTTATTTGAACGTTATTATTTTTCCTAGTGGAAAATACTTGCCCAAGAATGTCTTTAACAACATATCCCATGAAGTGATCGACTGCGATGCTAAAGAGTGTAGCTATAACTTAGCTATATTCCTCAAAGAGAAAAGGAATAACCGAAGCTTTATTTCATCAGGACTAACCCCATTCATCTTGAATGTATCACAAATCTCCAAAAACTGAGCTAGATGGGCATTAGGATCCTCGCTTAGAAGACCTCCAAACTGAAATTGTGAGATCATTTGGATTATTACTGGTTTGATCTCAAATGTGTTGTTATCGATAGTTGGCCTGACAATACTATTATGGGTATCTCTTGGATTATGCATTATGTACTTTTGAAGAGCGTGATTCCTACCTAGTGGCAATGGTACTTCATCTTTAGTCGTCTTTTACTTGTCTTTCTCACTTTTTTCCTTTTAATATTTTTTACACAACTTCTTGATTTCAGGGTTGATCTTCTCTAAGTTCGTCCCCATGGATTGAGTGTTCTTAAACCATTAAATGTTACCTAAAAAATCAATTAGCAAATTAAATTAAAACTAAAAAGAGAATATTAGTCTAAGAAAAGTAAAAATAAAATTAAAATCAATATTGTCAGTCCCCAGCAATGACGCCAAAAACTTATTGCATTTTAAACCCGTAAGCACACAGTTGTGGTTGCAATAGATAGATATCGTTCCCTCAAGGACTATATATTGATTACTTACCTATAATCTTAACTAGTAAATTGAGTAATTTAGCAAGGTTTAAAATTTTAATAACATAAACTTAATTAAAAGTAAAATCAAATATTTGTAAACATAGAGTCCAGGTTTAGTTTTACTATTCCAATCCAATCATTAAAACATTATCAAACAGAAATCTTGAATTCAGTTAAGGGTAATTGCTCTAAAATACTTAAAGACGCTCTCAAGTTCAATTAAGTATGCAAGGATTAAAATCTAACCTACTCTCATGGTTAATAATTTAATCCAAGCTCATTAAGATTTTTAGCAATTAATTTGTCACAGTAATCTACTATTGTGACTCCCCGAAGAGCTCGCCTACTCTCGTGGCCAAGTGTTCTAAGTGTCTTAAGCTAATGGATTCCCTTAACTCTCGTTGGTGAATTCATCCATAAACATGCAATAAAACATGCCTAGAATGATAATAAGATAAATATTACAACATAAAGAATTAACTGAAATTCAAATCAAATATAAAAACTTGTGTGCAAATCATGTCATGAAATAGCTACTCCTAACCAAGACTTTGAAAGAAAACTTAGCCACGCATGGCTATGGTGAAGTCCAAAAATATAACTACGAAGATAAGAAGATGAAAATATAAAATAAAAAAAATTTCTTAGTCTTGTCTTTTTTAAATTCAGTCTAGCCACCCCCTTTTGATCTTTATGACTCTCTGCCCTTGTCAAAAGGGTGTTTTATTCCTTTATATAATGCTAGGGTACAAAAAGAATCCTTTTTGATCTCCAACTCTTCTTATTTTCAAAATAGGAAATTTTTTCCTTCATGACATGGTTTTAAAGCATGGTTGTGCTTAATTCAAATCAATCAGCGAATTCACTCGACACATTACACAGTTTCTAGCACGGGCAAGTTTATTAGTCGTGCATCATTCTGAGTCAAAATCTTCACTCACACGGCTTGGTGATGCCTTGACATTGTTGTGTTAATATTGGCTTCTTCATGGCTCACACATGGCTTGGGCATGGCTTGGTGCATGTCTTCTCCTTATAAGCTTCTTCATCACACGACATGGTGCAAATCATGCTATATCAAAAACTTTATATTTAGCTTAACTCTTTTTATTCCTGGGCCCACACTAAGACATAAAAGACAAAATCAATTAAAACTCAAATAAAACTTCTTAAATATACAATAAAGAATAAGAATCCTAATTAAATACTAACTTATAAAAATCTCCTAATTAAACCCAAAAACTATTTAAATTAATTTATTCCTTATTTCAAATTTATTAAAATTTAACTCTAAGACACGTAAATAATAAACATATCATTTACCGTTAGATAACATAAGTAAAATTTACAGTTGCTAAAGTATCTTTTGAGAATAGACACTTGTTTAGAGACATCATTTTATTGTTTAAGTTCTCTTTATATTCATGTTCTTGTTTTTTTAGAATAATTAAATTCAGATTTTTCAATGTTTTTTCTTTTAATTTAATTTAACTTAGATTTTACTACCATAAATTATATGAATTTTATTTATTTTATATGTTTGTATTTTTATAGCTAAAAAAATTTAGAATACTATTTATTTATTATGCATTTATATTATTTTAGAGAAATAAAATATATGTGCTACTTTTTTTATATATTATATATTTAATTTTATTATGTAAAACATGCTAAAATTGTATGGCTATTTCATTTTGATATAATAATGAAATTCATTAATAAGTGTACTAATGTCATTTATACTTAAATTTACTTATTCCTCGTAGCAATGCTTAAAATAGTATAGTAATTTTAAATCATAAACCAAAATATGGAATAGTAATTATTTAGGAACAGTTATTCTAGAAATACCTATTCTATTATTTAAGAATCATAATTCTATTCCACATATATTTCATTCCATAAACTAAACATGCCTACATAAAAAAAAATCCCAATTTCAAATAATTGCGTTCAATTCCAAATTCTAGTTTAGCACAAGAACACTAGCAAGCAAGAATTATTAACTACAAAAATTAAATGGCACGTTAAGCTTAATAATTTATCAAAATTAAAATAAACCAAAAATAAAATGAAATAAAAAGTTTACTCTTAGCAGCTTCCTTCTTGAACAAAGACTTGAGCTTGCGTTTTCTTTTCAGAACTGACGAAAGATTATTCTGGGCAAACTTCCTCGCCTTCTTCCCAAGCTTCCCCATTTCTAAGCAATTGGAGTTACTCTTCTGCTTCGTCTTCAATTGGTTGAATATTTATAAAAAAAAAAAATAATCAATTGCATCAGGGATCATTGTCCTCCTTATTTGCTTTAGTGCCTTCCCTTCCTCTATCTGCAATTTCCAATTTCAGTATATTAGCCAATTTCAGCGAGACAACATAAAAAGAATGAAAAAAGAAAAATCTCCATTTTTGTACCATTCTTGGAGCTTGACTCTCATCAAGGACGCTAGTTGAGGTGCATTTCCTCGACAAATTAGCAGAAAGCTCGCATTATTGTCACTCATATCCTTCGAAAACCTGATTCATCTCTCCCTCGCTTTCTCAGCCTTCAAAAAAATGGATCACATCAATAATTCACCATTAAACGCCTTCTTCTTCTTCTTTTTTTCACGTATAAAAATGCACAGCAAGCAACGAGAGGAAACGCAACTATCATGAAAGCATTCTGTAACGGCTTGACTACAGGTTTGGGAATTAAGTATGGGCAAGCAGCAGCTGCAGCAAACAACACCACCGAGCAGCAGCATAGCTGCAAATTATCACTAAACGAATCAGCTAGGTCAATCCATTTTACCGCTTTCGCCAAGGTAATAACAGCTCTCTGTTCTACGGTTAGCTCCTCAACATCTCCCCCATGGCCGTGATGGTGATGATCATGGTGGTGATGGTGGTGGTGGTGGTTTTGCTTGTGGTTGTGGGGGTGATACACTGCTACAAAGTTTAGCTCTTCTTATTTTTTTCAAATCTGAATCATGTGAAAGCAAAGTATATCAAAGCCCTAGAGAAAAAAACCCTTGTGATTCGATTTCAAGAATAAAAAAAAAAAAACAAATAAAAGAATGCCTCAAATCAGAGTGATTGTTGTTGGTCGTTGTCTCTAAAATCAAAGGATAAGATTATGAGATGACGAAAGAAAGAACCAAAGACAGAATGTGAGTGGAGAGCGGCTCTGGTAGAGGGTGGTGGCTGCAACATGAGAAGAAAACCTAAATGATAAAAAGCAACCAAGTTAAGAATATAGGAGCTTCTTTACTACACTAAGTGTATTCCATCTTAGGGTACACATCAACCAAATAATTTACACTTAGTTATTGAAAATGAAACACATGTCTCTTTGTTATAAATCTCGCTATTTTGTGTAATATACCTAGTGTAGGCAATAATTTTCCAAGAATATGTAGGGTTGAAGTGTGGACACAAAAACTATTCTAGGATTTGTTGGAGCACACATCAAAACTATGTAGTTTTGGGATAATAGTACATAGTTTTGATAATTTTATAATTATATAGTTTTATATTAAAATTGTGTAATTTGTAATTATATTGAATAATTGAAATTATATTAATTTAATATTTAATGAGTTTACTCATAAATTAATGACAAATTATAATTAAAATTATATTTACTTAATAATTTAAGTTATATATATGTATATCTAATATTAAATGAATGTATTTATGAGTTAATTTAAGAATTATAATTAAAATTATATATATTTAACATTAATGCTTCATAAAAGTTTCAATAATTGTAAGAAAAAATTAATTATAAAAATTTTAAAAATATAATATTAATATGTAAACTAAAATGTTTTAAAAAAATAAACAATAGTTTAAAATTTGATAAAAAAAATTATTGAATAAATTAGCTACGGAATTGAATTTCCGTCGTCAAATTAGTGACGGAATGCAATTAGCAACGGATTTTGAATTCCATCGCTTTTTGTTTAGAATTTAATCTATTAATTTTACAAAAATTAATGAATTCTATCAAATGTTGTATAATAATTTCAATATAAGATATTTTTAAATTGAATTTTAAAAGCTTCATTGATTGTAAGAAAAAGATAATTATAAAAATTTGAGAAAAATAATATTAATATGTAAACTATAATATTTTTAAAAATAAAATGAATTAAATGAACAATTTATTAGATTATTATTGAATCAAACCAAAATTTAAAAAAAAAAAGAATATAAATGGTTTAAAATTTCTTTAAAAAAATATTGAATAACGACATAATGTAATTTCTATCAGTAATTTAGTAACGGAATCATATAGCAACGTAATTACATTTCTTCTGTCGCTAAAAGGCGACGGAATGACTATTTATTTATTATGTCACTAAATTGTTATTTTCTTGCAGTGTTTATGTTTCTTTTTTTTTTTTATGTTTTTACTAGACGGTAATTGATTTTGTAAGATATAGAAAAATGGGTGAATAGCAAGATTTCATGCACGTTAATGTTAAATCAATCTCTCAAGACAATTCTTCTAACAATTGCCCAAGAAAAATACTTAGTAATAACTCTATTAATATGTTAACTTATGTAGTTCAAAGTTTGCAGCATGCGCATTTTGGCAGAAAAACACAAATGAAGAAGATTACGTTTTAAGTTTCTTTTTAATAATGAAATTTTAAATATATAACTATTTCTAGCTAGTTTTTTTGGATATTTGAAAGTTTATGTTTTATGTGTAACCCCCAAAACAAATCAAGCATATAGTAATTTAATAATATAATTATTGAAAAATGTATGCTTTATACAGTATAAAAGTTTTTATTACCCCCTATACATTTGTACATAATACCAACTCAATAACTTATGCCATATTTTTATTTTATATTAGTATTTCAAATAAATTACTTATGTTTACATGCCAATAAAAATTTGCTATTACAAACACCGACCGATCCAGGTGGGGAAGTGGCTATACACAAACAGAAAACATTACTTATCACTCCAACTTTTTTAAAAATGTATCTTTACTGCCTCCAACTTTTTTTAAATTACTGAAATTAAAAAATTATTAAATGGGTAAAATTATTTACAATTAATTATATATTAATTAATTCTTTAGAATATATATATATATATGAAAAGTATTTTATACTTATATTTTTAGTATTAAAAATAATATAATCAAATGCAATAAAATTATACAATAATACACTTCCAGTACTTATGTTTTAATTTAACTATATATATTATTATTTTAATTCAACATATCATGAGCAGGCCGCTTTAGGACAAATAGTAAAATATTTTATCACGGGAATAAAGCATTTTGTTGCAGATAAGGGTTCGATCCTTCAACCTAGACTAGTTATTCAAAAAAAAACTCAAAATATTACTTAAGTAAAAATAACTCATCCAAACTTATTCCAACATTATTGATTTAACATCTTTTTTATTTCTTTTATAATCAAATATTAAATATAAGATAGCTAGCTAGTTTTATTTATTTACTTATTTATCTGTTTACTTACTTACTTACGGAAGCTAGGTTGATTCTAATTCATAAGATAATTGAATGGAATTAAATTAATGTTTAATTTGTATGAGTACTATTACTGCAGTAAACTGTGACGCTCCAGACATCAAAATGTTGTTCACTTGTAGTTTTGCAATGTCTCTTTCAATTTAATTATCGTCACTCGATGCATAATCCACCATGCAAATTGGCGAAGTCTCGTGTGAAATTCCATTCATCCATGCTAATTGGCAAAGTCCCATGCAAATTCCATTCAGTAGAAGTCATTTCTTTTTGCTGGAACACATAAATCACACTATCTTCGTATATCTTTACCTCTATTCACAACTATAAATATCAAATATTTGTTTAGCAACTCGTTAATAGATTTTTCTGTGTGTCAATACTCCATATATAATATGAAGGCCTGAATAATTAAGTTTTAAAAAGATATATATTAATTATTTAAGACATTTGAGGAAACTAAATTATATATAAAATAAGATAAACTTTTACAGAGTAAAATAAATAGAAAATAATGTTTAGATGAAAAAGTAAAACTCTACCACTCACATAACTCGCACCTCCTTCATCTGAGTGGTCAATGGTTGACAAGTAAAATGATCACTTGCAGAGATTGTGATGATGTAGTAAAGTGATCAAATTGTTGAAAAATAAAATTACAAATTGTGATTTGGAGAGATTTGTGACTATGTTACCAATTGCCAATTTGTGACTATGTTGAGACAAATAAAAGAGGAAATGTGAATGCAAAGGAACTGGAAGGTTCAAATCAATTGTATTACTAGAGAGGCTAATCATGCTGTTGACTTCATGTCATATGCTGCCTGCCCACACTTTGTTGAACGCTAAACACTCAAACAATTTTTATTAAACTCTCTCAAACTCTCAAAAATATTTTTTAAAAAATATATATTTTTCAACTCTTATAACTCAAACTTTTATATTTTTATTGTTTTTGCTTGATACTTACAATGTAGGGAAGAGAGCGTATTTATACTAAACCCAAATTAATACAGACTACTTAATATGCTCATAAATAAATTAATACAAAATGTTTAAAGCTACACACATTATATCCAACACCTAACACTCTACTAAAACATACAAGTGAAAAGACAACTTTACATTATCTTAATCATCATTCCTCTATTTTAGTTTTAGTTACAACTTTTCTTCTTTTGATTAAAACTGTTGAGTAAGGAAATATTTTAATTGTATATATTATGAAGTAAATATTTGTATACAAGTAGGAATAAAATCTTTATTTCATTTATAATGTTATTCTATTCCTAATTGGGATGTGATTATGATTCCTATATGTATATATAAGGGTTATAACCTCTTTTATGAATATATGAAAAAATATTTCCCTTGAATTTTCTCTATTTTTCTCTAAATTTTATTATTTATGGTATCAGAGCATATCCATTGATATTGAATTTTTTGTTTTATTGAATCCTTGAAATCATATTTTTCGTTCTCTTATCCTTTGAATCTTCAAAACCATGAGCACTGAAAATAAATCTATCGTATCTCATAGAATACCCAATTTTATTCAAACCCTTTAAGATAATTCTCCTTTTCCTACAGGAATTATTCTTGATGATACGAACTATCCTCTATGGTCACAACCCATGGAGATATGAATTGAAGCCAGAAATAAATCTGACTTTATTAATAGCACTATGCCAAAGCCACCAGCATTGGGATAAAGCTTTTAGAGACTTGACTTCTTGATAATAATTGAGTCAAAAGTTGATTGATTCTTTGAGTCCGACATTGATGCAGAGATTCATCCGCCTTCCAACAGCAAAGGAGATATGGGATGCTATCTCAAAAACCTACTATGATGGTTCTGATGAAACTCAATTGTTTAAATTAAACCAAAAATATTCACAACACATTAGAATGGTAAGTCATTACCTACATATTATAATGAATTGGTTAGAATATTTCAGGAAATTGATGCCCAAACATGTACATAATGGGAGGATGTTAAGAAAGTAGTATCACTCCATAAACATATTACCCAACTTCGAACATATATTTTCCTAGTTGGGCTTGATTTGGAATTTAATTATGCTCATAGTGAAAGGATCCACCTCTTGATCTCAAGTCTAGTTATGAATATGTACAGAGGGATCACAACTAGCATCATATAATGGAAAAGCTAAAGATTCTGTCGGACCATGCTATACTTGTACTAGCTAAGAATCATCCCCAGTTCAAAGGGAAACTACCAAGTAAGTCCATCACATACACCTGTCCTCATTGTGGCGAAGTTGGACACTCTAAGAAATGGTACTATGAAATTTTTGGATATCTGAAATGGTGGGATTTTAATAAAAAGCCTTGTGAGAAGCTCAAAAAAGCTGCAATTGCCACCTCTAGTGAGACTAAACCAAGTGGTGATCTTGATGCAATATTATGTATGATAAATCTTACTCAAAATAATACATGAATTATTGATACAGGTGCTACTAATCATATGACAAACTCCAGTCACCATCTTACATCCATCCGCCCATTAATCCATTAAAATATTTTGACTGCTAATTGAGGCATAGCACTAGTCACTCATGAAGGATTAATATCTAACTTTGACTCTCTTAATCTAGATAATGTTCTTATTGTTCCATCTCTTTTTTGTAATCTAATATTTATTGGCCAAATCACTGAAACCTAGAATTGCACTGTTAAATTTTGGCTTGATTATTGTGTATTTTAAGATAGTGCAACGCACTGGATTCTTGGCTCTAGTATTAAACATGGAAAGTTGTACTATCTTGATTTTCATGGTGATCCAATTCAGAAGCCAACTCAAGTTAATAGGGTTAGTAGAAGTTGCTTGGCCAAAGACCAAGTTAACGTATGGCATCATCATCTTAGTCATCTTTTTTTTCATTATCTTAAACAAATAAAACTAGAATTATTTTTGAATACCACAGAATCAGAATTCAAGTGTGATATTTATGAATTACCAAAAAACCACTGAATCTCTTATGTACCAAGTTATAATAAAAATTCAATTCCATTTATGAGTATTCATTTTGATATATTGGGACCTGCTCGAATTCCTACTCTATTTGGTGCTCAATATTATGTAATGTTTATTAATGAGTGTACCCGGATGACTTTGGCATCACTAATTTTAAATAAGGGAGATGTGTGCTCCACATTCCAGGACCTGTACAAAATGGTGGCTATGCAATGCCAAAGCAAAATCTAAGTCTTGTAGTCTAACAATGGTGGGGAGTATCTTAACTCGACTCTGGATGATTTTTACCGTGAGTAGGGCATTTGCCAACAAACATCCTATGTCAGCACTCCCCAATATAATGGTATAGCCGAATGGAAGAATCGATAGTTATTGGAAGTCATCTGAGCATCATTATTTGATATGAATGTTCCTTGAGAATACTAGGGAGAGGTTGTTCGATCCACTGCGTATCTCATAAACTGAACACCATCAAGAGTACTTGATTTTAAAATGCCTCTTCAGAAACTTCAGGAACTTGTCATATCTCCACCTCCTAATAATCTAGAGCCCTGAGTCTTTTGATGCTTAGCATATGTTCATCAGACACTTGGTAAATTAGATCCTCGAGCTAACCGGTGTATCTTTGTTAGCTATGCAGATCTACAAAAGGGATATTGGTGTTATGATCCGAATGTAAAGAACATGTATGTAACTCGAGATATTTGATTCCATGAAAATAGTCCTTTCTTCTCTCACTCTGAGTGCTCTCTTCAGGGGGAGAAAAATTTGAACCTCTTTGAATTTGAAGATAGCATTCTAAATGTTTCGAATTTGAGTATCTTAAATGTCCCGAGTCTCTCAAGTGTTTCGAGCATCTCACTTGGATAGACATCTAATGTTTTGAATGTTCTAAGCATCTTACTTAAATAGATAATTGAAGATAATCTGAGTAATTAAGATAGTACATCTTCCTAACCTACACCAGAAGCCGAAGAAACTTTGGATGTGCACAATAAGGTAAACTTGTCTCCCATAATAGCTCCAAATATCAAGCCTAGTTATACTTCTAGAATCAATAGAGGGATTCTGAAAAAATAATATGATCCAGACCTTTATACCAAAGCTAAATATCCTATCAACCAACCGTTTGTCTAACTCACATGCATTTACTGTTAATCAATTACCGACTGTATCTATTCTGAGTAATGTGCAAGAGGCTTTAGCTTATCCGAATTGGAAGAAAGCCATGAATGATGAAATTAAGGCATTATAGAATAACCGCACATAGGATCTTGTTCCTCTCCTTAAAGGAAAAAAATTGTGGGGTGCAGGTGGATATTCACTGTCAAACTCAATTCAAATGGAAGCATAAATTGATATAAAGCTCTATTGGTAGTAAAAGGATATACTCAAAAGTATGGAATTGATTATAAAGATACATTTGCCTTAGTAGCAAAAATGAACACCATCCGAGTTCTTATTTCCTTAACTACTAACCTGGACTGGCCACTGTGACAATTTGATGTGAAGAATGCATTTTTGAATGGAACCATAGATAAAGAAGTATATATGGATCCACCACCCATAATAAGATGTACTGACTGAGTATGCAAACTAAAAAGGGCATTGTATGGACTCAAGTAATTACCTCGAGCATGGTTTGGATGACTCTCAACTTTCATGAGAAAGCTTGGATATAAGCAAAGTGATGTTGATCATACATTATTCATCAAACAGAAGTTAGGTAAAGTCACCGCCCTGATTATGTATGTTGATAATATGGTGGTCACTGGAAATTATCTGAGTGAGACAATATTCTTTCAAAGATAGTTAGAAAATGAGTTTAAACCTAAGGATTTGGGTAAATTAAAGTATTTTTTAAGAATTAAAATTGCAAGATCAGCTTAATGGATTTCCCTCTACCAATGAAAGTATGTAATGGACCTATTAATAGAGACAGGCATACTTGATTGTAAGCTAGCTGAGACTCCAATAGAAGTTAACCATGGACTTTGAATCCTAAGAGATTAAGTCCAAACTGATAAAGATTAGTATCAAAGGCTAGTGGGAAGGTTGATTTACTTATCTCATACTCGATTAGATATTGCTTATGCAGTAAGTGTTGTAAATCAATTCATGCATTCTCCGAGTAAATAACATATGCAGTATATCGAGTATTAAGATATCTAAAGTTTTCTCTGGGAAAAGGTTTATTTTTTAGGAGAAATAAGGATTATGAAATTACTGTCTATATTGATGTTGATTGGGTCAAAGATCAAACTGATTAAAATCAACATTTGGGTACTTTACATTTGTTGGAAAGAATTTAATCACTTGGAGAAGCAATAAATAGAAAGTTGTAGCAATGTCAAGTATTGAAGCTGAGTTTAGAGGAATGGCTCATGGAATATGTAAGTTGCTCTGGATAAGGTGAATTGTTTAGAATTTGGAACTAAAACATCTGAAGCCTATATTGTTACATTGTGATAACATGGCAGTCATAGCAATTGCAAACAATCTAGTTCAGCATGATTGAACTAAGCACGTAGAGGTTGACAGACATTTCATCAAAGATCATTTGAACCAATGAACAATTGATCTTCTATTTGTTTCTTCTTATACTCAACTAGCTAACATCCTTATAAAGGCTGTATCTGGAAAATTGTTCTACAATTTACTTAGCAAGTTAGGAATGATTGACTGAGGAAGGAAATATTTTAATTATATATATTAGGAAGTAAATATTTGTATACAATTAAGAATAAAATCTTTATTTCATTTAGTATGTTATTCTATTCCTAATTTGGATGTGATTAGGATTCCTATATATATATATAAGGGTTGTAACCTCTCTTATGAATATATGGAAAAATATTTCCCTATAATTTTTTTTCTTTTTCTTTGAATTTTATTCTTCAAAGACCACATAAATAAAATAAGTTTAATTATTCAACACTCCCCATTAAACTTGTTTTATAATTCTAAACATGTTTCTTAATCTGACAAAATCTTCCTTCTTTAATGGCTTGGTAAAGATGTTTGCAATTTGATCTTGAGACATATTCTAATTTCACATATTGATTCATAATGCATTCTCTTATGTAATGATATCGAGTATCGATGTGTTTGCTCTGATCATGATATACTAGATTCTTAGGTAAAGCTACTGCTTACTTATTATGGACATAAATATCTATGAGTTCCACTTGTGACAAGTTCAATTCCTTTAACAAATTCCAAAGCCAAATTTCATGACTCACACATATTGTAGCAGTAATATACTCAGCTTCACATGTTAAGAGAGTGACAATTGGTTGCTTCTTTAACATCCAAGTGAAAGCATTGTCTCCTAGAAAAAACACAAAACTAGCTGTGTTTTTCAATCATCGCTATCTCTGACCCAATCACTGTCACTAGATCCAATGAGCTTATAGTCATTAAAAATTGAATATATAAGCTAAAATCTATTGTACCTTTAAGGTAGTGAAGAATTCTCTTTGCAACCTTAAAATGAGTGGTTGTTGGAGTCTCCATGTAATGACTTACAATTCCTATTATTTAGAGAATATTGGGCCTTGTATAAGTTAGATATCACAAACATCCAATTAAACTATTAAAAAGTGTTGGATCAACCTTTTCTACTTCATCATCTTTGAACAACTTGATTTCACACTCCATCGATGTGCTTATTAGGTTGTAATCATCCATCTTAATTTTTTTGAGGATCTCCTTTGTGTAACCTTCTTGCAAGATAAATATCTCATCTTCCTTTTATTTAACTTTAATGTCGAGGTAGTATGCCATCAATCCAATAACCGTCATCTCGAACTCTTTTGCCATTGCCTCTTTAAAATCTTCAAACTTGTTTAGATTATTTCTAATGAAGATTAAGTCATCCACATATAAGCAAATGATCAAAACATCTCCATCTTTAATTTTGAAATGCAGAGCATGCTCATAGGGACATTTGGTAAAACCATTCTCTTGGAAGTACTTATTAATTCAATTGTTCCATGCTCTCGGTGCTTGATTTAACCCATAAAGAGCCTTCTTCAACCTCAGAACTTTGGATTTTTGTCCTTTGACTTCATAGCCTAATGGTTGTTGAATGTAGACTTCCTCTTCAAGAACTCCATTTAGAAAGGCAAACTTTACATTTATTTGGTGAATCTTCCACTTATTTTGAGCTACTAAAAAAATAATCAGTCTCATAGTATCTAAGCGTGCAATAGGAGCAAATGCCTCATCATATTCAATTTCAGATTTTTTTACTGTAGCCTTTGGCAACTAGCCTTCCTTTATGCTTTTTAACCTCTCATTTGGCATTCTTCTTTGTTTTGTAGACCCATTTGACACCAATAGGCTTGTGTCCTTTTTAAGAGTAATGAGTTCTCATGTGTTATTCTTTTTAATGGCTTTGATTTCATCATCCATTGCATTTCTCCATTTTTCATCTTGTATAGCTTCTTGGAAGTGCATTGGTTCATAATCAATAAAAAGATAAAAAAAATAATGAGATTTTCAAGTCAATCAGTCACCTCATAGAGATCTTCAAAACTTCTTGTGCATTCTTCATTTCTTTCAACCATGAAAGATGGTGGTGAATTTTCTTTATAACTTCATATTAGTGAAGTAGGTGGTATTGCACGCTCTTGTTGATGTTCACCTTATTGCTCCACTGGCTTTTACTCTATTTCATTAAACTGAGGAAAGAAGTTGAATTCACCTATGGAAGAGTTGAACTTTTATTCACCTTCTTCATCAAACATCACATCTTGACTTATCACAAACTTTTTATTGTTTAGATTGTATAGTTTGTACCCCTTAAATGAATAGAATAGCCAATGAAGATGTATCTTGCACTTTTATTGTCAAGCTTGGTTCTTCTTTCATCTGGTACATGAACATGGGCTACACTTCCAAATACTCTAATGTGAGAAATTTCAGGCTTTCTTCCATTCTAAGCTTTTTACAGTGTCTTTCCCTAAACACTTCTTATTGGAGATCAATTGGATAGGTAGATTACTATAGTTATTGCTTTAGCCTAAAATTCTTTTAGCAAATGTTTGCTTTTAAGCATGCTTTATGCCACATCAAGGATGGTTCTATTTTTTCTTTTTGCAATGCCATTTTATTGTGAAGATCTCAAAACAATGAAAAAATGTCGAGTTCCATTTGTTTCACTGAACTCTTAAAATTCCTTTGAAGTAAATTCTCCTCCTCAATTTGATCTTATTACTTTAATCTTTTGAAAACTCTTATTCTCCACAGGAGTTTTAAACGTCTTGAATACTTCAAAGACTTTTGATCTCTACTTTAAGAAATATACCTAAGTTCTTCTTAAAAAGTCATCAATAAAAAGAAGGAAATAGTTATTTTTACCGAGAGAGTTTGGAGTAATTGGCCCACACACATCAGTATAAATGAGCTTTAATGGATTTTTAGCTCTTGAGTATGATTCCTTAGGAAAGCTATTTCTGAACTACTTTCTAAGTAAACACCCTTTAAAAAATTGATCTGGATGTTTAATGCAAAGTAGTTCTCTCACTATTCTCTTCTTCGATAATAGTTTCAAGCTTCCAAAGTGAGGTGCCCAAATCAAAGATGCCATAACTAAGATGCATCTTTGTAACAAGCTTTCAAACACTTTGCAACATCATTTGAATATTTAAAGGAAACAGTCTATTCTTTGACATTTTGACTTTAACTATTAAATTCGTTTGCCTTTTTTTATAAAAAGACAATAATCTTTTGTGTAAAATCATAGCCTTTTTCTAAGAGTTAACCCATACTTAAAATATTGCATGTCATATTAGGCATATAATGGACATCAGAAATTAATTGATGACTACCATCTTTGGCACAAATAAGGATGTTACCTCTTCCATTTACTGATATTTCTGAATCATCACCAAAAAACATTATCAGCCACTGATTCATCTAGTTCCACAAACATACTTCTTTTTCCACATATATGGTTACTTACATCGGTATTAAGGTACCAAGTATTTTATTGATCTTTAACATTGTCTCTGTAGGCTAGTAGCATTATCTCCTTCTCCTCGATCTTTGCTTCTACATAATTGGTCTTTTCTTCAGCCTTACTGCTAGGAATTTTGCATTCTAATGCATAATGCCCATAATTCTAACAATTATAACACTGAACTTAGGATTTATTGTACCTTAAGTTTGGATTGCCTCTCCCACGACTTCTTGTAGAACTTTCACCTTTTTTACAGTTGTTGAAGTTGTTATTGCAAGAACTCCAACCTTGTCCATGACCGTGGCTTCCACTTTGTCTACCACCTCTACCTTGGCCACATTGATTTCCTTCATTGCCTTAGCTTTCATGCATATCTTTGAGTTGCAGTTTGAGGAGTCACTCAGAGACTCCTTACCTCTTTTTGTGCTTCTCTTCATAGGCTTGTAATGAGCCTAAAAGCTGCTCAATCTTCATTTCCTCTAGGTCTTTAGTCTCTTCTATAGTTACAATAATATGCTCAAACTTCAGGTCTAATGAGTAGATTATCTTTTCCATTATTCTTACATCTTCTAACTTTTCACCATTTCTTTTTAGTTTATTAGAAATAGCCAAAACCCTGAAAAAATAATCAGAAATGGTCTCACCTCCTTTCATATGCAGAGATTCAAACTCTACTCTTCAAGTTTGAAGACACACCTTTTCACTTTTTCTTCTCCTTTAGATGATGTTTAGAGCTTTTACCATACTTGTTTTGCAAAGGTTGTATTTGAAATTTTCTCAAAGGTGTCATCATCTAAGGCTTGATAAATCATAAAGAGAGTCTTATTATCCTTCTTTCTTAAATCTTTTACACTATCCTTTTCAGACTGGAATAGTGATGCCTTATTTTATGGTTTATTATAGTCTTTCTCTACGATATCCCAAATATCATGTGCACCCATGAGAGTTGTACTCAAATTATCGCAATTGTTGTTGTTGAGTGTTGGAACTTGGAAAGATACCACACTATCTATCATATTACTTAATCTAGAAAGAATTTTCAAAATCTGATTGCACTAATGGATTCAGAATGCTAAAAAACCTTTAAAAGGACTCCGGTCAAAAATTCAACTTTAGTTAATGGCTTAATCAAAATGGCTTGATGGCTCAATCAAATGGCTCGGGCAACAGCTTAGCAACTTGGTCAATAGCTGAGTGGGTTAATCAATGACTTAACTCAACTCGGCTTGCTCAGCTTCACATTCAACTTCAACTAAGTGAGTTGACTAGGTTTCTACAACAACTTTCGATGATGATTAGCAGCACATCCGACCTCCGATTGGGATGATTCTAGAGGCATTGGATTCATGTTTCTAAGAGTTTTGATTTGGTATACTATATACAATATTTGGCTCTAATACCACTTTGTTGAATGTTAAACACTCAAACAATCTTTATTAATTCTCTCATACTCTCAAAAACATTAAAAAATATTTTTTTTTTCAACTCTTACAACTCAAGCTTTTATATTTTTATTGTTTTTCTTGATATTTACGATGCAGGGAAGAGGGGATATTTATACTAACCCCAAACTAATATAAATCACTTAATATGCTTATAAATAAATTAATACAAAATGTTTAAAGCCAAACACATTATATCCAACACCTAACACTCCACTAAAACATACAAGTGGAAAGACAACTTCACATTATTTTAATCATCATTCCTCTCTTTTAGTTTTAACCACAACTTTTCTTTTTTTAGACAAAACAAGTTTAATTATTCAACACACTGCTCCTCTCAGCTGTAATCGAGTTTCTGAAGCTGTAGAGGTGCAGCTTACTCTCGTTTGATAAAGTTGTAGTGTTTTTAGGCTTTTGCCACCTCCCTTGTACAAAAAAAAAAAAAAAAAAAAAAAAAAAAAAAAAAACTTTTTGTATTGTCAAAATTTATTTTAAGTTTCTTCTATTATTATTTACACATATTATAGTTTTTTTTCCTTATATCTTTATTTTTGTTCTAAAATAATTTTATAAATTCTTCAAATGTGTTAAAAATAAATTTTGATAATAATTTAATTGAAAAAAATTATGATCATTTTAACATGTATCATTATTTTAAAAAGGATATTATTAACTAAAAATGTATATTTTAAATACTTTTATTTGTCATCTCTTTGTAGCCTAATGGCTCAGGTAATTGACATTATAAATGAGTTCATAGGTTCGATTTTTCACTCCCTCTTAACCTCCCAGTTGTTCAAACAAAAATATTATTTAAAATTATGTACACATGTACATATATGCTCAAACTTATGCAAAGTCTCTTAATAAATTGCCCCCAGTGATAAAATCTTTGGATCTGATTATAAATTCAAAACAAATGTTAATATTTAAGCTTATTTGACTAATTATTACTGATAATTAATAGCTATTAGCTAATAATTGTTGCCGCTAGATGGTTAATATTAATTGGGTAAAATTATTTACAACTATTTATATATTAATTAATTTTTAGTATATACATATATATATATATATATATATATATATATATAAACTTCTTATTTAATTTATATTTTAGTAATTTTATATGTATTAACTTCTAGTACTTCTAAAAAAAATACATATAAAATTACTAAAATATAAATTAAATGAGAAGTTTAACACACATTACTTTAATTTTAATAGATGAAGATAACTAAATAGTTGAGTTTAAATAAATAATAATAATTACATAATTATATTCAGATAAGTGAGAGTTAGTTATGAAAAGTTTCGAATTAGAGCGAATGTAATGAATCAGTAAATATTATTTTATAACCTTTGGACTAAACAACTATCACTATATCCGGTTAATGCAAAATGTACAATGTAAATGGTGAACAACATATTCATTTTGCTTAGTTGTTAAAAAAAATCATTTGTTTTTGCTCCAATATATCACACTATTTTTGCATATTTCTGTCCTTCATTTACAACTATAAATGTCAAATATCAACTAATTTTTCAAATCTTAGAGGTATGCATTATATTGTTTCTTAACTATAGGCATTTTAATTAAATTTTATAACAATTAATTCAAAATATAAGTTTTTTATTTTTAAAATAAGATATTTTAATTAATTAAGACATTTGAGGAAACTAAATTAATTTCAAATTAAAATAAAACTATATGATAAGAAAAATATTAGAATGTTATAGTTTTGTTGGTGAGTTATGCAGGTGAATGTATTATATATTGAATTTGTTAAGTGACTGGACAGTAGATTATTTGTTAACTAATGATGTTTTTTTAATTAATTATAACCCTCGGAGAAAATTAGAATTAATAAAAAATCAAAATAAGCTTGTGATAATTAAGAGTAGATACTATTGCAAATAATAAAATAAATTTTATAATTTTATTAGTACCAATATCTAGATTTAAAAGAAATATAGATTTGAGATTATTTTGTTAAATGGTTCAGAACATCAGAATATAATCATCACAAAATGCATAATAAGGGTGCATCTATATTCCAGACCAAATAGACGAGATGTGTTGTGTATGGCAATGACGGCAGATTTTTGCAAAAATCATCTTTCCCTGTATCTGTTTTGCATTGTAACCGTGATTTTATTTGTTGTTGATCACATCACTCGTCACTTTCCGTCTTCGTTTTGTATTGTAATAATGATTTTACTCCTTGTTGATCACATCAGTCTACATTCTCTGTATTATGTATTGAATTATTTTAATTGTTATTTAGGAGTTACAATTTTACATATTTGGAGTGATGTGAAAAACAAATGTAATTTTTTTTATAAATAGAAAGGTTTGAAAACTTATAAACAAATTTAATTTTTATGGTTGAGAAAACAATATTTTATTTTTTTTAAAAAAAATTCAACAATTTTCTTTAACATCTAAAATTCAACAACTTATACGTCGACTCATTATTAATAATTAACCAGTAGATTTTTATTTATTTATTATTTATTTTTATTTTTTTCAAAGAAAACAAAATATTGGTTCAGAAGTTGTGACACCCAACCCATAAGTATCCCTATTGGAATGTTACCCTCAAAACATCTAATCAAGAACCATACAGGATAACGTAACACTCTGAGAATTAATACCTGAATATTAATACTTAATCCAGACAGAATAAGGGTTGTATATAGTGGAATAACTAATTGTTGGTGAGGTTAATAAATTTAATTTAACTTAATATCCTAAACATAATGAAACTTCAACTTATGCATTTAGCTGAATTCCACTATTATAGCATTCAGACTTGGTATAAAAATCACATCTCTAAATACGCAATATATATATATATATATATATATATATATATATATATATATATATATCACAATATTAAGGGTAATTGCAGGTAACCACCATTTATTTCTTATACTATTCACATCATTGTATACATTCCTGCAAAAGTAGAATATTGATTATAACCAAAATATTTACAATTAATTATACCAAAATGATAAGGTTGTATTCAACAACAGGTAACCCTATCTTCCACAATCATATATACATAATAGGGTTACTTAGTCAAAAACCAAAAAGAGTCATTCTTAGGTCTCCATCAGTACTAGTCAAGGACTAGAGAAACACGAACATTGAAGGCAATCTCATAGATCACGAGTGCCACTGTAATAACACAATCTCCATGGTTCTCTCTCACTATCAAGGTATGACAAGGTACAATTGTAGGTTCCATCCGCACCTTCCAATCTAATACAGTATCAACCGTGTGCCCTAGGGAGTACTTAATAATCATTTCTTCCTCCTACACTTCTTGACTCATAATCATGTAATTACAAGACATCCTTCCTACTTTTATATATATGCAAATAATTCTAACTAATGGTATTACAGTCAACGTAAAAAAGAAAAGCATTGAGGTGTGAGTATTTTCAAAGAAAATACCTAGTGAGTAAACGGAATAACAAGAAATAGAAGTACAAGAGGAAGGGAATATTTTATTAACATAAGATAATTAGAAGAAAATTTAAATTAATAAATAACCATATAAAAATTGAATATTCATTGTTAACCTTTACATAATTTTAATTGTTAATTTTAAGATTTACAATCAATAATTACCCATTAATATTACTAGTTCCATCCATGAGCCACTTTTTTAGCATAAATCATTAACCACCCCATTTACAAGTATAATTTAAAATCAATTACTTAGTCAATACATATTCAAATAATGACTCTTAGCATAACATTATCAATAATAAGAAATAAATTTTAAATTTAAATAATTTCAATGATTATCAAACTATTGAGCACTCATACACGGATATAGGTCGGATACAATTAGTACACCAAAAATCGAACAAATTGTGTGCATACAATTGAACCACTCGGATTTGCCCCGAAGGCATAATGGGTCTTGAGCGTTGTCCTAAAGACAGTTATAAACAACATGGCCATTTCAAATAATTTATTTCCGTCAATTCAAGTTGATAGTTGCACCCTAGGTACAGTCTTACATCGATTCACAATGTGAAATGCTATATCCCAAACACCATCTTACAATTCACAGGACTCAACCATGTCCTAGACATGGTCTTACTACCCTTATTCATATACATGTTGTGCTCAATTTCAAAATATACTCAACTTATTTTTTTTGTTTTACTAATGTTCCTTTTAGCTATCATTTAAATCAATTACACATGTATATAATTTGATGGTTATATTCTTGGGAATTAAATTCTCATTATTAATTATATATATATATATATATATATATATATATATATATATATATATATATATATATATATATATATATATATATATATATATATATATATATATATATATATTCCCAAGCTTAGACTAAAGTTCAAGAGGTTATTTCTTGAATTAGCAATCTGCTATCCAAGACCTTTACAAGTTCATAAAGTTCCGATGTACTAACATGATAATTCACCTATATTTGGCCACTATGTGATAAATGAAAGCTTAACTTGTGCCCACCATCCAGCACAAATAATAATAATTAAAAATTCAATTAACATGTCATTAAAATACACAGCCTCATAAATCCTAATTGTTTAATTATTCTAGTGTAACAAAGAGATATTTTTAACTCAATTAAAATGAGAAAAAGGGCAGTTAGTTACTGAAATAAATCAATTAGAGTTTAAAGAGAACACCACCGAAAATAACAAGATACATGAGTTACCAAGGTTTCAACTTAACAGTCAAGAAGTGTTAGTGATATGCACTAGGTCCATCATTTGTGATTATGTATTGACTTTATTATTTTATTAATAAAGAGGTATTATATTATCATTTGATTTTATGATAATTACATGAATGGTTAATTCTTACTAAGGCCATCAAGTATGTGACTTGATAGTAAAACCATTAGATTAAAATAAGAGTTCTATTCTAATTATCCCTAGCCATTTATTCATTATATGAATATTAAAGTATTAAGGCTAGTATGATGTTGACTGATGGTTATGTTTTACTAATCATAAATATGAGATATTAAGTCAACTCATAGGTACATGATGAGAGATCATGTACTGGATTGACCCACTATGAGAATACTACATAGATTATTGTCATAAGTACTTCTTATCACAGTAATTTTATTTTGGTCCTTTGACCTTGAAATCATCATGGATTTCTACATAGCTATTTTATGTTTTGACACATTCTAACATTTTCTTTAATCAAATGATTAAAAGAATGTTGTTGGATATAAAATTAGTTATGTGAGGAATGTGAGTGATTTAGAAGGAATTTATCCCTCATTAATATGAGAAAGATATCTAGAGGCCCCTTGATGAGATAGACTGAATGAAAATGCATGGCCATGCTGAAATGAATTGATAAAGAGTTATCATTTTCAGTCTACTTGGAATCAAGTCATAATATTGAACTATATAAGGATGACATTCTATGCCTTATGTTCAATTAAGATATCATGTGATAAAGGGACAATAAAATTCACTGTAATTAGGTTATGTCGGATTATTGACTTCACATGACTTGGGTAGTCATAATGTCTTGCTAGAGGCCACTTATGACTTGTAGGCCTAAATAGAGATTTAGGCCCACTGCCAATGTTATGTGAACCTACAGGGTCACACACTTAGAACAAGCCCAAAACGGATATGGGTTTAATAAGCCCAAAATAAACTCTGTGGAAATAAATAATTAAAGTGTTTTATTTATTTGTTTATTTATTTAAGATAAATGTTATTTTAAATAAATAAATAAGATATTATTTTTGATTTGTTTTTAAACAAAATCAGAATATAATAAATGGAAAATTACCAAAAGGTTATTGGTAAGTGAAACCCTAACTTGGAGTCTATAAATATGTTATATTCTCTAGGGTTTCACACACTTATTTTTGCCTCCAAATTCATTTTCTTTCCTCTTAGAAAACAAAGACAGAGTTTTTCTTTTGTTCTTGATTTGTGAGACAGTCAAGAGGTTGCTAGCACACACACTCAAATTCGTTTTGTGAAGGGCTGTTCGTGTGGATACCTATAGAGGACGCATCCTTTTGGAGACGTCTTGATCCGAACAACCAAGCCAAAAAGCTCGAGGTAAGGTGTCACCGGTGTGAACCTCCTCTCACCCTTCCAGAGAATCTTGCCTCTTCTGCGTTTTGGTAAGATTATTAAAAACCCTAGATTTAATCAATTAGTCGAATTACATGGATCCTGGCTTGGGAACGTGATAAAATTTTAATTTTTCCGCTGCGTTTGCATCACGGAACTCAACAGTGGTATCAGAGCCACTTGTAATTCGATTAATTGATTCTGTGTATATGTGATATATGTTAGGGTTTAAGATTCGTTTTGAAAAGGGTTTCAAAATTATCAAAAGGGGTTTTGATTTGTTTTGTGACAATTCTGGGTAATCTTTTTGAAAACAGAATTAAACATTAATTTGATTAATGTTTTTAATGGTTTAATGTGATTAAACTAAAAGCAGTTTTTGATTTTATGAATTAAGAATGTTGTTTCATGAAAAACGAATTTTGTATGATGTTTTTATGAAAAACGAATTAAGAATAATGTTTTGATTAATATGATTAATTGAAGCAGCATATTTGTTTCCTATTTTAATTAGAAAAATGTTTTCTATTTGATTAGGAAAATCGTTTTTAATTAAATCTGAAACAAAAATTCTGTTTTCAAAAACCTAATCACTTAAGGATTTAAATCTGTTATGTATTCTGTTTTGATTAATATGATTAATTGCAGCTTATTTGTTTCCTATTTTAATTAGAAAAATGTTTTCTATTTGATTAGGAAAATCGTTTTTAATTAAATCTGAAACAGAAATTTTGTGATTATGCAGATTATGTGTTAAGGGCAATCTGTTTAAATGTTAAACAGATTATGCAGAATGGATATGTTTTCTATAGATTCGTTCAAGCTGTAATTTTGATTACACAAATTAGGGTTTTCTTAATGGATGCGTCTGTTTTAATAAAAAAAAAATTTTGATCTGTTTTGAACAGATTTTTCAGACTGTAAAATGTTTTTAAGTAACAAACTGATTTAGTAATATGATTACAAAAATTGGTTAATTGCTTCCTTGACGCAAATAAGGGTTTTAAGGTGGCTGTTTTAATTGAGCGTTTTTGTCTATTTTGAACAAATTGATTTTATAGTAATTTGATTACGAAAATTCATTAATGTTCAGAAATTTGAAAGGTAACTCACCGAAGAGTTAAGGTAAAGTGTTTACCGTCGGACCCACTGATCGCCACCTGGGGCGCTGCCCCCGGACCCCGCCAGGGGCGCTGCCCCTTGGACCCCGCCAAGGGGCGATGCCCCTTGGAACCCCACTAGGGGCGCTGCCCCTTGACCCCAAAATAATTGTCACATTAGTTTATTTTTAACATAATGATTGGATTTAATAACTAAATAGATTATTATGTTATACATGTTTGTTGTTTTATGCATGGTGCATAGCATGGCCCTCAGACCAATGTGATTGGATTTTATTTTTATGGGTTGTAATTTTAAATACGGCCTGCGAGTCGTTTTTGTTTTGTTGTATTTATTTTATTAGAAAAGTGTAGAATAAATTACAACAATTTTTGTAAATCAAGACCCATGGTGCAATTCAAGTTGGAGGCCCAGGATGGAGATCCAAGGTGGGAACCAAAAGGGAGATCCATGGTAGAAGATGGAGATCCAAGTTGGAGGCTCAATTTGTAATTGTAATATTACCTAGGTTTGACCATTGATCTTCATATTGGCTTATGAAGATCAACTTAGATTTGGGCCATGCTATGTTACATTTATTTATTTGTTGTTATGTATGCGATGCCATGTATGTGATGCCATATGATGCCATGCAATACAACATAACAATAACTGAATACGATTAAATAAAAATGAACCCTCATATTAAGTCATTATAATGCCTTCCATAAGTTCAACACTTGTCAAGCCTTAGATTATTATATATGAGCCTGCTAAAGCAGGGTGTATAAATTTATTTGGGGAAGGCAAGTTGGATAATGGTGCTATCCAAACGTTTGATATGGTTTGACTTAACTAGGTTATCAAAATGGTTTTGGACCTAGGGCATTAGATGGGATTTTTAGCCATGACATGTGATGTCAAATCCCATACCATCCAAGAGTTACATGAGATGTAATTGATAAGAGTTATCTACCTAAATAACCATATTTTAGGTCATGAGCCAAAGCTCACTTAGAGTATGGTGAAATATGGATCTTGGCCCACTAAAATTTCTAAAATTAACTTAGAGGGTTATTGATTTGAGTAAATTTAGTGGGATTTTTTATTATGCCTTATAAATATTTAATAAAATACTGAATGGACTTTGCATATATTTGTTGTAGATAATGACTTCAAACACTACACCTACCATGTCACTGCGATCGATCCTTAAGAAGGATAAGCTCAATGGGACTAATTTTCTTGACTGGTACAGAAACCTAAGAATTGTTCTTAGGCATGAGAGAAAGGAATACATCCTTGATCAACCCATCCCTGAGGAACCAGCTGCCAATGCTCCTAGAGCACAAAAGGATGCTTATACCAAGCATCTCAATGATTCTACTGATGTCACTTGTGTCATGCTTGGATGTATGGAATCTGAGCTACAAAAGCAACTGATGGAAATGGAGGCTTATACTATGATAGGCCATCTCAAGGAAATGTTCCAAGAGAAAGCTAGAATTGAAAGGTTCAATACCATCAGGGCATTGCTTTCTTGCAAGCTGACTACTGGCGGCTCTGTCAGTCCTCATGTTCTCAAGATGAAGGGTCATCTTGATCACTTGGACAAGCTTGGTCTCAATATTGAACAAGAACTGGCTGTGGATATTATTCTCCAATCTTTGCCTGAAGCTTATGATAGCTTCATTATGAATTTCAATATGTATAGTATGGAGAAGACTGTTTCAGAGTTGCATGGGATGCTGAAAACTGCTAAAAAGAACATCAAGAGTAACACCAAGGATGTTCTCATGGTCAATAAGGGAAAGGGGATGAAAAGGGTTGGAAAGGGAAAGGGCAAGGTCTTTAAAGGCTTTCAGAAGCCCAAGCCCAAATCCAAAGCTGAACCTAAAGCAAAGGAAGGAATCTGTTTTTTCTGTAATGAGCCAGGCCATTGGAAAAGAAATTGCAGGCTCTATTTGGATGATCTGAAGAAGAAAAAGGGTGGTGAGACTACCTCTTCAGGTATTCATGTTATAGAATTAAATTTCTCTACTTCTGCTTCTGATTCTTGGGTATTAGATACTGGATCAGGATCTCACATTTGTACAAATGTGCAGGGTCTAAAAAGGAGTAGATCATTGGCAAGAGGCGAAGTGTACTTACGAGTTGGCAATGGAGCAAGAGTTGCTGCTTTAGCTGTAGGAACTTATGAGTTACCTTTGCCTAGTGGACTTATTTTATCTTTAGAAAGTTGTTATTATGTACCTACTTTGTGTAGGAATATTATTTCTATTTCTTGTTTGGACAAGAAAGGATTTGAATTTATTATTAAGAATAATAAATGTAGTATTTATCACGATAACATTTTCTATGGATATGCTCCATGCACTAGTGGACTCTATGTTTTAGATGCCGAAGACACTAATGAAATGCCAATCTATAACGTTGATACAAAGAAGTCTAAATCTAATGATTTAAACTTCACCTACCTCTGGCATTGTCGTTTAGGCCATATAAATGAGAAACTCATTTCAAAGCTACACCAAAATAGGCTTTTAAATTCATTTGATTATGAATCATTTGATACATGTGAATCTTGTTTACTTGGAAAAATGACTAAAACACCTTTTACTGGACAAAGTGAGAGGGCTAATGACTTATTGGGCCTAATACATTCTGATGTATGTGGACCATTAAGCTCAACTGCTAGAGGAGGTTTTCAATACTTCATAACTTTCACAGATGATTTTAGTAGATATGGTTATCTCTATCTAATGAAACATAAATCTGAATCTTTTGAAAAGTTCAAAATTTTCAAGAATGAAGTACAAAATCAACTTGGTAAAAATATTAAAACACTAAGATCTGATCGAGGTGGTGAATATTTAAACCAAGAATTTACAGATCATCTTAGAGATTGTGGGATTGTTTCACAATTGACTCCTCCAGGTACACCACAATGGAATGGTGTGTCTGAACGTAGAAATCGAACTCTATTGGATATGGTTCGATCTATGATGAGTCAATCTGATCTTCCAATCTCTTTTTGGGGATATGCTTTAGAAACTGCTGCATTCATTTTGAATAGAGTTCCATCAAAGGCAGTTGAAAAGACACCATATGAGAAATGGACTGAAAAAACTCCTAGTTTGTCTTTTCTTAAGATTTGGGGTTGTGATGCTTTTGTGAAACGTCAAATTTCAGATAAACTAGCACCCAAATCTAATAAATGCCTTTTTGTGGGATATCCTAAAGAAACTAAAGGATATTACTTCTACAATGCATCTGAGAACAAAGTGTTTGTGTCTCGGAATGGTGTATTTTTGGAAAAAGAGTTTATTTCCAAAGGAACCAGTGGGAGCACAGTGCAACTTGAAGAAATTCAAGGCCCACAAAATTGCATTGTACATGATATGGAACCGCAGCTGAATCAACAAGAAGTTGTTGAGCCTGCACAAGTACCAGAAGGCCCAAGGAGGTCTGATAGGACACGTCAAATCCCCATGAGATATGGATTTCTCATAACTAGTGATTATGATGTGTTAATTGTGGATCAAAATGAGCCCACATCCTATCAGGAGGCCATAAATAGTCCTGACTCTGAGAAATGGCTTGAAGCCATGAGATCATAAATGCAATCCATGTATGATAATCAAGTATGGACCTTGATTGACCCAAATGATGGTTTAAAAACTATTGGGTGCAAATGGGTTTTCAAAAAGAAAATCGACATGGATGGCAATGTGCATACCTTTAAGGCAAGACTGGTTGCAAAAGGTTTCAAACAAACACATGGTATAGACTATGATGAAACCTTTTCACCAGTGGCTATGCTAAAATCTATTCGAATTCTCCTTGCCATAGCTGCATACTATGATTATGAAATATGGCAAATGGACGTCAAAACAGCATTTCTTAATGGAAATTTACTTGAGGATGTGTACATGACACAACCAGAGGGTTTTGTTAGTCCTGAGAATTCTGGAAAGGTATGCAAGCTTCAAAGATCCATTTATGGATTGAAGCAAGCATCTCGGAGTTGGAATCTTTGTTTTGATGAAGCAGTCAAAGAATTTGGCTTCATTAAAAATGATGATGAACCTTGTGTATACAAGAAAGTTAGTGGGAGTGCTATTGTGTTTTTAGTGTTGTATGTGGATGACATACTACTCATTGGAAATGATATCCCTATTTTACAAAATGTTAAATCATGGTTAGGGAATTGTTTCTCAATGAAAGACTTAGGTGAAGCTGCTTATATATTAGGCATCAAGATCTATAGAGATAGATCTAAAAGGCTTATTGCCCTAAGTCAAAGCACTTATATTGATAAGGTATTGAACAGGTTTAATATGCAAGATTCCAAGAGAGGATTCTTGCCAATGTCACATGGCATTAGTCTCAGCAAGACTCGGTGTCCTATGACACAAGATGAGCGAGACCGCATGAGTAAGATTCCATATGCTTCTACTATTGGATCTATCATGTATGCAATGTTATGTACTCAACCTGATGTTTCATATGCCTTAAGCACAACAAGCAGATACCAATCAGACCCAGGTGAAAGTCATTGGACAGCAGTCAAAAATATCCTTAAGTACTTAAGAAGAACTAAGGATGCATTTTTACTGTATGGTGGTCAGGAAGATGAGCTAGTTGTAAATGGTTACACTGATGCTAGCTTCCAAACTGACAAGGATGATTTTTTATCACAGTCAGGATATGTGTTTTGTTTGAATGGAGGTGCAGTGAGCTGGAGGAGTTCCAAGCAAGACACTGTTGCTGATTCTAAAACAGAAGCTGAGTACATAGCTGCCTCAGAAGCAGCTAAGGAAGCTGTTTGGATTAAGAAGTTCATAACTAGACTAGGTGTTGTTCCTAGTATATCAGATCCAGTGAACTTATATTGTGACAATAATGGAGCTATAGCCCAAGCTAAGGAGCCCAGATCACATCAAAGATCCAAACACATACTCAGGCGTTATCATCTTATTCGAGAAATTATTGAGAGAGGAGACGTCAAGATATGCAGAGTACCTACAAATGATAATGTTGTTGATCCACTGACTAAGCCTCTTCCACAGCCTAAACATGAGAGTCATACTAGGTCCATGGGTATACGATACGATGTTAATTGGGCCTAGTGCAAGTGGGAGATTGTTAGTGATATGCACTAGGTCCATCATTTGTGATTATGTATTGACTTTATTATTTTATTAATAAAGAGGTATTATATTATCATTTGATTTTATGATAATTACATGAATGGTTAATTCTTACTAAGACCATCAAGTATGTGACTTGATAGTAAAACCCTTAGATTAAAATAAGAGTTCTATTCTAATTATCCCTAGCCATTTATTCATTATATGAATATTAAAGTATTAAGGCTAGTATGATGTTGACTAATGGTTATGTTTTACTAATCATAAATATGAGATATTAAGTCAACTCATAGGTACATGATGAGAGATCATGTACTGGATTGACCCACTATGAGAATACTACATAGATTATTGTCATAAGTACTTCTTATCACAGTAATTTTATTTTGGTCCTTTGACCTTGAAATCATCATGGATTTCTACATAGCTATTTTATGTTTTGACACATTCTAACATTTTCTTTAACCAAATGATTAAAAGAATGTTGTTGGATATAAAATTAGTTATGTGAGGAATGTGAGTGATTTAGAAGGAATTTATCCCTCATTAATATGAGAAAGATATCTAGAGGCCCCTTGATGAGATAGACTGAATGAAAATGCATGGCCATGCTGAAATGAATTGATAAAGAGTTATCATTTTCAGTCTACTTGGAATCAAGTCATAATATTGAACTATATAAGGATGACATTCTATGCCTTATGTTCAATTAAGATATCATGTGATAAAGGGACAATAAAATTCACTGTAATTAGGTTATGTCGGATTATTGACTTCACATGACTTGGGTAGTCATAATGTCTTGCTAGAGGCCACTTATGACTTGTAGGCCTAAATAGAGATTTAGGCCCACTGCCAATGTTATGTGAACCTACAGGGTCACACACTTAGAACAAGCCCAAAACGGATATGGGTTTAATAAGCCCAAAATAAACTCTGTAGAAATAAATAATTAAAGTGTTTTATTTATTTGTTTATTTATTTAAGATAAATGTTATTTTAAATAAATAAATAAGATATTATTTTTGATTTGTTTTTAAACAAAATCAGAATATAATAAATGGAAAATTACCAAAAGGTTATTGGTAAGTGAAACCCTAACTTGGAGTCTATAAATATGTTATATTCTCTAGGGTTTCACACACTTATTTTTGCCTCCAAATTCATTTTCTTTCCTCTTAGAAAACAAAGACAGAGTTTTTCTTTTGTTCTTGATTTGTGAGACAGTCAAGAGGTTGCTACCACACACACTCAAATTCGTTTTGTGAAGGGCTATTCGTGTGGATACCTATAGAGGACGCATCCTTTTGGAGACGTCTTGATCCGAACAACCAAGCCAAAAAGCTCGAGGTAAGGTGTCACCGGTGTGAACCTCCTCTCACCCTTCCAGAGAATCTTGCCTCTTCTACGTTTTGGTAAGATTATTA
The DNA here is from genome assembly GCA_947683625.1 of Mallotus nudiflorus. Taxonomy (NCBI): domain Eukaryota; kingdom Viridiplantae; phylum Streptophyta; class Magnoliopsida; order Malpighiales; family Euphorbiaceae; genus Mallotus; species Mallotus nudiflorus. The sequence goes on along the minus strand of CANTUR010000187.1, from coordinate 1,023,517 downwards.
AAAACCCTAGATTTAATCAATTAGTCGAATTACATGGATCCTGGCTTGGGAACGTGATAAAATTTTAATTTTTCCGCTACGTTTGCATCACGGAACTCAACAAGAAGATGCATTTAACAAAGGATTACCGAACTAAACAAAGGATTATGTGACTCCCTTTTTCTTAACAAATATTTTATTATTTGTATGTTACATCCTTAATTTGGTAAAGGCAAACCAAGAGAGTCTTTGAATTACGGGGTCAGGCTCACGTTTTCCCTTCCTTTTTTATTATTTATTTAAAAAAAATACTTTGTTAGGTTACTCAAACTTTATTCCACATTCTTCTCTCATAAAATTCCACAACGAATTCAATGATGTACAGCAGCAACTTAACGAAAATGAAGAAATGAAGTTCATAAGAATTCAGAGAAAGCAACAGGACATGATTCATAGGAGGCTGCAGAACTAGAATTCACAAGGAGCAAAAACAAAGGACAATAAATTTCAGACCAAACCAGAAATCATCTTTCAACAGAGAAGAGCAATACGAAGAACACTGAAATTTCAACAAAGCAACAAGATTCATGAGACAGATTAAGACCGAAGCAAGATGGAGAATTGGAGGTTCACTACCGTCAAGTCCAGCCTTTGCTTTCCCCTTTGCTGCTTTGACAAACTCTTCTCTATAGTCTCGATCAGCTCCCAATTCTCAACCGAACCCCATCTGAGTTTATCTCCCTTTTTTTTTTTTGCCTCCATTTCTCTTGATCTTCGGCTTCAAAGCAAGGAAACTACAGCTGCTTGCCTCTAAAGAAAGAATCAAGTAACCAAAATCCGATTTCCTCTACATGCAAGTTAGATCATCATCAAAGGCTGCTGCCCATCTCGCCTCTCCTGCTTTATTTCTTCTTTTTTTTTTGAACGAGAACTACTACTGACTAAGGGTTAATGGAGGAGCTTGCCTCAGTTTAGTGAGGTATAAGTCCAAATGAAGACATTTCACAGCCACCCAGCCTCCTTCCATTCCTTTACCGCCACCTCACATTGCCCTTAACCATCCTAATTTGATTATTAACCCTACCCTTAGGTACTCTTTGGTTGGAAACCTACGGGTTCTAGTTAGTTTTGCCTTACCCAGTTATTGTATTGTTATCAAACTCTTATTCCTCTATAAGCTATTATATACGTTACTGCTGTAATCATTATTCCTAAATATACAATATATAAAATATTTCATGATGTCAGAGCCTGAATTATGACTGGGAAAATCATACCATTTTCTTCATCTTTCGCTATGTCTTCTACAATCACGAATAATTCCTTTTTCATCAAACTCACTCCAAGAAATTATAACGCTTGGAAAATTCAATTTCAATCTCTTCTCAACTATCACAAATTAATTAGATTCATTGATGGATCCATTGCCCATCCTACCTCTACCATATTCGACACACAATCCAACTAATCAAATCCCAAATCCTGAATTTTTTGAATGGTTTCAAAAAGACCAACGATTACTATCTTGGATCTTTTCTCTCCCTATGTCATTGGTTTAACCACTTCATACATTATATGGAAAACACTAGAAAATGCATTTGGTTCTATATCTCAGAACTGTCAACTACAAATTCACGTAGAGTTGCAAGAATTGAAGAAAAATACCTTGACTATCACTTAATATCTGCAAAAAACGAAGTTGTTGGCTGATGAATTATCCATTGCTAAAAGACCCTCATCAAATGTTGAATTTAACGCTGTTATTTACCGTAATCTTGGCTCAGACTTTCATAGCATCATCACTACCTTAAATCAAAGATATGACCCTATTTCTTTTTAAGAACTCCATGGTCAATTTGTGGCTCATGAAATTCTCATAAAAAAACTTGCATGCTCCACTCGAAGCACACATGGTTACATGCTAATCTGCTCCTTCCCCACAACCTTACTGCCAATTGCATCACCTTTCACCCAAAATTCATACTGCCCTAATCCTCAATTCCGCAAACCTTGTGGTTCGACTGCACCCTATCAGATTTGTGGGTATGGAAACCACACAGCATATAGGTGTAGGCGACGTTATGAAGCTTACCAAAACCCTTCTCAACAACAAGCTCACATTTCTCACTACTCTCCAACCTTGGCACCCTAACACCAGAGCAACGAACCATATGACAGCAGACCCACAACTCATCACCAATCCCATTCCCTATGGTGGTACGAATTGTATCCTGGTTGGCAATGGTCAGTCCTTACCAATTACGAATTTTGGTACATTTATTTTACATTCATTAAATTCTAATAACAAACTTTCTCTTAACAATATTCTCCATGTTCCTCAACTTACCGAATCTTTATATCCATTAGTCAATTTACATATGACAATGGTTATTTCTTTGAATTTTAGCCTCACCATTTTTTTTATTAAGGATCAACGCACGAGGGCAATCCTATTGCAAGGCCAGAGCCATAATGGACTCTATGTGTTGCCAATCACACCTCTTCGCCAAGCTTTTCACATTGAAACCACCACTTTTGCATATTGGCATGCCTGTCTTGGTCACCCACATCATCGCACAGTGTCTACAATTTTTAAAAATAATAATATCAATGTTTCTTTACCTAGCAAATTTATTTATTATTCTTGTCACCTAGGAAAATTAGCTAAATTACCCTTTGTTACTACTAAATATACATCTAATGCACCATTTCAAATAGTACATTCAGATGTTTGGGGTCCCTCTCCCATTTTATCTTTTAGTGGTTATCATTATTTTGTTGTGTTCATTTATGACTACACTCATTTTTCATGGATTTTCTTTCTCAAAAGTAAAAGTGAAGTTTACCTCTCTAAATTTTGAGGCATGTCCAATGTCAATTTAACATTAAAATTCAAGCTTTTCACTCTAATTGGGGTGGAAAATTTCAAAAATTGAATAAATATTTTAACATTATTGGCATTATTCATAGGGTAGTTTGTCCTTACACTCATGAACAAAATGGACTCTCAAAGCGCAATATACATATGTCATATAGTTGACAAAGGATTAACACTCCTAGCTCATGCTCAAGTTCCATTCAGATTCTGGTCCTTTCCTTTTCACATTGCAATTAATTCAATTAACAATATGTCAACTCCTATTTTACAAAATAAATCGCCATTCTAAAAACTATATGCTAAATCACCCAAATATGAAGATACCAAAATTTTTGGATATGTGATTTACCTTTATCTTCATATATCTTTACCTCTGTTCACCACTATAAAAATCAAATATTTGCTAAGCAACTCATTAATAGATTTTTCTATGTCTTAACACTCAATATATAATACGAAGGCCTGAGAGTAAACAAAACAATTAAGTTTGAAAAGTATATATTTTAATTAATGAAGACATTTAAGGAAATTAAATTAAATATAAATTAAAATAAAACTTTGACAGATAACAATAAATAGAAAATAATATTTAGATGAAAAAGTAAAAATCTACAGCTCACGTCACTCGCACCTACTTCATCAGATTGATCAATGGTTGACAAATAAAATGGTCACTTACAGAGATTATGACTGTAGTAAAGTGATCAATTGTAGAAAATTAAAATTACTAATTATGATTTGGAGAGATTTGAGACTATGTTACCAATTGCGAGGAAATATGAATGCAAAGGGATTGAGCGGTGCAAATCAATTATATTACCAAAGAGGCTAATCAATCTGCTTACTACATCTCATCTACTGCCCATAGTCCTCCTCTTAGGTTTCTAAAGCTTTAGATTACTGGTTAGATCATGATATGAGAGGTGTAAGTACTACAACAAAAAATGGTTATAACAATATTTTGTAAGTGATGTATCTAGCAAATGTCATTGTAAATAATAAAATCATATTTTAAGGATGTTTAAATAAATGTTACTTTAAGTATTATCAATTACAATATTTTTCTCATTAAACTGACATTTAATGCAAAATGTTGTTGAAATTTGAAGTTTTGCAACACTTACTACAATTATTTAATGTCATTATAATTTCCGGTCAAAATTAAAATTTTGATTTATCTTTTTTTTTTCTTAAAACAAAAATAAAAATAAAAATAAAAATTTATGTCTTTTTTTATCTCTAGAATAGTTTATCATATTTTCATAATTGATACTCAATATTTATTTATCTCTTTGTGACTAAAACAAAAAAAAACTCTTATCTTTTATTTATTGTTATATTTATCACTTTATTTTTTATATTGTTAGAATGAAAACCTTTCTTAAAAATAAAAGTATATTTCATCAGCTTTTCATTTTCTCTGCAAAGAGCCGGCTAAAACCGTCTATATATATTCCTGTTTAATTAAAAGGTTTTTATTTCCTGAACAGGGTCCTTACTTGGACAGGGAAAGTAGCAGAATCCATTCATGGAAAGGACTCTACCCCGAAAAGGATTTCTAAGTAAAGAAGGGATACCCTCCTACTAGGATTAGGATTCATATCTCATAAGGAATCCTAATCCTTTCAGGTGTTAGCATCATTATAAATAGGACCTCATGTCTCTCATTCTAGATCATCTCATTCTTTCATATTCTAATTGTTCCTTACTCTTTATACAAACTCTCTCTCTCTCTATTCTCTAACCTAGGCATCGGAGTGTTTGTGGGGATCCTCCCCACCTCTCACTTTGCCCTCTATTCATTGTTTGCAGGGCCTTAAGCTAAAGAGTTCTAGAAATAAGTTATCAAGTGGCACCGTCTGTGAAAACTATTGGGAAAAGTCATTCATATACCTGCTAAACTAAAGATATCCACATAATGACTTCCAACCCACCACCAACTTTGACTCTTGAAACTAACATCAATCCTTCTGCACCCATTCTTTCGACTGATCTCTCAACCCCTCTCTCAACAATAGTGCTTCCAGCTACTTTTTAGTATGTCAGAACTTCATCCAAGCATACTGTCACGACCCAAAACAGGGGCCATGACCGGCGCTAGGGAACGGGAATTCTTTCGAATCCAGAACCCGTAGCAAGCCTAAAATAAAATAAAATATGCAATAATAATAATAACAATATCAAATTTGCAGCGGAAATAAAAAATCATAAATATCACAATATCATTTTTACCAACTGGATTTAAATCAAATCTCATCTCATATATAAAATCTCTTTAATACAATCCAGTTCAAATTCTTAAAATGCATCTCGCATAAATAAAATACATAATATCTCACAATTAATTTACAACTACTGCAGTATCTAGATTATAAAAATAAGACTCAAGTAGGCAATTTACACAAAGAAGTCGGGGCGGAAGAAATCCGGCGTATCGACCTGCTACTGAGGTCTGAAGATGTTGACTCTCCTGAAAAATAGTCAATGGAGGGGAGTCAGACCTCACTGAGTGAATTACTATAATATATATATATACATACACACTAAATGACAATGCATACAATCAACAGTATATATATAATATGTATATATATAGGCAATTACACACAGATGCAGAAAATCATTTTTTTATATATTTTTATTGAAAATTATAGTTTATGAAGGATCACATAGAACCCTAGAATATCGCAACCTCAAAAACAGTGTTAGACAATACTCTAGCCATACAGGCTCACTTATTCCAAATATATCCACTTAATCCATTTAGACAGTAGACTGGCCCCGAGACACTAAGTCAACCGAGCTCCAGCAGTCTGACTGCCAGTGTGATTAGCCCCGAGACACTTGATCAACCGAGCTCCAACAATCACACCTCCAAACCATATCTCACACATCAATAATCACATTCAATCAATATCCACAAATGGTTAGTAATATAGCCTAAATACTATAGGCGTACCGGTACGTACTCGGTCCTAGTGCTGCCCACTAGGTAGCACGTTCTATTGATATCCTTCATTAATAAATATAAAACATTCATTCACAAATAAATGATGCATGAAGTTCAATAAAATATCAACATAAACCATATATTTACTAGAAATATACCAAAAGTAAATCAGGTATATTTCGAGTATATATATATGTCGAATAATTCCAATATAATACAGAATAAACTAAAATATACCAAAATATACATAAAAGCATTTTTAAGAATAATTTAGTTATACAACATGCATATAGTTGAAAATATACCAAAATATACCGAAAATAAACCTAAGTAATACTTAAATCATTTATGTATATTTTATTAAAATAAAGCATACTTTTCTAAAACATGCATCCTAAAACATATATATATAGTATAGTAACTCACAAATCAGTGCGCTCCACGAGATGGATCCGACGAGCCTGGTCCACTAGCCCTCAGTCTCGGCGCAACTAAACAAGCAATAAATAATAGACATCAGAATAAACCTAACAGAAATCCTAGAATTCGATCTAGAGTATTAAACACAGAATCGATATCAGGGTTCGACTGGACATCACGTTTTAGGAGAATTCTATCGAAAATTCAGTAGAACCTTCCCTGTAAAATGGACATCTCTCTACTCAAAAGAGTAGAGCCAACCCTGCAAAGAAATACACTTTGAAAAACTACACAGCACAATCAAAATCCCACGGTCGGACTCCAAACTACAGTCCACCGACCGGGGTCCACAAACACAGAACAATTCTGATAATACCAAAAATACCCTTATAACATAGAAATACATTTTATACATAGAAATTACATAATTAACCTTAAAACACTATAAAAACCATTAAAAACTCATTTTATTAGTAAAATTGTATATTATATATATAATTGAAAATAATTTACGAAAAATAGTTTTAATTAGTTAAAAATACTAAATCATTTGTAGAAATCATTTTTATACTTTAAATAACTATTAAAACCAATTAAATTACATTTTTTAACCAATTTTGTGTAAAATTACCAAAATACCCCTATATATATAAATATACTAAAATTACTTCAAAAATTCACCAAAAATTATACAATTATCCAAAATTAATTTTCTCAACATATTTATCAATAATATTAATAATTAAACTCAATTAACCAATTAAATTCAATTAAAAACATAATTAACCCTAATTTCCCAAAATTACATAAACTTCAATAATTCAAAATAAATACTTAGAAATTCATAAAAATTCCAAATAAATTCCAATAATTCATTTAAACACCTAATTTAACCATAAAACACAATTTCATAATTTAAATAATTAATTTCCGAAAATTATAAAATAATATTAAATATTCAAAAATACCCAAAAATCCAAACCATCTCCAAAAATTCCACAAAAATTCGTACATGTAGATTAAGCTACTAGGATCAACATTTGTGAAGGGAGTTTCCATGAATCAATCAATTCAAAGCTCAAAAAAATCAAAAACCCTAATGTGACCGAATTGGAAAATTTGAAACCTAAGCAATTCTAGACCATTTAAGCTCAAACCAAAGCTGGAATCACACTCACCGAAGCTCAAGGAGAATAAAGAGACCGGCGGTGTCGAAAATGGTGGTCGGAATCGTCGTCGACAGTGAGGAGAAGAATTTCGGCCAAAAATGGAAAAATAGCTCGCCGGCGTCGGGGAAGGAAGCTGCTGGCGATGGGGAACGGCTGGGAACGACAGTGGGTAATATCCCGTGTTTTTAAAAATATTTTTACACTGTACCGGGATATACAGTGTCAATAATTTTTATGCATTATACGATATTTTATGAGTTGATATGTATTTTAAACCTATTTTAATTACTGTGTCTTATATACAGTGTTTTACGTAAAATTTTCCCGGGACTTTCATTTTCGGGGAAATTTCCACGTAAACAATGTATTATTAATTATTTTAAATGTATTTACGGGTTTGCATGAACTCATACATATTTTTAAATTATTAAATAAAGCCTGTGTGTGTATATTTATTTAATTAGGGTTTATTATTACCCTAATATTTTATTATTTATTTATTATTATTTGATTATTTTATTTATTATTAAATTATTAAAATTTATTATTTTATTATTAATTATTTATTAATATTTAATTATTTTAATTTATTTTAATTTATTTTATTTTTTTTCTTTTTTTTCTTTTCCTTTTTCTTTCTTTTTCTTTTTCTTTCTCTTTCCTTTTTCTTTCTTTTTCTTTTTCTTCTTCTTCTTCTTCCTCTCCCGCGGGCGCCGACCACCACTATTCTTCACCGCCGTTTCTCCCTCCTCCGGCCACCGTTTTTGACACCGCCGGTCTCTATCTTCTCCTTGAGCTCCGGTGAGTGTTATTCTAGCTTTGGTTTGAGCTAAAATGGTCTAGAATTGCTTAGGTTTTGATTTGAAGTTTTCGGCCTCTTTTGGTTTTTGATTTTTTTTGAGCTTCGATTTGGATGATTCATGGAAACTTCCTTCACAAATGTTGTTCCTGGTAGCTTAATCTTCATGTATGAATTTTTGGAGGTTGTTTGGATTTTTGGGTATTTTTGAATATTTTAATATTATTTTCTAATTTTCGGAAATTAATTATTTAAATTATGAAATTGGAGTTTATGGTTGAATTAGGTGTTGAAATGAATTATAGGAATTTATTTGGAATTTTTATGAATTTCTAAGTATTTATTTTGAATTATTGAAGTTTATGTGATTTTGAGAAATTAAGTTAATTGTGTTTTAAATTGAATTTAATTGGTTAATTGAGTTTAATTATTGATATTATTGATAAATATGTTGAGAAAATTAATTTTGGATAATTGTATGATTTTTGGTGAATTTTTGAAGTAATTTAGGTATATATATATATATAGGGGTATTTTGGTAATTTTACCCTAAATTGTCTAAAAATGTAATTTAATTGGTTTTAATATTTATTTAAGGTATAAAAATGATTTCTACAAAATATTTGGTATTTTTAACTAATTAAAACTATTTTCCGGGAATTATTTTCAATTATATATATAATATACGGTTTTTCTAATAAAATGAGTTTTAATCGGTTTTTACAGTGTTTCAAGATTTATTATGTAATTTCTACGTATGAAATGTATTTTTATGATTTAAGGATATTTTTGGTATATTTGAATATATATTATGTGTTTGTGGACCCCGGTCGACAGATTGTAGTCTGAAGTCCGACCGAGGGGTTGTGATTGATTGTGGTGTTTATTTTTGAAGTGTATTTTCTTTGCAGGGTCGGCTCTACTCTTTTGAGTAGAGAGATGTCCGTTTTACAGGGGAGGTTCTGCTGGATTTTCGGTAGAATTCTCGTAAAACGTGATATCCAGTCGAACCCTAATTCTGTTTCCGTATTTTAATACTCTAGATTTAATTCTAGGATTTCTGTTAGGGTTACTCTGATATCGGTTATTTAATTCTTGTTTAGTTGCGCCGAGACCGAGGGTTAGTGGACCAGGCCCGTCGGACCTGTCTCGTGGAGCGCATTAGGTGAGTTACTATATTATATATATATGCTTAGGATGCATGATTTAGAAAATGCATGTTTTATTTTGACTAAATATGCATAAATAACATGATTTATATTCAAGTATATTTTTGGTATATTTTTGGTATATAATAAATTATATACATGTTTTATTAATAAAATATATTTAAAATGTTTTTAAATATATTTTTAGTTTAATTCATGATTTGATTGGATTTAATTTGACATATATATACTCAAAATATACCTGGTTTATGTTTGGTATATTTTCGGTATATATATGGTTTATATTGCTATTTCATTTATATCCATGCATCATTTATTTTTGTGAATGAATGTTTTATATTTAAGAATGAAGGATATCAATAGAACGTGCTACCTAGTGGGCAGCACTAGGACCGAGTACGTACCGGTACGCCTATAGTATTTAGGCTTTATTACTGACTATTTGTGGATATTGAATTGATTATGATTATTGATATATGAGAGATGTGGTTTGGGTGTGATTGCTGGAGCTCGGTTGACCAAGTGTCTCGGGGCCAATCACACTGGCAGTCAGACTGCTGGAGCTCGGTTGACTTAGTGTCTCGGGGCCAGTCTACTGTCCATATGGATTAAGTGGATATATTTGGAATCAGTGAGCCTGTATGGCTAGAGTGTTGTTTAACACTATTTTCTGAGGTTGCGATATTCTAGGGTTCTATGTGATCCTTCATAAATTGGGATTTTTCAGTAAAATATATAAAAAATGATTTTTCTGCATTTGTGTGTATTTGCCTGTATATATATTAGATATATAAATACTGTTGACTGTATGCATTATCACTTAGTGTGTATGTATATATATTATAGTAATTCACTTAGTGAGGTCTGACTCCCCTCCGTTGACTATTTTTCAGGAGAGTCAACTTCCTCATACCTCAGTAGCAGGTCAATACGCCGGATTTCTTCCGCCCCGGCTTCTTTATGTAAATTGTATACTTGAGTCTTATTTATTTTATCTAGACACTGCAGTAGTTGTGATTTTCAGTAGTTGTGATTTTCAGTAGTTGTAAATTAAAGTATTGGATTTTATGTATTTGTTTTAAAGAGATGTATTATAGTAAAACTGGATTTGTATAAAGATTATACATTTATGAGATTATATATGCGATTTGATGAGTTTTGAATTGAATCCAGTTGATATGGATGATATTGTAATATTTATTTTTTTATTTTCCGCTGCATATTATATTTTTATGGTTATTATTGCATTTTTATTTTATTTTTAGGCTTGCTACGGGTTCCGGATTCGAAAGAATTCCCGTTCCCTAGCGCCGGTCATGGCCCCTATTTTGGGTCGTGACAATGTTGGTATCAGAGCGAAGTTCGTATCAGAATGGAGTTCTGTGTCAGGGCTTAGTTTTGTGAGTTGTGGCCCTAGTTTTTGAGTTGTGTTTTCTGTTGGACTACTGCAGTGTATTAGGTTCGAGTATGTCTTGATGAGTATTCCTTGCTGTAGTTTTCAGCGTTATTCCTCCGTTGTCTATTTTGTCTGAATCTTTCCATTTGTCTTTTCAGAATGAGGAGGCGAGCGCGTGTCGCTCCACCGGTCGTTGAGGCCGAGGATGATGAGTCTTTTCAGGACGAGGTTTTACCTCCTGAGCCGCCAGTTAGACGTAGAGGTCGTGGCAGAGGTAGACCTCGAGGAGCGGCAGGTCGCCGTAGGCAGAGAGAGTTACAGGACGAGGAGCCTATTGAGCCTGAGTTTGATGTTCCTGTTCCTCCAGTTGTTCAGCCTGTTCAGCCTGCCTATCAGCAGGGTATGTCTGACCCTGAGGCAGCTTTGTTCTATGCCCGAGTTGGCAGGATTGCTTTTGATGGGACTTCTGATCCTTTAGATTTTCTGCATGCGATTGAGACTAGGACTCGGACTGCTCATACCGAGTACCAGAGGATCATGATCGTTGAGTTGTCTGTCGAGGGACCAGCCTTGGATTGGTTTATTCAGATGATCCAGCCTTATATGATGACGATGACCTGGGCTCAGTTTCGAGAGCGGTTTATGAGGAGATTTTGTCCAGAGCCTCTTCGTTTGAGCTATCGTCTTCGATTGACTAGTATTTCTCGTGGAGATCGATCAGTAGAGGAGTATACCCGAGAGTTCCTTCGTCTGGGTAGATATGCTGAGGATCTGATGCGAGATTAGTATTTCGCGGTTACTACCTATATTACTGGTTTGGGTTCAGCTTTTACTGGTATGCCTACAGCAGGTCTTACTCTCGAGTCTGTGATTGAGCTAGCTAAGGAGATCGAGCTGAGGTTAGTTAGGCAGGGAGCGATGCCTGATTATTACCAGTTGGGAGTTCAGTCGAGTGGATCGCAGGCTACTCCATATTCGAGTTTTCATGTTGGTTCGAGTAGTCAGCAGCGAGGTTCGACTCAGCAGAGTCAGAGACAGCAGCAGCGAGTGCATCGGAGCAGTAGACATGGTCGTGGAGGTCAGCGTAGATCATTTAGATTTGGGTCAGGTGCTTCGAGCAGCAGCAGTGGTCGTAGTTCTGGATCAGCGGCCAGTGTTTGTCATACTTGTGGTAGAGTCCATCAGGGACCGTGTTATCTGACACCGTTGACATGCTTCAGATGCGGGCAGACAGGACATTTTGCCAGATCGTGTCCTTACCCCGGATATCAGCAGCAGCAGATTCCGCGATTCCCACAGCAGTCGATTGCTAGTGCAGCACCCGTGCCATTTCAGTTACCACCAGCCCAACATCAGAGTTCTACTCAGTTTGTTCCACAGCAGAGTCGTGGTAGAGGTACTAGAGGAGGTACCCGAGGTGTTGGCCAGGCTTCTACCAGTCAGCAGGGAGGTCGAGGCCAGGCCAGAGTTTTTCATCTAACTCAGCAGGATGCTCAGGCATCTAATGCAGTCGTGGCAGGTATTCTTTCTGTTTGTTACCTGGATGCTTTGGTTTTGTTTGATCCGGGTGCCACGCATTCATTTGTTTCTCCTATTTTTGCTTCTAAATCTTGTTGGCAAGCTTCGATGGCTTTTCCTTTATCTGTTGCCACTCCTCTGAGTGATTCTTTGGACACCGATATTGTTCTTTCTGATTGTCCAGTTCTCGTGGGAGATAGAGAATTATCCGCTGATTTGATTTTGTTGGATGTGATGGAGTTTGATGTTATTTTGGGAATGGATTGGTTGTCTCAGCACTTTGCCGTGGTTGATTGCAGGAATAAGGAGGTGATTTTCAGAATTCCTGGAGAAGTAGAATTTAAGTTTGTTGGTGACAGGAGTTCAGCACCTCAGAATCTTATTTCTGTTATTTCAGCTAGGAAGTTGTTGAGGAAAGGTTGTCAGGGGTTTTTGGCATTGGTTAGGGATACGTCAGTGGAGAAGTTGTCACTCACAGATGTTCCTGTTGCTTGTGAGTTTCCTGATGTTTTTCCCGAGGAGTTGCCAGGTTTACCACCTCATAGAGAGATTGAGTTCTGTATAGATGTGGTTCCAGGTACTACTCCTATATCTATGCCACCCTATCGTATGGCTCCTGCAGAGTTGAGAGAGTTGAAGGAGCAATTGCAAGAGTTATTGGATAAGGGTTTTATTAGAACTAGTGTTTCCCCTTGGGGTGCACCAGTCTTGTTTGTGAAGAAGAAGGATGGTACCCTGAGACTGTGCATTGACTATAGAGAGCTTAATAAGGTGACAGTGAAGAACAAGTATCCTCTCCCAAGGATTGATGATTTATTTGATCAGCTCCAGGGTGCACAATTCTTTTCTAAGGTTGACTTGAGGTCGGGTTATCATCAGTTGCGGATCAGTGAAGCTAATATTCCTAAGACAGCATTCCGCACTAGATATGGCCATTATGAGTTTCTGGTGATGTCTTTTGGTTTGACTAATGCACCAGCAGCTTTTATGGACCTGATGAACAGAGTATTCCGACCGTATGTGGATCAGTTTGTGGTAGTCTTCATTGATGATATACTGGTATATTCGAGGAGTATGGAAGAGCATGTATATCACTTGAGGATTGTACTACAGACACTGAGAGATCATCAGCTTTATGCTAAATTCTCGAAGTGTGATTTCTGGATGGAGAGTGTTTCTTTTCTTGGACACGTAGTGTCTAAAGAAGGTACTCAGGTTGATCCACAGAAGATTGAAGCAGTATCTTAGTGGCCTAGACCTACTTCAGTTACTGAGATTCGGAGTTTTCTGGGTTTAGCCGGGTATTATAAGCGGTTTGTGCAGGATTTTTCCAAGATTGCAGCCCCTATGACTCGCTTGACTCAGAAGAATGTTAGATTCGAGTGGTCAGAAGCTTGTGAGAATAGTTTTCAGTTGTTGAAGGAGAAGTTGACCACAGCGCCAGTATTAGCTTTGCCTAATAGTGTGGATAAGTTCACAGTTTACTGTGATGCCTCTAGAATTGGTCTTGGTTGTGTGTTGATGCAGAATGGAAGGGTGATAGCCTATGCTTCGAGGCAGTTGAAGAAGCATGAGCAAAATTATCCTACACATGATCTAGAGATGGCTGCAGTGATCTTTGCTTTGAAGATTTGGAGACATTATCTGTACGGGGTGACTTGTGAGATATTTACTGATCACAAGAGCCTTAAGTACATTTTCCAGCAGCGAGATTTGAATCTAAGGCAGAGAAGATGGTTGGAACTGTTGAAGGACTATGATTGCGAGATTCTTTACCATCCGAGTAAAGCTAATGTGGTAGCAGATGCCTTGAGTAGGAAGTCCTCAGGTAGTCTTGCTCACATCGGTGTGGAGAGAAGACCATTGATCCAGGAGTTGCATCTGATGGTGGATCAAGGTCTGATGATGAAGATCAGTAGATCAGGTGGACTGTTAGCTCAATTTAAAGTACGATCTGTACTGAGGGATAGGATTAAAGCAGCTCAGAGCCGAGATCCTATTCTGGAAGAGCTTGCAGAGAATGTCAGAGCAGGGAAGTTCACTGATTTCACACTCGATGATGATGGTGTGTTGTGGATCAGTGGTAGATTGTGTGTTCCTGATGTGGATGACTTGAGAGAGGAGATTTTAGAGGAAGCACATTCTACAGCCTACAGCGTTCATCCTGGTGTTACTAAGATGTACCACAGTATCAGAGATCTATACTGGTGGGATGGATTGAAGAAGGATGTTGTTGATTATGTTGCTAAGTGCTTGACATGTCAGCAAGTGAAAGCCGAACATCAGAAGCCTTCTGGGAAGCTTCAGCCTCTTCCTATTCCCGAGTGGAAATGGGAAAGGATAGCTATGGATTTTGTGGTCGGTTTACCTCGTTCGAAGGATGGATACGATTCCATCTGGGTGATTGTAGACAGGTTGACGAAGTCTGCACATTTCTTGCCTGTGAAAGCCACATATTCAGTTGCTAGATTGGCGAAGTTGTATGTGAAGCATATTGTGTGCCTTCATGGAGTACCTGTGTCCATTGTGTCAGACAGAGGTTCGGTGTTTACTTCTCGTTTTTGGCAGAAGTTGCAGGAAGCGATGGGCACTAGGTTGGATTTCAGTACTGCTTTTCATCCTCAGACAGATGGTCAGTCTGAGAGGACGATCCAGACACTGGAAGATATGTTGAGAATGTGTGTCATGGATTTGAGAGGTAGCTGGGATGATCATTTGTCGCTTGTTGAGTTTGCATATAATAACAGCTACCATAGCAGTATTGGCATGGCACCATATGAGGCGTTGTATGGAAGGAAGTGTAGATCCCCGTTGAGTTGGGATGAGATTGGTGAGAGAGCTTTGACTGGACCAGAGATGGTTCAGGATGCTGCAGAGAAAGTCGCCGTGATCAAGCGCAGGTTAGAGACCGCAGTTAGCAGACAGAAGAGTTATGCGGATCCTAGGCACAGAGATGTGGAGTTTCAGGTTGGAGATTTCGTTTTTCTGAAAGTATCTCCGATGAAGGGGTGTGATGAGATTTGGCAGGAAGGGTAAGTTAGCACCGAGATATATTGGACCGTTTGAGATTCTGGAGAGAGTTGGCACTGTTGCATATCGGTTGGATTTGCCTCCGAGTATGTCACAAGTGCATCCAGTATTTCATATCTCGATGTTGAGGAAGTATATCTCAGATCCTTCACACGTGTTGCAACCTGACAGTGTGGAAGTGAGTGAAGATTTGACGTTTGTGGAAGAACCTGTGGCGATCGTAGATTTTCAAGTTCGACAGTTGCGATCGAAGCAGATTCCGATGGTCAAGGTTTTGTGGCGTAGCGACAGAGTTGAAGAGCATACGTGGGAGACTGAAGCTGAGATGCGAGCTTCTTACCCGTATCTCTTTCCTTCCTGATTCTGTAATCTTGTTTTTAGAATTCGGGGACGAATTCTTGTAAGGGGGGAAGACTGTAATATCCCGTGTTTTTAAAAATATTTTTACACTGTACCGGGATATACAGTGTCAATAATTTTTATGCATTATACGATATTTTATGAGTTGATATGTATTTTAAACCTATTTTAATTATTGTGTCTTATATACAGTGTTTTACGTAAAATTTTCCCGGGACTTTCATTTTCGGGGAAATTTCCACGTAAACAATGTATTATTAATTATTTTAAATGTATTTACGGGTTTGCATGAACTCATACATATTTTTAAATTATTAAATAAAGCCTGTGTGTGTATATTTGTTTAATTAGGGTTTATTATTACCCTAATATTTTATTATTTATTTATTATTATTTGATTATTTTATTTATTATTAAATTATTAAAATTTATTATTTTATTATTAATTATTTATTAATATTTAATTATTTTAATTTATTTTATTTTTTTTCTTTTTTTTTCTTTTTTTTTCTTTTCCTTTTTCTTTCTTTTTCTTTCTTTTTCTTTTTCTTTCTCTTTCCTTTTTCTTTCTTTTTCTTTTTCTTCTTCTTCTTCTTCCTCTCCCGCGGGCGCCGACCACCACTATTCTTCACCGCCGTTTCTCCCTCCTCCGGCCACCGTTTTCGACACCGCCGGTCTCTATCTTCTCCTTGAGCTCCGGTGAGTGTTATTCTAGCTTTGGTTTGAGCTAAAATGGTCTAGAATTGCTTAGGTTTTGATTTGAAGTTTTCGGCCTCTTTTGGTTTTTGATTTTTTTTGAGCTTCGATTTGGATGATTCATGGAAACTTCCTTCACAAATGTTGTTCCTGGTAGCTTAATCTTCATGTATGAATTTTTGCAGAATTTTTGGAGGTTGTTTGGATTTTTGGGTATTTTTGAATATTTTAATATTATTTTCTAATTTTCGGAAATTAATTATTTAAATTATGAAATTGGAGTTTATGGTTGAATTAGGTGTTGAAATGAATTATAGGAATTTATTTGGAATTTTTATGAATTTCTAAGTATTTATTTTGAATTATTGAAGTTTATGTGATTTTGAGAAATTAAGTTAATTGTGTTTTAAATTGAATTTAATTGGTTAATTGAGTTTAATTATTGATATTATTGATAAATATGTTGAGAAAATTAATTTTGGATAATTGTATGATTTTTGGTGAATTTTTGAAGTAATTTAGGTATATATATATATATAGGGGTATTTTGGTAATTTTACCCTAAATTGTCTAAAAATGTAATTTAATTGGTTTTAATATTTATTTAAGGTATAAAAATGATTTCTACAAAATATTTGGTATTTTTAACTAATTAAAACTATTTTCCGGGAATTATTTTCAATTATATATATAATATACGGTTTTTCTAATAAAATGAGTTTTAATCGGTTTTTACAGTGTTTCAAGATTTATTATGTAATTTCTACGTATGAAATGTATTTTTATGATTTAAGGATATTTTTGGTATATTTGAATATATATTATGTGTTTGTGGACCCCGGTCGACAGATTGTAGTCTGGAGTCCGACCGAGGGGTTGTGATTGATTGTGGTGTTTATTTTTGAAGTGTATTTTCTTTACAGGGTCGGTTCTACTCTTTTGAGTAGAGAGATGTCCGTTTTACAGGGGAGGTTCTGCCGAATTTCCGGTAGAATTCTCGTAAAACGTGATATCCAGTCGAACCCTAATTCTGTTTCCGTATTTTAATACTCTAGATTTAATTCTAGGATTTCTGTTAGGGTTACTCTGATATCGGTTATTTAATTCTTGTTTAGTTGCGCCGAGACCGAGGGTTAGTGGACCAGGCCCGTCGGACCTGTCTCGTGGAGCGCATTAGGTGAGTTACTATATTATATATATATGCTTAGGATGCATGATTTAGAAAATGCATGTTTTATTTTGACTAAATATGCATAAATAACATGATTTATATTCAAGTATATTTTTGGTATATAATAAATTATATACATGTTTTATTAATAAAATATATTTAAAATGTTTTTAAATATATTTTTAGTTTAATTCATGATTTGATTGGATTTAATTTGACATATATATACTCAAAATATACCTGGTTTATGTTTGGTATATTTTCGGTATATATATGGTTTATATTGCTATTTCATTTATATCCATGCATCATTTATTTTTGTGAATGAATGTTTTATATTTAAGAATGAAGGATATCAATAGAACGTGCTACCTAGTGGGCAGCACTAGGACCGAGTACGTACCGGTACGCCTATAGTATTTAGGCTTTATTACTGACTATTTGTGGATATTGAATTGATTATGATTATTGATATATGAGAGATGTGGTTTGGGTGTGATTGCTGGAGCTCGGTTGACCAAGTGTCTCGGGGCCAATCACACTGGCAGTCAGACTGCTGGAGCTCGGTTGACTTAGTGTCTCGGGGCCAGTCTACTGTCCATATGGATTAAGTGGATATATTTGGAATCAGTGAGCCTGTATGGCTAGAGTGTTGTTTAACACTATTTTCTGAGGTTGCGATATTCTAGGGTTCTATGTGATCCTTCATAAATTGGGATTTTTCAGTAAAATATATAAAAAATGATTTTTCTGCATTTGTGTGTATTTGCCTATATATATATTAGATATGTAAATACTGTTGACTGTATGCATTATCACTTAGTGTGTATGTATATATATTATAGTAATTCACTCAGTGAGGTCTGACTCCCCTCCGTTGACTATTTTTCAGGAGAGTCAACTTCCTCAGACCTCAGTAGCAGGTCGATACGCCGGATTTCTTCCGCCCCGGCTTCTTTATGTAAATTGTATACTTGAGTCTTATTTATTTTATCTAGACACTGCAGTAGTTGTGATTTTCAATAGTTGTGATTTTCAGTAGTTGTAAATTAAAGTATTGGATTTTATGTATTTGTTTTAAAGAGATGTATTATAGTAAAACTGGATTTGTATAAAGATTATACATTTATGAGATTATATATGCGATTTGATGAGTTTTGAATTGAATCCAGTTGATATGGATGATATTGTAATATTTATTTTTTTATTTTCCGCTGCATATTATATTTTTATGGTTATTATTGCATTTTTATTTTATTTTTAGGCTTGCTACGGGTTCCGGATTTGAAAGAATTCCCGTTCCCTAGCGCCGGTCATGGCCCCTGTTTTGGGTCGTGACGCAGTGGCAAGCCGGGAGGCACACCAACAGTAGGTGATCGGCGTGACAGACGGTGGTGAGGGGTGGTCGGGCGCTCGGGAGAAGAAGAAGAAGAAGAAGAAGAAGAAAAGAAAAAGAAAGAAAAGAAAAAGAAAAGAAAAAGGAAAGAAAAAGAAAAAGAAAAGAAAAATAATAATAAAAAAATAATTTTAATAAAATATTTAAAAAAAATCACACCCACACATATAATTTAATATTTTAATAATTTAATGATAAATAAAATAATTAAATAACAATAAATTAATAAACAAATAATAAAATATTAGGGTAAAATACTAAACCCTAATTAAATAAATATATACACACATAGGCTTTATTTAGTATTTTAAAAATACGTATGAGTTCATGCAAGTCCGAAAATATGTTTAAAATAATTAATAATAAATTATTTACGTAAAAATTTTCCCGAAAATACAAGTCCCGGGAAAATTTTACGTAAAGCACTGTAAATAATACACAATAATTAAAATAGGTTTTAAATACATATCAACTCATAAAAATATCATATAATATACAGAAATTATTAACACTGCATATCCCGGTACAGTGTAAAAATATTTTAAAAACACGGGATATTACACATACATATTCACTTCCTGATAACACCCAGAGATGCCTAAGTTCAAGCACAAACTTTCCACATTATGCTCCTTTACAACACCACCATCGTTCAATACCCTCCATACCTTTTTCGAGTTTAATAGACACATCGGCAATTACCACACCAAACCTAAACACTGTAAACCAAACATTCAACCTCAACCAACCCAACAAGGAAGTTATGATACAAAATATCCAAGCGTAGATAGCTTTAGTGCAACAACAGCTAAATGTTTTAATACAAAGTAAGAACTCTGAACCAGCTCAAATCAATAATAATGCAACACCCCGACAAGCACTAGAGACAAGCAGGGGAAAGGGTAAAGTGCTAGAAGGGGAATGTAGTTCAATAATTCCAGCCCTTAATGACTCAAAGTTAGCTTAGAAAGTTAAAGAGGTTATACGCAAAGCCCATACAAATCCAAGAAAGGAGGATGAATGCATTATGGATAGCATAAAAAGGATAATCCAAACGGAGATCCCTACTAAGTTCAGAATCCCACCGCTTAATCAGTATGATGGAACAGGAGATCCTATCAACCACATATCGGCATTTAGAATAAGGATGTTGCTCTAGAATGTGAATGATGGAATTATGTGTAGAGTCTTCCTAAGCACACTTACAAAGAATGCCCAAAAGTGGTTTCATCGGCTCTTGGAGAACTTCATCACTTCTTTTGAGGATCTGGCATAACAGTTTCATACCAAGTTTTTCACTAATATTCCCCTAGCCAAAAACATCAACGATCTTCGGATGTGTCGGTAAGAAGTCGATGAGTCTCTATGAAGTTATCTTGATCAGTTCAATAAAATAACTATGCAAATTAAAAGCCTTATTAACGAAGTTGTCATAGAAGCTTTGAAAAATCACACTAGACTCGGAAAGCTCAAAGATAAGATATTGACCAAGGAACTAGGCACCTTTGCAGAAGCAATGGAAATGGTAGTCAGAATGATAAAGATGGATGAAGATAAAAGGATGCAAAGGAAGGAGGAAAAGCCACCAATAAAAGATGAAAGACCAAGACCCAGATGAGCAAGCTTCCCAAAAATAAACTTCAGAAACCCAGTAAAAAGATTTGACGGGGAAGCAGACAAATACACACCTCTGAACACCTCTCAATCCAGAATTCTCATGTGAGTCAAGCAAAATGGTGTTAGAATCACCCCAGCTAAGAGAATAAGCCTTAGCCGAAGATCCACACAAGATAGGGGATAGTACTACCAGTATCATCGAGAATATAAGCATGACATTAACACTTGCAAAGAGCTGAAGCATGCCATAAAAAGACTAGTACAAAATGGTAAACTTAATAATTTCATGGACACATCTAAAAGGAGCAAAAACTTAGAAGCCCTGGGGCATGATAGGCCAGAAACAAATAAAGCTCGGAAGGACCCAGTTGGTATTATTAATATGATCATTGGCAAAGAAAATACTGAGAAGAAACTAAAACGAAGCAGGGGAGAAAGGCCAGTCTTTAAGAAAAGAGAGATTATAATCAATTCAAAAGACGGTTCGCATGTTCGCCATCCCCACTGTGACGCCCTGGTAATAAACGCATACATAAACAATTACTTGGTAAAGAGGTTATTGGTTGACAATGGAAGCACTATCAATGCTTTATTCTGGAATGCTTATAAAGTGATGGGAGGCTATGTCACTGACCTGAAGACCATCCAAAATCCCATCACAAGCTTTTGTGAAAGAACTATACAGCCACTAGGAATCGTGGAGTTAAATCTAGAATTTAGGAATCAAGACGATGAAGAAACAAAAGTTATTAAAATAGTGTTTGACGAGGTGGACCTCCCACTAACATACAATGGAATCATAGGACGGTCGGTGCTCTACGAAGCAGATGCAGTCACCAGCATCCGACACTTAACTATGAAGATTCCTGTCGAGAGTGGAACTCTTACCATCCGAGGAGATCAGCATATGGCTAGAAAAAATGTTACCAGATGGCCATGAAGCCTCAGGTGGAAGCTTTCCCCCTAAAAGCATAGGAAATAGAGAAATAGGGCATTAGTCCATAGCCAGTTGACAACACTGAAGCTCTACAAATTACTGACGGGAAAGTGGTCAAGATCGATAATGAACTTAACCGTGACATTAAGGAAGGAATAAAGGAGGTCCTCACTAGACACTCAAAAGACTTTGCCTCACGGGCATCTGAAATCATTAGTGTAGATCCATAGGTTGCTTGTCATATTTTGAACATCATATTGGGAGCAAAGCCAGTGGCCTAGAAGAAAAGAACATTTGCCTATGAGAGATAAAGGATAATTGTTGAAGAAACATAAAAATTGTTAGAATCCAAATTTATCAAGGAAGTTACTCATCTAGAATGGGTAGCAAATGTGGTACTTATTAAAAAAGTGAATAGAAAGTATAGGATGTGCATGGACTATACTGACATTAATTGGGCATGTCCCAAAGACAACTACCCATTGCCCATGATTGACTAGCTCGTAGACTCCACTACTAGCCATAGGTTATATAGTTTTGTTGACATAGCACAATGATATCACCAGATACTGATGAAGGAAGACGATCAGGAGAAAACGTCCTTCATCACCCACGAAGGCCTGTACTGCTACAAGGTAATGCCTTTTGGACTGAAAAACACTGGAGCCACATATCAAAGAATGATGAACTAAGTACTCCAGGACCAAATTAGCACAAACGTGAAAATGTATATGGACGAAATCATTATCAAGAGCAAGTATACAAAATAACACCCAGCAGATCTAGATCAAGTTCTCCCATTATTGAGCAAGTCTAGGATCAAGCTAAATCCAGAAAAATATGGCTTCGGAGTCAAAGCTCGCAAATTCCTAGGATTCATGATATCCCATAGAGGTATTGAGGCCAACCTGGAGAAAATGGAAGTTATACTCAACATGAAAGCCCAAAAAAATATCCATGAAATACAAAAGCTAAACGGCAGAATCATGGCATTGGGGTGTTTCATTTCATGCTCAGCCAGATGGTGTCTACCATTATTCCAAGCTTTAAAAAATTCTAAAAAATTTGTTTGGTCTGCAGATTGTGAAGCAACCTTTAAAGACATTAAGAAATTCCTATCCTTACCACCTCTACTCAGCATGTCGATCCCAGAGGAAACATGGTATTTATATCTCTATGTAGGACAAGAATACATTATTGTAGTGCTAGTAAAAGAAGAAGGGAGCTAGTAAAACTTAGTATATTACATTAGTAAAATACTTCGAGGGTCTGAAGTTTGGTACCCAATGCTAGATAAGCTGGCTATGGCTATGGTTCATTCATCCTGAAAGCTCCGACATTACTTCCAAGCTCATCCTATCGTTGTCCAATCTCGTTTCCCTTTGCAAAAAATCATACAAAGACCTGAGACCTCGAGCAGATTGGTTCAATGATCGATGTTACTTAGAGAATTCGACATTGATTCTGAGCCCCGCCAACAAGTGAAAGCCCAAGAATTAGCAAATTTCATTCAAGAAATGGCTTTGAAAGACCTCACTATGACCAAAGTACCGGAATGGAAACTTTATATCGATGAAGCATCCTCCGCTCAAGGATCCAACGCCGGAGTGATTCTCAAATGACTGCATAAAATTCACATCCGGTATGCAGTTCGAATAAAGTACAATGTGTAATATCCCATGTTTTTAAATATTTTTTTATACTGCATCGGGATATGCAGTGTTAATAATTTTTGTATAGATATTTGATATTTCATGAGTTGCTACTTAATTAAAATTAATTTATATTATTTTAAGCACTTTACGTAAAATTTTTCCGGGACTTACATTTTCGGGGAAATTGACACGTAAATTATTTATTATTAATTATTTTAAACAATTTTACGGACTTGCATGAACTCATATATATTTTTAAAATACTAAATAATGTATATATGTGCATTTATTTATTTAACTAGGGTTTAATTTATTACCCTAATATTTTATTATTTATTAATTAGTTTTAATATTATTTAATTATTTTTAGGTGTATTAAATTTTAAAATATTAATTTACATGTGTGTGGTATATATTAATGTGTGTGAGTTTATATTATTTTAATATATAGTGTAAAAGCATATATATATATACATATACATTTAATATTAAACAAAAATATAAAGTTTGATTTAATTACGAAATTGCCATCCATCCTCCTCCCTCACTCCCAATCGCTTCCATCACCGTTCCACCGCCTTCCATCCATTTTTCTCACCGTCGGTGTGCCTCCCGGCATGCCACCTCCTTCCTCCAGCCGTTCCACCACCTGCAGAGCTCATTTCCGACGTCGGAGAAGCTTGATATCGACGGAGAAGCCAAATTCATTCTCACCGTCGTTCACGGCATTTTCGGCCACCATTTTTGACACCGCCAGTCTCTTTCTTTTCTTTGAGCTCCAATGAGTGTGATTCCAAGCTTTTTTTCACTTAAAATGGTCTTGATTTGCTTAGGTTTTGATTTTGGTAATTCGGCTATTTTAGGGTTCTTGATTTTTTTGAACTTCAAATTGATTGATTCATGAAAAATTCCTTCACAAATGTTGTTACCCTTAGCTTAATCTACATGTGTAAATTTTTGTGGAATTTTTGGAAATTATTTTGATTTTTGGGTATTTTTGAATATTTTAATATTATTTTCTAATTTTCGAAAATTAATTAAATAAATTATGAAATTGTGTTTTATGATAAATATAGGTGTTGAATTGAATTATATAAATTTATTTTGAATTTTTGTGAATTTATATGTATTTATTTTGAATTTGTTTAGGTTTATGTAATTTTGGAAAATTAGGTTAATTGTGTTTTTAATTGAAATTAATTAGCTAATTGAGTTTAATTATTGATACTATTGATAAATATGTTGAGAAAATTAATTTTTTGCAATTATATTATTTTTGGTGAATTTTTGGAGTAATTTTAGTATATTTATATATATAGGGGTATTTTGGTAATTTTACCCTAAATTGACTAAAAATATAATTAAATTGGTTTTAATAGTTATTTAAGGTATAAAAATGATTTCTACAAATTATTTAGTATTTTTAACTAATTAAAACTATTTTTCGTGAATTATTTTCAATTATATATATAATATACGATTTTTCTAAATAAAATGAGTTTTTATTGGTTTTTATTGTGTTTTAAGGTTAATTATGTAATTTATAATTATAAAATGTATTTCTATGATATAAGGGTATTTTTGGTATTTTCATTATTGTTCTGTGAATTGTGAACCCCGGTCGGTAGATTGTAGTTTGGAGTCTGACCGAGGGGTTGTGGATGTGTTTCTGTGTTTGTTTTTCAAAGTGTGTTTCTTTGCAGGGCCGGCTCTACTCTTTGAGTAGAGAGATGTCCGTTTTACAAGGGAGATTCTGCCAAATTTTTGGTAGAATTCTCGTAAAACGTGATATCCGGTCAAACCCTAACTCTGATTCTGTGTCCAATATTCTAAATCGAGTTTCTAGGATTTTCTATTAGGTTTATTCTGATGTCTGTTATTTTTGTATGTTTAGTTGCGCCGAGACCGAGGCCTAGTGGACAATGCCCGTCAGACCTATCTCGAGGAGCGCACTAAGTGTGAGTTACTATTTTATATATATATGCTTAGAGTGCATGATTTAGAAATGTATGTTTTATTTTGATTAAATATGCATAAATAATTTGATTAGTATTTAAGTTTATTTGTAGTTTATTTTTGGTTTATCTTTAGTTTATTTTCGGTATATTTTCAATTATATGCATGTTTTATTAATGAATTATGTTTAAAATGTTTTTAAGTATATTTCTAGTTTATTTTGTAATTTAATTGGATTTATTTGACGTATATATACTCGAAATATACTTGGTTCACTTTTGGTATATTTTAGTATATGTATGGTTTATGTTGCGATTTTATTCAATTCATGCATCATTTACTTTTATGAATGTATGCTTTATATTTTAATGAAGGATATCAATAGAACGTGTTACCTAGTGGGCAGCACTATGACCAAGTACGTACCGGTACACTTATAGCATTTAAGCTAATTACTAACTTGTTCGAGGATATTGATTGGATATGATTATTTGATGTGTGAGATATGATTTGGGAGTGTGATTGCTGGAGCTCGGTTGACCAAGTGTCTCGGGGCCAATCACACTGATAGTCAGACTGCTGGAGCTCGGTTGACTTAGTGTCTCGGGGCCAGTCTACTGTCCAAATGGATCAAGTGAATATATTTGGATATAAGTGAGCCTGTATGGCTAGAGTGTTGTCTAACACTGTTTTGAGGTTGTGATTTTCTAGGGTTCTATTTGATCCTTCATAAACTGTGAATTTCAGTAAAAAATTTATAAAATGATTTTATTGCATCTGTGTGTATTTGCTTGTATATATATATACTTATTATATATATATTATTGACTGTGTGCATTGCCATTTAGTATGCATGTATATATATTATAGTAATTCACTCAGTGAGGTCTGACTCCCCTCCGTTGACTATTTTTCAGGAGAGTCATCGTCTTCAGACCTCAGTAGCAGGCCTATACATAGGATTTCTTCCGCCCCGACTTCTTTATGTAAACTGCTCACTTGAGTTTTATTTTTATAATCTAGACACTGCAGTAGTTGTAAATAAGTGTGTGGGTTTTATGCAATATATCTGTGAAAGATATGTACTTTGAATATTTGAACTGAAACTTGTATTAAAGGATTTATTTATATATGAGATTTGGATTTGATTTAAATCTCGTGGTGGATTATTATTTAATTATTTATGATTTTATTTCCGCTGCAAATTATATTATTATTATTATTATTGCTTGTTTTATTTTGTTTTAGGCTTGCTACGGGTTCCGAATTCAAAAGAATTCCCGTTCCCTAGCGCCGATCATGGCCCCTATTTTGGGTCGTGACACAATGCAACCAATAATGCTGCATAATATGAGTTACTTATCATAGGCTTGAAATTAGCTACCGAAGTTAGAGCCGAACACCTTATAATACACTCAGACTCCCAGCTGGTAGTAAATTAGGTTAACGACACCTTCTAAATCAAGGACACAAGCATCGCTAAGTATGTGGGTAAAGTCAAGCAAATCTTAAAATAGATTGAACAAAAAGGGGGCCTATGGGAGATCATCCAGATACCCAGGTAGGAGAACTCGAAGGCTAACCTCCTAGCCAAATCAACAGCTGAAGACAGTCAAGCATTTAAGGATATGGAATTCACTGAGGCACTGATAAAACCCAGTATGGAAGATCCTAAAGTCTTAGAAATATAGGAAGTCTCGGAATGGATGCGTCCGATAATCCAATACCTGGAATACGGAACTCTCCTCGAAGACAAATTGAAAGCTCATAAGCTAAAAATGAAAGCAGCCCACTATTCTATCCACTAAGGGGAGCTTTATAGAAAATCCCTTTCACACTCATAGTCTAAGTGCATCTCTCCAGAGGAAGGGAATTACATACTCAAGGAAATCCATGAAGGAATTTATGGCGCACATGAATCCCACTATGCACTAACTCGGAAAGCACTACTCCAAAGATACTATTGGCCCACCATGTCTAATGATGCCCAGAAGCTAATTCAAGTATGTCCTAAGTGCCAGTAATTCGCTCGACTCAATCACAGGTCGTCCCACCCTCTACATCCAATTGGCAGCCCATGGCCCTTTACCATATAGGGGATGGATATCCTAGGTCCCTTCCCAACTTCCACTTCATAAAAGAAGTTCTTGATCATGGCTATAGACCATTTCACTAAATGGGTAGAAGTGGAGGCAGTTCCAACCATCACCGAAGCTTGAATACAACATTTCTTTTGGAGAGAAATCATTTGCAAATTCAGTATGCCTCACACCTTGATTACAAACAACAATAAATAGTTTGACAATAAAAAGTTTAAAGGTTTCTATTCAAAACTCAGAATAAGCTTCATTTTACCTCAGTCGCCCACCTGTAAACAAACGAGCAAATGAAAGCCACCAATAGAATTATCATGCAAGGATTAAAGAAGAGACTTGACGAGAAAAAGGGAAATTGGGTCGATGAGCTTAACAATATAATCTGGGCCTACAAAACCACCCCTAGATCATCCACCGAGGAGACACCATTCAAACTGACCTATAGCATGGATGCGGTAATACTGGTGGAGATTGGTTCACCAAGTTATAGGGTCAGCAGCAGTCTCGATCATGACATTAACAACATTGACACCGGATATGTCTAGACCTATTAGAAAAAAGGCGGGAGCGGACAACAACTATGGCTGAAGCATATCAACAAAAAGTGGCACGGTATCATCTCTGGTGTAGTCGCCCAAGACAATTCACAATAGGAAACTGGGTACTCATAAGGGCAGATATAGGCAAAGGCAACTCAAGAATTGGCAAGCTGGGTCCAAATTAGGAGGGCCTGTATCAAATCTTAGAAAACACAACCAAAGGAGCATAAAAATTAAGAAACAGACATGGCAAAGAGTTACTATGATTTTGGAACTTAGATTGCCTCAGAAATTACTATCAATAAAACTTATATTGTACTCGAAATGGTATTCAATAAAATCTCTTTTCATTAAAACTAATGAATCTCTTACAAAAAGATTAATTATAAAAAAAATGAATCGGGTTAAGAAAATAGGATCCTCTTAAATTCAGACCGGTAGGCTTTGAGAAATCCCCCTACCATGTTCTGGTAAGATCTTTTGTCATTTTCTCGGGACTTCTCGACCTCATATAGCCTCTTCTCTAGATTTGCAATCTGCGAATCTTGCTCTTCAATCCTCCTGGTCAATTGACCTTGGCTATGATCGAAATTGGCGATTTTCTTCTAGCTCACCTCAGCCTCAAATTTTGCCTCTACATTTTTTGTCTGGCAAAGCTCTAATGCCACCTTTGTGCTATCCAGCTTCTTTTTAAAGTCAATAGCTATTGTTCCAACCTCTGTCTCCTTCAAGCTGTACTGGCTTTTCAAGTAGAAGTATTGGTCCTTTACCAGCAACAAGGCCTGGGTCATCTGTGAAATGGGAAAAATCATTTTAAGTACAAGACAAACATGTAAGTAATAGAGAAACAGCATTCACTTACTTCTAGTGAATAACCAGTCATCGAATCAAACAGCCCCTCCAGACCTTCCTCAGTACAACGCTGTATATCCACTGGCAGCCTCAGCAATTTTGTATGTTGATCTCTAACTTGGCTATTTGAGATGCTTGGAGGCTTCATCTTATTCAGGATCCATCCCCTCATATCCGAACACCTAGATAGCCTTAGGTGATGAATGTATATCTCCTCATCGAGCTCCTCAGTATCAAAGTCTTGATCGATTAGCTGTCTTCTCTATCGACCTCCCTTGCCAGCATGGGATGACTCACCTACTACTTTTTCTTTTGGATTAATGGTTGTCTACTCAGGGGTTGCAATGGCTTCAATTTTTGGAGAAGGAAAGGCCCATACTACTTCTGGGATGGCTGGCTGGTCACCTAGAAGGGAAATCTTATCAGTAAAAGCAAAAAAGTCAGCCATCTACAATCGAAAAGATCAAGCAAGTTAGAAGGATACCTCTAGATAACCTAAACATACCAGTAGAATGAACACGGTCTAGACAGACTCTCCACAAGTATCTTTTGGATACGTCTTCAGCTGATTGAGCTTCGACTAGACCATTGAGATGCAACTGCAAAATCATCTTTGTATCGTGATTGGGGAGTCTCAGAGGCCATTTCACCCTATGGCACTCATCATACCACAATCATCGAACATCCATTAAGTTCAACGGGTGCTCAATAATAAAAAAAATTATGCCTCCACTTCTTATGAAGTCTGGAAGTTTTACAAAGAGGGTATGGTTAGGAATGGCTGATAGGGAAAACATCAGTTCTCCCTTCTTCCTAGTCAGACTATACAAATATCGTAAGACATCTAAATCGGGTTCCTTACCATCTTCATGCATTAGCTGGATGAACCCAGTCATAATCCTATAGTTATTCGGGTGGAGCTTACCAAGTGCTATATTATACCTATTTATGAATCTTTTAATGAAGGGATCTAACGAAATCTTTAAACCCCCCCTCTAGTTGATCAAAATATACTACCAATCTACTAAGCCCTAGCATAGGGGAATGAACCATAAACTTCCTATCTACTGTGTGGAGGGTATAATCGGCAGGAATACAGAACCACCTCCGGTACCACCCCAGCAGTTCATCATCCATTTTAGACACAAATAGGTCGGAACTAATATGTTCCCTTAGTGCCATAATGTTTTCTATGAAAAGGCAAATCACATGAAAGACAAAAAAAAGAAGGAAAAGGACAAAAATCACCTAGTTACAAAATGCAAAGATCACGGTAGACAAAATGTAGTAGCAATAACAACGCAAATATGACAATGGTGAAATAAAAGGACAAAATGCATCAATTGACAAGCAAAGGGATATTTATAAAGTGACAGAAGGATTTTGGAAACAAACCATTAATTGCCCTCATCACTACTTCGCTTCTCCCCATATCGTTAAGGGGCAGTTTAGGAAATGTAAAACCCATTAATCGAGTGGTCATTATGACGAAAGCAAAAACATCTCATCTTCTGACACACAAAAAGATTCATCACCCATGCAATTTAAATTTTAAAAATCTAGGCATCGAAGCAGCATAGCCACGCCTCAGCCTGCACGCTTCTTTATCAGTTCTCTTCCTACATACTCGGAACTAGCATCCGAGCTATGCTCTCAACACACTCCAACTATCTGGCACTCAAGCCCTGCTTCTATAGTACTGAGGTTCCGAGCATGTAAGCCATGCATCCTTACACCGAGCATCTAAGTCTAGTGACTGAAGCTGGCACCCTCAGGTCGCTTCTATAGTACTGAGGTTCCAAGTATGTAAGCCTCACGTCCTTTCACTGAGCATCTAAGCCTCGAGCATATAAGTCTAGTGATTGAAGCTAGCAGCCTTAGGTCACTTCTATAGTATTGAGGTTCCAAGCATGTAAGCCTCGCATCCTTGCATTAAGCATCTAAGCCTCGAGCATCTAAGTCCGGTGATTGAAGCTGGCACCCTCAAGTCGCTTCTATAGTACTGAGGTTCTAACCATGTAAGCCTCACATCCTTGCATCGAGCATCTAAGTCTAGTGACTGAAGCTGACACCCTCAAGTCGCTTTTATAGTACCGCGGTTCCGAGCATATAAGTCTCGCATCCTTGCACCGAGCATGTAATATCCCGTGTTTTTAAATATTTTATTACTGCATCGGGATATGCAGTGTTAATAATTTTTGTATATATATATTGTGATTTTTTTATGAGTTGATATGTATTTAAAACCTATTTTTATCATTGTGTATTATTTAAAGTGCTTTACGTAAAATTTTCCCGGGACTTTCATTTTCGGGAAAATTTTTACGTAAATAATTTACTATTAATTATTTTAAATAGATTTACGGACTTACATGAACTCATACATATTTATAAAATACTAGATAACGTGTATATGTGTATCTATTTAATTAAATTAGGGTTTAATTAATTACCCTAATATTTTATTAATTATTAATTGGTTTTGATATTATTTAATTATTTTTAGGTGTATTAAATTATTAAAATATTAAATTATATGTGTGTGGTGTATATTTAATGTGTGTGATTTAATATTATTTTAATATATAGTATAAAGTATATACATTTAATATTAACAAATTATAAAAGTTAGACTTATTTACAACTTTGCCACTCTCCCTTCTTCAACATTCCCGACCGTCCCCATCACCGTTCCCCCACCTGCCGTCCAGATTTCTTGTCGTTGGTGTGCCGTCCGGCATGCCACCTCTTTCCTCAGCCTTCCCCGCCACCTGTTGCAGCCATTTTCGACGTCTGGAGATCGATTTTGGCTGGAGAAGCCGAAAGTGGGAGCAACATCGTTCACGGTGATTCCGGCCACCATTTTCGACATCACCAGTCTCTTTCTTCTCCTTGAGCTCCGGTGAGTGTGATTCCAAGCTTTGTTTCACTTGAAATGGTCTTGATTTGCTTAGGTTTTGATTTTTCGAATTCGGCCTATTAGGGTTCTTGAATTTTTTGAACTTCAATTGATTGATTCATGAAAAATCCCTTCACAAATGTTGTTCCCCTTAGCTTAATCTACATTTTTAAATTTTTGTGGAATTTTTAGAGATTATTTTGATTTTTGGGTATTTTTGAATATTTTAATATTATTTTCTAATTTTCTGAAATCAATTAATTAAATTATGAAATTGTGTTTTATGATAAATATAGGTGTTAAAATGAATTATAGAAATTTATTTGGAATTTTTATGAATTTCTATGTATTTATTTTGAATTATTTAAGTTTATGTAATTTTTGGAAAATTAGGTTAATTGTATTTTTATTTGAAATTAATTGGTTAATTGAGTTTAATTATTAATATTATTCATAAATATGTTGAGAAAATTAATTTTGGATAATTATACTATTTTTGGTGAATTTTTGAAGTAATTTTAGTATATTTATATATATAAGGGCATTTTGGTAATTTTACACAAAATTGGCTAAAATGTAATTTAATTGGTTTTAATAGTTATTTAAGGTATAAAAATGATTTCTACAAATTATTTAGTATTTTTAACTAATTAAAACTAATTTTCGTGAATTATTTTCAATTATATATATAATATACGATTTTACTAATAAAATAAGTTTTTATCGGTTTTTACTGTGTTTTAAGGTTAATTATGTAATTTCAATTTATAAAATGTATTTCTATGATATAAGGGTATTTTTGGTATTTTTTTATTATACTGTGTTTGTGGACCTCGGTCGATAGACTGTAGTTTGGAGTCCGATCGAGGGATTTTGGTTGTGTTTTGAGCTTATTTTTCGAAGTGTGTTTCTTTGCAGAGTCGGCTCTACTCTTTGAGTAGAGAGATTTCCATTTTACAAGGGAGGTTTTGTCGAATTTTCGATAGAATTCTCGTAAAACGTGATGTCCGGTCGAACTCTAATTTCGATTCTGTGTTTAATATTCTAGATCGAGTTTTTAGGATTGTCTGGTAGGTTGTTTCTGATGTTCGTTATTACTTGTTTGTTTAGTTGCGCCGAGACCGAGGGCTAGTGGACCATGCCCGTCGGATCCATCTTGTGGAGCGCACTAAGTGTGAGTTACTATTTTATATATATGTGTTTAGGATGCATGATTTTAGAAATATATGTTTTATTTTGATTAAATATGCATAAATAATGTGATTTATATTTAAGTACATTTTTAGTTTATTTTTGGTTTATTTTTGGTATATATTGAATTATATGCAAGTTTTATTAATAAATTATATTTAAAATGTTTTTAAATATATTTCTAGCTTAATTTGTAATTTAATTGGATTTATTTGACGTATATATACTCGAAATATACCTGGTTTATTTTTGTTATATTTCCAGTATATATATGGTTTATATTGTTATTTTATATAAATTCATGCATCATTTATTTGTGAATGAATGTTTTATATTTATTAATGAAGGATATTAATAGAACGTGCCACATAGTGGGCAGCACTAGGACCGAGTACGTACTGGTGCGCTTATAGCATTTAGGCTATATTACTAACCTGCTTAAGGATATTGATTGAATCTGATTATTTGATGTGTGATATGGTTTGGAAGTGTGATTGCTGGAGCTCGGTTGACCAAGTGTCTCAGGGCCAATCACACTGACAGTCAGACTACTGGAGCTCGATTGACTTAGTGTCTCAGGGCTAGTCTACTGTCCAAATGGATCAAGTGAACATATTTTGGAATAAGTGAGCCTGTTTGGCTAGAGTGTTGTCTAACACTGTTTTGAGGTTGCGATATTATAAGGTTCTATGTGATCCTTCATAAACGATGATTTTCAGTGAAATATATATAAAATGATTTTATTGCATCTGTGTATTTGCTTGTATACATACATATTATATATATATTGTTGGTTGTGTGCATTGGCATTTAGTATGCATGTATATATATTATAGTAATTCACTCAGTGAGGTCTGACTCCCCTCCGTTGACTATTTTTTTTCAGGAGAGTCATCTTCCTCAGACCTCAGTAGCAGGCATGTACGCCGGATTTCTTCCGCCCTGACTTCTTTGTGTAAACTGCTCACTTGAGTTTTATTTTTATAATCTAGACATTGCAGTAGTTGTATAAAGTCGTGAGATATGTACTTTAAATATTTGAACTGAAACTTGTATTATCGGATTTATTTATATATATGAGATATGGATTTGATTTAAATCCCGTGGTGGATTATTATTTTTATATTTATGATTTTATTCCGCTGCATAATATTTTACTTAAATGTGTTGTTATTATTACTATTGCATGTTTTATTTTATTTTTAGGCTTGCTACGGGTTCCGGATTCGAAAGAATTCCCGTTCCCTAGCGCCGGTCATGGCCCCTGTTTTGGGTCGTGACAGAGCATCTCACGTCCTTGCAGTGAACATGTAGCTATATCCTTTTTCAGTCCATCCCATGAGTACAAATCTCTGATATTGTGGCACATCTTAGTGACACCTGGATGTACACTGTAAACTATAGAATGTGCTTTCTCAAGGATTTCTTCTCTCAAATTATCCACATCAGGAACACACAATCTACCACTGATCCATAAAACACCATCATCATCAAGTGTGAAATCGGTGAACTTTCCTGCTCGAACATTCTCTACAAGCTCTTCTAGAATAGGATCTCGGCTTTAAGCTGCCTTAATCCTATCTCTCAACATAAATCGCACCTTAAATTGAGCTAGCAGTCCACTTGATCTACTTATCTTCATCATCAGACCTTGATCCACTAACTCATGTAACTCTTGGATCAACGGTCTCCTCTATACACTGATGTGAGCAAGACTACCTGAGGACTTCCTACTCAAGGCATCTACTAACACGTTAGCCTTGCATGGATGATAAAGGATCTCATAGTCATAATCTTTCAATAGTTCCAACCATCTCCTCTGCCTCAAATTCAGATCTCTCTGCTAGAGAATGTACTTAAGGCTCTTATGATCAGTAAAAATCTCACGAGTCACCCCATACAGATAATGTCTCCAGATCTTGAGAGCAAAGATCACTGCAGTCATCTCTAGGTTATGGGTAGGATAGTTTTATTCATGCTTCTTCAACTACCTCGAAGCATAAGCTATCACCCTACCATTCTGCATCAACATATAAGTTAGACTAACTCTAAAGGCATCATAATACACTGTGAACTTGTCTACTCCATTAGGCAAAGCCAAAACTGGAGCTATGGTCAATTTCTCCTTCAGCAACTGGAAGTTGTTCTCACAAGCATTAGACCATTCAAACTTCACATTCTTCTGAGTCAAGCGAGTCATAGGAGCTGCAATTCTGGAAAAATCATATACAAACCTCTTATAATACCCAACTAAACCCAAAAAACTTTGAATCTCAGTAACTGAAGTTAGTCTAGGCCACTCAAACACTGCCTCAATCTTCTGTGGATCAACCTAGATACCCTCTTTAGACACCACGTGTCCAAGGAATGCAACACTCTCCAACCAGAAGTCATACTTTGAGAATTTAGCATAAAGCTGATGTTCTCTCAATGTCTGCAATACAGTCCTCAAATGATATACATGCTCTTCCATACTCTTCAAATACACTAGTATATCATCAATGAAGACTACCACAAACTAATCCATATATGGTCTGAATACTTTGTTCATCAGATCCATAAAAGCTGCTGGTGCATTAGTCAAGCCAAACGACATAACCAGAAACTCATAGTGGCCATATCGAGTGCAGAATGCTATTTTAGAAACATTGGCTTCTCTGATCTATAACTGATGATAACCCAACCTCAAATCAATCTTAGAAAAGAACTATGCACCTTAAAGCTGATCAAACAAGTCATCTATCCTTGGGAGAGGATACTTGTTCTTCACTATCACCTTGTTCAGCTCTTTATAGTCAATGCACAGTCTTAGGGTACCATCCTTCTTCCTCACAAACAGGACTAGTGCACCCCAAGGAGAAACACTAGGTCTGATAAAACCCTTATCCAGCAATTCCTGCAACTACACCTTCAATTCTTTCAACTCTATAGGAGCCATTCTATAGGGTGGCATAGAAATAGGGGTAGTGCTTGGAACCACATCTATACATAAATCAATCTCTCTGTGAGGTGGTAAACCTAATAACTCCTCAGGAAAAACATCAGGAAACTCACAGGCAGCAGGAACATCTGTGAGTGACAACTTCTCCACTGAAGTATCCCTAACTAATGGCAAATAACCCTGACAACCCATCCTCAGCATCTTCCTAGCCATGATAGCGGAGATGAGATTTTGAGGTCCAGAACTCTTATCACCAACAAACTTAAACTCTTTTTCATCAGGAATTTTGAAAATCACCTCTTTACTCTGACAATTCATAATGGCATAGTGCTAAGATAACCAATCCATACCAAGGATAACATCAAACTCCATCACATTCAACAATACCAAATCTACGAGCAATTCTCTACCTCCGATAAAAATTGGACAACCAGAAAGAACAACGGCGGTGTCCAAGGAATCACTTAGAGGAGTGGTGACAGACAAAGAAAAAGCCATCCTTAAAGCTTTCCAATAAGATTTCAAAGTAAACACAGGAGAAACAAATGAATGTGTGGCACCCGGATAAAATAAAACCCAATCATCCATGTTGTCTTGACCCAAACCAGTGACATAAATGATGATTGTAAAATACTGATCCCTCATCAGACCCTCTGTATATCTGTCGAGTTAAAGAAACTCTTAGGTGTAGTCCTCAACAGATCTGTCACCTCAAGATATACTCATCAATCGAAGTCTGTAACTGTCACGACCCAAAATAGGGGCCATGACCGGCGCTAGGGAATGGGAATTCTTTCGAATCCGAAACCCGTAGCAAGCCTAAAAATAAAATAAATCATGCAATAATAACAATAATCATTTAATATACAGCGGAAATAAAAATCATAAATATAATAATAACATTTTCATCACTGGATTTAAATCAAATCTCATCTCGTCGCATATATAAAATCTTTTAGTACAAATCCAGTTTCAATATAATACATCTCTTTAAATAAAATACATGAAATCCAATACTTTAATTCACAACTACTGCAGTGTCTAGATAAAATAAATAAGACTCAAGTAAATAATTTACACAAAGAAGCCGGGGCGGAAGAAATCCGGCGTATCGACCTGCTACTGAGGTCTGAAGAAGTTGACTCTCCTGAAAAATAGTCAACGGAGGGGAGTCAGACCTCACTGAGTGAATTACTATAATATATATACATACACACTAAGTGATAATTGATACAGTCAACAGTATATATGTAATATGTAAATATATACATGCAAATTCACACAGATGCAGAAAAATCATTTTTATATATATTTTATTGAAAATCATCTTTTATGAAGGATCACATAGAACCCTAGAATCTCGCAACCTCGAAAACAGTGTTAGACAACACTCTAGCCATACAGGCTCACTTATTCCGAATATATCCACTTAATCCATTTAGACAGTAGACTGGCCCCGAGACACTAAGTCAACCGAGCTCCAGCAGTCTGACTGCCAGTGTGATTGGCCCCGAGACACTTGGTCAACCGAGCTCCAGCAATCACACCTCCAAACCATATCTCACACATCAAATAATCATACTTAATCAATATCCACAAATAAGTTAGTAATATAGCCTAAATACTATAGGCGTACCGGTACATACTCGATCCTAGTGCTGCCCACTAGGTAGCACGTTCTATCGATATCCTTCATCATTAATAATATAAAACATTCATTCACAAGAATAAATGATGCATGAATGTAAATGAAATAACAATATAACCCATATATATACCAGAAATATACCAAAAGTAAACCAGGTATATTTCGAGTATATATAAGTCAAATAAATCCAGTCAAATCATAAATTAAACTAAAAATATATTTAAAAACATTTTACATATATTTTATTAACAAAACATGTATATAATTTATTATATACCAAAAATAAACCAAAAATATACTTAAATACAAATCATATTATTTATGCATTTTAATCAAAATAAAACATATATTTCTAAATCATGCATCCTAAGCATATATATATAGTATAGTAACTCACCTAGTGCGCTCCACGAGACGGGTCCGACGGGCCTGGTCCACTAGCCCTCGGTCTCGGCACAACTAAACAAGTAAATAAATAATCGACATCAAAATAAACCTAATAGAAATCCTAGAATTTGATCTAGAGTATTAAATACAGAATCAGAAATTAGGGTTCGACTGGATATCACGTTTTACGAGAATTTTATCGAAAATTCGATAGAACCACCCATGTAAAACGGACATCTCTGTACTCAAAAGAGTAGAGCCGACCCTGCAAAGAAACACACTTCGAAAAATAAGCTCAACACAAATCCATAACCCCTCGGTCGGACTCCAAACTACAAATCTACCGACTGGGGTCCACAAACACAAAACAATTTAGAAATACCAAAAATATCCTTATAACATAGAAATTCATTTTATAAGTAGAAATTACATAATTAACCTTAAAACATTGTAAAAACCGATAAAACTCATTTTATTTGAAAAACCGTGTATTATATATATAATTGAAAATAATTCACGAAAAATAGTTTTAATTAGTTAAAAATACCAAATAATTTGTAGAAATCATTTTTATACCTTAAATAACTATTAAAACCAATTAAATTACATTTTTAGCCAATTTAGGGTAAAATTAACAAAATACCCCTATATATATATATATATATATATACTTAAATTACTTCAAAAATTCACCATAAATTATACAATTATCCAAAAATTAATTTTCTCAACATATTTATCAATAATATTAATAATTAAACTCAATTAACCAATTAAATTCAATTAAAAACATAATTAACCCTAATTTCCCAAAATTACATAAACTTCAATAATTCAAAATAAATACTTAGAAATTCATAAAAATTCCAAATAAATTCCTATAATTCATTTCAACACCTAATTTAACCATAAACTCCAATTTCATAATTTAAATAATTAATTTCCGAAAATTAGAAAATAATATTAAAATATTCAAAAATACCCAAAAATCCAAAAAATCTCCAAAAATTCTACAAAAATTCATACATGTAGATTAAGCTATTAGGATCAACATTTGTGAAGGGAGTTTTCATGAATCAATCAATTTGAAGCTGAAAAAAACCAAAAACCCTAATGTGACCGAAATAGAAAAATCGAAACCTAAGCAATTCTAGACCATTTAAGCTCAAACCAAAGCTAGAATCACACTCACTGGAGCTCAAGGAGAAGAAAGAGACCGGCGGTGTCGAAAATGGTGGCCGGAGGAGGAAGAAACGGCAAAGGGAAGATTTTCAGACAAAAAGGGAAAACAGGGGCTGCCGGCGCCGGGGAAAGGAGCTGGGGGCGGCGGAGCAGCTGGTTGAGGAAGGTGGAGCTCCTAGCGGCACACCGACGGGCGGAAATCAGAAATTGCAAGCGGTGGGGGATGGGTGGTGGTCGGGCGCACGGGAAGAAGAAAGAAGAAGAAGAAGAAGAAAAAGAAAAAGAAAGAAAAGAAAAAGAAAAGAAAAAGAAAAAAGAAAAAAAAAAGAAAAAAGAAAAAGAAAAAATAAAATAATAAAATAATAATAAAATAGTTTTAATAATTTAATAATAAATAAAATAATTAAATAAAAATAAATAAGTAAATAAATAATAAAATATTAGGGTAATACATTAAACCCTAATTAAATAAATATACACACACATAGGCTTTATTTAGTAATTTAAAAATACGCATGAGTTCATGCAAGTCCGAAAATATATTTAAAATAATTAATAATAAATTATTTACTTGAAAATTTCCTCGAAAATGTAAGTCCCGGGAAAATTTTACGTAAAGTACTGTAAATAATACACAGTAATTAAAATAGGTTTTAAATACACATCAACTCGTGAAAATATCGTAATATATATACAAAAATTATTAACACTGCATATCCCGGTACAGTGAAAAAAATATTTAAAAACACGGGATATTACAGTCTTCCCCCCTTACAAGAATTCGTCCCCGAATTCTAAAAGATAAGATCAAGAAGAAAAGAGATACAGGTAAAAAACTCGCATCTCAGCTTCAGTCTCCCACGTATGCTCCTCGACTCTATCGCTACGCCATATAACCTTGACCATCGGAATCTGCTTCGAACGTAACTGTCGAACTGGATAATCAACGATCGCCACCGGTTCTTCCACAAACGTCAAATCTTCACTCACTTCTACACTGTCAGGTTGCAACAAGTGTGAAGGATCTGAGATATACTTCCTCAACATCGAGATATGAAATACTGGATGCACCTGTGACATACTCGGAGGCAAATCCAACCGATATGCAACAGTGCCAACTCTCTCCAGAATCTCAAACGGTCCAATGTATCTCGGTGCTAACTTACCCTTCCTGCCAAATCTCATCACACCCTTCATCGGAGATACTTTCAGAAAAATAAAATCTCCAACCTGAAACTCCACATCTCTGCGCCTAGGATCCACATAACTCTTCTGTCTGCTAACTGCGGTCTCTAATCTTCGTTTAACCACGGTGACTTTCTCTGTAGCATCCTGAACCATCTTAGGTCCAGTCAAAGCTCTCTCACCAATCTCATCCCAACTCAAAGGGGATCTACACTTCCTTCCATACAACGCCTCATACGGTGCCATGCCAATACTGCTATGGTAGCTGTTATTATATGCAAACTCAACAAGCGACAAATGATCATCCCAGCTACCTCCCAAATCCAAGACACACATCCTCAACATATCTTCCAGTGTCTAGATCATCCTCTCAGACTGGCCATCTGTCTGAGGATGAAAAGCAGTATTGAAGTCCAACCTAGTGCCCATCGCTTCCTGCAACTTCTGCCAAAAATAAGAAGTAAACACTGAACCTCTATCTGACACAACGGACACAGGTACTCCATGAAGGCATACGATATGCTTCACGTACAACTTCGCTAATCTAGCAACTGAATATGTGGCTTTCACAGGCAAGAAATGTGCAGACTTCATCAACCTGTCTACAATCACCCAGATGAAATCGTATCCATCCTTAGAACGAGGTAAACCGACCATAAAATCCATAGCTATCCTTTCCCACTTCCACTCGGGAATAGGAAGAGGCTGAAGCTTCCCAGAAGGCTTCTAATGTTCAGCTTTCACTTGTTGACACGTCAACCACTTAGCAACATAATCAGCGACATCCTTCTTCAATCCATCCCACCAGTATAGATCTCTGATACTGTGGTACATCTTAGTAACACATGGATGTACGCTATAAGCTGTAGAATGTGCTTCCTCTAAAATCTCCTCTCTCAAATCATCCACATCAGGAACACACAGTCTACCACTGATCCACAACACACCATCATCATCGAGTGTGAAATCAGTGAACTTCCCTGCTCTGACATTCTCTGCAAGCTCTTCCAGAATGGGATCTCGGCTCTGAGCTGCTTTAATCCTATCCCTCAGTACAGATCGTACTTTAAACTGAGCTAGCAGTCCACTTGATCTACTGATCTTCATCATTAGACCTTGATCCACCATCAGATGCAATTCCTGGATCAATGGTCTCCTCTCTACACCGATGTAAGAAAGACTACCTGAGGACTTCCTACTCAAGGCATCTACTACCACATTAGTTTTACCCGGATGATATAGAATCTCACAATCATAATCCTTCAACAATTCCAACCATCTTCTCTGCCTTAGATTCAAATCTCGCTGCTGAAAAATGTACTTAAGGCTCTTGTGATCAGTAAATATCTCACAAGTCACCCCGTACAGATAATGTCTCCAGATCTTCAAAGCAAAGATCACTGCAGCCATCTCAAGGTCATGTGTGGGATAGTTCTGCTCATGCTTCTTCAACTGCCTCGAAGCATAGGCTATCACCCTTCCATTCTGCATCAACACACAACCAAGACCAATTCTAGAGGCATCACAGTAAACTGTGAACTTATCCACACTATTAGGCAAAGCTAATACTGGCGCTGTGGTCAACTTCTCCTTCAACAATTGGAAACTATTCTCACAAGCTTCTGACCACTCGAATCTAACATTCTTCTGAGTCAAGCGAGTCATAGGGGCTACAATCCTGGAAAAATCCTGCATAAACCGCCTATAATACCCGGCTAAACCCAGAAAACTTCAAATCTCTGTGACAGAAGTCGGTCTAGGCCACTCAGATACTGCCTCAATCTTCTGTGGATCAACCTGAATACCTTCTTTAGACACTACATGTCCAAGAAAAGAAACACTCTCCATCCAGAAATCACACTTTGAGAATTTAGCATAAAGTTGATGATCTCTCAGTGTCTGTAGTACAATCCTCAAGTGATATACATGCTCTTCCATACTCCTTGAATATACTAGTATATCATCAATGAAGACTACCACAAACTGATCCACATACGGTCTGAATACTCTGTTCATCAAATCCATAAAAGTTGCTGGAGCATTAGTCAAACCAAAAGACATCACCAGAAACTCATAATGACCATATCTCGTACGGAATGTCGTCTTAGGAATATCGAATTCACTAATCCGCAACTGATGATAGCCCGACCTCAAGTCAACCTTAGAAAAGAACTGTGCACCCTGTAGCTGATCAAACAAGTCATCTATCCTCGGGAGAGGATACTTGTTCTTCACTGTCACCTTATTAAGCTCTCTGTAGTCAATGCACAGTCTCAGGGTACCATCCTTCTTCTTCACAAACAGAACTGGTGCACCCCAAGGAGAAACACTAGGTCTAATGAAACTTTTATCCAATAACTCTTACAACTGCTCCTTCAACTCTTTCAACTCTGCAGGAGCCATACGATAGGGTGGCATAGATATAGGAGTAGTACCTGGAACCACATCTATACAGAACTCAATCTCTCTGTGAGGTGGTAAACCTGGCAACTCCTCGGGAAAAACATCAGGAAACTCACAAGTAACAGGAACATCTATGAGTGACAACTTCTCCACTGACATATCCCTGACCAATGCCAAATATCCCTGGCAACCTTTCTTCAATAACTTCCTAGCCATAATAACAGAAATAAGATTCTGAGGTGCTGAACTCCTATCACCAACAAACTTAAAATCTTCTTCATCAGGAATTCTAAAAGTCACCTCCTTATTCTTGCAATCTACCACGACGAAGTGCTGAGATAACCAATCCATTCCCAAAATAACATCAAACTCCATCACATCCAACAATATCAAATCAGCGGGTAATTCTCTATCTCCCATGAGAACTGGATAACCAGAAAGAACAATATCGGCGTCTAAGGAATCGCTCAGAGGAGTGGCAACAGACAAAGGAAAAGCCATCCTCAAAGCTTGCCAACAAGATTTAAAAGCAAAAACAGGAGAAACAAACGAATGCATGGCACCCGGATCAAACAAAACCCATGCATCCAGGTAACAAACAGAAACAATACCTGCCACGACTGCATTAGATGCCTGAGCATCCTGCTGAGTAAGATGAAAAACTCTGGCCTGACCTCGACCTCCCTACTGACTGGTAGAAGCCTGGCCAACACCTCTGGCACCTCCTCTAGTACCTCTACCACGACTCTGCTGTGGAACAAACTGAGTGGAACTCTAATGCTGAGCTGGTGGTAACTAAAATGGCACGGGTGCTGTACTAGCAATCGACTGCTGTGGGAATCGCGGAATCTGCTGCTACTGATACCTGGAATAAGGACATGATCTGGCAAAATGTCCTGTCTGCCCGCATCTGAAGCATGTCAGCAGTGTCAGATAACATGGTCCATGATGGACTCTACCACAAGTCTAACAAACACTGGCCGCTAATCCAGAACTACGACCACTGCTGCTGCTTGAAGCACCTGACCCAAATCTGAACGATCTACGCTGACCTCCACGATCATGTCTACTGCTCTGATGTACTCGTTGTTGCTGTCTCTGACTCTGTTGAGTCAGACCTCACTGCTGACTACTCGAACCAACATGAAAACTCGAATACGGTGTAGTCTGCAATCCACTCGACTGAACTCCCAGCTAGTAATAATCAGGCATCGCTCCCTGCCTAATTAATCTCAGCTCAATCTCCTTGGCTAGCTCAATCATAGACTCCAGAGTAAGGCCTACTGTAGGCATACCAGCAAAAGCAGAACCCAAACCAGTAACGTATGTAGTGACTGCGAAATACTGATCTCGCATCAGATCCTCAGCATATCTACCCAGACGAAGAAACTCTCGGGTATACTCCTCTACAGATCGATCTCCATGAGAAATACTGGTCAATCGAAGGCGATAACTCAAACGAAGAGGCTCTGGATAGAATCTCCTCATAAACCGCTCTCGAAACTGAGCCCATGTCATCATCATCATATAAGGTTGGATCATCTGAATGAACCAATCTAAGGCTGGTCCCTCGACAGACAACTCTACGATTATGATCCACTGGTACTCGGTATGAGCAGTCCGAGTCCTAGTCTCAATCGCATGTAAAAAATCTAATGGATCGGAAGTACCATCAAACGCAATCCTGCCAACTCGGGCATAGAACAAAGCTGCCTCAGGGTCAGACATACCCTGCTATAGGTAGGCTGAATAGGCTGAACAACTGGAGGAACAGGAACATCAAATTCAGGCTCAACAGGCTCCTCGTCCTGTAACTCTCTCTGCCTACGGTGACCTGTTGCTCCTCGAGGTCTACCTCTGCCATGACCTCTACGCCTAACTGGTTGCTCAGGAGGTAAAACCTCATCCTGAAAAGACTCATCATCCTCGGCCTCAACGATCGATGGAGCGACACACGCTCGCCTCCTCATACTGAAAAGACAAACGAAAAGATTTAAACAAAACAGACAACGGAGGAATAACGCAGAAAACTAAGCAAGGAATACTTATCAAGACATACTCAAACCTAATTCACTGTAGTAGTTCAACAGACAACACAACTTTAAAAACTAGGGCCACGACTCACATAACTAAGCCCTGACACAGAACTCTGCTCTAATACCAACTTTGTCACGACCCAAAACAGGGGCCATGACCGGCGCTAGGGAACGGGAATTCTTTCGAATCCGGAACCCGTAGCAAGCCTAAAAATAAAATAAATCATGCAATAATAACAATAATCATATAATATGCAGCAGAAATAAAAATCATAAATATAATAATAACATTTTCATCACTGGATTTAAATCAAATCTCATCTCGTCGCATATATAAAATCTTTCAGTACAAATCCAGTTTTAATATAATACATCTCTTTAAATAAAATACATGAAATCCAATACTTTAATTCACAACTACTGCAGTGTCTAGATAAAATAAATAAGACTCAAGTAAATAATTTACACAAAGAAGCCGGGGCAGAAGAAATCC
Source organism: Mallotus nudiflorus (assembly GCA_947683625.1). Taxonomy (NCBI): domain Eukaryota; kingdom Viridiplantae; phylum Streptophyta; class Magnoliopsida; order Malpighiales; family Euphorbiaceae; genus Mallotus; species Mallotus nudiflorus. Next base: position 978,569 of record CANTUR010000187.1, on the reverse strand, counting down.
GGCATATCGACCTGCTACTGAGGTCTGAAGAAGTTGACTCTCCTAAAAAATAGTCAACGGAGGGGAGTCAGACCTCACTGAGTGAATTACTATAATATATATACATACACACTAAGTGATAATGCATACAGTCAACAGTATATATGTAATATGTAAATATATACATGCAAATTCACACAGATGCAGAAAAATCATTTTTATATATATTTTATTGAAAATCATCTTTTATGAAGGATCACATAGAACCCTAGAATCTCGCAACCTCAAAAACAATGTTAGACAACACTCTAGCCATATAGGCTCACTTATTCCGAATATATCCACTTAATCCATTTAGACAGTAGACTGGCCCCGAGACACTAAGTCAACCGAGCTCCAGCAGTCTGACTGCCAGTGTGATTGGCCCCGAGACACTTGGTCAACCGAGCTCTAGCAATCACACCTCCAAACCATATCTCACACATCAAATAATCATACTCAATCAATATCCACAAATAAGTTAGTAATATAGCCTAAATACTATAGGCGTACCGGTACATACTCGGTCCTAGTGCTGCCCACTAGGTAGCACGTTCTATCGATATCCTTCATCATTAATAATATAAAACATTCATTCACAAGAATAAATGATGCATGAATGTAAATGAAATAACAATATAACCCATATATATACCAGAAATATACCAAAAGTAAACCAGGTATATTTCGAGTATATATAAGTCAAATAAATCCAGTCAAATCATAAATTAAACTAAAAATATATTTAAAAACATTTTACATATATTTTATTAACAAAACATGTATATAACCAAAAATAAACCAAAAATATACTTAAATACAAATCATATTATTTATGCATTTTAATCAAAATAAAACATATATTTCTAAATCATGCATCCTAAGCATATATATATAGTATAGTAACTCACCTAGTGCGCTCCACGAGATGGGTCCGACGGGCCTGGTCCACTAGCCCTCGGTCTCGGCACAACTAAACAAGCAAATAAATAATCGACATCAAAATAAACCTAATAGAAATCCTAGAATTCGATCTAGAGTATTAAATACAGAATCAGAAATTAAGGTTCGACTGGATATCACGTTTTACGAGAATTCTATCGAAAATTCGACAGAACCTTGTAATATCCCGAATTTTTAAATATTTTTATACTGCATCGGGATATGCAGTGTTAATAATTTTTGTATATATATTTATGATATTTTATGAGTTTTTTGTTTGTTTAAAGCTAATTTTAATTATTTTATATTATTTTAAGTACTTTACGTAAAATTTTTTCGAAAATTATATTTTCGGGGAAATTGACACGTAAATAAATTAATACTATTTATTTTGACTAGTTTTATGAATTTGCATGAACTCATATATAATTTTAAAGTGCTAAAATAAAATGTATACATGTGTATTTATTTAAATTAATTAAAGCTTAATTAATTTCCTTAATTTTATTATTTAATTTTTGTATTAATTAATTTTAAGTTTATAAATTATTAAACATATTAAAATATGTGTGTGGTGTATATTTAATGTGTGTGAAATTTTATATTATTATAATATATAGTGTAAATATATATATATATACATATATACATAATTTTTTTATCAAAAAACCAAAACTTTCATTTATTTACAGTTTTGCCCCTCCTTCATCTTCTTCCTCCCAAAACGTTTTCCACCATTTCCAGCCACTTTCAAGCTGGTTTTCTTGCTGTTAATATGCCTCTAAGCCTTCCTCTTCCACCTCCAACCGTTTCCACCACCTAAAACACTCTTTTCCGGTGAGTTTTGGCCGGATTTTCTTCAAAGAGCCAAAAATCAACTTAACTCCGACCAAGTACTTTCTGGCCACCAAATTTTATGCCGTCAGTCTCTATCTTCTCCTTGAGCTCTGGTGAGTGTGATTCCAAGCTTTTTTTCACTTGATTTGGTCTAGAATTGCTTAGGTTTCAATTTCTTCAAATCAGCTATTTTGGGTTTCGAATTTTTTTTAGCTTCAATTTGATTGATTAATGAAAACTTCCTTCACAAAATTTGTTCCTGGAAGCTTAATATACATGATGTAATTTTTTTAGAATTTTTGGAATTTATTTTAATTTTTGTGAATTTTTGATTATTTTATTATTATTTTCTAATTTTCGAAAATTAATTAATTAAATTATGAAATTATGTTTTATGGTGATTATAGGAGTTGAAATGAATTATAGAAATTTATTTATAATTTTTGTGAATTTTTATGTATTTATTTGGAATTTATTAAGTTTATGTAATTTTGAAAAATAGGGTTAATTATGTGTTTAATTGAAATAAATTGGTAACTTGAGTATATTTATTGATATTATTGAATTATATGTTGAGAAATTAATTTTTGAGTAATTATATATTTTTTGGTGAATTTTTGAGCATTTATAGTGAATATATATATATATATATATGGGTATTTTGGTAATTTTACACTAAATTGGTTAAAAATGTAATTAAATTGGTTTTAATAGTTATTTAGGGCATAAAAATGATTTCTGCAAATTTTTAGCATTTTTAACTAATTAAAACTATTTTTCGTAAATTATTTTCAAATTATATATAATATACTATTTTTCTAAATAAATGAGTTTTTATTGATTTTTAGTATGTTTTAGGGTTAATTACATAATTTAGATTTATAAAATATATTTTTATTATATAAGGGCATTTTCGGTATTTTATAAATATTCTGTGAATTGTGAACCTCGGTCGATGAATTGTAGTTTGGAGTCCGACCAAGGGATTTTGGTTGTAATCCTGTGTTTATTCCGAAGTGTATTTCTTTACAGGATCGGCTCTACTCTTTGAGTAAAGAGATGTCCGTTTTACAGGGGAGGTTCTGCCGGATTTTCGATAGAATTCTCGTAAAACGTGTTGTCCGGTCAAATTCCTATTCTAAATCTGTGTCTAAAATTCTAGATCGAGTCTTTACAATTTTTGTTAAATTTATTCTGATTTCATGTTGTCATTTGTTTGTCTAGATGCGCCGAGACCGAGGCCTAACGGATCAGGCCCGCCGAGTTTGTCTCGTGGAGCGCTAACATGTGAGTTATTATACTGTATATATATGCACTGCATATAGGGTGCATTATTTAGAATTTTTCATTTTCATTGTATGTTTTAAAAAAAAGATTTAAATTATAATATTTTTAGTATATCTAGGGTTGCATTCTTATATATATGCATATTAAATAATTATGCATGTTAGTTTGATATATACACATTAAACAATTAGGTTTAGGTTTAATGCATTTGAGTAATATACACATGTTTTAAAATGTACACTTAGACATAATTATTTTATTAAATGATTAGTATACTTTCAGTAGATTTTAGGTTTATTCTTAAATAATTGCATGTTAAATTATAAACCTACACTTAAATTATTTTTAAGTTTATTTTTGGTATATTTTTTTATTTATTTCTGAATAAATAAATATTTTATTATTAAATTAAACCTAACACATTAGTGGTATATTTAGGGTTTATTTTTGATATATGCATGCTAGATAATTAGGTTTATTTTTAGTATATTTGTGAATATATGTTAAACACAAACACGTATTTAAATGAATATTTATACATAAATGGTTTATTAAATGATTTGAGTACTTCGGGTATATCTTTTGCATATTTAAGTATATTTTTAAGATAATGCATGTTATATTATTGTTACTCATTTAAATTGTTTTAACTATATTAATGATTTATCTTTAGTTTATTTCATATTTTATTTGACTATATATATATATATATATATATATATACCTGAAATATATTGGGTATATTTTTGGTATATATATATATATGGTTGGTTTTACTATTATGAATATTGTTCTACATTAATTATTTTTCGAATGAATGATTTATTCGAAGTGAAGGATATCAATAGAACGTGCTTCCTAGTGGGCAGCACTAGGACCGTGTACGTACCACTACGATAGATAAGGATTGAGTGAGAGTTAAAATTGGGTGATTATAATTGATTTAATTGATTTGACTAAGATTAATGGTATGTTAGATAGTGTGATTGCTGGAGCTCGGTTGATCAAGTGTCTCGGGGCCAATCACACTGACAGTCAGACTGCTGGAGCTCGGTTGACTTAGTGTCTCGGGGCCAGTCTACTGTCCATAAGTGAATTGAATGATCTATTGGGTTGATTGAGATGTGAGGTGATAGATAGTGTGATTGCTGGAGCTCGGTTGACCAAGTGTCTCGGGGCCAATCACACTGACAGCAAGACTGCTGGAGCTCGATCGACTTAGTGTCTCGGGGCCAGTCTGCTGTCCAAATTGGAATAAGTGTTCTATTTGGAATCAAGTGAGCCTGTATGGCTAGAGTGATGATGGGATTGTTTGAGGTTGTTATTATTTAGGGTTCTATGGATCCTTCATGAATTAAAACAAACGTTTTCTACATTTAGTATATTTATAAAAGCAAAGTTTGGCATTCGTGTGAAATGTGTGTATATACATATATATATAAGAATGCCTGATTGTTATGGTTTAGTTTGCATGTATATATAGTATAATAATTCACTCAGTGAAGTTTGACCCCCCTCAATCATTTTTTTTCAGGAGATTCCATATCGTCAGACCTTAGTTGTAGAGTTCCTCGCCGGTGTTCTTCAGTCCCGACTGTTTTATGTAAATGTATATTCTGAACTTTGAATTGTATTCTAGAAACTGCAGTAGTAGTGTCATTATATTGGAAGTGTATTATTTTGTTTGGATATTAAATACTCTGAGAATTTGTATTTGAACATTATACGAATATGTATTCATTTATAAAAGGATTTGGAGTATTTATTTTATATATTGATTCAGAAAAATTTTAATTTGGTCGTACTTTTATATAATTATTGTATGATTTTATTTTCTAAGGCTTGCTACGGGTTCCGGATTCGAAAGAATTCTCGTTCCCTAGTGCCGGTCATGACTCTTAGTTTGGGTCGTGACAAACCTCCCCTGTAAAACGGACATCTCTCTACTCAAAAGAGTAGAGCCGACCCTGCAAAGAAACACACTTCCAAAAATAAGCTCAACACAAATCCACAACCCCTCGGTCGGACTCCAAACTACAAATCTACCGACCGGGATCCATAAACACAAAACAATTTAGAAATACCAAAAATAACCTTATAACATAGAAATTCATTTTATAAGTAGAAATTACATAATTAACCTTAAAACACTGTAAAAATCGATAAAACTCATTTTATTTGAAAAATCGTGTATTATATATATAATTGAAAATAATTCACGAAAAATAGTTTTAATTAGTTAAAAATACCAAATAATTTGTAGAAATCATTTTTATACCTTAAATAACTATTAAAACCAATTAAATTACATTTTTAGCCAATTTAGGGTAAAATTAACAAAATACCCCTATATATATATATATACTTAAATTACTTCAAAAATTCACCATAAATTATAAAATTATCCAAAAATTAATTTTCTCAACATATTTATCAATAATATTAATAATTAAACTCAATTAACCAATTAAATTCAATTAAAAACATAATTAACCCTAATTTCCCAAAATTACATAAACTTCAATAATTAAAAATAAATACTTAGAAATTCATAAAAATTCCAAATAAATTCCTATAATTCATTTAAACACCTAATTTAACCATAAAATCCAATTTCATAATTTAAATAATTAATTTCCGAAAATTAGAAAATAATATTAAAATATTCAAAAATACCCAAAAATCCAAACAATCTCCAAAAATTCTAAAAAAATTCATACATGTATATTAAGCTACTAGGATCAACATTTGTGAAGGGAGTTTCCATGAATCAATCAATTTGAAGCTCAAAAAAATCAAAAACCCTAATGTGACCGAAATAGAAAAATCGAAACCTAAGCAATTCTAGACCATTTAAGCTCAAACCAAAGCTAGAATCACACTCACCAGAGCTCAAGGAGAAGAAAGAGACCGGCGGTGTCGAAAATGGTGGCCGAAGGAGGAAGAAACGGCAAAGGGAAGATTTTCGGCCAAAAAGGGAAAACAAGGGCTGCCGACGTCGGGGAAGGGAGCTGGGGGCGGCAGAGCAGCTGGCTGAGGAAGGTGGAGCTCCTGGCAGCACACCGACGGTCGAAAATCGAAAGTTTCAGGCGGTGGGGGATAGGTGGTGGTCGGGCACACGGGAAGAAGGAAGAAGAAGAAGAAGAAGAAGAAGAAAAAGAAAAAGAAAGAAAAGAAAAAGAAAAAAGAAAAAAAAAAGAAAAAAGAAAATAATAAAATAATAATAAAATAATTTTAATAATTTAATAATAAATAAAATAATTAAATAAAAATAAATAAATAAATAAATAATAAAATATTAGGGTAATACATTAAACCCTAATTAAATAAATATACACACACATAGGCTTTATTTAGTAATTTAAAAATACGCATGAGTTCATGCAAGTCCGAAAATATATTTAAAATAATTAATAATAAACTATTTACGTGAAAATTTCCCCGAAAATGCAAGTCCCGGGAAAATTTTACGTAAAGTACTGTAAATAATACACAGTAATTAAAATAGGTTTTAAATACACATCAACTCGTGAAAATATCGTAATATATATACAAAAATTATTAACACTGCATATCCCGGTACAGTGAAAAAAATATTTAAAAACACGGGATATTACAGTAACTTATATAAAGTGGCTCTGGACAGAATCTCCTCATAAATTGCTCTTTGAACTGTGCCCAAGTCATCGTCGTCATGTATGGCTGAATCCTAATGCAAGGCTAGTCCCTCTATTGACAACTTTACGATCATAATCCACTGATACTCGATGTTAGTAGTCCGAGTCCTCATTTCGATAGCATGTAGAAAGTCCAATGGGTCAGAAGTCCCATCAAATGCTATACGGCCAACTCTAGCATAGAATAACATTGTCTCAAGGTCAGACATACCCTACTGATAGATAGACTATAACGACGATGCAACTAGAGGTATAGGAGCATCCTCGTACTCTAGCTCTACAGGTTCCTCATCCTGTAGCTCTTTTTGTATACGGCAACCTGCCACTCCTTGAGGTTTACCTCTTCCACGACCTTTGCACCTAGCTAATGGCTCAAAAGGTAAAACCTCATCTTGAAAAGACTCATCATCCTCAGCCTCAATGACCGATGAAGCGACATGCGCTCACCTCCTCATTCTAAAAAGACAAACAGAAGGATTCAGACAAAATAGACAACTAATGGTAATGCGAAAAACTAAATCAAGGAATACTTATCAAAGACATACTTGAACCTAATTAACTGCAGTAGTTTCAAAGAAAACACAACACAAAAAAACTAAGGCCATAACTCTAACAACATAGGCCCAGATACAAACTCCGCTCTGATACCAACTTTGTCACGACCCAAACTAGGGGCTATGACCGACGCTAGGGAACGGGAATTCTTTCAAATTCGGAACCCGTAGCAAGCCTTAAAAGAATAAAACATGCAATAATAAAATAAAATAAATAAATATGCATCATAATTAAAATCTCAAATCAATATAATAAAAATAATCTCTTTTATATCATAACATAAAATATATTAATACAATATTCAGAGAAAGGCATCTGAATTATAATCATATACAGTAAATATAAATATAACTCACTACTGATACAAAATATGACTACAGCAGTTTTCTAAAGTACAATATAAAATTAAGTAGATAATTTACATAAATGAGTCGGGGCAAAAGAAATCTAGCGGATAGGTCTACTGCTGAGGTCTGAAGAAGAAGACTCTCCTGTAAAAATGTCAACTAAGGGGAGTCAAACCTCATTGAGTGAATTGTTATAATATATATACATGCATCTCATATATGTCAATGCAATCAAACATCTGTATATAATAAATATATATACACGCAATTCACACAGATGCTGAAAATCACTTATATAATAATACTGAAAAACATAAGTTTATGAAGGATCAAATAGAACTCTATTTAATCGCAACCTCAATCAACAATAACATCACTCTAGCCATAAAGGCTCACTTAATTCCAAATCAATTCACTTATTCCATATGGACAATAGACTAGCCCCGAGACACTAAGTCAATAAAGCTCCAACAGTCTAACTGTCAGTGTGATTGGCCCCGAGATACTTAGTCAATTGAGCTCCAACAATCACACTATCAATCATATCACATCTCAATCAATCAATCAGATCAATCTCAAATAATTTATAATACCACATATGATTCTCATTCAACCCTAAATCTATCGCACTTGTATGTACATAGTCCTAGTGTTGCCCACTAGGTAGCACGTTCTATCGATATCCTTCATTTAAAATAAATCATACATACGGAAAAATAAATAATGAAGAATGACATTCATAATAGCAAAAATAAACCATATATATACCTGTAATATCCCATGTTTTTTTTTTTTTTAATATTTTTACACTGTACCGGGATATACAATGTCAATAATTTTCATGCATTATACGATATTTTTATGAGTTAATATGTATTTTAAACCTATTTTAATTACTGTCTATTATTTTCAGTATTTTACGTAAAATTTTCCCGGGACTTTCATTTTCGGGGAAATTTCCACGTAAACAATGTATTATTAATTATTTTAAATGTATTTACGGGTTTGCACGAACTCATACATATTTATAAATTATTAAATAAAGTCTGTGTGTGTGTATATTTATTTAATTAGGGTTTATTATTACCCTAATATTTTATTATTTATTTATTATTATTTGATTATTTTATTTATTATTAAATTATTAAAATTTATTATTTTATTATTAATTATTTATTAATATTTAATTATTTTAATTTATTTTATTTTTTTTCTTTTTTCTTTTTTCTCTTTCTTTTCCTTTTTCTTTCTTTTTCTTTTTCTTTTTCTTTCCTTTTCTTTCTTTTTCTTTTTCTTCTTCTTCTTCTTCTTTCTCTCCCGCCCGACGCCAACCACCATTTTCTCACCGCCGTTTCTCCCTCCTCCGACCACCGTTTTCAACACCGCCGGTCTCTATCTTCTCTTTGAGCTCCGGTGAGTGTTATTCTAGCTTTGGTTTGAGCTAAAATGGTCTAGAATTGCTTAGGTTTCGATTTGAAAATTTCAGCCTCTTTGGGTTTTCGATTTTTTTGAGCTTCGATTTGGATGATTCATGGAAACTTCCTTCACAAATGTTGTTCCTGGTAGCTTAATCTTCATGTATGAATTTTTACAGAATTTTTGGAGGTTGTTTGGATTTTCGGGTATTTTTGAATATTTTAATATTATTTTCTAATTTTCGGAAATTAATTATTTAAATTATGAAATTGGAGTTTATGGTTGAATTAGGTGTTGAAATGAATTATAAGAATTTATTTGGAATTTTTATGAATTTCTAAGTATTTATTTTTAATTATTGAAGTTTATGTGATTTTGTAAAATTAAGTTAATTGTGTTTTAAATTGAATTTAATTGGTTAATTGAGTTTAATTATTGATATTATTGATAAATATGTTGAGAAAATTAATTTTGGATAATTGTATGATTTTTGGTGAATTTTGAAGTAATTTAAGTATATTTATATATATAGGGGTATTTTGGTAATTTTACCCTAAATTGTCTAAAAATGTAATTTAATTGGTTTTAATATTTATTTAAGGTATAAAAATGATTTCTACAAAATATTTAGTATTTTTAACTAATTAAAACTATTTTCCGGGAATTATTTTCAATTATATATATAATATACGGTTTTTCTAATAAAAATGAGTTTTAATCGGTTTTTACAGTGTTTCAAGATTTATTATGTAATTTCTACGTATGAAATGTATTTTTATGATTTAAGGATATTTTTGGTATATTTGAATATATATTCTGTGTTTGTGGACCCCGGTCGACAGATTGTAGTCTGGAGTCCGACCGAGGGGTTGTGATTGATTGTGGTGTTTATTTTTGAAGTGTATTTTCTTTGCAGGGTCGGCTCTACTCTTTTGAGTAGAGAGATGTCCGTTTTACAGGGGAGGTTCTGCCGGATTTTCGGTAGAATTCTCGTAAAACGTGATGTCCAGTCGAACCCTAATTCTGTTTCCGTATTTTAATACTCTAGATTGAATTCTAGGATTTCTGTTAGGGTTATTCTGATGTCGATTAATTATTTCTTGTTTAGTTGCGCCGAGACCGAGGGTTAGTGGACCAGGCCCGTCGGACCTGTCTCGTGGAGCGCATTAGGTGAGTTACTATATTATATATATATGCTTAGGATGCATGATTTAGAAAATGCATGTTTTATTTTGACTAAATATGCATAAATAACATGATTTATATTCAAGTATATTTTTGGTATATAATAAATTATATACTTGTTTTATTAATAAAATATATTTAAAATGTTTTTAAATATATTTTTAGTTTAATTCATGATTTGATTGGATTTATTTGACATATATATACTCAAAATATACCAGGTTTATGTTTGGTATATTTTCGGTATATATATGGTTTATATTGCTATTTCATTTATATCCATGCATCATTTATTTTTGTGAATGAATGTTTTATATTTAAGAATGAAGGATATCAATAGAACGTGCTACCTAGTGGGCAGCACTAGGACCGAGTACGTACCGGTACGCCTATAGCTTTAGGCTATATCACTAACTTATTTGTGGATATTGAATTGATTATGATTATTGATATGTGAGATGTGGTTTGGGTGTGATTGCTGGAGCTCGGTTGACCAAGTGTCTCAGGGCCAATCACACTGGCAGTCAGACTGCTGGAGCTCGGTTGACTTAGTGTCTCGGGGCCAGTCTACTGTCCATATGGATTAAGTGGATATATTTGGAATCAGTGAGCCTGTATGGCTAGAGTGTTGTTTAACACTATTTTCTGAGGTTGCGATATTCTAGGGTTCTATGTGATCCTTCATAAATTGGGATTTTTCAGTAAAATATATAAAAAATGATTTTTCTGCATTTGTGTGTATTTGCCTGTATATATATTAGATATATATATACTGTTGACTGTATGCATTATCACTTAGAGTGTATGTATATATACTATAGTAATTCACTCAGTGAGGTCTGACTCCCCTCCGTTGACTATTTTTCAGGAGAGTCAACTTCCTCAGACCTCAGTAGCAGGTCGATACGCCGGATTTCTTCCGCCCCGGCTTCTTTATGTAAATTGTATACTTGAGTCTTATTTATTTTATCTAGACACTGCAGTAGTTGCGAATTTAAGTATTTGTTTTAAAGAGATGTATTATAGTAAAACTGGATTTGTATAAAGATTATACATTTATGAGATTATATATGCGATGTGATGAGTTTTGAAGTAAATCCAGTTGGTATGGATGATATTGTAATATTTATGATTTTTATTTTCCGCTGCATATTATATTTTTATTGTTATTATTGCATATTTATTTTATTTTTAGGCTTGCTACGGGTTCCGGATTCGAAAGAATTCCCGTTCCCTAGCGCCGGTCATGGCCCCTGTTTTGGGTCGTGACAATACCAGAAATATACCTAAAATAAACTAAGTATATTTCAAGTATATATATATATATCAAATAAATTCAAATCAAACATGAAATATACCAAAAATAAACCATATATATACTTAAAACAATTTAAGTATAAATCAATAATATAACATGCTTTCATTTCAAAATAAACTAAAAATATACCTAAAGTATACTAAACATTCGATAAAAAAATTTATGAATAAATACAATTTCAAAACATGTATACTCTAAAACATACAACCTTAATGCGATGTTGATATAAAATAACAACTCACAGGTTTGCGCTCCTCGAGACTAGTCCAACGGGCCCGGTCCACTAGGCCTCAGTCTTGACGCAATTAAAAAAATAAAATAATAAAAAATCAGAATGAATCTAACTTAAGCTTTATAGAGACTCAATCTGTCAAGACCTAAAACGGGGGCCATGACCAGCGCTAGGGAACATGAATTCTTTCGAATCCAAAACCCATAGCAAGCCTAAAAATAATAAAAACATACAATAAGTATAATAAAATAAATATAACATAATTAAAATCTCAATTTAATAAGATAAAATAAAACTTCTTCATATCATGAAATGATTTAATACAATATTCAAATTAAACATTTGAATTAAAATATTATACAACAAAAATAAAATAAACCTATTACTGATACAAATTATAACTACTGCAGTTTACTAGAGTATAATATAAAACAATTAAGTGGATAATTTACATAATAGAGCCGAGGCGGAAGAAATCCGACGGATAGGCCTAATGCCGAGATCTGAAGAAGAAGACTCTCCTATAAAAATATTAACTGAAGGGAGTCAGACCTCACTGAGTGAATTGTTATAATATATATACAAGCATTACTATATGTCAAATGCAAACAATCATATGTATATAATAGATATATATACTAGCATGTACACACATATGCTGAAAATCATTTTGTTTCATAATACTGAAAAATATAAGTTTTGAAGGATCAAATAGGACCCTAATGATCACAACCTCAATTAACAGTAGAAAACACTCTAATTATACTGGCTCACTTAATTCCAAATAAATTCACTTAATCCAATTGGACACTAGACTGACCCCGAGACACTAAGTCAACCGAGCTCCAGCAATCACACCATCAATTACATCACACACCAATCAAATCAATCAAATCCTGATCCTACAAATAAGTTAGTAATTTAACCTATAATTTATCGCACCGGTACGTACTCGGTCCTAATGCTGTCCACTAGGAAGTACGTTCTATCGATATCCTTCATTTAAAATAAAACATACATTCAAATAAACAAATAAACCATATATATACCAGAAATATACCTAAAATAAACTAAGTATATTTCAAGTATATATATGTAAAATAAATTCAAATAAGTCATGAAATATACTCAAAATAAACCAATAATATACTTAAAAATAATTTGAATATAAATCAAAGGTAAAACATGCATTTATTTCAAAATATACCAAGAATATACTAAAAATATACCTAAAATATACTTTAAGCATTTAATAAAACAATTATATAAAATTATACATTTAAAACATATAATTATAAAACATGCAACCTAAACGCAATGTATATATAAAATAACAACTCACAGGGATGCGCTCCACGGGACTGATCCGACGGGCCTAGTGTAATATCCCGTGTTTTTAAAATATTTTTACACTGTACCGGGATATGCAGTGTTAATAAATTTTGAATATATATGTGATATTTTTACGAGTTAATATGTATTTAAAACCTATTTTAATTACTGTATATTATTTTCAGTGTTTTACGTAAAATTTTCCTGGGACTTGCATTTTCGGGGAAATTTTCACGTAAACAATGTATTATTAATTATTTTAAATATATTTACGGACTTGCATGAACTCATACATATTTTTAAATTATTAAATAAAGCCTGTGTGTGTATATTTATTTAATTAGGGTTTATTAGTATCCTAATATTTTATTAATTATTTATTTGTTTTATTGTTATTTAATTAATTTTATTTAGTATAAATTATTAAAATATTAAATTTTATGTGTGTGGTGTATATTTGATGTGTGTAATTTAATATTATTTTATTATATAGTGTAAAGTATATATATATACATATATACATCAAAAATCAAAAGAATTGGAAAATTACCATTTTGCCCCCCGAGTCTCCTTCTTCCTCCCGATCCTTCTCCTCGCTGTCCGGGCGTCTGTCACGCCGTTTCTTCACCGTGGGTGTGCCGTCCGGTGTGCCACCGCCTTCCCCAACCATTTCCGCCGCCTGAGGAAGCCGTTTCCGGCGCCTGGAAGTCGATTTTGGCCGGAGAAGTCGAAAATCGATCCACCGTCGATCACATCGATTTCGGCCACCGTTTTCGACACCGCCAGTCTCTTTCTTCTCCTTGAGCTCCGGTGAGTGTGATTCTAGCATTGGTTTGAGCTAAAATGGTCTAGAATTGCTTAGGTTTCGAATTTTCAATTTCGGCCTATTAGGGTTTTCGATTTTTTTGAGCTTCGAATTGATTGATTCATAGAAACTTCCTTCACAAATGTTGTTCCTAGTAGCTCAATATACATGTATGAATTTTTTTAGAATTTTTGGAGATTTTTTGGATTTTTGGGTATTTTTGAATATTTTAATATTATTTTCTAATTTTCGGAAATTAATTATTTAAATTATGAAATTTGAGTTTATGGTTAAATTAGGTGTTGAAATGAATTATAGGAATTTATTTGGAATTTTTATGAATTTCTAAGTATTTATTTTGAATTATTGAAGTTTATGTGATTTTGAGAAATTAGGGTTAAATGTGTTTTTATTTGAATTTAATTGGTTAATTGAGTTTAATTATTGATATTATTGATAAATATGTTGAGAAAATTAATTTTGGATAATTGTATGATTTTTGGTGAATTTTTGAAGTAATTTAAGTATATTTATATATATAGGGGTATTTTGGTAATTTTACCCTAAATTGTCTAAAAATGTAATTTAATTGGTTTTAATAGTTATTTAAAGTATAAAAATGATTTCTACAAATTATTTGATATTTTTAACTAATTAAAACTATTTTTCGTGAATTATTTTCAATTATATATATAATATACGGTTTTTCTAATAAAATGAGTTTTTAATCGATTTTTACAGTGTTTCAAGGTTAATTATGTAATTTCTACCTATGAGATGTATTTCTAGATTTTAAGGATATTTTTGGTATATCTGGAATTTGTTCTGTGTTGTGGACCCCGGTCGGTGGACTGTAGTTTGGAGTCCGACCGAGGGGTTGTGGATTTTTGTTGAGCTTGTATTTCGAAGTGTATTTCTTTGCAGGGTCGGCTCTACTCTTTTGAGTAGAGAGATGTCCGTTTTACAGGGGAGGTTCTGCCGAATTTTCGATAGAATTCTCGTAAAACGTGATGTCCAGTCGAACCCTAATTCTGTTTTCGTATTTTAATACTCTAGATTGAATTCTAGGATTTCTGTTAGGTTTATTCTAATGTCGATTATTTATTGCTTGTTTAGTTGCGCCGAGACCGAGGGCTAGTGGACCAGGCCTGTCGGACCCGTCTCGTGGAGCGCATTAGGTGAGTTACTATACTATATATATATGCTTAGGATGCATGATTTAGAAATACATGTTTTATATTGATTAAATATGCATAAATATTTTGATTATTTCTTAAGTTTACATTAAGTATATTTTTGGTTTATTTTTGGTATATAATAAATTATATGCATGTTTTGTGAATAAAATATATTTAAAATGTTTTTAAATATATTTCCAGCTTAAGTTATAATTTGATGGGATTCATTTGACGTATATATACTTGAACTATACCTGGTTTACTTTTGGTATATTTCCAGTATATATATGGATTATATTGTTATTTCATTTAAATTCATGCATCATTTAAGTGTGAATGAATGTTTTATATTTAATGATGAAGGATATCAGTAGAACATGCTACCTAGTGGGCAGCTGTAATATCCCGTGTTTTTAAAAATATTTTTACACTGTACCGGGATATGCAGTGTTAATAATTTCTATACATTATATGATATTTTTACGAGTTAATATGTATTTAAAACCTATTTTAATTACTGTATATTATTTTCAGTGTTTTACGTAAAATTTTCCCGAGACTTGCATTTCCGGGGAAATTTTCACGTAAACAATGTATTATTAATTATTTTAAATGTATTTACGGACTTGCATGAACTCATGCGTATTTTTAAATTATTAAATAAAGCCTGTGTGTGTATATTTATTTAATTAGGGTTTATTATTTCCCTAATATTTTATTAAGTATTTAATTGTTTTATTGTTATTTAATTAATTTTATTTAGTATAAATTATTAAAATATTAAATTTTATGTGTGTGGTGTATATTTGATGTGTGTAATTTAATATTATTTTAATATATAGTATAAAGTATATATATATACATATATTTGTCAAAAATCAAAAAGTTTGGAAAATTACCATTTTGCCCCCGATCATCCCTTTCTTCCCCGATTCTTCCCTTCTCCATTTCCGGTCTCTGCCGTGCCGTTTCTTCATCGTGGGTGTGCCGTCCGGTGTGCCACCATCTTCCCCGACCAATTTCGCCACCTGAGGAGGCCGTTTCCGGCATCTGGAGATCGATTTTGGCCGAAAAAGCCGAAAATCGATCCACTGTCGATCACACCGATTCCGGCCACAGTTTTCGACACCGTCAGTCTCGTTCTTCTCCTTGAGCTCCGGTGAGTGTGATTCTAGCTTTGGTTTGAGCTAAAATGGTCTAGAATTGCTTAGGTTTCGATTTTGTCAATTTCGGCCTATTAGGGTTTTTGATTTTTTTGAGCTTCGAATTGGATGATTCATGAAAAATTCCTTCACAAATGTTGTTCCTAGTAGCTTAATCTACATGTACGAATTTTTGTAAAATTTTTGGAGATTTTTTGGATTTTTGGGTATTTTTGAATATTTTAATATTATTTTCTAATTTTCGGAAATTAATTATTTAAATTATGAAATTTGAGTTTATGGTTAAATTAGGTGTTGAAATGAATTATAGGAATTTATTTGAAATTTTTATGAATTTTTAAGTATTTATTTTGAATTATTGAAATTTATGGAATTTTGGAAAAATTAGGTTAAATGTGTTTTAAATTGAATTTAATTGGTTAATTGAGTTTAATTATTAATATTATTGATAAATATGTTTAGAAAATTAATTTTGGATAATTGTATGATTTTTGGTGAATTTTTGAAGTAATTTAAGTATATTTATATATATAGGGGTATTTTGGTAATTTTACCCTAAATTGTCTAAAAATGTAATTTAATTGGTTTTATTAGTTATTTAAGGTATAAAAATGATTTCTACAAAATATTTAGTATTTTTAACTAATTAAAACTATTTTTCGTGAATTATTTTCAATTATATATAATATACGGTTTTTCTAATAAAATGAGTTTTAATCGGTTTTTATAGTGTTTCAAGGTTAATTATGTAATTTTTACCTATGAGATGTATTACTATGTTGTGAGGATATTTTTATTATATCTGGAATTATTCTGTGTTTGTGGACCCCGGTCGACAGATTGTAGTCTGGAGTCCGACCGAGGGATTGTGGATTTTTGTTGAGCTTGTATTTCGAAGTGTGTTTCTTTGCAGGGTCGGCTCTACTCTTTTGAGTAGAGAGATGTCCGTTTTACAGGGGAGGTTCTGTCGGATTTTTGGTAGAATTCTCGTAAAACGTGATATCCAGTCGAACCCTAATTCTGTTTTCGTATTTTAATACTCTAGATTGAATTCTAGGATTTCTGTTAGGGTTTATTCTGATGTCGATTATTTATTGCTTGTTTAGTTGCGCCGAGACCGAGGGCTAGTGGACTAGGCCCGTCGGACCTGTCTCGTGGAGCGCATTAGGTGAGTTACTATACTATATATATATGCTTAGGATGCATGATTTAGAAATGCATGTTTTATGTTGATTAAATATGCATAAATAATTTGATTATTTCTTAAGTTACATTAAGTATATTTTTGGTTTATTTTTGGTATATAATAAATTATATACATGTTTTATTAATAAAATATATTTAAAATGTTTTTAAATATATTTTTAGTTTAATTTATGATTTTGATTGGATTTATTTGATATATATATACTCGAAATATACCTGGTTTATGTTTGGTATATTTCCGGTATATATATGGTTTATATTGTTGTTTTATTTAAATTCATGCATCATTTATTGTGAATGAATGTTTTATATTTAATGATGAAGGATATCAATAGAACGTGCTACCTAGTGGGCAGCACTAGGACCGAGTACGTACCGGTACGCCTATAGCTTTAGGCTATGTTACTAACTTATTTGTGGATATTGATTTGATATGATTATTTGATATGTGAGATATGGTTTGGAGGTGTGATTGCTGGAGCTCGGTTGACCAAGTGTCTCGGGGCCAATCACACTGGCAGTCAGACTGCTGGAGCTCGGTTGACTTAGTGTCTCGGGGCCAGTCTACTGTCTAAATGGATTAAGTGGATATACTTGGAATAAGTGAGCCTATATGGCTAGAGTGTTGTTTAACACTATTTTCTGAGGTTGCGATATTCTAGGGTTCTATGTGATCCTTCATAAACTGGGATTTTTCAGTAAAATATATAAAAATGATTTTTCTGCATCTGTATGAATTTGCCTGTATATATACATATTATATATATACTGTTGACTGTATGCATTATCACTTAGTGTGTATGTATATATATTATAGTAATTCACTCAGTGAGGTCTGATTCCCCTCCGTTGACTATTTTTCAGGAGAGTCAACTTCTTCAGACCTCAGTAGCAGGTCGATACGCCGGATTTCTTCCGCCCCGGCTTCTTTATGTAAATTGTCTACTTGAGTCTTATTTATTTTATCTAGACACTGCAGTAGTTGTGAATTAAAGTATTGGATTTCATGTACTTTATTTTAAAGAGATGTACTACATTGAAACTGGATTTGTATTAAAAGGATTATTATATATGTGATGAGATGAGTTTTGAATTAAATCCAGTTGATATGGATGATATTATGATATTATGATTTTTATTTTCCGCTGCATATTATACTGTTACTGTTATTATGGCATGCTTTATTTTATTTTTAGGCTTGCTATGGGTTCCGGATTCGAAAGAATTCCTGTTCCCTAGCGCCGGTCATGGCCCCTGTTTTGGGTCGTGACAAAGTTGGTATCAGAGCGGAGTTCTGTGTCAGGGCTTAGTTATGTGAGTTGTGGCCCTAGTTTTAAAGTTGTGTTTTTCTGTTGGACTACTGCAGTGTATTAGGTTCGAGTATGTCTTGATAAGTATTCTTTGCTTTAGTTTTCAGCGTTATTCCTCCGTTGTCTGTTTTGTCTGAATCTTTCAGTTTGTCTTTTTAGAATGAGGAGGCGAGCGCGTGTCGCTCCACCGGTCGTTGAGGCCGAGGATGATGAGTCTTTTCAGGATGAGGTTTTACCTCCTGAGCAGCCAGTTAGACGTAGATGTCGTGGCAGAGGTAGACCTCGAGGAGCGGCAGGTCGTCGTAGGCAGAGAGAGTTACAGGACGAGGAGCCTATTGAGCCTGAGTTTGATGTTCCTGTTCCTCCAGTTGTTCAGCCTGTTCATCCTGCCTATCAGCAGGGTATGTCTGACCCTGAGGCAGCTTTGTTCTATGCCCGAGTTGGCAGGATTACTTTTGATGGTACTTCTGATCCTTTAGATTTTCTGCATGCGATTGAGACTAGGACTCGGACTGCTCATACCGAGTACCAGCGGATCATGATTGTTGAGTTGTCTGTTGAGGGACCAGCTCTAGATTGGTTCATTCAGATGATCCAGCCCTTTATGATGACGATGACCTGGGCTCAGTTTCGAGAGCGGTTCATGAGGAGATTTTATCCAGAGCCTCTTCGTTTGAGTTATCATCTTCGATTGACCAGTATTTCTCATGGAGATTGATCTGTAGAAGAGTATACCCGAGAGTTTCTTCGTCTGGGTAGATATGCTGAGGATCTGATGCGAGATCAGTATTTCGTTGTTACTACATATGTTACTGGTTTGGGTTCAGCTTTTGCTGGTATGCCTACAGCATGTCTTACTCTGGAGTCTGTGATTGAGTTAGCTAAGGAGATCGAGCTGAGATTAGTTAGGCAGGGAGCGATGCCTGATTATTACCAGTTGGGAGTTCAGTCGAGTGGATTGCAGGCTACTCCATATTCGAGTTTTCATGTTGGTTCGAGTAGTCAGCAACGAGGTTCGACTCAGCAGAGTCAGAGACAGCAGCAGCGAGTGCATCGGAGCAGTAGACATGGCCGTGGAGGTCAGCGTAGATCGTTCAGATTTGGGTCAGGTGCTTCGAGCAGTAGCAGTGGTCGTAGTTCTGGATCAGCGGCCAGTGTTTATCAGACTTGTGGTAGAGTCCATCAGGGACCGTGTTATCTGACACCACTGACATGTTTCAGATGCGGGCAGACAGGACATTTTGCTAGATCGTGTCCTTATTCTGGGTATCAGCAGCAGCAGATTCCGCGATTCCCACAGCAGTCGATTGCTAGTGCAGCACCCGTGCCATTTCAGTTACCACCAGCCCAGCATCAGAGTTCCACTCAGTTTGTTCCACAGTAGAGTCGTGGTAGAGGTACTAGAGGAGGTGCCAGAGGCGTTGGCCAGGCTTCTACCAGTCAGCAGGGAGGTCGAGGTCAGGCCAGAGTTTTCCATCTGACTCAATAGGATGCTCAGGCATCTAATGCAGTCGTGGCAGGTATTGTTTCTGTTTGTTACCTGGATGCTTGGGTTTTGTTTGATCCGGGTGCCACGCATTCGTTTGTTTCTCCTGTTTTTGCTTCTAAATCTTATTGGCAAGCTTCAAGGATGGCTTTTCCTTTGTCTGTTGCCACTCCTCTGAGCGATTCCTTGGATGCCGATATTGTTCTTTCTGGTTGTCCAGTTCTCGTGGGAGATAGAGAATTACCCGCTGATTTGATTTTGTTGGATGTGATGGAGTTTGATGTTATTTTGGGAATGGATTGGTTATCTCAGCACTTTGCCGTGGTAGATTGTAGGAATAAGGAGGTGACTTTTAGAATTCCTAGTGAAGAAGATTTTAAGTTTGTTGGTGATAGGAGTTCAGCACCTCAGAATCTTATTTCTGCTATTGCAGCTAGGAAGTTATTGAGGAAAGGTTGTCAGGGGTTTTTGGCATTGGTTAGGGATACGTCAGTGGAGAAGTTGTTACTCACAGATGTTCCGGTTGCTTGTGAGTTTCCTGATGTTTTTCCCGAGGAGTTGCCAGGTTTACCACCTCACAGAGAGATTGAGTTCTGTATAGATGTGGTTCCAGGTACTACTCTTATATCTATGCCACCCTATCGTATGGCTCCTGCAGAATTGAGACAGTTAAAGGAGCAGTTGCAAGAGTTGTTGGACAAAGGTTTTATCAGACCTAGTGTTTCTCCTTGGGGTGCACCAGTCCTGTTTGTGAAGAAGAAGGATGGTACCTTGAGACTGTGCATTGACTACAGAGAATTGAATAAGGTGACAGTGAAGAACAAGTATCCTCTCCCGAGGATAGATGACTTGTTTGATCAGCTACAGGGTGCACAGTTCTTTTCTAAGGTTGACTTGAGGTCGGGTTATCATCAGCTGCGTATCAGTGAAGCTGATATTCCTAAGACAGTGTTCCGCACTAGATATGGCCATTATGAGTTTTTGGTGATGTCTTTTGGTTTAACTAATGCACCAGCAGCTTTTATGGACCTGATGAACAGAGTATTTAGACCGTATGTGGATCAGTTTGTGGTAGTCTTCATTGATGATATACTGGTATATTCGAGGAGTATGGAAGAGCACGTATATCACTTGAGGATTGTACTACAGACACTGAGAGATCATCAGCTTTATGCTAAATTCTCGAAGTGTGATTTTTGGATGGAGAGTGTTTCTTTTCTTGGACACGTAGTGTCTAAAGAAGGTATTCAGGTTGATCCACAGAAGATTGAGGCAGTATCTGAGTGGCCTAGACCTACTTCTGTTATGGAGATTCGGAGTTTTCTGGGTTTAGCCGGGTATTATAGGCGGTTTGTGCAGGATTTTTCCCAAATTGCAGCCCCTATGACTCGCTTGACTCAGAAGAATGTTAGATTCGAGTGGTCAGAAGCTTGTGAGAATAGTTTTCAGTTATTGAAGGAGAAGTTGACCACAGCGCCAGTATTAGCTTTGCCTAATAGTGTGGATAAGTTCACAGTTTACTGTGATGCTTCTAGAATTGGTCTTGGTTGTGTGTTGATGCAGAATGGAAGGGTGATAGCCTATGCTTCGAGGCAGTTGAAGAAGCATGAGCAGAACTATCCTACACATGATCTTGAGATGGCTATAGTGATCTTTGCTTTGAAGATTTGGAGACATTATTTGTACGGGGTGACTTGTGAGATATTTACTGATCACAAGAGCCTTAAGTACATTTTCCAGCAGAGAGATTTGAATTTGAGGCAGAGAAGATGGTTGGAATTGTTGAAGGATTATGATTGCGAGATTCTTTACCATCCAGGTAAAGCTAATGTTGTAGCAGATACCTTGAGTAGGAAGTCCTCAGGTAGTCTTGCTCACATAGGTGTTGAGAGGAGACCATTGAACTAGGAGTTGCATCTGTTGGTGGATCAAGGTTTGATGATGAAGATTACTAGATCAGGTGGACTGTTAGCTCAGTTTAAAGTATGATCTGTACTGAGGGATAGGATTAAAACAGCTCAGAGCCGAGATCCTATTCTAGAAGAGCTTGCAGAGAATGTCAGAGCAGGGAAGTTCACTGATTTCACACTCGATGATGATGGTGTGTTGTGGATCAGTGGTAGATTGTGTGTTCCTGATGTGGATGACTTGAGAGAAGAGATTTTAGAGGAAGCACATTCTACAGCCTACAGCGTTCATCCAGGTGTTACTAAGATGTACCACAGTATCAGAGATCTATACTGGTGGGATGGATTGAAGAAGGATGTTGCTGATTATGTTGCTAAGTGCTTGACGTGTCAGCAAGTGAAAGCCGAACATCAGAAGCCTTCTGGGAAGCTTCAGCCTCTTCCTATTCCTGAGTGGAAGTGGGAAAGGATAGCTATGGATTTTGTGGTCGGTTTACCTCGTTCGAAGGATGGATACGATTCCATCTGGGTGATCGTAGACAGATTGACGAAGTCTGCACATTTCTTGCCTGTGAAAGCCACATATTCAGTTGCTAGATTGGCGAAGTTGTATGTGAAGCATATTGTGTGCCTTCATGGAGTACCTGTGTCCATTGTGTCAGATAGAGGTTCGGTGTTTACTTCTCGTTTTTGGCAGAAGTTGCAAGAAGCGATGGGCACTAGGTTGGATTTCAGTACTGCTTTTCATCCTCAGACAGATGGTCAGTCTGAGAGGATGATCCAGACACTGGAAGATATGTTGAGGATGTGTGTCCTGGATTTAGGAGGTAGCTGGGATGATCATTTGTCGCTTGTTGAGTTTGCATATAATAACAGCCACCATAGCAGTATTGGTATGGCACCGTATGAGGCGTTATATGGAAGGGAGTGTAGATCCCTGTTGAGTTGGGATGAAATTGGTGAGAGAGCTTTGACTGGACCAGAGATGGTTCAGGATGCTGCAGAGAAAGTCGTCGTGATCAAGCGCAGATTAGAGACCGCAGTTAGCAGACAGAAGAGTTATGCAGATCCTAGGCGCAGAGATGTGGAGTTTCAGGTTGGAGATTTTGTTTTTCTGAAAGTATCTCCGATGAAGGGTGTGATGAGATTTGGCAGGAAGGGTAAGTTAGCACCGAGATATATTGGACCGTTTGAGATTCTGGAGAGAGTTGGCACTGTTGCATATCGGTTGGATTTGCCTCCGAGTATGTCACAGGTGCATCCAGTATTTCATATCTCGATGTTGAGGAAGTATATCTCAGATCCTTCACACGTGTTGCAGCCTGACAGTGTGGAAGTGAGAGAAGATTTGACGTTTGTGGAAGAACCTGTGGTGATCGTTGATTATCAAGTTCGACAGTTGAGATCGAAGCAGATTCCGATGGTCAAGGTTCTATGGCGTAGCGACAGAGTTGAAGAGCATACGTGGGAGACTGAAGCTGAGATGCGAGCTTCTTACCCGTATCTCTTTCCTTCTTGATCTTGTTTTCTGGAATTCGGGGACGAATTCTTGTAAGGGGGGGAGACTGTAATATCCCGTGTTTTTAAAAATATTTTTACACTGTACCGGGATATGCAGTGTTAATAATTTCTGTACATTATATGATATTTTTACGAGTTAATATGTATTTAAAATCTATTTTAATTACTGTATATTATTTTCAGTGTTTTACGTAAAATTTTCCCGAGACTTGCATTTCCGGGGAAATTTTCACGTAAACAATGTATTATTAATTATTTTAAATGTATTTACGGACTTGCATGAACTCATGCGTATTTTTAAATTATTAAATAAAGCCTGTGTGTGTATATTTATTTAATTAGGGTTTATTATTTTCCTAATATTTTATTAAGTATTTAATTGTTTTATTGTTATTTAATTAATTTTATTTAGTATAAATTATTAAAATATTAAATTTTATGTGTGTGGTGTATATTTGATGTGTGTAATTTAATATTATTTTTATATATAGTATAAAGTATATATATATACATATATTTGTCGAAAATCAAAAAGTTTAGAAAATTACCATTTTGCCCCCGATCATCCCTTTCTTCCCCGATTCTTCCCTTCTCCATTTCCGATTGCTGCCATGCCGTTTCTTCACCGTGGGTGTGCCGTCCGGTGTGCCACCATCTTCCCCGACCAATTTCGCCACCTGAGGAGGCCGTTTCCGGCGTCTGGAGATCAATTTTGGCCGGAGAAGCCGAAAATGGATCCACCGTCGATCACGCCGATTCCGGCCACCATTTTCGACACCGCCGGTCTCGTTCTTCTCCTTGAGCTCCGGTGAGTGTGATTCTAGCTTTGGTTTGAGCTAAAATGGTCTAGAATTGCTTAGGTTTCGATTTTGTCAATTTCGGCCTATTAGGGTTTTTGATTTTTTTGAGCTTCGAATTGGATGATTCATGAAAACTTCCTTCACAAATGTTGTTCCTAGTAGCTTAATCTACATGTATGAATTTTTGTAAAATTTTTGGAGATTTTTTGGATTTTTGGGTATTTTTGAATATTTTAGTATTATTTTCTAATTTTCGGAAATTAATTATTTAAATTATGAAATTTGAGTTTATGGTTAAATTAGGTGTTGAAATGAATTATAGGAATTTATTTTAAATTTTTATGAATTTTTAAGTATTTATTTTGAATTATTGAAGTTTATGGAATTTTGGAAAAATTAGGTTAAATGTGTTTTAAATTGAATTTAATTGGTTAATTGAGTTTAATTATTAATATTATTGATAAATATGTTGAGAAAATTAATTTTGGATAATTTTATGATTTTTGGTGAATTTTTGAAGTAATTTAAGTATATTTATATATATAGGGGTATTTTGGTAATTTTACCCTAAATTGTCTAAAAATGTAATTTAATTGGTTTTATTAGTTATTTAAGGTATAAAAATGATTTCTACAAAATATTTAGTATTTTTAACTAATTAAAACTATTTTTCGTGAATTATTTTCAATTATATATAATATACGGTTTTTCTAATAAAATGAGTTTTAATCGGTTGTTATAGTGTTTCAAGGTTAATTATGTAATTTTTACCTATGAGATGTATTACTATGTTGTGAGGATATTTTTATTATATCTGGAATTATTCTGTGTTTGTGGACCCCGGTCGACAGATTGTAGTCTGGAGTCCGACCGAGGGATTGTGGATTTTTGTTGAGCTTGTATTTTGAAGTGTGTTTCTTTGCAGGGTCGGCTCTACTCTTTTGAGTAGAGAGATGTCCGTTTTACAGGGGAGGTTCTGTCGGATTTTTGGTAGAATTCTCGTAAAACGTGATATCCAGTCGAACCCTAATTCTGTTTTCGTATTTTAATACTCTAGATTGAATTCTAGGATTTCTGTTAGGGTTTATTCTGATGTCGATTATTTATTGCTTGTTTAGTTGCGCCGAGACCGAGGGCTAGTGGACCAGGCCCGTCGGACCTGTCTCGTGGAGCGCATTAGGTGAGTTACTATACTATATATATATGCTTAGGATGCATGATTTAGAAATGCATGTTTTATGTTGATTAAATATGCATAAATAATTTGATTATTTCTTAAGTTACATTAAGTATATTTTTGGTTTATTTTTGGTATATAATAAATTATATACATGTTTTATTAATAAAATATATTTAAAATGTTTTTAAATATATTTTTAGTTTAATTTATGATTTTGATTGGATTTATTTGAGATATATATACTCGAAATATACCTGGTTTATGTTTGGTATATTTTCGGTATATATATGGTTTATATTGTTGTTTTATTTAAATTCATGCATCATTTATTGTGAATGAATGTTTTATATTTAATGATGAAGGATATCAATAGAACGTGCTACCTAGTGGGCAGCACTAGGACCGAGTACGTACCGGTACGCCTATAGCTTTAGGCTATGTTACTAACTTATTTGTGGATATTGATTTGATATGATTATTTGATGTGTGAGATATGGTTTGGAGGTGTGATTGCTGGAGCTCGGTTGACCAAGTGTCTCGGGGCCAATCACACTGGCAGTCAGACTGTTGGAGCTCGGTTGACTTAGTGTCTCGGGGCCAGTCTACTGTCTAAATGGATTAAGTGGATATACTTGGAATAAGTGAGCCTATATGGCTAGAGTGTTGTTTAACACTATTTTCTGAGGTTGCGATATTCTAGGGTTCTATATGATCCTTCATAAACTGGGATTTTTCAGTAAAATATATAAAAATGATTTTTCTGCATCTGTATGAATTTGCCTGTATATATACATATTATATATATACTGTTGACTGTATGCATTATCACTTAGTGTGTATGTATATATATTATAGTAATTCACTCAGTGAGGTCTGACTCCCCTCCGTTGACTATTTTTCAAGAGAGTCAACTTCTTCAGACCTCAGTAGCAGGTCGATACGCCGGATTTCTTCCGCCCCGGCTTCTTTATGTAAATTGTCTACTTGAGTCTTATTTATTTTATCTAGACACTGCAGTAGTTATGAATTAAAGTATTGGATTTCATGTACTTTATTTTAAAGAGATGTACTACATTAAAACTGGATTTGTATTAAAAGGATTATTATATATGTGATGATATGAGTTTTGAATTAAATCCAGTTGATATGGATGATATTATGATATTATGATTTTTATTTTCCGCTGCATATTATACTGTTACTGTTATTATGGCATGCTTTATTTTATTTTTAGGCTTGCTACGGGTTCCGGATTCGAAAGAATTCCCGTTCCCTAGCACCGGTCATGGCCCCTATTTTGGGTCGTGACAACAGCACTAGGACCGAGTACGTACCGGTACGCCTATAGTATTTAGGCTATAATACTAACTTATTTGTGGATATTGATTTGATGTGATTATTGATATGTGTGAGATATGGTTTGGAGGTGTGATTGCTGGAGCTCGGTTGACCAAGTGTCTCGGGGCCAATCACACTGGCAGTCAGACTGCTGGAGCTCGGTTGACTTAGTGTCTCAGGGCCAGTCTACTGTCCAAATGGATTAAGTGGATATATTTGGATTAAGTGAGCCGGTATGGCCAGAGTGTTGTTTAACACTATTTCTGAGGTTGCGATATTCTAGGGTTCTATGTGATCCTTCATAAACTGGGATTTTTCAATAAAATATATAAAAATGATTTTTCTGCATCTGTATGAATTGCCTGTATATATACATATTAGACATGTATTATTGACTGTATGCATTGTCATTTAGAGTGTATGTATATATATATATTATAGTAATTCACTCAGTGAGGTCTGACTCCCCTCCGTTGACTACTTTTCAGGAGAGTCAACTTCTTCAGACCTCAGTAGCAGGTCGATACGCCGGATTTCTTCCGCCCCGGCTTCTTTGTGTAAATTATATACTTGAGTCTTATTTATTTTATCTAGACACTGCAGTAGTTGTGAATTAAAGTGTTGGATTTCATGTATTTTATTTTTAAAAGAGATGTATTATGTTGAAACTGGATTTGTATTAAAGATTATATATATCTATGAGATGAGATTCGATTTAAATCCAGTTGATGTGAATAACATTATGATATTATGATTTTTTTATTTCCGCTGCATATTATACTGTTACTGTTATTATGGCATGATTTATTTTATTTTTAGGCTTGCTATGGGTTCTGGATTCGAAAGAATTCCCGTTCCCTAGCGCCGGTCATGGCCCCTGTTTTGGGTCATGACAAAGTTGGTATCAGAGCGGAGTTCTGTGTCAGGGCTTAGTTATGTGAGTTGTGGCCCCAGTTTTAAAGTTGTATTTTCGGTTGGACTACTGCAGTGTATTAGGTTCGAGTATGTCTTGATGAGTATTCCTTGCTGTAGTTTTCAGCGTTATTCCTCCGTTGTCTATTTTGTCTGAATTTTTTTCCGTTTGTCTTTTCAGAATGAGGAGGCGAGCGCGTGTCGCTCCACCGGTCGTTGAGGCCGAGGATGATGAGTCTTTTCAGGATGAGGTTTTACCTCCTGAGTAGTCAGTTAGACGTAGAGGTCGTGGCAAAGGTAGACCTTGAGGAGCGATAGTTCGCCGTAGGCAGAGAGAGTTACAGGACGAGGAGCCTGTTGAGCCTGAGTTTGATATTCCTGTTCCACTCAGTTTGTTCCACAGCAGAGTCGTGGTAGAGGTACTAGAGGAGGTGCCAGAGGTGTTGGCCAGGCTTCTACCAGTCAGCAGGGAGGTCGAGGTCAGGCCAGAGTTTTTCATCTGACTCAGCAGGATGCTCAGGCATCTAATGCAGTCGTGGCAGGTATTGTTTCTGTTTGTTACCTGGATGCTTGGGTTTTGTTTGATCCGGGTGCCATGGATTCATTTGTTTCTCCCATTTTTGCTTCTAAATCTTGTTGGCAAGCTTCGGGGATGGCTTTTCCTTTGTCTGTTGCCACTCCTCTGAGTGATTCCTTGGACGCTGATATTGTTCTTTCTGGTTGTCCAGTTCTCATGGGAGATAGAGAATTACCCGTTGATTTGATTTTATTGGATGTGATGGAGTTTGATGTTATTTTGGGAATGGATTGGTTATCTCAGCACTATGCCGTGGTAGATTGCAGGAATAAGGAGGTGACTTTTAGAATTTTTGGTGAAGTAGAATTTAAGTTTGTTGGTGATAGGAGTTCAGCACCTCAGAATCTTATTTCTGCTATTACAGCTAGGAAGTTGTTGAGGAAAGGATGTCAGGGATATTTGGCATTGGTCAGGGATACGTCAGTGGAGAAGTTGTCACTCACAGATGTTCCGGTTGCTTGTGAGTTGTCACTCACAGATGTCTGTAAAACGGACATATCTCTACTAAAAAGTAGAGCTAGTCCTGCAAGAAAAATACACTTCCAATATAGAAAATCCTCACAACCCTCGGTTGGGAGCCCAGACCATAAAATTCTCCAACCGAGGTCCACAATTCACCACAATTCAAATAATATACTAAAATATATTAAAAATCAATAATTACCATAAATACTCTCAAAATATCAAAATACAGTATATTTAACATTAAATACCAAAAATAATTATTTTCCTAATAATTACTTAAAAACCCTAAATAATAATATAATATTATTAAAAATCCATTTTTCCAATAATTACACAAATATTAATAAAAATTCATTTTATAAATCCAAATAACTTAATTAGTCTAAATACATATTAAAAATTACTAAAAATCCATTTTATTACAATAATAGTATATAATATATTATTTGAAAATAGTTTTCAAAAAGTAGTATTAATTAATTAAAAATAGAAAATAATTTGTAAAAAATCATTTTTATACCTCAAATAATATTAAAACCAATTAAACATAATATTTAATTAAAATTATCACCAAATTACACAATTAACCTTAATATTCAAAAATACACATAATATACTAACATTATTAAAATAATTCAATAAAAATTATATAAATACACAAAATTTATTTTCTCAACATATATCTCATTATTATCAACAAAAACTTATAGTTAACCAATAATTTCTACAAAAATACATATTTAACCTAAATTTCCAAAATTGACATAAACTAAAAATAATTATAAAATTTATATAAAAATTCCAAAAATTATAAACTAAATTCTAAAATTAATAATAATTACTAATAACACCAAAAATCACAATTTTATAATTTATATAATTAATTTACGAAAATAATAAAATAATCATAAAATATTTAAAAATTCACAAAAATTAAAATAAATTCTAAAAATCAAAAAAAAAAATATGTAGATGTAGATTAAGCTTCCAAGAACAACATTTGTAATGGAATTTTTCATGAATCAACCATTAACACCCTAAAAAAAATTAAAAAAAAAAACCCTAATGAACCGAAATCTTAAACTTGATCAACACCTAACCAAATCGAGTTTTTAAGCTAAAAGGAGCTTAGATTCACACTCACCAGTGTCCAAGGAAGAGAAAGAGACCGGCGGTGAGAAGAATAGTGGTCGAAAACGTGATCGACGACAAGGAAACTTTCCACCGCTGCTGATGCCATTTCTGTGAAACCGGTGACCGGAGAAAGTAGAGAAGGCGACGGTGACGAAGGCTAAAGGGGGGAGGTTGGATGTCTAGCGTTAGAACAGCAAGAGGCACACCAACAGTGAAGAGATCGGATGTGTGGGAAGAAGGAGCTTGTATATGTGTTTTGTGTTTTTGATTTTATGTAAAAGTAATAATATGTATATATATTATAGTATTATATTATAATATAAAGTAATATTATTAGAATAATATATTCAAACTTAGGTATAGTCAACATATATGTATATATACACACTATATACATATAATATACATACATATATCACACACAAATAAAATAATACTAACCCTAATTATTGTAATACCTAAAATATAAAATAATGTAATTTATTAAGAATAATAATAACTTTAAAACAATAATGCACTAAATTTAAATATTATTAAAATAATATTACCCAAAATAATAAATATAAATAACATTAATTACTTGTCTAAAATAATAAGTTTCAAGATAATATTTACATAGAAAATTACAATTAAACATAAAATACTAAATATTAACCACAAAGAAATAAAATAATCAAATAAAATTTTAAATTTTATTAACACTGCATATCTTGTTTTAAAATAAAATAATTTAAAATCTAGGTTGTTACACGATCTAAGATTTCAGAACACAAACAGACACAGAATTTAAAATTGATCCGATGTCACGTTTTATGAGAATTCTATCAAAAATTTGACAGAACCTTCTATGTGAAATGGACATCTCTCTACTAAAAAGTAGAGTCAGTCCTGCAAGAAAAATGCACTTCAAATCACATAATTCACACAACCCTCGATTGAAATCCTGAACTGCACAATTTCCGCAACGGAGGTTCACAATTCACCAAAAATTTAAATAATATAATAAATATACTAAAAATAAATAAATGCCATAAATATCCTCAAAATATAGCATATTTAACATTAAAATACCAAAAATAATTATTTTCTCAATAATTACATAAAAATCCTAAAATAATAATATAATATTATTAAAAATCAAATTTCTCAATAATTAAATATAAATTATTAAAAATTCACTTTATATATTCAAATAACTAAAATAGCCTAAATACATATTAAAAATTGCTAAAAACCATTTTATTACCAAAATAATACATAATATATTATTTGAAAACAATTTTCGAAAATTAGTATTAATTAGTTAAAAATAGTAAATAATTTGTAAAAATCATTTTAATACCTTAAATAATTATAAAACCAACTAAAACACAATATTTAACTATAATCTTAACAAAATAACATATTTAACCCTGTAATACAAAAATACACATAATATACTAATATTACTCAAAAATTCTATAAAAATTATATAAATGCATAAAAATTATTTTCTCAACATATATATTACTAATATAAACTAAAACACATTATTAAACAATAATTTCAACAAAAACATAACTATAACCTAATTTTCTAATATTGACATAATAAAAAAATATTTATAAAAATTACATAAAAATCACAAAAATTATTATCTCAACTCTAAAATTAATAATAACCCATAAAAACACTAACTCAACAAATTTTATAATTCAATAAATTAATTTACGAAAATTAATTAAATAATAAAAAAATATTCAAAAATTCACAAAAATTAAAATAAATTCCAAAAATTCAAAAAATATATATAGAAATGTAGATTAAGCTACCAAGATAAAATTTTGTGAAGGAATTTTGAAAGATTCAATCAATATCAACCTAAAAAAAATAGAACCCTAAAGCTCAAAAATTAAAATTCAACAAAACTTAAGAAATGGATGATTAAAGCTCAAACCAAGCTTGGATTCGTGCTCACCAGAATTTAAGGGTTCGAACGGCTCCAAAAATGCAAATAATGGTGGTCGGAAGAGGGAGTTGGGTGGAAAAGTGAAGTTTCAACCTCTCATTGCCTTCACGAGCTGTTGGTGCCAGGGAAGGAGGAGGAGGGCGGCAAAAGGCAACAGGAAGAGGTGGGTGGTCGGCCAGACGTCGAGGAGGCACACCGACGGGAAGAAAATTAGACGATGGCATGGGGGAAGGAGAAGGAAGCTCTGTGTTTTCTTTGCTTTCTCATATTTTTGTATGTTTTTATGTATATATGTATATAAAGTATATATTAAAACTATGTAATATAATATTATTATATCTTAAATCATTCTCACCATACAATAATATCCACACACACACACACATACTGTCACGACCCAAAACAGGGGCCATGACCGGCGCTAGGGAACGAGAATTCTTTCGAATCCGAAACCCGTAGCAAGCCTAAAAATAAAGTAAAACATGCAATAATAATAATAACAGTAATATATATGCAGCGGAAATAAAAATCATAAATATAATAATAACATTTTCATCACTGGATTTGAATCAAATCTCATCACATATATATAAATTTTTCAGTACAAATCCAATTTCAACATAATACATCTTTTTAAATAAAATACATGAAATCCGATACTTTAATTCACAACTACTGCAGTGTCTAGATAAAATAAATAAGACTCAAGTAAATAATTTACATAAAGAAGCCGGGGCGGAAGAAATCCGGCGTATCGACCTGCTACTGAGGTCTGAAGAAGTTGACTCTCCTGAAAAATAGTCAACAGAGGGAAGTCAGACCTCACTGAGTGAATTACTATAATATATATACATACACACTAAGTGATAATGCATACAATCAACAGCATATATGTAATATGTATATATACGGGCAATTTCACACAGACGCAGAAAATCATTTTTTTATATATTTTATTGAAAATCCCAGTTTATGAAGGATCACATAGAACCCTAGAATATCGCAACCTCAGAAATAGTGTTAGACAACACTCTAGCCATATAGGCTCACTTATTCCAAATATATCCACTTAATCCATTTGGACAGTAGACTGGCCCCGAGACACTAAGTCAACCGAGCACCAACAGTCTGACTGCCAGTGTGATTGACCCCGAGACACTTAGTCAACCGAGCTCCAGCAATCACACCTCCAAACCATATCTCACACATCAATTAAATAATATCCAATCAATATCCACAAATGGTTAGTAATATAGCCTAAAGCTATAGGCGTACCGGTACGTACTCGGTCCTAGTGTTGCCCACTAGGTAGCACGTTCTATCGATATCCTTCATTAATAAATAATATAAAACATTCATTCACAATAAATGATGCATGAATTTAAATGAAATAGCAATATAAACCATATATATATACCGAAAATATACCAAAAGTAAACCAAGTATATTTCGAGTATATATATATCAAATGCATTTAATCAAATTATAAATTAAGCTGAAAATATATTTAAAAACATTTTAAATATATTTTATTTACAAAACATGCATATAATTTAATATATACCAAAAATAAATCAAAAATATACTTAATGTAAACTTAAGAAATAATCAAATTATTTATGCATATTTAATCAACATAAAACATGCATTTCTAAATCGTGCATCCTAAGCATATATATATAGTATAGTAACTCACCTAATGCGCTCCACGAGACAGGTCCGACGGGCCTGGTCCACTAGCCCTCGGTCTCGGCGCAACTAAACAAACAATAAATAATCGACATCAGAATAAACCCTAACAGAAATCCTAGAATTCAATCTAGAGTATTAAACACAGAATCGGAAATTAGGGTTCGACTGGACATCACGTTTTACGAGAATTCTACCGAAAATCCGGTAGAACCTCCCCTGTAAAACGGACATCTCTCTACTCAAAAGAGTAGAGCCGACCCTGCAAAGAAATACACTTCAAAATACAAGCTCAACACAATCCACAATCCCTCGGTCGGACTCCAGACTACAATCCACCGACCGGGGTCCACAATCACAGAACAATTTCCAGATATACCAAAAATATCCTTAAAACCTAGAAATACATCTCATAGGTAAAAATTACATAATTAACCTTAAAACACTGTAAAAACCGATAAAAACTCATTTTATTAGAAAAACCATATATTATATATATAATTGAAAATAATTCACGAAAAATAGTTTTAATTAGTTAAAAATACTAAATAATTTATAGAAAACATTTTTATACCTTAAATAATTATTAAAACCAATTAAATTACATTTTTAGACAATTTAGGGTAAAATTACCAAAATACCCCTATATATATAAATATACTTAAATTACTTCAAAAATTCACCAAAAAATATACAATTATCCAAAATTAATTTTCTCAACATATTTATCAATAATATCAATAATTAACCAATTAAATTCAAATAAAAACACATTTAACCTAATTTCTCAAAATCACATAAACTTCAATAATTCAAAATAAATACTTAAAAATTCATAAAAATTCCAAATAAATTCCTATAATTCATTTCAACACCTAATTTAACCATAAACTCCAATTTCATAATTTAAATAATTAATTTCCGAAAATTAGAAAATAATATTAAAATATTTAAAAATACCCAAAAATCCAAAAAATCTCCAAAAATTCTATAAAAATTCATAAATGTAGATTGAGCTACTAGGAACAATATTTGTGAAGGAATTTTTCATGAATCATTCAATTCGAAGCTCAAAAAAATCAAAAACCTTAATGTGACCGAAATTGAAAATTCGAAACCTAAGCAAATCTAGACCATTTTAGCTCAAAACAAAGCTAGAATCACACTCACCGGAGCTCAAGGAGAAGAAAGAGACCAGCGGTGTCGAAAACGGTGGCCGGAATCGACGAGGGAAGAAGAAGATGCAACTCTCGGCTTTCGACGATATCAAGCTTCCCCGACGTCGGAAATGAGCTCTGCAGGCGGCGGAACAGCTAGAGGAAGGTGGTGGCACACCGGACGACACACCCACGGTGAAGAAACGGCAGTAGCAGCGACCGGACGGTGAAGGAAACGGTCGGGAGGAAGAAGAAGCTCACGGGGGCAGTTTCGTAAATAAACCAAACTTTTAT
Source organism: Mallotus nudiflorus (assembly GCA_947683625.1). Lineage (NCBI taxonomy): Eukaryota > Viridiplantae > Streptophyta > Magnoliopsida > Malpighiales > Euphorbiaceae > Mallotus > Mallotus nudiflorus. The sequence continues at coordinate 943,353 of CANTUR010000187.1, read as the reverse complement.
AATTTTGACAATTTTTAATGTATATATGTATATATATATACTTTACACTATATAATAAAATAATATTAAATTACACACTTTAAATATACACCACACACATAAAATTTAATATTTTAATAATTTATACTAAATAAAAATAATTAAATATCAATAAAACTAATAAATAATAAATAAAATATTAGGGTAATACTAAACCCTAATTAAATAAATATACACACACATAGGCTTTATTTAGTATTTTAAAAATACGTATGAGTCCATGCAAGTCCGAAAATATATTTAAAATAATTAATATTAAAATATTTATGTGAAAATTTCTCCGAAAATGCAAGTCCCGGGAAAATTTTACGTAAAGCACTGTAAATAAAACACAGTATTAAAAATAGGTTTTAAATACATATTAACTCGTGAAAATATCATATATATACATTCAAAATTTATTAACTCTGCATATCCCGGTACAGTGTAAAAATATTTAGAAACACGGGATATTACACATACACACACACACACACACACACACACACATATATACATATATATATATATATATATATATATATATATATATATATATATATATATATATATATATGTCACGACCCAAAACATGGGTCATGACCGGCGTTAGGGAACGGGAATTCTTTCGAATCTGGAACCCATAGCAAGCCTAAAATAAAATAAAACATGCAATAATAATAGTAATAATTAACACAATTAAATAAAATACTGTGCAACGGAATAAAATCATAAATATCAAAATAATAATCCACCACGGGATTTAAATCAAATCCTCATCTCATATATAAATAAATCCTTTAATACAAGTTTTAGTTCAAATTCTTAAAATACATAAACTCTCACATATATATTATATAGAACTCACAACCTTATTTACAACTACTACAGTGTCTAGATTATAAAAATAAAACTCAAGACTTAGATAAGCAGTTTACATAAAGAAGCCGGGGCAGAAGAAATTCGACATACAGGCCTGCTACTGAGGTCTGAAGATGATGACTCTCCTGAAAAATAGTCAACGGAGGGGAGTCAGACCTCACTGAGTGAATTACTATAATATATATATATACATACTAAATGACAATACACACAGTTAAAAGTATATATAATATGTATGTATACAAGCAAATACACACAAATGCAATAAAAATCATTTTATATATTTTTTTGAAAATCACTGTTCATGAAGGATCAAATAGAACCCTAGAAAATCGCAACCTCAAATCAGTGTTAGACAACACTCTAGCCACACAGGCTCACTTATTCCAAAATATTCACTTATTCCATTTAGACAGTAGACTGGCCCCGAGACACTAAGTCAACCGAGCTCCAGCAGTCTGACTGTCAGTGTGATTGGCTCCGAGACACTAGGTCAACTGAGCTCCAACAATCACACCTCCAAACCATATCTCACACATCAAATAATCATATCCAAACAATATCCACAAATGGTTAGTAATATAGCTTAAATGTTGTAAGCGTACTGGTACGTACTAGGTCCTAATGCTACCCACTAGGTAGCACGTTCTATCGATATCCTTCATTTTAAATATAAAACATACATTCATAAAAATAAATGATGCATGAATTTCAATAAAATAACAACATAAACCATATATATACTAGAAATATACCAAAAATAAACCAGGTATATTTCAAGTATATATATGTCAAATAAATCCAATCAAATTACAAAATAAACTAGAAATATATTTAAAAACAATTTAAACCTAATTTATTAGCAAAACATGCATATAATTTAAAATATACCGAAGATATACTAAAGATAAACCAAAATAAACTAAAAATAAACTTAAGTAATAATTGAATTATTTATGCATAATTAATCAAAATAAAACATACGTTTCTAAATCATGCACCCTAAAACATATATATATAAAATAGTAACTCACACTTAGTGCGGTCCTCGAGATGGGTCCGACAGGCCTGGTCCACTAGGCCTCAGTCTCGACGCAACTAAACAAACAATAATAACAGACATCAGAATAAACCTAACAGAAAATCCTAGAAACTCGATCTAGAATATTAGATACAGAATCAGAATTAGGGTTTGACCGGACATCACGTTTTACGAGAATTCTACCGAAAATTCGACAGAACCTTCTCTGTAAAATGGACATCTCTCTACTCAAAGAGTAGAGCCGGCCCTGCAAAGAAACACATTTCAAAAAATAGATACAGAAATATATCCACAACCCCTCGGTCGGACTCCAAACTACAGTTTACCAATCGGGGTCCATAATTCACAAAATGAAATACCAAAAATGCCCCTATATCACAGAAATACATTTTATAAGTAGAAATTACATAATTAACCTTAAAACACAGTAAAAACCGATAAAAACTCATTTTATTTAGAAAAATCGTATATTATATATATAATTGAAAATAATTTACGAAAAATAGTTTTAATTAGTTAAAAATACTAAATAATTTGTAGAAATCATTTTTATACCTTAAATAACTATTAAAATGAATAAAATTACATTTTTAGCCAATTTAGGATAAAATTACCAAAATACCCCTATATATATAAATATAATAAAATTACTCCAAAAATTCACCAAAAATAATATAATTGCACAAAATTAATTTTCTCAACATATTTATCAATAATATAAATAATTAAACTCAATTAAATAATTAATTTCAATTAAAAACATAATTAACCCTATTTTTCAAAAATTACATAAACTAATTAAATTCAAAATAAATACATAGAAATTCATAAAAATTCCAAATAAATTTCTATAATTCATTTCAAAACCTATATTTATCATAAAATACAATTTCATAATTTAATTAATTAATTTTCGAAAATTAGAAAATAATAATAAACTATTCAAAAATACCCAAAAATCAAAATAATTCCCAAAAATTTTAAAAAAAATTCAAACATGTAGATTGAGCTACTAGGATCAACATTTGTTAAGGGACTTTTCATGAATCCACAAGAAAAATTCAAAAAAAAATCAAAAACCAATTTCGGCCAAATTGGAAAAATTGAAAAATAGAAAAATCAAGAGAGTTTGAGCTCAAACCAAAGCTAGAATCAAGATCACCATTGCTTGAGGAGTCCAAAGACACCGGAAACATGAAGTTTGGTGGCCGGAGGAGGAAGAACCATGGAAGCTTGAACTCTCGGCCAAAAATGGCAGAAATCGAGCTGCTCGGCACCAGGGAAGATGACCGGAGCGGCAGAGCTGCTGGAGGAAGAGGGTGGACGTTTGGGAGGCATACCGATAGTAGTCGGCCGGAGTTGCAGCGGGATGGAGGAGGGGTGGCGTCGGGAGGAAGAAGAAGGAGGGGGAGGGTAGGTTTTGTAATTTTACAAAATTTATATATATATATATATTAATAACTTTAATAATTTATTTTAAAATATATTAATATAATATTTAGAAAAATCACACACCACATAAATAAAAATCAACTTAATATTATATACATATACATATATTTAACACACATAACTTAATACAACTATATAATATATATACATTCAATATTAAATTAATTATTAAACCCTAAAATATTTAATTATAAGGGTGTGTGTGTATATATATATATATATGTATGTATGTATTTTAATATGACATTTAAAATCATGCATGGATTCATGCAAATGCATAAATATATTTAAAATAATCAATATTAAATAATTTACGTATCAATTTTCCCGAAAATAGAATTCTCAGGAAAATTTTATGTAATGTACTTAAAATAATGTAAAAAAAAATTAATTAACTTTAATTAAATAACAACTCATAAAATATCACTAAATATGTACAAAATTATTAACACTGCATATCCCGATGCAGTATTAAATTATTTAAAAACTCGGGATATTACAGTCTTCCCCCTTACAAGAATTCATCCTCAAATTCTAGAAAGAAAATGATCACCAGATCAAGAAGGAAAGAGATACGGGTAAAAAGCTCGCATCTCAGCTTCAGTCTCCCACGTATGCTCCTCGACTCTGTTGCTACACCACAGAACCTTGACCATCAGAATCTGCTTCGACCGCAACTGTCGAATTTGATGGTCAACGATCGCCACAGGTTCTTCCATAAACGTCAAATCTTCACTCACTTCTACACTGTCGGGCTACAACACGTGTGAAGGGTCTGAAATATACTTCCTCAGCATCGAGATATAAAATACTGGATGCACCTGTGACATACTCGGAGGCAAAGCCAACCAATATGCAACAGTGCCAACTCTCTCCAGAATCTCAAACGGTCCGATATATCTCAGTGCTAACTTACCTTTCCTACCAAATCTCATCACACCCTTCATCAGAGATACCTTCAGAAAAATGAAATCTACAACCTGAAACTCCACATCTCTGCGCCTAGGATCCGCATAGCTCTTCTGTCTGCTAACTACAGTTTTTAGTCTTCGCTTAATCATGATGACTTTCTCTGCAGCATCCTAAACCATCTCAGGTCCAGTCAAAGCTCTCTCACCAATCTCATCCCAACTCAAAGGGGATCTACACTTCCTTCCGTACAACGCCTCATATGGTGTCATACCAATACTGCTATGGTAGCTATTATTATATGCAAACTCAATGAGTGGCAAATGATCATCCCAACTACCTCCCAAATCCAGGATACACATCCTCAACATATCTTCCAATGTTTGGATCGTCCTCTCAGACTGACCATCTGTCTGAGGATGAAAAGCAGTATTGAAATCCAACCTAGTGCCCATCGCTTCCTGTAACTTCTATGAAAAATGAGAAGTAAACACTGAACCTCTATCTGATACAATGGACACAGGTACTCCATGAAGGCACATAATATGCTTCACATATAGCTTCACCAATCTAGCTACAGAATAAGTGGCTTTCACAGGCAAGAAATGTGCAGACTTTGTCAACCTATCAACAATCACCCAGATGGAATCATATCCATCCTTCGAACGAGGTAAACCGACCACAAAATCCATAGCTATCCTTTCCCACTTCCACTCAGGAATAGGAAGAGGCTGAAGCTTCCCATAAGGCTTATGATGCTCAGCTTTCACTTGCTGACACGTCAGACACTTAGCAACATAATCAACGACATCCTTCTTCAATCCGTCCCACTAATACAAATCTCTGATACTGTGGTACATCTTAGTAACACCTGGATGTACGCTATAGGCTGTAGAATGTACTTCCTCTAGGATCTCTTCTCTCAAATCATCCACATCAGGAATACACAATCTACCACTGATCCACAACACACCATCATCATCGAGTGTGAAATCAGTGAACTTCCTTGCTCGAACATTCTCTGCAAGCTCTTCTAGAATAGGATCTCAGCTCTGAGCTGCTTTAATCCTATCCCTCAGTACATATCGCACTTTAAACTGAGCTAGCAGTCCACCTGACCTATTTATCTTCATCATCAGACCTTGATCCACCAACAGATGCAACTCCTGGATCAACGGTCTCCTCTCAACACTAACGTGAGCAAGACTGCCTGAGGACTTTCAACCTAAGGCATCTGTTACTATATTAGCCTTGCCTGGATGATATAAAATCTCACAGTTATAATCCTTTAATAATTCCAACCATCTCCTCTGCCTTAGATTCAGATCTCCCTGCTGAAAAATGTACTTAAGGCTTTTGTGATCAGTAAATATCTCACAAGTCACCCCGTACAAATAATGTCTCCAAATCTTCAAAGCAAAGATCACTGCAGCCATTTTAAGGTCATGTGTAGGATAGTTCTGCTTATGCTTCTTCAATTGCCTCGAAGCATAGGCTATGACCCTACCATTCTGCATCAGCACACAACCAAGGCCAACTCTAGAGGCATCACAATAAACTGTGAACTTGTCCACACTATTAGGCAAAGCTAACACTGGCGCTGTGGTCAACTTCTCCTTCAATAATTGGAAACTATTCTCACAAGCTTCTGACCACTCAAATCTAACATTCTTCTGAGTCAAGCGAGTCATAGGGGTTGTAATTCTAGAAAAATCTTGCATAAACCCGCCTATAATACCCAGCTAAACCTAAAAAACTTTGAATCTCAGTAACAGAAGTCGGTCTAGGCCACTCAGACACTACTTAAATCTTCTGTGGATCAACCTGGATACCTTCTTTAGACACCACGTGTCTAAGAAAAGAAACACTCTCCATCCAGAAATCACACTTCGAGAATTTAGCATAAAGCTGGTGATCTCTCAGTGTCTATAGTACAATCCTCAAATGATATACATGCTCCTCCATACTCCTAGAATAAACCAGTATATCATCGATGAAGACTACCACAAACTGACCCATATATGGTCTGAATACCCTATTCATCAGGTCCATAAAAGCTGCTGGTGCATTAGTCAAACCAAAAGACATCACCAGAAACTCATAATGGCCATATCGAGTGCGAAATGCTGTTTTAGGAATATCAGCTTCACTAATCCGTAATTGATGATAACCCGACCTCAAGTCAATCTTAGAAAAGAACTGCGCACCCTGTAGCTGATCAAACAAGTCATCTATCCTCGGAAGAGGGTACTTATTCTTCACTGTCACCTTATTCAACTCTCTGTAGTCAATGCACAGTCTCAGGGTATCATCCTTCTTATTCACAAACAGGACTGGTGCACCCCAAGAAGAAACACTGGGTCTAATGAAACCTTTATCCAATAACTCTTGCAACTACTCCTTCAACTCTTTCAACTCTACAGGAGCCATTCTGTAGGGTGGCATAGATATAGGAGTAGTACCTGGAACCACATCTATACACAACTCAATCTCTCTGTGAGGTGGTAAACCTGGCAACTCCTCGGGAAAAATATCAGGAAACTCACAAGCAATAGAAACATTTATGAGTGATAACTTCTCCACTGAAGTATCCCTGACTAATGCCAAATATCCCTAACATCCTTTCCTCAATAACTTCCTAGCCATAATAGCATAAATAAGATTCTGAGGTTCTGAACTCCTATCACCCACAAACTTAAAATCTTCTTAATCAGGAATTTTGAAAGTCACCTCTTTATTCCTATAATCTACCATGGCATAGTGCTGAGATAACCAGTCCATTCCTAAAATAACATCAAACTCCATCACATCCAACAAAATCAAATCTCCCACGAGAACTGGACAACCAGAAAGAATAATATCAGTGTCCAAGTAATCACTCAGAAGAGTGGCAACAGACAAAGGAAAAGCCATCCTTGAAGCTTGCCAACAAGACTTAGAAGCAAAAACGGGAGAAACAAACGAATGCGTGGCACCTGGATCAAACAAAACCCATGCATCCAGGTAACAAACAGAAATAATACTTGCCACAACTGCATTAGATGCCTGAGCATCCTGCTGAGTAAGATGGAAGACTCTGGCCTGTCCTCGACCTCCCTACTGACTGGTAGAAGCCTGGCCAACACCTCTGGCACCTCCTCTAATACCTCTACCACGACTCTGCTGTGGGACAAACTGAGTGGAACTCAGATGCTGGGCTGGGGGTAACTGAAATGGCATGGATACAGCACTAACAATCGGTTGCTGTGGAAATCACGGAATCTGTGGCTGCTGATACTCGGAGTAAGGACACGATCTGGCAAAATGTCCTGTCTGCCTGCATTTGAAACATGTCAGTGGTTTCAGATAACATGGTCCCTGATGGACTCTACCGTAAATCTGGCAAACACTGGTCGTTGATCCAGAACTACAACCACTGCTACTGCTCGAAGCACCTGACCCAAATCTGAATGGCTTACGCTGACCTCCACGGCCATGTCTGCTGCTTTGATGCACTTACTGCTGCTGCCTCTGACTCTGCTGAGTCAGACCTCACTGCTGACTACTCTATCCAACATGAAAACTGGAGTATGATGTAGTCTGCAATCCACTCGACTGAACTCCCAGCTGGTAATAATCAAGCATCGCTCCCTGCCTAACTAGCCTTAGCTCAATCTCCTTGGCCATCTCTATCATAGACTCCAGAGTAAGGTCTACTGTAGGCATACCAGCAAATGTTGAACCCAATCTGGTGATATAGGTAGTGACTGCGAAATACTGGTCTCGCATCAGGTCCTCAGCATATCTACCCAGCTGAAGAAACTCTCGGGTATACTCCTTTATTGATCGATCACCGCGAGAAATGCTGGTCAACCGGAGATGATAGCTCATACGGAGAGGCTCTGGATAGAATCTCCTCATAAATCATTCTCAGAACTGAGCCCAGGTCATCATCATCATATAAGGCTGGATCATCTGAATGAACCAATCTAGGGTTGGTCCCTCGACAGATAACTCAACGATCATGATCCACTGGTACTCGGTGTTAGCAGTCTGAGTCCGAGTCTCAATTGCATGTAGAAAATCTAACGGATCGGAAGTCCCATCAAATGCAATCCTACCAACTCGGGCATAGAACAAAGCTACCTCAGGGTCAGACATACCCTGTTGATAGGCAGGCTGAACAGGCGGAACAACTGGAGGTACAGGAACATCAAACTTAGGCTCAACAGGCTCCTTGTCCTGTAACTCTCTCTGCCTACGGTGACCTGTCGCTGCTCGAGGTCTACCTCTGCCACGACCTCTACGTCTAACTGGCTGCTCAGGAGGTAAAACCTCATCCTGAAAAGACTCGTCATCCACGGCCTCAACAACCGGTGGAGCAACACGCATTCGCCTCCTCATTATAAAAACACAACAGAACGATTCAGACAAAACAGACAATGGAGGATTAACGCAGAAAACTAAAACAAGGAATACTTATCAAGACATACTCGAACCTAATTCACTGCAGTAGTTACTAAAAGAAAACACAATTTTAAAACCAGGGCCACAACTCACACAACTAAGCCCTGACACAAAAAATCAGGCGCTGATACCAACTTTGTCATTACCCAAAATAGGGGCCATGACCCGCGCTAGGGAATGGAAATTCTTTCGAATCCGGAACTCGTAACAAGCCTAAAATAAAATAAAACATGCAATAATAATAGTAATAATTAACACAATTAAATAAAATACTGTGCAGCGGAATAAAATCATAAATATTAAAATAATAATCCGCCACAGGATTTAAATCAAATCCTCATCTCATATATAAATAAATCCTTTAATACAAGTTTCAGTTCAAATTCTTAAAATACATAAACTCTCACATATGTATTATATAGAACTCACAACCTTATTTACAACTATTGCAGTGTCTAGATTATAAAAATAAAACTCAAGACTCAGATAAGCAATTTACATAAAGAAGCCGGGGCGGAAGAAATCCGGCGTACAGGCCTGCTACTGAGGTCTGAAGACGATGACTCTCCTGAAAAATAGTCAACGGAGGGGAGTCAGACCTCACTGAGTGAATTACTATAATATATATACATACATACTAAATGACAATGCACACAGTAAAAAGTATATATAATATGTATGTATATAAGCAAATACACACAAATGCAATAAAAATCATTTTATATATTTTTTTGAAAATCACTGTTCATGAAGGATCAAATAAAACCCTAGAAAATCGCAACCTCAAATCAGTGCTAGACAACACTCTAGCCACACAAGCTCACTTATTCCAAAATATTCACTTATTCCATTTAGACAGTAGACTGGCCCCGAGACACTAAGTCAATCGAGCTCCAGCAGTCTGACTGTCAGTGTGATTGGCCTCGAGACACTAGGTCAACCGAGCTCCAGCAATCACACCTCCAAACCATATCTCACACATCAAATAATCATATCCAAACAATATCCACAAATGGTTAGTAATATAGCCTAAATGCTATAAGCGTACTAGTACGTACTCGGTCCTAGTGCTGCCCACTAGGTAGCACGTTCTATCGATATCCTTCATTTTAAATATAAAACATACATTCATAAAAATAAATGATGCATGAATTTCAATAAAATAACAACATAAATCATACATATACTAGAAATATACCAAAAATAAACCAGATATATTTCGAGTATATATACGTCAAATAAATCCAATCAAATTACAAAATAAACTAGAAATATATTTAAAAACAATTTAAACCTAATTTATTAGCAAAACATGCATATAATTTAAAATATACCGAAGATATACTAAAGATAAACCAAAATAAACTAAAAATAAACTTAAGTAATAATTGAATTATTTATGCATAATTAATCAAAATAAAACATGCGTTTCTAAATCATGCACCCTAAAGCATATATATATAAAATAGTAATTCACACTTAGTGCGCTCCTCGAGATGGGTCTGACGGGCCTGGTCCACTAGGCCTCGGTCTTTGCGCAACTAAACAAACAATAATAATAGACATCAGAATAAACCTAACAGAAAATCCTAGAAACTCGATCTAGAATATTAGATACAGAATCAGAATTAGGGTTTGATCGGACATCACGTTTTACGAGAATTCTACCAAAAATTCGACAGAACCTCCCCTGTAAAATGGAAATCTCTCTACTCAAAGAGTATAGCCGGCCCTGCAAAGAAACACATTTTGAAAAACAGACACAGAAACATATCCACAACCCCTCGGTCGGACTCTAAACTACAGTTTACCGATCGGGGTCCACAATTCACAAAATGATTACAAAATACCAAAAATGCCCTTATATCATAGAAATACATTTTATAAGTAGAAATTACATAATTAACCTTAAAACACAATAAAAACCGATAAAAACTCATTTTATTTAGAAAAATCGTATATTATATATATAATTGAAAATAATTTACGAAAAATAGTTTTAATTAGTTAAAAATACTAAATAATTTGTAGAAATCATTTTTATACCTTAAATAATTATTAAAACGAATTAAATTACATTTTTAGCCAATTTAGGATAAAATTACCAAAATACCCCTATATATATAAATATACTAAAATTACTCCAAAAATTCACCAAAAATAATATAATTGCACAAAATTAATTTTCTCAACATATTTATCAATAATATAAATAATTAAACTCAATTAAATAATTAATTTCAATTAAAAACATAATTAACCCTATTTTTCAAAAATTACATAAACTAATTAAATTCAAAATAAATACATAGAAATTCATAAAAATTCCAAATAAATTTCTATAATTCATTTAAAAACCTATATTTATCATAAAACACAATTTCATAATTTAATTAATTAATTTTCGAAAATTAGAAAATAATAATAAAATATTCAAAATACCCAAAAATCAAAATAATTCCCAAAAATTCTAAAAAAATTAAAACATGTAGATTGAGCTACTAGGATCAACATTTGTTAAGGGAATTTTCATGAATCGACAAGAAAAATTCAAAAAAAAATCGAAAACCAATTTCGGCCAAATTGGAAAAATTGAAAAATAGAAAAATCAAGAGAGTTTGAGCTCAAACCAAAGCTAGAATCAAGATCACCATTGCTTGAGGAGTCCAAAGACACCAGAAACGTGAAGTTTGGTGGCCGGAGGAGGAAGAACCATGGAAGCTTGATCTCTCGGCCAAAAATGGCAGAAATCGAGCTGCTCGGCGCCAGGGAAGACGACCGGAGCGGCGGAGCTGCTGGAGGAAGAGGGTGGACATTCGGGAGGCACACCGACAGTAGTCGGCCGGAGTTGCAGCGGGATGGAGGAGCGGTGGCGTCGGGAGGAAGAAGAAGGAGGGGAAGGGTAGGTTTTGTAATTTTACAAAATTTATATATATATATATATTAATAACTTTAATAATTTATTTTAAAATATATTAATATAATATTTAGAAAAATCACACACCACATAAATAAAAATCAACTTAATATTATATACATATACATATATATAACACACATAACTTAATACAACTATATAATATATATACATTCAATATTAAATTAATTATTAAACCCTAAAATATTTAATTATAAGGGTGTATATATATATATATATATGTATTTTAATATGACATTTAAAATCATGCATGGATTCATGTAAATGCATAAATATATTTAAAATAATCAATATTAAATAATTTACATATCAATTTTCCCGAAAATAGAATTCTTGGGAAAATTTTACGTAATGTACTTAAAATAATGTAAAACAAATTTAATTAACTTTAATTAAATAACAACTCATAAAATATCACTAAATATGTACAAAATTATTAACACTGCATATCCCGATGCAATATTAAATTATTTAAAAACTCGGAATATTACAATATATATATATATATATATATATATATATATATATATATATATATTCTCACACAAATAAACACACACACATAAATACACAAACATATATTAATATGTATATACATAAAATATTAACACTTAAATGATAATAATACAAATAATGAAATAATTTAATAGCAAAATAAATAGTGAAATTTGATAAAACAATAATAGAAATAATAATATTAAAATAACCATAGACCAAATTAATGTTATTAAAATAATATTAACCGAAAATAGTAAATATAAATAACGAAATTTAAATGTTCAAAATAATAAGTTTCAACATAAAATATTTACGTAGAAAATATAATTAAACATAAAATAATAGTAATTAATCACAAAATAGTAAAATAATTAAATTTAACTTTAAAATTTTCTTAACACTGCATATCTCGTTATAAAATAAAATAATTTAAAAATTAGGATTATAACAATAACCATAGTAGTAGTAATAATAATAATAATAATAATAATAATAATAATAATAATAATAATAATAATAATAATAATAATAATACTAACAATACTAATTTCCAAATAATACCCCTTTACGTAAGAAAATATGTAACATAAAATAAACGAATACTATTCACAAAAAATGATAATATATAAATAAAATTTAAAATATTATTAATACTGTATATTTCAAAATAATTTTTTATAATTTAAAATAAAGCGTTATTACACTGTCATTTTATCCAAAAGGTGAAACGGCCCAGACACGGTCATGTTATAACTGTGTTGGGATCTATCATTTAGTCCAGAAAAACATCCAGATTTTGGATCCACAACTTCATCTGTTTGAAGACCAATTGCATTAGTGATCTACTTGGTGGTCAAGTTAAGGAAATCCTTCCTCAAAAGGAGTTGACTCTTATTTAGGAATTAAATGGTTGTTTCCTATTTTAGAGAATCCTTGATTGTTAGAGTATTCTATTCCTCTATAAACAGGGCATAGTTATATGCATTGAGTGCGTCGCATTGGGCTGCTGTATTGGTGTGCTGCAAAGGCACATTTTGGTGTCATCATGATGTTTTAAGTATAAGCTTTTGGATGTTTCCTTTTGATATTTTGTGAGAAACATGTTAATTTCTTAAGGGTCCAAAGATTTTTTAGGTGAGCTTATTTGGGTGTAGTTGGGTTCAAGGGTTGAGTGTTGATCTCCATATTATTTTCTTGCACTCTTACTTTGGTTTAGTGAATTTGTTGTCTTCTTCACCCGTGGATATAGGCTTGTACCAAACCATATTAAATTTTTTTGTGTTTTGTACCATGTTTTGTTTATTGTCTCACATAATTTTATGATGCAAAAACTAAATTTTTCTAACAACAATTACAAACTTGGAATTATTTCGGAAAGGTCTACAAATTGCGGAACAAGCCTATTGTTGTGAAGGCTAAATTAGTTTCGAAGACTGCAAAAAAAATAAAAAAATCAAGGAGAATGGTGGAGCTGTTGTTCTTAATGATTGAGTTTTTTTTTAGTTTTAAAGTGTTTGAACGTTGGGTCCTTTTCTTTTTTATGGTTTGATTTAAATGGATATATGACTTGTATTCTTTTTCCAACTATTTGCTTTTTTTTTTTTAAATATTATTTTTATTTAATTCCATGCAGGTTTGATAGTTGAACATAAATTTATAGGAAATCAGCTTCTTGTCAAGAAAGACCATAGAAGATTTTTATCAAGACACTACCTGAAATTTCAGGAGTTGGAGAAATAAAATGTATAGATTTAAATGTCAAAATTATGTAATTACCTTGAAGTTGTATTTACTTATTTATGAAAAAAAAAATTTAAGATAAAATGTATCAATTTCCAAATGATAGTTGTATTTAATTTAAAAATTATGGTTATATAAGCATTAGATAAATTTTGTTTCCAATACTATTTTTTTTGGTAATATTGTTTCTTTTTAAATATATATATAATTTGCCGTTTTACTGGTACTAATAAACATTCAAATAGCATAATAAAATATAAATATAAATATGCATAGTAACAAAATATTAATTTAACCAATATAATAAAAGTGTTGCAATATAATCTTTTGGTAATATTTAATAAATGTAGTACAAATATTTTTAAGCAATATTATTAAAATGTTGCTATATGTTAGTATTATGGCATTTAATAAGTATTTTTAATAAAATTTATTAAATATTAGTTAAGTGAATTTATTGCAACATAAAAAACATAATAAATTATTATAAATGTTAAACAAATAATGAAAATGTTTCTTAAAAAAAAACAAATAATAAAAATGTTGTTTTAATATCTAACCACATAAAAAAAAGTTACATTTGGATAACATTTTAAAAAAATGTTGATATAGATTTATAAAAACATTTTTTATATTTTATATAATATTTAATCAATGTCATTATAACCTTTTTTTTTAAGTAACCTACCCTCATTCGATAAAGTTGTAGTGGTTTTTTAGGGCTTTGCCTGCTTCCCTGTAAAAATAAATAAATAAATAAAAAGAATAATTTTCTATATTCTAAAATTTATTTTAAATTTCTTCTATTATTATTTACACATATTATTATTATTATTATTATTATTATTATTGCTTATATCTCCATTTTTGTTCTAAAATAATTTTAAAATTTTGGTAAATATGTTAAAAATAAATTATGATAAATGTAATTTTATTAAAAAAAATTATGATAATTTTACCATATATCATTATTTTAAAAAAAATATTATCAACTAAAAATATATATTTTAACTAATTTTATTTAAAATTGTGTACACATGTGCGTATATGCTCAAACTTATACAGAATCTCATAATATGCCCTCAGTGATAAAATTTCTGGATCCGATTATAAATTAAAATTAAAAGCTGACTAAATTATTACTAATTATTAATAGCTATTAGTTTATATTTGTTGCGGATAGTTGAATAATATTAAGTGGGTAAAATTATTTACAATTATTTATATTAATTAATTTTTAGAATATATATATATGAAAAATATTTTATACTTATATTTTTAGTATTAAAAATAATATAATTAAATGCAATAAAATTATACAATAATATGCTTCTAGTAATTTTAAAAAAAGAATACATATAATACATATGAAATTACTAAAATATTAATATATGACAAATAAATGAAAAAAAATATGGAAAAAAAATATGGAGGAAAGAAGTTTATATACACACAAACACATCACTTTTTTTTTTTTGATACAAACACACACCTTTAATTTTAATAGATAAAGATAACTAAATAATTATATTTAAATAAATAATAATAATTCATCATTATATTCAAATCGGTGAGAGTTTTTTTTTTTTTTTTTTTAGGAATAATACTGCATTAGAATTAATGATCAGAAATATCGTTTACAAAAGCAATCAAAGCACAAGTAGGGATTGAGCCCTGAAGAAGAAAACCAAAACCTATAGACAACACACCCTTAGCCAGACAATGAGCAACAGAATTGCCTTCACGATGAATAAAGGAGAACAATATTTGCCTAACATGAGTAGCCAAATGATGAATATCTTCGCATAGCAAATCATGTACAGAATCCCCAAGCTTCCAAGAGTTCAACCTAGTAATTGCTAACAACGAATCTGACTCCAGAACAATATATTAAAAGTTGTGCTGCACAACCAGAGAGATACAATAACAGAGAGCCTGAAGTTCAGTGAGTTCAACATCAACATAGTGTTGAATAATCTTACCTGCTAACAGAATAACTTATCCCTAAGCCTGTCTCATAATGTCAAGACCCAAACCGGGGGTCATAACCGGCGCTAAGGAATGAGAATTCTTTCGAATTCGGAACCCGTAGCAAGTCTTAAAAGAAAAGTATGCAATAAAATAAAATAAAATAAATAATTATGCATCATAATTAAAATCCCAAATTAATATAATAAAAATAATCACTTTCATATCATAACATAAAATATATTAATACAATATTCAGAGAAATTCCTCTAAATTAAAATCACATACAGTAAATATAAAATACAATTCACTATTGATACAAAATATGACTACTGTAGTTTTCTAAAGTATAATATAAAATTAAGTAGATAATTTACATAAACGAGCTGGGACGGAAGAAGCCCGGTTAATAGGTTTACTGTTGAGGTCTGAAGAAGAAGACTCTGTTGTAAAAATGTCAACTGAGGGGAGTCAGACCTCACTAAGTGAATTGTTATAATATATATATATATTTGCATCTCCCATATGTCAAATGCAATCAAACATTCGTATATAATAAATATATATACAAACAATTCACACAGATGCTTAAAATCACTTATATAATAATACTAAAAAAAATATAAGTTCATGAAGGATCAAATAGAACCCTATTTAAACACAACCTCAATCAACAATAACATCACTCTAATCATACAAACTCACTTAATTCCAAATAAATTCACTTAATCCAAATGGACAGTAGACTGGTCCCGAGACACTAAGTCAACTGAGCTCCAATAGTCTGACTGTCAGTGTGATTGACCCTGAGACACTTGGTAAATCAAGCTTCAGCAATCACACTATCAATCACATCACATCTCAATCAAATCAATCATATCATCTCAAATAATTAATAATACCACAAATGATTCTCATTCAATCATAAATCTATCGAACCGGTACGTACACGGTCCTAGTGCTGCCCACTAGGTAGCCCGTTCTATTGATATCCTTTATTTAAAATAAAACATTCATACAAGAAAATAAATAATGCATAATATCATTCAAAATGACAAAATAAACCATATATATACCTAAAATAAACTAAATATATTTCAAGTATATATATGTCGAATAAATTCAAGTCAATCATGAAATATACCAAAAATAAACCAATAGTATACTAAAGACATGCTAGGTATATATCGAAGATAAAACATACATTTATTTAGAAATATATCAAAAATATACCAAAAGTATACCTAAAATATACCTAAAGTATACTAAACATTTTAAATAAAAAAATTATGAATAAATACAATTAAAACATGAATATGTGCTCAAACATGCATCCTAAATGCAATGTATACATAAAATAACAACTCACTAGTTTACACTCCATGAAACTGGTCTGACGGGCTCGGTCCACTAAGTCTCGGTCTCGGCACAACTAAATAATAAAATAATTACATAAATCATAATAAATCTAACTTACGCTTTATAGAGACTCGATCTAAGATTTTAGAACACAGACAGACATAAAATTTAGAATTGACCTGATATCACGTTTTACGAGAATTCTATCGAAAATTCATCAAAACCTCCTCTGTAAAATGGACATCTCTCTACTAAAAAGTAGAATTAGTCCTGTAAGAAAAACGCACTTCAAATCACAGAATTCACACAACCCTCGATTGGGATCCCGAACTGCACAATTTCCGCAATCAAGGTCCACAATTCACCAAAAATTCTATAATATCCCGTGTTTTTAAATATTTTTATACTGCATCAGGATATGCAGTGTTAATAATTCTATTATATAATATTAATATTTTATAAGCTTTTATTTAATTTAAATTGAATTTTAATTGTTTATTATTATTTTAAGTCCTTTACGTAAAATTTTTCCGGGATTTGCATTTTCGGGGAAATTTTCAAGTAAATAATTTACTACTAATTATATTAAATATATTTACGAACTTGTATGAACTCATACATATTTTAAAATATTAAACACCGTATATGTGTGTAATTATTTATTTAATTAGGGTTTTATTAATATTACCCTAATATTTTATTATTTATTTATTAGTTTTATTGTTATTTAATTAATTTCATTTATTATTAATTTTTTTAAAAAAATATTAAATATTAAGTTTGTGGTGTGTGATTTTCCTAAATATTTTATTAAAACTATTTTTCTTTTTCTTTTTCTTTTTCTATCCTTTTCTTTTTCTTTTCTTTTCTTCTTCTTCCTTCTTTCTTCCCGAACCCGTCCCTTCTCCCCCTCCCACTGCAAATCCCAACCACCTACCATCGGTGTGCCACCAGCAGCTCCGCCCTCCCCAGCCAGCTGCTCCGCCGCCCCTAGCCTCCTTCCCCGGCACCGGCTAGCTTCCTTTCCTCCATTTTTGGGCGAAAGTTGCATTTCTTCACACCTCGCGATTCCAGCCACCATTTTCGACACCGCTGGTCTCTTTCTTCTCCTTGAGCTCCGATGAGTGTGATTCTAGCTTTGGTTTGAGCTGAAATGGTTTTGATTTGCTTAGGTTTCAAATTTTCAAATTCGGCCATTTTAGGGTTTTTGATTTTTTTTAACTTTGAATTGTTTGATTAATGAAAATTAACTTAACAAATTTTGATCCTAGTAGCTTAATCTTCATGTGTGAATTTTTGTAGAATTTTTGGAGATTATTTTGATTTTTGGGTATTTTTAAATATTTTAATATTATTTTCTAATTTTCGGAAATTAATTAATTAAATTATGAAATTATGTTTTATGATAATTATAGGTGTTTAAATGAATTATTGGAATTTATTTGGAATTTTTATGAATTTCTATGTATTTATTTTGAATTATTTAAGTTTATGTAATTTTGGGAAAATTAGGTTAATTGTGTTTTTAATTGAAATTAATTCATTAATTGAGTTTAATTATTGATATTATTGATAAATATGTTGAGAAAATTAATTTTGGATAATTATACTATTTTTGGTGAATTTTTGAAGTAATTTTAGTATATTTATATATATAAGGGTATTTTGGTAATTTTACCCTAAATTGACTAAAAATGTAATTAAATTGGTTTTAATAGCTATTTAAGGTATAAAAATGATTTCGACAAATTATTTAGTATTTTTAACTAATTAAAACTATTTTTCGTGAATTATTTTCAATTATATATATAATATACGATTTTACTAATAAAATGAGTTTTTATCGGTTTTTACTGTGTTTAAAGGTTAATTATGTAATTTCTATGTATGAAATGAATTTCTATGTTATAAGGGTATTTTTGGTATTTCTGAAATTGTTCTGTGTTTGTGGACCCCGGTCGGTAGACTGTAGTTTGGAGTTCGACCGAGGGGTTGTGGATGAGTTGTTGTGCCTGTTTTTCGAAGTGTATTTCTTTGCAGGGCCGGCTCTACTCTTTGAGTAGAGAGATGTCAGTTTTACAGGGGAGGTTCTGCCGAATTTTTGGTAGAATTCTCGTAAAACGTGATGTCCGGTCGAACCCTAATTTCAATTCTATGTTTAATATTCTAGATTGAGTTTCTAGGATTTTTTGTTAGGTTTATTCTGATGTCTGTTATTTATTATTTTTTTAGTTGCGCCGAGGTCGAGGGCTAGTGGACCAGGCCCGTCGGATCCATCTCGTGGAGCGCACTAAGTGTGAGTTACTATATTATATATATATGTTTAGGGTGCATGATTTAGAAAAATATGTTTTATTTCAATTTTTTATGCATGAATAATTCAATTATTACCTAAGTTTATTTTTAGTTTATTTTGGTATATATTAAACGATATGCATGTTTTATTAATGAATTATATCTAAAATGTTTTTAAATATATTTCTAGCTTAATTTATAATTTAATTGGATTTATTTGACGTATATATACTCGAAACATACCTGGTTTACTTTTGGTATATCTCTAGTATATATATGGTTTATATTTGTAATATCCCGTGTTTTTTTTTAAATATTTTTATACTGTACCGGGATATGCAGTGTCAATAATTTTGTATATATATTATGATATTTTATTGAGTTGATATGTATTTAAAATCTATTTTAATTACTGTATATTATTTTCAGTGTTTTACGTAAAATTTTCCCGGGACTTGCATTTTCGGGGAAATTTTCACGTAAACAATTTATTATTAATTATTTTAAATGTATTTACGGACTTGCATGAACTCATGCGTATTTTTAAATTATTAAATAAAGCCTACGTGTGTGAATATTTATTTAATTAGGGTTTAATATATATAATCCTAATATTTAATTATTTATTTATTTATTTATTATTATTTAATTATTTTATTTATTATTAAATTATTAAAATTTATTTTATTATTATTATTATTATTATTTTATTAATATTTAATTATTTTATTTTATTTTCTTTTTCTTTTTCTTTTTTTCTTTCTTTTTCTTTTTCTTTCTTTTTTCTTTCTTTTTCTTTTTCTTCTTCTCCTTCTTCTTTCTCCCGCGCCCGACGACCACCACCCATTCCCTCCCGCTGCAACTCCGGCCACCTACCGTCGATGTGCCTCCCGGCTTGCCACCGCCGTTCCCAGCCATCCTCCGCCGCCTCCAGCTCCTTTCCCCGGCGCCGGCAGCTCCATTCTTCCTCTTTTGGCCGAAAATCAACCCTTCGTCGTTTCTCCCTCCTCCGGCCACCGTTTTCGACACCGCCGGATCTCTTTCTTCTCCTTGAGCTCCGGTGAGTGTGATTCTAGCTTTGGTTTGAGCTAAAATGGTTTAGATTTGCTTAGGTTTTGATTTTTCCAATTCGGTCACATTAGGGTTTTTGATTTTTTTTGAGCTTCGAATTGGATGATTCATGAAAAATTCCTTCACAAATGTTGTTCATAATAGTTCAATCTACATGTATTAATTTTTGTAGAATTTTTGGAGATTTTTTGGATTTTTGGGTATTTTTGAATATTTTAATATTATTTTCTAATTTTCGGAAATTAATTATTTAAATTATGATATTGGAGTTTATGGTTAAATTAGGTGTTGAAATGAATTATAGGAATTTATTTGGAATTTTTATGAATTTCTAAGTATTTATTTTGAATTATTAAAGTTTATGTGATTTTGAGAAATTAGGGTTAATTGTGTTTTAAATTGAATTTAATTGGTTAATTGAGTTTAATTATTAATATTATTGATAAATATGTTGAGAAAATTAATTTTGGATAATTTTATAATTTTTGGTGAATTTTTGAAGTAGTTTAAGTATATTAATATATATATAGGGGTATTTTGGTAATTTTACCCTAAATTGTCTAAAAATGTAATTTAATTGGTTTTAATAGTTATTTAAGGTATAAAAATGATTTCTATAAATTATTTAGTATTTTTAACTAATTAAAACTATTTTTCGTGAATTATTTTCAATTATATATATAATATACGATTTTTCTAATAAAATGAGTTTTTATCGGTTTTTACTGTGTTTAAAGGCTAATTATGTAATTTCTACTTATAAAATGAATTTCTATGTTGTAAGGATATTTTTGGTATTTTTGGAATTGTTCTGTGTTTGTGGACCCCGATCGGTAGATTGTAGTCTGGAGTCCGACCGAGGGGTTATGGATTTGTGTTGAGCCTATTTTTCGAAGTGTATTTTTTTGCAGGGTCGGCTCTACTCTTTTGAGTAGAGAGATGTCCGTTTTACAGGGGAGGTTCTGCCGAATTTTCGGTAGAATTCTCGTAAAACGTGATGTCCAATCGAACCCTAATTTCTGATTCTGTGTTTAATACTCTAGATCAAATTCTACGATTTCTGTTAGGTTTATTCTAATGTCGGTTATTTATTGCTTGTTTAGTTGCACCGAGACTGAGGGCTAGTGGACCAGGCCCGTCGGACCCGTCTCGTGGAGCACACTAGGTGAGTTACTATACTATATATATATGCTTAGGATGCATGATTTAGAAATGCATGTTTTATATTGATTAAATATGCATAAATAATTTGATTATTTCTTAAGTTTACATTAAGTATATTTTTGGTTTATTTTTGGTATATATTAAATTATATGCATGTTTTGTAAATAAAATATATTTAAAATGTTTTTAAATATATTTCCAACTAAATTTATAATTTGATTGAATTCATTTGACATATATATACTCAAAATATACCTGGTTTACTTTTGGTATATTTCCGGTATATATATGGTTTATGTTATTATTTTATTGAAATTCATGCATCATTTATTTTTATGAATGTATGTTTTATTATTTATTAATGAAGGATATCGATAGAACGTGCTGCCTAGTGGGCAGCACTAGGACCGAGTACGTACCGGTATGCCTATAGCTTTAGGCTATATTACTAACTATTTGTGGATATTGATTTGATGTGATTATTGATATGTGAGATATGGTTTGGAGGTGTGATTGCTGGAGCTTGGTCGACCAAGTGTCTCGGGGCCAATCACACTGGCAGTCAGACTGCTGGAGCTCGGTTGACTTAGTGTCTCGGGGCCAGTCTACTGTCCAAATGGATTAAGTGGATATATTTGGAATAAGTGAGCCTGTATGGCCAGAGTTTTGTTTAACACTATTTCTGAGGTTGCGATATTCTAGGGTTCTATGTGATCCTTCATAAAAGATGATTTTCAATAAAACATATAAAATGATTTTCTGCATTTGTGTGTATTTGCCTGTATATATATTAGATATATATATACTGTTGATTGTATGCATTATCATTTAGTGTGTATGTATATATATTATAGTAATTCACTCAGTGAGGTCTGACTCCCCTCCGTTGACTATTTTTCAGGAGAGTCAACTTCTTCAGACCTCAGTAGCAGGTCGATACGCCGGATTTCTTCCGCCCCGGCTTCTTTATGTAAATTATATACTTGAGTCTTATCTATTTTATCTAGACACTGCAGTAGTTGTGAATTAAAGTGTTGGATTTCATGTATTTTATTTTAAAAAGATGTATTATATTGAAACTGGATTTGTATTAAAAATATTATATATCTATGGGATGAGATTTGATTTAAATCCAGTTGATGTGAATAATATTATGATATTGTGATATTTAAGATTTTTATTTCCGCTGCATATATATTATATTGTTACTGTTATTATGGCATGATTTATTTTATTTTTAGGCTTGCTACGGGTTCCGGTTTCGAAAGAATTCCCGTTCCCTAGCGCCGATCATGGCCCCTGTTTTGGGTCGTGACAATATTGTTATTTTATTTAAATTCATGCATCATTGATTTGTGAATGTATGTTTTATATTTAATAATGAAAAATATCAATAGAACGTGCTACCTAGTGGGCTGCACTAGGACCGAGTACGTACCGGTGCGCTTATAGCATTTAGGCTATATTACTAACCACTTATGGATATTGATTGGTTATGATTATCTGATGTGTGATGTGGATTGGGAGTGTGATTGCTGGAGCTCGGTTGACCTAGTGTCTCGGGGCCAATCACACTGACAGTCAGACTGCTGGAGCTCGGTTGACTTAGTGTCTCGGGGCCAGTCTACTGTCCAAATGGAATAAGTGAATATATTTGGAATAAGTGAGCCTGTATGGCTAGAGTGTTGTCTAACACTGTTTTGAGGTTGCGATATTCTAGGGTTCTATGTGATCCTTCATAAACGATGATTTTCAGTAAAATATATAAAAATGATTTTTCAGCATCTGTGTGCATTTGTCTGTATATTTACATATTAGATATATACTGTTGATTGTATGCATTATCATTTAGTATGCATGTATATATATTATAGTAATTCACTCAGTGAGGTCTGACTCCCCTCCGTTGACCAATTTTTCAGGAGAGTCATCTTCTTCAGACCTCAGTAGCAGGCCTGTACGCCGGATTTCTTCCGCCCCGGCTTCTTTGTGTAAACTGCTTCTCTGAGTCTTGGGTTTATTTTATCTAGACATTGCAGTAGTCATTAAATATTTAAAGAGATGTTGTATTATATTTGAACTGGATTTGTATTAAAAGAGTTTATATATATGTAATGATGAGGATTTGATTTAAATCCAGTTGGTGCATATGTTATTGTGATATTTATGATTTTTATTTCCGCTGCATTATATATTGTTATTACTATTGCATGTTTTATTTTATTTTTAGGCTTGCTATGGGTTCCGGATTCGAAAGAATTCCCGTTCCCTAGCGCTGGTCATGACCCCTATTTTGGGTCGTGACAAATTCAAATAATATAATAAATATATTAAAAATCAATAATTTACACAAAAATCCTCAAAATAGCAAAATATTACATATTTAACATTAAAACACCAAAAATAATTATTTTCTCAATAATTACGTAAAAATCCCAAAATAATAATATAATATTATTAAAAATCCAATTTCTCGATAATTCAATATAAATTATTAAAAATTCACTTTATATATTCAAATAACTAAAATAGCCTAAATACATATTAAAATTTACTAAAAACCCATTTTATTACCAAAATAATATATAATATATTATTTGAAAATAATTTTTGAAAATTAGTATTAATTAGTTAAAAATAGTAAATAATTTGTAAAAATCATTTTAATACCTTAAATAATTATAAAATCAACTAAAACATAATATTTAACTATAATCTTAACAAAATTACGTATTTAACCCTATAATACAAAAATACACATAATATACTAATATTACTCAAAAATTCTATAAAAATTATATAAATGCATAAAAATTATTTTCTCAACATATATATTACTAATATTAACTAAAACACATTATTAATCAATAATTTCAATAAAAAGACAACTATAACCAAATTTTCTAATATTGACATAATATAAAAATATTTATAAAAATTACATAAAAATCACAAAAATTATTATCTCAACACTAAAATTAATAATAACCCATAAAAACACTAAATCAAAAAATTTTATAATTAAATAAATTAATTTATGAAAATTAATTAAAGAATAATAAAATATTAAAAAATTCACAAAAATTAAAATAAATTCCAAAAATTCAAAAAAAAAAATATAAACATGTAGATTAAGCTACCAAGATCATCTTTTGTGAAGGAAATTTGTGTGAATCATCAAAATCAAGCTTAAAAAAAAATTGAAAACCCCTTAAACTCAAAAACTAAAATTCAACAAAACTCAAGAAATAGGTGATTAAAGCTCAAACCAAGCTTGGATTCATGGTCACCGGAGTTAGAGGAGTCAAACGGCATTGAACACGTGATGAATGGTGGTCGGAATCGAAGATGGCCGGAAAACATGGAAGTTTTGATCTCTTGACATACCAGTTGATGTTGGTGCCAGACAAGATGGTGAAGGCTGGCAGAGCTACTAGCTGGAAGCGGCGGAGCTGGTTGGACGTCAAGGAGGCACACTGACAGTTAGAAATCAAGATGTGCGGGGGAAAAGGTGAGTTTACAGTAGGTTTAATGTTTTTTTTTTAAATGTTTGTATGTATATGTATATATTTTAATAATAAAACTATATAATTGTATAATATTATATTATATTATACTAAATCATTTCTCACCACACAATATAAATATCTCACATATATATATATATATATATATATATACATACGCACATATATATATATATAACACATACAATAATAAACACAAATTGTAATATCCCGTGTTTTTAAAATATTTTTACACTGTACCGGGATATGCAGTGTTAATAAATTTTGAATATATATATGATATTTTTATGAGTTGGTGTGTATTTAAAACCCATTTTAATTATTGTGTATTATTTACAGTGCTTTACATAAAATTTTCCCGGGACTTGCATTTTCGGGAAAATTTTCACGTAAATAATTTATTATTAATTATTTTAAATATATTTTCGGACTTGCATGAACTCATACGTATTTTTAAATTACTAAATAAAGCTTATGTGTGTATATATATTACCCTAATATTTTATTATTTGTTTATTAATTTATTGTTATTTAATTATTTTTATTTATTATTAAATTATTAAATTATATGTGTGGGTGTGATTTTTTTAATATTTTATTAAAATTATTTTTTTCTTTTTTTCTTTTTTCTTTTTCTTTTTCTTTTCTTTTCCTTTTTCTTCTTCTTCTTTCTTCTCCTTCCCGCGCCCGACCACCCCTCACCACCAACCACCGTCTGTCACGCCGTTCCCCTACAGCCGGTGTGCCTCCCAGCTTGCCACCGTCGTTCCCAGCCATCCCCCGCCGCCAGCAGCCTCCTTCCCTGGCGCCGGCGAGCTATTTTTCTTCTTTTGGCCGAAATCCTTCTCCTCGCCGTCGACGACGATTCCGGCCATCGTTTTCGACACCGCCGGTCTCTTTCTTCTCCTTGAGCTCTGGTGAGTGTGATTCTAGCTTTTTTTTGAGCTTAAATGGTCTAAATTTTCTTAGTTTTGAATTTTTCCAATTCGGCCATATTAGGGTTTTTGATTTTTTTGAGCTTTGAATTGATTGATTCATGAAAAATACCTTCACAAATGTTGTTCCTAGTAGCTTAATATACATGTATGATTTTTTTTTGGAATTTTTGGGGATTATTTTGATTTTTGGGTATTTTTGAATATTTTAATATTTTTTTCTAATTTTCGGAAATTAATTATTTAAATTATGAAATTGTGTTTTATGGTTAAATTAGGTGTTGAAATTAATTATAGGAATTTATTTGGAATTTTTATGAATTTCTAAGTATTTATTTTGAATTATTGAAGTTTATGTAAATTTGGGAAATTAGGGTTAATTATGTTTTTAATTGAATTTAATTGTTTAATTGAGTTTAATTATTTATATTATTGATAAATATGTTGATAAAATTAATTTTTGATAATTATACAATTTTTGGTGAATTTTTGAAGTAATCATAGTATATTTATATATATAAGGGCATTTTGGTAATTTCACTCTAAATTGGCTAAAAATGTAATTTAATTGGTTTTAATAGTTATTTAAAGTATAAAAATGATTTCTACAAATTATTTAGTATTTTTAACTAATTAAAACTATTTTTCGTGAATTATTTTCAATTATGTATATAATATACGGTTTTACTAATAAAATGAGTTTTTATTGGTTTTTACTGTGTTTTAAGGTTAATTATGTAATTTCTATGTATAAAATGTATTTCTATATTATAAGGGTATTTTTGGTATTTTTATAATTGTTCTGTGATTGTGGACCCCAGTCGGTGGACTGTAGTTTGGAGTCCGACCGTGGGATTTTGATTGTGCTCTGTGTAGTTTTTTGAAGTGTATTTCCTTGCAGGGTTGGCTCTACTCTTTTGACTAGAGAGATGTCCGTTTTACAGGGGAGGTTCTGTCGAATTTTCAGTAGAATTCTCGTAAAACGTGATATCCGGTCGAACCCTGATATCGATTTTATGTTTAATACTCTAGATCAAATTCTAGGATTTTTTGTTAGGTTTATTCTAATGTCTGTCGTTATTGCTTGTTTAGTTGCGCCGAGACCAAGGGCTAGTGGACCAGGCCCGTCGGATCCGTCTCGTGGAGCGCACTAGGGTGAGTTACTATACTATATATATATGCTTTAGGATGCATGAATTAGAAATATATGTTTTGTTTTGATTAAATATGCATAAATAATGTGATTTGTATTTAAGTATATTTTTGGTTTATTTTTGGTATATATAAAATTATATGCATGTTTTGTTAATAAATTATATTTAAAAATGTTTTTAAATATATTTCTAGTTTAATTTATGATTTGATTGGATTTATTTGACGTATATATACTCGAAATATACCTGGTTTACTTTTGGTATATTTCTAGTATATATATGGTTTATATTGATATTTTATTGAACTTCATGCATCATGTATTTTTATGAATGAATGTTTATATTTATTAATGAAGGATATCGATAGAATGTGCTACCTAGTGGGCAGCACTAGGACCGAGTACGTACCGGTACGCCTATAGAATTTAGGCTATATTACTAACCTATTTATGGATATTCATTGATTATGATTATTGATGTGTGAGATGTGATTTGGGTGTGATTGCTGGAGCTCGGTTGACCAAGTGTCTCAGGGCCAATCACACTGGTAGTCAGACTGCTGGAGCTCGGTTGACTTAGTGTCTCGGGGCCAGTCTACTGTCTAAATGGACTAAGTGGATATATTTGGATTAAGTGAGCCTGTATGGCTAGAGTGTTGTCTAACACTGTTTTCGAGGTTGTGATATTCTAGGGTTCTATGTGATCCTTCATAAACGATGATTTCCAGTAAAATATATATAAAATGATTTTATTGCATCTGTGTGTATTTGCTTGTATACATACATATTATATATATATTGTTGACTGTGTGCATTGTCATTTAGTGTGTATGTATATATATTATAGTAATTCACTCAGTGAGGTTTGACTCCCCTCCGTTGACAATTTTTCAGGAGAGTCAACATCTTCAGACCTCAGTAGCAGGCCTATACGTCGGATTTCTTCCGCCCCGGCTTCTTTGTGTAAACTGCTTCCCTGAGTTTTGAGTTTATTTTATCTAGACACTGCAGTAGTCATTAAATTATTTAACGAGATGTTGTATTATATATTTGAACTGGATTTGTATTACAAGATTTTATTTATATGTGATGATGGGGATTTGATTTAAATCCAGTTGATGGAAATGTTATTGTTATATGTATGATTTTTATTTCCGCTGCATTATATACTGTTGTTATTATTATTGCATATTTTATTTTATTTTTAGGCTTGCTACGGGTTCCGGATTCGAAAGAATTCCCATTCCCTAACGCTGGTCATGGCCCCTGTTTTGGGTCGTGACACAAATACATTAATAAATACAAACCCTAATTATAATATATAACTATAATATATAAAATAACATTTATGTAACAATAAATAATAATATTACCAATAATGTAATTTTAATAAAAAATAATAATATTAAAATAACCATGCACCAAATTAATGTTATTAAAATAAAATAATACTATCCGAAAATAGTAAATATAAACCATGCAAATTAAACGATCAAAATAATATATTTACGTAGAAAATCTAAGTAAACATAAAATAATAGTAATTAATCACAAAATAGTAAAATAATTAAATTTGACTTTTAAAATTTATTAATATTGTACATCTCGTAATAAAATAAAATAATTTAAAAATATGAGTCATAACACATAACCACACCTAAACCCACCTTAGACTGATCCGAATGAAATGCTGCATTAGTGTTAATTTTAATCATAGAATCAGTAGGGGCTCTCCAATGAACTATTTCATCAATAAAGGACACTGGATCAGGGTGAGTGAATGAGGATTGGAAATCCAAACGCATCCGGTCAACCATCTTTAATAAGTGAATTAGATCAAAACTAGGTTTAGCAAATGCCAATTGATTCCATTGAAATTATATCCCCCACCAAATGGATACCACATTAACTATAACATGTATATCATGACCATCAATTAAACTAACAAACCAATCCCAAACAATGAGAAAATGCAGATTATCAACTCTCAATCCAAGGAAAGCAATAAACTAAAGTCCTCATGTCTAATTGTAGTCCTTAAATATGTGTAATAAACTTTCAGTGTTTGAGCCACAGAAAAGACAACCATGACAAATTGGAAGACCTCTCTATTCCAAATTGTAACTAGTTGGCAGAGAGTCCTTAAGCACTTGCCATAGGAATATTCAGATTTTTGGAGCCATTGGTAGCCGCCAAACACACTTCCACACATTGACGTCTGAATCAGAGGATGAGCTAGCACCTGAATTGGAGTTGGATAACAGCATTGCCACCTAGTAACCTGTTTTGACAGAATAGAAACCATCTTTAGTATGAAGCCAACACTAAGCATCTCGTGGAAGACGGTAGCTGATAGGGAGCTTAAGAATGGCATCTACTTCAAACGTCAGAAACCGTTCTTTTAACACGTTGACCTGCCATCACTTTTTAATAGGATTAATTAAAGAATTCACCATACAGTTCTCAGAAGTATCTCTACACACCAAAGGGTTCATACTATAAACTACTAGTATCCACTTATGAGTCCACATATATACCAATTCCCTATTACTAATTCACCACCCAGTACCTTCAGTTAAAACAGACTTGGCATGCATAACACTCCTTCAAAAAATAGCGAAGCCGATAACCAATGGCAGCATTTAAAAAAGTACCGCGAGGATAGTATTTATAGGTGTCACGACCCAAACTAGGAGCCATGACCGGTGCTAGGGGATAGAAATTCTTACAAATTCGGAACCCATAGCAAGCCTTAAAAGAAAAGCATGCAATAATTAAAGTAAATAAATATGCATCATAATTAAAATCATAAACCAATGTAATAATAATAATCTCTTTTATATCGTAAATAAATATATTAATACAAATTTCAGAGAAAGCCTTTGAATTTAAACTACATATACAGTAAATATAAAATACAATTCACTACTGATAAAAAAATATGACTACTACAGTTTCTAGAGTAGGATATAAAAATTAAGTAGATAATTTACATAAAAGAGCTGAGGCAAAAGAAATCCAGCGGATGGATCTACTACTGAGGTCTGAAGAAGAAGACTTTCCTGTAAAAATGTCAACTGAGAGGAGTTAGACTTCACTGAGTGAATTGTTATAATATATATACATGCATCTCCTATATGCCAAATGCAACATTAATATAATATATATATATATATATATATATATATATATATATATATATATATATATATATATATATATATATATATATATATATATATATATATATATACATACATACATACATACATACATACATACATACAAGCAATCCACACAGATGCTGAAAATCAATTATATAATAATACTGAAAAATCATAGTTTTATGAATGATCAAATAGAACCCTATTTAATCGTAACCTCAATCAATAATAACATCACTCTAGCCATACAGGATCACTTAATTCCAAATAAATTCACTTATTCCATATGGATAGTAGACTGGCCCCGAGACACTAAGTCAACCGAGCTTCAGCAGTCTGACTGTTAGTGTGATTAGCCCTGAGACACTTAGTCAACTGAGCTCCAGCAATCACACCATCAATCACATCATATCTCAGTCAAATCAATCATATCATTCTCAATCAAATCATAATTTCATAAATGAATCTCACTCAACCCTAATTCTATCGCATCGGTACGTACACGATCCTAGTGTTGTCCACTAGATAACACATTCTATCGATATTCTTCATTTAAAATAAAATATACATTCGGAAAAATAAATAATGCATAATGTCATTGATAACAACAAAATAAACCATATATATACTAGAAATATACTTAAAATAAACTAAGTATATTTTGAGTATATATACATCAAATAAATTCAAAATAAATCATAAAAGATACCAAATGTAAACCAACAATATACTAAAAATATGTTAAGTTTAAATCAATAATAAAACATGCATTTATTTAAAAGTATATAAAAAATATACTAAAAATATACCTAAAATATACTAAACATTTTAATAACACAATTTATGAATATTTAAAAATCAAAACATGTATTTTCTAAAACATGCAACCTAAGTGCGATGTATACATAAAATAACAACTCATAGGTTCGCACTCCTCGAGACTAGTCCGACGGGTCCAGTGCACTAGGCCTCGGTCTCGATGCAACTAAACAAATAAAATAATTATAGAAATCAGAATAAATATAACTTAAGATCTATAGAGACTCGATCTAAGATTTAATAACATAGAATTGACCTAATGTTACGTTTTACGAGAATTCTACTGAAAATTTGGTAGAACCTCCTCTGTAAAACGAACATCTCTCTACTAAAAAGTAGAGCTAGTCCTACAAGAAAAACACACTTCAAATACCAGAATTTCACACAACCCTTGGTTGAGATCCCAAACTACACAATTTCCCCAACCGAGGTCCACAATTCACCAAAAATACAATAAATATAAATATAAATATAAATAAATAAATAAACAAATAAATATATATATATATATATATATATATATATATATATATATATATATATTTACGTAATTATTGAGAAAATAATTATTTTTGATTTTTTAATAATATAAATATAAATAAATCAATAATTACGTAAAAATCCCAAAATAATAATATAATATTATTAAAAATCCAATTTCTCGATAATTCAATATAAATTATTAAAAATTCAATTTATATATTCAAATAACTAAAATAGCCTAAATACATATTAAAAATTACTAAAAACCCATTCAATTACCAAAATAATATATTATATATTATTTGAAAACAATTTTCAAAAATTAGTTAAAATTAGTAAATAATTTGTAAAAACCATTTTAATACCTTAAATAATTAAAAAATCAACTAAAACATAATATTTAATTATAATCTTAATAAAATTACATATTGAACCCTATAATACAAAAATACACATAATATACTAATATTGCTCAAAAATTCTATAAAAATTATATAAATGCATAAAAATTATTTTCTCAACATATATATTACTAATATCAACTGCAACAAATTATTAATCAATAATTTCAATAAAAACTCAAATATAACTTAATTTTCTAATATTGACATAAACTAAAAATATTTATAAAAATTATATAAAAATTACAAAAATTATAATCTCAACACTAAAATTAATAATAGCCCACAAAAACACTAAATCAACAAATTTTATAATTAAATAAATTAATTTAAAAAAATTAAGTAAAAAATAATAAAATATTAAAAAATTCACAAAAATCAAAATAAATTCCAAAAATTTATTCATGTAGATTAAGCTACTAGGAACAACTTTTGTGAAGGAAGATTGCAAGATTCATCAAGATCAAACTTAAAAAAAAATTCAAAAACCCTAAAGTTCCATAAACTCAAAATCATGAAAACTCAACAAAATGAAGATTAAATTCATTGTGTTGATTAAACTAAGCTTAAATTCATGCTCACCGAAGCTAGGGGAGTTGATAGACATTGGAACCGCGAAGAATGGTGATCGAAAAATGGTGGTTGGCCGGAAATGGAAGATTTCAGTCACTTTTAGTTTTAGGGAGCTACTAGCACCGAAGAAGAGGAAGAAGGGCGACGGAGCAGCTGGCTGGAGGTGGTGGTGCAACTAGATGCCTAAAAGGCACAGTGCCGATGAAGAATCGGGACTTGCGGGGAGGAGATGAGGATGACAGTGTTCTTGCGTGAATGATGAATGTTTTCTATGTTTGGTTCACGTTTTATTTTTTTGTTGTGTTTGTTTAGTTGGTTTTTAATATATGGTATGTATATATGTGTTCATTTATTGCATGCATGTGTGTGTGTATATATATATATATATATTAATAAAACTTTATATTATGACTTTATGGTAAGCAAATCTCCACCACACAAAAAGATAAAAATATCTAATATTTATACACATACACACACACACATATATATATATATAACAAAAATAATAATAAACACACACGCACATTATAATAAACCCTAATTATAATATGTAAATATAATACATAAAATAATAATACAATTAATAAAATAATTTAATAACAAATAAATAGTGAAATTTGATAAAACATTAATAAAATAATAATGTTAAAATAATCATGCAAATTAAATGACCAAAAATAATATATTTACGTAGGAAAATTTATTTAAACATAAAATAATAATAATAATTAATCACAATTAATAAGAATAAATCAATAAAATTTTCAAATTTTATTAACATTGCATATCTTATTTTAAAATAAAATAATTTAAAAACTAAAGTTATTACAGTCTCCCCTCCTTATAGGAATTCGTCCCCGAATTCAAGAAAAAAATAAATTATAAGAATCAAGGAGGAAAGATATCTATGTAAGAAGCTTGCATCTCAGCTTTGGTCTCCCAGGTATGCTCTTCTACGCTGTTGCTTCGCCACAACACCTTGACCATTGGAATCTGCTTCGAACGCAACTGTCGAACTTGATAGTCCGCGATCGTAACAGGTTCTTCCACAAACGTTAAGTCTTCACTCACTTTCACGCTATCGGGCTGC
Source organism: Mallotus nudiflorus (assembly GCA_947683625.1). NCBI lineage: Eukaryota > Viridiplantae > Streptophyta > Magnoliopsida > Malpighiales > Euphorbiaceae > Mallotus > Mallotus nudiflorus. The sequence goes on along the minus strand of CANTUR010000187.1, from coordinate 909,423 downwards.
AACACATGCGAAGGGTCTGAAATATACTTCCTCAGCATCAAAATATAGAACACTGGATGCACTTGAGACAAACTCGGAGGCAAAGCTAACCGATATGCAACAGTGCTAACTCTCTCCAAAATCTCAAATGATCCAATATATCTCGGTGCTAGCTTACCCTTGCTACCAAATCTCATCACACCCTTCATCGAAGACACCTTTAGAAAAATATAGTCTCATACCTAGAACTCCATATCTCTGCGTATAGGATCAACATAGCTCTTATGTCTACTAACTGCAGTCTCTAATCTCCTCTTAATCATAGCAACCTTCTCTGTAGCATCCTGAACCATCTCAGGTCCAATTAATGCTCTATCCCTAATCTCATCCTAACTAAGAGGGGATCTACACTTTCTTCCATACAAAGCCTCATATGGTGTCATTCCAATACCGCTATGGTAGTTGTTATTATAAGCGAACTCTATAAGTGGTAAATGATCGTCCCAGCTACCTCCCAGATCCGAAACATACATCCTCAACATATCTTCCAATGTCTGGATTGTCCTCTCAAACTGACCATCTATTTGAGGATGAAAAGCAATAGTGAAATCCAACCTGGTGCCCATCGCTTCCTGCAACTTCTACCAAAAATGAGAAGTAAACATTAAAACTTTGTCTAATACAATGGACATAGGTACTCCATGAAGGCACACAATATGCTTCATATACAGCTTCACTAATCTGGCTATAGAATAAGTGGCTTTCATAGGTAAGAAGTGTGCAGACTTGGTCAACCTGTCCACTATCACCCAGATGGAATCGTATCCATCCTTAGAATGAGGTAAACTAACCACAAAATCCATAGCAATCCTTTCCCACTTCCACTCAGGAATGGGAAGAGGCTGAAGCTTCCCAGAAGGCTTCTGATGTTCAGTTTTCACCTGCTAACACGTCAAACACTTAGCAATATAATCAGCTACATTCTTCTTTAGCCCATCCCACCAGTACAAATCTCTGATACTGTGGTACATCTTAGTGACACTTGGATGTATGTTGTAGGCTATAGAATGTGCTTCCTTAAGGATCTCTTCTATTAAATTATCCACATCAGGAACACACAATCTAACATTGATCCACAGAACTCCTTCATCATCAAGTGTGAAATCAGTGAACTTCCTTGCTCGAACATTCTCTGTAAGCTCATCCAGAATAGGATCTCGGCTCTAAGCTACCTTAATCCTATCTCTCAATACAAATCGCACCTTAAACTAAGCTAGCAGTCCACCAGATCTACTTATCTTCATCATTAGACCTTGATCCACTAACTCATGTAACTCTTGGATCAATAGTTTCCTCTCCACACTAATATGAGTAAGACTACCTGAGGACTTCCTACTCAAGGCATCTGCTACCACATTAGCCTTGCCTGGATGATAAAGAATCTCACAGTCATAATCTTTCAACAGTTCTAACCATCTCCTCTACCTCAGATTCAAATCTCTCTGCTATAGGCTCTTGTGATCAGTAAAAATCTCACAAGTCACCCCGTACAGATAATGTCTCCAGATCTTGAGAGCAAAGATCACTGCAGCTATCTCTAAGTCATGAGTAGGATAATTATGTTTATACTTCTTCAACTGCCTCAAAGCATAAGCTATCACCCTACTATTATGTATCAACACACAACCTAGGCCAACTCTAGAGGCATCACAATACGCTGTGAACTTATCCACTTCATTAGGTAAAGCCAAAACTAGAGCTGTGGTTAACTTCTCCTTCAACAACTAAAAGTTGTTCTCACAAGCATTTGACCACTCAAACTTCACATTATTTTGAGTCAAACAAGTCATAGGAGCTGCAATTTTAGAAAATCCTGTACAAACCTCCTATAATACCCAGCTAAACCCAGAAAACTTTGAATCTCCATCACTGAAGTTAGTCTAAGCTACTCAGACACTACCTCAATCTTCTATGGATTAAGCTGGATACCCTCTTTAAACACCATGTGTCTAAGGAATGCTACATTCTCCAACCAGAAATCACACTTCGAGAATTTAGCATAAAGTTGATGTTCTCTCAATGTCTGCAGTATGGTTCTCAAGTTATATGCATGCTCTTCCATACTCTTCGAATACACCAGTATATCAGCAATGAAGAATACTATATATTGATCCACATATGGTCTGAATACCTTATTCATCATATCCATAAAAGCTGTTGGTGTGTTAGTCAACCTAAATGACATAACCAGAAACTCATAGTGGCTATATCGAGTGTGAAATGCCATTTTAGGAACGTCGGCTTCTCTGATCCATAATTGATGATAACCCGATCTCAAATCAATTTTAGAAAAGAACTGTGCACCCTGAAGTTGATCAAACAAGTCATCTATCCTCGGGAGAGGATACTTGTTCTTCATTCTCACCTTGTTAAGCTCTCTATAATCAATGCACAGTCTTAGGGTACCATCCTTCTTCCTCATAAACAGGACTGGTGCACCCCAAGGAGAAATACTAGGTTTAATAAAACCACCCTTATCCAGCGATTCCTGTAACTGCTCCTTTAACTCTTTGAACTTTGTATGAGCCATTCTGTAGGGTGGCATAGAAATAAGGGTAATGCCTAGAACCATATCTATACATAATTCAATCTCTCTATGAGGTGGTAAACCTGACAACTCCTTAGAAAAAAACATCAGGAAACTCACAGGCAACAAGAACATTTGTGAGTGATAACTTCTCCACTGAAGTATCCCTGACTAATGCCAAATAACCCTGACAACCCTTCCTCAACATCTTTCTAGCCATAATAGTAGAGATGAGATTCTGAGGTGCAGAACTCTTATCACCAACAAACTTAAACTCTTCTTCATCAGGAATTCTGAATATCACCTCTTTACTCTGACAATCCACAATGGCATAGTGCTGAGATAACCAATCCATACTGAGGATAACATCGAATATTCCATCACATTCAACAACACTAACTCAGCGGGCAATTCTCTACCTCGGATAAAAATGGACAACTAGAAAGAACAACGTCGGTGTCCAAAGAATTGCTTAGAGGAGTGGTGACAGATAAAGAAAAAACCATCCTCAAAGCTTGCCAACAAGACTTGGAAGCAAACACAGGAGAAAAAAATGAGTGCATGGCACTCGAATCAAACAGAACCCATGCATCCAGGTAATAAATAGAAATAATACCTGCCACGACTGCATTACATGCCTGAGAATCCTGCTGAGTGAGATGAAAAACTCTGGCTTGACCTCGACCTCCCTGTTGGCTGGTAGAAGCCTGGCCAAAACCTTTGGCACCTCCTATGGTACCTCTGCCATGACCCTATTGAGCAACAATCTAAGTAGAACTCTGGTGCTGAGTTGGAGGTAACTAAAAAAGAACTAGTACTGCATTAGCAATCGATTACTGTAGAAATCATGGAATCTACTGTGATTGATAACCAAAATAGAGACATTATTTGGCATAGTGTCCCATTTGTCCGCATCGAAAATAAGTCAACGGCGTCATGTAACACGGTCCCTGATGGACTCGGCCACACGTTTGACAAACACTAGCAGCTGACCTAGAACTATGACCACTGCTGCTGCTAGAAGCACCTGACCTAAATCTGATCGATCTACACTGACCTCAATGGCCATGTCTACTACTCTTGTGCACTCTTTTCTGTTGTCTCTGGCTCTACTAGACTGGGCCTTTCTGCTGATTACTCAAAGCAATATGAAAACTCGAGTATGAAGTAGTCTGAAATCTACCTGACTGAGTGCCCAGCTGGTAATAATCAAGCATAGCTCCTTGCTCGACTAGCCTCAGCTCAATCTCTTTGGCCAACTCTATCATAGACTCTAAAGTAAGGCCTGTTGTAGGCATACTAGTAAAAGCAGAACCCAAACCAGTGACATGAGTAGTGATGGTGAAATAATGATCCCTCATAAGGCCCTCTGCATATCTGTCGAGTCAAAGAAACTCTCTATTGTGGTCCTCAACAAATCTATCAACCCTGGTGATACTCGTCAGTCTGAGTCTGTAGCTTATATGAAGTGGCTCTGGGCAAAATCTCCTCATAAATCACTCTCTGAACTGTGCCCAGGTCATCATCGTCATATACGGCTGAATCATCTATATGAACCAATTCAGGGCTAGTCCCTCTACTGATAGTTGGACAATCATAATCCGCTGATACTCAGTGTGAGCAGTCTGAGTCCTTATCTTAATTGTATAAAGAAAGTCCAACGGATCAGAATTCCAATCGAATGTTATACGGCCAACTCTGGTGTAGAATAGTACTACCTTAGGGTTTGACATACCCTACTGATAGACAGGCTTAATTGATGGTGCAACTGGAGGTATAGGAGCATCCTCGTACTCTAGCTCTATAGGTTCCTCATCTTGTAGCTCTCTCTGTCTAAAGCAACCCGCCGCTCCTCGAGGTCTACCTCTGTCATGACCTTTGTGCCTAGCTAGTGGCTAAAAAGGTAAAACCTCATCCTGAAAGGACTCATCATCCTCAACCTCAATAACTGGCGAAGTGACACGTGCTCATCTCCTCATTCTAAAAAGACAAATAGAAGGATTCAGAAAAAATAGACAACTAATAGTAACGTGGAAAACTAAATCAAGGAAAACTTATCAAAGACATACTCGAACCTAATTAATTACAATAGTTTTAAAGAAAACACAACTTAGAAAAACTATGGCCATAACTCTAACAACTTAGGCCTAGATACAAACTTCGCTTTGATACCAACTTTGTCACAATCCAAACCAGGGGCCATGACCGGCGTGAGAGAATGAGAATTCTTTCGAATCCAGAACCCGTAGCAAGCCTTAAAAGAAAAGCATGCAATAATTAAAGTAAATAAATATGCATTATAATTAAAATCATAAACCAATGTAATAATAATAATCTCTTTCATATCATAAATAAATATATTAATACAAATTTCAAAGAAAGCCTCTGAATTAAAACTATATATGCAGTAAATATAAAATACAATTCACTACTGATACAAAATATAACTATTGTAGTTTCTAGAGTATAATATAAAAATTAAGTAGATAATTTACATAAAAGAGCCGGGGCGAAAGAAATCCGGTGAATGGGTATACTGCTAAGGTCTAAAGAAGATGACTCTCCTGTAAAAATGTCAACTAAGGAGAGTCAGACCTCATTGAGTGAATTATTATAATATATATGCATGTATCTCCTATATGTTAAATGTAATCAAACATTCATATATAATAAATATATACATATACAAGCAATCCACACAGATACTGAAAATCAATTATATAATAATACTAAAAAATCATAGTTTTATGAAGGATCAAATAGAACCTTATTTAATTGCAACCTCAATCAACAATAACATCACTTTAGCCATACATGATCACTTAATACAAAATAAATTCACTTATTCCATATGGAAAGTAGACTAGCCCTGAGATACTAATTCAACCGAGCTCCAGCAGTCTGATTATCAGTGTGATTGGCCCCGAGACACTTAGTCAACCGAGCTCCAGTAATTACACCATCAATCACATCACATCTCAGTTAAATCAATCATATCATTCTCAATCAAATCATAATTCCACAAATGATTCTCACTCAACCCTAAATCTATCACACCGATACGTACATGGTCCTAATGTTGCCCACTAAGTAGCACATTCTATCAATATCCTTCATTTAAAATAAAACATGCCTTCGGAAAAATAAATAATGCATAATGCCATTCATAATAACAAAATAAACCATATATATACTAGAAATATACCTAAAATAAACTAAGTATATTTTGAGTATATATATATCAAATAAATTTAAAATAAATCATAAAAGATACCAAATGTAAACCAAAAATATACTAAAAACATGTTAAGTTTAAATCAATAATAAAACATGTATTTATTTAAAAGAATATAAAAAATTGTAATATTCCAAGTTTTTAAATAATTTTAAACTGCATCGGAATATGCTGTGTTAATAATTTTTATACATATTTACGATATTTTTATGAGTTTATTATTTATTAAAGCTAATTTTAATTATTTTATATTATTTTAAGAGATTTATGTAAAAAATTTTTGGGAATTTTATTTTTGGGGAAATTAAAATGTAAATAATTTAATATTAATTATTCTAAATAGTTTTACTAGTTTGCATGAACTCATATATAATTTTAAAGTGCTAAATAAAATGTATGTATGTACATTTATTTAAATTAAATTAGGGTTTAATTAATTAAATTAATTTTTATTATTTAGTTTTTATATTAATTAATTAATTATATATGTGTATATATGTGTATATATTGTTAAAATATGTGTGTTGTGGTGTATATTTAATGTGTGTGATATATATATATATATGCATAATTATTTAACAAAAAATAAAAGTTCTCCATATTTACATAATTGCCCCTTTCTTCTTCCTCTTCTTCCCGATCATCCTCCATCGCGATCCGGCCACTACAACCTGATTTTCTTGCCTTCAGTATTCCTCTTGGCTTGCGACCACCACTTCCAGCCTTTCCCGACTCCTGAAGCCTCCATTTCCGGCATGTTTTGGCCGAAAAATCCTTGAGAAGCTGAAATTCATCTCACTGTCGATCAAGTCATTTTCGGCCACCAAACTCAATGCCACCAATCTCTATCTTCTTCTTGAACTCCGGTGAGTGTGATTTCAAGCTTTGTTTCACTTAAAACGGTCTAGATTTCCCTAGGTTTTGATTTTCCATTTCTGGCCTATTAGGGTTTTCAAATTTTTTGAGCTTTGATTTGAATGATTCAAGCAAACTCCCTTCACAAACATTGATCATAGTAGCTTAATATATACTCTCGAATTTTTGGGAATTATTTTGATTTTTATGAATTTTTTATTGTTTTATTAATATTATGAAATTGTGTTTTATGGTAATTATAGGTGTTGAAATTCATTTTAGAAATTTATTGGTAATTTTTGTGAATTTTATATATTTATTTGGAATTTATTAGGTTTATGTAATTTTGAAAAAATTAGGTTAATTATGTGTTTAATTGAAATTAATTGGTTAATTGAGTATATTTATTGATATTATTGAGTTATATGTTGAGAAAATTAATTTTGAGTAATTATACTATTTTTGGTGAATTTTTTATTAATTTTAGGGAATTTACGTAACTAGGGGTATTTTGGTAATTTAACACTAAATTGGTAAAAAATGTAATTAAATTGGTTTTAATAGTTATTTAAGGTATAAAAATGATTTCTACAAATTATTTAGTATTTTTAACTAATTCAAACTATTTTTCGTAAATTATTTTCAAATTATATATATAATATACTATTTTTCTAAATAAATGAGTTTTTATCGATTTTTAATATGTTTTAGGGTTAATTGTGTAATTTGGATTTATAAAATGTATTTTGGTTAATATTTATGAATTTATAAAGAATTATCGATTTTTAATAATATGTTATTTAAAATTAGGGTTTTTATGTATTTATCGATAAAATAATTATTTTCAGTGTTTTAAATACCTGATTTGTTATGTTTTGATTACTTAAGGGTATTTTTGGTATGTTTGGCATTTTAATGTATTCTGTAAATATCTCGTGAATTATGAACCTCGATCGGTGAAATTGTAGTTTGGGAGTCCGACTGAGGGGTTGTGATTGTGTATTTCGGAAGTGTGTTTTCTGTGCAGGATCGACCCTACTTTTGTAGGGAGATGTCCATTTTACAGAGGAGACTCTGCTGAAATTTTGATAGATTTCTCGTAAAATGTGACAACCAGTCCGAGTCTAATTCTGAATTCTTGATTGAATCTGTCTATAGTAGTCCTAGAAGTATAGAGTTAGAAGTTTATTCTGATGGTTATTATTATTTTATTTTTTTCTTTTTCTAGTTGCACTGAGACCGAGGTCTAACGAATCAGGCCCACCGAGTCTATCTTGAGGAGCGTGCACCAGTGAGTTATTATACTGTATATATATGTACTGCATATAGGATGAATCACTTAGGGTTCTTCATTTTCATTATATGTTTTTTTTAAAGTGATTTTAAATGATAATATTTTTGGTGTACCTAGGGTTGTATTTTTGGTATATATGCATACTAAATAATTATGCATGTTAATCTGATATATGCATATTAAACAATTAGGTTTAGGTTTAATATATTTTAGTAATATATACATGTTTTAAATGTACATTTAGTTATAATTATTTTATTAAATGATTATAATACTTTAGGTATAGTTTCAGTATATTTTAGGTTTATTCTTAAATAATTGCATGCTATATTATAAACCTACACTTAAATTATTTTTAAGTTTATTTTTGGTATATTTTTAATATATTTCCAAGTAAATACATGTTTTATTGTTAATTTAAACCTAAAACATTAGTGATATACTTAGGGTTTAATTGGAATATATGCATGCTAGAAAATTAGGTCACTTTGGTATATTGTGAATATATGTTAAACCTAGACACATATTTAAATGAGTAATTATGCATAATTGTTTTATTAAATAATTTGTGTACTTAGGATATCTTTTTTTGTATATTTAAGTATATTTTAAGTAAATGCATATTGTATTATTGATACACATTTAATTTTTTTTAACTATATTAATGGTTTACCTTTAATATATATCATATTTTATTTGATATATATATATATACCCCGAAATATACTGGGTATATTTGAAGTATATTTTTGGTATATATATATATATATATATATATATATATATATATATATATATATATATATTTATGGTTGATTTTATTATTATGAATATTAGTTTACATTAATTACTTTTGTCACGACCCAAAACAGGGGCCATGACCAGTGCTAGGGAACGGGAATTCTTTCGAATCCGGAACCCGTAGCAAGCCTAAAATGAAATAAAATAAACATGCAATAATAATAATAACAATATTAAATTGCAGCGGAAATAAAAATCATAAATATCACAACATTATTTTCATCAATTGGATTTAAATTAAATCTCATCTCACATATATAAATCTTTTAAAACAAATCCAGTTTCAAATATAATACAATATCTCACATAAATAAAATACATAAAATCCCATAAATTAATTTACAACTACTGCAGTGTCTAGATTATAAAAATAAGACTCAAGTAAGCAGTTTACACAAAGAAGCCGAGGAGGAAGAAAGCCGGCGTATAGGCATGCTACTGAGGTCTGAAGATGTTGACTCTCCTGAAAAATTGTCAACGGAGGGGAGTCAGACCTCACTGAGTGAATTACTATAATATATATATACATACACACTAAATGACAATGCATACAGTCAATAGTATATATCTAATATGTATATATACAGGCAAATACACACAGATGCAATAAAATCATTTTATATATATATTTTATTAAAAATCATCTTTTATGAAGGATCAAATAGAACCCTATGATATCGCAACCTCGAAAATAGTGTTAGACAACACTCTAGCCATACAGGCTCACTTAATCCAAATATATCCACTTAATCCATTTAGACAGTAGATTGGCCCCGAGACACTAAGTCAACCGAGCTCCAGTAGTCTGACTGCCAGTGTGATTGGCCCCGAGACACTTGGTCAACCGAGCTCCAGCAATCACACTCCCAAACCATATCTCACACATATCAAAAATCACATTCAATCAATATCCACAAATAAGTTAGTAATATAGCCTAAATACTATAGGCATACCGGTACGTACTCGGTCCTAGTGCTGCCCACTAGGTAGCATGTTCTATCGATATCCTTCATCATTAATAATATAAAACATTCATTCACAATAAATGATGCATGAATTTAAATAAAATAACAACATAGACCATATATATACTAGAAATATACCAAAAATAAACCAGGTATATTTCGAGTATATATACGTCAAATAAATCCAATCAACTTATAAATTAAGCTAGAAATATATTTAAAAACATTTTAAATATAATTTATTTACAAAACATGCATATAAATTAATATATACCAAAAATAAACTAAAAATAAAACAAAAATATACTTAAATACAAATCACATTAGTTACACATTTTTAATTAAGATAAAACGTATATTTCTAAATTATGCATCCTAAGCATATATATATATAAAATAGTAACTCACCCTAGTGTGCTCCACAAGATGGATCCGACGGGCCTGGTCCACTAGCCCTCGGTCTCGGCATAACTAAAAAAATAATAAATGACCGACATTAGAATAAACCTAACAGAAATCCTAGAATGCGATCTAGAATATTAAACACAGAATTGATATCAGGGTTCGATCGGATATCACGTTTTACGAGAATTCTACCGAAAATTCGACAGAACCTCCCCTGTAAAACGGACATCTCTCTACTCAAAGAGTAGAGCCGACCCTGCAAAGAAACACACTTCGAAAATAAACATCACATCTCATTCACAACCCCTCGGTCGGACTCCAGACTACAATCTACCGACCGGGGTCCACAAACACAGAACAATTTCAGAAATACCAATAATACCCTTATAACATAGAAATTCATTTTATAAGTAAAAATTACATAATTAACCTTTAAACACAGTAAAAACCGATAAAAACTCATTTTATTTGTAAAACCGTATATTATATATATAATTGAAAATAATTCACGAAAAATAGTTTTAATTAGTTAAAAATACTAAATAATTTGTAGAAATCATTTTTATACCTTAAATAATTATTAAAACCAATTAAATTACATTTTTAGCCAATTTAGGGTAAAATTACCAAAAATGCCCTTATATATATAAATATACTATAATTACTTCAAAAATTCACCAAAAATTATACAATTATCCAAAATTAGTTTTCTCAACATATTTATCAATAATATTAATAGTTAAAATCAATTTACCAATTAATTTCAAATAAAAACATAATTAACCCAATTTCCCAAAATTACATAAACTTCAATAATTCAAAATAAATACATAGAAATTCATAAAAATTCCAAATAAATTCCTATAATTCATTTAAACACCTAATTTAACCATAAAATACAATTTCATAATTTAAATAATTAATTTCCGAAAATTAGAAGATAATATTAAAATATTCAAAAATACCCAAAAATCCAAACAATCTCCAAAAATTCCAAAAAAATTCATACATGTAGATTAAGCTACTAGGATCAACATTTGTGAAGGGAGTTTCCATGAATCAATCAATTTGAAGCTCAAAAAAAATCAAAAACCCTAATATGGCCGAATTGGAAAAATTCAAAACTAAGCAAATCTAGACTATTTAAGCTCAAACCAAAGCTAGAATCACACTCATCGGAGCTCAAGGAGAATAAAGAGACCCGCGGTGTTGAAAACAGTGGCCGAAATCATGGTCGACAGCGAGGAGAAGAAATTTCGGCCAAATGAAGAAAAACAGCTCGTCGGCGCCGGGGAAGGAGGCTGTTGGCGGCGGGGAACAGCTGGGGACGACGGTGGCAAGCCGAGAGGCACACCGACAGTAGGGGAACAACGTGACAGACGGTGGTTGGTGGTGAGGGGGTGGTCGGGCGCGGGGAAGGAAGAAGAAGAAGAAGAAAAAAAAAAGAAAAAAAAAAGAAAAAGAAAAAGAAAAATAATAAAAATTTTAATAAAATATTTGAAAAAAATCACATCCACACACTTAATATTTAATATTTTAAAATTTAATATTAATTAAAAATAATTAAATAACAATAAAATAATTAATTAATTAATAAAATATTAGGGTAAAATACTAAACCCTAATTAAATCAATATTTACACGCACAGGCTTTATTTAGTAATTTAAAAATATGTATGAGTTCATGCAAGTCCGAATATATATTTAAAATAATTAATAATAAATTATTTACGTGAAAATTTCCCCGAAAATAAAAGTCCCGGGAAAATTTTACGTAAAGCACTATAAATAATACACAATAATTAAAATAGGTTTTAAATACATACCAACTCGTAAAAATATCGTAATGTATATACAAAAATTATTAACATTGTATATCCCGCTACAGTGTAAAAATATTTAAAAACACGGGATATTACAGTCTTCCCCCCTTACAAGAATTCATCCTTGAATTCCAGAAAACAGGATCAAGAAGGAAAGAGATACGGGTAAGAATCTCGCATCTCAGCTTCAGTCTCCCACGTATGCTCCTCAGTTCTGTCACTACGCCACAGAACCTTGACCATCGGAATCTGCTTCGAATGCAACTGTCGAACTTGATAATCAACGATCGCCACAGGTTCTTCCACAAACATCAAATCTTCACTCACTTCTACACTGTCGGGCTACAACACGTGTGAAGGGTCTAAGATATACTTCCTCAACATCGAGATATGAAATACTGGATGCACTTGCGACATACTCGGAGGCAAATCCAACCGATATGCAATAGTGCCAACTCTTTCCAGAATCTCAAATGGTCCAATATACCTCGGTGCTAACTTACCCTTCCTGCCAAATCTCATCACACCCTTCATCGAAGATATCTTCAGAAAAATGAAATCTCCAACCTGAAACTCCACATCTCTGCGCCTAGGATCAGCATAACTCTTCTGTCTACTAACTGCAGTCTCTAACCTTCACTTAATCATGGCGACTTTCTCTGCAGCATCCTGAACCATCTCAGGTCCAGTTAAAGCTCTCTCACCAATCTCATCCCAACTCAACGGGGATCTACACTTCCTTCCATACAACACCTCATACGGTGCCATGCTAATACTGCTATGGTAGCTGTTATTATATGCAAACTCAATGAGTGACAAATGATCATCCCAGCTACCTCCCAAATCCAGGACACACATCCTCAACATATCTTCCAGTGTCTGGATCATCCTCTCAGACTGACCATCTGTCTGAGGATCAAAAGCAGTACTGAAATCCAACCTAGTGCACATCGCTTCCTGCAACTTCTGCCAAAAACGAGAAGTAAGCACTGAACCTCTATCTAACACAATGGACACAGGTACTCCATGAAGGCACACAATATGCTTCACATACAACTTCGCCAATCTAGCTACAGAATAAGTGGCTTTCACAAGTAAGAAATGTGCAGACTTCATCAACCTGTCTACAATCACCCAGATGGAGTCGTATCCATCCTTCGAACGAGGTAAACCGACCACAAAATCCATAGCTATCCTTTCCCACTTCCACTCGGGAATAGGAAGAGGCTGAAGCTTCCCAGAAGGCTTTTGATGTTCAGCTTTCACTTGTTGACACGTCAGACACTTAGCAACATAATCAATGACATCCTTCTTCAATCCATCCCACCAGTATAGATCTCTGATACTGTGGTACATCTTAGTAACACCTGGATGTACGCTGTAAGCTGTAGAATGTGCTTCCTCTAAAATCTCTTCTCTCAAATCATCCACGTCAGGAACACACAATCTACCACTGATCCATAACACACCATCATCATCAAGTGTGAAATCAGTGAACTTCCCTGCTCTGACATTCTCTGCAAGTTCTTCCAGAATAGGATCTCGGCTCTGAGCTGCTTTAATCCTATCCCTTAGTACATATCATACTTTAAACTGAGCTAGCAGTCCACCTGATCTACTGATCTTCATCATCAGACCTTGATCCACCAACAAATGCAACTCCTGGATCAATGGTCTCCTCTCAACACCGATGTGAGCAAGACTACCTGAGGACTTCCTACTCAAGGCATCTGCTACCACATTAGCTTTACTCGGATGATATAAGATCTCGCAATCATAATCCTTCAACAGTTCCAACCATCTTCTCTGCCTCAGATTCAAATCTCTCTACTGAAAAATGTACTTAAGGCTCTTGTGATCAGTAAATATCTCACAAGTCACCCCGTACAGATAATGTCTCCAAATCTTCAAAGCAAAGATCACTGCAGCCATCTCTAGATTATGTGTAAGATAGTTCTGCTCATGCTTCTTGAACTGCCTCGAAGCATAGGCTATCACCCTTCTATTCTGCATCAGCACACAACCAAGACCAATTCTAGAGGCATCACAGTAAACTATGAACTTGTCCACACTATTAGGCAAAGCTAATACTGGCGCTGTGGTCAATTTCTCCTTCAACAACTGAAAACTATTCTCACACGCTTCTGACCACTCGAATCTAACATTCTTCTGAGTTAAGTGAGTCATAGGGGCTGCTATTCTGGAAAAATCTTACACAAACCGCCTATAATACCCGGCTAAACCCAGAAAACTTCGAATCTCTGTAACAGAAGTAGGTCTAGGCCACTCAGACACTGCTTTAATCTTCTATGGATCAACCTGAATACCTTCTTTAGACACTATGTGTCCAAAAAAAGAAACACTCTCCATCCAGAAATCACACATTGAGAATTTAGCATAAAGCTGATGATCTCTCAGTGTCTATAGTATAATCCTCAAGTGATATACATGCTCTTCCATACTCCTCGAATAAACCAGTATATCATCAATGAAGACTACTACAAACTGATCCATATACGGTCTGCATACCCTGTTCATCAGGTCCATAAAAGCTGATGGTGCATTAGTCAAACCAAAAGACATCACCAAGAACTCATAATGGCCATATCGCGTGCGAAATGCCGTCTTAGGAATATCAGCTTCACTAATCCGCAACTGATGATAACCCGACCTCAAGTCAACCTTAGAAAATAACTGTGCACCCTGTAGCTGATTAAACAAATCATCTATCCTCGAGAGAGGATACTTGTTCTTCACTGTCACCTTATTCAGCTCTCTATAGTCAATGCACAGTCTCAGGGTACCATCCTTCTTCTTCATAAACAGGACTGGTGCACCCCAAGGAGAAATACTAAGTCTGATGAAACCTTTATCCAATAACTCTTGCAACTGCTCCTTCAACTCTGCAGGAGCCATACGATAAGGTGGTATAGATATAGGAGTAGTACCTGGAACCACATCTATACAGAACTCTATCTCTCTATGAGGTGGTAAACCTGGCAACTCCTTGGGAAAAACATCAGGAAACTCACAAGCAACAGGAACATCTGTGAGTGACAACTTATCCACTGACGTATCCCTGACCAATGCCAAATATCCCTGACATCCTTTCCTCAACAACTTCCTAGCCGTAATAGCAGAAATAAGATTCTGAGGTGCTGAACTCCTATCACCTACAAACTTAAAATCTTCTTCATTAGGAATTCTGAAGGTCACCTCTTTATTCTTGCAATCTACCACGACATAGTGTTGAGATAACTAATCCATTCCCAAAATAACATCAAACTCCATCACATCTAATAGAATCAAATCAGCGGGTAATTCTCTATCTCCCAGGAGAACTAGACAACCAGAAAGAATAATATCGATGTCCAAGGAATCGCTCAGAGGAGTGGCAACAGATAAAGAAAAAGCCATCCTTGAAGCTTGCCAATAAGATTTAGAAGCAAAAATGGGAGAAACAAACAAATGCGTGGCACCCGGATCAAATAAAACCCAAGCATCCAGGTAACAAACAGAAACAATACCTGCCATGACTGCATTAGATGCCTGAGCATCATGCTGAGTGAGATGAAAGACTCTGGCCTGACCTCGACCTCCCTACTGACTGGTAGAAGCCTGGCCAACACCTCTGGCACCTCCTCTAGTACCTCTACCACGACTCTACTGTGGAACAAACTGAGTGGAACTCTGATGCTGAGCTGGTGGTAACTGAAATGGCATGGGTGCAGCACTAGCAATCGACTGCTGTGGGAATCATAAAATTTACGACTGCTGATATCCCGAGTAAGGATACGATCTAGCAAAATGCCCTGTCTGCCCGCATCTGAAGCATGTCAGTGGTGTCAGATAACACGGTCCCTGATGGACTCTACCACAAGTCTGAAAAACACTGGCCGCTGATCCAGAACTATGACCACTGCTGCTGCTCAAAGCACCTGACCCAAATCTGAATGATCTACGCTGCCCTCCACGACCATGTCTACTGCTCCGATGCACTCACTGCTGTTGTCTCTGACTCTGTTGAGTCGGACCTCGCTGCTGACTACTCGAACCAACATGAAAACTAGAGTACGAAGTAGCCTGCAATCCACTCGACTGAACTCCTAGCTGGTAATAATCAGGCATCGCTCCTTGCCTAACTAGCCTCAGCTCAATCTCCTTGGCTAACTCAATCACAGACTCCAGAGTAAGACCTGCTGTAAGCATACCAGCAAAAGTTGAACCCAAACCAGTAACGTAGGTAGTGACAGCGAAATACTGATCTCGCATCAGATCCTCTGCATATCTACCCAGACGAAGAAACTCTCGGGTGTACTCCTCTACAGATCGATCTCCATGAGAAATACTGGTCAGACGGAGACAATAGCTCAAACGAAGAGGCTCTGGACAGAATCTCCTCATAAATCGCTCTCGAAACTGAACCCAGGTCATCGTCATCATATAAGGCTGGATCATCTGAATGAACCAATCTAAGGCTGGTCCCTCGATAGACAACTCGACGATCATGATCCGCTGGTACTCGGTATGAGCAGTCCGAGTCCTAGTCTCAATCGCATGCAGAAAATCTAACGGATCGAAAGTACCATCAAAAGCAATCCTGCCAACTCGGGCATAGAACAAAGCTGCCTCAGGGTCAGACATACCCTGCTGATAGGCAGGCTGAATAGGCTGAACAACTGGAGGTATAGGAACATCAAACTCAGGCTCAACAGGCTCCTCGTCTTGTAACTCTCTCTGCCTATGACGACTTGCCGCTCCTCGAGGTCTACCTCTGCCACGACCTCTACGTCTAACTAGCTGCTCAGGAGGTAAAACCTTGTCCTGAAAAGACTCATCATCCTCGGCCTCAACGACCGGTGGAGCGACACGTGCTCGCCTCCTCATACTGAAAAGACAAACGGAAAGATTCAGACAAAACAGACAACAGAGGATTAACGCAGAAAACTAAGCAAGGAATACTTATCAAGACGTACTCGAACCTAATTCACTACAGTAGTTCAACAAAAAACATAACTCTGAAAACTAGGGCCACAACTCACATAACTAAGCCCTGACATAGAACTCTGCTCTGATACCAACTTTGTCATGACCCAAAACAAGGGCCATGACCGGCGCTAGGGAACGGGAATTCCTTCGAATCCGGAACTCGGAGCAAGCCTAAAATGAAATAAAATAAACATGCAATAATAATAATAACAATATTAAATTACAGCGGAAATAAAAATCATAAATATCACAATATTATTTTCATCAACTGAATTTAAATTAAATCTCATCTCACATATATAAATCTTTTAATACAAATCTAGTTTCAAATATAATACAATATCTCACATAAATAAAATACATAAAATCCCATAAATTAATTTACAACTACTGCAGTGTCTAGATTATAAAAATAAGACTCAAGTAAGCAGTTAACACAAAGAAGCCGAGGCGGAAGAAATTCGGCATATAGGCCTGCTACTGAGGTCTGAAGATGTTGACTCTCTTGAAAAATTATCAACGGAGGGGAGTCAGACCTCACTGAGTGAATTACTATAATATATATATACATACACACTAAATGACAATGCATACAATCAATAGTATATATCTAATATGTATATATATAGGCAAATACACACAGATGCAATAAAATCATTTTATATATATATTTCATTGAAAATCATCTTTTATGAAGGATCAAATAGAACCCTATGATATCGCAACCTCAAAAATAGTGTTAGACAACACTCTAGCCATACATGCTCACTTAATCCAAATATATCCACTTAATCCATTTAGACAGTAGACTGGCCCCGAGACACTAAGTCAACCGAGCTCCAGCAGTCTGACTGCCAGTGTGATTGGCCCCAAGACACTTGGTCAACCGAGCTCCAGCAATCACACTCCCAAATCATATCTCACACATATCAATAATCACATTCAATCAATATCCACAAATAAGTTAGTAATATAGCCTAAATACTATAGGCGTACCGGTACGTACTCGGTCCTAGTGCTACCCACTAGGTAGCATGTTCTATCGATATCCTTCATCATTAATAATATAAAACATTCATTCACAATAAATGATGCATGAATTTAAATAAAATAACAACATAGACCATATATATACTAGAAATATACCAAAAATAAACCAGGTATATTTCGAGTATATATACGTCAAATAAATCCAATCAACTTATAAATTAAGCTAGAAATATATTTAAAAACATTTTAAATATAATTTATTTACAAAACATGCATATAATTTAATATATACCAAAAATAAACTAAAAATAAAACAAAAATATACTTAAATACAAATCACATTAGTTACGCATTTTTAATTAAGATAAAACGTATATTTCTAAATTATGCATCCTAAGCATATATATATATATAATAGTAACTCACCCTAGTGTGCTCCACGAGATGGATCCGACGGGCCTGGTCCACTAGCCCTCGGTCTCGGCGCAACTAAACAAATAATAAATAACCGACATTAGAATAAACCTAACAGAAATCCTAGAATTCGATCTAGAATATTAAACACAGAATTGATATCAGGGTTTGACCGGATATCACGTTTTACGAGAATTCTACCAAAAATTCGACAGAACCTCCCTTGTAAAATGGAAATCTCTCTACTCAAAGAGTAGAGCCGACCCTGCAAAGAAACACACTTCGAAAATAAACATCACATCTCATTCACAACCCCTCGGTCAGACTCCAGACTACAATCTACCGACCGGGGTCCACAAACACAGAATAATTTCAGAAATACCAATAATACCCTTATAACATAGAAATTCATTTTATAAGTAAAAATTACATAATTAACCTTTAAACACAGTAAAAACCAATAAAAACTCATTTTATTTATAAAATCGTATATTATATATATAATTGAAAATAATTCACGAAAAATAGTTTTAATTAGTTAAAAATACTAAATAATTTGTAGAAATCATTTTTATACCTTAAATAATTATTAAAACCAATTAAATTACATTTTTAGCCAATTTAGGATAAAATTACCAAAAATGCCCTTATATATATAAATATACTATAATTACTTCAAAAATTCACCAAAAATTATACAATTATCCAAAATTATTTTTCTCAACATATTTATCAATAATATTAATAATTAAACTCAATTTACCAATTAATTTCAAATAAAAACATAATTAACCCAATTTCCCAAAATTACATAAACTGCAATAATTCAAAATAAATACATAGAAATTCATAAAAATTCCAAATAAATTCCTATAATTCATTTCAACACCTAATTTAACCATAAAACACAATTTCATAATTTAAATAATTAATTTCCGAAAATTAGAAAATAATATTAAAATATTCAAAAATACCCAAAAATCCAAAAAATCTCCAAAAATTCCAAAAAAATTCATACATGTAGATTAAGCTACTAGGATCAACATTTGTGAAGGGAGTTTCCATGAATCAATCAATTTGAAGCTCAAAAAAAATCAAAAACCCTAATATGGCCGAATTGGAAAAATTCAAAACTAAGCAAATCTAGACCATTTAAGCTCAAACCAAAGCTAGAATCACACTCACCGAAGCTCAAGGAGAAGAAAGAGACTGGCGGTATCGAAAATAGTGGCCAGAATCGTGGTCGACGGTGTGGAGAAGAAATTTCGGCCAAATGAAGAAAAACAGCTTGCCGGCGTCGGGGAAGGAGGCTGCTGGCGGCGGGGAACGGCTGGGGACGACGGTGGCAAGCCGAGAGGCACACCGACGGTAGGGGAACAACGTGACAGACGGTGGTTGGTGGTGAGGGGGTGGTCGGGCGCGGGGAAGGAAGAAGAAGAAGAAGAAAAAAAAAAAAGAAAAAAAAAAGAAAAAGAAAAAGAAAAATAATAAAAATTTTAATAAAATATTTGAAAAAAATCACATCCACACACTTAATATTTAATATTTTAAAATTTAATATTAATTAAAAATAATTAAATAACAATAAAATAATTAATTAATTAATAAAATATTAGGGTAAAATACTAAACCCTAATTAAATCAATATTTACACACACAGACTTTATTTAGTAATTTAAAAATACGTATGAGTTCATGCAAGTCCGAAAATATATTTAAAATAATTAATAATAAATTATTTACGTGAAAATTTCCCCGAAATGAAAGTTCCGGGAAAATTTTACGTAAAACACTATAAATAATACACAATAATTAAAATAGGTTTTAAATACATACCAACTCTTAAAAATATCGTAATGTATATACAAAAATTATTAACACTGTATATCCCGGTACAGTGTAAAAATATTTAAAAACACGGGATATTACAACTTTCTAAATGAATATTTATTTTAAACGAAGGATATCAATAGAACATGCTTCCTAGTGGGCAGCACTAGGACCGTGTACGTACCAGTGCGATAGATAAGGGTTGAGTGGGAGTTAATTTTGGGTGATTACAATTGATTAGATTGATTTGACTGATATTAATGGTATGATAGGTAGTGTGATTGCGGGGCCAATCACACTGATAGTCAGATTGTTGGAGCTTGGTTGACTTAGTGTGTCGGGGCCAGTCTATTGTCCATAGTGGAATGAATGATCTATTGGGTTGATTAAGGTGTGAGGAGATAAATAGTGTGATTACTGGAGCTCGATTGACTAAGTGTCTCGGGGCCAATCACACTGATAGCCTAACTGCTAGAGCTCGATCAACGTAGTGTCTCGGGGCCAGTTTACTGTCCAGATTAGAATAAGTGTTCTATTTGGAATCAAGTGAGCCTGTATGGCTAAAGTGATGTTGGGATTGATTGAGGTTGCTATTATTAGGGTTCTATGAATTCTTCATGAATTAAATTAAACGTTTTCTGCATTTAGTATATTTATACAAACATAATCGGCATATGTGTGGAATGCGTGAATACATATACATATATGTGAATGCATAAGTAGATATGTTTTAGATTGCATGTATATATAGTATAATAATTCACTCTGTGAGGTTTGACCACCCTCAATTATTTTTTTTCAGGAGATCCCATATCGTCAGACCTTAGTTGTAGAGTTCCTCGCCGATGTTCTTCAGTCCCGGCTATTTTATGCAAATGTATATTTTGAACTCTGATTTGTATTCTAGAAACTGCAGTAGTAGTGTTATTGTATCGGAAGAGTATTATTTTGTTTTGATATTAAATACTCTGAGAAATTGTATTTGAAACTATACGAATATGTATTCATTTATGAAAGGATTTGGAGTATTTATTTTATATATTGATTTGAAATTTTTTAATTCTATCGTACTTTTTAATCATTTATTGCATGATTTCATTTTCTAAGGCTTGCTACGGGTTTCGGATTCGAAAGAATTCTTATTCCCTAGTGCTGGTCATGACTCCTAGTTTGGGTCGTGACAAAAATATACTAAAAATATACTTAAAATATACTAAACACTCTAATAACACAATTTATGAATATTTACAAATCAAATTATGTATTTTCTAAAACATGCAACCTAAGTGCGATGTATATATAAAATAATAACTCACAGGTTTGCACTCCTCAAGACTGGTCTGACGGGTCCAGTCCATTAAGCCTCGGTCTTGGTGCAATTAAAAAAATAAAATAATTACAGAAATCAGAATAAATTTAACTTAAGCTCTATAGAGACTTGATTTAAGATTTTAGAACACAGAATGACACAGAATTGACCCGATGTCACGTTTTACGAAAATTCTATTAAAAATTTGGCAGAACCTCCTCTGTAAAACAAACATATTTCTACTAAAAATTATAGCCGGTCCTGCAAGAAAAACACATTTCAAATACTAGAATTCACACAACCCTCGGTTGGGATCCCAAACTACATAATTTCCCCAACCGAGGTCCACAATTTACCAAAAATACAATTAATATAAAAAATATATATATATATATATAAATCAATAAATACCATAAATATCCTCAAAATATCAAAATATAGCATATTTAACATTAAAACACCAAAAATAATTATTTTCTCAATTACGTAAAAATTCCGAAATAATAATATAATATTATTAAAAATCCAATTTCTCGATAATTTAATATAAATTAATAAATATTCACTTTATATATTCAAATAACTAAAATAGCCTAAATACATATTAAAACTTACTAAAAACCCATTTAATTACCAAAATAATATATAATATATTATTTGAAAACAATTTTCAAAAATTAATATTAATTAGTTAAAAATAGTAAATAATTTCTAAAAATCATTTTAATACCTTAAATAATTATAAAATCAACTAAAACATAATATTTAACGATAATCTTTACAAAATTACATATTTAACCCTATAATACAAAAATACACATAATATACTAATATTACTCAAAAATTCTATATAAATTCTATAAATGCATAAAAATTATTTTCTCAACATATATATTACTAATATCAACTAAAAAAAATTATTAATCAATAATTTCAACAAAAACTCAAATATAACCTAATTTTCTAATATTGACATAAACTAAAAATATTTATAAAAATTATATAAAAATAAAAAAAATTATAATCTCAACACTAAAATTAATAATAACCCATAAAAATACTAAATCAACAAATTTTATAATTAAATAAATTAATTTACAAAAATTAATTAAATAATAATAAAATATTCAAAAATTCGCAAAAATCAAAATAAATTCCAAAAATTCCAAAAAAAAAATCATGTAAATTAAGCTACTATGAACAACTTTTGTGAAGGAAGATTGCAAGATTCATCAAGATCAAACTTAAAAAAAATTCAAAAACCCTAAAGCTCCATAAACTAAAAATCATCAAAACTCAAGAAAATGAAGATTAAAGCTTAAACTAAGCTTAGATTCATGCTCACCGGAGCTAAGGGAGTTGATATACACTGGAATCGCAAAGAATGGTGGCCAAAAAATGGAGGTTGGCTGAAAATAAAAGATTTCGATCACTTTTAGTTTTAGAGAGCTACCGGCGCCAGAAAAGAGGGAGAGGGGCGGTGGTGCAGCTGGATGCTGGAGAGGCATAGTGCCGGTGAAGAATCGGGACTTGTGGGGAGGAGATGTAATATCCCGTGTTTTTAAATATTTTAATATTGCATCGGGATAGCAGTGTTAATAATTTTTGTATATATTATGATATTTTTACGAGTTGATGTGTATTTAAAACCTATTTTTAATTATTGTGTATTATTTAAAGTGCTTTACGTAAAATTTTCTCGGGACTTACATTTTCGGGGAAATTTTCATGTAAATAATTTACTATTAATTATTTTAAATAGATTTATGGACTTGCATGAACTCATACATATTTTTAAAATACTAAACACCGTATATATGTGTACGTATTTATCTAATTAGGGTTTAATTAATATTACCCTAATATTTTATTATTTTTTTATTAATTTTATTGTTATTTAATTATTTTATTTATTATTAAATTTTAAATTATTATAATAATGTGTGGTGTGTGATTTTCCCAAGTATTTTATTAATATACTATATTAAAATATATATTTTATTATTATTATTTTTCTTTTTTTCTTTTTTTCTTTTTCTTTTTCTTTTTCTTTTTCTTTTCTTTTCTTTTCTTTTTCTTTTCTTCTTCTTCCTCCTTTTCTTCCCGAAACCGTCCTCCATCAACCCTCACCGTTGCAAATCCCGACCACCTACCGTCGGTGTGCCACCAGCAGCTCCACCCTTCCCAGCCAGCTGCTCCGCCGCCCCTAGTCTCCTTCCTCGGCGCCGGCCAACTCCCTTCTTCCATTTTTGGCCGAAAATCCCATTTTCTTCACAACTTACTATTCCGGCCACCAAACTTCATGTTTCCGGTGTCTTTAGACTCCTCTAGCAATGGTAATCATGATTCTAGCTTTGGTTTGAGCTTAAATGGCCTTGGATTTCTTTTTTTTTTCAATTTTTCTCAATTTGGACGAATTAGGTTTTTTATTTTTTTTGAATTTTTATTGTTGATTCATGAAAATTCCCTTAACAAATGTTGATCCTAGTAGCTTAATATACATGTATGAATTTTTTTAGAATTTTTGGGAATTATTTTGATTTTTGGGTATTTTTGAATATTTTAATATTATTTTCTAATTTTCGGAAATTAATTAAATAAATTATGAAATTGTGTTTTATGATAATTATGGGTGTTAAAATTAATTATAGGAAATTATTTGGAATTTTTATGAATTTCTAAATATTTATTTTGAATTATTTAAGTTTATGTAATTTTTGGAAAATAGGGTTAATTGTGTTTTTAATTGAAATTAATTAGTGAATTGAGTTTAATTATTGATATTATTGATAAATATGTTGAGAAAATTAATTTTTGATAATTATACTATTTTTGGTGAATTTTTGAATGAATTTTAGTATATTTATATATATAGGGGTATTTTGGTAATTTTACACAAAATTGGCTAAAAATGCAATTTAATTGGTTTTAATAGTTATTTAAGATATAAAAATGATTTCTACAAATTATTTAGTTTTTTTAACTAATTAAAACTATTTTTCGTGAATTATTTTCAAGTATATATATAATATACGATTTTACTAATAAAATGAGTTTTTGTCGGTTTTTACTGTGTTTTAAGGTTAATTATGTAATTTCTATGTATAAAATGTATTTCTATGATATAAGGGTATTTTTGGTATTTCTGTAATTATTCTGTGTTTATGGACCTTGGTCGGTAGACTGTAGTTTGGAGTCTGACCGAGGGGTTGTGGATGGATTGTTGTACCTATTTTTCGAAGTGTGTTTCTTTGCAGGGCTGGCTCTACTCTTTGAGTAGAGAAATGTCCGTTTTACAGGGGAGGTTCTACCGAATTTTTGATAGAATTCTCGTAAAACGTGATATCCGGTTGAACTCTAATTTTGATTTAGTGTTTAATATTCTAGATCGAGTTCTAGGATTTTCTGTTAGGTTTATTCTGATTTCTGTCGTTATTATTTGTTTAGTTGCGCCGAGACCGAGGCCTAGTGGACCAAGCCCGTCGGACCCATCTCGAGGAGTGCACTAAGTGTGAGTTACTATATTATATATATATGTTTAGGGTGCATGATTTAGAAAAATATGTTTTATTTCGATTGTTTATGCATGAATAATTCAATTATTACCTAAGTTTATTTCTAGTTTATTTTGGTTTATTTTCTGTATATTTTGAATTATATGCATGTTTTATTAATAAATTATATTTAAAATGTTTTTAAATATATTTCTAGCTTAATTTGTAATTTGATTGGATTTATTTGACGTATATATACTTGAAATATACCTGGTTTACTTTTGGTATATTTCCAGTATATATATGGTTTATATTGTTATGTTATTTAAATTCATGCATCATTTATTTGTGAATGAATATTTTATATTTATTAATGAAGGATATCAATAGAACGTGCTACCTAGTGGGCAGCACTAGGACCGAGTACGTACCGGTGCGGTTATAGCATTTAGGCTATGTTACTAACCAGTTTGATGATTTTGATTGGAATTGATTTATCTGATGTGTGAGATGTGATTTGGGTGTGATTGCTGGAGCTCGGTTGACCAAGTGTCTCGGAGCCAATCACACTGACAGTCAGACTGCTGGAGCTCGGTTGACTTAGTGTCTCGGGGCCAGTCTACTGTCCAAATGGAATAAGTGAATATATTTGGAATAAGTGAGCCTGTATGGCTAGAGTGTTGTCTAACACTGTTTGAGGTTGCGATATTCTAGGGTTCTATGTGATCCTTCATAAACGATGATTTTCAGTAAAATATATATAAAATGATTTTACAGCATCTGTGTGTATTTGTCTATATATATACATATTAGATATATACTGTTGAGTGTATGCATTATCATTTAGTGTGCATGTATATATATTATAGTAATTCACTCAGTGAGGTCTAACTTCCCTCTGTTGATCATTTTTCAGGAGAGTCTTCTTCTTCAGACCTCAGTAGCAAGCCTGTACGCCGGATTTCTTCTGCCCCGGCCTCTTTATGTAAACTGCTTATCTAAGTCTTGAGTTTTATTTTATAATCTAGACACTGCAGTAGTTGTAAATAAATTGTTTGTGTATTATATTTGTATGAATTATGTATTTTAAGAATTTGAACTGGATTTGTATTGAAAGAGTTATATATTTATGAGATGAGTATTTAATTTAAATCCAGTTGGTGCATATGTTATTATATTTATGATTTTATTTCCGCTGCATTATATATTGTTATTATTATTGCATGTTTTATTTTATTTTTAGGCTTGCTACGGATTCTGGATTTGAAAGAATTCCCGTTCTCTAGCGCCGGTCATGACTCCTGTTTTGGGTCGTGACAGGAGATGAGGATGACAGTGTTCTTGCACGAATGATGAATGTTTTCTATGTTTGGTTCACATTTTATTTTTTTGCTGAGTTTGTTTAGTGGGTTTTTAATATATGGTATGTATATATGTGTTCATTTATTGCATGCATGTATATATATATATATATATATATTAATAAAAATTTATATTATGACTTTATGGTAAACAAATCTCCACCACACAAAAAGATAAAAATATCTAATATTTATACACATATATATATATATATATATATATATATATATATATAACACAAATAATAATAAACACACACACATTATAATAAACCCTAATTATAATATGTAAATATAATACATAAAATAAAAATACAATTAATAAAATAATTTAATAACAAATAAATAGTGAAATTTGATAAAACATTAATAAAATAATCATGTTAAAATAATCATGCAAATTAAACGACCAAAAATAATATATTTACATAGAAAATTTTATTTAAATATAAAATAATAATAATTAATCACAATTAACAAAAATAAATTAATAAAATCTTATTAACACTGCATATCTCATTTTAAAATAAAATAATTTAAAAACTATGATCACTACAATAGGCACCTGTGGACAAAAAGATATAGGATTTTTCAGCAACCTCCACCCTTGTTTGGCAAGCAAAGTCATATTAATATAAAAGAAATGTCGAAACCCCATTCCACCCTCCATCTTTGGCTTAATCAATTGATCCCTTGGAACCCAATGCATTTTATGATTATCAGACATATCTCCCCACCAAAACATATTAATCATCCTTTGTAAATCATCACTAAAAGTTTTAAGAAATTTAAAGCAACTCATAATATACTGTGGAATGGCTTGGGCAACAGCTTTTATTAGGACTTCCTTTCCCACAGGACTGAGCAGCTTCTCTTTCCAACCTTCTAATCTCTTCCATAAACGTTCTTTAAGAAAATTGAAGATCAATTTTCTTGACCTCCCAATCAAAGCAGGCAGCCCTAAATATTTAAAATGGTGATCAACAATACATATATTAAGCATTCCCCTGAATCATGAACCTTACTGCTAAAAGAGATATCAAATTAATGTAAATTGACCACTTAACCGGATTCATCTTCATACGGTTGCTATAGCTATTTTAAGAGCCTGACATTCTGCCAAAGTAGCTCGGACAAATAAAACACAGTCATCCGTAAAAAATAGATGTGAGATGGGCGAGCTGTTTCTACTAATCTTAACCGGATGAATTACACCTTGAGATACTGCTTGCCTAATCATTGCTGAAAACCCTTTTGCACATAGCATAAATAAATAGGGCGATATTGGATCCCCATGACGAAGACCTCTACTAGGTTTTAGGAAACCTTCTCTTTCTCATGTCTAATTTCAAGGCCATAACACCTTTTTTGCTCTTAATACTATGCTTCATAGAATGAAAAATTTCAAAAGCAATAAGAGCATTATCCATTATTAATCTACCTGGAACAAATGCACTCTAAGTTTTATGAATTAAAATCAGCAACACCATTTTAAGTCTATTAGCAAGCACCGTAGAGATGATCTTGTACACAATATTACACAGACTATTTGGTCTCAAATCAGTAACTCTCAGAGGCGATTTCATTTTGGGAATGAGGGTCACAAAGGTATAATTTAATTTCTCATGCATTATACCAGAATTAAGAAATTGAAGCACCACAGAAGTCACATCATCGCCCATAATATCCCAATATTTCTGATAAAATAAAGCATTTAAACCGTCAGGTTCTGGCACTTTTCTAGGATGAATTTGCTTCAAAGCCGTGTACACCTCATCCAGAGTGAAAGGTGAAGAGATAAATTCCTTATCTTCATTGGACAACATCGAATCAATGGCAAAGGTGGAATGAGTGAAAGTATCAACCCTAGAACTTGCGAACAACTCAGAATAATACTAGACTACCAATTCCGAAATCCCAATCTGTCCCTCCTTCCATTTACCAGTGTCATCCTGCAGCCTTGTTAAATGATTATACCTCCGATGTTCACTAGCTTTATGGTGGTGTTCCAATCACCCGATTCTAACCAAAAAGCATGGGATCTCTGACGCCAATACTCTTCTTGTTGTGATAAAAGACATTAACTTTAGCTTGGAGTGTTTGGATTGCACCTATATTATCTGAGTAGTCATTCCATTGTTGAAGAGTTTGAAATTAAGTTGAGATAGAATTAATACGGTGTAGTATGCTCCGAAAAAAATGGGAAAACAATCTCATTTATCCTCAATTATATCCTCAATTATAGTTGAATTTACTAAATTATTTTATCCTTTAAATTATATCAATTTATATAGTCAATTTTTTTATTTTTTTCTATTTTATCTAACTTGCATTTCTCATCTAGAGTTGCTTATGTGGAAGCTAACGTGTCTACTAAATTAGCTGGCTGGGATAGACTCTAATACGACATCATTTTGGAAGTGGAGAAAAAAAGTTCAAAACATCCCCGTTTTATCAGCATTACCAGCACCACCACTGTTGTAAGAGTCATGTCCATACCCATGCCCACAACCCCTTCCACGGTCACGACCACGACCACGTCCACAGCCACCTTCCCTTTTATGATCCCAACTGCCACTCTTGCCTCCCCCTTTTCCCTCCCTCCTACACCAAGTCCCACCATTAAAGGCTCGAGTCTTATTGTTGTTGTTCCAATCACTGATAGCCCCATCAGAAGAATTGCCCCAAGTTACATTGCCACCCCATCCAATATTAGAATTTTTCTTGCTGGCATCATCACTCCCACCATCATAGAACTTGCCTCCACCACTACTGCTTATACCCCAATTTATTAGTTTCAGTCTTTAGGCACTCATTCAATATTCTTCCCCGAATCTCCATCTACAAGTTCTGATATAGCATGTTTGATGATTTGATATTGCTTAAGAAGCTGAGGTTTTTGAAAGATTTCACCACAAACTGTGTAAGGAAAGATATCATTTCGCAGAGGAAAGAATTGATCGTTGCCAGTTGAGATATTAGATTCTTGGCACGACTCGGATGGCTTTTTATTACGCGGAGCAATGGTATCCAACAACTGATCTTCTTGAAGGACTGTCATGGTGACTATGGAATGTTGGACGATCTGGTCGATGCGAGAGTTGGCATGGGAGATTCTACCCGTGAGCTAGTTTTATGGGTTCCTGAAGAGAAGATACGTTTGAGATATGACTAAGAAGAAGATAGAGCTTTATGGGTTACTTTCAGACGAGATGGAGAATTAGAAGTAAGAAAAGATAAAAGGGAGACCCTGCGTTTCTGGGTTGCTGGCTGATGATGGTAATCTTTGACTACAAAAGTGAAGTAGCCAAGATGGATAAGGAGGGCAAAGATTGAAAAGAACTTGCAACAGTGGATTTCATAAAAGGGGGAAGTTTTGAACTTTTTTTTCTTTTCTCCACTTCCAAAATGGCTTCATTTTTTGAGTTTGCTCCAGTCAACTAATTTATTAGACACGTCAGCTTCCATATAAGCAACTCAAGATGAGGAATGCAAGTTGATAAAATAGAAACAAGTGTAAAAATTAATTATATAAATTGATACAATTTAAAGATAGAATAATTTAGCAAATTGAGCTATAGTTAAAGATAAATACAAACATTTTCCCTAAAAAAAAAAAAATTGGTACTCCATTGACGGAAAGCATTGGCACAGTCTAACAACTTCAAATGCAAATATCCTGTGACATAGTGCGGGCCAGCATTATTCCACACCAAAGAGATCACATCACGACATGCAGGTTCACTTGTCCGCATGGATTCAAAGCAAAAGACTCTAGACTTTGAACAAGACACATGCGACGTGAATGCAGTGTGAAGCAGAATCGGGCGGTGATCAGATGCAAGTTTCGGTAGATGTTGCACTTTGTGATTAGGGAAAAGAGATAGTAGCAATTGATTTCCAAAGAACCTGTCAAGTTATTCCCTGACATTAACAGAGAGAGCCCCGTCTACCATTATCCCATATGTGCATACTGCCAGAATAACCCATATCAGAATGACCATACCAATCCACCACCTTTTGGAACAACTCACTATTACAGAAACCGGCCCTTCCACCCTTTTTTCATAACTAAATAAAATCTCATTAAAATCACTGAAACAAATCCAAGGAGTATGAATGGTTTTGCATATCTTGTCCAGTAAGTGCCACGTTTTATGTTTATGTTGGTGTTTAGGATAACCATATAACCCACCACCTGTCCAAACCTGATTGCATTCCACATCATGAACATAAAATATATATATATATATATATATATATATATATATATATATATATATATATATATTTTTTTTTTTTTTTTTTTTTTTTTTTTTTTTTTTTTTTGCAGCAAATAAGATAATGGAGACATTAACTGCCTTTTCAACATCAACAAAAGACCACCCGATCTACCACAACTAGGAACTGAAAATAAACAATAATAAAAAACAAAGGTTTAATACAATGAACACTAGAACTTGATAACTTAGACTCCATAACAAACATAACATCCGGGGAATGTTTCTGAATAAAGAAATGAAAGACATATAATGTCTAACGATTCCCCAATCCCCGGACATTCCAACTGAGTAGCTTAATTTGGCCCAGCGGGACTGCGTCGCAGGCTCTGCCTCGCAAACTGTATCAACAGCAGGATTGGAGATGTTAATGATCCGAGAGGTACCCAGTCCATCACCGGTAGAAACAAGTTCTGTGGAAATCTGAAGGTCAGAAACACATGTAGCCTTTTTCAGAGGGACATCAATAATCATTGCAGTTATTTCAGGCCGATCACCCTTCCGCTTGTCATCCACAGACCCTGACAAACTGACACTCGTGTGGAGTTGGTCTTTAACAGCAGAACTTGGCTTCCGTCCATGACCTAGTTTCTTGAATTTCCTTAAAGAGGACTTTTGTTTTAGAATAGCTGTCTGCACAGATGAAATCAGAGGGGAACCACCAGCTGGACTAGGACAAATAGGCGATGAAGGCTCTGACATATCGCTAGAAGAGGGATTAGGTACTAAGGGAGAATCCGATTCAGTACCATTATGAATTACAGCAGTTGCAGGCAAAACCAATGCAGAACTTGGCACCACATCCACATTTTCAGTAGGCAAATGTAATTGGTGGCATACCGGTGACTTGTCTAGACCAGAAACGGCACCATCCCGTGAACCAGTAGAGATGGGAAATACATCAGCCCTTGATACAACAGTTTTAGCATTGGATCAGTTTCTAATGGGGGATGCACGTAATTGAGGACCATAAGGCCAATCTGTGACAACAACATTTTCTAGCTTAAGTTCACACTCATCCTCCACATGCCCCAAGTGGCCACACTAATAACAAAAATTGGGTAATTTTTCATAATGAAAATAGACCCAAATGTTGTCCCCTTTTGTATTCAGGATGACCGTGTTAGAAATAATACAGAAAATAAGAATGCTTTGACTGTATAATCACTATCCTTCAAGAATATTTGCTACCACTATGTTTACTTCAGGATTAATTAATGGCAAAATCCCTCTAGGATTATCAAAGCAAAATAAGTATTTAGACAATAAATATCCAAATACTCTACAAGAACAATGAAAGAAAATACATTTTGTTTTTTTATATACTAAGAAAAAGAAAAGTACGCTATTTTGTATAAAAACCAATATTTAATATACTAAAGAGTTCCATTTAAAGAAATACAGCTATTGGTTAAAAAAAACCATTAATAACTGTTAATTATTAACAAATAATAATAATAATAATAATTGAATATATATATATATATATATATATATATATATATATATATATATATATATATATATATATATATATATATATATATATATATATATATATATATATATATAAGTTCAAGTCCAAATTTTGACATTTAAATATTAGCACAAAATTTCTCTTCAAATTTCCCTCCAACCAAATTTAAATTGTTGAGTGAAACACTATTTATAAACTCTTTTACTTTTATTCTTTTTCTCAATGTGAGATTAATAAATCACATAATATATCACTAACTAACTATTCTAGCAATCCCTCACTTAGTTAGTGATATACAAACAAAACTCATTTAAGATTTATGCATAAAACAAGTGTCTTTCAACTTAAACCTATAATTAGTATAAATATCTCAAAATCTCATCAAAATTGATGTTTAATTATTTGTTAAAGCATAATTTCTAAGCGATAAGATCGGAATGGTCACCATATAATTTCTTTAATTATACACATCAACCTTAATAATTTCTTTCATATGGTCACCATGATCTTTAGCATCATATTATGGCCTTGTACTACCTTCTAAATTAGTGAACACTTACGAAAGATTTAAATTTCAAACTTTTGACTGAAGCGGCACCACTTTTTGTATTCACATAGGTGAAGTGTCTTTGAAATCTTAATTTAGATTTCCTAGTTCTTTACTTGAACTAAAACTTCATTAAGAATAAATAATATTCAACCTCTTTTACTTAAGTACTTAAAACATAGTACTTGATTTCAATTATAAACAATAATTTGTTGTTACGTTTGAAACTATTAATGTTTTACAACAATAATAAAAGTAAAGTTCCTATTATTGATGATTAAAATTAAAAAAATCTAAGACTCATAGCACTCGAAGTGCATTTAACCATATCTCTTGAGAGTCCTTTAGTCAATGGGTCAGCAAGATTATGATCGTACATAGACAATTGTTATAATGCCATCAGAAATAAGTTTGTCTTACATACTCATGTCATAAAGCAATATGTCTAGATTTTCTATTATAAATCTTCCTAAAAGCCCTAAACATAGTTGCCTCACTATCATAATGCAAAAGATTATTAGCATTGGTTGTGGCCACAACTCTATATCTAGTAACAAATTTCTCAGCCATTCTGCCTTTTTGCCCACTGCTGCTAAAGCTACAAATTCTAATTTTATAGTAGAATGAGTGATGCATGTTTGTTTCTTTGAAGCCTATGAAATAGCTCCTCCTCTAAGCTTAAAAATCTAGCTAGATGTTGACTTATTATCATTAATACTAATGATCCAACTAGCATCACAAAAACCTTCTAACACTGATGGAAACTTATTATAACATAAGCCATAAGACATAGTTCTCTTAAGATAACCAATAACTCTTCCAATAGCTTTCTAATGATTAATACTAGGATTATGTGTATATCTAGAAAGTTTACAAATTGCATATATAATATCAAGCCTAGTGTAATGCATAGCATACATTAAGCTGTCAATAGCACTAGCATAATTTAACTAACTAACAAACCTTCCTGAATTTTCTATTAGCTTATTAGACACATCAAATGGAGTATTTGCTTCTTTAATGCATAAGTGATTAAATTTTGAAATAACTTTATCAATATAGTGAGTTTAGCATAAAGTATAACCTCCATTATGTTTTCTAACTTGTATTCCTAAGATAGTATCAACTTCTCCTAAATCTTTCTTTATAAATTGAGAAGTTAAATACTTCTTAATGTCATTAACTCCTTGTATATTAGTTCCTATGATTTAGACAAACAATGACACTATAATCTTTAATGAACTTCGAATATATACATCTAGCTGCTCTATTATATTTAAAACCATTTGATAATATTACATTATAAAATTTTTCATGCCATTATTTTAAAGCTTTTTTTAGTCCATACAAGGATTTAATTAATTTACAAACTTTCCTTTTATTAACAAGTAACATAAACTTTCCGATTGCTCCATATATACTTCTTCATCAAGATCACCATTCAATAAGACTGTTTTAACATCCATTTGATGAACATATAAATTATATATGGATGCTAAAGCAAACATCGCTCTTAAAGAAGTAATTCTTGCAACAGGTGCATAAGTATCAAAATAATCAATTCCTTCCTTTTGTTTAAAACCTTTTGCCATTAGTCTTGCTTTAAAGGTTTGTAGAGAACCATCAGTGTCATATTTTTGTTAAAATACTCATTTACATCCAATGGGTTTAGTACCTTCTAGTAAATTTACTAATAGTCATGTACCATTAGATATTATAGCTTCTTCCCAGAAAGCATAATCTTTTAAAGCTAAAGCTTCATAATATGTTTTAGGATCCTCTTCAAAATGAAAGACAATAGGTATCTTATTTAACACTTCATCTCTACTTCCTTCAACTAAAAAGACCAATGCTTATGAAGAAATAAAATCATATCCAAAATTCTTCTATTTTCTTATTCTTTGACTTCTCCTAAGTTCACTAGGAGAATCATCTATTTTTTGTTCATTATTATTTGAAGAAGAACTAGGAATTAATAAAGTAACTTGTGTAGTTATAGAGTCTATATATGTATTTAAATGTGGGGTATGATAGGAATTACCAAGAAAAATTATTTTTAAAAATTCAACATCTCTAGACTCTATAATAACATTTGAGTTTAAATCCAACAAATGATATGCTTTAGAATTTTCAGCATATCCAACAAAAATGCTTTTGAGAGCTCTAAGTCTTAATTTTGTTCTTTTAGGATTAGGATCTATAATATGCTAAACAGTCTCATACCCTCAAACAACTTAAGTAGGTTTCCT
The DNA here is from genome assembly GCA_947683625.1 of Mallotus nudiflorus. Lineage (NCBI taxonomy): Eukaryota > Viridiplantae > Streptophyta > Magnoliopsida > Malpighiales > Euphorbiaceae > Mallotus > Mallotus nudiflorus. The sequence continues at coordinate 874,538 of CANTUR010000187.1, read as the reverse complement.
TCCTTTCCATAATTCATATGAAGATATTTTTATTTTCTTAGAGGGTATTCTATTATGTACATGACAAACTGTTAACAATGCTTCTCCCCAAAAATTCATTCATAATTTAACATGCATAAGCATTGAATTAATCATTTCCACCAACATTTTATTTTTTTTGTTTTGGCTAAACCATTTTGTTGAGGAGTATAAGGAGCACTTGTTTGATGGATTAAACCATTATCTTTAAAACAATTAGAAAATTCAATTGGAAAATGTTCACCTCCTCTATCACTTCGTAGGGTTTTAATTGTCTTTCCCAATTGATTTACTACTAAGACTTTATAGGATTTAAACATGTTAAATGCTTGATCTTTTATTCTTATTAAACAAACATGTGTATACCTTAAATGATCATCAATAAAAGTACCGAAATATCTATTTCCACCTTTAATTAAATGTCCATTTAACTCACAAATATATGAATGCACTAATTCAAGTAATTTAGTTGTTCTTTCATTCATTAGAAAAGGTTTCTTAGTCATCTTGGCTTGTATGCATATTTCACACCTTCTAAATTTTCCATTGTCATTTATATAGGATATTAATCCATGTGTGTCATACCTCAAATTTGACTGTCCCCAAAAAGGTCCAATGATGAAACAAACCTCCGAGTTGACTAGAGTCTGCTCGTTCATAACACCTCTAAAGTGTGTAACCTTAAAGAACCTAACTAACCACACCAGTGTGCAAAATCGATCACCGAGCCATTAATTTATGCTCTGACCTTACGAAATATGAACTATCATAATAATGAGAATCTTATTCAAAGAATTCCTTTCTTGAAACACTCAGTTTATTAAACCATTGTTCATTTCGTTAAATTAAGACCCAACTTAGTGAAAAAAGAGAAATCGATTTTGATAAAATGAACTTTAAAAACACATCCAAAGGGCTTTAAAAACTTTAAAAGTGGTCCTAAAATGGTCCAACATAACCTAAGAATCAGCACATGTTGCTTAGAAGTGCTAAAAAAGCCATAAACACCCCTAGGTGTCACGCACTAAAACCGAAGTCAAACCAGACAATATGGACTTTGAAAACACATTTGAAAGGCTCCAAAACCTTTAAAAGTGGTCCCAAAACAACTTGAGGATTAGTGCATATCGCTCAAAATTGCACGTAAACAACCCTGGGTGTCACGTGTTAAAATTGAAGCCAAATTTGGCAAAATAGACTTTGGAAACGCATTCGAAAGTCCTAAAAACCCTAGGAATCAATATCAAAAAAGCTCGCATAAACCCTAAATGGAGTGCATTGTCACGACCCAAAACAGGGGCCATGACCGGCGCTAGGGAACGGGAATTCTTTCGAATCCGGAACCCGTAGCAAGCCTAAAAATAAAATAAATCATGCTATAACAATAACCATATAATATGCAGCGGAAAATAAAAATCATAATATCATAATATCATTTTCATATCAACTGGATTTAATTCAAAACTCATCTCATCACATATATATAATCTTTAATACAAATCCAGTTTCAATATAATACATCTCTTTAAAATAAAATACATGAAATCCAATACTTTAATTCACAACTACTGCAGTGTCTAGATAAAATAAATAAAACTCAAGTAGACAATTTACATAAAGAAGCCGGGGCGGAAGAAATCCGGCGTATCGACCTGCTACTGAGGTCTGAGGAAGTTGACTCTCCTGAAAAATAGTCAACGGAGGGGAGTCAGACCTCACTGAGTGAATTACTATAATATATATACATACACACTAAGTGATAATGCATACAGTCAACAGTATATATAATATATATATATATATACAGGCAATTACACACAGATGCAATAAAATCATTTTTATATATTTTACTGAAAAATCCCAGTTTATGAAGGATCACATAGAACCCTAGAATATCGCAACCTCAGAAAATAGTGTTAAACAACACTCAAGCCATACAGGCTCACTTATTCCAAATATATCCACTTAATCCATTTGGACAGTAGACTGGCCCCGAGACACTAAGTCAACCGAGCTCCAGCAGTCTAACTGCCAGTGTGATTCGTCCCGAGACACTTAGTCAACCGAGCTCCAGCAATCACACCCAAATCACATCTCACACATAACAATAATCATAATCAAATCAATATCCACAAATAAGTTAGTAATATAGCCTAAAGCTATAGGCGTACCGGTACGTACTCGGTCCTAGTGCTGCCCACTAGGTAGCACGTTCTATTGATATCCTTCATTATTAAATATAAAACATTCATTCACAATTAATGATCCATGAATTTAAATAAAAAAACAATATAATCCATATATATACCGAAAATATACCAAACATAAACCAGGTATATTTCGAGTATATATATGTCAAATAAATCTAATCAAATCATAAATTAAATTAAAAATATATTTAAAAACATTTTAAATATATTTTATTAATAAAACATGTATATAGTTTATTATATACTAAAAATAAACCAAAAATATACTTAAATACAAATCATATTATTTATGCATTTTAATCAAAGTAAAACATATATTTCTAAATCATGCATCCTAAGCATGTATACATAGTACAGTAACTCACCTAATGCGCTCCACGAGACAAGTCCGACGGGCCTGGTCCACTAGCCCTCGGTCTCGGTGCAACTAAACAAGAAATAAATAACCGATATCAGAGTAACCCTAATAGAAATCCTAGAATTCAATCTAGAGTATTAAACACAGAATCAAAAATTAGGGTTCGACTGGACATCACGTTTTACGAGAATTCTACCGAAAATCCGGCAGAACCTCCCCTGTAAAACGGACATCTCTCTACTCAAAAGAGTAGAGCCGACCCTGCAAAGAAACACACTTCGAAATTCAAGCTCAACACAATCAAAATCCCACGGTCGGACTCCAAACTACAGTCCACCGACCGGGGTCCACAAACACAGAATGATTCCAGATATACCAAAAATATCATTAAATCACAGAAATACATTTTATACGTAAAAATTACATAATTGACCTTGAAACACTATAAAAACCGATTAAAACTCATTTTATTAGAAAAACCGTATATTATATATATAATTGAAAATAATTCACGAAAAATAGTTTTAATTAGTTAAAAATACCAAATATTTTGTAGAAATCATTTTTATACCTTAAATAAATATTAAAACCAATTAAATTACATTTTTAGACAATTTAGGGTAAAATTACCAAAATACCCCTATATATATAAATATACCTAAATTACTTCAAAAATTCACCAAAAATCATACAATTATTAAAAATTAATTTTCTCAACATATTTATCAATAATATCAATATTTAAACTCAATTAACCAATTAAATTCAAATTAAAACACATTTAACCTAATTTTTCCAAAATCACATAAACTTCAATAATTCAAAATAAATACTTAGAAATTCATAAAAATTCCAAATAAATTCCTATAATTCATTTCAACACCTAATTCAACCATAAACTCCAATTTCATAATTTAAATAATTAATTTCCGAAAATTAGAAAATAATATTAAAATATTCAAAAATACCCAAAAATCCAAACAACTTCCAAAAAATTCTAAAAAAATTCATACATGTAGATTAAGCTACTAGGAACAACATTTGTGAAGGAAGTTTCCATGAATCATCCAATTCGAAGCTCAAAAAAATCAAAAACCCTAATAGGCCGAAATTGAAAAATCAAAACCTAAGCAATTCTAGACCATTTTAGCTCAAACCAAAGCTAGAATCACACTCACCGGAGCTCAAGGAGAAGAAAGAGACTAGCGGTGTCGAAAACGGTGGCCGGAATCGGCGTGATCGACGGTGGATCGATTTTCGGCTTCTCCGGCCAAAATCGATCGCCCGACGCCGGAAACGGCCTCCTCAGGCGGCGAAATTGGTCGGGGAAGATGGTGGCACACCGGACGGCACACCCACGGTGAAGGAACGGCACGGCAGCGACCGGAAATGGAGAAGGGAGAATCGGGAGGAAGAAGGAGACTCGGGGGGCAAAATGGTAATTTTCCAAACTTTTTGATTTTTGACAAATATATGTATATATATATACTTTATACTATATATTAAGATAATATTAAATTACACACATCAAATATACACCACACACATAAAAATATTAATATTTTAATAATTTATACTAAATAAAATTAATTAAATAACAATAAAACAATTAAATACTTAATAAAATATTAGGGTAATAATAAACCCTAATTAAATAAATATACACACACCGGCTTTATTTAATAATGTAAAAATATGTATGAGTTCATGCAAGTCCGTAAATACATTTAAAATAATTAATAATACATTGTTTACGTGAAAATTTCCCCGAAAATACAAGTCCCGGGAAAATTTTACGTAAAACACTGAAAATAATACACAATAGTTAAAATAGGTTTAAAATACATATTAACTCGTAAAAATATCATATAAAATACAGAAATCATTGACACTGCATATCCCAATACAGTGTAAAAATATTTTAAAAACACGGGATATTACATGCATAATGCATGAAAGTGCACGTAACCACTCATGTGGCCACGTGCTAAGTGCTTAGTCATACGTACTTCGCATGGTCACGCGCTCCGTCCTAAGGACGCGCATGTGACCACACTTATACCCCCATATTCTATACATTTTTCACTATAAATAGACACCTCCACATACCATTTTAAGGGGGAAGCAAGTGGAAGCACACACACAATTAAAAATCTATCCGATCGAAGGCGCTGAAAACCCTTTTCCATATATTTTTTGCTCTCCCACTGTCTTTTTCTTAGGAGATTAGATCTCTTTTCCATTAAACCAAACCTCATCTTTGTCAAAGCACGCTTCAAAAGTATAGAAACTAGCATCATTCTATTGTCATTTTGAACTTCTCAACAAAAAAAACTTGACAATCCTCGAAGCTAAAGCTTTAAAATCCATATAACCTTAATTGAGTCTAAGGACCACACAATCATTTTCGCACATTTATTTTATCACATTGCATTTTATTTTATTGTCACCAACATTTGAGAATATTATTGTGCTTGTGTGATGAGACTAGCAATTTTGCATGCTACATGAATAATCTATGCTTTATTATCCTCATTTCATATCATCATTCTGCATCCTCTAGTTTTAAAACATGAAACCACATTGTAAATATCAATGATGTTAAAAGTTCATATCCCGAAATAGGGTCATCATATTTTCGGTCCAGTTATGACATCATGCATCCTCTATATTATTATCATATATCATCTCATCATAACATAAATAGTCATTGCGAACATGCATGATCATCTACATTTTGCTTATTCTTTCAAGTGATCGAGCATTCATTGCTTATCCAATTATCCATGTGGTCAAACAACCTATGTGAATGGTCACATTTACTTTGCAGATTCATCATATCTAAATTAGATTTACTTTTTCACAATCTCTTTTTTCTATATTATTTTATTAGGAAAGACATGTAATAATAATATCTCCAGCTTCATTATCTTCCACTATTCGATGAATTGTGTGAATGTTATACAAACCGTCATTACCGAAACTAGGGCATTGCGGTAGCAATACATTGAACATCGTATAATAAGAAATAGTTAAAAAGTATATGCGATCTCCTGAACCCGAAAATCTCTATTGGGGACAATACTCGCTAAGTGACCCGATGTTGTTCATTTCTTTTTCCAATTTTTTAAAAATCGGGTGGCAACTCCATAAAATAAAAAAAAATGTCTTGTTCCTCCCAAGATCAATCATTTGTCCCTATTTAGTAAAGTTGCCATGTACCTCGGAAACATAAGGACCATTACGAAACCAATTCATCTCAAAACAAAATTCAAGAGACAACGCACCAAAAAGGTTTCTCACAATGTGTAGACATGAAATTAACTAATTTAAAATTCACATGAGATAATCCAGTATGCCATAAATAAAAATTGGAATCAAATATTTAAACAGAAACATTAACTTTATTAATACTTAACTTAAACATACCATTACATAAATATCCTTGTCTAATAAATATACCATTGTTAGATAAAATAATCTTTTCTGCCTCTAAAATAGCTTTCAAGCCATTCTTGCATAATGAATTTGCAAAAACCATATTTTTTTCTTACATCAGGAACATGGTAAACATTAGTTAAAATCAATTTCCTTCCCAAGGCAAAAAATATTTCAACCGCTCCTTTTCCAAAAACTTTGGTTGTGTCATGATTTCCCATCAGAACTTTCTCTTTTATGGATGTGTCTTCATAATTATTAAACTGTGTTTTATCATTATAAATATGAACAGCAGCACTTGAATCAAACCGCCAATCTACTAATTTTTCATTGTTTGCCAAGGTGCATTCAGTTATCATGCTAAAATTAAGATTAGCAACCATGGCAACAATTTATGAAGGAGTGAGAGTTTTTTCAATAACATTTGCCTTCTTCTAGCTAGCCTTTTCCTCTATCTTGAGTTTCTTATAAAACCTGCATTCTTTTTGTAAATGCCCTATTTTACCATAGAAAAAACATGACTTTTTTTTTCTAATTGTTGGTAGTAATATCACTAGAAACATCGCCATGTTTTCTTTTATTTCCATACTTGTTTCTAACCTTATTGACATACTTGTTACTACACTCAACAAAATTCACCTTGGTACCAGCCTCTAAAATAAACTTATTTTCACGAATTCGAGTTTCCTTTTCAATTCGAATATGTTTAATGAGTTGGTCTATGGTGAAGTCTTCAAAAGTATGTAACAGTTTCTTTCTATAATCATTCCGAGTGGTAGGTAATTTTGCAATTACACCAGCCACTTGCAATGGTTCTAATACTTTTATTTTAAAGTCCTTGAGTCTAGAAACTATAACAAGTAATTCATCCACTTGATCTATAACAGACTTATGATCAGACATATGAAAATCAAAAAATGTCATACTAAGGAATATGTTTGTACCTTATTTCTCTTATGTGTATTTATTTTCCAAGGCTCTCCAGATTTCTTATGGCATTTTTAATGTACTGAATAAGTCATACAAATGATCAGATAGTGCATTCAAAATGAAACCTCTGTAGCGAACTTTATCCTCTTCACGCTTCTTACGAACTACTTTGATTTCATTAGTATCATCATCAGACAATGCAAGAATAAAAGGCAACTTTGCATCCAGTAATAGATATCCAACACCCAATTTGGTCAGGAAGAAAATTAACTTGTCTTTCCATCAAGTGAAATTCATTCCATCAAAATGATCCAATTTGATCATGTTAGGATTGAACAATTTGTTGAAAACAGTATTAAAAGCAGTGCTCTTCATTGTAATATTCCTTAAGATTGTTAGAAATAATATACAAAATAATAGTGTTATGTAATCACTATCCTTAAGGAATATTTGCCCCCACTATGTTTGCTTCAGGATTAATTAATGGTAAAATTCCTCTACGATTATCAAAGCAAAATTAGTATTTAGACAGTAAATATCCAAATACTCTACAAGAACAATGAAAGAAAATACATTTTGTTTATATAATGAGAAGAAAGAAAAGTACATATTCTATATAAAAAACCAATATTTAATATTTTGACCAGTTCCATTTGAAGAGATGCAGCTATTGGTTAAAAAAAATAACCAATAATAACTATTAATTATTAACAAATAATAATAATAATAATAATTAACAATATATATATATATATATATATATATATATATATATATATATACATTTATTATTATTTGTTTTGAACCAAGGCCCAAGTCCGATCTTTGACATTTAAATATTAGCACAGAATTTCTCTTCAAATTTCCCTCCAAAATTTAAGTTGTTGGGTGAAACACTATTTATAAACTCTTTACTCTTCTATTTCTCAATGTGGGATTACCATATCACTAACTAACTATTCTAATAGATCATCCCTCTCTTCAATGGATATGAAACATCAAGGCGCACCCGCACTCTTGCATATTTACCCGATGAATTGACATCAGTGGGATTGACTTCAACAACTTCACTAATTTTTTATCCAACCTTCACCAGAGATTCATGATCACGACGGGTTAATTAGATACGAACCTAAAAGAGACAATAAGAGAGATTAACATCTAAGGGCTGCTCATTACCATTGATATCCTCAAAACCACAAGTTGGCGATCATAGTGCCATGGGTTATCATAGAGAACCTTCAGTTTATCTGCTCTGCATTGAAATTCATAGTCAAAACGATTTGACCCTACTTCATCAAGAAAGAATCCCTTATTAAGATGCCATGCACCATTTACCGCCCCAAATAAAGTCCGCAAATTTAGAGACTTCGATGAAAGAACTCGACCTACCAAGGATTGTGTCTGTTTGGAAACATCCCCAACATGTAATCCGAGATCGACTTCATCCTCTTCTTCTTTCGTTAAAGAGAACTTCATCCACAGTTTTTCCAAATCTCCAGTCATGGAAGCAGAAAAACAAAAAGTATAGAAGTAACAATCATGAAAAAGAATCCACGATGTATGAAAAGTAGAAGAAAAAACTCAAACAAAAGCAAGAGAACCCAACAATGTGGAGAGAAAAGATCCACATAGGGAATGCTACATACTTAATTTGAAATAAATAAGTGAGAGTTATTTATGAAAAGTTTCAAATTAGAGTGAATGTAATAGAGGAGCAAACTATTTTATAACCGTCCAAGACTAAACAACTATTGTTTTATCCATTTAATGGAAAATCCGAAAATGTACCATGCAAATTGCGAAATCCTCCACAGTAGAATGAATTATGACTCTTTGTGAATATCATTCAATAGCCAACAATAAATTCATTTTTATTAGTTGTTAAAAAAAAAATCATTTGTTTTTGCTCCAATATATCACACTATTTTTGCATATTTTTATCCTCTATTTACAACTATAAATATCAAATATCAACAAATTTTTTAAATTTTAGAGGAATGAATTATATTGTTTCTTAACTATAGATATTTTAATTAAATTTTATAACAATTAATTCAAAATATAAGTATTTTTATTTTTTAAATAAGATGTATTTTAATTAATTAAAACATCTGAGGAAACTAAATTAATTAAAAATTAAAATAAAGTTATGACAAGAAAAATATTAGAAAATTGTAATTTTGTTGATGAGTTATGGAGGTGAATGTTAATAGATATTGAATTTGTTAAGCGGCTGCACAGTATATTATTTATTAATTAATGATGTTTTTTAATTAATTATAACCATTTGGAGAAAATTAGAATCAATAAAAATTCAAAATATACTTGTGATAATTAAGAGTAGATAGTATTGCAAATAATAAAATAATTTTTATAATTTTATTAATATCAATATATGGATTTGAAAGAAATATATATTTGTAATTATTTTCTTAAATGAATCTAAACATCAGAATAAAGGCATCACAAAATACATTTATAAGAGTGCATCAATATTTCAGTCCAAGCAGGCGGGATGTGTTGCGTAGGACAAAGAAGGCGGATTTTGCAAAAATCATCCTTTCCTGTTTTGGTTTTGTATTGTAACAATGATTATAATTTTAGTTGTTGTTGTTGATTAATCGTCATTGTCTGCATTCTGTTTTAAATTATTTTAATTGATATTTATGAGTTACAATTTTACATATTTGGATTGATGTGAAAAACAAATGTAATTTTTTTTATAAATAGAAACTAAGTTATAAACAAATTTAATTTTTATAGTTGAGAAAACAATATTTTATTTTTAAAAAAAAAATTCAGCAATTTTTTTTTTACATTTAAAATTCAACAACTTATACGTCGACTCATTATTAATAATTAACCAGTTGAATTTTTTTTTTCAATAAAAGAAAATAATGGTTCAGGGATTGTTTCAAAAAAATTGGCATTGAAACAAATATCAGTGGTCAGTCCTAACTAATTTTGGAATTGAAGTTTAATTTTTTTCTAATCTCACATAGACATTCTAAACTATTCATTTACATCTTGTAGACTGACATCAGTATCAGGTGCATATACTTCCCTCTCCATTTGAAGTGTCAATTCCTCAAGAATCTCATAAATTTGCTCCAAACCCTTCTGCATATTGTTTCCTGCAGGGAACACATAAATAACCTTCTTCACCTCAATCCAACTCTAACCTAGGTTTTTCTTCAAACCTTTTGTCTTTGCCGAGGTTCTCACTCTTGCATAATCGTCCCATCTAGCACTTGCCACATATATAGTTGCCGAGATTATTCCATGTCTAGGTGAACATTTTTTTGGGTTTATAATGACATAGTCGAGTGAACAATTTTTTTTCACTGTGGGATTTAAATGATGTTTAACTATGACTTTCATCGTATGTACTTCTCCAAGTGAGATGAACTCGCAAGGAGAAAACTAACTCTCCCACTTAATTGTATTTTTATGGTTGAAATCACCATTTTAATTGTATTTGAAGTTTATAAAACTTTAATTAATTTAGTTTGATTTAAATAAAATCATAATAATAGTGAAAATATTTTTAGCAACCAATTTAATACAATTGTATACATTATTACTCAAATTCAAAATATTATTTAAAGGAATAGCATATTTTAACCGATTCCAACGTTATTGACTCAACATCCTTTTTGAATTCTTTTATAGTGAAATATTAACATAAGATAGCTAGCCGGTAAAATTTATTTATTTATTTATTATGGAAGCTAGGTTGATTATATTTCTTAAGATAATTGAATAGAATTAAATTAATGTTTAATTTGTATGACTATTACTACAGTAAATTGTGACAGTCCAGACATCAAAATGTTGTTCACTTGTAGTTTGGCAATGTCTCATTCAATTTAATTATTGTCGCAAAGTCTCATGTGAAATTCCATTCAGTAGAAGTCATTTCTTTTTGCTGCAACATATATATCACAATATCTTTTTATATCTTGACCTCTATTCACAACTATAAATATCAAATATTTGTTGAGCAACTCATTAATAGATTTTTCTGTGTGTCAACACTCCATATATAATATGAAGGCTTGAGAGTTAAAAAAAAGTAATTAAGTTCTAAAATTAAGACATTTGAGGAAACTAAATTAAATATAAATTAAAATAAAACTTTAACAGATAACAATAAATAGAAAATAATATTTAGATGGAAATATAAAAATATACAGCTCGCATCATTCGCGCTTGCTTCGTCACAGTCCTAAAAAGTAAAATTTTCCACTTGTAGAGATTTGTGACTACGTTACCAAATTGGTACTCTCTACTATGTTTGAGACAAATAAAAGAGGAGATATGAAGTTAATTATACAAATACCAAATGAGTTAAATTTCCAAAATTTACACCTTATGTTCTATATTTACTCAGTTTTATAATTTTTTTCATCTAGGTACTTTTTTTTTTACTTTTTAATTCAATGCAAGTTGCATAAATTATATAAGGCTAGCCATCTCCTTAATACTCATGATAAAAGTAATAATTTTTATCAAGATTAATCCACGGTAGTGGTAAAATTAAAATGAAACTTGAAACATTACTAGAAATAAAAGTTTTAGCAAGATGAAATTTCGTCATTAAAAATGTATTTTCTATCGTTAAAAATTTTTAGTGACAAAAAAATTACTGTCATGAACTGTCATTATAAGCTCCATAGTTAAAAATAAATAGTGACGGGAACAAGAATCTTGTCGTTAAAATAAATAATGATGGGATGGTATCCCGTCGCTATAAACTTTCAACAACAATATAATTTCCCGTCATTAAAATATTTTTCTTCTATCATTATAAGTCTTTAATAACAAAAGTTATTCTCATCATAGAAATGTTATTTCTCCTATCGTTAAAAAACTAGAATAATGATGTCATTTCCTATCATTAAAAGAAATTTCATCCCTATTAAATAAATTATATTGTTATAATATATATTAATAGCGACGATAATTTCTATCATTTTATCCTTCATTCTACAATCATTATTTTCTGTAACTATTCATCCATTATTTAATATTTAACACTAATATAAAAAAAATTGATTTAAAAATACTAAAACAATAAATAATAGAATTAAAATTTATCATAAATAAGGAAATGAACACAAGAATAAATAACACTTCCATTAATACTCCAATAATGAGAGTACTTGTAATATTTGTCCAACTAAAATAAATAAATTTATGTACACGATTCTACAGACAATTAAGTTGGAAATTTTTTTTAAAAAAATTATGCACTCCTCACTTCAATAGTTTTGTGTCATCCACCTTCCTTGGAATGCATCCTTCAATGTAGCTAAGAAACAGGTGGCTGGTAAACCCCACCACACTTCACTTCTAGTTTATTTTTGTTCTAGTCATTACAAATAAAAAAAGAAAAAATAGAAAACAATATTAATTGATGGTTGGTTAACACCACCAACAACAATGAAGGTAAATCAGTCCAAAAAAGCAGCAATAGAGCAACAAAACTACAAAATAGAAATAGAATTGGTGCTAAACACTTAACATCAATAAAAAAAAAAGACATACAATAGCTTGATCCCAAAAAAAAATTTAGGAAAGTAGCAACAATAGTTGATGTAGCAGAAGCTTTAAAAAAAGAATTGAAATCGTTGTTTCTAAGAATATCCAAAATCAATAATCCAAAACTCTGTTGATTCAAAAAATTTCAGAGAAATTGGAGAATTACGTCTGTAATTTTATTTTAATTCATCAAAAATTGTTTCAAAACAACCAAAAGAAGCAAATAAATAGTGCTTAGAAAAAAACCTTAAAACCCAAAAAGGAAAAGACAAAAAACTCCAAAAAAAGGAACATAAACTTTAAAGTAAAATTTGAAAGCTTAAACAAAGGAATTTGGGCCCGAAGATGGATTGCTACAAAAAAAGTGTATAGCACCTATTGTAGCTCTTTGAGTCAGCTTCAATTTGATATATTATGGGCCTCGTGGGTCAACCGATGCCGCTATGAACATTTAATTGAAGCCCAAGTATGCAAGCTCACTCTATCAAAGTCATCCATAAACTTCAATGCTGCCTCATCTACATCATTCCCCCCAAGTGACAAAAAAATTCAGTCTCAAATTGATCACAACATCGTCATTAGAAGAATCACCAGAGGCGGAATTAAATGTTTAACATTAAACACATCTGTTGTGCGGACATGGCTAGGCAGCTTCAGACGATAAGCATTGGAATTGATCTTCTAGATTACCTCGACTAGACCAATCTTCCTGGCTGATAGCTTGTTGTATTCCCCTACTGGAAAGCGATCTTTTAATAGGATTGCCCATATATAGTCTCCTACCTCAAACTCCAAAGGTCACCATTTCTTGTCGACAAGCTGCTTGTACTGAGAATTGGCAATAAACAGATTGTCAAAAACCGTCTTATGTACATCTTGCAAACCTTAAACAAAATATGTTGCTTTCCCGTGGATCCTTATCTTGTTAGGCAAGGGCAGTAAGTCAAAAGGACCCCTTGGCTGAATGGAGTAAATAACCTAGAAAGGGTTGAATCCTGTGCTACAATTAACAATATGGTTGTGGGCGAATTCTGCTTGACATAGTTTCTAATCCTAACCCTTCATATGATCCCTCACTAGAAAACCTAGCGAGTTGCCCAAGGACATGTTCAGCACTTCAGTTTGCCCATCTGTCTAACGATGATAGGCACTGCTGAAGTTCAATTAAGTATCGATCATCTTCCATAGGCTGCGCAAAAAATGACTGAGGAAACGGGTGTCTCTGTCAAAGACAATGGACATAGGCAACCCGTGCAAGCAATACACATCCTGAAAGAACAGTTGTGCCACAGTAATGGCGTCTGTAGTTTTTTTGCAAGGAATAAAATGAACCATTTTAGAAAATCTATCAACAACAATAAAGATGGAATCATTACCTCACTGCGTACATGGCAATCCCAACACAAAGTCCATACTAATGTCAGTCCAGGGTTGAGAAGGAATTGGAAGGGGCATGTACAGTCCCACATTTATGGTTGTTCCTTTCGAAACTTGACAAATTCTACATCTCTGAACATACTCGTCAACTTCCTTATGAACTGTGGGTCATAAATATGAAGATTGAATCAATTGCAATGTTCTGTCTTTACCCACATTTCCCTCGCCATGTAATCTTTAATGATCTATAGGCGCAAGCTGTAATCTGGAATTACAATTGAGTGCCCCAAAATAAGAACCCATCATGCAGCACAAATTCTATCCTCTTCCCAGCCTATACATCTTGTAACACCATAGAAAAGTAAGGATCAGTAGCAATTAAACCTTAAAAGAATCAAAGTCGGGCACCTCAACTCACATGGTCACCAATAAACTATCTTGTCTGCTCAAAGCATCAATTGCTCTATTTGTAATGCCAAATTTATGCTTCACCACGAAAGTGAAGTGCTCAAGATAGGCGACCCACCTAGCATGGCAGGTTGAAACTTTATCTTGCTGGTGCAAATGCTTCAAAGAATCATGGTTAGTGTATAAGATAAATTCTTTGTGAAACAGGTAATGTCTCAAATGTCATACTGCTTGCACTACTGCATAACACTCAATGTCATACATATTGTAATTGAGCTGGGAACCAGATAGCTTCTCGCTATAAAATGCTATAGGGCGGTTATTTTGACTCAGGACATCACCAATTCCAACTTTAGAGGCGTCGGTATGGAGCTCAAAAGCTTGTGAGAAATCTGGCAACACTAAGATTGGAGCTATTATAAGGCGTTCCTTGAAGGCTACCTCTGTTGCTTCCGTCCATTTAAACTGATTGCTCTTCATGCAATATGTAATAGGAGCCATTATGGTGCTAAAATTTACAATAAAACGCCGATAAAATGAGGCCAAACCATGAAAACTCCTCACTTTTGTTAAAGTAGTTGGTATGGGTCATTCCCTTACCATTGCCACCTTAGCTTCATCCACTTCTAAACCTGCTGCAGAAATCACATACCCTAAAAACAGTACTTTAGAAGACATAAAGACACATTTCTTTAAAGCAGCAAAGAACTGTTCCCTACGCAACACACTAAAAACCTCCCGAACATGCTGTAAATGCTCATCATGATTAGTACTATAAATCAAAATATCATCAAAATAGACCACAACAAACCTACTAATGAAAGGCCTCAACAATTAGTTCATAACACGCATAAAGGTACTAGGGGCATTCGACAATCCAAAGGGCATCACAAGCCACTCATACAGCCCTTCCCTAGTCTTAAATGTTGTTTACCACTCATCCCCAAGCCGAACACGTATTTGATAATATCCACTCTTTAAATCAAGTTTAATAAAAACAGTAGCACCACTAATCTGATCAAGTAAATCATCCAAGCGTGGAATAGGAAATATGTACCTTATGGTGATCTTATTGATGGCTTGACTATTTACACACATGCGCCAAGACTCGTCTTTCTTAGGCGCCACAAGGGCAGGAACAGCACAAGGGCTCATACTCTCCCTAACGTGACCTTTAACAAGTAGCTCCTCCACCTATCGACATAACTCCTCATGTTCACTAAGACTCATCCTGTAATATGGTTTATTTGGCAACACCGCTCCGGGTACTAAGTCAATATGGTGCTGAATGTCGCGGAGCAAAGGCAAACCATCAAAAAGTTCATCAGGGAATAAGTCAATGAATTTTGTAACCAAGGGGGCCATAACTTCTAGGATTGTAACAAGATCTACCACCTTTTTTCTTAGCAGCATGTACCTTATGTCTAACTTTTACAGCTCCTTATCGAATTGAGTCAAAGACAATAAAGTACTAGTTCTATTGGCTAGTCTTGGTATATCCACTTACTACTTAGGCAGCAACACAATTTTAACACCATCAAAGATGAAGCTATAAGTGTTGGTTCTACCACTATGCATCATATCCCTATCATACTGCCATGGCCTTCCCAATAATAACGAAAGGCATCTATAGCCACCACATCACACCACACAACATCTTTATATTTCTTGCCAATGGAGAACGATGCTAAAACTCTCTTAGACACTATAACTTCCCTACCTTTTTTTAACCAAGCTAGTTTTTAGGGTTTAAGATGGCTCTCAATTTATATATCTAGTTTTTGGACAGCCTCTATGGACACTATATTCTCGCAACTCCATCCATTTATGGCAAAGCGACATACCTTGTCTTTAATAATGCAAATAGACTTAAAAATATTACTCTTTAACTAATCCTCCTCTGTACTTGCCTTGGGGGTCAAGCAAGAACGCCTAATGACAAGGGCAGTCCCCACATCTCCATCCAAAAGCAATTTCTCAACTGTTTTATCCTCATCATACACAAGATCACCCTCAATTTCTCGATCCTCCTTAACATAATCATCTGCCTCTAGGAAGAGGGCTTTTTTTCCCGTCGTCTTCTTACATTCAGATAGTCTATGGCTAACCTCTCCACAGCTAAAACATTTTAAGCCCCCTACTGGTCTATTGGATTGCCTCATGCCTCTGTTATTGTTTGCGACACCATTACCACTTGTTTTATTCACGCCAATATTATTAACATCAGCACTATTACTGTCACCCCCATTGCTAATGTTCGAATTGACAATTCTTTGTGACTGTCTCTCAACCACTAAAGCCCTTTAATAAGCTGCAAACACAGAAATAGGATCAAACAGATTCACTGTGTCCTGCAATTGTGGCCTCAAACCACCAATATGCTACTAACGGGCCCTCCATCTCCTGGATTTCATTTCTTGCAATCAATTGATAAAATTCAGTTGTGTAATCATCCACCGACCTCATACCTTATCTCAGATTTTGCAGACGTTGGTACATCAACGGTTGAAAATTATATGGCAGAAAGGCAGATCGCATATGCTTTTTCATCTTCTCCCAAGTAGTGATTTTACTCTTTCCCAATATGGTGCAAGTCAGCTTTGATTGTTGCCACCACACAATAGCCCTACCCCTTAGTCTCGTGGCAACTAGAGGTACACGCTTGTCTTCTAGCACCCTTTTAAATTCCAGGATCTCCTCGATCGTAGATAACCAATCTAGAAATTCTTCAGCTTGAAAGCTGTCGTGGAATTCTGGAATCTCAATTTGCATGCCTATTTCCTTGTGCCTATTATTATCATCTGCAATAGGCCTATTTGGCCTGTGAGGAGTCTCTTCTTCATATTCGTCCCCCACCTCTTCATCTTCATCAAACTGTTATGGACGATTATTTCCTAGGGCTCTATTTTAATTACCCAGCATCGTGGCCAATCTATTTGTCAGCTGATACACTACTCAATTCATTCGCTCATCAATCATCTCCTGGACCCTATGCTCCATGTCTCGTTCATACACCTCCTGCACTCGTCTTCTTAGCAACATGTTGCCAGGATCAATGCTCTGATGTCACTTGATGTAGCGAAAGCTTTAAAAAAATAATTAAAATCGTTGATTCTAAGAATATCCTAAATTAATAATCTCAAACTCTGTTGATTCAAAGAATTCCAGAGAAATTGGATTATCTCTGTAATTTTATTTTAATTCATCAAAAACTATTCCAAAACAACCAAAAGAGGAAAATAAATAGTACCTAGAAAAAACCCTAAAACCCAAAAAGGAAAAGACAAAAAACTCCAAAAAAAAAAACATAAATTTTAAAGTAAAATTTAAAGGCCTAAACAAAGGAATTTAAGCTCAAAGATGGACTGCTACAAACAAAGTATATAGCATATATTGTAGCTTTTTGAGTCAACTTCAATTTGATATATTGTGAACCCCGTGAGTCAACCAATGCAGTCACAAACGTCCATTTAAAGCTAACGTACGCAAGCTCACTCTATCAAAGTAATCCATAAACTTCAATGCTGACTCATCTACATCAATAGCAAAAAAATTTTGAGAGGAGCAGCAATAATGAAAACATAATAATCACAAATAATAGAAAATATAATAATAACTCATAAAAAGAAAACTACAACATAAAAGCACATGATAGCAGAGTAACAAATAAAAGCATATGCTTTTCTTAATGCTTTTGCATTGATAAAGAAGAAAGAAATCCATTTTTACATTGTTGTATTTTAAAGTTATTTCTAAACATGGACACTAGAAAAGGACAAGAGAAACTAAGAGGAAGAAAACAAGGATTAGACCACAACTAATAACTGAAATAGAGTTGATAAAAAATAAAAACATGGACTAGTTCAACAAATACCAAGAGTAAAGAAAATACCTTAAATGAGAAATTACTAAATGAGTAATTGACAGATGAGCCAAACTCAAATTTTGCAAGCCGACCACATTCATCTCCCTATTCATCATTATATACAAAGGATAAATTTTCCTAGTTATTTGGTAAAAAATATTTTCAGAAATAAATGATTTTACAAACCAATGACATATTCTAATCAGCAAGTCATATGAATTTACAACCAAAATGGTGCAATTTCTATGAACATGAATATTGACAATTGCTTAAACATTATTTCAGCCACATGATTTTATTGCAAAGACAAACATATATTATGATTCTCAAAATTGAACATCAGAAATCTTTTAAAGAAAAATAACATATTGTACTCCTGTAACAAGCATAAGTTAAATTGAAGTATGTATTACAGTTGAATAACCTTTTGATTGTTCTAATTTTGTTGATCACATTTTGTTCAAATGTTTCAGGCCATTCCTTAATGCAGATGAAATTATTTAGTCATGATCATAAGTATTTCCAGTAGAGATCCAATCTACAAATTTTGAATCAACTCAACAAGAACATGATTCTTTAAAAAACAGTTGTTTTACCAGGGGAACAATGCAGTAAAATGAACCAAAAGAACCTGCACAATGTTTACCATAGAACTTCAAACAAACATGAACAATATAAAAGAATGCAATCAGATAATTTCTACTTCATTGATTTTATGTTACCTTCTTATGGACTTCTAATCATTTTAAGAGGAAAGATAGATATACTTAAAAAGGATAGCAGAGCCTACACTAACCACACTCACTAAATCATTGACATGGCTACCATTTCCATTGCTGAAGTCTATGAAAAGTTCAGCTTCAGCCTTTGTTATGCTTTTACCAGAGAAGAAGTAGCGTGGGTGAAGCTGCTACTGCTGCTACTGTGCATGCTTTAAAGAACTTATATTATAAAGATATAGTTAATTGAATATTAATATAAAGATGTAAAAAAAGTATGCTAGTTAAGTTACCATGGGAAGAAGATGGGTGGAAGCAATATCTTCAGAAGGGGCAAAGTGGGCAGCAATCATGTTCATTCTTCTTCTCATTGCTTCACTCTCCATTTTTCTTTTTTGGGGTTGTTGTTCTTTATCTATATTTCCTACTGTGTTATTTTTGGATGAACAAAGGGAGTATATGGGGGTGTGAGTGAGATATTATTGAAGTGGATAATCTGAATTTAGATTTTTTTTTTTTTTTGGTAATATACATGTATATATATATGTTTGTTTTGGTAGGGAAAAAAGAACTCGGCTAGTAGGACCAAGGACCTAAAAATATCTTTAAGAATATAATATTGATTGCCAAGTGGCCAAAAGTTGGAATAAAATATCTGCTTTGTGGTCATGAAAGATAGATTCTTAATTAAGGTCCTAAACCCAAAACTGCCTGTCAGCCCGGGAGTTGAAGGAGCCCATAGACCAATCCAAATAGGGAAAAAATATCAAAAAATATAATATTTATACACTATAATTTAAATGTTAAAAATTTATTAGAAATATTTTAATTTGATAAATTATTTTTAATTTTAATTTAATTTAATTTAATATTTTAAGAAATATATATCGTATGATACCACAGCACATATAACTTTCTTTTAAGATTACCATATAAATTATGTTATATATATATTAGGTTAAAGAAAGTAAAAAACAAATCATTCACTCTTCAAACATGAAACAGGAACAATTGTATTTGAGTCAAAGGTAAACATTAAGTTTGAAAAGTTGTGGAGGCTGTGCCTGTCAACACAAGTTTTTCTTTAAACCAATTATCAGGCCTGTAGATAATAATAATAATAATAGCTAAAAAAAAAAAATTTCTTTTCAATCTTTTGGCAATTTGAGAAAATTTCACTCAACAAATCAAGCATTGAAAATAAGCAATAGCTTCTTTGATTAGAAGATCAACATATTTTGTTCTTTGGTTTGGCCAAATGAAATATAACTTCTCATCATTCGTCAAAGATCAATTACTGATGATGATGATGATAAACTATTAATATAAAAAATATAACATTTATGATTTTTACAATTTTTTTTAAATTTTCATTATTTGATGAAAATATTTTAATTTGGCTGAGTATTTGTAGTTTTAGTATAACTACATTCTAATTAAAATAAAATAAATTGCACATGTAACTAGCTTAGCCAACCCGCCATGGCCCTCAGGTTGGCACCTAAGGGGAGGGATTCGAATCCCCCTTCCCTGTGTCAAAAAAAAAAAAAAAAGCTTAAAAAATACTTTAAATGCAATATTATTAATTTTGATCAAAATGCATATATATTATTAACCAAATTAGGATATGATATTTTTACTAAATATTTAAAGTTTAAAATTCATGCCATAGTAATGCAAATCAAAGCCATTAGTTAAATTCTGACTCAACCTATGTGAAAGTCTTATAATGAGAACAAAGTTGAATCAAGAAAATCTGAAATCTTTGGTCAGGTTCTAAATTGATTCAGCATGTCTTAAAAATAAGAAGAGACAGAGAAATTCTCCTCCAAGATCTCAGCCACCACCCCCTTCTAATCTCTATTTAGATGATTCTAACGATAATTGTTGATAACTAAGCCTGTTTCTTGATCTTATGGATTGTTATTGGATATTTATGCCTCCATTAGAATTTCTGTATTGATTCTCCAAGATATAGTTAAAATTTTCTCACCTTCTAAAGTTTTATGATTAAATTTTAGATTTATACCAACTATTGGAATCAACTAATAGGTATTGTTCCCGCTTAAACGAGGTCTCGGGTTCAAATCGTAGCCTACTTCCTACTACTTGAATGAATTTTATGAGAGGAATTTTATGACCAATTTCAATAGATATATATATATATATATATATGAACTATAATTTATCATATCATTTGGCATCGTGAAATTTTAAATGGTTAAGACTGTATGATATCAAACTATCATAAAAAAAAAAAAGGAAACAGATCAAAACTTAAAAATCTTGCCTTGACTTTACAAAAGTCTATCATCTCATTCTCAAAATGAAGTTCATCTTCTTTCAGAAAGCTACAAGGAGGCGAAACTGGACAGTCATCTTCGCCATAGTGCCTTTCAGGTTTCATCTTGAACTGAAATAAGAGATATACCACTAGCTATTAAAATTGATAAAACAAGATCCAGCATTACTGTATTCAATAACCTCATATAAGCATTTAATTTTGAGTGTTAAATTCTCTGCCCAAGATTTTCTAGTGAACAAGTTCTTCCTATGCTATATGCAAAGAAAACACATAAACTAAAAAAAATATTTTTTTTTCTTAAATAAAAGAACAAGCACCCATGACATATTGCAAAATGGAGAAGAGAGTACCATTGCCACTTCACCCTTGAGCATTGTGGTAAAGCTACTAAAATCATTAAACTCTATGCTGATACAAAATGATCACCAATACAAATCAAATTCTACTCCTAAAAGCTAATAAAATCATCTCATAAACAAAAATCAACAACAATACCATACTTAAGGCTAAGATTATGACCTAATCTATGTCAAAATTCATGAAATTATTCATTAATTTAGGGCAAAATTACCAAAAGGCGAGGAGCATTCAACAATGTGATGTACAAAAAGTAATAAAAGCAAAAGACAAAAATGAAGGTCATTGACCATGAGATTAATCACAATATAACAATTTTCCATTCTAGTTTGTAGGCTATAAAGCTTAAATACACCTTCATGAACCAATTAAGAAGTAGACATGCATATGCCATAAACATGTATTTAAATCCAAATTTCAGAGAAGTAATATCAATAGAATCCACATTTCTACATTATTTTGATATGAATCAAAGAATATATTGAAAGAAGTGAAACATTTAGGGAAGAGTAATTAAAAAAAACACCTGCTTCATCTTTAGTGCCCCTTTCTTCTTTGGGGCTGTTTATCAGTGGCTAATCTGTACATCCAGTAAAACTAAACATAGAACGAATTGAGAGAACAGAATCAAAGATGAGATCTATATATATTCAAATTTGGGCTAAATCAAACTCAGATCAAATATTTGAAAGTACCAAAGCTAAGACTCCAACGATTCAAAGAAAGGTAGGTTATCTAGAAAAGGGAACGCTAATAATGAACACAGGCTAGAGCTTGATTATTTAATGAAACTTGTAGATAAATAATACCCATTTCAGTAACCACTAATCATTTCTTTTGTCAAAATGCAATAACAAAATATCAAGAACAATCAAACTATACAAGCACAAGGATCAAAACTAAAACAGGAAGTAAAAAAAAAAAAAAAAGAAACGAATAAAAGACCATCACCAAGCATGCCTTAGCAGAACCTCATACAAAAAAGGAACTATTAATTAAACAAGTGCTGGATTAAGCTTAGATAAAATCAAGAAATACCTTTTATTCCGAGTAAAGAATATATTTTTATTACATTTGGGTTGATTTTTACAAGTTGTGATTTGAGAACTTACATTTCTTGCAGCTGTACTGAAGAGACATGGATTCTAATTAGAGAAGAAACCTGAGTCGAACATCAAGAGCACTTTCATGAGGAAAAAAGAGAGGCATTTCATCATTCAAGCGATTTGCACACCTCCATCTGCACAGACGTGTAGTTTTGCTATTCTAAACACAAACTAATAACTATAATTAAAATGATATACATGGGAAAGCAAAACTTGGTCTCAGGAGGTAATTACCTAGACAGGAACACAAGACACAGATAGAAAATAAGAGATGAGACAATCAAGGTCTCTGGCTGCGCCACATGGTGTCCATGTCCTTAACCTTTTCTCCTTCGCAGCAAACTTGAAACCACCAAGATCCAAGAGAAAACAGCGGAAAAAAATCTTTAAAAGGCATGAAATCGACCAATAGAAACTCATCTCCTTCTATCTTGGTGAACAAAGGTGACGATTTCGAAGGGAAGAAGGGTGAGAAAAGAGAAGACGAAATGAGAAGAGAAAACAGACGTGGGAAGGGGGGGCTGAGAAGGGTCTGGAATGCGGGTGAGAGGTGAAAATTAGGACTGTGAATGGGTAAGTGGTTTTGTCCATCCAAGCCTTCAAAGTAATTTTTATTTTACTGTAATTTATATTTTATTTAAGAATATTTGTAATTTTTATGCACATAGATTTTAAGTAATTTTTATTTTATTTAAGAATATTTACACTTACTATTATTATTTTATTGTAAATAAATTAAAATTATTTTACAGAAATATTTTAAATTTCTAAATAACACAGTAATTTATGATATTGAGGGAAAAATTTTACTTACAAAAAATATATAATTAGCTACAAAATTAATATTAATTTACATGTAAAAAATTATATAATATTATCATGAATATATAATATTATCACATGTAATATTTTACTTTAATTATTACTAATTTATTTAGTATTGACTTTGCTTAATATAAAATTAGTATTATATAATGTTGATTTAATTAAATGATATTTATTGAATATTCTCTTTTTTTAATTAAAAAATATCTTTCTCTTGGTGGGAAAAGTTAGAGTCAAAAATTTTACACAATAATAATCAAATTTCATATCAATAACTAGAAATATAAAATTTTCTCACTACTAGTTAACGAGGTATTTTTTGTACTCTCATTAAAACTATTAAAATTATACTTTTAATGAGAGATTTTTTATACCCTCATTAATCTTTTATCATTAAAAACTTATTTTCTTGTAGTGAAACCTACACCATTAAAATACCAATCAATGGTTTATAATTTTGTATAGTGTTATGTTTTTAGTTGAGGATGACTGATTTTGTAAGATATAAAAAAAGGGTGAATAACAAGATTTATTGAAACCAAAAATCATTTCCTCTTTGCTTCTTAGATCAATCTCTTAAGATAATTTTTCTAACAATTGCCCAAGAATATGTTAACGTTTGTTGTTCAAAGTTTGCAGTATGTACATTATGGCAGAAAGACACAAATTAAAAAGACTGTTTTGAGTTTTTTTTTTTAACATGAAATTTTTAAAATACGATTATTTCTACATACCTTTAGGGTTATTTGGAAGTTTAAGTTATATGTGTAATCCAAAAAATTCAAGCATAATAATATAGTTATTGGAAAATTTATGCTTCATACTATATAAAAGGTGTACATAATACCAACTCAATAACTTAATGACATATTATTATTTTAAATTAATTACTAAGTAATTTATATCATGGACCTCTATGTATATTATATTATGAATCAAGAATTCGTCATACATGTAAAAATATGTCTCTTTTTAAAAAAGAAAAGCTTCCTACAGTCTTTTTTTTTTTTTTTTTATAACGCAATCTTCTTTCTAAACTTGAATTTGTGGCTTGTTGCACAACCTATTTTCTGGTGCTGAGGGATAACATTCAAGGCCTTACCAAGCCTGCGATACGTCGTTTGGGGGGGTTGATCTATGAGGAAACTCGTGGAGTTCTGAAGATATTTCTTGAGAATGTGATAAGAGACGCTGTGACTTACACTGAGCATGCTAGGAGAAAGTCTGTTACTGCTATGGATGTTGTTTATGCTCTGAAGAGGCAGGGAAGGACTTTGTATTGGTTTGGGGGTTAGATGAGGTTCTTATCAGAGAAGTCTTGCTGTCAAGAAAAATTGAATGTGTTTGGTAGCCGTGGCAGCGGTGCTTTTAGGGTTATAGCGTTTTCTTTTTTTTTTAATTTGTCTGTTCTGAAAGAAAATGGAAATTACGTGTAGTGATGAAGGTAATGTTTGAAATGTAATGAATTTTGGTTCAGTTTCGTTTTAATTTACATGTTTCATGCTCAATGGTAACAACTGCTTTTAAGGAAGAGACCTAGAAAAAGATTCAAAATAAACATAGCCATTCAATTGTGATAATGTTTCCATTGTAACAAGTGTCTGTCTTTCAGTTCACTTTCAGTTAGAGAATGAAATAGCAAGAAAGACACCACGTCTGAACTGGTGAAACAATGCAATTAGATTCACGATGAATTACAAAATTAATTAAAATTTATTAATTATCAACTATATGTTCATTATTTTTAATACTGCAATTCATTATCTTATATAGGTTTATCAATAAAAAATTATAAGTTCATTTAACGTACCATACATATTCATTAAACTTATATATATATACACTTAATAATATTATTAATTAATATTATTAATTTAATATATTAAAATTAAGTAAAAATTAATATAAATATTAATATTATAAAAATTAATAGGTTAATTTATCAAATAATATAGGTTTATTGTATGGAGGTTCATTAATTATTAATTATAAATTTATCATTTTTAATATTTTAGTTTGTTATTTTATATAGATTTATCAATAAAAAATTATAAATTTATTGAACAAAATATATAATTTCATTAGTTATATATTTTAGATTAATATATATGCAGTAAAGCATAAAATTGTCAAAATCTTCACATTGACATCACCAACAAGAGAACAACTAGCACGAATTGCTCATGTTTAAACTCGTGCTTTGTGGAGTTTAATAATGACAAGTAAGAGTTCGATACAAAACAATAAGTTTAAGATCATAAACAGGTACCTGTATACAAAACAATAAGCACGAATTGCTCACGTTGTTTACGCTGTGATCTCCTTAATAATATGACTGTGTCCCTATCTCCGTCTCCCCTTTTGCAGTGCAACCGAGATCCATGGATCCTTCCAAGGACTTGGCTGCTTATTGGCTATGGAAATATAAAAATGGAAATTTGGAAGCAGAAACAAGACAAACTTCACATGATGAAGCATGAACATGGTGGCAAAGACTGGTACAATGATGCGTTTTTAAAGGTGGAACACGGTGGCAAACATCAACTCGTAAAGTTTATGTTTGGGTTCACGGAAAAACGTTTTTTTTTTCTTTTTCACATGTGCGATAAATTATGGTCCATATTACACTATAAACATGGGTCAATGATATGAATATGAATCTATGATATAACAATTGAAAATTAAAAGATAATAAAAAATTTTGCAGTACAAATTAAAAATAAATGTTAATATTTAAAGGATATTTGACTAAATTGTTATGTTAACTGGTAGCTTTTAGTTGATAGTTATTGTTAATAGCTGATTAATGTTAAGTGGATAAAATTATTTACAATTATTTATATATTAATGGGTATATATATATATATATATATATATTAATTTTTTAGAATATTCAACTATAAATGTTTTCTCTGCTAATTACTTTTGGTATCATTATTCAGTAATCACAAATTTGGATTAAGTTAGATATACCTGTAAGTAACGCTAACTCTCCTAACATTTGTGTTTTTAAGTTTTTTTTGTAGTTGAATTGTAAACATAGGCAGAATTTCTACATAGCTAGCTCGATTCTATTTCATAAAATAATTGAATAGAATTAAAGTAATGTTTAATGTTTAATTTGTACGACTATTATTACACTAAACTGTGACGGTCCAGGCATCCAGTTTTGCAATGTCTCTTTCAATTTTTTATTATCACTCTATGCAAAATGCACAGTGCAAATCGCCAAAGCCTCATGTGAAATTCCATTCAGTAGGAGTCATTTCTTTTTGCTGCAACATATATCACACTATTTTTGTATATCTTTACCTCTATTCACAACTATAAATATCAAATATTTTTACAAATATTCAATTTGTTAAGCAACTCATCATCAATAGATTTCTCTATAACAATATATAGAATTGGTGGTTAAGGCATAATTTTTTTTTATAAATGTTATATTTTAATTAATTAAGACATTTGAGGAAATTAAATTAAATATAAATTAAAACAAGAGTATAAAATTGCAGATATTTTAATATAACAAAATTGCTATATCTCTTCAACTTATTAATTTTCATCGTCAAAAACAATAATATGTTAACCATTGTAATTGTGTGACTATGTCACCAGAATATAGTGTCTGCTCACTCAAATTCGATTCATGAAATCACTGGTTATAACACAAAAGTTGGAGTGTTTACATTGTGTAAGTGTACAGGCCAATTTCTTTCATGAAATCACTGACAAGTTGGAGTGTTTACATAGTGCATGTGTATTGCTAGAGAGGCCAAATTCTCAGTGCATTGTCCGGCAGAAATGGTTGCAAACCCCTTGAAAGAAATGGTCTCCTACAAACAAATGTGAACATTTGTTTAAGGCTTTGCCTACCATTACAAAAAAAAAGTCATGTTTTATTATGTTCAATATTTATGCAGTTTTATAATTTTTTTAGTTGAATGGAGGTATATTTTTTGTTTTTTTTTCTATAGGCTATGTAAATCTTTATAGCCATCCTTTAACACTTTTAACACTCACTATTATAAAAGTGATAATTTTCTCTTTTTTATTTAATGAAGGTATATAATTTTTTTTATTCAGTATAAGTCCAATAGGCTGTAGATTACATACGCCAAGTCATCCCTTAACAAGTAATGTTAGACGATAAGCATTAGTTTCTTTATCATTAGTAGTTTGTTATACTTGTAACACTTGTATTGAGTATATATACTTTTGTACATGTATTTCAGAATTATTCAATACACAATACAGCAGCTCTATCTCTAATTACAATGTGGTGTTAGAGTAAAATAAAAATGAAAACTTCAACTTTCGCTTCCTCTCTTTCTTCTTCTTCTTCTCAATCCAGCTCCTCGATTTCTTTACCAACCCTTCTCCCTTCTTCAAATATGCCTATTCAAATTAATCAAAGCTTTTCTATTAAACTTACTTCAAGAAATTACATAGTGTAGGCGGTGGGATCCACTGCAGGTTCAAACATTTGGTGACCATAGCATTGTGTAGGCTTGAAATCTATTAGGAAATATGAAATAGGTCATGAAGCCTAGTCAAAGATAAAGTCGCCATTTGGATAAAATTCAGGACACACTGTACAGCAACTGGATTCCACCGAGGTTCTCAGAAGCTGTCATTAGAGATCGGGTTCAGAAACTGGGTATAAGCTTTTAGAATGTCCACCCAACCTTGTGGTTAGCCTCCGAATGTGTTTCATATTTTATTACCTTTAATTATTAAATTATTTTGTTATTAACATGTGAATTGCAATTTTTTTAATTTTATATTTTAATCCAAATTTGCACATTAGTCTCATTGCATGCTTATAGCCCGATATACATCACAAATAAAACAAATGATATGAATTTACAACCATACATTCCAGCAAACACAAACAACTCCCAAAAGCAGTAATCTTTATTTTCAAGCAAAAATCAACTAGTATAGACAAGCTAGACTCACAATTACACCTAAAACTCAATAAATCATGCTAAGGACATGACATATCATAAGCAATAAACACAAGAAGTAGGCAACTAAGCAAGTAAGTAAGGAGTTCAATAACACTAAAAATTTAATTTTGAAAGGAAGTAAGAATCATTACTGAAACAAGAACTCTTCTCAAAATGGTTAGTCCTCAGAGATAAGTATGGATTCTGATCTTCACTTGAATTCAAAGTTCCTCCCTTCTCCTTCTTAAGAATATCAACCTCTAAGCTTTCTTCTTCATTTTTTTCAAGGTTATGTTCTTCCCTTTTTTAGGACTCCCACTCTTTTTTTTTATTTTTGATTTTGATCCCTTTTCTCTCTCTTCTTCACTTTTTTAATCTTATCCTATCCCATACCCCCCCCCCCACCATTACTCATCATTGCTCTTTCCTTTTTTTTTCTATCCCATGCCTAGCCCCATACTCCTTTTACTCATCATGGCTGCCATAGTTAATGGGGGTGGCCCACCACGTTGGTTGTGCAGGTCACCTCTACATTTAATGCAGAGACAAGTGGCAACTAAAGAGGTGACACCTCTGTGATGAGGTAATTGCAGCATCGCCTATTGCCATAGAGGTGATCGCCTCTCTACTCTAGCCTTGCATTGAGCCAACTAAGCCGAGGTGGGTTGAAGTTTTTTCTGAATGGACTTGGGTTAAGATTTTGGGTCTTAAGCTTTAGGTCCATTTTCAATAAGGTTTTAAGTTTCTTTCTTGAATTCAAGCCTTGCATTTCTTATCATCAAGCTTTATGACAGGCCAATCAAACCAAACATCCACAGTTCGCCCCCTATCTTGGGCTAATCAAACTGGGTGTCAATAGTTTACCCCCTGATTTTCCAAAAAATCCAATGCATGCAATAATAATTTTTTTTTTAAATCATACTCACAAATAAGAAAACAATAAACAGCATACTTGACTCCCGAGTTTCACTTGAGAAATGAATTTTCAATCTTTGAAACATAACTATAATCCTTGGATTTTCCTGGCTCGATCAGCCACTCATTAATATTTGTTAAATTATCTAAAAATGATGATCCTCAAATTTTCCTAGCCTGATACACCATTTAATTGAAGTACGAACTTTGGGGATACAATCCGAATAGTCCTTTCTTGATCATGAGCTTTAAGAAAACAACTCGAGCAGCCCTTTCTTAACCATAAGCTTCAAAGATACAACCCAAACATCCCTTTCTTGATCATGAGCTTAAAGGATACAATCTGAGCAGCCCTTTCTTGATCACGAGCTTTAGGGATACAACCCTTTCTTAATCACAAGCTTTAATGATACAACCCGAACAACCCTCTTGATCATGAGCTTTGGGGATACAACCCTTTCTTGATTACAAGCTTGGGGGAAACAACCCAAATAGCCCTTTCTTGTGAAACATAATCCTTAGGTTTTCCTAGCCCACTACATTGCTCAATTTTCTTTAAAAAAATTAACTAAAAGACTTTCATTCCACGACCTTGACCCTCGAAATGTATCCATGGAATTTTATTTTTTTTAAATCACACTTTCCTTTCTAAGATTCTCCTTTCCTGAGATTAACCCCTTCATTCTCCTCTCTGCTTTTCTTTTCTTATTTCTCTTTAAAGAAAAACCTAACTCAAACCCTCTTTCACTATAAAATCTCATTTTTCTCTTTTTCTTTTTCTTTTTCTTCCTTTTCTCCTTTTCTTTTCCTTCTTTTCTCTTCTCCTTCACTTTTTTTCTTCTTTCTCATACCCATATTCTTTCAAAAATGGATGATGAGAGGACGCCACCCACGCCCAAGTGGAATCACATTCTGCCTTCTACAAATTCCCCACACAACCTTGGATTATCAAAGGGAGACTCAATTCCTCTTTTAGTAGATTTGAGGAGCCATAATTATTCATTAGCATCTAGAGAGGTTGGTATCTAAATCTTCTTTTATTTTTCTACAAATCATATTGGGTCAGAGTGCATTCATGTCTTTTTTCCATCTAAAATTAAAAAATAGGATTGATTAAATGTGAATTTCATAGATTTTAAAGGAAAGATTAGGAAATGCCCGTTGTTCTCCGATGTGCAGAGCCGATTGCCTCTTCGTTGAGGTGATTGCCTTAAAACTAGGATGATTGCTTCATAATGAGAGACGATCACCTCTGTGTTAGAGTGAGAAGGCATCGCCTCTTCCTAGAGGTAATCACCTCATCCATAAGACGTTATGCCTCTCTAATAGGGTATAGTGTCCATTTCTTCCTCCTTTCTTTATTTTTCTTTCAAAAAGCAATAAAACCATGTTATATTAATTTAACTTCCCTATTTCCTTTTGCAGTATGATGCATAAATGTTTAAGGGTGCCAAAACTTCCACAAGGCTCCAGTCTTCTATAATGATCTAATAAAGGATCAAAAAGACCGGATCCAGGACATTGGGTTTGAAGACTTCATCCTCTCACTCCCCTCAAAGCAGGGTTGAACAGACAACCAACCACTCCACATGCTGAAAAAAAAGATGGTTTAACACAACGTACACTTTCCACCTCCTCTTTGAGGAGCCTACTCTAAATCCTATCTCCTTTGCTGCTATTATTAGGATCACATGCGTCGAAGATCTTGTTCCCCTTGATACGAGCCTACACTAGCTGACTCCATATGAGGCTGGCTATATTGAGCATCTTTTAAGTATAATCCCAAACATGAAAGGGACTCATACCCTTAAGATCAATTCAATCCGGAGCTTCTATGTTTGGAACAAAGCTATGGCGATGGTCACCCTTCGAGAGGTAGACTAGGTGGTGCATGCTTTTCTGATTTATCTTCTCAGCACTACCTTTTTCACTGACACCACCAGCTCTATATACTTAATGCTCCTACTGCCTTTCTGAGACTTAGATCAGGTGTCCATATGATTGGGGCAACTATGCTCTGGCCTATCTGTAGTGGAGCATTGATGAAGTGGTCTTGAGGCTAAGAGATTCTGTAGCTTTTGGCACACCATTATGGTAAGCTATACTTTCCCTTTTTTTTAACTTATTTCAATATTTGTTCATTAACACATGTTATCCCTCTTTCTTTTATAGGTCTAGGCCCTAGAGTTAGAGTTGCTCTTTGGTGTGCTGCGAGTGGGGAATGATTTCCTTACCATCAACAGGTGGGGTAGTAGCCATGTACTGAAGAGGCATCTAGCCCAAGTATAGATCCATAGGCAGCACTTGAACTCTTTGATGCAGGATTTGGTACCTATAACAATCACACTCATATTAGTAACATTGTAAATTTAATTCACTTACCTATTGGTGCTTTCATTGCAGACCTAGAATTACTTGTAGGGCCCTAAGGACAAATGGAGTGTAGAGATTACTCATTCCAAACCATTAGCTCAGAGGAGGGTCCTCCCTCGTGGGCCAGGCTATAGAATCTGGTATCTAAGTGAGTGAGTCTTGAATTAGAACGGGGGCATTAGATAGAGGTGTGTCCCCAAATCCTCTTTGAGGAGCATGCTATGGACTCATGAGCTAGAGGGTGCTAAGCTCGATCAAGTTGTTATTGGAGAGCCCACCATGGATCATATTGTATTAATCAAGAGCCAGTACTTAGAGTTTATTCAAACTCAACTCCTATCGATAGTCCCCATTTTCGTTACTTTTACCTGTTAGGTAAGTGTTTGACATTCTTTTTTATATCTAAGATTATCATGTTTTGACATAATTTTCTTTTATTTTTAGGCTACAACGACCAAAACTAAACCCCCCGCTAGACCTTAAGTGCAAAAAAAAGAGCCTCAGAGATGTCGTCTCGATCCAAGCAGAGAGGGGACTTTGGCTACAGTTAAGCATAAAAGACCCACCACCACCTCCAGCTCTCAATTCATCATTAGCAGTTTCGCTTACACCCCTGATCCCTTGGCTCATTGCTAGGTTCCTCCTGGAGAGTTATCTCGTCAGTTCCTGACCCTAGATGAGGACCTCACACCTGCATGTACTCTTAGGGTTGCTACTCACACAAGTTTTCTTTTAACCTACCTCTGGAATCATTCTTGTTATGTTTATCAGTTCTTACATTCTTTTTAATAATGTAGATTTCTTTGGAGCAAAGCCTCTACATGTACTGAATGATCGAGTCTTAGAGGGACCACATGTTTGACGTCACCTAGTAGTGGAGGGTAACAATCTCTCTTACATCTATATGTATGCATGTTTGTATGATTCACTAACTTGTGGTCTACTTGAACAGGATCATGATAAGGCCAATCAGGCAAGAATTGCCACCCTCGAGTGCCAAATTGAATTTCATCAGATTGATGAAGATGATAACAATGAGGATGGGGTCGATGACAACATTGGAGGAGGTGATGATCGTGAGGGCACCGAGTCAGACACTTGATAGATTAGGGCCTATTGTAGACAATGGGGTTTAGCATGTGCCCAAGATTTTAGCACTCGTGACACTGTTTGAGCTAAGGGCTCTAAAGAACATAATAACCACTGCCATAAAGATATGGTGTGGAGATAAGGAGTCGTCACCCAAGATAATAATTGGGATAAATAAAAAATGGTGGTACTTGATTCTCTAAAAGAAAGCTAGCACCGCAACTAGGAAATTATGGATACAAGATACTAATTTCTTTTAGTCTTGTGGTCACTTAGAATTACTTTATAAATTACTATATTACACTCTATTTACATGCAATTTCATATGAACTCTTATTTAAACAATTAACTCCAGGGAAATTAGTCATGAAAAATACATGTAAACAATGCATTCATTTAAATTCATAATCCCTAAGTTAGTCTAATCTACATTGATTTTAATTAAATGGGCTAAATCTACATGTTTTAATTTACAAGCAACCCTAAAGACTAATGGGCCTAATTCTTATTTAATTTTAATTAAGTGAACCTAAGTCTATTTATTTTAATTCTAAAAATGGACCTAAATCACAAATTATGAAGTATTTAAATTAGTGGGTCTAGTTCTATATGTTTTTAATTCTAAGGTGATCTTAAATCTACAATTTATAGAAAAGACTTAAATTTAATGGGCTAAGTCTAAATAATTTTAATTATCCTAGGTGAGCTTATGTCTAAATTAACTAAATGAGTCTAAATTATTTCTACCTTAAATTTAGTTTAATTATGGACCTAAAGATGCATTTTAATTAAATCTAGGCTTAATTAATTAATAACCCATTAAATGAAATGGGCTAATTAAAAGATGGGCCAAAAAGAACTACCTAAACCTAAAATTAATTAAATAGGTTAAAACCTAACATGGGCTTAGGCCCAAAACATATAAAAATAAATAAACAAGCCCAAAAATATAAAAAAAAAAAAAAAAAACCAAAACAATCAATTAAATTTATTTCTTCTAAAAAACCTAATTTAATTAAAATGACCTTAAACAACCAATTATTAATAATTAAAATAATTAACAAGCAACTCTAATTTTATCCACTTAAATCCAATTCAATTTTAATTAAAAAAAAGCTAATTATCTCTATAGCCATTAATTTTAATTAATCATCCAATTAAAACCCTAATCTTACTACCTAATTAATTAAAATAAACACAAACTACACATATAGGATTTTAGTATTCCCATTATTGTGACTATTATAATGATCTAAAGAACTAATACAATCCAAAAAACTAAATACAAAACACAAAAAAAAACAACCAACAAAATAATAATAAACAACTAAATAAGAAAACCTAAACATTATATTCAGCTACAAAATTCAATCCATAGCATTCCATGGATCCAAAAAACTAAATACAAAATACAAAATAAAACAACCAACAAAATGATAATAAACAACTAAAAAAGAAAACCTAAAAACTATATTCAGCTACAAAATTCAATCCATAGCATTCCATGGATCTTCATAGATTTTGTTCTCTAAGTGAATTTATCATGTAACTCTCTTCATAATCACCAACACAAACACAAAAATAAACAATTATTAGTGAATAAACAAAACAACAATAAAAATTAAATAAAGCTATAATTAAATAGAACTAAAATAATCAAATAAAAAATAGAAGAGTATAAGAGGAGATAATTGTATGGATGCAGTATTGATTTGCTCCTCAAAGTGGTATAAATCACCGTTGTTTTTTAGAATTAATCTCCAATGCTTGATTTTTCCTCCCAAAAGTCTATTGCTTCTTCTTCAAAGAACAGTACCTCTCAAGAAAATATTATTTGAAAACTACATAAAAGGAAAAAGAGAGGTCCAGGAAGAAGTCCCCATCCATGAGAGTTGAACTAGATTTATATAGAAAACCCTAGCTAAAAAATGTATCATACTGTGACTTCCTCTCTTCACAGTGATAAAGTTTTGATTTTAAAAGGACTTTTAATTTCCTAAAAAATTCAGATAAATCCTGGAAAAGGGATTTATTATATTATTTTACCAATCAAAATTCAAAAAATGAATTTTTTTATTTACTGAAAAATAAAAAATATAGATGGAATACGTTTAATTCCGACCGGGATTATATAATTTTAATCGGAATTACATAATTTTGATTGGTTTTATGTAATTCCAACCAGAATTATGTAATTTCTATCAAAATTACAGAATTTTGATCTCCTTTTTTATTAACTTTTAATTTCAGAAAGACCTTTGAAAGAATTTAAAATTTCAATTAGATCCTTAAAGAAAACATTACAATTAAGTCCTTAAAAACCAATTAATTAAGTTCTTTTGAAAATGCATTTAAGCTTTTGAGGTTTCAAACTTCAAGTGTTGAAGATCTATTTATAATATTTTCATCATTGGAGTCCTCTATCTCATCCACATTCCATCATCTTGAAATTAAGTGCTTGCACCCATAAACTATTTTTTTTTATTGTTGTTTCTCTTTACCTATCTAATTCTGATACTTGCGTATTTTTTAAACTCTTATTGGTTAGATGTTTATAGAATTCAACTTTTGTTTCAATCAATTTTAATTTTCTTATACAATTTAGCACTAATGATTAAACGAATGCCCTTTTAAGCTGCTAAGTTTTGATCTGTAAGGCTGAGACTGCATAATCCCATCAGAAGCTTTTTTATTGTCATTATCGGATAGGCAATTGTTTCATAGCCTTCTATTGAAGAGGCGATCGCCTCAGCGCCTCTTCGTGCTGAGGTTATGCCTCTTCATTGAGGAGAGGCAATCACCTCATGGCCTTCTATTGAAGAGGTGATCGCCTCTTCGTGCTAAGGTGGCACCTCTTTGATAAGGCAATCGCCTCAGCGCTAGGTCAATTTCTCCTCCTTAAAATCTCACTTCTTAACCTTCAACCACATTGTCAGATATCTCCATCTCAAACCTCCATTTTCTCTCTATAAATATCCCCAAAAGCTTGAATTATAATTGAAAGAAGCCTTAAACTGCTATAATTAATATTGAAAAGCTTAAATAAAAGATTATGGGCTAGATTGGAGCCATTCCACCTCTTGGACTTCAGATTATTGCATGTTAAGAGAATCAATTTCTCTTTTCTTTATACTATAGCCTAGTTTTAGGATCCTCAGAAACACATCTTCTGATTCAATACAGTTGAACTATGCCCCCTGCCAAAAAAATTTGAGGCCATTCTAAGTTGCCACATGGATTTTACTTGTCCACTTGTAATCCCTAACCTTGTGATTCCAAACCCTTATTCTATCCATCATTAAATGGCTTAGATGTTCAATCTTTCACCCTGATGTTCATCTTACTGCATTCTTAGCTCAGAAATCGCATTATAATCCTTCTTTGAAACTACCACAGGCATAGATAAGAGAGAATCTCATTGGCCCCGGATGATGTCCCTCTGCTTGTACGCTCAATTTTTACTCGTTTCCCTTTCCAAAAATGGTGACTCCAAAATCCTTTGCATCCTCAATCAAGTGGAAGTAGGGCTTAACCCTTTCCCTCTCGTTCTAGTAGGAACCATTATTGGACTAGATAACTTCACAAAAATAAAATGATTCTCTGGAAGTCCACTTCTGTTGGAGGTAAGTTCCTTTGCCTTGAATTCTTATTCCCTTATCATTATGTCATTGCATCCATCTACTTAACACTTTGCAAATGTGGCTTTATGAGAAATGGGTATACTCGAACCTCCTCGGGATGTTGTACTCTACAGAGCCAAGCATTGTCAAACTAAAAAGCTGTAACCAATGCCAAAAGATGTTTAAGGTTGTCTATCAACATTTCCCAATACTCTAATTCAATGGATGTGTCCATGGTGGAGGTTTTAGCATGTGACTAGTTAGTCTTACACTTACTGTGTTTCGATTGCTAGCCTTCATTTTGCCACCTTCTATAACCCTACTTGTCTCTATTGCCAATACAAATAGAAGCAACTAATAATGGAATTAGTGCATAAGTTCAAACTAGGACCCCTCTTCCAAAATCTATTAGATAACTTAGTAGCTACTTAGCCTTGCAAAATCATTTAAAGGAACATAAACTATAACGGGGACCAACCACCGATGATAATTATAAGGTGTGGATCCGATTACAATAAATAAAAAAAGATAAGTTTATTACAATTAAAAGGATAAAAGAGTTGCAATTGTTAAGTGCCCAAGATGTTCAATAAAAGAGGAGGAAATAAAATTATTTTATGAATCGAGTCATCATTTCCTTTTTTTGTTAGATATTTTCTTTTAATGGTTAAACAGTTTGTAATAGACACTTAACGCGATGTTCAACAATAATTAAAGCAATCTATTTCATTTAACTTAAGCATAATTAGCAAATACATTTTGCTTTTGACATATCTCATATTATTGGTTGGTTTGCCCTTGCAAGTTTTCTAACTAACCATTTTTCCTTTCTCTCTCTTTTAAATGTCCTTAACTTTTGCTTGGACCACCTCTTTTAAGGTTTTCAATCTAGCAGGACTTTTACAGAAAGTGCTTCTTGAGCTTGTCCAAGTTAATAGGCTCTTTAAATTCATTCCCTTTTATGTCAAATAGGATAATAACACCTTTGGAAAACAACTTCTTCACCATATACGGGCCTTCCCAATTTGGCTTAAATTTTCCTCACAAGTCGATCATGATTGGCTTTGTAAGCTTCAACACTAAATCTCTATTTTGATCTTTCTTAGCTTGATTTTCTTATTATAAGTATGGGCTATCCTTTTCTGATATAGTTGGTAGTGATACATAGCTCTTATTCTCTTCTCATCTATTAACATCAGTTGCACCAATCGATACTCCACCCATTGGTACTCGGGGATCTTGGACTCTAAAAGAACTCTTAGCGATCGGATTTTAACCTTTATTGGCAACATAACTTTGCATCCATATACTAAAGAATACAGAGTGACCCAGTTGATGTTCTGGCATTAATTCTATATCCCCATAATGCAAATTGCAGGTAATATACCCATTTGTTTGTTGCCTATATAAAGATGACTTGTGATGCTTAATCTTATATTCTTTTAATAGCGTAACCATCTCTACTCGAAATTGAATACCGTTATTAGTAATGATATGTGAGGTAACCCATATCTACAAATTATTTTTTCTCAATAAACCTTGCCAAATGCTTGGAGCTTATAGTGGTATAAGATTCTGCTTTGACCTACTTAGAGAAATAATCGATTGCCACCACAATGTATCAATGACCATTCGATGCTCTTAGCCTTATCTCTCCTATAATATTAATTCCCTAAATAGTAAAGGGCTAAAGGGAAGTCATACACTAAAGCTCCATTGAAGTTAAGTGACTCACATCTTTATAAGCTTGGCAATTATGGCACTTCTTTTTGAACTTGACACAATATGTTTCTATGGTTAGCCAGAAATAACCCTGACAAGCTATCTTCTTCGCAAGGATCATTCCATTCATATATGGCCTGCACACCCCTCATGGACCATCTCTATAAGTTCCTGAGCTTCCCCTTTATCGACGCATCTCAAGTGGACACCAGTAGGCATCTTTTTATACAGCATCCCATTATAGCTAATGAATTACCGAGATAGCATTCATAAAGACATCCTTTCTTTCTTGTCAGCATCCTTAAGGAACTGTCCCATTTCCAAGTATCATTTTAAGTCATAAAACCAAGGCCTCTCAGTGGTATCCAATGGCATTACCCTTATTTCTTTATAGCAAGGGTTTCAGAAATTCGTTAAAATTAGAGGCTTAACTTCTATTTGTTTCCTGCTCTCCCATATAGAAGCCAACATGGCTAAAGCATTAGTTATCTAGTTCTCTTCCCTTGGTAGATGGATAAACTTACACTGAGTAAAGGATAGTGAAACAGTTGCCAAATAACCCCAATATAGACACAACCTATCCTCCTTGACTTCCTATTCTCTGGAAGCTTGTCTTACAACCAACATAGAATCCCTATATATGGTGACATTCTCTACTCCCAAACTATGCAATGCTTCTAAACCAAAGATGCAAGCCTCATATTTAGCTTGATTGTTCATTACTTCATATTTGTGTCTTTTTGCCATTGGGATCATTTCTCCTTATGGTATGATTAAGATTACACCAATACCAACCCCTTTGTTATTTCAACTCCATTAAAGTACATTTTCCATCCTTGTACATTTATCGCCCCCAGATGTTCATTAAGGAATTCTAGTTCCCATTCTTGTTCATCAAGTACTAGATTCTGAGCTAAAAAGTCTATTACTGTCCTCCCTTTTACTACTTTCTTCACCACATAATCTATGTCAAATTTAGTGAGCAGTACTAATCATCTATCTAGCTTTCCCATGAGTGAGGGAGTTTGTTGAAGGTACCTAAAGGGATCATGTTTAGAAATTTCCTATACTCTATAAGATTGGAAGTAGTGTCGGAGCTTCTTTATCACCTAAATCACAACTAGACAAGTTTTCTCTACAAGATTGTAATTGGCTTCATACTGCAGGAGTTTTTACTCAATTAATATAGTGCATATTCAACTTTCCCTTCATTTTCTTGAGCTAGCATTGCCCCTATTGCATCCTTCTTAATCGCTAAATATAGGATTAAGGACTTACCTAGTTTTGGTGGCTATAAAACCAAAGGACTTATCAAATAGTTCTTAATAGTTTCAAAATCTTATTGACATTTTTCATCTCATATCATGGGTTGATTCTTCTTTAAAAGCTTAAAGATCAGCTTATAAATAATAGTCAACTTAACTATGAACCTACTAATATATTGTAAGCACCCAATAAACCCCCTGAGTTCTTTTTCACTCTTTGGTATAGGCATTTCTTAATTACCTTAGCCTTATCTAGGTCCACTTCTATTCCTTTTTTTTATTGACAATGTGTTACTAGACATTACCCTAAAAACACACTTCTTCGGATTCAGTTTGAGGTTGTACCTTTCTACCCTTACTAGGAACTTATCTAGAGCCTCAGAGTGCCCTTCTCTGGTTACAAACTTTACCATCATATTGTCTACGTACACTTCTATCTCTTTATGGATCATATCATGCAATAAAGCAGTTTCCATCCTCTGATAAGTAGCTCATGCATTCCTTAGTCCAAATGGCATCACCAAATAGCAATAGATGCCCCACTCAATGGTGAAAGATGTCTTCAGCTTATCTATTACTACCATTATGATCTAGTTGTACCATAAGAATCCATCCATGAAAGAGTACATTGCACTAGAAGCTACGCTATCGACCAATGTATTGATGTGTGGTAGTGAAAAATTATCTTTCGGGCAAGCCTTGTTCAGATCTCTATAGTCCACTCACATTTTGACCCTTCCATCTTTCTTAGGGATTGGGACTATATTTTCTAGCCATTGGGTGTCCTCTACTACCTCCAGGAACTTTGGCTTTAGCTATTTTTGGACTTATTCTGTACCTAAAAGAGCCCATTATGACCTCAACCTCCTCTTCTTCTATTTTATTAGCAATATATAAGGATAAGTAAGGATCTGGTGTTCTATGATTTCCCTGTCAATACCCGGCATGTCCTCGTAGCCCCAAGCAAATACCTTTTGTCTTCTTTTTAATGTTTCTTTCATTTTTTTCTCTCCTCATGAGTTAAATCATAAGCAAGCAATATATTTTTAGGATTATCATTCGTGCATAAATTACATGATTCAATTTGCATGGAATTAATGTCAAACATATGCATGAAATGATCATCTCAAACAAAATAATCATTAGGAAAGACATCACACAAACAAGTAAAATCAGACTTCATTACATTCAGTTTTTAATAGAATAAATCATCAATTTCAAACAAAGTAGCAAGGGAAACATCAAAATCACCATCATAAAAGAGATCCATTATGGAATTTAGCATATAGGCTTTAAGATCCAGCTCCTCATTCTGACCATCAGTGCCTTTTAACTCCAGAGAAATAATGTTCACCTCAGACTCTTCCTCAATAGTTATCAACTCTTCCATAGGAACTTCCTCAATAGCTATTTGCTTTACCCTACTCACAAACTCAGTAAAGATTTTAAATCTCAAGATCACTTCCTTGGCCATCAAAAGAGGTTCTGGAGCCTCATTATATGGATACCCGATGCCTTCCCTCACAAAAGTTTCCCATAAAGCCTTTCTCTCAACCATAACCTCTTGAGTTGACCCTAGATGTCAATTTGTTCAATCCCTAGAATCATCAGTCCCTTCAAATCCTATCCCGTGCTTTAGAATGGGTACCTTGCACTCCATAAAATTTGAGGGTCCACTTTGGTTCTTTCACAATCCCATGCCAACCATGAATTTCATGTTACGCATTATATTCAGAACCTTATTATTTATCTCATCATCATAAATTATGAAAACCTCAAATCTCAGACTTATTAGGATCTCTTTAAGAGCTAACTTCAGAGTGGCCACAGCAACTTCAGTTTTTGCAGAGATGTTGACGACCTTGCCTTCGTGTAGAAACTTAATTTTTTGATGGAAAATGGAGGGTACACCACCCAAAGTATGGAACCATAACCTTCCTGATAGCATAGTACATGTCACGGGAATTTCAATCACATGCAAGTTGACTTAAGTCTCGACAGGTCCAGTCTTGATCAAAGCCTTAAATTTCCCCTCATTAGGCCTCTTTGTACCGTCATAAGCCTTGATAATCACTTTAGAAGACTTTAAGTCTGCTACAGTCAATCCCAACTTTGTCAAAATCTTTATTTGGCACATATTAATAGCATAACCATTGTCCACCATCACATAGTAGGTCATCTTTCCTTTTACCTCAACCTTAATGAACAAAGCTTTATGGTTATCCCTTCCTTCCAAGGGTAAATCATCATCCAAAAACATTATACTGCCTTGGGGGGTTTCTTTTAATGAACTAACCATTTGTTCAGGGGTACAACTCATGAAGATCTTTTTCTAATCCAGAGCCAGAACTAGTGCCTCCTAATGATCTTTAGAAAGCATAAGCAGCTCCCAAACACTGCAATAGTCTTTTTATCTACCACGACCCAAAATAAGGGCCATGACCGGCGCTAGGGAACGGGAATTCTTTCGAATCCGGAACCCGTAGCAAGCCTACAAATAAAATAAAATAAAATAAACATGCAATGGTAATAATAACAATATCAAATGCAGCGGAAATAAAATTCATAAATATCACAATATTATTTTTCATCAACTGGATTTAAGTTAAATCTCATCTCATATATATAAATCTTTAATACAAATCCAGTTTCAAATATAATACAATATCTCGCATAAATATAATACATAAAATCCCATAATTAATTTATAACTACTACAGTGTCTAGATTATAAAAATAAGACTCAATTAAGCAATTTACACAAAGAAGCCGGGGCGGAAGAAATCCGGCGTATGGGCCTGCTACTGAGGTCTGAAGATGTTGACTCTCCTGAAAAATTAGTCAACGGAGGGGAGTCAGACCTCACTAAGTGAATTACTATAATATATATACATGTATACTAAATGACAATGCATACAATCAACAGTATATATCTAATATGTATATATACAAGCAAATACACACAGATGCAATAAAATCAACTTATATATATTTTTCATTGAAAATCACAGTTTATGAAGGATCAAATAGAACCCTATGATATCGAAACCTCAAACAGTGTTAGACAACACTCTAGCCATACAGGCTCACTTAATCCAAATATATCCACTTAATCCATTTAGACAGTAGACTGGCCCCAAGACACTAAGTCGACCGAGCTCCAGCAGTCTGACTGTCAGTGTGATTGGCCCCGAGACACTTGGTCAACCGAGCTCCAGCAATCACACCTCCAAACCATATCTCACACATTAAATAATCATATTCAATCAATATCCACAAATAAGTTAGTAATATAGCCTAAATACTATAGGCGTACCGGTACGTACTCGGTCCTAGTGCTGCCCACTAGGTAGCACGTTCTATCGATATCCTTCATTAATAAACATAAAACATTCATTCACCAAAAATAAATGATGCATGAAGTTCAATAAAATATCAACATAACCATATATATACTAGAAATATACTAAAAGTAAACTAGGTATATTTCGAGTATATATACGTCAAATGAATCCAATTAAATCATAAATTAAGCTAGAAATATATTTAAAAACATTTTAAATATAATTTATTAACAAAACATGCATATAATTGAATATATAAACCAAAAATATACTTAAATACAAATCACATTATTTATGCATTTTAATCAAAATAAAACATATGTTTCTAAAATCATGCATCCGAAGCATATATATATAAAATAGCAACTCACAAATTAGTGCGCTCCACGAGATGGGTCCGACGGGCCTGGTCCACTAGCCCTCGGTCTCGGCACAACTAAACAAACAATAATGACAAAAATCAGAATAACCCTAATAAAAATCCTAGAATTCGATCTAGAATATTAAACACAGAATTGAATTAGGGTTCGACTGGACATCATGTTTTATGAGAATTCTATCGAAAATTTGGCAGAACCTCCCCTGTAAAACAGACATCTCTCTACTCAAAGAGTAGAGCCGACCCTGCAAAGAAACACACTTCGAAAAACAAGCTCAAAACACACCCATAACCCCTCGGTCGGACTCCAAACTACAGTCTACCGATCGGGGTCCATAATCACAGAACAATTCTGAAAATACCAAAAATATCCTTATAACATAGAAATACATTTTATAAGTAGAAATTACATAATTAACCTTAAAACACAGTAAAAACCGATAAAGACTCATTTTATTAGAAAAATCGTATATTATATATATAATTGAAAATAATTCACGAAAAATAGTTTAAATTAGTTAAAAATACCAAATAATTTGTAAAAATCATTTTTATACCTTAAATAACTATTAAAACCAATTAAATTACGTTTTTAGCCAATTTTGTGTAAAATTACCAAAATGCCCTTATATATATAAATATACTAAAATTACTTCAAAAATTCACCAAAAATTATAAAATTATCCAAAATTAATTTTCTCAACATATTTATCAATAATTAAACTCAATTTACCAATTAATTTTAAATAAAAACATATTTAACCCTAATTTCCCAAATTTACATAAACTTAAATAATTCAAAATAAATACTTAGAAATTCATAAAAATTCCAAATAAATTCCTATAATTCATTTAAACACCTAATTTAACCATAAAACACAATTTCATAATTTAAATAATTAATTTCCGAAAATTAGAAAATAATATTAAAATATTCAAAAATACCCAAAAATCCAAAAAATTCTACAAAAATTCATACATGTAGATTAAGCTACTAGGAACAACATTTGTGAAGGGATTTTTCATGAATCAATCAATTCAAAGCTCAAAAAAATCAACCCTAATATGATCGAATTGGAAAATTCGAAACCTAAGCAAATCAAGACCATTTAAGCTCAAACCAAAGCTAGAATCACACTCACCAGAGCTCAAGGAGAAGAAAGAGACTGGCGGTGTCGAAAATGGTGGTCGAAATTTTTGTCGACGCCGAGGAGAAGAATTTCGGCCAAAAGAAGAAAAACAGCTCGCCGGTGCCGGGGAAGGAGGCTGCTGGCGGCGGGGGACGGCTGGGGACGACGGTGGCAAGACGGGAGGCACACCGACGGTAGGGGAACAGTAGTTGCAACGGCGGTTGGTGGTGAGGGGGTGGTCGGGCACGGGAAGGAGAAAAAGAAGAAGAAGAAGAAGAAGAAGAAGAAAAAAGAAAAGAAAAGAAAAGAAAAGAAAAAGAAAAGAAAAGAGAAAGAAAAAGAAAAAAAGAAAAAGAAAAATATTAAAATATTTGAAAAAATTTCACATCCACACATATAATTTAATATTTTAAAATTTAATAATAAATAAAAA
Source organism: Mallotus nudiflorus (assembly GCA_947683625.1). Classification (NCBI taxonomy): domain Eukaryota; kingdom Viridiplantae; phylum Streptophyta; class Magnoliopsida; order Malpighiales; family Euphorbiaceae; genus Mallotus; species Mallotus nudiflorus. The sequence continues at coordinate 829,853 of CANTUR010000187.1, read as the reverse complement.
TAATTAAATAACAATAAATTAATAAACAAATAAATAAATATTAGGGTAATATATATTAAACCCTAATTAAATAAATATTTACATGCACAGGCTTTATTTAGTAATTTAAAAATATGTATGAGTTCATGCAAGTCCGTAAATATATTTAAAATAATTAATAATAAAATATTTACGTGAAAATTTCCCCGAAAATGCAAGTCCCGGGAAAATTTTACGTAAAGCACTGTAAATAATATACAATAATTAAAATAGGTTTTAAATACATATCAACTCATAAAAATATCATAATATATATATATATATATATATATATTATTAACACTGTATATCCCGGTACAGTGTAAAAATATTTAAAAAAAAATACGGGATATTACATTATCTCCCTTTACCTCTTCGTTCACATTCCCTATCTTTTTTGGTTCAGGTTTGGCAATTTTTGCTTCTTCTTCTTTCTTTTTGAACTTCCCTACTAGTTGGTTCACCCTACTCCCCTCATTTTCCCATAGATATATTCACCCCCCATCTTTATCATTAGAGCTCCAAATATCCAAGACACGTACGATAAGCTCTATAAGTTATTTATTTGGCTTAGGTCTTTTAGTTTAGGTTTAGGTTTTAGTGAGCTAGGGGTGGTGTCAACAAAGGAGTTTAAGACTTGTTCTTCCGTTAAACATGTGTTACTATTAGGATGGGTGCATTTGGTGGTGGTACATTTCAATAATTAGGCAGAGGGTTGTTCTAAATGTTCGGCTTTTGAATTTTAGGGTTGATAATTTTACCTGCATCAATTAAGTCTTGGATTTTATGTCTTAATTGGGTATAACTATCACTGTCATGCCTAATAATCTAGTGGAATTTACAAAAGAGTTTTGAGTTGGCACCTAGCAAAGATTATTATGAAGGTAAAGGTCATAATAGTTTCTTCTCGATTAACTTTTTAAGGACTTTAAAAAGGGGCCACCCTAAATTTAAGAATCTTTAGGGTTGCATGACAGCATTAATCTATAAACTATTGCCTGGCTGTCTTATGGTGTTGATTTTCACATTACTACTCGAGCCAACTCCATCCTTAGCCCTAAATCTTCCCTCAAAGAACCTCCTTTCCTAGGATAAATCTAACTCCTTTTGGACTCCAAATTTATATAGTTCTTTAAAGTTTCAGATTCTTAAATCCCTCAGTTTCTTAGACAATACTAGAACACACCCTTCCATTGCCAACATCAGTTAGTCTGACTTAGTAGGCCTATGTCTCATTTGAGATAGCTTCCCCCTCCAATGAGTCAAATAATTAGTGAAAGACTCGTTAAACCTTTGCTTGGTATTCTGCAGATCCCTCAAAGATACTTCCAATTGAACATTAAGGCCATACTACTTCACAAATGCAGTACACAGTTCTTTCCAATCAGACTGGACATATAGTTCTAAAGTGTAATACTAATGAATTAATGCACCTTCCAATGACATGGGGAACTGCTTGACTATCTGGACTTTAGTCAATTTTGTGGCTTTCATGTAAGTCACATATTGCTTTAAATGCAAATGGGGGTCTTCAGTTCTAAAATACTTTTTTATGTCAGGGAATTTGAATTTCTGGGGTAATGGATCATCCTCCTCATCTAGATTCAAATCAGTATAGTCCAACAGAGCATCCATGCCCTTTTCTTTCATCATCATCTACTTTTGGGTCATAGTTTTCGTTATGCTCTTGGCCCAGTCAGACTATTCCATATTCTCAATCAGGTTCACATTCTTCCAGCCTACTAGATCGGCTATGACTATCACATCATCCTCATCCCTTTCTCTTATTGGAATTTCAACATCAATATCAATTAGGTTGGTTAGCTGTGTAGGCTGATTTTCTTTTACCAGCTTGGTTATTTCTCCCATTATCTCTCTCATCATATACTCGGTTTCAGCAAATACCTCCTCTTTCAACTGTGCTTTAAAAGCATTAGAATCAAAACCTTCTGCCATTTCTATCTCTGAATTTTTACTAAGTGCCTTGAACTAAATCAGACCCACCCAGATGAGCTCAAAGGATCTACATTGATGCAAAACCATATGTCAAAATTATGCATGACGTGTATACATGATATATAGGTTCATTTTATTATTTAAGGAAAGCAAGAAAAAAAACAAGCATACTTAACATATACATAACACAGAGGCAAAAATACAAAAATTCAAAAATGATAACCTCCACCTTTATTTCTCCAGCACACGTATTTAATGGCGAGTTTCTCATTTTAGGATTTTTTTATTGGGTTTTAATTATCAATAGATGTAGATGGCGGGGTTTAGCACGTGTCCAAGATTTTAGCAATCGCGACACTATTTAAGCTCAAAGCTCTAAAGAACACACTAACCACTACCACAAAGACATGGCGTGGAGATGAGGAGTCATCACCCAGGGTAATAATTGAGACAAATTGAAAAGGTGGTATTCGATTCCCTAAAAGAAAGCTAGTACCACAACCAGGAGATTCTAGATATGGAATACCAACTTCTTTCAGTCTTGTGTTCATTTAGAATTACTTTATGAATTATTATCTTATTCTCTATTTACATGCAATTTCATATAAACCCAAAACAATCAACTCCAAGGCAAACTAGTCATGAAATATACAAGTAAATAATGCATTCAATAAATCACATAATCCCTAAGTTAGTCTAACCTACATGGATTCTAAATAAATGAGTTAAATCTACATGTTTTAATTTATAAGTGAACCTGAAGACCTAATTCCTTTTGATTTTAATTAAATGAACCTACGTCTATGCATTTTAATTCTAAAAATGGGCCTAATTCTACATGTTATAAAGGTATTTAAATTAGTGGGCTTAACTCTACAGATTTTAATTAAATAGTGATCTTAAATCTACAAATTATGAAAGAAGGCTTAAATTAAGTGGGCTAAGTCTAAATTAATTAAATTAAATTAGGTTGGCCTATGTCTAATTAACTAAATGGGCCTAAGGATATTTCTAACCTAAAATCTAATTAATTATGGACCTAAAAATATATTTTAATTAATTAAACTTAATTAATTATTCAATGAGATAGGCTAAAAGAATTACCTAAACTTAAATAAATAAATCAAGACAAAAAGTGGGCTTAAGGCCCAAAACACATAAAAATAATAAATAAATCCCAAAAACAAATGAAAACATAAAAGAAACAATTAAATAAAATCAAACAAATAATTAAATTAATCCTTACTAAAACCCTAATTTTTATTAACATGCAACATAAATTAATCTACTTCCTCCATTGGTTTTAAATAATTACCTAATTGAAACCTAATTTTACTAACCAACAAAAATAAACAAATAACCATACAAGTAATTTCATTACTCTCACTATCGGGGCTATTACATTAATTCATAAAATAACTAATAAAATAAAAATAAAGAAAAAAATAAAGATAAAGACAATAAAAATAAAAATAAAACCCTAAAAACTAAATCTCTACAACGCTTTATTCATAGTCTTCCACGGACTTCTCATGAATTCATCCCCTATATAATCACCATGCGTTTTCCTCCATAATCACCATAAGAATAAGATAAAATAATGATTAATGAATAAATTATGATAAAAACTTGAAAGAATAATAATAAATATAATAATATAAAATAAACAAAAATAAATAAATAACTAATAGAAGAAGATGATATGATTATGAATGATTTAGGGTACTCCTCTAATTGGTAGTTCACCGTTCATGATAGATCTTCGAATTTTACCCTTCAAAAATTCTCTACGAATCTTGAATTAATTGTTAATAAAATGAATTTTTGTAAAAAATTCAAAAGAAAATGATAGTGGAATTAGGAAGCCTAACCCCAATCCTAATAAGATTCTAATTCCTAAAGTATAAGATTAATACTTAAAATTATATTTAAGAATTTTAAACCAGTTAGGACTGAGTTAATTAGGATTTTAAACCAATTAAAACTAAATTAAAAATAGAAAAATAGAGATGGAAGAATTCAATTCCGACTGGGATTGTGTAATTCCGATCGAAATTATGTAATTCTGATCGGAATTATATAATTCAGGTCAGAATTATGGAATTCTGACATATATATATATATATTAACATTTAATTACAAAAAGGCCCTTGAAAGAATTTAAATTTTACAATTAGGTCCTAGAAAACCTTGCAATTTAGTCCCTAAAAACATTAAATCCTTCCTTTAAAAGCTGCATTTAAACCGTTAGAATTTTTAAACATTAAGTATTGAAGACATTTTCATCACTGGAGTCCTTTGCTGTATCCATAACACGTCATCCCGAAATTGGGTGTCTGCAACAGGGAATAATAAAACCAACATATGCAAGATAACTCTTGAAATGGAGCAAATAAGTAATGGATTCTCTAAATAAATCCAACGTCTATCCTTAATGGGCCGAGAATGGCATTAAGGCCTTTTCCTTATCAAAACCTATCTTAATGGGCCACGATAGGCATAAGAGGCCTATTTTGGCAACACCCACTTGAGATAGGCTAAAATTGGCATAAAAAGGCCCATCTTGATAAGGTCCATTTGTAATGGGATTGAGTTTTATTTTAAGGATCCATTAAAGGGCATAAAACACATGTAATTAGAAAATTCTTAAGGGAAATTACTAGGTCACTATATGAGCTTAAGTCTAGGTAGTAAGCGTCAACTCCCACAATGATATACATCCATATATGTCTCCCCACCCAAGGGTCCATACGACATGGATAAGTATATGTCGTGAGTGACAATAATCAAATATTCCACCACTAGATTTAAGTGAAACATAAGAAGCAAAATACTTACTATTATCGGGTTAATTCCAGACTGAGTGCTCATTATGTGAGAATGTGTAGTGGATGCAATAGAAATGCAAAATAAATAAAAGAATAATAAAAAATGATAAATTAAAAAACACTCAGAATCAATTTCTCTACCCCTAGTGAAGTTGCCATTGTAGGTGGCTAGGTTCAATAAGCGCCTAAGTGTTTAGCAACCACGGCACTATGTGGGCTCGAGGCCCACTTGAAAATAAGAAATAGGTCATAAAGCTTAATTGGAGATGGAGTCACCACTTGAATAAAATTTTGGACACACTGTATAGAAACTAGATTCTATGGAGGTTCCTAGAAGTCATCATCAGAGATCGGGTTCAGAAATTAGGTATGGGCTTTTGGAATGCCCACCTAACCTTACGATTGGCCTCCGTTTGTGTTTCATATTTTATTACCTTTGATTATTAAATTATTTCCTTATTAACATGTGAATTGTAATTTTTTCCAGTTTTATATTTTAATCCAAATTTGCAAATTAGTCTCATTGCATGCTTATAGCCCGATATACATCATAAATAAAATAAATGATAATAATTTACAACCATACATTCCAAATAAATAAGGGAAAGGGATTAATTATTACAACATTTTGTATAAATAAAATGTAAAATAAATAGAAAATAAACCATACATAAACTGTTTGGATTAAATAAAACCTTTCAAGAAATAATTAACGGATAAATACTTGATGACTAGAAATCACTGATAAACCCCTATAATAGACAAAATGTTAGTTCCTAAGGCAGATAAAGATCCTACATAAGAATCCACAAAGTTAGCTCATGAATCAGTTTAATAAAAAATAAAACAATAAAAGAAACTAATACCTCGACTTTAATTGAACAATGTAGTAGGACAATCATGTGAGATAGACTTGAGAATACTAAAGCACAACTATTCCTAGGAATCATGTATGATTTATGAAGAAAATTGAGACAAGGTCACATAAGACCCTATCAAAGTGGTGACCATCTCTGCCATAAGGTGATCGTCTCTGTTATGAGGTGATTGCCTTATGGTAAAGAGGCAGCACCTCTTTGCAGAGGTAATTGCTTGACTAGCAGACACAAATGACTCCAAAAAGTAGTAATCTTCATTTTCAAGCAAAGATCAACTAGTATAAACAAGCTAGACTCATAACTATACCTAAAACTCAGTAAATCATGCTAAGGACATGGCATATCACAAGCAATAAATACAAGAAGTAGGTAACTAAGCAAGTAAGTAAAGAGGTCAATAACATTAAAGTTTTAATGTTTAAAGGAAGTAAGAATTATTACTGAAACAATAACACTTCTCAAAATGGTTAGCCCTTAGAGATAAGTATGGATTCTGATCTTCATTTGAATACAAGGTTCCTTTTTTCTCCTTCTCAAGAAAATCAACCTCTAAGCTTTTTTCGTCCCTTTTTTTCAAGGCTGTGTTCTTCCCTTTTCTAGGACTCCCACTCTTTTTTTTATTTTGATTCTCTAAAAATCCCTTTTCCCTCTCTTTTTCACTTTTTTAATCCCATCCTAGCCCATTCCCCCCACCATCACTCATCATTGCTATTTCCTTTTTTTTCTATCCTATGCCTAGCCTTATACTCCTTTTACTCATCATTGCTACCATAGTCAGTGGGGGTGTCCCACCACATTGGCTATGCATGTCAGTGGGGGTAGCCTACCACATTAGCTATGCATGTCATTTATATATTTAATGTAAATGTAAGTGGCTATTGAAGAGGTGATTGCCTCATCTCTTGAAGAGGTGATCACCTCTCTGCCTTAGCCCTGCATTGGGCCAAATGGGCCAAGGTGGGTTAAAGTTGTTTCTGAATGGGCTTGGGCTAATATTTTGGATCTTAAGCTTTAGGTCCATTTTCAATAAGGTGTTGGGCTTCTTTCTTACATTCAAGCCTTTTATTTCTCATCATCGAGCTTTATGATGGGCCAATTAAACTGAACACCCACAGTTCGCCCTCCATCTTGGGTCAATTGAATTGGGTGTCAACACATAGCATGGAAACTTCAATTCACACCTTTTCTGAATTTTTACAATCTCTATGGGATTTTAGATGGTATAGAACAATGTCCTCTAAAGGAATGTGTTGATCTGGATACTCAACAAACTAAATCCAATCTCGTTTATATTCAATGGTTCGCCAAGGACCAATTGCTTTTTTTCTAGCTTTTATCCTCCATTACTAAGGAAATCTATCCTCACTTGCTTAGTTTAAATTCTTCTACTACAATTTGGCAAGCTCTTGTGATAGCCTTTAGTACCATTAGTCATGCACAGAAAACTCAATTGCATATTGAGTTGCATAATCTTTCTAAAGAAGATAAGTCAATTTTTGAATTTTTGTATAAGGCTAAGGGAATTTCCAATTCTTTAACTCTTACTGTCTAACCCATCATAAATTTTGACTTTAATGCCATAATCTTTCGCTAAATTAGAGCTGAATACAACCCCATAATTGTGGCTCTTCAATAATGATCTCTTTCACCCACCGTCAACAATCTGGACAGTTAGCTCATCACCCATGAGCTTCTTTTATAGACTTAGCAACCAATAATTCCTATTGTTCATATTTCATAGCTTATTTCAGTAGAAATTCTTCTTTGGCATCATCCTTCTATGGTCACTTCCACAGAGGTTATGGTCGTGCGTGACCCTTCACCACTAACTGATCATTGGCTACATGTCAGATATATGATTTTTCAAATCATACAACCATTCAATATCGATGCGATTTAATCATTCATATATAGCCCCACTCAACTATGGTAACAATTGAAATTTTCAGTCATCTTTTTCTTCTCAGGCTAATTACTCAGTTGTTCCTACTACATTTTCACCGCATCCTTCCTCCTCTCCACTTTTATGGTATCCAAATACAGGGGTGACATATCATGTCACTCTAGATTTAAGTTCTCTATCTATTGTAGAGGAATATAAGGGTACGAACAAGCTAATAGTTGGTGATGGTAAGGGTTTGCATAGCACTCTTCTTAATTCTCCCTCAAAAATTCTTGCATTGAAGAATGTTTTACATGTGGCTCAGATTACTAAGCCTTTATTATCTATTTATAAATTATGTCATAACAATGATTTCTTTTTTGAATTTTATAAGGATCGCTACCTTGTAAAGGATCAAGTTACCCATCAACCACTACTTCAAGGAACAATTGAATTAGGACTTTATAAGCTACATAAAGATTTTTATCACTAATAATAATATAGTGTAGTTGTCTTTTTAGCAACCTTAGAAGACTAGCATAGTTGTCTTAGTCACCCAAATTATTCAACAATTCATGCTTTAATCTATAAGTTTTAGTTACCATGCTCTAGTAATAAATTTTTCAACAATAAATGTGAAGTTTACTACCTTAGCAAGTTACACTGTGTTACTCTTCCATTGACTCATCATAGTCCTGCCCCTATGTGATCTTCCAATGGTGATAGATTTTTTGTAATGTTTATTAATGGCTTTTCTCCTTTTGCTTGGTTGTATGCAATCAAGAACAAGAGTGATGTTATTACTATTTTTCAACAATTTTAGAAAATAGTTGAGAACCAATTCCATCACGAAATTTAAAATTTTAATTTTGACTGAGGTCATGAGTTTAGCCTTTACATACTTATTTTAAAGAATGTGAAATTGTACATCACATTTCTTGTCCCCATACTCACGAACAAAATGGGACGGCAAAGTGCAAAATTAGGCATATAGTTGATATTGGCTTAGCTTTACTTGAGCATTATGGGGCACCATTTAAGCACCGACAATTTTCCTTTGGAACAATGGTATTTCTAATTAATCGTATATTATTGCAAGTTAGGTTTATATACCCTAATCTCTAGGACTTAGTATAAAGCAAGAAGGGTGTCGAACACTCGTGAATTGGGTCAATATTGTATTAACTGGATAGATACTTAGATGGATAGGTAAATAAACCAGAATAATAATAATGACTAAAAAAAATAAAGAAACCTAAACACTAACTAATTGCTAAAATATTAAGACAAGTTATAACAATGTATATATATATATAGGAGAATCACAAATCAGAATCAAATAAGAACTTTAAACATAATTATCATAAAACATATTGTTTGGAAATTAGTCTATAATCTTTAAAAGCAACTCTCATTTTCAATTAAAGGTATTTCCTCTTAGAGTCTACATTCATTCGCATGGTAATGCAGAGATAAGAGAAAATTATAAAACAAATTATACTAATTATGTTTCCCTTAAGATGAATCCCTTGTCTCCAAGTCAAATTCCATTCTTAAGTAATCTCAATTATTTTCCACCAAATTACTCCAATTCTCATTGTAAATAATTTGATTAATAAGTTACATATGGTGATCAAACATATATAACAAAAATTGCACTAATTGAAATTAAAACATGAATAATATAAGATAAAAATGTATTTCTTATTTACTTCATCATTGTAATTCCCATACAAAGACTTAGCCTAGATACATGATTAAGAAGCAATAAAAGAAAACCAAATTCAATATAGAAAGAAAGATAAAAAGAGAAAGAATTGAATAAATAAAACTCCCTTCTATGTCTTCTAAAGAATTCTTGATTTAGGATGATCTTCTCTTGCACTTGGCTTTGTCTTCTTCAATTGTTTCTTACAATGACTCTTAAAGCTAAAAGATAATAATTATATTTCTAAAACACTATATTAATTCAAATGTCTCCCTTGTTTTAGACTAGAAATGATATATATATAGAGCTCAAAAGTTGCTAAAAGCGACTAGAATATGGTTGGACTTGGAAAGGTACCACTTGACATCAAAGGTCACCCCTATTTGCAAATTCTATAACTTCAAGGGCATTTTTGTCCATCCAAATGACTTTATCTCTAGAAATTCCCTTTATAAAAGTTGTATATCTTCTGTTATCTTTATAGAGCAACTTAAATCACCTAATTTGGATTTCTGTAGATAGAGTTATGGTTAAAATACAAAAACTACTCAAACTAGGAAAAGTTACAACTCTTAGGCAAGGCACGAGTGTGACGACTCATCACTGGGTGACAACTCATCATAAAGACTCTCGGTGACAACTCGTGCCCCTGGTGATGAGTCTTACACTTTCTTGATGCTCCAAGCTTGACTCCTTTTGCTTCTGAGCTTGTTCCAATCAACTCCAAGTGTCTTCTAAATGTTTTAAGCCCTAAATCATGCATAAAATTTACATAGTGAGTCCTAATGATTAAATAAGTAAAAAAATTAATTCAATAACCAAAAAAACACATAAAAGATACTAAAATGAAATGAAAATAAACCTTAACTAGCCTAAATAACTATGCACATTTGCATTATATCAAACTTCCCCACACTTAAACCTTGCTTGCCCTCAAGCAAGAAAAAATCTAGTATAGAAAAGTAGACAAAATTTTCATCTCTTCCAAAGAAAATATAGTTATCTTGTCAAGTCATCTCAAGAATGAAAGAGGTTATAAAAGATAGTTAATCAAACTTCAATGCTCCATAATAATAAAACAAGCAAGTTTCATAGCATAAGCGATAAATTCACCAATTTATCTCATTTTACTAAGAACAAAATCAAGAACACAAAGTCAAAGTTCTAAACAAGTTACTTAACAAAATAGTTATTCTCCAAACTTATGATTTCCTATAAGTAAAAGCAACCTTGAGACAATGTTAAGCACACACATCAACTCACTCTTCTCATGGCATTTTTAGACATTTTATTCAATAATATATTTTTTTGGATGTATTCTTTCCAAATGAATGTGACTAAGGAACATACTTAATTACACACAACTTACTCAAAATACATCTACTTATGATGTTGCACATTTCTTTCTGAATGAATGTAACTAAGGAGTATACTCAATTACACACAACTTACTTAAAATGCAAACTTCAAAAGCATTTATTTTTCTTTTCTTTTTTTTTTTTGTTTTTTTTAAATCTTATCCTCATCCATTATTAAAAAGTGACTTTCATGAGTATTATGGCTGTAGTTTCCCTAAGGTTACTCAAAATTCTAAGAAAACCTAAGCTTGAATCTTTACCACTTTAGCCTTAAGCATAACTATCAAGTTGACTAAATATTCTTAGATATTAGAAATAATAAAAAGAGATAAAAAGGAAAATTTATAACCTATACTAGATGAAACTTTCAACTTCTATTAATAGAGCATACAAAATCTAGTTATCAACATTAATGATTAACCTCAATCAAAATCAATAAACTAAAAAGAACAATTACTTATTAAATATAAGAAGAGAATGAATAATATAAATGCAAAATAGCATTAAAAATACCCTAAATGCAAAATGCAACAATGACATAACATATAAATGCACACACATAAAACATATAAACAATATACTACTAGTATACCACTAATATACTACTAAGTACTCCCTCAATCATCCATAGGGGTAGGAAGTGAAGACTCGATCGGATAGCCAGAACGAGCAAAAAATTGATTCAATTTATGCTCCATTTTGCATTACTGACGAGCAAGTTGTTAGTTTTAAAACTCCATCTTATTGAGTTGACGCTGCATAGCAATCTGCATATCCAATATTTGATCCCAAATAGGAGGATGGGCACTTGAGGATCCATCGATGGTACTTTGAATTGGATAAGTGAGGAGAGGAACATCACCGAATGGTGTATATTGAGGAAGTTCCTCCTCTGGATCACTCTCCTCGACACATTCTGTATAGTGTTGCTCCTCAGCCGATGGTGGTCCTTCAATTCCTCTCTAACAAGAATAGGAATAGGGAGGAATCAAATGGAACACAACATCTATTACTTCTCCTCTCACAAAAGCTTGCTTAGTAAAATAAGAATGCTTAACAAAATGAGTATAGTTAGCAAGGTTAACACTCAAAGCCTTTGCAACAATGGTAATCAAATGTCCATAAGTCAAAAGTGCATCCTTATGGGAAGCACAAGCTAACAATTGATTAAACACCTAATAAGTCCAACACACTTGTTTCTTATTGTGAATGCACCATATTAAAAACAATTCTTGTGTAGAAACTCTATTGAATTCAGTTTTATGAAATAGAACACATGCAAGCACTTTATGTAACAACCAATATTTCAAGTCCTTAATACACATAGCCTTGCCTTTCTTAAAGTAAAATGGTGTGTGCAAACTAGTTAAAAACATCCAGAATTCATTCAACCTAAAAGATGATAAGGGATCACATAACCCATCTCTTTTAAAAACAAAGACACGATTCATGAAAGTGTAAGTAAGTTGATGTTTCTTCCCTTACATGCAAAATTCCAAAATTTATGAATTTTTAGCATTAACATCCAAAGTAGTATAAAATTTAGTAGTTAATTCCACATTGGTATCTTCATGCATAGAAATAAACTTCTTAAGCCCACATTGAGTCAACAATTAATCAAAAGATGCAAGCATACCCACATCATTCAAAAAAGAGTTAGGAATGTACTTACAACCCAAGATTTCCCTAAACTTGATTATTATGAACTTGGCACCTTCATCATATGTAAGGATTGGAAACTTGGCTTTGTAAGTTATGGAAAGATCTTCCTCCTCTTGATATGTTTCTTCAATATGTGGCCTCTTAGAAGATGATCCTCTAGTCTTACCCAGGGTGATAGTCTTACTCAAATGAATTAGAAATGTAGAGATATATAGGAAATGAAAATGGAAAAATAAAACAAAGAGGATAAAAAGAGTAGGGTGGTTGGGTTAGGGTTGATTTAGAGAAGAGATGAAGAGAAAGTTTAAGTATATAAGGAATGAAAGAATAGGAAATGATGGAAAAGAGTGTAGGTAAGTGAAAATTCATTTGGATATGAAGACATGTGAGATTGGGTGGTAAAAAGGTTGTATTTATAGATGTAATAAGGGTGTAAGATGTAGGGGTGTAAGAGATAGTAAAAGGTTGTGTAAGGATTGGTGAAAAGGTATGTCTATTTTTAGAAAAGAAATAACCTTTCAATTATAAAATTGTGCTTAGTTAAGGAATAAAGAGAATAAAACAAATAGATGAACAATAGAAGACGTGTAATATATATAAAAATAATGAAACTAAGCTATTATAAGTATAAATATATAATAATGCAATTGTAGGCAGGATAAATGTAGGAGTATAAGTTGTCAATGTGGTGATGACTCATCACCTAAACTCTCTGTGACAAGTCGCCAATGTATGGCGACTCATCACCATGCTCTATGTTCTATATGATCAGTCATCCATTAATGATGACTCATCATCTAACCTTTCTATTACAAGTTGTCAATGACTGACGACTCGTCACCAGCATTTCAATCAAACAAGAAAAACTAAGGCATGGAGTTTTAAAAGAAATAAATAAATACTAGTACATGACTTAAAATAAACACTAAATGAAACCAATCTAAAGTCAAAAATAATATGAAAAATAAGGCTAGGAAATGTAAAAATGTGAAGTAATGACTCAAAATAAAACAAAATGGAATAAAATGAAATAAAAGCATAGAAAATGTAAAGATGTATATGAAAGTTAAGAAAGTAAAGATGTGTTAGTCTTACCATGCTAAATTTAAAAGTCGATAGCTTGACCTTACCTCAATTCGATTAAGGTGTAGATAGAGAGATAAAGCAGCTCAAAATCAATTGCATCATCGATGAAGTAGGGCTTAAGCTAATGTCCATTTATCTTAAAAATTTCCCCTTTTGCATTAGTAAGATCAACTGCACCATGAGGATAAACCTTGATAACTTTAAACGGACTTGTCCATTGTGACCTTAACTTTCCTAGAAGTAACTTGAGTCTTGAATTAAAAAGGAGAACAAGCTCACCCTCATGAAATTCCTTCTTAGATAAATGCTTATTATGCCAAAACTTAGTACGATCTTTATATAACTTCGCATTCTTATAAGCATTCATTCTTAACTCATCCAATTTGTTAAGTTGAAGTAACCTCTTCCTATCAGCCTTCTTCAAATCAAAATTCAAAGCTCTTGTTGCCCAATATGCCTTATCCTCTAATTAAATGGGGAGATGACAAGACTTCCCATAAACTAATTGGTAAGGAGTAAGGCCAATTGGGGTCTTAAAGCCAGTGCTATACACCTATAAAGCATCATCAAGCTTTAATGCCTAATCCTTTCGTGAAGAAGACACTGTTTTCTCTAGGATCCACTTAACCTCTCTATTAGCAATCTCAACTTATCCACTAGTTTGTGGGTGATATAGAGTAGCAACCTTGTGTGTTACTCCATATTTTTTTCAAGAGAGCCTCAATCAAATAATTATAAAAATAGGAACCTCCATCACTAATCAATGCCTTAAGAGTACCCAACCTAAGAAAAATAGTTCTCTTAAGCATCTTCTTGACCAATTTAGCATTATTAGTAATGGTTGGCAATGCTTCCACCCATTTTAAAACAGAATTCACCATGACTAGAATATACTTGTAGCTTAAAGAGCTAGGAAATGGACCCATGAAATCTATACCCCAAACATCGAAGAGCTCAACTTCAAGGATTCCTTTTAAGGGCATCTCATGTTTCCTGGTGATATTACCTATTCTTTGACATCTATCACATGTAAGAACAAACTCTCTAGCATTTTTAAATAAAGTTGGCCACTAAAAAACATATTAGAGTACCTTAGATGTTGTTTTTGTTACACCCAAAGTGTACTTTAATATCCAAGGAATGGCAATGGCTCAAAACATCTTAAGCTTCATCTTGAGGAATGCATTTCCAAATTAAACCATCGACACATCTCTTATAAAGCAAAGGCTCCTCCCAATAATAGAATTTAATATCATGCATAAATTTCTTCCTTTATCGATAATCTAACTTATAAGGAAGAACACCACTCACAAGATAATTTATAATATCTGCATACCATGGAAGTTCCTTTGATACCATACTTAGTAAGTGTTCATCATGAAATATGTCATTAATTGGCACACCATCATCATTCCTCTTCAGTCCATCTTAATCAATCCTTGATAGGTGATTCAAAACAAGGTTCTCACTTCCCTTTTTGTCTCTCACTTCCTAATCAAACTCTTAAAACATTAAAATCCACAATAAAAGTCTAGGTTTTGCATCCTTCTTGCTTAGAAGATACTTAAGAGCAACATGATTTGAATAAACAATCACCTTTTACCCCATAAACTTGTCAAATGCATAAACAATAGCAAGTAACTCCTTTTCCATTGTGGTGTAGTTGATTTGAGCATCATCAAGTAGTTTACTAGCATAGTAAATCACATAAGGCTTGCCTTCCTTTCTTTGACCCAAAATAACCCTCACCGTAAAGTTACTAGCATCACACATTATTTAAATGGATGCTCCTAATTAGGTGGTTGCAAGATGGGTATGGAAATAAGAGCTTTTTTCAAAGTTGCAATTGCATCAAGGCACGTATCATCAAACTCAAAAATAGCATCTTTAGCAAGTAACTTACACAATGGCTTTACTATCTTAGAGAATTCTTTGATAAATCTTTGATAAAAACCTGTATGTCTAAGGAAGTTTCTTATATCTTTAACACTCTTTGGAGGTGGCAAATTTTCAATTACTTCTATCTTTGCTTTATTAACTGCAATGCCTCTCTTTGAAACTAAATGACCAAGAATGATTCCTTCTTGTGCCATAAAGTGATATTTTTCCCAATTCAAGACCAATCCATGCTCAATATACCTGTCAAGAACTTTAGATAGATTTTCTGGACAATTGGAAAAATCAATACCATAAACACTAAAGTCATCCATAAAAACTTCTACACAATCATCAAGCAAATCACTAAATATTGAAAACATACATCTTTGGAAAGTTGTAGGTGCATTACATAAACCAAAAGGCATATGCCTAAAAGTAAATGTACCATATGGACATGTAAAGGTGGTTTTAGTTTGATCCTCAGGATGAATAAGATTTTGGTAAAAACCACTTAGTCCATCTAAATAATAAAAATAAGAAAAGTTGGCTAGTCTCTTAAGGACTTGGTCGATAAAAGGCAATGGAAAATGGTCCTTCCTAATTGCTTTATTTAATTTCCTATAGTCAATACACATACACTATCTCATGAAAGTTCTAGTAGGTATGAGATCATTAGATTCATTCCTAACAATAGTTAAGCCTCCCTTCTTTAGTACAACTTGAATGGGGCTTACCCATTTACTATCACTAATGGAATATATGATTCCATTATCCAGCAACTTAGTTACCTCCTTTCTCACCACTTCTTTAAGATGGGGTTTAATCACCTTTGACCTTCAATAGAAGGCTTGGTGTGGTCCTCTAAAAGAATTTTATGCATACATACATTAGGACCAATACCCTTCAAATCATTTATAGAATAACTAATGGCATTTTTATGATTAAGCAACTTATCAAGTAAGGCATCAACATTATAACTAAGTAAAGATGAATTAGCAATAGAAGGAAATTTAAGGTTAGAGTCAAGAAATGCATATCTTAGGTTTGAGGGTAGGGGCTTGAGCTCCATCTTGACTTCTTCATTTGAGGTAGTATCTTTTGGATCATCCTCTCTACTTAAAGGTTCAAATCTTAATGTCCTATGGGAAAGTTGATATGGAGTTACCTCCAAAATTTTCTTATTAGCTTCTTGCATTCCGTATGACTCCATAGAATCTTGCCTCAAACATTCATGAATTACTTCTTTAATGCATTCATCAATAACATCAATAGAATCAATTCTACTTGCCACTTCTTCAGGTGTTAACTTCATGATTTTTAGCACATCAAATTCTATACATTCATTATCCACCTCTAATGTGATCTTTCCTCTCTTCATATCAATAATGGCTCCTGCTGTCATAAAAAAATGGTCTTCTAAACAAAATTAGGATCTCAAGATCTTCCTCCATTTCCAACATAACAAAGTCAGCTGGTATTATAAACTTCCCCACTTTTGTTGGCACATTTTCTAGAATGCCAAGTGGATATGTGACAAATTTGTCTGCTATGGAAAGACACATATTGGTAGGCTTAAGCTCATCCAATTTGAGCCTTTTATAAATAGAGTAAGGCATAAGGCTAACACTAGCACCAATATCACATAAAGCTTTATCAAAATGCATACCTCCAATTATACAAGGAATCATAAATGAACCAAAATCCTTAAGCTTTGGTGGAGACTTGGAGTACATAGCCTTGGATTCTTCAACAAGAGATATTAAGCCATAATCTTCAAGCTTGCTCTTATGGCTAATAATATCCTTTAAAAATTTACCCTATGCTAGCATGTCTCTAATGGCATCCATGAATGGTATGGTGATAGTAATTTCCTTAAGATAATCAAGGAATTTCCAAACTATTTATCTAAGTTACTCCTTATGAACCTTTGAGGAAAAGGAAGAGTTTTAACATCTACACTTGGTTTATCATTCTTCAATGGTATGGCATCTTCCTTATTATCTTTCTTTATAAACTCATCATCATCTTTACTTTTAATGTCCACTTCCTAAATTTCTACCCCATCATCATTATCAACCACTCTCTTTTTCTTATTGAGATCTTTTTCAACCTCCTTACCAATGCGCAAGGTAATTACTTAACAAGACTCTTTTTGTACATACTCTGATTGGCTAGGAAGCTTTCCCAAAGGTTTAGTGTTGGAGGAAGAGGCTTGTTAGGCAATTTGGGTTTTAAGGATGCAGTTACAAGTAGCAAGCTACTCAAGTTTAGAGTTTAGCTACTTAAATTGCTCCTCATTTTATTTGTTTATGGACATTTTTTGGTTAACAAATTGCTCCATGAGATTTTCAAGAGTAGGTTTATGATGGGTTGGATTAAAGGTTTATTGTTTCATGGAAAATTCTGGTGGGTTTTGAGGTTTAATATGTGGGTTATATAGAGGGTTTAATTAAAAGGATGGGTTTGACCAGGAGAAACTAGGATGGTTCCTCCATTAAGGGTTATAAGTGCTGGAATTCAGCCCCATCCTTTGGTTAAAACCCCCTTGCATGTAGTTCACATCCTCATTTGTACTTAAATTACATTAAGAATATGAATGAGATCCTCCATAAGACTCACAAACAACATTAGTACTTTCTAAAGAATTAATTTGATTTCTACTTACCAAATTGGTAAGAGCATCTACCTTTACATTCAACATTTTAATTGTGTCAAGCTCCAAAGCTCCCTTTACTTTTGCCATAGTTATTTCATCACCCATGTATCCTTGAGATGCAAGTTCTTCAAGCAAAGTAACAGCTTCTTTAGCCATTTTATCCATCCATTTTCCATCGGCTGCTACATTCATAATATTTTGGTTTTTATCCGTCAACCCATTGTAGAAAATTTAAGGAATCATCCATTTTGGCAAGCCATTATGTGGATATTGCCTTTGGAGTTCCTTAAATCTCCCCCAAGCTGAATAGATTGTCTCACTTCCATTTTGCTTGAAAGTAATGATCTCATTGCAAAACTTGGCTATTTTATGTGGTGGAAAATATTTGTGCAGAAATGCTTGCTTCAATTGATCCCACATTGTGATTGATTCATTTAGCAAACTAGCGAGCCAAAGTTGTGCTTTATCCTTAACCGAAAATGGGAAGAGTATGAGCTTGATTGCATCATCTGTTACACTATTGATCCTGAAAGTTGTACACACATTAAGGAAAGTTAATATGTGGGCATAAGGATCTTCTCCTTTTAAACCTCTAAACTGATTGTTTACACCATTTGGATGATACTTGGCTTGATCTCAAAATTGTTGTTAGCAATAACCGGAGCCACAATCCTTCTAAAACTTCCTGAGATGTCAGGCATTACAAAATCCCCTAACATTCTCCTTTCCAATTGAGCCATGTTATTCAAATTCAGTTGGTTCTTGCTTTTTTGCCTTTGTTCCCAATGTAAAGCACGTATAGTTAAATTAATTTCAATATCAAAGTTCAAATTATTATCACTAGTACTTATAGTAATCATCAAAAAATGTAAATTCACAATTGAACAAATTAAACTTAACAAAGAACAACAACAAAAAATAAAATATAAAAATATTAAATAAAAACAAAAACAAGACCTAAAAAAACCTTTCTCTACCCTAAGTTAATAAAAATTACAACACATTCCCCGATAACGGTGCCAAAATCTGCTGCAAGTTATATTTATATACCCTAGTCTCTAAGACTTAGTATAGAGCAAGAAGGGTATCAAACACTCAGGAATTGGGTCAATCTTGTATTAACCAAATAGATACTTAGATGGATAGGTAAATAAACCAGAATAATAATAATGACTAAAAAAAATAAAGAAACCTGAACATTAACTAATTGTTAAAATATTAAGAAAAATTATAATAATGTATATATATATATAGGAGAATCACAAATCAGAATCAAACAAGAACTTTAAACATAATTATCATAAAAAATATTGATTGGAAATTAGTCTATAATCTTTAAAAGCAACTCTCATTGTTAATTAAAGGTATTTCCTCTTAAAGTCTACATTCATTCTCATGGCAATGTAGAGATAAGAGAAAATCATAAAACACATTATACTAATTTTGTTTTCCTTAAGATGAATTCCTTGTCTCCAAGTTAAATTCCATTCTTAAGTAATCTCAATTACTTTCCACCAAATTACTCCAATTCTTATTGTAAATAATTTGATTAACAAGTTACATATGGTGATCAAACATACATAACAAAAATTGCACTAATTGAAATTAAAACATGAATAATATAAGATAAAAATGTAGTTCTTATTTAATTATTCATTGTAATTCCCATACAAAGACTTAGCCTAGATATATGATTAAAAAGCAACAAAAAAAACAAATTCAATATAGAAAGAAAGATAAAGAGAGAAAGAATTGAATAAATAAAACTCCCTTTTATGTCTTCTAAAAAAATTCTTGATTTAGGATGATCTTCTCTTGCATTTGGCTTTGTCTTTTTCAAGTGTTTCTTATAATGACTCTTAAAGCTAAAAGATAATAATTTTATTTCTAAAACATTATAGTAATTCATATGTCTCTCTAATTCATATGTCTCCCCTATGTCAAACCAGAAATGATGCATATATAGAGCCCAAAAGCTGCTGGAAGTGACTAGAATATGGTTGGACTTAGTAAGGTACCACTTGACATCAAAGGTCACCCCCTTTGTAGATTCTATAACTTCAAAGGCATTTTCATCCATTTAGATGACTTTATCTCTAGAAAGTTCCTTTATAAAAGTTGTATATCATTCTATTTTCTTTTCATAGCAACTTAAATCACCTAATTTGGATGTCTATAGATAGAGTTATTTCCAAAATACAAAAACTACTCAAACTAGGAAAAGTTACAACTCTTGGGCAAGGCACTACTGTGACGACTCATCACAGAGACTCTCAATGATGACTCATGCCCCTGGTGACAAGTTGTACATCTTCTTGATGATCTAAGCTTCACTCCTTTTGCTTCCTAGCTTGTTCCAATCAACTCCAAGTGTCTTTTAAATGTCAATTGAGCCTTAAATCATGCATAAAACTTACATAGTGAGTACTAATGATAAAATAAGTAAAAACATCAATTCAATAACCAAAAAAACACATAAAACATAATGAAATAAAATGAAAATAAACCTTAACTAGCCTAAATAACTATGCACATTTGCATTATATCATATGCCTACCACTACATTATCTAATGGCATCCCACTTTTGGTGTTATTCAATTCAACACCTAATTATTTATTTTTGAAGGTCTTTAGTTGTGCTTTCTATCCCTTATTGCACCCTTACAATCACCATAAATTTTCATTCAAGTCTAAATAATATGTCTTTTTGGGCTACTCTCCACATAATTTGGGCTATAGATGCTTAGATAAAGATATGGGTCAAATTTATGTAGCAAGACATGTACAATTTGATAAGAAAATCTTTCCCTTTAAAGTGCTATCCACTGCTGCCTTACTTTCTTTTAATCGAGTTATCACTTCACATTCACATGATTCACCATGGTTATAGTTAACATATCTGATGCCACTTCACTCTACATTTTTAATTCACTAAACTCCACCTATGTCAAAATCATCACCCAACCAACTCCATAGGAATCCTAATTCAAGTACATCACTAACCTCTCCTTTATCTATAATTTTATCTCCATCCTTATCCTCTACACCAATCAACTTAGACTCAACCACTTCTATCTCATCCACCAAGTATTTTGTTGATTGCCAACTATCCTCACCAAGCACATTTAACAACCTCCAAATCTTTCAACCCGATAGTCTCCAACTAGTTATAGACTTATCTAAATACCATTCCTAAACTCATCTTGCATTTTTAGCCCCATCCACTTCAACAACTCAAACCAATTCACTCCCATCCACTCCACCTAATCCCAATCCATCTTCTCTCCTTTTAAACCCACAACAGACACACCATATATTGTTACAACACCATACACCATATGTTGTTACGATACTATACTAAACCCAAACCACCATACTACTCATCTTACCTCTTATTCACCCTCATCTACACCAAAGTCTACCCAAACCTAAAATAAAAACATTAAATCATCCCATCCACCCAAATCTTCTATACTTGCCATTGAACCCATATCCTTTACCTAAGCCTCCAAATATCCCAAATGGAGACACGTAATGGACCATAAACTTAATGCCCTTTATCAAACTAATACTTGGACCTTAGTCTCTAAACCACCTAATGTTAATATAGTAGGCAACTGGTGGGCTCACAAGATCAAGAGGATACAGATGGCACTATAAAATGCTTTAAAGCAAGGTTGGTGGCGAAGGGTTATACCCAAGAGAAAAACTTAAACTACAATGAGACCTTTAGCCCTGTTATCAAACCTGTTATGATTAGAATAGTCCTTTTTATTACTCTTTTAAATTAGTGGTACTTTGACCAGCTTAATGTCAATAATGCATTTCTTCATGGGACACTAGATGAGATTCTTTATATGCAATAGCCACAGAGTTATATAGGCAAGCAATTCCTGAATTATGTTTGTAAACTTGACAAATCATTTTATGGCCTCAAATAAGCACCTTGAGCCTAGTTCCAACATCTTGGTGCTTTTCTCCTTCAAATTGGTTTTGTTAGGTCTCAAAGTAATTCATCTCTGTTTATCTATAATCATGATGACTTGAAGTTCTTCCTTCTTATTTATATTGATGATGTGATCTTAACTGGCAATAGTCCTATGATTATTCATAATATTATTCATAGACTATCTACTAAATTCAAGTTGTGTGATCTTGGCAAATTGCATTATTTTTTGGGAATATAGGTACATTATTTGCCTCATGGATTATTTCTCTCTCAACTATCTTATTTAACTGACCTTTTGCATAAAATGAATATACTCAATGCTAAACTATGTTCAATACCTATGGCTACTGATAATCCATTATCTTTTCATAATAGCACTTTATTAACACCCAATAAGGCCAAACAATATTGTCAATGTTGTGGGAGTCTTCAATATTCTTTATGGTGAATAAATTATGTCAATTTATGCACCACCCCATAAATGTTCACCTTTAAGCATTAAAATGAGTATTGCAGTACTTGAATATTAGTTTAACGCATGGATTATTTTTTACTCCAACTGCTTCTCATGAGTTAGTTTCCATTAGTGATGAGTTGGTTTCCTTTAATGATGCTGACTAAGCTGGGTGTCATGATGATCACCGATCTACTAACAGTTATCTATTTTATCTTGGAAATAATTTAATTACATGACATTTAAGAAAATAATGCCCCATTGCTCGTTCATCCATAGAAAGTGAGTTTAAGGCTGTTGCAAATGTATGTGTTGAAATAAAATGGCTCGCTAATCTTTTTTGAGAACTTGGGGTACATCTTACTCGTTCTCCTCATATTTGGTGTGATAATGTGGGAGCTATCTTTTTATCCACCAATCTTGTGCTTCATGCTCGTACTAGGCATGTTGAGGTAGATTTTCATTTTGTTCACAACTTGGTAGCTTCCAAACAAGTCACAGTTAGTGCTATTTCGTCTTTTCATCAACTGGCTGACATGCTTACTAAGCCTCTCTCTAAGCAACTATTTTGGTCCTTTATTGACAAGCTTCAATTACTTGCTACTCCACCTTCAGCTTGTGGGGGGGTGTTAGATGATAAGCATTAGCTTCTATATTATTAGTAGTTTGTTACACTTGTAACACCTATATTCAGTATATATACTCTTATACATGTATTTCATAATTATTCAATACATAATACAGCAGTTCTACCTCTAATTATAATGCGTAATAACTTTCATTAATATTAGTGGATAATATACATAGAAAATTGAACTTGATAGCTCCATAATTGAAATAAAAATCAAGCTACCTTTATTGGCTTATAAGTTTTTTAAATTTTATGTTTTTTACTTAAGGGTGACTGATAACAAAAAATTATTTCCTCCATGGTTAATATTAAATCAATCTCTTAAGATAATTCTTCTAACAATTGCCCAAGAAAAATAGTTAGTAATAACACTATTAATATATTAACTTTTATAGTTCAAAGTTTGCAACATGTACATTTTGGTAGAAAACACAAATTAAGAAGATTATGTTTTGAGTTTCTTATTTAATGATGAAATTTTAAATACATGATTATTTCTAGTTAGTTTCATGGATATTTGCAAGTTTATGTTTTTTGTGTAACCCCAAAAAAAATCAAGCATATAGTAATTTAATAATATAATTATTGAAAAATGTATGTTTTATTATACAGCATAAAAGCTTTTATTACCCTTTATACATTTGTATATAATACCAATTGATAACTTATTTCTGAAACTCCTGAGCTAGAACCCTACAAGGGATTAAATAAGGGCAAGGTAAGAGGTAAGGAGGTTCACCACAAACCCTCCAATGCCTAAGTCAAAGAATATATAGAGAGAGAGAGTTTTGGAGAGATAAAGAGAGCAAGGAGTATAAGAGAATAGAATGAATGAGAATGAGGGATATAAGGTCCGATTTATAGGGATAGTGATGCTGAAATCTGAGAGGAATAAGACTCCTCTTTGATGATAGTCCTGTGCATATTAGGAGAGTGTTTCTTCCTATCTAGGAGTCTCTTTAACTGGGAATCTTTTCCTAGTTATTTTTAGTGTCCTTCTCCTACAAGCAACCCCTGCATAGGAAAATAAAGACCTTAGTTAAATAGAAATATTTATATATAAGGTATCAAGAGTCCCCCCTGAAAGGATGTTTGGATATTTATGTCTTATATATCCAGTTCTATAAGGTGATGGAAACATCATTCTTCTGCTTATAGAGAGAGACTATTTAAGTCATTGCATCTAATATGGAAAGATGAGCTGAGGTGGCCAGCCTCAGTCACAAAGGAAAAGATAAAGCTCGGTACCGAGTCTTGTAATCACCGTATCTTAACATTGTTAAAGTGCCAGCTGGACTTTAGTGCATAGAATCTATAATAAAAATGCTCAGTGTGAAGGATTAACCTACTAGTATGGAGACAACTTGGCAAAACCAACTGTCATTGGAGTTTGGATGTTTGGTGCATTAAAAGTATGGCCCGAGTGCCATATAATCTTAGTGCATTAAAAGCATGGCCTGAGTGTCAAACCTCAATACTATTGAAGAGACCTAAGGGTGTCAGCTTCAGTCACTAGACTTAGAAACTCAGTGCATTAAAAGCATAACCCAAGTACAGAACCTCAGTATGATCAAAGCGACCTGAGGGTGCCAACTTCAATTACTGGACTTAGACTATTGGTGCATTAGAAGGGCAACCTAAGTGTCAAACCTCAACAGTATCAAAGCGACCTGAAGGTGCCAGCTTTAATCACTAGACTTAGAATTTCATGCATTAGAAGAACGGCCCGAGTGCTAATGAAGGAGATAGCTGGTAGCAAGAGAAGTGGGATTATCAACTACCATGTCTTTTGACTTGCCTTTGAATTTCGAATTATCAATTATCAATTATATAACCATCACATCTATTCATGTGTTAGAAGATGAGATGTTTCAGCTGTCATAATAATAACTGCTTGATTAGTGGGCCTTTCTTTTGCCCAGAATTACCCTTGATGCTTATAAGAGAGATGAAAGTGATCATGAGGGTAGTAATGGTCATTCCAGAACCTTCTATTGCTCTTTAAATAAATTAAACCCCTTTTGCTTATTGCATTTTCTCTTTTCTACTATCTTCTTCCCTTACTAAGTTTTCTCTCGTGTGTTCTTTGTGTCTCCTGAGCCTTCTTCATAAGCGTGCATCCTTCTACCCAGGTGAAGTTCCTTCTCTTCTCCATTTTCTTCTTTATTTTAATAGGATCCATGGCTCCTCGAGAGCAAGTTAGTTCTAATTTGTTCATCTCTAAGGTAGATGAGGATTTGCTAAAATGGTATTAGAGACATTTTAGCATTCTAGCAAACTTCGCTCTGCACTCTATAGATAAAAACTTCAAAGCCCATACCCTTATACTGGATTTTGATAGGTTAGTGGTATACTTCAATCAATTAGAGGGGAGATTAAGTTCCCCTTAGATCCCTTCATTAGGAGTTTTCTAAATAGGTATAACATAGCTCCTGGGTAACTCCATCCTAATAGCTATCGGATTTTGACTAGTTTTATAAAATTAATGCACGAGGAGGGTAGAGAGCTAAACCTAAATGTCCTACGATATCTTTATAGTTTGAATAAGAAAAATGGAGAGTTGATGTTCTCTCTATTAGCTATTCTAAACCATAGCCTCTTTATAAAGCTTTCGAATCTCCATAAAAAGTGGAGGCATATGTTTTTTATTATTGAACATCCTTCAAACTTTGTCCACATTCAGTGGATGTGGTCTGACGACTGCCACAAGGTGAAGCATCCTTCAAGGCTATCTGATAAGGATATAGAGATGGTTATGATGCTTTATCTTCATGGTATAGCTGACGCAAGATCTACCGAAAATATATCTAGGAGATATCTTTGGAGAATATGTCTTGACTACATACATCTTAGTGGTAAGTTCTAAGATTTAAAAGACATTACCCTAACTTCTATTTTTCTTTTTTTATTTGTAGATGTTTGACTTTTTTACATTTATGGATGGGATTCAACTTATAGATGATGAGCTGGAGACTCAAGATGATGTGCAGATATCTTCTCCTACTTCTGAGCCTCTTGCTTTGGAGGTCTCAACTGAAGCTGCATCCCATCAAAAAGGAAAAACCATGGCTGAATCTTCTCAGGTAAATAATTCTAAGGGTCAAAGGAAATGGGCCTTGAACGAGGACTCAAATGTTGAAGAGTTATGTGAGGAGATCTTCATTAAGTGCCTAAAGTTATCCGAGTGTCCGAATATGAGGTCCTGGATCTTAAAAAAGATGAAACCTTTAAGTATCCTAAATGCTCAAGTGAGGAACCAATATATGAAGTCTCTATGGCTTCCTAAAGACATCCAACATTAGATAGATGTAGATAAGAAAGAATTGTACAACTCCATGATCAGACACTCATTTGAGGTAATTTTCTTCCACTTTGTTTAATTTTGAGTTCATGTGTACCTAAGTTGATGATGTTTGTCTTTTCTTTTAGATGACTTAGGCTCTGTTACTAGCCAAGGATAATTACTATTATCTCAAGAGCCAGTATAGCCTAAAGGAGACAGAGGTTGGCACCATAGATATTGACTTTGAGAAGAAAGTGGAAAAGGACCAAGCATGCTAAGGCGAGATTTAAGGTTGAGGTGAGCTAGAAGTGGGTGGAAGAGTTGGAGCATAATCAATCTTAACTTATATAAAAAAATTGAGGGGTAGGACTCTCAAATTACGGCTTTAGAGAAAAAACTTGCTAAAGCGAAGAAATCCCATGAGGATGATAAGAGAAGCTACCAGAATATGCTCACGGGATTTCTCAAAGCTTACAAGTCCAAATGTCAAAGAGTCTTGCTCACTCAATACCTAAATCTAGACTTCTCAAACTTGGATAAAATAATGCCTACTAATCTAGCTAGGGTTGTGTAGACGGTGGGGTTTAGTGCGCATCCAAGATTTTAGCAACCGTGACACTGTTTAGGCTCAGGGCCTTAGGGAACACACTACTATGTCACAAATTCATAGCGTGGAGAAAAGGAGTTTTCACCTAGGGTAATAACTAGGATAATTTGATTGGTGGTACTCGATTCTCTAAAAGAAAGTTAGCACTACAACTAGGAGATTCTGGGAACGGAATACTAACTTCTCTTAGTCTCGTGTTCATTTAGAATAATTTTATAAATGATTATTTCATCCTCTAATTACATGTAATTTTATTTAAAGCTTATTTGACATCCATCTAACCCTAGGCATCTAGTCAATAAAATTACACATAAAAAATGCACTCAAGATCGCGTTGTCCCTAAATCTAAACTATGTTAATTTTATTAAAAAGTTAGTTAGATTTACATTTTATTTACAAGTGAGAAAGGGACTAAAGGTGGGCCAACATTTTTTATTAATTAGTGAGCCTAGATCTATTTATTTTGGTTTGTCTAAGGAATGGGCTTAAGTCTATTTATTTTAAAAGAAAAGAAATTAAGTGGGCTGAGCTAAGTCTAAACAAGTTTTAATTAACTAAGTGGGCCTAAAATCTAATTAACCTAATGGGCCTAAATTGATTTTAATCATTTAAAGTCCTAAACTATTTTTTAATCCTATTTAAAGTGAGTTGGACCTAAGCGTGGGCTTGGAGCCCAAAATAATATTAAAACCTAAAAACACAACCCAAAATAAATAAAACATAAAAAAGGATCAAACAAACATTTTAGTGATTTTCTAAAAACCCTAAATAAATTACATGCAAACATTAAATTAAGCTACTACTAGCATTGATTTTAATTGATTTTTACCCAATTGAACCTAATTACTAATTGATTTTAAACGCAGAAAATTAAATCTTTCACTATTCCCACTACTGGGGCTATTACAAACTATGTACAAAATTAAAATTAAACAATTATATACCCATGAATTAAAATAACTATAGAGAATACCAAAATGAAAAAAACAAAAGATAAAAATCCTAAGTTCTACTGGAAAACAACACAGGTTCTTCTATGGCATTCCATGGACCTTCTGTTTATCTAAACATAAGCAGTATCCTCCTCAATCCACATTCGTACATCAAAACAAAAACATAAAAATAATCAGATTAGTAGTGAAATTGAATAATCAAAACAATAACAAAATAAAAATCACAAAAAGAAAGGAATAGAAAAGAACACTTATGATTTTAGATGTTGTGCAAATGCTTTGAGATAGCCCCTCAGATTGGATTATCACCATTAAAAGTGACTCAAAATTAGGGTTTTAAAAGATAAGGGTGTGTGTGAGGTGTTCTTCGCGTCTAGATTTTTAGGGTTTTCTTATGCGATAAGGTTTTTTTTACGTAACTCTCTTCTCTCTTTCACAGTCTCTTTATTTTTTTCTTTCATCTTTTTTTTTCTAAGTCTGTGTGTGTCAGTCTCCAACCCCCCCCCCCCTCCACACGTAGACTCTTTGTTTGTTAAAGTAAAGTCTGCCTGTGTACTGACTTCCCAAATTTGCAGGAATAGTCTCATCTCTTCAAAATAAACAGATAGAGTTTTGATTTTTGAAAGCTATTTACGCATTTTGAACGCATTGAAATTTTCATCAGATAATAATAATGATAAAATTAAATTTTCAACCAATTAAAACACTGATAAAAATCGATAAAAAAATACGCAAAAAATTAAAAAAATAGGACTTTTACGTGTCGGCATTATAGAATGCCGATCGGTATTACACAATGTCGATCGGCATTGTGTAATGTCAGTCAACATTACACCAATTCCGATCAGCATTAAATGTTGATCCTAATTTTTTTCACTTTTAATTACTAAAAGACCCCTAAAAATTTGACTTCCTTGTAATCAAATCCTAAAAAATGTTGCAATTTAGTCCCTAAAGTCCAGAAAATTGATAACCAAGTTCAATTTTTGAATAAATTTCATCATAGGAGCTTACATCGTAATTATGCATAATTGCATCCCAAAATTGGGTGCCTACAGGTTGCTATCGAAGAAGATGCTCAGAGCAAGGCATCTTCCAAGCAGTTAAAGTATCCCAAGAAACCAACCAAGTCTACTATCGATAAATCATCTTTTGAGCAACTAAAAGATTCAAGGCCTGCTATGGAGATGTCTGCTGGTGATGTCTTTGTTGGATCTAATCCAGCCATTGCATCTGATTAAGCCTCTGTATTTAATCCAGCCTCTGCATCTAATCCAACCTCTGCATCTAATCCAACCTCTGTATCTAATCCAACCTCTGCATCTGAATCTCATAATATAAGTCTTTCTATTGAGCTTCCCAATACTCAATTATAAACTAATTTATTGATAATTTGCCCTTTGTTTTTGGAATACTTTATAATATAACGTTTTTAATGATAAATGGAGTATTTATTTCTCAAAAATCTGAGTACATTTATTGATAATATCTTTAGAGACTATCTAAGTTCCAATATCTAGGTAATTCTTTTCCCTATTTATCTTGATCTTGTATGCCCCTTTGGTCAACTTCTCGATGACTTGATAAGGACCTTCTTAATTAAGTCTAAGTTTGCCTGTGTCAAAGTTACCTTTGTCAATGTTAGCCCTTCTAAGTACCCAGTCTCTAACTTTAAATTATCTTGGTCAGATGTGCCAATTATGATATTCCATGACCCTCTACTTCTGGGCTTCTACTACAATGGATGCCTGATCTCTCCTCTCTTCGAGCAGGTCTAGGCATATTCGAGTATTGATGTTGTTGACTTTCTTATCTAGATTCTCAAAGATCCGGTAACTTGCTGATCCAATCTCCACTAGTATTACTGCATCCATCCTATAAGTTAGTCTCAAAGGCGTTTCTCTATGGAAGTTTTAGGTATAGTTCTATAGGCCCAGACAATGTTGTTGAGTTCATCGACCTAGTTCCCCTTCTTTGCATCTAATCTTTTATTTAGCCCTTGCATGATGATCCTATTGGTGACTTTCGTCTAGCCATTCATTTATGGATGTGCTACTGAGGTCAATCCAAGCTTTATTCTAAGATTCAAACATAACTTTCTAAATTTCTCATTGTCAAACTGCTTTCCATTATATGTTATCAAAGTGTATGGTATTTTAAATCTACAAATGATTTCTTTTTAGAAAAAGTGTTGGATCCAAGCCTCAATGATGGTTGGTACAACTTCGACTTCTATCCACTTGGTGAAGTGATCTATGACCACGATCAAGAACTTCTTTTAGGAGGTTGAGGTGGGAAAAGGGCCCAAGATGTCCATCCCCTAAACTATAAAAGGCCAAGGACTCCTAATTGGATGCTGAGGATTAGAAGGCTTGTGGCTGAGGTGAGTAAACTGTTGACATTTGTGGCATTCTTAAGCCAGTTTCTAAGCATCTTAAGACATGGTAGGCCAATAGTATCCTTAGAGCAACACCTTCCTGATTAATGAATGATGAGATTCATGTGCTCCATAAATTCCTTCATAAATTTTCCTAAGCACGTAATTTCCTTCTTCTGCCGATACATATTTAGACCACGGGTGCGAGAGAGACCTTCTACAAAGTTCTCTATTGTAGATGCAGTAGTGCGTAATTTTTATCTTCAACTTCCGAGCTTTCAACTTATCTTATGGAAGTATCCCATGTTTGAGATACTAAATGATCAGTTTCATCCATTCTATTACTTCTTGTATGTCCATAATCTCTACTTCCTTAATGCTTGGTTTTATCAATGCCTCAGCAAGCTTGAGTTCTTTAAATGTCTTATTATCTTCTACTATTGATTTGGCTAGCAGATCAGCTTCTAAGTTTTCACTATAGGGATTTGAACAATTTCCTATTGTCCCCCATCCTGCTCGAGCTTCTTTAGGAGTTGCCTGACTTTCTCAACATACTTAGTGATGCTTAAGTCTTTGATCTGGAATTTTCCTTTGACTTGGTTTACCACTAACTATGAGTTAGAGTACATCTTGAGATGTTTAGCCTTAATCTCCATGGCTAACTTCAATCCCGTGATGAGTGCTTTATACTCTACTGCATTATTAATGGCGTTGTACTTTATCTGAGCTGCATATCTAATGGTGACTTTGTATGGCTCTTTGAGAATGATTCTGGCACTAGATCCTTGGATGGACAAGTCTCTATCAACATATAAATTCATTATGGACACTCATAAGGAGCGAAATCTTCTGCTATCATCTCTTGTGTGAAGTCTACTAGGGTTTGAGCTTTTATCTGCTACTAAGGTTGATAGCTGATGTCGAATTCTCTAGCAATATTGACCATTAAACTAGTCTATTGGATGTTTTAGGTCTTTGTAAGAGTTTCCTTAAAGGTAAGTTAGATCTTACAATGATTAAATGGGCCTAAAAATAGTACTGAAGTTTCCAGGACATATGGATGACAACTATAGTTAACTTATCCAGTTTAAGATACCAAATTTCTAAACCTCTAAGTACCTTGTTGATGTAGTATACTAGATTTTACTGAATTCCTTCTTCCTGCACCAGTACCGATATAATTGACTCCTAACTAATAGAGAGGTACAAGTACAGTATTTCTTTGAGGATCAGCCTACTGAGTAGAGGTGGTAAGGATAGGAACTTTTTGATGTCTTCAAAAGCTGCCTGGCATTCTTCATTCCATACAAACTTTTTAGAATTTTTTAAGGCTCAGAATAGTGGTAGACACTCCTTGGCTGAACAGGAGATGAAATGCCCTAAGGCTATTATTCTGCCATTTAGCTTCTGCAGCTCATTGATTGATGTCAGAGCTTTCATTTTAAGAATAACCTCTATCTTCTTCAGATTAGTTTCAATTCCTCTATGGGATATCATGAATCTCAGGAATTTTCTTGCTTTTACTCTGAAAACACACTTCTCCAAATTTAGCTTGATCTTGTATTAGTTCAATATTTGAAAGATATAGTCGAGGTCATCAAAATGTTATTCTGCATGTTGACTCTTAACGATGATGTCATCTACATACACCTCAACATTCTTTCCAATTTAATCTTAGAACATATAATTCATCAACCTTTGATATATTATGTCAACATTCTTCAGCCCAAAGTGTATAACCTTGTAGCAATAAAGACCTTTGTGGGTGATAAATGATGTCTTTTCCTGATCTTCCTTCTTCATGGGTATTTGATGGTAACCTTACGCAACATCCACAAAGCTATATAAATAGTAATTGGTAGTGGAGTCTACTAGTTGATCTATCATCATAAATGGATAACTATCTTTGGGGCATACTCTGTTGAGATCAGTATAGTCCATACACATCCTGCACTTACCATTGGACTTTTTTACCATCACTACGTTGGCTACCCATTATGGGTGTGTTACCTCTTTAATGAATCTGGTTTCCAGCAATTTCTTTATTTCTTCAGCAATTTCTTTAATTCTTTATCTTTCCTATACGAAGGTCCTCTTTTTCTGAACAATTGGCTTTACTCCTAGCTTAATGGTCAGACTATACAAGGCAATCTGAGGGTCTACTCTAGTGATCTCAAATGCTTGAGAAGCAAAGTTACCTGAGTGTTTAATGAGAAACTTGCTTATTCTATGCTTTACTTCACTGTTGAGCTTATTACCTATCTTGACTATCTTTCCTTCAATGATCTGTAAGGTCTGAACCTGGTCAACTAGCTCAGAGTTGGCTAGTTATTTCTCTGTTTCCCAAGATTTTAAAGGGAATGCCTCCATCTGAGGTTTGACTACCATCTGGTAGCATTGCCTGGCCATGTGTTGATCTCCATGAATTATTAGTACCCGACCTTCAATGGGAATCTTCATAGTCAAACATCCAATACTTATGACTGCATCAATCTCATAAAGTATTGACCAACCCATAATGCCATTATACGCGAGAGAAGATCTACCACATTGAACTGAGCTTTGACATCTTTTACTTCTCTAATATCTCGATCGTCGAACTCTAGACTCAGCTCTATCAATCCCATTGGTTGGGTGGTTCCTCCATAAAAGCTTGTAATGGATTCTAAATAGCTTTCAAATCAATTATAGAACCTCCTATTGCTTTGTAGGCATTCCAAGAGAGTGCATTGACAGTGCTTCCATCATTTATCAGTAATCTTTTTACCAAGTAATTGTTGATGAAAGCACTTACCACGAGTGCATCATTGTGAGGGTGCTGAACATGTTTCCCATCTTCTGGACTAAACATGATAGTATGATTCTTTTCGTGGGTGGACCCTTCTTCTATGTGGGATCTCTTAGGCCTCATCTTAGTTGTCTTTCCTTTGACATTATATTGATAACTCTGGCTAGTCCATTCCAAGCTTTCTTTGGTTCCTGCTTATCTCTTCCTTCTGGCTGTGTCAGTGAAGTTGCCAAGTTTACCATTCTGTATTAATCTTTTAATGGCATTCTTCACTTTTTAGCATGTCTTGGTTTCATGTCCATAATCCCAATAGTATTAACAATAGTACCTCTTATCCTGTATGGTTCTCCTAGTCGGACTCTGCCTTCTAGCTGGGGTTATTCCCAAGCCATTATGTCTAACTCATATTAGGATTTTAGATCTGAAAGTGTTTAGTGGCGTATACTTCTCGGCCTCCTTTTTAAATCCTTCTACTATATGTCTAAAGTTTAATCGTTGGAAGCTCAACCTTCTGGATTCTTACCTTTTATCTTTCCTGATAAGTGCTTTCTTGTCATCCTAGTGCATCCTTCTATCTTCATCCATCTTTATTATCTTCATTGCTATAGCCATTACCTCAGTGAAGGTGCTAAGTTCTTTTGTCATTATCTTATCTTTGAGCTTCCCCAGTCGAGTCCCATTCTTCAAAGCCTCTACGGCTACTTCATTGACCAAATTTTTTATCTATACGGCTATTTTATTGAATTGATCTAAATAGCTTCGCAATGATTCAGTAACCTCCTACCTGCACATCCAAAGATCATTGATGTTTTTGGCCGGAGGGACATTGGTGATGAACCAAGTCCAGAATTTCTCGGATAACTCTTTCAAAGAGGAGATAGAATTCTCAGGAAGCCAATGGAACCACTTTTGAGCATTTTTAATGAGTGTACTAAGAAAGACTCTGCACATGATTCTGTCATTCACATTTTGGAGTAACATCCTAGTCTTAAATGAGGATATATGGTTGATTAAATCTTCAATTCCATTAAACTAATCTAATTATGGCATTTTAAATTTGGTTGGAATCTTCATCCAGATTATTCTACTTACAAAGGGTGTCTTTCTTTTCATAATGCATTCATCTTCTTTCCTTAGCCCAATACAAGCTTTATACATAACTTCTTCAACTTTTTGAGCTATCTTTAAATCATCTAGGGATAGGATTGTCGAGTTGGATTCTCTTTTCAAATTTTTATGTTTTTCTCTTTTTCTACCAGATACCTCAGGAGCTATTGTTGTTGGCGTTATATTATTTCTTGTGTGAGTTGCTTTAAGATTGCTGCTTTGAATCAAGGCATTCAGCTATTGTTGTATTAGGGTCATCTGGGTTTGAATATTTTCAATCATAGCTTCTTTGCTCATTGGGGATAGATTGACTATGTTTAGGTTAGGTGTGTTTATGGCATGAGTTTCTGATAGGCTTAGAAAAGGTATAGAAGGTATGGGTCTATTATGATGTTAAAGAGGAATATAATAAGGGAGGTCAATGCCAATAGCTGGCCACCTATGAGTATTACCAGGTGGAATGTATGTTCCAATTAAAGCCTAAGATGAGGGTCCAATGTGTTGAAAGGGGGCCGACGGAATTATTGTCTGAAAAGGTGCTGACAAGTTGATTGGAGGAATAGGAGCAGATGGATTGATGTGTGTGTCAGGCATTAAGATTGGTGGTGGACTGGAAGTGATAATGCCAAGATCTCAATTGGTAGATGCTTAAATGGCTTTTAACTCGAGAGAGCCCACTAATGGTGCCATTTAATAACTTATTTTTGGAACTCTTAAGCTAGAACCCTGCAAGGGATTAAAGAAGGGCAAGGTGAGAGGTGGAGAGGATCCCCACAAACCCTCTGATGCATAAGTCAGAGAATATAGAGAGAAATAGAGAGAGTTTTAGAAAGATAAAGACTGCAAGGAGTATGAGAGAATAAAATGAATGAGAATGGGGGATATAGGGTTCTATTTATAGGGATATTGATGTTCAAACCTGAGATGAATAGGATTTCTCTTTAATAATAGTTCTATGCATATTAGGAGAGTGTTTCTTTCTATCTATGAGTCTTCTTAATTGAGAATCTTTTTCTAGTTGTTTTTGGCATTCTTCTTCTGCAAGCAACCCTTGTATAGGAAAATAAAGACCTCAATCAAATAGAAATATGTATATTGGGTATCATAACTCAATAACGTATGCCATACTTTTATTTTATATTAGCATTTTAAATAAATTACTTATGTTTACATGTCAATAAAAATTTGCCCTTACAAACACCTACCGATCCAAGGTGGGGGCAGTGGCTATACACAAAAAGAAAAAAAAATATTTTGCCATGATAATTTGATAAAAAAAAAATTACTTATCACTCCAACTTTTTTCAAAATATATCTTTATTGCCTCCAACTTGTTTTAATTTACTAAAAGTAAAAAATTATTAAGTGTGTAAAATTATTTACAATTATTTATATATTAATTAATTCTTTAGAACATATATATATATATATATATATATATATATATATATATATATATAGTATTAAAAATAATGCAATAAAATTATACAATAATACACGTCAAGTACTAAGTATTGTAATGCAACTATATATATTATTACTTAAATTCAAGATATCAAGACTAGGCCATTTTAAGACAAATGATAAAACATTCTATTACGGGAATAAAATATTTAGTTGGAAGAAGGGTGGTTCGATCCCTCAACCTCTAACTCTCCCATTTCAAGCCATTTAGGCTAGTTGTTCAAAAAAAACTCAAAACATCACTTAACCAAAAATAACCCATTCAAACTAATTCCAACATTATTGATTCAACATCTTTTTGAGTTCTTTTATAATGAAATATTAAACATAAGATAGCTAGCTAGTTTTATTTATTTACTTACTTATTTGTTTACTTACTTACGAAAACTAGGTGTTAACAAGTTCACTGGCTTTGAGATTATTGACCCACACATATATATGTTGACTTATAAATGAGGTTGAGTTCATAACTAATTGACTTGTGTTAAGGTTCAATCTGCACTACTTATAAGTCATTTGTTATTTTCACATTTTTCCAATGTGGAATTCCAACACTTCCTCTCAATTGTAACTGGGTCTGAACTGTTACACTTGCCAAATACTGATGGGTCACACCCAACGACTTAAACAGGGTCACAAACAGTCCGCACCAAATGACTCAAATGGGTTATATCAAACTCAAAAAGGCAGCACCCAACCAATCAAACAGGGTTACAAACAGGCCGCATCTAACTTCAGGTTTCAAACACAAGCTTGGAATCATCGTTCTAATACCATGTTAACAAGTCTACGGGTTTTGAAAATGTTGACCCACACATACACATATGGACTTATAAATGGGATTAAATCCATATAACATAAAATCAATTGGTTTGTGTTAAAGTTCAATTTATACCATTTATAAGCCCTTTATTGTTTTCACATTTTTCCAATCCAACATTAGGTTGATTCTAATTGATAAGATAATTGCATAGAATTAATTTAATGTTTAGTTTGTATGAGTACTATTACTACAGTAAACTGTGACTGTCTAGACAACAAAAATGTTGTTCACTTGTAGTTTTGCAATGTCTCTTTCAATTTAATTATCGTCACTCGATGCATAATCCACCATGCAAATTGGCGAAGTCTCATGTGAAATTCCATTCATCCATGCTAATTGGCAAAGTCTCATGCAAATTCCATTCAGTAGAAGTCATTTCTTTTTGCTGCAACACATAAATCACACCATCTTCGTATATCTTTACCTCTATTCACCACTACAAATATCAAATATTTGTTGAGCAACTCAATTCAATACTCCATATATAATGTGAAGGCTGGAAAGTAAACAAAATAATTAAGTTTTAAAAAGATATATTTTAATTAATTAGGACATTTGAAGAAATTAAATTAAATATAAATTAAAATAAAACTTTGACGGACTACAATAAATAGAAAATAATACTTATATGAAAAAGCAAAAATCTACAGCTCACATCACTTGCACCTGCTTCATTAGAGTGGTGAATGGTTGATAAGTGAAATGGTCACTTGCAGAGACTGTGACTATTTAGCAGAGTGATCAATTGTTGAAAAGTAAAATTATCAATTGTGATTTGAAGAGATTTGAGACTATGTTACCAATTGCGAGGAAATGTGAATGCAAAGGGATTGAGTGATATTACTAGAGAGGCTAATCATGCTGCTTACTACATCTATCGACTGCCCACAGTCTTCCGCTCGGGTTTCTGAAGCTTTGGATCATGATATGAGAGGTGTAGCCTACCCTCATTCGGTAAAAGTTGCAGTAGTTTTTAAGGCTATGCCTCCTTCCTTGTTAAAAAAAATGTCTGTATTCTAAAATTTATTTTAAATGTCTTCTATTATTTTTTACACATATTATAATTTTTTTTGCTTATATGTTTATTTTTGTTCTAAAATAATTTAATAAATTCGGTAAATATGTTAAAAAAAATTGATAAATTTAATTTTATTGAAAAAGATTTATGATCATTTTAACATATATCATTATTTTAAAAAGAATATTATCAACTAAAAATATATTTTTTAAAATAATTTTATTTAAAAATGTGTACAGCTGAATGTTAATAGATATTGAATTTGTTAAGTCACTGCACATTAGATAATTTATTAATTAATGATTTTTTTAATTAATTATAACAGTCGGAGAAAATTAGAATTAATAAAAAATCAAAATAACTTTGTGACAATTAAGAGTAAATAGTATTGCAAATAATAAAATAATTTTTAAAAAATTTTTAATACCAATATCTAGATTTAAAAGAAATATAGATTTGTAATTATTTTTTAAAATGGTTTAGAACATCAGAATATAATCATCACAAAATATATTATAAGGGTGCATCAATATTCCAGTCCAAGTAGGCTGGATGTGTTGCGTATGACAATGAAGGCTGATTTTGCAAAAATCATCCTTCCTTACAATTTTTACATATTTGGAGTAATGTGAAAAACAAATGTAATTTTTTTATAAATAGAAAATTTTTTATAAGTTATAAACAAATTTAATTTTCATAGTTGAGAAAATGATATTTTATTCTGTTTTTTTTAATTTTCAGCAATTTTCTTTTATATCTAAAATTCAACAATTTATACATCGACTCATTACTAATAATTAACTGGTAGAATTTAGGTCTTGGGTAGAATTTTTTGTCAAGAAAAGCTAGAATTTTCTTTTCTTGGTTAGAATTTTTTTTTTCCAAGAAAAGAAAATAATGGTTCAGGAGTTGTTTCAGAAAACTTTGAAACAAATTTCAGTGGTCAGTCCTAACTAATTTTGGAATTGAAGTTTAATTTTTTTTCTAAACTCACATAGACATTCTGACTATCTTGTAAACTGACATCAGTATCAGGTGCATATACTTCCCTCTCCATCTGAAGTGTCAATTCCTCAAGAATCTCATAAATTTGCTCCAAACCCTTCTGCATATTGTTTCCTGCAGAGAACACATAAATATCCTTCTTGACCTCAATCCAACTCTGACCTGGATTTTTCTTTAAACCTTTTGTTTTTGCCGAGGTTCTCACTCTTGCAGAATCCTCCCATCTAGCACTTGCAGCATATATATTTGACAGCAGCATGTAACTTCCTGTCATTTTTGTATGCCCGAGATTGAACAAATGGGAGGCAGTTTCTTCTGCAACTTCTGTATTGTTGAGCATTCTACAAGAATTCAAAAGAGCACCCCAGACACAAGCATTGGGTGCAACGGGCATGTTTTTCACAATTTCACTTGCTTCTCTCAATAACCCTGCACGGCCTAGGAGGTCAACCATGCAAGCATAGTGCTCCATTTGGGGTTCAATCCTGTACTTCCTAACCATCTCATCAAAAAGCCTACGACCCTCGTGAACAAGCCCACAATGACTACATGCAGAAAGAACAGCAACAAATGTAACCACATCTGGCTTGCATCCCAATTTGATCATTTGATCAAAAGTTTCTAGAGCATTCACACCAAGTCCATTAATCCCGTATCCTGTGATCATAGAGTTCCATGAGATTAAATCTTTCCTCTCAATTTTGTCAAATACTGCCAGGCCTTCTTTAAGACAGCCACACTTTGTGTACATGTTAACCAACCCATTTCTCACCAGAATGTTGTTGTCCATTACACCTCTACTCACATGGCCATGGATTTCCTTACCAAGATGCAATGCAGCAAACTCTGCACAAACTGATAAAACAGTAGAAATTGTCACAGCATTGGCTGATACTTTTGCATGCTGCATTTGTCGAAAAAGTTCCAAAGACTCCTTTCCCCGTCCCTTGGAAGCAAAACCATCGATTACAGCACTCCAACTTACTACATTAGGCCTCAGCCTTGGGCAAACTTCTGATCTCTGCAACTGTGAAAATATTTGAAGAGCCTCATCACATAAACCGGCCTCTGCATGTGATGTTATCAGTGCATTCCAACTTGCAATACTCTTATTTTTCATTTCCAGAAACAAGTTTCGTGCACCATTTAGATCTCCATTTTTCCCATATACACATATCAAAGTAGACTTTACAAAGGAGTAATCTTCAAACCCAGCTTTTATGGCATATCCATGAATCACCTCAGCCCTATCAAATGCACCCAAATCACCGCAAATTGATAACACAACGGCCAGCGCTTCACCAGTCACCTCAATCCCTCTCACCCTCATTGAACCAAACAACTCTATAGCTTCCTCATGCCATCCAGATCGTGCAAAACTTGAAATCAAAGATGTCCAAGTCACAAGATTAGGCTCTAATCCTTCAGATTCCATCCTTCGAAAAATCTCAAGTGCACCTTTGCAATCATAATTAAATGCATAACCTGAAACCATTGTATTCCATGAAACATAGGTTCTAACACTCATTCTATCAAACACATTGCATGCATCAGTCATTCTACCAAGTTTTGCATACATTCCGATCAATTCATTCACAACATGAAGATTACTCCCAAAACCCATCTCTAAGACATGGCCATGAACTATCTTGCACAAATTAAATCGACAAATGTAAGCACAAACCCTTATAACCAAAGGGAAAGTGAACCCATCACCAAAAGTTCCAAACTTTCCCATTCTAACATACAACTTAATGGCATTCTCATAGCATTCATTAGAAACATTAGCTCTCAAAATTGAATTCCACAAAAGAAAATTCGATCTGCACTCAAAAGGGGTTGTCTCAAATACATTTTGGGCATCAAAAAGACACCCGAAACGAGCATAAACAGATATAATACGAGCAGCCAAGAAAGCAGAGGAAAAGCTAGCAGTGACAATGACATGGGTGTGAATTTGTTTGCAGTGTTGAACACTAGTGCACTGTTGGAGAAGGCGATCAAAAAGATCAAGAACATCATTATTGTTATTATTATTATTATTATTATTATTATTATTATTATTAGAAGATTGATGATATGGTATGAAGTGGGTTTGATTGTAGTGGAGTGTGGAGATGGAAGAGGTAAGAATTGATGGCAAATTAAGGATTCGTAAAGAGAGTGATAAGAGGAGATTTCGAGAGGAAGCAACATGAAGCATCAAGATCGAATAACCAGTACCAAAGCAAATTCAGTTAGAGCAGCTCTATGGTTGTTAAGATGTTGTTCGTATGTATGTACTTTTGGCGCGAAATATGAATGCTATATTCTTAATTAGGATTTGATTAATCTAAATCGCAAATCTTTTTTGTCTGTTTCTTAATCATCAAGTTTATGCAAACAGTCAAGGTTGGGTAGTCCACCAGTATATTTCCAAAATTAATAGATTAAAAATTTGATTGTCTGAAAATAATTTTTTTTAAATAATGTTATATTATTTTGTCTATAATTAAAAAAACTAAATATTAATATAGTATTTCTTTTCAATTGATGATTATGGCGTAAAGAATTTAGTTTATTGCACAAATAGTTCAAGGAAAATAATAACTCTGTAGATAATTATACTAAACAAATATTTGGCTGAAGATAACATTATGAAATGTAATTAATTTTTAATATAATAAAAAAATATAACATAATGCAATAAAATAAAAATTGACTAATATTTTTATTACAAAGTAAATAGTTAATATAACAAATTTATTTCAATATATGACATACCGCTAAAATAGTCAAGTTTGACTATTTTTACTATCCAAAATAAATAGAAAATTCCTTTCAATCTCATGTTAGTTACAGAGTTTTTGTATATTTGAGATATGAATTTCCCACAAAATATGATAAAATTAGAGATCTTATTAAATTAGTCAGTCGAATAATAGTTTTAATCAATAATTTTGGAATAATAATTGTGCTTCTAATTCAATTTGATTGAAAATCTAAATTCTTTCTAATCCATTGAATCGTTATTTTTTCTTTCTAATTCAACTATTGTGCATGCTTTTTTCTTTGAATTTTAATTTATAGAGCACTGATCATTTTCATACTTTATTATAATGATATTTCCTCTTTATTTTTATTAAATGGTAAAAGATATGAATATATAATGTAAAGAGAATAGAGTTCGAACCTTCTATTTGTTCTCTCTTCTTTATAGTGTTAGAATTAACTAAAAAAAATAGAGAATGATAAAATGATTTGGATAAATAGAGTAAATTTTAGGGTGAAAGATTTTTTTTTAATTTTAATGTGGCTCCCACAAGATGAATGTGCATGCTGACAAAAAAAAAGAGATGAGTTGGCATATGACATGTGAAACACCATCATGAATACTTTTTGAATATTTTATATTTAATTGTCACATCATTTCCATCAAATTACATGTTGATAATGTTTGATGATATTTAAATAGAAATTTGTTCACTAAAAAATCAATTAAAATTTAGCAATTGCAAAGACTGCAACAATTTTTAATTGGGCTTTACGTTTTTTTTATTAGATTAGTGCCAGAGCTCTATAAAATGCTTATTATTATATGTACTCATTTGAAAAGTTCTCAAGAGCCCCGTAGCACGTTTTTATAAAATTTTATGATTTTATGAAAGGATATATCGTGTAATTTTTTTACAGAGTTATTTATCTTTTTATTAATTTTTTATGGCCAATATCGAAAGATAGTAATTCATTTTAGTCTTGGCATATAACAGCAGGACATGACATCATTTGTAACACTTAATCACAACATTTTGTTTCCCCTTCTCAAAAATTTTATAGATAGCCAGACAGACTAGTACAATCAACAACGACTTGAAAGCAAGACTTTCTGGAAAGGCTTTCAATCATATAAGCTATCAAAATTCAAAATCTTGGTTTCCAATCAGGGAGTTCTACAGTTTACAAGAAAGAATTAGTCCTCGTAATATGCTCCACAATGCACTTGCACAACACTACCTAGCTCTTGGAATTTAAACAATCTAATAGTCCATGTCATCCATGTCCGGCATTCGGCTAGGAGGTTTTTTCTCATTTGGATTATCTACAACGGCTGCTTCTGTCGTCGTCAACAGCAGTGAAACACTGAAATCCAAAACAAATGAATAAAATAGATGGCATAATCAGTTCTGTAGTTCCAAAGTATCCTACACGGGCACTATAGTCTGATGACTGATAATTTACCTGGCAGCATCAACCAGGGCCGTCCTTATCACTTTGAGGGGATCTATAATTCCAGCCTCGACCATGTTGACATATGCACCTGTTCTTAGAGACAGATTATCATCATAGAGATTAGAATATAGAAGAAATCTGTAGAGTTTGCAAGTAAATAACTAAAGCTCCAATGGCGAAGAAGCTTTGATATATAAATCAAGCCACAAGTCTGATTTTGCAGTATCTAAACGAGCCAACCTTTAACTGCGTCATAGCCCAGAGTATGATCATCTTGTTCCAACAATTTGCCAAGAACCACAGGAGCATTATATCCCGCGTTTGAAACTATTGTAGATGTAGGTGACTATAACATCCAATTTCAGTTGTCAAACGATGAAGACAGCAAGCAAACCCATAAAAAGTATTACAAACTGACAAATCCCATACCTTGAGAGCATTCTGAATTATTTGGATGCCTCTTTTTTGGTCTTCATTTTGAGCTTGAAGGTCGTCTAAAGCTTTTGTGGCATACAAAAGAGCAACACCACCACCTGACAGAGAAAAACATGTTCAGATATCAGAGGCATTCAGATGCTTAACCATTGAATTGCTAAATCAAACTTTACCAGGCACAATTCCCTCTTCCACAGCTGCTCTGGTAGCATTCAAAGCATCTGTTACCCTATCTTTTCTTTCTCCCACCTCTGCCTCACTAACCCCCCCAACCTAAGAAATGATTACTTGTCCATTAAAGCCATGCAAAGTACACAAGTCGATAAAGAAATTAGAAATCCAAAAACACACCTTGAAAACAGCAACCCCTCCAGACAGTTTTGACAATCGTTCCTGTGCTTTTTCCCTGTCAAACATGGCAGTACTCTTTTCCATGGCTGTCCTCAGCTGTACAATAGTATAGGCATCAGTAGCTTCTATAAGAAAAAAAAAATGTGCTCTTTATTCTCATATATCCAGTTTGCACTCAAAAGTAAAATCTAAAGCTGAAACTTTGTGAAAATATGTCCTCCAGCATTCAACATCCAATATTTTTCCAAGCGAAAGGAAAAAAAAAAAAAAAGAGAGAGAGATTCAAACCTATGCTGCACTTCACATAGTTCCATTTGGTTCTAGATGAGTAAGTGATGACTGAGTAATATTACGAGATTTATCCCGCATTTTCATAAGATGCATCAAATCCTGATATCTAATAACAATTAAGATGGTGAATGCAAATAAATGGACAAAACTCCTTTTATACATTAAAGTTCAAGTGTCAATCTCATGAATGTCAGAAGCATTCCAACTATGGAAACAAGACTCCAGATGCATGATACTATAGAAACAATTAAACTTTGACAGGTGACAATAACCAAAGGACATAGCAATATGATGGCTATTGAGGACTTTATTTGAAGCATTAACAGTGAAACCAAAAATCAATAAGCTGATTT
The DNA here is from genome assembly GCA_947683625.1 of Mallotus nudiflorus. Classification (NCBI taxonomy): domain Eukaryota; kingdom Viridiplantae; phylum Streptophyta; class Magnoliopsida; order Malpighiales; family Euphorbiaceae; genus Mallotus; species Mallotus nudiflorus. Next base: position 785,843 of record CANTUR010000187.1, on the reverse strand, counting down.
TTTATGCGAACTAAGAAAGATCTCTAACAAAGGAGCATTTATCAGTAATGAAAAAGTCAATAACCAAAAATTTAGTTTGGCAGGGGATGAAAGATAAAACCTATTAACCACCATCATACCTGCTCACATCTTTCTTCAATCAGTTTCTTATCTCCACCACCATGAAGAATTATTGTATCATCAAGAGAGACAGTAACCTATCAAAAATTCAGTCAGTTGAGTTCACACTTGTTAAAAACATCACAAGGTTATGTACCTTCTTAGCAGTTCCAAGCATTTCAATTTGGACTTTGTCAAGAGTCAACCCACGGTCTTCACTGATAACCTGTATAATAACAAATTACTTCAGCCACTCTGATCGTATGTTAATAAATATATGAGATCTGGAAAATAAGACAACCTCTCCTCCAGTAAGAATGGCAAGATCATCCAGATTCGCTTTTCGGTTTTCTCCAAAGCCAGGAGCTTTAATGACACAGACCTACACACAACAAGTGTACACCCATGTTCATATATATTGTATTCATATAATAACCAAGTCATTTGAATCTTATTAAGATTTGTTAAAAATTCCATCAGATGCAGTATGCCTGACAAAGTAACTTCAAAGCAAGCTTAGTGAATCACCTTAACTCCAGCATGATGCTTGTTGAGAATAAGCATAGCTAGAGATTCACTCTCCAGGTCCTCAGCCACAACTAGGAGTGGTCTGTTTTTCTGTTTAAAGTGGAACGGTTAAAAAAAGTAATGGCTTAGAAATTCTTCCACAAATTCACATAAGCTTTCACTTGTTGCAGGAATAACAAATTCAAAGAAAGTGTACTTACATTTACTGCCAGCTCCAATATTCTGACAAGCGAGTTCATGTCTGAAATTTTCTTCTCATAAATAAGGATAAAAGGATTTTCAAGTTCCTGCAAATTGAAAAGCTTTATATTTTTATCCAGGAATAACAAAGTAAACCAAATCAATTATACGGAAATTCACAAGATACCACCAGCAAACACAATACAGAAGTGTTGTCTGTGCATTTCTACTGGTGGCTACTGGATGCAATGCACATGAAATTTTAAAAGCCAACTAAATAGTACACATCCTCAGACCAGCTACTACAAGACCAGAATTAGAAAAAGAGTTATCCCTAACTTGATTTTGCCCAAACCATTCTTTTCCCAATATATTAAGCTGTTGATTGAACTGGTCCAAGCAAGGCTGACCACTTTAATGAACTGAAAAGATAACGATAAAAGTTGGGAGAAAGGTATCCTGTGGATGCTTCAATGCGCAGCTTTCATTGTATCTCAATATACTGAATACATGCGGTTCGAACTAGATATTGACACTAGAAACAACAAGTATCAGAGCTTACACATTTTTGGGTCTTCTGATCAGTAATAAAGTAAGGAGAAATATAACCTCTGGCAAGCTTCATTCCTTCCACCACTTCCAATTCATTTTCCAAAGTATTCCCATCCTGTAAAAATTCAGTATGATACATAACCTACAACAAAAATGTTATCTCATGATAATGCCCTGCAGAGAAAGGAAGTTTGCTCACAGCAACAGTAATGACTCCTTCCTTCCCAACTTTTTCCATTGCTCTTGCTATCAATTCTCCAATCTCATGTTCACCATTTGCAGAAATAGTGGCAACCTATTCACAACAATTAGGTGCACAGATCAGATCAATAGTGGAGGTGAAAACATAACATATGTATGCAGAGAGTGTCAAGACATACATGTAGATCCAGCAAGCACAATTAGCAATATGCATACATGGAGATATAAAAACATAAATGAAGATTTCTTGAAAATTTTGAATGGCAGAATTTTTCCACTAGAAAACTATATCCTAATATCCTATATTTGAACATGTGTTCACAACCAAAGGAAGAACATAGAATAGTTAAGAAAAATAAAGATCTTTCTTTCCATAATTACTGACCAATTTCTAATCTACAAGTTAGAGACATAGGATTATTTCTTGATCAAATCTCTCTTAAGGAAATGTAGTTTGTATTGAAGATGCACTACCTGTGTAATTTCTTCTGGCGTGCTTATCATTACTGCTCTCTTTTTCAAGTCAGAAACAACAGCATCAACAGCCATATTAATACCAGTACGCAAATCCATCACATTGACACCAGTAGCTACAGTCTTGCAGCCTTCTGTGAGTATTGCCTGGGTCAGGACAGTTGCACATGTTGTACCTGCAACCAGGTAAGTAATATATTTGCCAAGGTGAGAACCCCCAGGTGACAATTTAAATAGTTTGTGTAACATGCTAATAAACTTAGTAAGATAGACACCTACACAATTTAAATAGTTTTTGTAGCATGCTAATAAACTTATGACAGAAAGATGTAATAAGGAATTACCATCTCCTGCAGCAGTGTTGGTAGCTTTTGCAACCTGCTTTACAAGGTCTGCACCAACATTCTTGGCCTTCTCCTTGAAATTAATGCTTTTGGCGACAGTGACACCATCCTTTGTTACCTTGGGATCTCCATAACTTTTCTCAATTATAACATTGCGACCCTATACCACCAATAATCTTAACATTTAAAACAACTAGGAAAAAAAAGACAATAATTAAGATAAATATATTAAACATGGAATCTACCGGATTAAAGAAAAGCTCTGTAGTTCAAAGACTAAGCTGTCCTCCTAGAAACAGAAAACAACTATTCAACATGCATAATGCTGGTATCTTTAGTTGGCAAAATCTATAAAGATTAAACTGGTAATGCTAGTATCTTTCTCTCGTACTCATCTAGCTATCTAAAGCGTGAAATTAAAATGAACAGTGCATGAAAGTCCAATAATACCTTTGGTCCCATTGTAACTTTTACAGCTTCTGCTACCTCATTGACACCCTGCAACATAGCTGCACGAGCTCCAACCCCAAAATTGATATCCTTTGCCACATAACTTCTATTGCATATGATCTTACCGCAAACCTATCCAATCGAAAAAGCATTAACCACCAAAATCAACAAATACCACATATACAGAACAGAACAGAACGAAACAAAACTAAAATCAACCAACACAAAAGCAGTTATTCAAGAATAAACATGAACTGAAACAACAGAGCAACAACTATATAGATATTGATTATTACCAGTTTTTTCGAAGCAGAAGAGCTGTTGATCCAGCAACAACGGGAGAGAAAAAAAAAGAAGAAGAAGAAGTTGTATCAGTGAGTAATTCACTATGATCACAAATGTTGCTGTAATGTTCTGTAATTTAAGCGTATAGAGAAGAAAAAGAAATACCCAAATGATGAAGCTAATCTTGAAGCTACTCTATACATTCTATTTGTTGATAATTCAAACTATTGTTACACTCAACGCCGGGAGCCTCTGACCGGAAGACGTTTGCCTTCTTCTCTGTGCGAAAAAGCTCTGTCGGTGTCAGGTCAGGCGACGTCAGGGCTTTTGGTAGGGTTTTAGCTTCTGAATTACGGGTCTAGGGTTTATCCGTTTCCGTACCGTTATGATCAAATCCTCTGACGTGCCGGGTCACAATAATCGGTTGCGGCCGATAGCCCACTTATAAACTGATGGCATGGCTTGTCATCTATGGTTTTATATCGTGGACCCGTGTCCATCTTTGACGATGGATTAGAAGTCATCACACGTGTGGATGTCTGATGCATGCGTCAAAGTTAATTTTTTAGGTTCATTAGATAATTGCTGTAGATTCATTAATTAACTTGTATACGTTTATTAATTAAACACTATAAATTTATTATTTTTAAATACTCATATTTATTATTTTATATTAATTCATTAATCAAATACTGTAATTTTACTAATTATCTTGTATAGACTCATTAATTAAATATTAAAAGTTCATCACTTTTATTCAATTTCATTATATTATATAAATTTATTAGTAAAATTTTGTAAATGTATTAATTAATTTATGTATATTTATTAGTTATACACTAGAGGTTCTTACTATGATTATTTAATTAAAATAAAAATTAAATTGATTTTTTTTTAATTAAGTTAGTAATTGTTTCTTCAAATGACAGCGTATGCAAAAAGTGCATCAGTGTTGATGCCAGAAGAGGACGTTCCCACGTTCCTTGCACGCCCAGCTCTTGGACCTTGCCCTCCTGAGCCCGTCGTTAAGCCTCATCATCAACATAGCTCACGCTTCACTGTCACCTCATCCTCAACTTCAAGCTAAAAGCCTAACATCAAAAAGACAAACAAAATCATAATAATTATAATAATAAGACAACTAACCCGGACAGCATTTTTTCTTTTCTTCCCCCTCAAATCCTTTTCACCAAACCAAAAAACAAATGAAGATAATGTAAGCTTATCAGCTTTGTTAGAGTCAGGAAGCAAGAGGCAACAAAAAAGGAAAAAATATATATATACAACACGTTAAAAAAATTAAAAGATATATTTTAACAAATGTAAAGAAATTTCAATCTATATTATAATATGGATAGAAATTTATGATATAATTCGTCATCATCTATTTTTCCATATAGCATTTAATGATATATAAATGACATGTCATATCATGTTTATACATCATTAACTTCTATTAGGTTGAGATAACGACAATAGTATACAAATTAGAAGTAATTAACATATCTCTCGAAAGGCTAAAGTAGTAATTTGGATTCTAACTTGGACCTGGAATTTAACGTTCTAACAATTATCCCATCACTTTTCTTAATTCGGCCAATTAGTACATATTAGTATTTTAAATAACAAAATTTAGTACAAAATATCTTTTCTTTAACTAATTCACCCAACCTTTTTATGCATTGACCAATTAGGCTCGATTTGTCAAATTTTTAAAATATACAAACATGAATTAGTAAAAAATTAAAATAAATTTTTTTCTTGTAAATTAATATTCAGTTTAAAAAATAAATTGAAAATAAAAAATTAAAATTTGAAAAAATATTTTTATTTTTTAGAATTCTTACATAAATTTAAATAAAATTATCAATCATTTTTAAAAATAAAAAATAAAAATTAAGTTGCATATGTTTGATTTTTTAATTACAATTAAATAGTGGTCATGTATATAATTAAATAGTTATGGATGTGATATTAAAAATTATTAAATTTCAATTCTTAATATTTTAATTTTAGATATATAGGCATTAAGAAATATAAAAAGTATGCAACTAAAAATTAAAAATTAAAAACATAAAAAAAATTTAACTATATGTAAATTATGAATTCTTAATTTTTAAATTTAATTTAATTTAAATCATATATTCACTTTAAAGAAATAGATAAAAATATAAAATTTATTTTTCTAATTTTTATTTAAAATCAAATAAAAATTATCATTTATATTTAAGATTCAAAATTTAGAAACAGTTGCAATTATCTATTTAACTTTCAGATTTTAAAATCAAATCAAAATTATCAATTATTTTTAATTTTAATTTTTCGTTCATAGATAGCAAGTAGTATAAAAAATATATAAGTGAGAGTAAGATATTGAAAAAAGTAAAATTTTAAATATATATATATAAGAAATATAGAAAAAAATTAGGAAAATTCTTACTTAAAATTTTAAAAAATCTAATTACTAAATTTCACTTTTATATATTTTTAAATTTGATATTAATCAAGTCTAAAATTATTAATTTGTAAATATGTGGGAGATGTGTTTTTTTATAAAATAATAAAATTAAATTCGTTGTAAATTTATTATTTTTAATTCATTATTTTAAAATATTTTATAAATTACTAACTAGCTAGGTTCAATCTATTTCAAATTTAAAAATGTATAAGACACACAATTTTAAAAATTAAATTGTCAATTTTTTAAGTTAAGAATTTTTAAACTGAAAAGCAAAATATATATCTAAAATTAAAATATTAAGAATAAAAAATGAGATGTGATAATTTTAAAACCACATCTATAATTATTTAATTATATACATGAGCACTATTTTATGATGATTAAAAAGTTAAACAAGTGCAACTTACTTTTTTTAATCTTTATTTTTAAAAATAATTGATCATTTTTAATTTAAATGTGTAAAAATTTAAAATTATATTTTTTCTATATTTTAATTTATTTTTTCTATATTTTAATTTATTTTTAAATTGAATGTTAATTCTAAAAATAAAAAATTAATTTTAATTTTTATAAATTCATAACTTGCATATTTTAAAATTTTATAAATTAAATCTAATTAATTTTGTATAAAATTTTTGGGTTGAATTAGTCAAAAAGAATTTTTTTAAACTGAACTGAATTTTTAGAAAAATCTAATTTGTACTGATTGGCCAAATTTACTAAGTTGGCAATTTGTCATATGAACTTGGACACGATAGTTAATTAACCTAAAAATTAACTTTCTAGCCAATTATCCTACGAACTTAGTAAATTTGGTCAATTAGTGGTATGTCGTTCATTCAAAACTTATATATAAATATTTAATTATTATCCATTTTAAATATATTATATTTATATTTATAATAAATATTTTATACTAAATTAATTAAAAAAAATAACATATATCTATATCTATATCTATATATAAATTATAAATTTTATAATTGAGTGTTATATATTTAAAATAAATAAAAATTCTAATAATTTTCATGAAGAATTCTTAGGTATATCATATGTATTACATCTTATATTTATGATACATACATTCCTTAATATTTTAAAATTAATCAATAAAAAGACAATACATATTTTATATTTTAAATTCAACCATAGTCTATACTACATCCGTTCATTTCATATGCTTTTGTATTTAAAAAGATTAATAATCCAGATCCTATTATTGTTGTTTCTTTGGATGTTAGGTTGTGATCTGAAATCCTGGATGCTGAATCTGTACAGAGTGGAAATAGTTCAAATATCAGAATTGGGAAAGCTGTTAATGTCTAGGATCCACCTTCTCATACGGGTTTACCAGTTGTTGGAAGAGATAGTAATGGGAGGATTTTATATGGGAAGGCAAAAAGTACTCAAACTGCCAATTCCTCAGTAGCAAAAGCTGAAGCCCTGCAAATGGGAATTGATTTCACCATCCAAATAGGTTGTACGCAGAAATCTCATCCCTTTTGGAAAGTTGCAGCTATCGTGGACTCTATATTTCAAAAACTTAATATGTTTGCAAGTGTTTTAAAAGCTGCCGTGACCCTATTAAAGATAATGTAAATGTGTTGGTTTAAAATTTTTTTAATTTAATGAGAAATTTTGAATTCGATATCTAAATATATAGCTATTTTAAAATTATTAAAATAAATTTTTATCGCCCTTTTTTGAATTGAATTCATATTAATCTTCCGTTTCCCTTAATATATAATTTGTCTTGAAAACTTAGCACAGTTGTCCGTACTTGTTTCCTGCAAATGACAAACGTTTTCAATTTGCATGGATCTGACAAAGAGTAAATGCCGTTTTGTTGTTAAAAAAAAAAGGAAAGGCCTTTTTAATGTGAAACTAATCACTTTTTCATTTCTTTTATATATTTATTATATAGCTTCCGAGTTCCAACTGCCACATGATAATTACAATAGAAAGTTTTTATTTTGAGTAAAAACGATATATTTTATTTGCCCAACGATATTTTCAAGTCAAAGCTAAAAAGCTTAATCACCATATTTTTTTTAATTATGATTTAATTAACTTATTTGAGGAAATTAAATCATATTAATTTATAGCATTTATTTATTTATTTTTGTTCAATTATCATTAATAAGCTATTTGAGGAAATTAAATCATGTTAATTTATAATATTTATAATTTTTAATGGAGCTCTAATTTATAAGGTTATTTATTAATATTTAATCAAAGATAATTTTGATTTTTCGATATTAAAAATTTTTAAATATTAATAAATTTTACAAAATTATTACTATTATTAAGTAATTTCTTTTCCTAAAAAAATACCTTTACTATTCCCTTTTCAAACCTAACTAATCTTCTATTCACACGTTACATGAACTATTTATTAATAAATTATTTATTTATATTTTAATATATCTTATTATTAAAAAATTTAAATTGTAGGATATATATAAATAATAAAATTTATATAGAGTGGTTTATATAAATTGAAAAATAGTATAATAAAATTTTTAGCATAAATAAATAGTATAGAGATTTACTTTGTGATTTAATAATGTTACACATAAAGCTTTAGGAGAGTTTTATTTGGTTGATTATATTGTTACTTTACTTTTAATAAAAAATTAATGTCTCAGTACAAGGGCCCCAAATGAAAAAAAGATTAGTCATAATAAGATTAGTTATAAATTTAATTTTTGTCACCATAATTTTTTAGTTATAATAAGATTAGTTTTAAAATTATTAAATTAGTATTAGAGTATATATATAGTAGTATTTTAGTTGAAAAATAATACTAAATAATTATTATATTATTATACTTTTAAATTTTTTTAAAAATAAAATTTTCAATTGTTTGAAAATAAATATTTGAGTGATCTAAGGTAGAAAAATATGTAGTATATAAATATCTTTAGAATTTGAGTAGTATTAAGATATATATAATAGTGTTTTAGTTACATTCAAAAACAATACAATTCTATGGGGAAAAAAAACATAATTACATAAAAAAAATGATTTTTTAATATTTTCTTAAAGAAAAATATTCAAAATTCTAAAAATTATGTATAAGTGAATGCTGAATTATAAAAATAGACACTTATCAAAATAAAATCTTAATGGAAATTACTAAGTCATTACAGAAGCTGAGTCTTGGGTAATAAGCTTTAGCTCCCACAGCTATATACCTTCATTACATCTCCCCACTCAAGGGTTCGTGTGACGTGGATAAGTACATGCTATGAGTGACAATAATTAAATACTCCACTAAATACGTGCTATAGTTAATCATACAAATACCTCTAAAGAACTAATTAATGAAACATTTATTTAGTGATTAAAAATCATCAAATAATCTCTACAATAAATATGAGTTAATCTCATCTCACAAGACAACAATATTATTTACAAATAATCAAGAAATAACATTTATAGTAGATAGAAACACAAATACAAAATAATCCACAAAAATCACAACAATCATCATGCAACAACAAATATTAAATAACATAGTAATCATGCACAAAATCAAGATATATAATAAGACAAATATGGAAATCATGTAATATATACATAATAATCATAAAAATCAAAACAAAAATATACAGGTTCTAATCAGGTAAGAGACGATTTCAAATTAGCTTAACACGAAGGGGCGATACTTTTATGAAAAGGCATCACCTCTTTAATAAAGACATAAATAAGCTGCATTTCTTAAACTCTAAGAAACTCAAATGTTCATGCAAGTAAATGAAAATAGGTACAAATATACTAAGATCAACAATCAATACTCAATATTTCATGCAATCATGCTTTGCATATGACTTGAAACGAGCGATAAAATTCAGGAAAATAAGCAAAAGGGTAATCAATCAAAGCTTTTAATAGAATGAAGAACTCAAAGCTTAAAGACAAGGGGTTCTTACTGATTAGGATGAGCTAATGCTTCTAACGAAACCCTCAGAGTTTGATTGATTAACTTAGATGCTTGGAATGCAAAGGAGCCTTCCTTCCTCTCACGAAATGAAATTCTTTTGGTTCAAAAGTTCCCTTCCTTCTTCCTCTTCTTCCTCTCTTTTTTCTTTATTTTCTCTCCTTTCTCTGTTCTTTTTCTTCTCTTTTTTTTAGGTTCAGAAATGTGCTCATTGTACAAAAGAAAAAGTCCCTTTTCCTTTTTCCTCTTTTCCTTTTTAAGCCTTACCCCCCTTTTCTTTTCCCAATTTCCTACTCACTCTCACCCTCTTCCTATGCTTTTCCATCACTCCTTAGGCTTCTTCTCCTTGCCTTTTCCCTTTCTTTTTATGTTTGAAAATGCCCAAACTCAAAGCAAGTGAGCCTTCAACTACTATTATTAATGTCATTTAATGTTACAAACGACAGTTGTGAAGAGGCGTTGCCTCTTTGATGAGGCATCGCCTCATTGATGTCCAGATTGAAAAGGCGATGCCTCTTTATGAAGGCAATTGCCTCTTTACCCAGGTTAAGTCTAGGCCTAGCGGGCTAAGAGGTAATGAGCTCTGGGCTTTGGCTTATTGTTTAGGCTTGATTTTAGTGTTTTGAGCTTTGAATATGGTATTTTAGGCTTAGAAGCTTGATGTTTGGGCTTCTGAGTCTATTTTAGAGAGATTTAAGGCTTTCGTTGTATCCCAAACTCATACTTTTTCATTATCGAGTTTTTATTGCACGCTGATCAAATTGAAGGTGTCCATAGGCATTAAAAGTTTTTCAATATTAGTAAATTTTACAAATTTATTACTATTATAATTAAGTAATTTCTTTTTATATATAAAAAAATATTTACCTTTGCTTTTCTAAACCTAATTTTCTTTTAGGTCATTTCTTCTTTCGTTTACTTGTTCTTAAATCAAATTTTCAAGTGAAAAGTTATTTATTAATATTTAACCAATGATAATTTTGATTCTTTAGCATTAAAAGTTTTTCAACAATGGCAAATTTTGCAAAATTATTTATATTATAATAAAGTAATTTCTTTCCCTAAAGAAAAATCATTACCTTTCTCTTTCTAAACCTAATTTTATCTTAAGTCATTTCTTCTTTCCATTTCTTTGTTCTTAAATCAACAATTGTAAACTCATGAATAGTATTTATATTGTCAAAATCTAAAACCGAAAGCAAACCGAAGCTTTTTGGTCAGGTGGAATTCATTTTTTAGGCAACCGAATAAGAATTAAATAAATTAAAAGAAACAAATAAAACAAATAGTTTAAGTAGCCAAATGGCTACTACGCGTGTCTCCTGCCTTTAAAAGTGCATGTTTGAGTATGATGCTGCACATTTTATCACTTTTATTCAAAGGAAAAGTTATTTATAAATATTCATCGAAAGATAATTTTGATTCTTCGGTATTAAAAGTTTTTCAATATTGGCAAATTTTACAAAATTATTACTATTATAATTAAGTAATTTCTTTCCCTAAAAGTAATACATTTACCTTTGTCTTTCTAAACCTAATTTTATCTTAAGTCATTTCTTCTTTCCCTATGTTTATTCTTAAATCAACAATTGTAAACTCATGAATAGTATTTGTATGGTCAAAATCTAAAATCGAACCGAAGCTTTTTGCTCGGGTGAAATTCAGTTATCAGGCAACCAAATAAATATTAAATAAATTAAAAGAAACAAATAAAACAAATAGTTTAAAGAGCCAAATGGCTACTGTTCGTGTCTCTTGCCTCCAGAAGAGCAGGTAGAATCGAGTTTGTTGCTACGCATTTTATCACATTTTTTCAAATAAAAAAATTATTTATTAATATTTAACCAAAGATAATTTTGACTCTTCAGCATTAAAAGTATTTCAATATTGGCAAATTTTATAAAATTATTACTATTGTACTTAAGAAATTTCTTTCCCTAAAAAAAAACTTTTACATTTCGCTTTCTAAGCCTAATTTTATCTTAAGTCAGTTCTTCTGTCCCTTTGTTTGTTCTTAAATAAATTTTTCAAATGAGAAGTTATTTATTAATATTTAACCAAATATAATTTTGATTCTTCAACATCAAAAGTTTTTCAATATTGGCAAATTTTACAAAATTATTACTATTATAATAAAGTAATTTCTTTCCCTTAAAAAATACCTTTACCTTTCTCTTTCAAAACCTAATTTCATCTTAAGTCATTTCTTTTTTTCCTTTTTTTGTTCTTAAATCAATAGTTGTAAGCTCAAGATGTAATATCCCGTGTTTTTAAATATTTTCACACTGTACCGGGATATGCAGTGTTAATAATTTTTGAATATATATTACGATATTTTCATGAGTTGATATGTATTTAAAACCTATTTTTATTATTATGTATTATTTACAGTACTTTACGTAAAATTTTCCCGGGACTTGTATTTTCGGGGAAATTTTCACGTAAATAATTTATTATTAATTATATTAAATATATTTTTGGACTTGCATGAACTCATACGTATTTTTAAATTACTAAATAAATCCTATGTGTGTAATATTTATTTAATTAGGGTTTAATATATATTACCCTAATATTTTATCATTTTATCATTAATTGTTTATTTAAATTAATATAATAATATGTGGTGTGTATTTTTCCCACATATTTTATTTATACACTATATTTTAATATATACATATTATTTTATTATTTCTTTTTTTTTTCTTTTTCTTTTTTCTTTTTCTTTTTCTTTTCTTTTTCTTTCTTTTTCTTTTTCTTCTTCTTCTTCCTTCTTCCCCGCGCGCCCGACTCTCCTCCATTTCCCTCTCCCCCGCTGCTACCCCGATCACCGGTCGTTAGAGTGCCTTCCCCTGCATGCCGCCATTCTCCTCCACTGCCTCGCCGTCCCAGCCATCTTCTCCGGCAGTGGCTTGCTCGGTTTCTGCCATTTTTGGTCGAAATCCTTCTCCTCGCTGTTTCTTCCTCTTCCGGCCACCATTTTTGACACCGCCGGTCTCTTTCTTCTCTTTGAGCTCTGGTGAGTGTGATTCTAGCTTTGGTTTGAGCTTAAATGGTCTAGATTTGCTTAGGTTTCGAATTTTCCAATTCAGCCATATTAGGGTTTTTGATTTTTTTTGAGCTTCGAATTGATTGATTAATGAAAAATCCCTTAAAAAATTTTGATCCTAGTAGCTTAATCTACATGTATGAATTTTTGTGGAATTTTTGGAGATTTTTTGGATTTTTGGGTATTTTTGATTATTTTATTATTATTTTCTAATTTTCGGAAATTAATTATTTAAATTATGAAATTGTGTTTTATGATTTATTAGGTGTTGAAATGAATTATAGGAATTTATTTGGAATTTTTATGAATTTCTATGTATTTATTTTGAATTATTGAAGTTTATGTAATTTTGGGAAATTAGGGTTAATTATGTTTTTAATTGAATTTAATTGGTTAATTGAGTTTAATTATTGATATTATTGATAAATATGTTGAGAAAATTAATTTTGGATAATTTTATAATTTTTGGTGAATTTTTGAAGTAATTATAGTATATTTATATATATAGGGGTATTTTGGTAATTTTACCCTAAAATTGGCTAAAAATGTAATTTAATTGGTTTTAATAGTTATTTAAGGTATAAAAATGATTTCTACAAATTATTTGGTATTTTTAACTAATTAAAACTATTTTTCGTGAATTATTTTCAATTATATATATAATATACGGTTTTTCTAATAAAATGAGTTTTTATCGATTTTTACTGTGTTTAAAGGTTAATTATGTAATTTTTACGTATAAAATGAATTTCTATGTTATAAGGATATTTTTGGTATTTCGAAATTGTTCTGTATTTATGGACCCCGGTCGGTAGACTGTAGTTTGGAGTTTGATCGAGGGGTTGTGGTTGAGTGTTGAGCTCGTATTTCAAAGTGTGTTTCTTTGCAGGGTCGGCCCTACTCTTTGAGTAGAGAGATGTCCATTTTACAAGGGAGGTTCTGTCGAATTTTCGATAGAATTCTCGTAAAACGTGATATCCGATCGAACCCTAATTCTGTTTCTGTATTTAATACTCTAGATCGAATTCTAGGATTTCTGTTAGGTTTATTCTGATGTCTATTATTTATTGCTTGTTTAGTTACGCCGAGACCGAGGGCTAGTGGACCAGGCCCGTCGGACCTGTCTCGTGGAGCGCACTAGGGTGAGTTGCTATTTTATATATATATGCCTTAGGATGCATGATTTTAAAAATATACGTTTTATCTTAATTAAAAATGCATAAATAATGTGATTTGTATTTAAGTATATTTTTGGTATATAATAAATTGTATACAGGTTTTGTTAATAAAATATATTTAAAATATTTTTAAATATATTTCTAGCTTAATTTATAATTTGATTGGATTTATTTGACGTATATATACTCGAAATATACCTAGTTTATTTTTGGTATATTTCTAGTATATATATGGTTTATGTTGATATTTTATTGAACTTCATGCATCACTTATTTTTATGAATGAATGTTTTATATTATTAATGAAGGATATCGATAGAACGTGCTACCTAGTGAGCAGCACTAGGACCGAGTACGTACCGGTACGCCTATAGTATTTAGGCTATAATACTAACTTATTTGTGGATATTGATTGAATGTGATTATTGATATGTGTGAGATATGGTTTGGAGGTATGATTGCTAGAGCTCGGTTGATCAAGTGTCTCGGGGCCAATCACATTGGCAGTCAGACTGCTGGAGCTCGGTTGATTTAGTGTCTCGGGGCCAGTCTACTGTCTAAATGGATTAAGTGGATATATTTGGATTCAGTGAGCCTGTATGGCTAGAGTGTTGTCTAACACTATTTTTGAGGTTGCGATATTCTAGGGTTCTATGTGATCCTTCATAAAAGATGATTTTTAATAAAATATATATAAAAAATGATTTTTATTGCATCTGTGTGTATTTGTCTATATATATACATATTATATATATATTGTTGATTGTATGCATTATCATTTAGTGTGTATGTATATATATTATAGTAATTCACTCAGTGAGGTCTGACTCCCCTCCGTTGACAATTTTTCAGGAGAGTCAACATCTTCAGACCTCAGTAGCAGGCCCATACGCCGGATTTCTTCCGCCCCGGCTTCTTTGTGTAAATTGCTTACTTGAGTCTTACTTTTATATAATCTAGACACTGCAGTAGTTGTAAATTAATTATGGGATTTTATGTATTTTATTTATGTGAGATATTGTATTATATTTAAAACTGGATTTGTATTCAAAGATTTATATATATGAGATGAGATTTGATTTAAATCCAGTTGATGGAAATGTTATTATTATATTTATGATTTTTATTTCCGCTGCATTTGATATTGTAATTATTATTATTGTATATTTATTTTATTTTTAGGCTTGCTACGGGTTCCGAATTCGAAAGAATTCCCGTTTCCTAGCGCCAGTCATGGCCCCTGTTTTGGGTCGTGATAAAGTTGGTATCAGAGCGGAGTTCTGTGTCAGGGCTTAGTTTTGTGAGTTGTGGCCCTAGTTTTTAGAGTTGTGTTTTTTTTTTTGGTAACTACTGCAGTGTATTAGGTTCAAGTATGTCTTGATAAGTATTCCTTGCTGTAGTTTTCTGCGTTATTCCTCCATTGTCTGTTTTGTCTGAATATTTTCGTTTGTCTTTTCAGAATGAGGAGGCGAGCGCGTGTCGCTCCACCGGTCGTTGAGGCCGAGGATGATGAGTCTTTTCAGGATGAGGTTTTACCTCCTGAGTAGCCAGTTAGACGTAGAGGTCGTGGCAGAGGTAGACCTCGAGGAGCGACAGGTCACCGTAGGCAAAGAGAGTTACAGGACGAGGAGCCTGTAGAGCCTGAATTTGATGTTCCTGTTCCTCCAGTTGTTCAGCCTATTCAGTCTGCCTATCAGCAGGGTATGTCTGACCCTGAGGCAGCTTTGTTCTATGCCCGAGTTGGCAGGATTGCATTTGATGGTACTTTCGATCCATTAGATTTTCTGCACACGATTGAGACTAGGACTCGGACTGCTTATACCGAGTACCAGCGGATTATGATCGTTGAGTTGTCTATCGAGGGACCAGCTCTAGATTGGTTTATTCAGATGATCCAGCCTTATATGATGACGATGACATGGGCTCAGTTTCGAGAGCGATTTATGAGGAGATTCTGTCCAGAGCCTCTTCGTTTGAGCTATCGTCTCCGTCTGATCAGTATTTCTCATGGAGATCGATCTGTAGAGGAGTACACCTAAGAGTTTCTTCGTCTGGGTAGATATGCTGAGGATCTGATGCGAGATCAGTATTTCGCTGTCACTACATATGTTACTGGTTTGGGTTCTGCTTTTGCTGGTATACCTACAGCAGGTCTTACTCTGGAGTCTGTGATTGAGTTGGCCAAGGAGATTGAGTTGAGACTAGTTAGGCAGGGAGCGATGCCTGATTATTACCAGTTGGGAGTTCAGTCGAGTGGATTGCAGGCTACACCGTACTCTAGTTTTCATGTTGGTTCGAGTAGTCAGCAGCGAGGTCCGACTCAGCAGAGTCAGAGATAGCAGCAGCGAGTGCATCGGAGCAGTAGACATGGCCGTGGAAGTCAGCGTAGATCATTCAGATTCGGATCAGGTGCTTCAAGCAGCAGCAGTGGTCGTAGTTCTGGATTAGCGATCAGTGTTTGCCAGACTTGTGGTAGAGTCCATTAGGGACCATGTTACCTAACACCACTGATATGCTTCAGATGCGGGCAGATAGGACATTTTGCCAGATCGTGTCCTTACTCTGGGTATCAGCAGCAGTAGATTCCACGATTCCCACAGCAGTCGATTGCTAGTGCTGCACCCGTGCCATTTCAGTTGCCACCAGCCCAGCATCAGAGTTCCACTCAGTTTGTTCCATAGCAGAGTCGTGGTAGAGGTACTAGAGGAGGTGCCAGAGGTGTTGGCCAGACTTCTACCAGTCAGCAGGGAGGTCGAGGTCAGGCCAGAGTCTTTCATCTTACTCAGCAGGATGCTCAGGCATCTAATACAGTCATGGCAGGTATTGTTTCTATTTGTTACCTAGATGCTTGGGTTTTGTTTGATCCGGGTGCCACGCATTCGTTTATTTCTCCTGTTTTTGCTTCTAAATCTTGTTGGCAAGCTTCGAGGATGGCTTTTCCTTTGTCTGTTGCCACTCCTCTGAGCGATTCCTTGGACATCGATATTGTTCTTTCTGGTTGTCCAGTTCTCATGGTAGATAGAGAATTACCCGCTGATTTGATTCTGTTGGATGTGATAAAGTTTGATGTTATTTTGGGAATGGATTGGTTATCTCAGCACTATGCCGTGGTAGATTGCAGGAATAAAGAGGTGACTTTTAGAATTCCTGGTGAATAAGAGTTTAAGTTTGTGGGTGATAGGGGTTCAGCACCTCAAAATATTATTTCTGCTATTATGGCTAGGAAGTTGTTGAGGAAAGGATGTCAGGGATATTTGGCATTGGTCAGGGATACTTCAGTGGAGAAGTTGTCACTCACAGATGTTCCTGTTGCTTGTGAGTTTCCTGATGTTTTTCCCGAGGAGTTGTCAGGTTTACCACCTCATAGAGAGATTGAGTTCTGTATAGATGTGGTTCCAGGTACTACTCCTATATCTATGCCACCCTACAGAATGGCTCCTGCAGAGTTGAAAGAGTTGAAGGAGCAGTTACAAGAGTTGTTGGATAAAGGTTTCATTAGACCTAGTGTTTCTCCTTGGGGTGCACCAGTCCTGTTTATGAAGAAGAAGGATGATACCCTGAGACTGTGCATTGACTACAGAGAGTTGAATAAGGTGACAGTGAAGAACAAGTATCCTCTCCTGAGGATAGATGATTTATTTGATCAGTTACAAGGTGCACAGTTCTTTTCTAAGGTTGACTTGAGGTCGGGTTATCATCAGCTGCAGATCAGTGAAGCTGATATTCCTAAGATGGCATTCCGTACTAGATATGGCCATTATGAGTTTCTGGTGATGTCTTTTGGTTTGACTAATGCACCAGTAGCTTTTATGGACCTGATGAACAGGGTATTCAAACTGTATATGGATCAGTTTGTAGTAGTCTTCATTGATGATATACTAGTATATTCGAGGAGTATGGAAGAGCATGTATATCACTTGAGGATTGTATTACAGACACTGAGAGATCATCAGCTTTATGCTAAAATCTCGAAGTGTGATTTCTGGATGGAGAGTGTTTCTTTTCTTGGACACGTAGTGTCTAAAGAAGGTATTCAGGTTGATCCACAGAAGATTGAGGCAGTGTCTGAGTGGCCTAGACCTACTTCTGTCATAGAGATTCGAAGTTTTCTGGGTTTAGCCGGGTATTATAGGCGGTTTGTGCAGGATTTTTCCAGAATTGCAGCCCCTATGACTCGCTTGACTCAGAAGAATGTTAGATTCGAGTGGTCAGAAGCTTGTGAGAATAGTTTTCAGTTATTAAAGGAGAAATTGACCACCGCCCCAGTGTTAGCTTTGCCTAATAGTGTGGATAAGTTCATAGTTTACTGTGATGCCTCTAGAATTGGTCTTGGTTGTGTGTTGATGCAGAATGGAAGGGTGATAGCCTATGCTTCAAGGCAATTGAAGAAGCATGAGCAGAACTATCCTACACATGACCTTGAGATGGCTGCAGTGATCTTTGCTTTGAAGATTTGGAGACATTATTTGTACGGGGTGACTTGTGAGATATTTACTGATCACAAGAGCCTTAAGTACATTTTCCAGCAGCGAGATCTGAATCTGAGGCAGAGGAGATGGTTGGAATTGTTCAAGGATTATGACTGTGAGATTCTATATCATCTAGGTAAAGCTAATGTGGTAGCAGATGCCTTGAGTAGGAAGTCCTCAGGCAGTCTTGCTCACATCGGTGTTGAGAGGAGACCATTGATCCAGGAATTGTATTTGTTGGTGGATCAAGGTCTGATGATGAAGATTAATAGATCAAGTGGACTGCTAGCTCAGTTTAAAGTGCAATCTGTACTGAGGGATAGGATTAAAGCAGCTCAGAGCCGAGATCCTATTCTGGAAGAGCTTGTAGAGAATGTCAGAGCAGGGAAGTTCACTGATTTCACACTTAATGATGATGGTGTGTTGTGGATCAGTGGTAGATTGTGTGTTCCTGATATGGATGATTTGAGAGAAGAGATCCTAAAGGAAGCACACTCTATAGCCTACAGCGTTCATCCAGGTATTACTAAAATGTACCACAGTATCAGAGATTTATACTGGTGGGATGGATTGAAGAAGGATGTCACTGATTATGTTACGAAGTGCTTGACGTGTCAACAAGTGAAAGCCGAACATCAGAAGCCTTATGGGAAGCTTCATCCTCTTCCTATTCCCGAGTGGAAGTGGGAAAGGATAGCTATGGATTTTATGGTAGGTTTACCTCGTTCGAAGGATGGATACGATTCCATCTGGGTGATTGTAGACAGATTGACAAAATCTACACATTTCTTACCTGTGAAAGCCACTTATTCAGTTGCTAGATTGGCGAAGTTGTATGTGAAGCATATCGTATGCCTTCATGGAGTACCTGTGTCCATTGTGTCAGATAAAGGTTCGGTGTTTACTTCTCATTTTTGGCAGAAGTTGCAGGAAGCGATGGGCACTAGGTTGGATTTCAGTACTGCTTTTCATCCTCAGACAGACGGTCAATCTGAGAGGACGATCCAGACACTGGAAGATATATTGAGAATGTGTGTCCTGGATTTGGGAGGTAGCTGGGATGATCATTTGTCACTTGTTGAGTTTGCATATAATAACAGCTACCATATCAGTATTGGCATGGCACCATACGAGGCGTTATATGGAAGGAAATGTAGATCCCCTTTGTGTTGGGATGAGATTGGTGAGAGAGCTTTGACTGGACCTGAGATGCTTCAGGATGCTGCAGAGAAAGTCACCGTGATTAAACGAAGATTAGAGACCGCAGTTAGTAGACAGAAGAGTTATGCGGATCCTAGGCGCAGAGATGTGGAGTTTCAAGTTGGAGATTTTATTTTTCTGAAGGTGTCTCTGATGAAGGGTGTTATGAGATTTGGCAGGAAGGGTAAGTTAGCACCGAGGTATATTGGACCGTATGAGATTCTGGAGAGAGTTAGCACTGTTGCATATCGGTTGGATTTGCCTCCGAATATGTCACAGGTGCATCCAGTATTTCATATCTCGATGTTGAGGAAGTATATCTCAGACCCTTCACATGTGTTGCAGCCCGACAGTGTAGAAGTGAGTGAAGATTTGACGTTTGTGGAAGAACCTGTGGCAATCGTTGATTTTCAAGTTCGACAGTTACGATCGAAGCAAATTCCGATGGTCAAGGTTCTGTGGCGTAGCAACAGAGTTGAAGAGCATACGTGGGAGACTGAAGCTGAGATGCGAGCTTCTTACCCGTATCTCTTTCCTTCTTGATCCTGTTTTTTTGAAATTCGGGGATGAATTCTTGTAAGGGGGAAAGACTGTAATATCTTGTGTTTTTAAATATTTTCACACTGTACCGGGATATGCAGTGTTAATAATTTTTGAATATATATTACGATATTTTCACGAGTTGATATATATTTAAAACCTATTTTTATTATTGTGTATTATTTACAGTACTTTACGTAAAATTTTCCCAGGACTTGCATTTTAGGGGAAATTTTACGTAAATAATTTATTATTAATTATATTAAATATATTTTCGGACTTGCATGAACTCATACGTATTTTTAAATTACTAAATAAATCCTATGTGTGCAATATTTATTTAATTAGGGTTTAATATATATTACCCTAATATTTTATCATTTTATTATTAATTATTTATTTAAATTAATATAATAATATGTGGTGTGTATTTTTCCCACATATTTTATTTATACACTATATTTTAATATATACATATTATTTTATTTTTTCTTTTTATTTTTTCTTTTCTTTTTCTTTCTTTTTCTTTTTCTTTTTCTTCTTCCTTCTTCCCCGCACGCCCGACTCTTCTCCATTTCCCTCTCCCCCGCTGCTACCCCGATCACCGGCCGTCAGAGTGCCTTCCCCTGCGTGTCGTTGTTCTCCTCCACTGCCTCGCCGTCCCAGCCGTCTTCTCCGGCAGTGGCTTGCTCGGTTTCTGCCATTTTTGGCCGAAATCCTTCTCCTCGCCGTTTCTTCCTCTTCCGACCACCATTTTTGACACCGTCGGTCTCTTTCTTCTCCTTGAGCTCTGGTGAGTGTGATTCTAGCTTTGGTTTGAGCTTAAATGGTCTAGATTTGCTTAGGTTTCGAATTTTCCAATTTGGCCATATTAGGGTTTTTGTTTTTTTTGAGCTTCGAATTGATTGATTCATGAAAAATCCCTTCACAAATGTTGATCCTATTAGCTTAATCTACATTTATGAATTTTTGTGGAATTTTTGGAGATTTTTTGGATTTTTGGGTATTTTTGATTATTTTATTATTATTTTCTAATTTTCGGAAATTAATTATTTAAATTATGAAATTGTGTTTTATGGTTGAATTAGGTGTTTAAATGAATTATAGGAATTTATTTGGAATTTTTATGAATTTCTATGTATTTATTTTGAATTATTGAAGTTTATGTAATTTTGGGAAATTAGGGTTAATTATGTTTTTAATTGAATTTAATTGGGTAATTGAGTTTAATTATTGATATTATTAATAAATATGTTGAGAAAATTAATTTTGGATAATTGTATAATTTTTGGTGAATTTTTGAAGTAATTATAGTATATTTATATATATAGGGGTATTTTGGTAATTTTACCCTAAATTGGCTAAAAATGTAATTTAATTGGTTTTAATAGTTATTTAAGGTATAAAAATGATTTCTACAAATTATTTGGTATTTTTAACTAATTAAAACTATTTTTCGTGAATTATTTTCAATTATATATATAATATACGATTTTTCTAATAAAATGAGTTTTTATCGATTTTTACTGTGTTTAAACGTTAATTATGTAATTTTTACATATAAAATGAATTTCTATGTTATAAGGATATTTTTGGTATTTCGAAATTGTTCTGTTTTTGTGGACCCCGGTCGGTAGACTGTAGTTTGGAGTCCGACCGAGGGGTTGTGGTTGAGTGTTGAGCTCGTATTTTAAAGTGTGTTTCTTTGCAGGGTCGGCTCTACTCTTTGAGTAGAGAGATGTCTGTTTTACAGGGGAGGTTCTGTCGAATTTTTGATAGAATTCTCGTAAAACGTGATATCCGGTCGAACCCTAATTCTGTTTCTGTATTTAATACTCTAGATCGAATTCTAGGATTTCTATTAGGTTTATTCTGATGTCTATTATTTATTGCTTGTTTAGTTGTGCCGAGACCGAGGGCTAGTGGACCAGGCCCATCGGACCCGTCTCGTGGAGCGCACTAGGGTGAGTTGCTATTTTATATATATATGCCTTAGGATGCATAATTTTAGAAATATACATTTTATCTTAATTAAAAATGCATAAATAATGTGATTTGTATTTAAGTATATTTTTGGTATATAATAAATTGTATACGGGTTTTGTTAATAAAATATATTTAAAATATTTTTAAATATATTTCTAGCTTAATTTATAATTTGATTGGATTTATTTGACGTATATATACTCGAAATATATCTAGTTTATTTTTGGTATATTTCTAGTATATATATGGTTTATGTTGATATTTTATTGAACTTCATGCATCACTTATTTTTATGAATGAATGTTTTATATTATTAATGAAGGATATCGATAGAACGTGCTACCTAGTGGGCAGCACTAGGACCGAGTACGTACCGGTACGCCTATAGTATTTAGGCTATAATACTAACTTATTTGTGGATATTGATTGAATGTGATTATTGATATGTGTGAGATATGGTTTGGAGGTGTGATTGCTGGAGCTCGGTTGACCAAGTGTCTCGGGGCCAATCACACTGGCAGTTAGACTGTTGGAGCTCGGTTGACTTAGTGTCTCGAGGCCAGTCTACTGTCTAAATGGATTAAGTGGATATATTTGGATT
This sequence comes from Mallotus nudiflorus, assembly GCA_947683625.1. Classification (NCBI taxonomy): domain Eukaryota; kingdom Viridiplantae; phylum Streptophyta; class Magnoliopsida; order Malpighiales; family Euphorbiaceae; genus Mallotus; species Mallotus nudiflorus. Next base: position 763,303 of record CANTUR010000187.1, on the reverse strand, counting down.
CAGTAAGCCTGTATGGCTAGAGTGTTGTCTAATACTGTTTTTGAGGTTGCGATATTCTGGGGTTCTATGTGATCCTTCATAAAAGATGATTTTCAATAAAATATATATATAAAATGATTTTTATTGCATCTGTGTGTATTTGCCTGTATATATACATATTATATATATATTGTTGATTGTATGCATTATCATTTAGTGTGTATGTATATATATTATAGTAATTCACTCAGTGAGGTCTGACTCCCCTTCGTTGACAATTTTTCAGGAGAGTCAACATCTTCAGACCTCAGTAGCAAGCTTGTATGCTGGATTTCTTCCGCCCCAGCTTCTTTGTGTAAACTTCTTACTTGAGTCTTACTTTTATATAATCTAGACACTGCAGTAGTTGTAAATTAATTATGGGATTTTATGTATTTTATTTATGTGAGATATTGTATTATATTTGAAACTGGATTTGTATTCAAAGATTTATATATATGAGATGAGATTTGATTTAAATCCAGTTGATGGAAATATTATTATTATATTTATGATTTTTATTTCCGCTGCATTTGATATTGTAATTATTATTATTGTATGTTTATTTTATTTTTAGGCTTGCTACGGGTTCCGGATTCGAAAGAATTCTCGTTCCCTAGCGCCGGTCATGACCCCTGTTTTAGGTCGTGACAAAGTATAGTAATTGTATGGTCAAAATCTAAAACTGAACTGAACTGAAGCTTTTTAATTGAATGGAATTCAGTTTCTAGGCAACTGAATAAGTATTAAACAAAATAAAAGAAACAAATAAAACAAATAGTTTAAGTAGCCAAATGGCTACTGCACATGTCTCCTACCCCTAGAAGCGCAGGTTCGAGTTTGGTGCTGTGTGTTTTATCACTTTTTTTCAAGTGAAAAGTTATTTATTAATATTTCACCAGAGATAAATTTGACTTTTTGGTTTTAAAAGTTTTTCAATATTGCAAATTTTACAAAATTATTACAATTATAATTAAGTAATTTCTTTCCCTAAAAAAATACCTTTACCTTTCCCTTTCTAAACCTAAATTTATATTAAGTCATTTCTTTTTTTCCTTTATTCGTTCTTAAATCAACAATGGCAAACTCAAGAATAGTATTTGTATAGTCAAAATCTAAAATTGAACCGAAGCTTTATGGTCGATGGAATTCAGTTTTTGGGCAACCAAATAAGTATTAAATAAATTAAAAGAAACAAATAAAACCAATCGTTTAAATAGCCAAACAACTACTATGCCTATCTCCTGCCTCGAGAAGCGTAGGTTTGAGTTTGGTGCTACGCTTATTATCAATTTTTTTCAAGTGAAAAGTTATTTATGAAACATTATTATTAATATTTAACCAAAAATAATTTTGATTCTTTGGTATTAAAAGTTCTTCAATATTGATACATTTTACAAAATTATTAATATTATAATTAAGTAATTTCTTTCACTAAAAAAAAACATTTACCTTTCCCTTTCTAAACCTAATTTTATCTTAAGTCATTTCCTCTTTCCCTTTGTTTATTCTTAAATCATTAATTGTAAACTCACAAACAGTATTTGACTGGTCAAAATCTAAAAGCGAATTAAACTAAAGCTTTTTGGTCGGGTGGGATTGGGTTTTTGGGTAATCGAATGAGTATTAAATAAATTAAAAGAAACAAATAAAACAAATTGTTTAAATAGCCAAATGGCTATTGCGCATGTCTCCTACCTCCAGAAGCGCATGTTCAAGTCTAGTGCTGCACATTTTATCACTTTTTTGGAAGTGAAAAGTTATTTATTAATATTTAACCAAAGATAATTTTGATTCTTCAATATTAAAATTTTTTCAATAGTGGCAAATTTTACAAAATTACTACTATTATAATTAAGTAATTTCTATCCCTAAAAAAATACCTTTACCTTTCCCTTTCCCTTTCTAAACCTAATTTTTTCTTAAGTCATTTTATTCTTTCCCTTTGTTTGTTCTTAAATCAATAATTATAAACTCAAGAATAGTATTTGTATGATCAAAATCGAAAATTGAACTGAACCGAAGTTGTTTGGTCAAGTGGAATTCAATTTTTCAACAACCGAATAAGTACTGAATAAATTAAAATAAACAAATAAAATAAACAGTTTAAGTAGCCAAATGGCAACTGCGCATCTCTCATACCTCTCGAAGTTCAGGTTTAAGTCTAGTGCCGCACGTTTCATCACTTTTTTTCAAGTGAAAAGTTATTTATTAATATTTAACCAAAGATAATTTTGATTCTTCGGTATTAAAATTTTTCAATATTGGCAAATTTTACAAAATTATTACTATTATAATTAAGTAATTTCTTTCCCTGAAAAAAATTCATTTACCTTTCCCTTTCTAAACCAAATTTTATCTTAAGTCATTTCTTCTTTCCCTTTGTTTGTTCTTAAATCAACAACTATAAACTTAGGAATAGTATTTATACAGTCAAAATATAAAACTGAACCGAAGCTTTTCGATTGGGTAGAATTCAGTTTTTGGGCAACTGAATAAGTATTAAATAATTTAAAAGAAACAAATAAAATAAATAGTTCAAGTAGCCAAATGACTAATGTGCGTGTCTCCTGCTTCTAGAAGCGCAGGTTCAAGTCTAGTGTTGCGTGTTCTATCACTTTTTTTTTTGTTAAAAGTTTTTCAATATTGTAACCTAATTTTATCTTAAGTCATTTATTCTTTCTCTTTGTTTGTTCTTAAAACAATTGTAAACTCAGGAATAGTATTTGTATGGTTAAAATCTAAAACCGAACTGAAGCGACGCTTTTTATTGGGTCGAATTCAGTTTTTGAGTAAGTTTTTGGGTAACCAAATAAGTACTAAAAAATTAAGAGAAACAAATAAGACAAATAGTTTAAGTAGCCAAATGGCTACTGCATGTGTCTCCTACCTCTAGAAGTTCTTTCCCTAAAAAAATACCTTTACCTTTCCCTTTCTAAACCTAATTTTATCTTAAGTCATTTCTTCTTTCCCTTTGTTTGTTCTTAAATTAGCAATTGTAAATTTATGAATAGTATTTGTGTGGTCAAAATCTAAAATTGAACTGAAACAAAGTTTTTTGGTCAGGTGGAATTTGGTTTTTGGTCAACCGAATAAGTATTGAATAAATTAAAAGAAATAAATAAAACAAATAATTTAAGTAACCAAATGGCTACTACACCTGTCTCATGCCTCTAGAAGAGTAGGTACAAGTTTGGTGCTGCGTGGTTTATCACTTTATTTCAAGTGAAAAGTTTTTTATTAATATTTAACCAAAGATAATTTTGATTCTCCGGCATTAAAAGTTTTTTCAATATTGGCAAATTTTACAAAATTATTACAATTACAATTAAGTAATTTCTTTCCCTAAAAAAATACCTTTACCTTTCCCTTTTTAAACTTAATTTTATCTTAAGAAATTTCTTCTTTCCCTTTGTTTGTTCTTAAATCAGCAATTATAAACTCAGGAATAGTATTTGCACGGTGAAAATTTAAAATTGAACGAAACCGAAGCTTTTTAGTAGAGTGAAATTTAGTTTTTGGGCAACTGAATAATTATTAAATAAATTACAAGAAACAAATAGTTTAAATAGCCAAATGGCTACTGCATGTGTCTCCTGCGTAGATTCAAGTATGGTGCTATGTGTTTTATCACTTTTTTTAAGTGAAAATTTATTTATTTATGTTTAACCAAAGATAATTTTTATTCTCATTATTAAAAGTCTTTCAATATTGGCAAATTTTACAAAATTATTACTATTATAATTAAGTATTTTCTTTCCCTAAAAAAAAAAACCTTTACCTTTCCCTTTCTAAACCTAATTTTATCTTAAGCCATTTTTTTTCCCTTTATTTGTTTTTAAATAAGCAAGTGTAAACTTAGTAATAGTATTTGTATGGTCAAAATCTAAAACCAAACCGAACTGAAGCTTTTTGGTCAGGTGGAATTTAGTTTTTGGGGAACCAAATAAGTATTAAATAAATTAAAAGAAACAAATAAAACAAACAATTTAAATAGTCAAATGGCTACTGCGCATGTCTCTTGCCTCCTAAAGTGCAGGTTCAAGTTTGGTGTTGCGTTTTTATCACTTTTTTTCAAGTTGAAAGTTATTTATATTTAACCAAAGATAATTTTGATTCTTCAGTATTAAAAATTTTCAATATTGGCAAATTTTGCAAAATTATTACTATTATTATTAAGTAATTTCTTTCCCTAAAAAAAATATATTTACCTTTCCCATTATAAACTTAATTTTTTCTTAAGTCATTTCTTATTTTCCTTTGTTTGTTCTTAAATCAGCAATTGTAAACTCAATAATAGTATTTGTATGGTCAAAATCTAAAACAGAACCGATCTGAAGCTTTTTGGGGCAACTGAATAAGTATTGAATAAATTAAATGAAACAAATAAAACAAATATTTTAAGTAGCCAAATGACTATTGCACGTGTCTCCTACCTCCGGAAGTTCTTTCCTTGAAAAAATACCTTTACCTTTCCCTTTCTAAACTTAATTTTATCTTAAGTCATTTATTCTTTCCCTTTGTTTATTCTTAAATCAATAATTGCAAATTGAGGAATAGTATTTGTATGGTCAAAATCTAAAATCGAATCAAACAAAAGCTTTTTGGTTGGATAGAATTCAGTTTTCAGGCAACTGAATAAGTACTAAATAATTTAAAAGAAACAAATAAAACAAATAATTTAAGTAGTCAAATGGCTAATGCACATGTCTCTTGCCTCTAGAAGCATAGGTTCAAGTCTAGTGTTGCGTGTTCTATCACTTTTTTTTTTATTTTAAAAGTTTTTCAATAGTGGCAAATTTTACAATATTGTTTCTATTATAATTAAGTAATTTCTTTCCCTAAAAATAATATCTTTACCTTTCCGTTTATAAACCTAATTTTATCTTAAGTCGTTTCTTTTTTCCCTTTGTTTGTTCTTAAAGCAATTGTAAACTCATGAATAGTATTTGTATGGTTAAAATCTAAAACCGAACCAAAACGAAGCTTTTTGGTCAGGTGGAATTCGGTTTAAGCAATTGTAAACTAGGGAATAGTATTTGTATGGTTAAGATCTAAAACCAAAACAAAACGAAGCTTTTTGGTTGGGTGGAATTCAGTTTTTGGGTAACTAAATAAGTATTAAATAAATTAAAAGAAATAAATAAGACAAATAGTTTAAGTAGCCAAATGGTTAATACGTATGTCTCCCTAGCTTTTTGGTTGGGTGTGGTGCGTTTTATCACTTTTTTTCAAGTTAAGAGGAAGAGAAGGAAAAAAAATCATGGGCATTGAACCGTTGGCTTCCAAATACAAATCCACCAGTTTCACAAACAATTTAAGTAGCCAAATGGCTAATGCACGTGTCTCCTGCTTTTAGAAGCACAAGTTTGAGTTTGGTGTTGTGTGTTCTATCACTTTTTTTTCGGTGTTAAAAGTTTTTCAATATTGGCAAATTTTACAATATTGTTTCTATTATAATTAAATAATTTCTTTCCCTAAAAATAATATCTTTACCTTTCCCTTTATAAACCTAATTTTATTTTAAGTCATTTTTTTTACCTTTGTTTTTAAAGCAATTGTAAACTCAGGAATAATATTTGTATGATTAAAATCTAAAATCAAACTGAAATGAAGCTTTTTGGTCGGGTGGAATTCGGTTTAAGCAATTGTAAACTTAGGAATAGTATTTATGTGGTTAAGATCTAAAACTGAACCAAAATGAAACTTTTTGATTGGGTGGAATTCAGTTTTTAGGTAAACGAATAAGTGTTAAATAAATTAAAAGAAACAAATAAGACAAATAATTTAAGTTGCCAAATGGCTAATGTGCATGTCCCAGAGAAAGAAAAGGAAAAAAAATGATGGGAATTGAACTGCTGGCTTCCAAATACAAATCCACCACTGTCACCACTTTGCTACACCCATATTATCGCTACAATTTAGGGTAATTTTTATATATAATATGCTAATATTCAATTTTTTGGTTCGATCGGTTCTGTTAAAAAATTTTAAAAAAGAGAAAATTAAGACCGAATCAACTTGAATCGGTGCGGTTTGGTGTTGGTTTGTCAGGGCACACCCCTATAAGTGGCTTAAATGCTGTTGAAAAATTACAATTTTGTGGTTTTGGGTTGTTTATATTATGAATGTGAATGAACAATATATTGCTTGTGAATGAACAATATATTGCTTGTGAGAGAATAGTTCTCAAATAGTGAAAAGAAAATCTCTATATAAAGGGATTGAAATTCATTAATGAGAAGGTTAAGATTAAGAAGAAGAAAAGATAGATTACTCTCCAAATTCTTTCAATATTATAGTTCTCTAAATTCTCTTCAAACCCTTTCTAAATTCTCTCAAAATCATTCTACTATAAAATATTTTTCTTCTAGTTAAATACTACTAAATTCAAGTTTAGTTCTATAACAAAATAAGTAATTTAATCTTTATTTCACAACACGTTATCAGCACGAGGAGCTCTCGATCAAAACAATAAGGTACATATTTCTTAATATTTAATATTTATGAATATATTAGTTGATTATATATTATCATGGATGGCTATGCCTCCTACTAATTTATATATTTATATTTATTTCTTCAATCTAACTTTATATTAATTGTTATTTTTATTTTGTTTTACTAACTACACCATTGATGCAAATATTGCTAGAAATGGTTCTAACCTTATGGATGACTATGCCTCCTACCAATTTATATTTATGCACATTTATTTTTTATTATTTATATTAATGGAAGGCTATACCCCATTTTATATTAATGGACGGTTTTGCCCCATATTTATACATATCGTTATGTTAACTCACTTGCTATAAATAATCATATCAACATTATTTATTGATTTTACTTTATATAATTTATTTCTCAATATATTATATTAAAAAAAAAAAAATTCTAACGGCTATATTTTTATTACCAACGGTAATATAACGGTAATAAACGGCTATATTTTTCATTATAAATAGATGAGCTATAAATGTTATTCATTCACACAAATTCATACATTTTCTCTTTCTCTCTTTACTCTACATTGTAAACATGATTTGGTATATTTATATTTGTGTTTTGATCATGACTATTATAATAGTTTTAGGAATAATTAATATGGAAGATGATTTTCTATTTGATATAATTTTAAGTATTATTGTATCATTTTTTGTACCACTATTATTTCTTGCAATATTCATTCATGATATAATTAATTAGTAAATTCTGATCATGTTTGATTTTTTTTAGTAGTCATCAAATTTATGAATTCTAATTGAGTTATTTTTTTTATTAGTTATCATAATGACAAATCTAGCAAAGCTTGAGTTTGTTGCTCTTGACATCACGGGAAAAAATTATATGTCTTGGATTCTAGATGTAGAGATGCATCTTCAATCAATGGGGTTAATTGATACCATAAAAGAAAATAATAACACCTCATTGCAAGATAAAGCCAAGTCTATAATTTTTCTCCGTCGTCATCTTGATGAAGGATTAAAATGTGAATATTTGACTGTCAAAGATCCAAGTGTTCTTTGGAAGGATCTAAAAGATAGATATGATCATCAAAGAGATGTAATACTACCAGTAGTCACTGATGAATGGAGAGCTTTACGCTTTCAAGATTTTAAAAAAGTGAGTGACTATAATTCTGCAATGTTCAGAATAGTATCACAATTAAAATTCTGTGGACAAACAGTCACAGATGAGGATATGCTGGAGAAAACTTACTCCACATTTCATGCATCAAATGTTACACTGCAACAACAATACAGGATGCAGAGATTTAAAAAATATTCTGAACTAATTTCATGCCTACTGGTAGCTGAGAAAAATAATGAACTCTTGATGAAAAATCATCAATCCCGTCCCACTGGCTCAATAGCATTTCCAGAAGCAAATGCTACAAATTATTCCAGATATAAAAATTACAATAGCCGTGGACGTGGGAGAGGTAGAGGTCGTGGACATGGAAGAGGTCAATTCTTTGGCCATGGTCGTGGAAATAAATATAATAATACTCCACAACAAACTCAGACTCAACCTCAAAAGAAGTTAAAATCAGTCATCAGTGGTGTTCAAGAAAGGCCTCAATATAAGTCTGAAACTGTGTGTTTCAGATGTGGTAGTAAAGGACATTGGTCACGAATTTGTCGAACACCACCACATCTTTGCCAACTTTATAAGGCATCATTGAAAGGCAAAGAAAAGGAAATAAACTTCAATGAGCATCATACTCATGTTAATGATACAACTCATTTAGATGTTTCTGATTTTACTGATGATTTTACTGACAATGGAAATTGAGACATCTATAATTTTAAGTATATTGTTATTACTTATTTGATTCTGAAGAATATGTTATTGTTATGTATGTTATTTTTAAATTAAATAAAATGTCCTACTTTACAATTATTTTATGTTTTTACCTTAATTGATTAATTTTGTGTTTATCTATTTTGAAGTTTAATATGGATTGTACTCAACATAAAGACAATATTGGAGATCTCTGCATACCAGATAGTGGTACTACACATACTATCTTGAAAAATAGAGATTATTTCTCTGAAATAAAGCCCACAAAGGCAGTTGTAAAAATAATATCAGGTCCTGTAGATCTGATTGAAGGAATTGGCAAAGCTAAATTTATGTTACCAAATGGAACAAAGTTTATAATTGATGAAGCTTTGTTTTCACCAAAATCAACAAGAAATTTGTTGAGTTTTGATGACATATATCGAAATGGGTGTGATACCCAATCTATTACTATAAATGGTAACAAATATTTAAATATAGTTTCCTATGAATCAGGAAAAATGCAAGTATTGGAAAGACTGCCAAAACTCCCTACTGGATTGCATTACATGCATATACATGTAATTGAATCAAATATGGCAGTAAAAGAAAAATCTTATGATCCTTCAATAATAAATTTATGGCATGACAGATTAGGTCATCCTGGATCAGTAATGATGCGAAGGATAATTGAAAATTCACATGGGCATCCCTTGAAGGGGCAAAGAATTCCTCAATCAAATGAAATGCCATGTACAGCTTGTTCTCTTGGAAAATTAATCTTGAGACCTTCACCATCTAAAATTCAAAATGAATCACCTATGTTTCTTGAAAGAATTCAAGGTGATATATGTGGGCCAATTCACCCACCATGTGGACCATTCAGATATTTTATGGTATTAATTGATGCATCTAGTAGATGGTCACATGTTTGTCTATTGTCAACTCGTAATGTTGCATTTGCAAGGTTGCTTGCTGAAATTATTAAATTACGAGCACAATTCCCTGATTATACAATCAAGAGGGTAAGACTTGATAATGCTGGTGAATTTACATCTCAAGCATTCAATGATTATTGTATGTCTACTGGGATCATTGTTGAGCATCCTGTTGCCCATGTACATACTCAAAATGGTTTAGCTGAATCATTGATTAAACGACTTCAGTTTATTGCTAGACCATTAATAATGAGAACAAAGCTTCCCATTTCAGTTTGGGGTCATGCAATCCTACATGCTGCTTCATTAATTCGCATCAGACCTAGTGCATATCATAAATACTCCCCACTACAATTGGCATTTGGTCAAGAGCCAAATATTTCCCATCTCAAAATTTTTGGTTGTGCAGTATATGTACCCATTGCGCCACCTCAGCGCACAAAAATGGGTCCTCAATGAAGATTGGGAATTTATGTTGGGTTTGAAACACCCTCGATTATTAGATATCTTGAACCTCTAACTGGTGATGTTTTTACAGCACGTTTTGCTGATTGCCAATTTAATGAGGTTGTTTTCCCAACATTAGGAAAAGGGGAGAAAGAAGTGAAAAGGGATATTTCATGGAATGAACCATCATTATTGCATCTGGATCCTCACACAAAACAATGTGAATTAGAAGTGCAAAAGATTGTGCACTTACAAGCAATTGCAAATCAATTGCCAGATGCATTTACTGATACAAAAAGAGTGACTAAATCATATATACCAGTAGCCAATGCTCCTGCTCGTATTGAAATTCCAGAAATAAAATCTGAGAATAAAGACACTCATGAGTTTAAAACACGCCAGAAGCGTGGAAGACCAATTGGTTCTAAGGATAAAAATCCTCGAAAGAGAAAGGGAGTAGATAATCATATTGATAGCGAGGAAAATATCCCTGAAGAAATAAAAAATAAAGAAAATCATAAAACATTGTCATATACTGTTGCATGTGAAATCATAAATGACAAAGATGATCCTGAACCAAAATCAGTCATGGAATGTCAAAATAGGCATGATTGGATAAAATGGAAAGATGCTATGCAGGCTGAATTGGACTCACTAAACAAACGAAATGTTTTTGGGCCAATTATTCCTATGCCTAAAAATGTGAAACCTGTAGGATACAAGTGGGTCTTTGTACGAAAGAGAAATGAGAAAAATGAAATAATAAGGTACAAAGCTAGACTTGTAGCTCAAGGTTCTTCACAAAGGCCAGGAATTGATTATGATGAAACGTATTCTCCTGTTATGGATGCAATTACGTTTAGGTATCTGATTAGCCTAGTAGTTTCTAAGAAATTAGAAATGCGTCTTATGGATGTTGTGACTGCTTATTTGTATGGATCACTTGATAGTGACATTTATATGAAAATCCCTGAAGGATTTAAAATGCCTGAAGCATTAAGTACAAAACCCAAAGAAATGTATTCGATCAAGCTCCAGAGATCTTTATATGGGTTAAAACAGTCTGGGCGCATGTGGTATAATCGTTTAAGCGATTATTTGATTAATAAAGGATATGTGAGTAATATTATTTGCCCATGCATTTTTATTAAGAAAACAATATCCGGATTTGTGATTATAGCTGTATATGTTGATGATTTGAATATCATTGGAACAGAAAATGAGATCCATGAAGCAACAGTATACTTAAAGGAAGAATTTGAAATGAAAGATCTTGGAAAAACCAAGTATTGCCTTGGTTTACAAATTGAGCAAATGCACAATGGGATATTTGTGCATCAATCAAATTACACAGAAAAGATCTTGAAACGCTTTAATATGGATAAAGCAAATCCTTTAAGTACTCCAATGGTCGTTAGATCACTCAATATTGAAACTGATCCATTTCGACCCTGTGAAGAAAATGAAGAAATTCTTGGTCCTGAATTTCCATATCTTAGTGCCATTGGAGCTCTAATGTATCTTGCTAATTGTACTAGACCTGACATTTCTTTTGTAGTTAATTTATTAGCGAGGTTCAGTTCAGCTCCAACAAAAAGGCATTGGAAAGGGGTCAAATATATACTTCGATACCTTCGAGGAAATGTTGATTTGGGTTTATTTTATTCTAACAATTCAAAACAAGAATTGATTGGTTATGCAGATGCAGGACATTTATCTGATCCTCATAAAGCGAAATCTCAAACAGGCTATGTGTTCACAAATAATAGAACTGCAATTTCTTGGCGTTCCCAGAAACAAACGCTTGTCACTACTTCCTCAAATCATTCTGAAATTATTGTACTACATGAAGCAAGTAGAGAGTGTGTGTGGCTTAGATCAATGACACATCATATTGAAGAATCTTGTGGTTTTCCAGTCAACAAAAGTCCAACAATTTTATATGAAGATAATGCAGCATGCATTGCACAGTTAAGGGAAGGATATATCAAAAGTGATAGAACCAAACATATACCTCCAAGATTCTTTTCATACACTCAAGAGCTAATAAAAGACAATCATATAGATATCAAGTATATTCAGTCTAGCCAGAATTCAGCTGATCTTTTCACAAAGGCACTTCCAACTGCAATCTTTAGAAAGCACGTTCACGATATTGGAATGCGACATCTACATACTATGTGAAGGAAGATTATACATATCAACTTGAGGGGGAGAATATCATGCACTGTACTCTTTTTCCTTAAGCTAAAGTTTTTCCCACTGGGTTTTATTTAGCAAGGTTTTAACGAGGCAGTTGCAAAATATTGTTATTCAAGGGGGAGTATTATGAATGTGAATGAACAATATATTGCTTGTGAATGAACAATATATTGCTTGTGAGAGAATAGTTCTCAAATAGTGAAAAGAAAATCTCTATATAAAGGGATTGAAATTCATTAATGAGAAGGTTAAGATTAAGAAGAAGAAAAGATAGATTACTCTCCAAATTCTTTCAATATTATAGTTCTTTAAATTCTCTTCAAACCCTTTTTAAATTCTCTCAAAATCATTCTACTATAAAATATTTTTCTTCTAGTTAAATACTACTAAATTCAAGTTTAGTTCTATAACAAAATAAGTAATTTAATCTTTATTTCACAACAGTTTCCTCTTTCTAAAAAAAAATTATAATTTTGAAAATCGGATTCTGAACTTCTAGAATTGAATATATATATATATATATTAATTCAAAAATAAAAATTAGCTCAAGTTAGAAAAAAAATCATAATTCAAAAATATTATTTAAAATAGTATAATTTTAATTATCTCTTTTGGATGAATCAAATGCACAGTTATATTTTTTAGCAGTTAAAATGATTGAAGTGTTAGTATATTAATATTCATATTTTAAAATAAACACAAATTAAATTCTAAACTTTTTAAATCTCACATTCATCTGGAATGCTATCGCACTAAACAAGCGCAAGCAGATAACACATTCTTTGAATAAAATCTTCATAGGTGAATCTCGTGAAGAAGTCAATTTCTCCAAGTCATGTGCTACAATGAGTGCACATGCTCTCGCAGCTCTCCACATGTTATCATTTGGAAGGCAGTAGAAGTAGAAGATCAATAACAAAAACTTCATTTTTTTTTTCCTTAATCAAATACTCACCACTCACTGCAAACACATACGCATCTTAGACAATATTTGGCCCTACCCAAAAACCACGAACCACAATAATTGCAGCTTTTGCTCATATATGTACACATATATAGCTTTCAAATTGCCCCACCGACACACGTAAATTACCTACATGGGCATACATGTTTAAATAAAATTAATTTATATATACATAGACCAACAGGTACAGAAAATGATAATACTTTTTCATTTTTATTATGAAAGAAGAATTTAATTAGACTATTTCAACACATTATTTAGTGACATGACAACTACTACCCACTAAAATTAAGCATTTTGGGATGATTTGTGTGAATCACATAACAAAAATGTTTCTCATAAAGTTCCCCCACCATAGCTTGTAATCAAAGGAAAGCCACTGGAAGCATTTTTTTTTTAAAAAGAAAAATTAATAAATTCCAACCTGTGAAATTTTCTCATTTTTATGTATTTCATTTGTTTTATTAGAAAATCAGTAATATCCATGTGAATATATATACATTTGTCCATTTTCAAGAATTTCAATCCTCTGGACAATAGCTTCCATTTAGAGCCTGACAGGAGATGGGTATATTAGAAAGGATATTAACTCTTTTTTTTTTTTTTTCTCATTACAAATAGAAAAAAAGGAAGAAAAACTCGATATTAAATCTCCTATTATATTTGTAATGGCTTGACTGTTTGATTAAAATAATGCAAGTTGTAATTCATATCTTTATATAGAGTAAAAAAAATTGCATTTCATGCATTTTAAATCATAAAAAAGGAATGTTTTAAACAAATAATTTGCTCAACATGATCCCATATGTAAAGTAAACAAAATCTGTCGGTGTAATATATATAATTGAAATTTAATTCAAAATCAAATATTTTTTATTTATAAACCCCCCATTAAATTATTGAAAATAGTTGGAAAAAAAAAGTACGCTAATTTGATACCAAATTGCAAAATTAATAATCATCAAATTTGCATTGAAAGCTAGCTGCAATTCTTGGTGAATAGATAAGAAGGTGCCCCTTTTACTAAGGGCAAAACATTAATTGGCATATGTATATAACATACAGCAATATAATATATAGTTTTAGTCAACTCTACCAATGAGCTAACAGTGCGGTGTATAACACTAATAATTGACATCAAGTGGATTAAATAATGGTACTACCAACTGGAATTCTCTAAAAATGCCAACAAATCATGTGCTAATGGATACGACATTGCCACTAGCACTAATATAAACAGATAAAAGAAAACAAAATACATATATAATTAACAATTGAGGCATATTAAAAAAGAAACAAAATAAGAAAAAAAAAAATCTTTTAAGTCTATATAACAAATAATATTACCATCTCCTAATACAATCAATCACCAAACTTTGTCCAAATTTACAAAACATATGACAAGTAAAAAAAGAGAATATATATATATGTTTAATGGAAAATTAAGAAAAAAGAATATAGCATATTAATTATTTTCAAGAAAAAGAAGGGAAAAAAAAAACAAACATCACACCTTTTTCTCTTCTAAAATTGTTTTCAGCTTAGAAAGTCCATTTCCAGATCTTGATCCTCAAATCGGCTTTGCATTTAGCATTAGAAACAGAAGCTGTTGTTGCAGTTTTCCCACTTGGAACAGTAGCTTTAATCCCTGTACAACTTACTCTAATCCCAACTTTTGGTGTCTTTAATCCATCCATTTTCAACTTCACTTTTGTTTCCAACTCTATCTTTAAATCGACACCATTTTTGCTCTTTAAATCCGTCTTTAACTGGCTAGCAGAGATATCATCGAGCTGTTGTATACTGCTACTTGTAATGCTAGCTTTCAACAAAGTTGTGTTCTTTGTTCCATGCACAAAAGAGGGTAGCAATCCGTTTCCTATAAGAATATCATCTTTAGTTGTAGTAACAGAGATGGTGATCGGATTATAGATATAAACAACCTTCTTGTTAGGGTTTTTTGCAGTGATGTTCATGTTGATATTGGTTGTGAGATGGGAACTTGAGGTGAGGTTAAGAGAGGAGATTTTGAAGCCAGAAACGGTGAAGGTAGGGCGGTGGGGACGGTACAAAACGTATAAAATAACACCAGCTATGGCTGCTAGGAGGATGAGAGTGAGAATTACAATGGTAACCCAGAGGCAACAAAGACAACAGCAACCGCGGCGACTGCGTTTTCTTTGGGGTTGAGGCCGGTATGCCGGCCGGCTGGCACCGTAGAGTTGAGCCTTGGTGGCTGGGAAATTCGAATTGTTGGTGGCCGCAGAAGGGGCTGCGGTGGTGGTGTTGCCGCCATTAGCTGTTGGTTTAGCAGAAGGGTAGACCCTTTCTGCCATGCTATAGAATAGAAGTGAAAAGCAGAGTTTTCTTGAGCTTCTTGACCCTTCAAGAAAAGAAAAAAAGAAAGAAAGGGGGTGTTTGTTTCTTGAGAGAATGAAAGAAAGAAAGACTACTTTTGCTTTGCTTGTATAAGAGAAATGAATTATATACAAATGCCCAATTTGAGCATTAAACAATTAATTATGAAGAAAAAATATAGCTATAATTTATTGCCTTAAAGAAATTTAAAAAAAAAAAAAACAAAGAAAAAATATGTAATTTCCTTTTGGAAAGGAAAGTGAAGGGCATGGATAAAGGAAAGAAAGGGGAATGTGAGGAAAATAAAGAAAGAAAGATAGAAAGGAAAAGACAGGAGATAGCAACATCCTAACCAATATTAGAACTTCTAAATAACCTGGCAAATTGTTTTTTTTTTTTTTTTAAATTATTGGTATCTAAAAAACCGTGAGTTGTAATATATAAATGAATGATACATGTAATGAAGGGATTAATCTGAGTTAGTGACAATCGTGATTTATATGGTGCTTATTACTATCTCAAAAAAAAATAAAATTAAAATTAGTGAATTTTAAATGTAAATCATTTCATACAAAAATAATAATAATTTAATTTAATTTAAAATTTTTACAAATGAAAATATCAATTAAATTATTTTTAATTGACAAGTAGTTGTTTTTTTAAAGAACATGAGATACTGAACTATAGAATTTTATTTTAGATAATTAATTAAGTTAATTACCAAAATGAAGATGTTTATCTTTTTAGGTTAGGGCACATTAATTTTGCTTGCGAGTGATATTTCACCAAACTATCACTCTCCTAACATATTTTTAGTCCAATTGATAAGTAGGTTTGAGTACTATTAATTGATTAATTTTTACGTAGGAGTTGTTGAACTTGGGGTTGTTAAGGGTTTAATTATCTTTTTGTCATTCCTTCAAATGTTGGTTATATTATTCTCGCAACTCTCAAAAGGATAGCTTAATTTCCATTTTAAATGTTCTTTTTATCTTATTTTAATTTAAATCCCTTTTTTTGGTTTATAAAGGAAAAGCTATATACAACATTTGAAACTAAGTAAAAATTTTAAATCTCAACTATCTAAAAATAAAAGATCTAATATGTTAACAGTTTTTTTAACTTAATTAAACACTTCGAATTGTAAATTGACTATTTAAATATTTAAAATTATTATATATAAAATTTTTCAATACTATTTAAAATGTATAAATAATATTTATTTAAGTTAAAATAAAACTAATTTCCTAAAAAAGTTAAAATGAAAATATTAAAATATCTTAACTCATTTAAAAATATATATAATTTATATTTTTAAGTAAATTAATGATTCGTTTATATGGCTAATTTATAAGCTAAACTAACAAAATATGTTAAATCCAATGGACTGAGCCAAAGTAAAACATCTACCTATGAATAAAATGATACTATTGGCAATTTAATTAATCTTTTTCTTTTACGTAACAAAACAGCACTACAATTCCAACTTATAATTATTATTTTATGCCCTTAAACATGGACTAACAGGTTATAGCATAAACAATTATAAACTTGAATAAAATTGATGTGGATTGTGGAGAGGGTGGATCTCTCTATCTATTAAGTGGTGAAAGAAATTAAACAACAAAATGGATCATAGTTATCAAATATGAAGTTAAAAAGCATTTGCTGAAATTGGGATTAACATTTTTCAACATAAAACACTGATGTGTCCACATTACCTACTTAGAACTCTATGCTATACATTTCTCCATCTCTTAGCTGGGTATTGAACACGTGTGCTAGTGTTCTTCCATTATGAAGTGAATCCCCACCATGTTCCCATGATCCAAACCAATCAATGAGCTGACTATAATTTCATCAAATATTTTTTTTAAAGTCAATAATTATCATATGGTAAAGTTTCTGAAATCCCCATGTTTAATCAACCAACATAATCTAGCCAAATGTAGTACCTTATCATAATTCATAAACTTGTCAAAAGTTTACAAACACATCCACAAGTCTATGCTAAAAATGTGTTATCCCTCTCATTATATATATTATCATTTAATCATCTGAATATTCAATAACTACAAAAATTTTAACTATTTTAAAATTCAATTAAGATGGACTCAAAAAAAAAAAAAAAACTCTTTCGATACCTATTTTTAATATATATAAAATTTGAATGTAAGATATTATTTAAAGAAATATAAAATTTTTATTATTTAAACCAACAAATATTAATTATACTTTTTGTTTATCGTCAATCATTGATTAAATGAAAGTCAAGACACCAGCATGAAACTTGATTCCTCATCTCACCTAATGATAACAAAAATTTTAAAAAAAATATATGTATTTTATTGGTAATTTAAAGAGAAATCTTACCTTACATTTAAGTATATGCATTTGTTGTAAATTATTAAAATCAGGTTGATCATTGAGGGGCAACTAATTTGCCAAAATGATCAAGTCCGTGAGATTGTCCACAACCTTAATTTTATAGTTTTATCAATACTTTCAATTATTTTCCCAGTTAATTAGCCTAAAATTCCATTAACATGGAGTGAAATTAAGTGAACCGAAAATCATCATGTGTTTTGGAGGGTAAAGAAGTGGTTTAGTGTTATTGCTTTCTAAAAGTATTATGAGATGCAAAAATTAAGACAATCAAGAGGACTATCTCATGTTTACATCTATTAATATTTAAATTATTTAATTTTCTTATAAATAAATCATGATGTGTTGCGGAGTGCTTCAAATTAATTTTTGAATATGTGCCTTTCTTCTTTTGCTCATTTGGTAATTAACGTGATAATTTTTTGCTGGAAAATTAAGGGAGGGTAACAATTATATTAATTGCAACTAAAAGAATAATTCCCCTGGTTTATTTTGCATTCTCAAGTTTTAATGGGCTAGATTTTTTTTTTTTTTTTGTCTCTTTAAATCGAGACAATATTAATAAAGGAAATTAAGAGTGATCATAACTTTTGATATTATTTATTTTTTTTATGTTAACAGTAATTTTTTTTTGTTAATAAGGAGGTCATATGACCCAAACTTTGATAGACTGTACAACATGAGGTAATCTTCTTCTTTAAATTAATGACAGCAAGAAACGAATTTTACACCTTAGAATATCTTTTGAAAGAAGTTAGCATTTGACTAATCTTTCACTGACAACTGTAATTTTATTATTTAATATAATAAGAATTAAATCTTCATAAATTTTTAGTAATTAAAAGGGTTAGTTCAACTAATAAATAATAGAAAAAGTAATAAAAATTATTTTTAATTTTTTAATTAATATAAAGGTCAATTAACTTAAATATTGATATACTACACAAAAGATTTTAATTCTCTCATTTTAAGCTATATAAAAAATAATTACATAAATTATCAACGATAATACTTGAGTCTTCCATATTATAATGCTTTTAAATAGTGATTGGTAAAATACTTGATCATTAGTTTAGATATTAATTCTCTTTTTATAATGGAGTGTTAGCAATAAATCAATGATTAGCATTAGTTCTATGGTAAAGATATTAATTTTTAGTTAGCTAAATATCCAGAGCAGACACACTCATAAATAACTATTTAGGTACAAAATTGGGTATTGACATTTGAGGCACCATAACCCAAACACAACAAGAAAAGAAAAAAAAACAAGTGTGCCGAAATAATGACAACCATTGCCAACCCAAACCTTGACCACCACCATCACCATAGCCTAACCAGCAACAAGCTTCAAATAAAGGTTGGCGTTAGACAGTCAATTTGAGATTAGGTGTTGTATTATAAAAGTCAAATAATGTAATATATATATATATATATATATATATATATATATATATATATATATTTTCAATTTGTAAAAGTTAAGTGGTTAACTTCTTTATCACAGGAGAGGAGAATTGGGAGGACGAGTTCACATTCTATTTTCTATATTTAAATATATAATATCACAAGTGTTAAAAGGGGAGGAATGAATTGGCTTTTTAACAAAAAGCAATTCAAAAAAGAGTTAGAGTATAAAAGAATGAAGAATAATAGCAAGAAAAACATAAGAAATTTATAAAGGTTTAGTCCTTACAGTCTACGTCATCTCCTCAACCACAAGTTGAGGGTTTCAATCTACTATCAATTTATTTTAAGGTGTGGATTAAACATTTATAAACTTAAACTTAAGCTATTCGAGTGTTCTCCCTAGACTTGCAATCAAACTCAAATGTTAAGAACAATCTTCTTAGCTTACAAGTGTTTTTTCAAAGATCATACTCAAACCCAAGCATTTTTCACAAGGCTTATACTCAAACTTAAATGCTAATAACTCGTAGCTTACAAGTGCTTAAATTCCAATCTCAACTCACTCAATCTCACTATTGAGCTATTGAATGATTGTATTAAACACTTACCAACTTACACTCAAAAAAACTATTTAGATAGAAAAGATTACAAAGAATTAAAGATGAAGAACTTTGGTGGTAATTTAAGAGTAAATGCTCAAAGATAACTCTAAATGTGTTTACTCAATTTCCTTCACTTGTTTTAGCTATTTTAAGTAGTATTTAAATCCTCATAAAAAAAAAAGAGTAGTTGGACGTGTATTTAATACAAATATAGCCATTTGAATTACCCCAAAAAAAGGAGCTCTGCACATTCATTATGATCACAACAAATTTATTATGATCATAATTATCGGGGCAACAAGAAGAAATTTGGATTTACACGCTTTTATGATCATAATAGTGGTGGTGACATTGGTCATGACAACTCTCGGAAACTTTTTAGAGTTAGTCGTCATGATCATAATTTAGGCCATTATGAGATAACATTAGTGGTGATGTCGGTCATGACGAAATTCGGGAATTTTTGAAAATTTACAATTTGAATTTTTGTAATTTTGTTTGAAATTTTTTTTAATGATTGGAATTTGTTTGTAATCATTTATAATGAATATTCCTATCAAATTTGACTTCAGACCTCGATAAAAATTCAATTTTCCATTTTCCCACTTTATCATGGTCATGATGAGTCTATCACTATTTATGACAGGACTACAAACTTAATAAAATCAAAGTACTAATTTTTCATAACTTGACTTATGTAGTTATGATTATAATGTTTTTTGTCACTACTCGTGCCGCATTTGATTATTTCAAGTTTAATTAACATGAATATAAACACTTAACCACTCGGATTAAATATAATTTTATTTAATTATTTGTGACCATAAAAAATGACTATTATATCCTCAAGATTCAACAAAATATTTACACCTTTTACTATTTTAACTACTCATAAGGATAAAAATTAAATAATGTACTTAATAGACATTAATCTTGATATGTATATATGATATTCATTTATTAAGGAAAATGTTTGATAATACTTCAATTAATACTTATTAAATTTAAATCGGTCTGATAATAAAATTAACGTATACTTTCAACTTAGTATTTTTAGTTCACGTCAAGCATCACTTAAAATGATAAATTAAAATATTCAGTTTAGAAATTCTATTTAATACATCTAACTATTAATTTTTATTAATTTTTATGACAAGTTAATATATTTAAGAAAAAATTAAATAGTGAGACAATATATAACGATCTAATTAAAAATTAATTAGTTCAAAATTTTTATCTTACAAAGTTTAATAATTTTCAGTTTTTATAATTATTAAACGATGATTTATGTTCAGTTCTTCAATTTTTATGCATTTGATTTCATTTTCTTTTCAAAATTTAATAATTAAATTTTCAGTTTTTATAATTATTAAACGATGATTTATGTTCAGTTCTTCAATTTTTATGCATTTGATTTCATTTTCTTTTCAAAATTTAATAATTAAATTTTCAGTTTTACCAAATACCGTCTAACTAATCAAATTCTAGTGCTATTATTATTATTATTATTATTATTTTCTTTCTGTTTTAATGTGCTTTGGAAAGAAATTCTAATGGCATTTCCATACAAAATTAATAGTTTTACACACTAAAATATCATTCAACCTAAAATTTGATTACCTCCAATAATGTATGAAATAAATGAGTTTATCAATAATCTGTAGGGAAGCCATTCAATCACTAAATTAGTAATCCAATTGGAATATTCCACAAGGTTAAGCTGAAGGAATTAATTCAAGAAGATTAACTAGTTTACAACTCAAAATAACCATACTAATATCAAAACTAAAATTCATAATTTTTGTTTGAATGGAGTGAAGTGGAAATTTATTTCAGAGTTTAATGGAAGATAATTAGCTCTTATTTGAAAAGAAATGAGGTGAAGTAAAAATTAAAAAAATATATATTTAAAAGTTTAGCCCTTTACTTCTTTTTCCTGACACTGTGATGATTTTTTTTTTTTGGTTGAGAATACCAAACACTAAGATTTGGGGTGTGAATAAATTAAACATTATACCGATACGATGGGGTAAATTTTTTCATTTTTTAACTACCTTAATTTATGTCCATTTTTTATTTTTTTTCCAAATGAGTGTAAAAGAACTCTCCCTCCATTATCCTCATTTTCCCTCACATTTCAGGGCGTTTAATTTAACTGATAGAAATTTTTTCTCAATCAACTACAATTTAAGTGTTTAGTAAAATTTGATTACCCTCATTTTTCCTCATATTTCATCTAATTCCAATGGGTAACACACGACAAAAAAAAAAAAATGAACACTTATAATCTTAATCTACAATTAGAGTAGGGAAGACAATGAAACAAAATCCAGGAAAGCCCATGATGAAGATCTAGTACAGTAGTCCCCACTCACAACAAATGAGAATGGGGTATTTGGGTGCATTTAAAACCTTAAATTTAGAAGGTCCACCCTAGGATGAAAAAGGTTGGGCCTACCAAAATATTCTATAGTTCTCACTTGTGGAATCTTTTCAGCTAGGTTGAAATAAATTTTTTGGACAATCACTCAATTTTATTTTAATTTTTATAATTCTCCGTTAATAAATTAACACTATACATGACAATCATAGAGGGAAGGAAATAGAAAGGAAGAGAATATTGAAGGGAAAAAATTAAAATTTATAGATGTTGTGTTTGATAACTTAAAAATAATTAAGAAAGGGAAGAAAAGGGGAAATATTTAAAAAAAAAATAGAATTTTAAATTATAATATATTTTTAGGAGTTGAAATTTTTTACATTCCAAATTGGGGTGTAATAATTTTCACTTTATAGAAGAGGAATGAGGAAGAATAATTATCTTCCAATTTCCTTTTTTTTCTTATTAAATTTTAATAGCCACATAAGATGAAAGTTAATTTTCCTTCTATTCCCTTTTCATTCTTTTACTTTCCCTTCCATCCATGTATAGTGTAAGAGTTCGATTTTTACCCATTTTTTCAATTAAAAAAAATATAATACTAACAAGAGAAAAATTGCAAAGTTAAGTAATTAAATAGCTAAATAGCAAAAATTCCAAAAAAATTATGAAAAAAAAGCGAAAGTTTATGCTTCTTTATCATAAGGCCAATAAGGGAGAAAAGAAATAGAGAGTTGAAAGAAAAAAAGAAAAAGAAAAAGAAAGAATTGATAGAAAAAAGATAGAGAAAAGTAGTGGGGCTGCAAGCATTTTATTATTATTATATATTTTTCTCAATAATCTAATTTTTTTAAAAATTACACTTTGATAGGAATTGTTTTTATTATTATGATATATGTAATTATGTTAAATTAATTGTTAAAATTTTTTTATTATCCATATAATAATCTTAAATCGAGTTGGACCAGGTAGAATTGTTGAAAAAAAAGGTGCACTTTATATAATTGGTATATAAATTGATTGTATAGGAGGAAAAATTCTCCCTTCTCCAAGGGTGGCTATCATGGAAGAGTAGATAGATGCATTAATAGGTTTATCAATTTGCACGGTTCGACAGCAATTACATCAAGTATAATTGGAGAACTAATTTGTCTCATTTTGTCACTAAATGTTAAAATATTCAAAACAAGGATAAAAAGGAAGACCTAATGCAGACTCATGATGGGATTAAGGGAGAAAAGATTTAGATTAAAGAAGAATTAGATATTAATGTAATGATATCAATATAAAAAAGAATGTTGGGTTGTTAATGAGTCTTACTTTATTAGCTCGAATTTTCTTCTTTTTTTAGTATATACATATATATTTTATATAATATAATTAAAATTATTAAATATTATAAATATTGATATATAAAAATTAATCAATAATTATAATTCTAATAATTTTTAATTCCATATATATGTATATATATATAAAAATTTAAATTTTACATCTAGAAATATTTTCTTACGGATTGTTAGTTCAATTTTTTTTTTAAATTTATTGATATTATTTATAAGCATGGTATATAGCAAGGAAAAAGCCAATTTACCGACACATATAATTCTTTCAACAAATTATAAATTGGCCGCAAATAAAAGAAGGCCATAGAAAGCAACCAAGCAAGCACAAAGCAGAAACCAATGTCAAAGAAATATGGGTGGTGGTATGATCCGACAATGGATTCGAAAATACCTACCAACTCTGTCACAAATGGGACCAATGCATGTAAATGTCTATTATTGATTTGGTTTTGCAATAAAAGTTTGCAAATATCTATCAAAATCATAGCTTTACATTTTGTCGCCTTTTAGGCTTTGATTTTGGTTCATTACACCGTACTAATTGTTTTTTTTTTCAACATCATCTTCATATCTTTTCATTGCATTATTATTATTAATATCTTAATAATCATTATTAATTTTTTTTCTTAATTTGACTAAG
Organism: Mallotus nudiflorus; assembly: GCA_947683625.1. Classification (NCBI taxonomy): domain Eukaryota; kingdom Viridiplantae; phylum Streptophyta; class Magnoliopsida; order Malpighiales; family Euphorbiaceae; genus Mallotus; species Mallotus nudiflorus. The sequence continues at coordinate 739,327 of CANTUR010000187.1, read as the reverse complement.
TGCTTGATAATTGAGTAGCTAACGTACTTTCATACAATTTTCTTAATCCAATTAGTTAAATTAGTTTTTTTTTTATTACGTCTATTGATAAATGATGAAAGACAATTCCAAACTTTTTTCTTTACATCTTTCTTAATTTTTCTTTTTGTTATATAAAAAAAGTCTAATATCATCAAACTTAAATTATCTAGTTGTATGATTATTTTCAAAACATTTATATTCAAACTTTCCACTTATATATATATATATATATATATATATATATATATATATAATTAAAAAAATAAATATATTAGACAGTAAAAAAGTAATTAAATTATAATTTATTTCTAAAAATATTTTAAAGTATATAGTTCAAATTCTTCTCTCTTCGGGGAGGATTTACTATTTTCTTAATACAAATCATCATATAATCTAAATGTATTATACTCACAATAAAGTTGATCGCTCAATTTCAACTATCTCGAAGAGAAATACCATTATGAATAGTTTAAACAAAGGTAAACTTATAAAGAGAGCTTGAGTCCAAGTTAGCATATAATATACACAAAGTAGAGAACAAAAGCATTTGAAATGTAATCATGGAATTTATATTAAGTTAAAGATACCATATATAGCCATTAGTGCTTCAAGAAAATCAAAATTTTTGTATACTATATCAAACAAATTCAAAGCATTTTTCATGCTTTCAACCATGATATCACCTACTTATATTATTATGATATTAATGGGAAGTTGGAACCATCTTCTCTCTCTCTCTCTCTCTCTCTTTTTAACACCAAACTTGCTACTCAATAGTGTCACCTACTTGGTTCTTTAAGGTGAACTGTTTCTTTTGCTTTTTTGCTTGATCAATTCTAGTGAGCATTTCAGTCATCTTACGATAAAAGAAGAGAAAACTATGTATAGTACTATTGTTTCTGTCTAACCTCTGTAAATTACAGCTGTTAGTTTCAGAGGAAAGTACAATTCTTGAGTATCAAAATTGCCACCTAATTCATTCTTGTTTTTTCACCATCCAGTCTTTTTTTTCATTACTTCCCTTGTACTATTTGTGGGTCTTCTTTACTTTATTGTTGTCTTATTGTTTGGTTGTTTCTTTAAGTAATGCTCATGTTTAGTAGCTTCAACATGTCTATTACTTGGTTTCAGTTATCTCTATCTTGTTTTCATGGCTGGCTCAGAGCTTGGTAGATCCTGAGAGTTCTGTTTCTTTAGTAGTGAAATGGGGATGATGCAGGTGGATGTTTTGCTGATGATCGTATCTGCTTTGTTAGTTCTTGGATCTGCAGGTAAATGAAGGCTTCAATCTTTTAGTGATTAGAGTTAGCTTTTGCTTTGAATTATGCATGATCCATACATTTGATGTTGTAGCATGCTGCATGTGAATTTTTATCTGAATTTTGGAATCTGGGTTATCATCAACACCCTGAACACCTTTACTTTTCAGTGTGAGACCTGCATTGTGTTGCTGATATAGTGTGGAATTAGTGTTTCAAGGTTTCAAGAATTCACATTATTGAATTACAATTGGTTTTTGAATATTTTAGTTTGATAGATTATGCCAACATGTCATTCGATTAAATCTAGTGTCCTTAAGGTTAATTTAAAGTTATGAAGCTGATTTCTGACTTTTTTACTTAAATTATACATTAATTAATGGCTAGAACTGATGAATGATTCCATTTGTCAATTATTTTAATAACTATGGATGTGTAATTAGAAGAATTAAACTAGATTTGCCTACACCTGTTTCTGTACTTGGTTTTTCTATTTTTCTGCACAACCATGCTTCTTGCCAACCACTTTTTATGCTGAGCTTTTCTAAAGTACCAGCAGTTGCATGTATGATTTCATTTTGTTCTGTTCATTATGTTAATTTTAATGACTTTTTTTTTTTTTTTTTTTGCATTATGAAATTTAACTTTTTACATATTGATTAGAGAAGTCACCTTTTGAGTGCCAATTTGATAGTTATCTACTACAAACCCTTTTCTCTTCCTCTTTTACTCTGTAATGGAAGAAGATTTACACTTGCTTTGAGAATGATTATTTAGTACTTCAGTGATAGGATGTCCTCCAAACATGGTAGAAACTCCAAAACCCATTTTAGAGAACGTGATCATTCTGCCATTTGCACAAATCCAGCCATATGCTCACTGATTTATGCCATTTACTATGACCAAAATGTCACAAACCTGCTGCTTGTGTTCTATTGCCAGTGGTTTAAGAGTTTTCATTGATATCTATGGCAGTCAAGGAGCAAAGAGTCTTTAGATTTATGATTTACGGACACTAGTTTATGAATATTATTGCTTTTGTAAGCTCTAATATATGGTTGTTAATATGATAAAAACTATTTTCCACAAGTTCAAAACCGTGAAAGCCACTACATGCTTCCCTTCACTTATTGGCAAATGGAGCTTAATTATATCACCAAAGATGATTATCCACTTAAAGTTGGACTCCATAAAGATGATTATCACTACTTAAAAAGTTTCCACATCCTTATTTTCCTTTGCCATTGCTTGCCAAGTACTTGAAAGCATTATTAATGTAAAATCTTTCACTTTGTACTATAACAATTAATCATTTCAGGGCTTAAAGGATTCTTGAAGTGGATATGGTGTGTTAGTGAAAATTCTATTGTGAACTGGCAGAATCTATACTGTTGGTTAAATGTTTGTATGTTATTTGCCACAGACGCATATGCCTTCTCCCATAAACAATCTCCTCCCAGCTTTGGCACGCGCAGACATGGAAAGCGAGGCACTTTACCAACCGATAGAGCTTCCCACACTTCTTCATCTGTAGATCAATTCCCAACTAAAGGTCAGAGAAAAATCTAGCATATTTTTCCATTTGTAAAGCAATACAAGTAGTAGATGAAATTTCATGCACATAATTATCAGGTAATTAAGGAGTCTCTTCTGGTTGCAGTCTCTCATCTACCTAATGCCATGAGGCCTTCAAGTATTGCACTCCCACCTTCCATGTCATCATCTGAAGGTCCTGCAAAGAAGAGGATCTTTGGTCATGCACATTCAGATTCCATCTCAAATCACAGAAATCATTATCATGCGAGGACTCATCACAGAACTCCTGAACCATCTCATCTGATCCCTACTCCAAGTTATGGCCAGATAGGTATGATCTGCTGATGATAACAATCTCTAATCAATTCATTATGAATTTCTTTATATTTAAGCACTAAATTCTGAACATTTTTTCTTGGGCGTCTAGCTCCTTCAGTTCCCGTATTTCACTCTCCATCTCCTTCATCAATAAGCTGGAATTCTCTTTCACCTGCATTATCACCAACTGACCGATCAAGCCATTTTAGCAGTACGAGAACATTTACATCTATATCTAGTTCAACATTGGATTTCATTAGTTTATTTGTGGTGATTTTTTACTACAAACTTACTGAGATCATAATTCTGTCTGCAAGTGAATATTCATCCTCCTGCAGCATCCCCATTGGGTTATTACTTTAAGAAGACAAAGGCTCCACCACCATCACAAATTATGTCTCTACCACCTCCACCTCCTAATGGAGGTAAATATACACTCAGTTTCTGTCACTTTACATCATTTGGCATTTCTGTTTCATTTTAATATATCAATCATATCCTTTCCCATAAATTTGATCTGCCTTGTAGACTGTGCATCAGTAACATGCACAGAACCTTTAACTTATACATCTCCTGGGACATTTTGTGGGTGCGTGTTCCCCATTCAAGTTAAACTCCGACTTGGAGTTGCAATATATACATTCTTCACTATGGTGACTGAGTTGGCTGAGGAAATTGCTGCAAGTGTTGCACTAAACCATAGCCAAGTTCGCATTATGGGAGCAAATGCAGCTAGTCAGCAGCTAGAAAAAAGCACTGTTCTTATCAACCTGGTACCCCGTGGAGCAAAGTTTGCTGATGATACTGCTCTTTCAATCTACAAGAAATTTTGGAACAGACACGTTCTCATAAAGGCTTCCCTCTTTGGCACCTATGATGTATTATATGTTCATTATCCAGGTTCCATTCTGATCCTTCTTGCTTCTGAGGCTCTAATATACATTCAGTTCTTGCTTCTGAAGCTCTTTTTACCTGCAGGTCTTCCACCCTCTCCACCATCACCTTTAAGCATTTCTACAATAGACGATGAACCATATCCAAGCCGTGGCAACAATGGAATGCTGAATAAACCTTTAGGAGTTGCTGTGCCAAGGAGGAAAGAAGATGGGCTTGGTGGAGGCATGATAGCAGTAATAGTTCTCTCCTCTGTCACTGCCTTAATTATATGTATGGCAATTGCGTGGCTTTTGCTGTTGAAATTTGGCAATTGTGTTCATCAACCCCAAAATATTATACAACCCTCAGTTGGGCCTCTTCCAAAACCTTCAGGTACGTCTACAATGACAACCTTGTTAGTTACAATTTGATTTCCAACTCTGAACTAATTTTTGCTTTTGAGTCAAATCTAAAAAGCTCACCAAGCTATATATTGAGGTGTCACTTCTATACCTGTTTGATGATGTTTCCATGTTTACCTTGCCACATTCAGTGATCATGTATTGCCAAAAAAATATTGTTTCCTGTATTAGTTTTGAGTTCATGTGCAGTAAATTTAAGATATATATGGATATCTACACTTCGCAGGAACTGCTGTTCCTATTTACCCTGGGAGCATGCCTCTTTCGGCATTAATGCCCTTCAGTTCAGGTGCCATGACATATACAGGATCTGTTAAAATTTTCTCCTTGAATGACATAGAGAGGGCCACTAAGAACTTTGACTCATCAAGGATTCTTGGTGAAGGTGGGTTCGGTCTTGTCTACAGTGGCAAGTTAGATGATGGAAGGGAGGTGGCTGTGAAGGTTTTGAAGAGAGATGATCAGCATGGTGGTCGTGAGTTCCTGGCAGAAGTTGAGATGCTTGGCCGTCTACATCACAGAAACCTAGTTAAGTTGATTGGTATAAGCACAGAAGAGCATACACGGTGCCTAGTGTATGAACTTATTCCCAATGGAAGTGTTGAGTCTCATTTACATGGTGGGCACAGACTTAAATGTCTATTTTTGTTCATTTCCGTATGATTTTCCAAAATGATGATGATTATTAAAGCATAATCCATTTCTTCAAGAATTGTTTTCTCAAAGTATGTTCCATTTGTTTTCTTCTAGGATTTGATAAGGAAACTGGTCCACTAGATTGGGATGCCCGAATGAAGATTGCCCTTGGTGCGGCTCGAGGCTTAGCCTATCTGCATGAAGATTCAAGTCCTCGAGTTATACATCGAGACTTCAAGTCTAGTAACATTTTGCTAGAACATGATTTTACACCTAAGGTTTCAGACTTTGGCTTGGCTCGAGCAGCAATGGATGATGGAAACAAGCACATATCGACACATGTTATGGGTACTTTTGGGTATGCTTGTCTTCTATACTATGCTCATGCTTCTTATTTCTGCTTCTATTTATCCTTGGATTTTCTTGCTGAAACTTGAACTTGTTCCCAGTTATTTGGCTCCAGAGTATGCAATGACAGGACATCTTCTTGTAAAGAGTGATGTTTACAGCTATGGTGTAGTCCTTCTTGAGCTCCTGACTGGACGAAAACCTGTAGACCTTTCCCAACCACCAGGTCAAGAAAATCTTGTTGCTTATGCCCGTCCGCTCCTCGTAAGCAAGGAGGGTCTAGAAGCAATTACAGATCCAGCTATAAAGCATACTGTTCCCTTTGATAACATATTCAAGGTAGCAGCTATAGCATCAATGTGTGTGCAACCAGAAGTGTCTCACAGGCCTTTCATGGGTGAAGTAGTTCAGGCTTTGAAGCTTGTTTGTAACGAGTTTGATGAAACAAAAGTGCAGAATTCAAGAAGTCGTAGTCATGAGAATCTTCTGACTGATTTAAATAGCAAGAAAATTAGAGTTTCAGATGAAATTATAGAAGCTTCACAATGCCACCGCTCACCGCCATTATCAACATCTGATTTGTTCACTACATCAATGGTAATTGAAGGGCAGGAATTTGGGTCTTTAAGGAGGCACTCGAGTTCAGGACCTCTGAGTACAGGAAGGAGAAAACAATTCTGGCAGAGATTAAGAAGTTTGTCTAGAGGCAGCGTGAGTGAGCACGGATACTCACATAAATTGTGGACACAAACCGGTTAAATATTACCAAAACAGAAAATTCTCATTCTCTGCAGATTGATGAGCTTACTGTGAACATCTCGGAAAGGTTTCAACAGAGTTTTCAAATGTGGCTTTCATCAATGCTAGAAACCATCAACGAAGTTGAACTTAGAGCTGACAGATTTCAAATCTGCAAACCGTCTGGGCCATTAGTAGATTGATTACATAGCCTCATTGGTTGCATTTGGAATGAGGTCTGTTTTTTATTCAGACATTCCTCAATTATTCTCAGTTTAATTGTTGCTGCATTTGTTACATAGTTGTTTTGATACTAAAGAATTTCTTTGTGAAGTACAATTTCGTATGTTTTATTGTTTTTTTTTAATGTTAAGTAACTGATCAATACTCAAAGCGAAATTATACCGTTAAGCAAGAGATTCCTAATGAAGTGAGCAACTTCATGCAGCAGAACAAGCATTCGACCGAGAAGCTTTTATAAGAGGGTTTAATTGAGCCGAGTCGAATTGACACATTGCGAAGCTTGAGTTCGACTTGACTTTTAAATTCAAAGCTCAAGGTCAACTCGTCTTTTTCTTGACTCGATTAAATAATTCATATGTTTGAATTCAACTTAAAATTATATATTTTAAAATATTCAAACTCAACTCCGTTAGCAAAAATATATATATAATTATGTTAAAATAAAAGGTAAAATAATAAATATATCAAATTCGACTCGAACTCTATAGGTTCAATTAAACTCGTGGGTCTATTGAGTCATGTATTTAGGTGCTCGAGCTTAACTCAATAGTTTACTCAAATAGCTCGAGCTTGAACTCGATTCGAAAGAGTTGATCCTGAGTAATTTGGGAGTTAGTTTGACTCGATTACACTCCTAAGCTTGAGTAATTTGGTTGGCTTGTCTTTTAACTAAGCCAATAGAGACATTTCGACAAAGCTAAGAAATAGTTCATCAAGACTGAATAATGCACCCAAATTCAAACAAGTCTGATACAAACCCATTAAAACCATCTACAAATAATTTGGCATTCAACTCTATAATGACATTTGCATGTCCGTTGTCCTTTAACCAACTCAAAGCTTTTTTAAGACAGATAGCTTCAGCCAATTTTGAGTGTAGATGTCCAGGAAAATGCTTCGAAATACAGACGTGAACTCTAAGATTGTGATCCCTTAACACCATGGCAATACCAGCCAACAGTACTAAAGCAGCCTCCAATGTTGTGCATTGTTCAGTTTCAACGGGCCAACACTAGTTAGGAGGACACCACTTAACAACCTGTTGCAAGTTACTTTCCTTATTGGATAGGGGTGAGCATCAGGCGGGTCGAGTGGGTCGGGTGGCACAAATACTAAAATCGATTGGTTTTCGGAAGAGCATTTACAAGCTCGAACCGATTCGATTAAAATGAAGAAACTGACTTTTGGAAGCCAAAAATAATTGGGTTTGGTTAGTTCGAAACTCGAGTTGGGCTCGGATGGATTGGACTCATTTTTTTGGGCTACAAAAATAAAATAACTAAATTTATATACAGATTTCACTAATATATTTGTGTCAAACCCATACATTTACATTGTCCAAATATTACATTTATTGTATGCTATAACTTTAGATACAAAAAATAGTTAAGTTTTAATTACAAAAAGAATTGAAGCACTGCATTCTGTATACAAAAAATAAAGCAGACTAAGATTGTAGGCTCAGGAATTGCTATCCACCCTAGTACTGTCTACTATTGACATTTGTAGCAATTTGTCCAAAAAATAGACTACAAAAATCCAAAAAATCCAACTGCTGGAGATTTATATATTTGTAATTCACATGCAGAGATCATTTGCAAACAATAAGCACAATTTCAATTACAAAAACTATAAACATATTACTACATGAAAATAAAAGAAATAGTACGCAAAGAGTAGGTTCAGGATGCTTGTAATCAGATCATGTTTAGAATAGAGCTCCATTTTCTGGCAGCAAAGAAAACAACCACCTAGTGAAATAGAGTACACCATTTTAATATATATTAGAAAACACAAAAGGGGTGTAAGCATCATCACTGCCAAAAACATATTAAAGAGGCTCAAAAAAGAGCATTTTCAATATTAAGATGCAACCACATTTTTGCTAACTAAACTAAAATAAAAGCCACTAAAGAAACTTAAGCATGCATAATTTAAATCTATAAAAAACCTAAGGGTAGAAGCATCATCATTGCCTCTTTAATATATTCCAACATAATCAGAGTTGCTACAACATCAACACAGGCACCTCAATTGAGTCACATCAGGTTGGTCACAACAACTAAAGGAGGCAAGCACATAAAAATGGCATAAATTTATACACAGAATAAGAGATAATTTAATAAATTTGTAGTGAGCTTATTAACTAAGCTAAAGAAGGGCCATTGCCTATTGGTTCAAGATCTGCAAAGAAAATAAACAAGTAGATTATTAGAATTTATGCAAGCATATAATTAAATGAACTTAAAGAAAGAACAGAATTGAGAAATGAATTAAAACAAGACCTTTTTCGAAAGACTCTATCTCTTCTAAAGTTTCTTCTACCCCAACTGTTTGGTTTGGCATTCTAAGCCAATCTTGTGAACAAATCAATGCTTCAAATATTTTTGGATTTAATGAACTCTAGAAAGAATCAAGAACACGACTAGAAGTATTGAAATAGGACTCAGAAGCCATAGTTGATGCAGGATCAACTGGAACATCTCTAACCATACGAGAAAGAATTAGGAACCTCTCAAAATTCAACTTTCACCATTTGAGGATATCAAAAGCCCCCTCATCTTCCACAACTATCTTCTCTGATCTTTTACTTCCACCCATTCTAGGTTCTTGTTTATGCTTCTTGAATTTAGCTTTCATTAAAGACATTGTATTCCCACAAGTTGTCAGATTAGTTTTAGAACCTGATTGAGTAGTTTGGATTGACTAACTACCAGACTAGACTCAAAGATAGCAGATGAAGCATATGAAGACACATAATCATAAAAAAATATATGTATATTAGACTTTATGTTAATGAACAGACTGCTTCCAACCCCATCATCACCATACATTTGATCAAAAGAAAATGCAAGACACTATACTTTATATCGAGGATCAGGGATTGTAATAAAAAAGTTAAGAAAGTTCATTTTCTGTGGATATCCCCAATAGTTGTTATATTTTTGTTTCATGTTGATGCCCATGTTATGAACAAACAGATCAAAGGATGATTACCACTCAGTAATCATACAATTCAAATAAAAAATTTTAGAGAAGAAACTATTTGTTGTCACATAATTAGAATCAGAAATCTTAACAGTTATATTATAGAACACTTTTAATATACCAACCATTTTACTAACAAATTGCCAGTGAAGGAAATCTAGTATATCATCACGCCAATTAGTTCTGAAAGAGGACTTTGTCTCCTCATATTTGTTAAAAAATTTCTTAAACAAACATGCAGTTTGTAACATTATGTAGGTGGAATTCCACCTTGTAGGGACATCAAAACACAAAGAACATTTTGACTTTACCCCAATCAACTTAGAAATTTCTCTAAATTTCTTCAGCCTAGTAGGACTATTTCTAATGTATCTTATTGCCTCTCACTTTTTTTACAGACACATTAACCTCTTTTAACCCATCATTTATAATTAGATTCATGATGTGAGCTATACATTTCATATGTAAGAATTTCAATATAATAGAAAAGGCCCCCCACAACTTAACATTTTTTTTAAATACCCAATTGCAATGTCATTAGAAGAAGCATTATCCATTATGACTAAGAATACATTTCTAATTCCCCAATCTATCAAACTATTCTCTAAAGCCTTAGTAAGGTATTTTCCCTATGAGATGTAATTAGGACAAAGGATATTATCTTTTTATGGAAATTCCAATTATCATCAATAAAGTGAGCAGTCACACACATGTAATTTATTCTTTGAATGGATGTCTAAGAATTAATAGTGATACTGATTTTTTGACAGTGTTCCTTCACAAAATTTTTTAGCTTTACCCTCTCAGACACAAATATATTATAACGATCCCTACCTAAAGGGCATTTTAAAGTGTGGACATATAGCATACATGAAGTTCTTAGACCCACCCCCTCAAAAATTTCAATGGTAATTCATCAATTATGACCATTTGTGCAAGTGATTTTCTAATAGCCTCTTGCTCAATTTCCATCTTCCTAAGCAAACATTTTGTGTATTATCCTGTGCCTCCACCCCAGTTGTTTTAAATGTTAATAGTGATTGCCTAGCATCTTTACTATGAGTAAATTTTAAGCAAGTTATAACATGGGTTTTAAAGAAGAAGTTCTATATTTTTTAGAGTGAGCATTGTAAGAGGAAGCACAATAAATACATTTACCCTTAATGACAAAACCTTCTCATCTTTAATTCTCTCAAAAAACTGTCAGACTACATATTTTGGTTCAGTCTCTTTTTATTTTTTAGCAACAGGCTTAGGCTAAGCCTGAGTCTCAGGATGATTTCCATCAGGTGCATTTGGGGCTTCCACCACCTTAGGGTTCAAACCAGTGGCATTATTATTGCCACTGGTGTTCTCCATCTCCATGAAAAAATATAAAAGAAAAATAAACATAATCATATCATAGATTGTTATCTCAAATATCAATTATAGACCAAATAAAAAAAATGAATTTATTTATACCTTATTTTAGCTGTTAATGCTTCCATTAAGATTGCAATGAATGCTTGTACCCTTTTTTTATAAAGATAAAAAGTTATAACTTAATTTTGTAAATCTTATGCTTCTACCCTTAATTTTGTAAATCTTATGCTTCCACCCCTTTTTTGTGTTATAATTTTAAACTTCCACCAATAGAAGCTTTAGAAGCATTCATAGATTCATACATAGAATAAAAAAATTATTATTTTTCAAAAGCACAAACTTGATAAAAAATAGTCACAAATCATTATTATAAATGATGAAAGAGTCCTAGAGGGGGGGGGGGTGAATAGGAATATCAAATAATAATGATAAATTAAAAGAATTCTTTGCACAAATTGAATGAAAGTTAAGAAGAAAGAATGAAGGACATAAAGATTTAAAGAGTTTGGTTTTAAAAACAGTCTTATGTCTCCACCTAACTTATTCCCAAGTTAGGATTTTCAATCACCCATAATCTTATTCACAAGATTGAGATTACATAAGAGTTTTATGGCTCACTCTTACAACCTTACAACTTGAGTTTTCTAGGCTCACTTAAAAACCCATTTACAAGTGTTTTCAAGACTCACACTAAAATCAAAATCCCAAGTGTTTTAATGGCTAAACACTTAAACCAATTTCTTTAGAATAGAATCTCACTTCCTGTTTTCTAACCCCAAAAAATAAAAGAACAAGAATATCTATTCTAACACTCACCAACTCTCACATGAGTATACAATATTAAAAATGAATTTTAGAAGAATTTAAAGAGCTTAATTGAATGCTTGAATGTATAAAATGAATGAGCAAGTTTCTTAACCTGAAAACAATCTTCAGGTGTCTTATTTATACTTGAGCAATCCAATTATAGTTGTTGGAAGCAAAAATTTTGTTCCCAACATTATCTAAGTCCATTTGAATGAAAATATGAACTTTTGAGCTGCTTTTTGTCAAGTCCCGGTCGGGATATCATCAGTCCCATTGGGACTAGCATCAAATAGTCGTTATGAGCCATTATGTTTGAAAAAACTACCCTGATCCTGATTGGGATGACCATGCCACGATCGAGACTACCTTGTCTCGAGCAATATCCCGATCGGGACATTCAATTGGGATGGGTACTGCCTATTTTTATGAATTTTGCTTCTTCTGGTTTAGCTCAGGATTGCTTTGGTCCCGATCGGGACTTTAACCCAAATTGTAAATTTTTATGCAATTTAGTCCCTGTGATGAGCCCAGTTGAGATAGTTCTTGTAATGGCTTTCCAAAATCATTTTTCTTCAATAATTTGTTATTATCTTAACTTCTGAATTGTTCTTAACTTATACACACTTGAAGCAAACACATTAGTTGCTCAAAATTAAGTTTGTTAAGATCAAAATCAAGATTGCTTAACTTGCTAAGGTCAATAATCTCCCCCTTTTTTATTTTGACAAACTTATTTTGAGTTAAATAAAAAGATATAGTGCATAGTGTATGAAAAATTAGTGATAGTAATGAATATATGAAATGAGACCAAATATATTTCTTTTTTTCTCCCCCTATATATATGGACATGATAAGAAATATAAATTATTATTTTAAATGACATAAAATATATCATGACAAGAATTATGGTCCTCCAAGGCACAAAGGAAATAATTTTAAACATATATAATGCATCATAAAATAGTACAAACATGATCATATAGAGTTTAGCTAGTCAATGAATCATGTGGCACTTATCATATTACAATTATGAGAATTAAGCATAAAAGCATAAAAAGAAATATCTTTTCCTCCCCTTTTATTAAACAATAAAGGAAATAAAAGACCATAAGCCAAAACAATGAAAAACCAAAGATACATAAAATCTTTATGAGATAGATATTTCATTTAAGAAATGTTCTTTTAAAAAATTTTGATATTAAGGACACACTACTACTTATAAAAACACATCTTTTAAACAAAATTAATTTAAAATTAACTAAGTATACATGCAAACTTCATTAAAGATTAAAAAAATTCCTAAAATAAATGGATTTTGTATATACATATAAATAATAATAATCATGTTTAAACTCAAATATTTCTCCCCATTTGTCAAAAATAAAAAAGAATTGAAAAAGGATAAATTTCATTAATAAAAAGATGCAGTACAAAAATAAAATACTAAAAATAAACGAAAAATAAACTAAATATAAACATAATATTATGAGCCTAAAATTTAAATTAACAGCTAGAGTTTCATATACTGAAAATAAACCAAACATAAACTAAACATAAAATAATAAAAAAAATACAAAGAAAATCTATTCTTAAGGAAGGAGGGAGGAGGATGATAGGTGCATGAGTAGCCTTGTTGCTCATAGATGTGATGTACATCATGTTAAAGATGAGTAATATTATCGTCAATTTATTTGAAGTGCACATTAAAGTTAGACTCAACTTCATTAAAGCATGCATTAAAGTTGGTTTCCATGAGGGAAACCAAGTTCAACGCTTAAAAATTTGGCCAACCCAAGAAGGTTCATCCTCTTGAGCTTGAGCATCTTGACTTGAGGTTCCTTCACTCCTTGTTCTCTTTCTTGGAGGGGCAACTTGAGGTTGAGTCTCTTATTCTTCTTCCTTTTAACCTTTCTGTTCTTTTAACTCTTAGAACATAGTTTTAATGTTCTCACTAGCTCCAAGATCATGCTTCCAAACCTAAACACCATTAATAGAAGTGAATTGTTTGCAGTTTCAAATGAAGGTAGCATCAAGAAGTAAAGGTTTGGTAGAGGGTAGAGAATTAAGATTAATATTGAAGAATTGAGCTAATTTTGTAACAATCCCACCAATACAAATAGCACCAGTATGACTATCACTAATTAGTCAAATTCTCCATTGTAAAAATCTTCCTAATGTAATACTCTCATTATTATGAAGACAGTAAATAATAAAAAGATCATCAAGAGAGATTTCTTCATTAGAGAGAGCTCTACCATCAATAGAATAAGTGACAAAATTATGAACATACCAAAGTGCTTTAGATTTGATAAAGGAGGCTTTGGTGTGTCTAGTGGAGAATTGAGGTACATTAGGAGCCTTGATTTAATCCCAATAGGAAAAGGAAATCTAATGAGGATCAATTTGAATATGTCCCTCTTGTGAGAACCTAAAAAGAGTATCAAACTCTTAATAGGTCATGAAGCAATCTCTCCCCCCTAATTTAAATCTCATTGAGAAATAGGGATTAACATCATCAAATTTTGTGGAGCGAAGAGTAAAAGATGAAAGAAATTCAAAGATGAGAGTAAGATAGAATGGGAGAGGAGTGAAAGCAAAGTTAAAAATCCCACTTTTAAGGAGAAGAACTTATATTTCATCAAAGCATCCTATAGCCTTGAGTGTTAGTTCATGCATAAAATGTGAAGGAAAGAAAGTCCTTTTATGGAATAAAGACATTCTTTTCTTAATCTCTTGAGAGGAATAAGAAAAAGGAGAATGTGATCTTTTGGGTTTATCCTTCTTAGAAGGAGGAGGAGCTTGAAAAGATAAGGGGGCTTTACTAGGTTTCTTAGGAGCTATTAGGAGAGAATAAATGAAGAAATAAGTAAAGAGAAAAGGTTTGGTTTGAGATGAAAAATTAATTGTAAATAGAGTAGCATTTATAGGCATGATATTATGGGTGGAAATAGTGTAGAATTGGAATTTGAATTGAATAGGACCCTAAAAATTCGTTCTTATTTTTTATTGGACAGTCAAGAAGGCAAAAAAATTTAAGTTCCTTATCCTATCAGGAGCCATTTGCCGGTCGAGAAATGCTCCCATCCTAATAAGGACATGATGTCTCGATCGAAATATTCATTCAAGATAAGTTCTATGTAAAATCACAGAATTCAAGGATCATGTCCCAATCGAGACATAATCTGGTCCCGGGCGAGACCAGGGTCCCTTTTCAAAAAGTTTTAGAAAAAGTTTCAAATCGGTTTAGAATGATTTACAATTAAGTCCTCACAAAAATTAATTTGCTTTTATTGGAATTAATTGAGGATATTTGAAGCAAATAAATGAGTAACAGGATTATACTCATTTAGGGAAAGATATATTTTGCTAAAAATTAAAATAATTAATTTGATTTCATAAATTAATTATTAATTTTTCAAAATAGAAGGAATAAAAAAATCAAATAAATATGTATCATATGCAAAAAATAAACTGCAAATATACTTAAGGTTCTATCAAAATCAAAACAAACTAGAGCCATTAATCATGCCGAGTTCATGTTTTATGAAGTTCAATCTCTCTTCATTGAGAGGTTTTGTAAAGATATCAGCAAGTTGATTATTTGTGTTAACAAAATCAAGTGTGATATTATCAAGTTGAACATGATCATGTAAAAAATGATGTCTAATGTCAATATGCTTAGTTCTAGAGTGTTGAATGAGATTTTTGCTAAGATTAATAGTAGTTTTATTGTCACATTTGATAGGAATGTGATTAAGTTTTATGCCGTAGTCCATCAATTGTTATTTTTGCCATAGCACTTGTGAACAACAAAGATTTGCTGCAATATATTCAACTTCTACTATGAACAAGGCAACCGAAACTTATTTCTTGCTAAACCAAGAAATAAAACGTTGTCCTAAAAATTAACAAGTTCCAGAAGTGCTCTTTTTATCTAGTAAACTACTGGAAAAGTCTACATCTAAATAACTAACCAAGTGAAGGAAGAACTCCTAGGATACTAAAGTCCTAAATGCATTGTACTATAAAAATATTTGAAAATTCTTTTGATAGCATTTAAATGAGACCCTCTAGAACTTGATTAAAATCTAGCACATAAGCAAGTAGAAAATATAATATCGAGTCCACTAGTAGTTAAATAAAGAAGGGATCTGATCATACCTTTAAATCTCTTTTCATCAACCGGTTTACCATTCTCATCCTTGTTGAGTTTGGTTATGGTGTTCATTGAGTTTTGCTTATTTTAGTTCTATCAATTCCAAACTTCTTGAGAATGTCCCTTGCACATTTTGTTTAATTAATGAAAATCCCATCTTTGCATTGCTTGATTTGTAATTCGAGAAAGAATTTGAGTTCTCCCATTATACTAATTTCAGATTCTCCTTGCATTAATTTTGAGAATTCCTCACACAAACAATGGTTAGTAACACCAAAAATGATATCATCAACATATATTTGCATAATTAACAAATCATTTTTAGATTTCTTTATAAAAAGAATTGTGTTAACTTTTCCTTTAGAGAACCCTTTCTCTAGTAAAAAGTTACTTAATCTTTCATACTAAGATCTTAGAGCTTGTTTCAATCCATATAAAGCTTTTAAAAGTTTAAAAACATGATTTGGAGAATCAAAATTTTCAAAACCCGACGGTTGTTCAATATATACCTCATCTTCAATAAAACCATTTAAGAATGCACTTTTAACATCTAATTGATAAATTTTAAAATCCAAGTATGATGCAAATGCAAGTAGCATCCTAATAGCTTCTAACCTTGCAACAAGAGCAAAGGTTTCATCATAATCAATGCCTTCCTTTTAATTATAACCATTAACTAATAGTCTATCTTTGTTCCTAGTTATGACACCTTGTTCATTCATCTTATTTCTAAACACCCATTTAATGCCTATAATAGGATGATGTTTTGGTCTAAGGACTAAGGTCCAAACCTTGTTTCTCTTAAATTGATTTAACTCTTCTTGCATAGCAATGACCCAAAATTCATCACACAAAATATCATAAACATTTTTGGGTTCAATTTGAGAAATGAAAGCTAGATTAATAATAGACTTAAGTTTAGAATTAGTAGTTACCCATTTTGTAGTATCATCTATAATAAGGTCTTATGGATGAACCTTCTTGAATTGCTAATCCTTTGGAAGTTCATCCTTCAAGGCAAGTTGAGATGTCTCCTCATTATGTTAATTGTTTGGTCTTTCAAGTTCCAAAGGTTTACTTGTAACTTCTTCTTGTGTATTCATAATCTCATTTTCACCTATAAGATTGTATTAATTCCAGTTTTAAAATTGTTTTATTATATAATGAAATATGCAGTGTTAATAAAATTTAAAAGTTAAATTTAATTATTTTACTATTTTATGATTAAATATTATTATTTTATGTTTAATTGAATTTCTACGTAAATATATTATTTTGAAACTTATTATTTTGGACGTTTAAATTTCATTGTATATATTTATTATTTCAAATACTATTATTTTAATAACATTAATTTAGTGTATGGTTATTTTAATATTATTTTTAAGTACTAATATTATTTTATTAACTGATGTGATTTTGAGTATTTTTAATATTTTTTAAAATTATTCCACTATCATTATTAATGTTGTTATTGTCATTGTTATTTTATGTGAGTTATTATTATAATTATCATGCAATATTATTATCATAGTATTATTTTAATATTAATATTTTAAGTACATTATTATTATTTTATTCTTATTGATTGACATTAGTGAATTATTAAATTATTTCATAAATATTGTTTATATTATTGTTATTTTTAAATGTGTTGTGTGTTATTATTATCGTGGTTATTATTTTCATTATTATTATCATGAGTATTATTTTTATTGTTTAATATTATTATTCATATTATTCATATTATCTAATTATTTTATTAATAGTATTAATTTTAATTGTTGTTAATTTTATATTGTGTATATTATTGTGCAGTGTGTGACATGTGTGTGTACCTATATATATATATATATATATATATATATATATATATATATATATATATATATATATATATATATATATATACAGAAACAAGTTGCAGAAGACCAATCTTCCCTTTCCTCATGCAAGTCCCGAACATCTACAGTTACTGTGCCTTTCTTTTCTTTGTCGGAAACCACCTGCCGTCTGTCATCCTTCATCTTCATCACCTTTCTTCTTCCTTTCTTGCTATTTTCTTCTTCCTACACATGCTAGAAACGTGACAGAAAGGGAGGAAGCAACGGCGGCAGCAAACTCCTTCATGTTGCCAGAGCCATTTTCGACGGCGGGAGCTCGACTTCCTTGGTTCGGTTGACTCCTTGAGTTGAGAGGAAGATGATTCCAAGCTTGATCGAAACTCAAAGTTAACCATTTGTGAGTTTTACATAATTTTTAGTTTATGTCTAATTTCTTTTTAATTTTTTTTTAGCTTGAGTTTGGTTGATTTTTGATAATTTCTTTTTGAAATGTTGATCTATGCATTTTAATCTACTCATAGGTATTTTTAGTTTATTTTTCTGATTTTATTTGATTTTTGGTTAATTATTGAATATTTTAATAATTAAAAATGAATTTTTATTAATTAATTATTTTAATTATGGATTTAATTAATTTAGTGTTATTATAGTATGTTAGTAATTATAATGTTGAGAAATTAATTTTTGGGATTTTTATATAATTTTTATGAATATTTATAGTTTATGTAAATATTGGATAATTGAGTTAAATGTGTATTTTGGTTGAATTTAGAGTTTAATTGTATGTTTTAGTTGATATTAGAATGTTATTTGTTGACAAAATAACTTTTATCAATTTATATAATTTTTATGGAATTTTATATAATTTATGTGTATTTTGAATTATTAGGTTAAATATGTATTTTTGTTGAAATTATTGGATAAATATGTGTTTTGGTTGATATTAGTATATTATATGTTGATTAAATAATTTTAATGATTTTATATAATTTTTGAGGAAATTATTTAGTATATTGGATATTTTGTATTATAGGGTTAAATATGTAATTTTGTTAAGATTATAGTTAAACATTATGTTTTAGTTGGTTTTATAATTATTTAAGGTATTAAAATGATTTTTACTAATTATTTACTATTTTTAACTAATTAATACTAATTTTTGAAAATTATTTTCAAATATATATTACTTATTATTTGGGTGATAAAAATAGGTTTTAAACTATTTTTATTATATAATTAAACTATTTAAGCAATTAAATGTGAATTTTATTATGTTATGTTGAATAATTGTAAAAAAATTGAATTTTATTAATATTATATAATATTTGAGATTTTATTAGTTAAATTGTGATAATTTTAGAATATTATGTAAATAATAGATGTATTTATTAATTTGAGACTATTTTATTATTTTTGTGATGTTAAACTGTGATTTTAAATATTATTTGCAATTTATGTTAATTTAATTGTAAACCGGGGATTTTATTCCATTTATGAATTTTATTATCAAATATTATTTTAATTAGACTTTTATGTTTTAGTTGGAAAATAAAGGTTTTTAAATATTTTTACGGGTTTTTGATGATTTTTATATTTTACAGTTTAATATTGTTGGTTTGTGAATTGTGAACCTCGGTTGGGGATTTGTGGAGTTTGGGGTCCCAACCTGAGGAGTTGCGCTTTGTGATTTTAGAAGTGTGTTTTCTGTACAGGATCAGCCCTACTTTTGTAGAGAGATTTCCGTTTTACAAAGAAGACTCTGTCAAAATTTTGAAAGATTTCTCGTAAAATATGACAACCGGTCCGAGTTTAGTTTTGAAACTTTTGATTGAGTCTTTCTATAGTAATCCTAGAAGCGTAGAGTTAGAAGTTTATTCTGATGGTTGTTATTATTTTATTTTTCTAGTTGTGCCGAGACCGAGGCCTATCAGATCAGGGCCGTCAAATCTGTCTCGTGGAGTGTGAATCAGTGAGTTATTATACTAAATATATATGCATTGCATATAAAATGCATGACTTAGGATTTTTCATTTTCATTATATGTTTTTTAAAAGTAATTTAATTTATAATATGATTTGGTATATTTTCGGTTTATTTTTAGTATATCTTGATATATATGTTTGCATATTTTCAATATACATTTACTATATCTTGGTATATTTAGGGTTTATTTTTTATTTATGCATGTTAGATAATTAGGTTTATTTTTAGTACATTTTTGGATACATGTCAAACTTAATGCATGTTTTAGTACATATACATGTTTTAAATGTATATTTATTCATAATTGTTTTATTAAATGATTTGTGTACTTTAGGTATATTTTTAGTATATTTTAGGTATATTCCTAAGTAAATGCATGCCATATTATTGATTTATACTTAAATTATTTTTAAGTATATTATTGGTTTATTTTTGGTATACTTCATGTTTGATTTGAATTTATCTGACATATATATATACATTCGAAATATACTTAGTTTATTTTAAGTATATTTATGGTATATATATGGTTTATTTTACTATTATGAATGTTATTCTACATTATTTATTTTTCAAATGTATGAATTATTTTAAATGAAGGATATTAGTAAAACGTGCTAACTAGTGGGCAGCACTAGGACCATGTACGTACTGGTGCGATAGATTTAGGTTTGAGTGAGGAATTACTTATGGTAATTATGATATGATTTGATTAATTTGATTGAGATGTGATATGATTGATAGTGCGATTGCTGAAGCTCGGTTGACCAAGTGTCTCGGTGCCAATCACACTAATACTCAAACTATTGAAGCTCGGTTGACTTAGTGTCTCGAGGCCAGTCTACTATCCAAAATGGAATAAGTGATCTATTTGGATTTAAGTGAGCCTATATGGCTAGAGTGATGATATGGTTGATTAAGGTTGCTATTAATAGGGTTCTGTTTGATCCTTCATGTATTAAAATAAATGTTTTATGCATTTATTATATATATAAAAGCAGAGTTTCACATTTGTGTGTAATGTGTGTGTGTGTGTGTATATATATATATATATGGGTGCCTAATTATTATGGTTTAGATTGCATATATATATAGTATAATAATTCACTCAGTGAGGTCTGACCCTCCTCATTTTTTTTAGGAGATATTATATTATCAAACCTTAGTAGTAGAGCTCTTCGCCGGCGTTCTTTCGTCCTGGCTATTTTATGTAAATGTATATTTTGAACTCTGATTTGTATTCTAGAAACTGCAGTAGTAGTATAATTGTATCAGAAGAGTATTGTTTTGTTTTGATACTTTGTACTCTAAGAGTTGTATTTGAATATTTTATGAATATATTTATTTATAAAAGGATTTGGAGTATCTAATTTATATATCGATTCAAAAAATTTTAATTCAATCATACTTTTTTATTTATGTAATATCCCGTGTTTTTAAATATTTTTATATTGCTTCGGGATATGCAGTGTTAATAATTTTTGTATATATATATTGATATTTTTATGAGTTGATATGTATTTAAAACCTATTTTAATTATTGTGTATTATTTAAAGTCCATTACGTAAAATTTTCCCGGGACTTACATTTTTGGGAAGATTTTCATGTAAATATTTTATTATTAATTATTTTAAATAGATTTATGGACTTGCATGAACTCATACATATTTTTAAATTACTAAATAAAGCCTAGGTGTGTATATATTATTTAATTAGGGTTTAATATATTACCCTAATATTTTATTATTTGTTTATTAATTTTATTGTTATTTAATTATTTTTATTTATTATTAAATTTTAAAATATTAAATATTAAGTGTGTGGTGTATATTTAATGTGTGTAATTTAATATTATTTTATTATATAGTATAAAGTATATATATATACATATATACATTTAATATTAAAACAAATTATAAAGTTTAACTTATTTACAAAACTGCCCCTCCCGTTTCCTCCTTCTTCCTCGATCGTTTCCCTCACTGTTTGCTGCCTGTCACATCGATTCCTTGCCGTTGGTGTGCCGTCCGGCGTGCCACCACCTTCCCTAGCCTTCCTCGCCGCCTGTTGCAGCCGTTTTCGGCGTCTGAAAGTTGATTTTGGCCGGAGAAGCCGAATTCTTCTTCACCGTCGATCACGACGTTTTCGGACACTATTTTCAACACCGCCAGTAGCTTTATTCTCCTTGAGCTCTGGTGAGTGTGATTCTAGCTTTGGTTTGAGCTTAAATGGTCTTGATTTGCTTAGGTTTCGAATTTTCGAATTCGGCCATTTTAGGGTTTTTGATTTTTTTAAACTTCGAATTGTTTGATTCATGTAAAGTCCCTTAACAAATGTTGATCCTAGTAGCTTAATCTACATGTGTGAATTTTTCTGTAATTTTTGGAGATTATTTTGATTTTTGGGTATTTTTGAATATTTTAATATTATTTTCTAATTTTCGGAAATTAATTAATAAAATTATGAAATTGTGTTTTATGATAATTATAGGTGTTAAAATGAATTATAGGAATTTATTTGGAATTTTTATGAATTTCTAAGTATTTATTTTGAATTATTTAAGTTTATGGAATTTTTGAAAAATAGGGTTAATTGTGTTTTTAATTGAAATTAATTGGTTAATGGAGTTTAAATATTGATATTATTGATAAATATGTTGAGAAAATTAATTTTGGATAATTATACTATTTTTGGTGAATTTTTGAATGAATTTTGGTATATTTATATATATAGGGGTATTTTGGTAATTTTACACAAAATTGGCTAAAAATGTAATTTAATTGGTTTTAATAGTTATTTAAAGTATAAAAATGATTTCTACAAATTATTTAGTATTTTTAACTAATTAAAACTATTTTTCGTGAATTATTTTCAATTATATATATAATATACGGTTTTACTAATAAAATGAGTTTTTATCGGTTTTTATTGTGTTTAAAGGTTAATTATGTAATTTTTACCTATAAAATGTATTTCTATGTTATAAGGGTATTTTTGGTATTTTTGAAATTATTCTGTGATTGTTGACCCCGGTCGGTAGACTGTAATTTGGAGTCCTACCGAGGGGTTGTGGATGAATTGTTGAGCTTGTTTTTGAAGTGTGTTTTTTTGCAGGGTCGACTCTACTCTTCGAGTAGAGAGATGTCCGTTTTACAGGGGAGGTTCTGCCGAATTTTTGGTAGAATTCTCGTAAAACGTGATATCCGGTCGATCCCTAATTTCGATTCTGTGTTTAATATTCTAGATCGAGTTTCTAGGATTTTCTGCTAGGTATTCTGATGTCTGTTATTATTGTTTGTCTAGTTGCACCGAGACCGAGGCCTAGTGGACCAGGCCCGTTGGATCCATCTCGTGGAGCGCACTAAGTATGAGTTACTATTTTATATATATGTGCCTTAGGATGCATGATTTTAGAATATATGTTTTATTTTGATTAAATATGCATAAATAATGTGATTTGTATTTAAGTATATTTTTAGTATATTTTTTTGTTTATTTTCGGTATATATTAAATTATATGCATGTTTTATTAATAAATTATATTTAAAATATTTTTAAATATATTTCTAGCTTAATTTATAATTTGATTGAATTTATTTGACGTATATATACTCGAAATATACCTGGTTTACTTTTGGTATATTTTTAGTATATATATATGGTTTATAATGTTATTTTATTTAATTTCATGCATCATTTATTCGTGAATGAATGTTTTATATTTATTAATGAAGGATATCAATAGAACGTGCTACCTAGTGGGTAGCACTAGGACCGAGTACGTACCGGTGCGCTTATAGCATTTAGGCTATATTACTAACCAGTTTGAGGATTTTGATTAGAATTGATTTATCTGATGTGTGAGATGTGATTTGGGTGTGATTGCTGGAGCTCGGTTGACCAAGTGTCTCGGGGCCAATCACACTGACAGTCAGACTGCTGGAGCTTGGTTGACTTAGTGTCTCGGGGCCAGTCTACTGTCTAAATGGATTAAGTGGATATATTTGGAATGAGTGAGCCTGTATGGCTAGAGTGTTATCTAACACTGTTTGAGGTTTTGATATTCTAGGGTTCTATTTGATCCTTCATAAATGATGATTTTCAATGAAATATATATAAAATAATTTTATTGCATCTGTGTGTATTTGCCTGTATATATACATATTAGATATATACTGTTGACTGTATGCATTGTCATTTAGAATGCATGTATATATATTATAGTAATTCACTCAGTGAGGTCTGACTCCCCTCCATTGACTATTTTTCAGGAGAGTCATCATCTTCAGACCTCAGTAGCAGGCCTGTATGTCGGATTTCTTCCGCCCCGACTTCTTTGTGTAAACTGCTTCTCTGAGTCTTGGGTTTATTTTATCTAGACACTGTAGTAGTTAAATATTTAAAGAGATGTTGTATTATATTTGAACTGGATTTGTATTAAGATTTATATATATGAAATGTTGAGGATTTGATTTAAATCCAGTTGGTGTATATGTTATTATTATATTTATGACTTTTATTTCCGCTGCATTATATATTGTTATTATTACTATTGCATGTTTATTTTATTTTTAGGCTTGCTACGGGTTCCGGATTCGAAAGAATTCCCGTTCCCTAGCGCCGGTCATGGCCCTTGTTTTGGGTCGTGACAATTTATTTATTGCATGTTTTTATTTTCTAAGGCTTACTACGGGTTCCGGATTCGAAAGAATTCCCATTCCCTAGCGTCAGTCATGGCTCCTAGTTTTGGGTCGTGACAAAGTTGGTATCAGAGCGGAGTTGTATCTGGGCCTAAGTTGTTAAAGTTATGGCCTTAGTTTTTCTGAGTTGTGTTTTCTTTATAACTACTGCAGTAAATTAAGTTCGATCATGTCTTTGAAAAGTATTCCTTGCATTAGGAATTTCGCGTAACCGTTAGGGTGTCTGTTGATGTTTGTGATTATTTGAATTACTTGTTTTGTTTTTGTTCTTTTCTGATTATCGTGAGCATGAGTCACTCCATCGGTCGATGAGATTGATGTGAAGTCTTTTGAGCATGAGGTTCTACCCCCTATGCAGCTTGTTAGGCGTAGGGGTAAAAATGGACTTAAAACGCTAGATGATTGCCGTAGACAATGGGAACAACAAAATGTGGAGCCTGTGGCTATGTGTTACGATGATGTTGCTCATGCAACAGGAGTTCTGCTGGTGCAGTATTGATACCTTCGATTGTATAGCATATGTAACTTCTATTTCAGCAGAGAACTCAGGATACGTCAATTCTGCTTATATTCTATGTTTTGAATCTTGTTGATTTTCCATGTTTTTTCAGCGAGGTGAATGCGAACTGCATCTTCTTCAGAGACAATATTGATAATTAGTCTTTTCAAGCTGAAGTTGTGGTTATAGTTTCAGCCTTACTACACCTATCTTATAAGGTAGGTCAGAGGCAACTATAACTCAAAGGCCAAAGTAGTTGTTATTAGAGGTACAAGCAGCATTTGTGGCTAGGATGATCAAGGTTAATGAGGACTTGATAGCACTTAACCAAGCATGATAATTGTTTTGTTTATGCTTTGATAAGGAAATTGGAAGATGTTTAATGAAGATGAATCACTTTTGTATTCTTTATGGTGAAGTTGTCAGTTCTGACTATAGCTTATGGTTGGAGTTAAAGAGTAATTCCTAAAGATATTTCCATCCATCTTCAAGGAGGGATAATTACCCGTGATAACTATTACACAGAATAAGAGAAGAGCAGTTAATTGAGAAGAATACCTGTAAACTCTTTAATCTGTCACATCATGTTATAGACGTGATACAGTATAAGAGGAGACTGGTAAAACTGTATGTTGTAGGATTAAGTTCGATATACATTAGCATCTGAGTTGAGAATTGAAATTCAGAGAGTTATTTACGAATTCAGTCTTTTAGGTGTAATTGATCTTGATGTGATGTGGAGAATGGATTGTTTGTTTCAGCACTATACAGTGGTTAGTTGTTGGAGTAAAGAGGTGATTTTCAAAATTCTTGATGAAGAAGAATTTAGTTTGTGGGTAATAGGAGTTCTGCACCTCAGAATCTTATCTCCACTATCACTACTAGGAAGATGTTGAGAAAAGGTTGTCAAGGATATTTAGCAGTGGTTAGAGACACTGTAGTGAAGAAGACCTCTATTTCAGATGTCCTTGTACCTTGTGAGTTGTTAGGTTTACCACCTCACAGAGATTGAATTATGTAGCGATGTGTGTAGACGGTGGGGTTTAATGCTTGTCCAAGATTTAGTAACCACGATATTATTTAGGCTCAGGGCCTTAAGGAATACACTACTAAGTCATAGCGTGGAGAAGAGGAGTCACCACCCAGGGTAATAATTGGGACAATTTAATTGGTGGTACTCAATTCTCTAAAAGAAAGTTAGCACCATAACCAGGAGATTCTGGGAACGAAATACTAACTTCTCTTAGTCTCATGTTCATTTAGAATAATTTATAAATGATTATTTCATCCTCTAATTACATGCAATTTTATTAAACCCTATTTGACATCCATCTAACCCTAGGCATCTAGTCAATAAAATTACACATAAAAAATGCACTCAAGATCGCATTGTCCCTAAGTCTAAACTATGTTAATTTTATTAAAAAGATAGCTAGATTTATATTTTTATTTACAATTAAGAAATGAACTAAAGGTGGGCCTACATTTTTATTAATTAGTGAGCCTAGATCTATTTCTTTTACTTTATCTAAAAAATGAGCTTAAGTCTATTCAATTTTACAGGAAAGTTAAATTAATGGGCCTAAGTCTAATTTGGTTTTATTTTAAGTGAAATTTGGGCCTAGGTCTATTTATTTTTAAAAAAATGAATTTAAGTGGGCTGAGCTAAGTCTAAATAAGTTTTAATTAACTAAGTGGACCTAAAATCTAATTAACCTAATGGGCCTAAGTTGATTTTAATTATTTAAAGTCCTAAACCACTTTTAAATCTATTTATTAAGTGGGTTAGACCTAAACGTGGGCTTAGGGCCCAAAAACATAAAAAAGCCCAAAAACATTAAAAAACATAAGAAACATAACAAAATCAAATCAAAACACATTCACATATGATTTCTAAAAAACCTAATTTAATTACATACAAACCTTAATTAACTAAAGCCACCATTAATGTTAATTAATTTTACCTAGTGAACCTAGTTTTACTAATTAATTTTAAAGTGCAGAAAATTAAATCTTTCACTATTCCCACTATTGGGGCTATTACAAACAACGTACAAAATTAAAATTTAACAATTATATAGCCATGAATTAAAAAACTACACAAGATAACAAAATACAAAATAAAGATAAAAAATCCTAAGTTCTACTGGAAAATAATACATGTTCTTTCATGGCATTCCATGGACCTTTTGTTTATCAAACATAAGCAGTATCCTCCTCAATCCTCATGTGGACATCAAAACTAAAAAACCACAAAAGTAATTAGATTAGTAGTGAAATTAAATAATCAAAACAATAATAAAAATAAAAAGAAAAAATCACAAAAAGAAAATAATATAAAAGAATGAAATAGAAAAAGAACATTGATAATTTAGATGCTGTGGAAATACCCTTTTTTAGCCCCTCAGATTGGATTATCACCGTTGAAATTGAATAGCTATTGATTTTGGACTGAAAAGATGTTCTCAATAGCATTTTGGATTTTAGGGGTTTTTTTTTTTTTTGTGCAGTCAAGTTTCAGTATCTGCGTGTTTGTGTGTTTCTCTCAATCTCTCTATGAGTAAAAATCCTCCAAAAAAAAAATTCCCCCCTCGCAAGCATGTAGACTCTGCTTTGAAATGCATAGTCTGCTTACGTATTGACTTCCTCCTTTGAAGGAACAGACTTATCTCTCTAAAATAGAGTGATAAGTTTTGATTTTTGAATGTTTTGAATGCGTCAAAAATTTTTTAGATGAAACTAATAATAAAAATTCAATTTTTAACCAATCAAAACACTGAAAAAATCGACAAAAAATAAGAAAAAATACGTGAAAAATAAAAAAAATAGGAATTTTATGTGTTGGCATTATGCAATGCCGATCGACATTGTGTAATGCCAATCCTAATTTTAATTTTTAATTTTTAATTTTTTTAACTTTTAATTACCAAAAGATCCCTGAAAAATTAACTTATTTGTAATCAAATCCAAAAAATGTTACAATTTAGTCCCTAAAGTCCAGAAAATCGACAACCAAGTTCAATTTTTGAATAAATTTCATCATAGAGGCTTACATTGCAATTGTGCACAATTGTATCATGAAATTGGGTGCTTACAATGTGGTTTATGATATAGCTCCTATTTCAATGCAATTATATAGAATGGCTCTTGTAGAGTTGAAGGAGCAATTGCAAGATCTATTGGACAAGGGTTTTGTCAGACCCTGTGTTTTACCTTGAGGTGCACTAGTCCTGTTAGTGAAGATGAAGGACGGTACACTCAGACTATGCATTGATCATAGAGAATTGAACAAGATGACAGTGTAAAACAAGTATCCTCTTCCAAGGATAGATGATTTATTTGATGAGCTTCAGAGTGCATAGTTTTTTTTCTTCTAAGATTGATTTAAAGTTGGGTTATCATTAGTTGTGGATCAGTTTGTAGTAGTCTTCATTGATGATATACTAGCGTATTCGAAGTGTATGAAAGGGCACGTATATCACTTGAGGACTATACTACAGACACTTCAAGAATTCAGCATAAAGCTGACATTCTCTCAGTGTGATTTCTGGTTGGAGAGTGTTGTTTTTCTTGAACACGTGTTGTCTAAGGATGGCATCTAAGTTTATTCATAGAAGGTTGAGGCAGTGTCTGAATAGCCTATATCGACTATAGTTATAGAGACTCATAATTTTATGGGTTTAGCTGGATATTATAGGAATCTGAGCAAAATTTTCTAGAATTGCAGCTCCTATGATCCGCCGAACTCAGAAGAATATAAAGTTTGTATGATCCGATGTTTGTTAGAACAGTTTCCAGTTGCTGAAGAAGATTGTTGATCTAAAAATTACATGAGTTAGTGGATCGGGGTCTGGTGATAAAGATGAGTAAATCTGGTGGACTGCTAGCTCAGTTCAAGGTTTGATATGCATTGAGAGATAGGATTAAGGCAGATCGAGGCTGAGATCCTATTCTAGAAGAGCTTGCAGAGAATGTTCAAGCAGGGAAGTCCACTGATTTCACACTTGATGATGAAGGTGTTTTGTGGATTAGTGGTAGAATGTGCATTCCTGATGTGGATAAGTTGAGAGAGGAGAGATCCTCGAGGAAGCATATTGTGTGCCTACAGGGAGTACCTATGTCCATTGTGCTAAATAGAGGTTCAGTGTTTACCTCCTATTTTTGGCAGAAGTTGCAGGAAGCGATGGGCACCAAGTTGGATTCCAGTACTGCTTTTCATCCTCAGACAGATGGTTAGTCTGAGAGGATGATCCAAACACTAGAACACATGTTGAGGATGTGTGTTTTGGATATGGAAGGCAGCTGGGATGATTATTTGCTGCTTGTGGAGTTCATTTATAATAACAGCTACTATAGTAGTATTAGAATGGCACTATATGGAGCTTTGTATGAAAGGAAGTGTGATCTTTTTATGTTGGGATGAGATTGGAAAGAGAGTCTTAACTAGACTTGAGATTTTCCAGAATGCAGTGGAGAAAGTTGTTGTGATTAGAAGGAGACTAGAGACCGCAGTTAGTAGACATAAGAGCTATGCAGATCCAAGATATAGAGATATGGAGTTCCAGATTAAAGATTGTGTTTTTGAAGGTGTCTTCGAAGAATGGTGTGAAGAGATTTAGTATGGTTGCATATCGGTTGGCTTTGCCTCCGAATCTATTTCAAGTGCATCTAGTGTTCTATATCTCGATACTGAGAAAGTGCATGTCGAACCCTTCGCACATGTTTCAACCGGACAATGTAGAACTGAGCGAAGATATGAAGTTCAAGAAGGAATCAGTTGCGATTCTAGATTATCAAGTTCGACAGTTACATTCGAAGTAGTTTTCAATAATCAAGGTGTTGTGGCGAAGCAACAACGTGGAAGAGTAGATCTAAGAGACTGAAGCTGAGATGTGAGCTTTTTACCCGTATCTTTTTCCTCCTTGATTCTTATAATTATTCTTTTCTTTGAATTCGAGGATGAATTCTTATAAGGAGGGGAGACTGTAATAACCCTAGTTTTTAAATTATTTTATTATATAATGAGACATGCAGTGTTAATAAAATTTAAAAGTTAAATTTAATTATTTTACTACTTTGTGATTAATTATTATTATTTTATGTTTAATTGAATTTCTACGTAAATATATTATTTTGGAACTTGGACGTTTAAATTTCATTGTAAATATTTATTATTTTTGAATACTATTATTTTAATAACATTAATTTAGTGCATGGTTATTTTAATATTATTTTATTAACTGACATGATTTTGAGTATTTTTAATATTTTTTAAAATTATTCCACTATCATTATTAATGTTATTATTGTCATTGTTATTTTATGTGAGTTATTATTATAATTATCGTGCAATATTATTATGACAGTGTTATTTTAATATTAATATTTTAAGTACATTATTATTATTTTATTCTTATTGATTGACTAAAAATAAACTAAAAATAAACTTAAGTAATAATTGAATTATTTATGCATATTTAATCAAAATAAAACATACATTTCTAAATCATGCACCATAAACATGTATATATATATATATATATATATATATATATATATATATATATATATATATAATAGTAACTCACACTTAGTGCGCTCCTCGAGATGGGGCAGACGGGCCTGGTCCACTAGGCCTCGGTCTCGGTGCAACTAAACAAACAATAAATAACAGACATCAGAATAAACCTAACAAAAAATCCTAGAAACTCGATCTAGAATATTAGACATATAATTAAAAATCAGAATTAGGGTTCGACCGGACATCACGTTTTACGAGAATTCTATCAAAAATCCGACAGAACCTCCCCTGTAAAATGGACATCTCTCTACTCAAAGAGTAGAGCTGGCCCTGCAAAGAAACACACTTTGAAAAACAAACATAAAAACACATCTACAACCCCTCGGTCGGACTCCAAACTACAGTTCACCGACCGGGGTCCACAATTCACAAAATAATACATAAATACCAAAAATACCCTTATATCATAGAAATACATTTAATAAGTATAAATTACATAATTAACCCTAAAACATAGTAAAAATTGATAAAAACTCATTTTATTAGAAAAATCGTATATTATATATATAATTGAAAATAATTCACGAAAAATAGTTTTAATCAATTAAAAATACTAAATAATTTGTAGAAATCATTTTTATACCTTAAATAACTATTAAAACCAATTTAATTACATTTTTAGTCAATTTAGGGTAAAATTACCAAAATACCCCTATATATATAAATATACTAAAATTACTCCAAAAATTCACCAAAAATAGTATAATTATCCAAAATTAATTTTCTCAACATATTTATCAATAATATCAATAATTAAACTCAATTAACTAATTAATTTCAATTAAAAACACAATTAACCCTATTTTTCAAAAATTACATAAACTAATTAAATTCAAAATAAATACGTATAAATTCATAAAAATTCCAAATAAATTCCTATAATTCATTTAAACACCTATATTTATCATAAAACATAATTTCATAATTTATTTAATTAATTTTCGAAAATTAAAAAATAATAATAAAATATTCAAAAATACCCAAAAATCAAAATAATCTCCAAAAATTCTAAAAAAATTCATACATGAATATTTAGCTAAGGGGAACAACATTTGTTAAGGAGGTTTTCATTAATCAACCATTTGAAGCTAAAAAAAAAATCAAAAACCCTAATAAGGCCGAATTGAATAATTGAGAAAAACCTTACCAAATCAAGTTTTAAGCTTAAAAAAAGCTTGGAATCATCTTATATGGAAGCTAGGGAGTCCAAAAACACCAGAATCACTAGATTTGGTGGTCGGGAAGTCGTGTGAACGGTGAGGAGGGAAGTTTCGGCCATTCCGGCCAAAAGCAAGCCAAACGGTGCCGGAGAAGAAGGCTAAGGGCGGCCGAACGGCTGGAGGATGGAGGTGGCACGGTGGGAGGCGTAGTGACTGTAGGTGGCCGGCGCGCGCAATGGTGAGGGAGGTTGGGGTCGTCGGGAAGAGAAGGAGGAAGGTTAATGGCAAACTTGTAATTTTTACAAACTTTATATTTTGATAAATATTATAAGTATATATATGTATATATATATCTATACCCTATATTATTTTAATATATAATATTATATAGATAATAAATATTCACCACACACATTAAATATATATTTTAACAATTTTATACACCTAAAATAATTAAATAATATTAAAATAAATTAATAAATAATAAAATATTAGGGTAATTAATTAAACCATAATTAAATAAATAATTACAAAAATATAATTTATTTAGTATTTTAAAAATATATATGAGTTCATGCAAGTCCGTAAATCTAATTAAAATAATTAATAGTAAATTATTTACGTGAAAATTTTCCCGAAAATGCAAGTCCCGGAAAAATTTTATGTAAAGCACTTAAAATAATATACAATAATTAAAATAAGTTTTAAATAAATATCAACTCATAAAAATATCATAATTATATACATAATTATTAACACTGCATATCCCGATGCAGTATTAAAATATTTAAAAAAAATATGAGATATTACAACTTTTCATATATCTTGAGATAGAAAACTCCAAATTGAGTTTAATTTGATTCTACAGAAACTTAAAAGAGTTCTCTAGAATTTTGTAGTTTTGATCCAGAGTTGATTATGACTGAATAGTGGTCTAACATACCTGTACTTTTTGTTGCTCAATTTGTTTGAGTAATTGAGCTGCTTGCAATATGACCTTTATAATTATATTTTTGGTTATTGGATGGAAGTAAAATTTTTATTTAAGATACTAGACACAAATACCTAAGTCTGGTTAAAATTTTAGATTAAAATTCTTCTCCTACAAGTCAGAAAAATTTTTATAATATAAAACAGCTCTCGTAAAGTTAATAAGGCTAGTTTGTAGAGTTAAGTTAATTTGCATATTTTGCATATAGTTTGGAGGGTGCATGGTTAGGTCATTATATGAGATTGTTATATTGATGATTTATAAATGAAATTGCTTGTGTTAGGTATTGGAAAAGGCAAAGGAAGTGCAAGTGCAAACTAATGAAATTCGATAAACCGGATTTGTGTTTATAAGTTGTTTGGTGAGTGGATGTTCAAGCCTTTAAAATCTATTTATTTTAGCAATAAATGATATTTCTTAATGTTGTTTTATGGACCTAAAATGAGGTATTTAAATGGTTTCAATTCATCCTCATGCTACTTGAATCGTATGTTTAAGTTTGAAGTTTTAAAGGTTCCAAGTATATGAATTAAATGTATTACTTTTATATGCTTTGCTTTATGATCTGAATTGAGATCCTTTTGGTTACTTGGTGATTAAAATGAGCTTATGCTCAATTTGATTTCACTTCTTTGAACTATACTAAGATTATTTTAATTTTGAATACTTTGTTGAAAGCAAATGTGATAGAAAGGTTTTGACAATGTATTTGATGGAAATGGTATTTGTTTTGTGTATTACCTCCCTATATAAGATATATGAATGTGCTAAGGTGATATATGCACATTTGAGATTGTGTTGTTTGTTATTGCGCAATAAACAACAGGGCACTTGATTGTAGGACGGTGAAGGAAAAAGGGTCATTCCGTGCTAATGTAGTTGAAGGGTTAGCCTTCAAGTGTGCCTAGAGAATGAGCTTGTGATGATTTGTGTGTTATGGCCGAGTTGTGATGCTTGTGGTAGGGATGGTTAATACAAATGAAAAGTTATATTGATATTTGCAAAGGCACATGTTTCAATTGATTGAGTTTTGAATGTGTTTGAAAGCAAGATTGAATTGGATATTTTAAGTGAACGATAATTTGTTTATTAAATGCTTTAGTATTTTAATTGGAGACGTTTATTATATTTAATTTAGCTAAACTATTTTCTGCTTGTAACGTATATTCATTGAGTATTTTTATACTCATTTTACTCTGTTTAATAAATGATTTTAGATAGTTGGGCTTGATAGTTGATGAACCGGGTTGAGTGAGTGTGAATAGAAGTTCAAAATAAGGTTGGCTAACAATTCTCATTAGAGTAGTCTTTTCTTTTCTTTCATTTTTATTTTATTTTAATGTTGTATAAGTGTGTAAAACATTGGTGGTTAAGCCATATTTAAAAATGTAACAATTATGTTTTCTAAATATTTTGTATGTATTTTCTTTATTCATAAATAATATTTTACTATTCATAAATACGTATTTTTACTATTCATGAATAGTACTTCACTATTTAAAAAAATTAAAAACTTAAAAAAAATTCTTATTCTCTAAATGTAATATATGTACAACACTAAACTTTTATAAGAGTTAAATTTTTAATCCTTTTGCAATTATAAGGATATTTTAATAAAAAAAAAATATTTAAACTAAGCAAATTGTTTGACATCTGATTTTAAATGCCCATCTCGGGCTATGTGAGACGAGGTGTGACATAGTATATTATATGTTGATTAAATAATTTTAATGATTTTATATAATTTTTGAGGAAATTATTTAGTATATTGGATATTTTGTATTATAGGGTTAAATATGTAATTTTGTTAAGATTATAGTTAAACATTATGTTTTAGTTGGTTTTATAATTATTTAAGGTATTAAAATGATTTTTACAAATTATTTACTATTTTTAACTAATTAATACTAATTTTTGAATATTATTTTCAAATATATATTACTTATTATTTGGGTGATAAAAATGGGTTTTAAACTAATTTTATTATATAATTAAATTATTTAAGCAATTAAATGTGAATTTTATTATGTTATGTTGAATAATTATAAAAAAAATTGAATTTTATTAATATTATATAATATTTGAGATTTTATTAGTTAAATTGTGATAGTTTTAGAATATTATGTAAATAATAGATGTATTTATTAATTTGAGACTAAATGGGTATTTTATTATTTTTGTGATGTTAAATATTATTTGCAATTTATGTTAATTTAATTGTAAACCGGGGATTTTATTCCATTTATGAATTTTATTATCAAATATTATTTAAATTAGACTTTTATGTTTTAGTTGGAAAATAAAGGTTTTAAAATATTTTAATGGGTTTTTGATGATTTTTATTATTTTACAGTTTAATGTTATTGGTTTGTGAATTGTGAACCTCATTTGGGGATTTGTGGAGTTTGGGGTCCTAACCTGAGATGTTGCGCTTTGTGAGTTTAGAAGTGTGATTTATGTGCAGGATCGGCCTATTTTTATAGGGAGATATCCATTTTACAAAAGAAACTCTGCAGAAATTTTGATAGATTTCTCGTAAAATGTGACAACCGGTCCAAGTTTAGTTTTGAAATTTTTGATTGAGTCTTTATATAATAATTCTAGAAGCGTAGAGTTAGAAGTTTATGCTAATGGTTATAATTATTTTATTTTTCTAATTGCACCAAGATCGAGGCCTATTGGATCAGACTCGCTAAGTCTGTCTCATGAAGCGCGAATCAGTGGGTTATTATACTATATATATATGCATTACATATAGGATGCATGACTTAGGATTTTTCATTTTCATTATATATTTTTTAAAAGTAATTTTATTAATAATATGATTTAGTATATTTTTGGTTTATTTTTAGTATATCTTGATATATATGTTTGCATATTTTCAATATACATTTACTATATCTTGGTATATTTAGGGTTTATTTTTGATATATGCATGTTAGATAATTAGGTTTATTTTTAGTATATTTTTGGATATATGTCAAACTTAATGCATGTTTTAGTACATATACATGTTTTAAATGTATATTTATTCATAATTGTTTTATTAAATGATTTGTGTACTTTAGGTATATTTTTAGTATATTTTAGGTATATTCCTAAGTAAATGCATGTCATATTATTGATTTATACTTAAATTGTTTTTAAGTATATTATTGGTTTATTTTTGGTATACTTCATGTTTGATTTGAATTTATCTGACATATATATATTCAAAATATACTTAGTTTATTTTAAGTATATTTCTGGTATATATATGGTTTATTTTACTATTATGAATGTCATTCTACATTATTTATTTTCCAAATGTATGAATTATTTTAAATGAAGGATATCACTAGAACGTGCTACCTAATGGGTAGCACTAGGACCGTGTACGTACAAGTGCGATAGATTTAGGTTTGAGTGAGGAATTACGTGTGGTAATTATGATATGATTGATATGATTTGATTGAGATGTGATATGATTGATAGTGTGATTGCTGGAGCTCAGTTGACTAAGTGTTTTGGGGCTAATCACACTGACAGTCAGATTGTTGGAGCTCGATTGACTTAATGTCTCGGGGCCAGTCTACCATCCAAAATGGAATAAGTGATATATTTGGATTTAAGTAAGCTTGTATGACTACAGTGATGATATGGTTGATTGAGGTTGTGATTAATATTCTATTTGACCCTTCATGTATTAAAATAAATGTTTTCTGCATTTATTATATATATAAAAGTAGAGTTTGATATTTGTTTGTAATACGTGTGTGTGTGTGTGTGTGTATATATATATATATATATATATATACGGGTGCCTGATTTTTATGGTTTAGATTGCATGTATATATAATATAATAATTCACTTAGTGAGGTTTGACCCCCCTCATTTATTTTTTTTAGGAGATCTTATATCATCAGACCTTAGTAGTAAAGCTCTTCGTCGGTGTTCTTTCGTCTCGGCTATTTTATAGAAATGTATATTTTGAACTCTGATTTGTATTCTAGAAATTGTAGTAGTAGTGTTATTGTATTAGAAGAGTATTATTTTATTTTGATACTTTGTACTCTAAGAGTTGTATCTGAATATTGTATGAATATATTTATTTATGAAAGGATTTGGAGTATCTAATTTATATATCGATTTGAAAAATTTTAATTTAGTCATAATTTTTTATTTATTTATTACATGTTTTTATTTTCTAAGGCTTACTATAGGTTCCGGATTCGAAATAATTTCCGTTCCTTAGTGCCTATCATGACTCCTAGTTTTGGGTCGTGACAAAGGTCATCAACACTACAAACATCTTTTCTAGGATCAAGTGAGTTTGATTCATCAAATACAATATGCATTGACTCTTCAACTACTAGAATTCTCTTATTAAAGACTCTATATGCTTTACTAAAAATGAAATAACCTAGAAAAATTTCTTCATCAGCTTTAAAGTCAAATTTTTCAAGATCATCATTGGTGTTTAATATAAAACACTCGCATCCAAATACTCTTAGATATGAAATTTTGGATTTTCTATTGTTCCATAGCTCATAAGATGTTTTATTTAAAATTGATCTTTTGAAAACTTGGTTTGAAATATAACAAGATGTGTTAATGGCTTCCACCCAAAAATATAGAGGTAAATTATACTTATAAAGTATTGTTCGAGCCATTTCCACAAGAGTTTTATTTTTTCCTTTCAACTACCTCATTTTGTTAAGGAGTTCTAGGAAATAAAAATGTGTGTGAAATACCATTTTTATTACAAAGGGTTTTGAAGAATTCATTTTCAAATTCGGTTCCATGATTACTTCCAATAGAAGAAATACAAAAACCTTTTTCTTTTTGAACTTTTTTTGTAAAATTTTCAAAAGCTTTAAAAGCATCATTCTTATGAGCAAGAAAACAAACCCAAGTAAATCTAGAGTAGTCATCAACCAATACATATGTGTAGTGCATTCCACCAAGACTAGCAACTCTAGTTGATCCAAACAAATCCATATGTATAAGTTCAAGTGGTTTAGAAGTGGATACTACATTTTTAAGCTTAAATGAGGACTTAGATTATTTTCCTTTAACAAGCATCACAAGGTTTATCTTTAGTGAATTCATGTTTAGGCAAACCAAAAACAAGTTCATGTTTATAAAGATCATTCAAAAGCTAAAAATTTACATGTCCTGACCTTCTATGCTATGTCCATATGTCATGGAAAATAGTCATTATGCATCTTATGTCTTTGTTAGTAATTTTATTCAAATCAATGACATAAACATTGCCTACTCTTTTACCACTAAAAATAACTTTATTTTCATCAAGACTACTAATAAAACAATTTTTAGGATGGAAAGTGTTATAAGTATTTTGATTATTGAATTAAATATTATTTTGATGGAATTTATTGTTAAGCAATTATTTAAGTGAGTATGTGTATAAATATTTGGGAGGAATTATTGAGTTTTAATTATTATTTTAGTTAATTACTGCTAAATTAAAATTTTGGGATTTATTAGTGTTAATTAATAAATCTAAATTTTTAAAATTAAAATTAAATTTTAGTTAATTAAAATTAAATCTAAATTAATTATTGAATATAAGCATATATATATATATATTGTGTGGGTGAGAATAATGGAGAGTAGATATTTTAATGTTTAATTATTATACTTTTTTTGTCCTTTTTCAAAAAAAAAGGGGACAACATATATTTTTTTGGGCTATTGTTTTCTTCTTCTTCCCCATTCTTCTTTTTTCTTTTGTTCTTTCCGTCGTAACCACCCTGCAACCCAACACCACCACCGCCAACCACCACCTCAAGGTGTGAGGTTGGTCTCTTTTGAAAGCTTGTCCTCCAGGCTTTTCAAATATTCGAACTGTTTTGAGTTTCAACTCTGATAACTATCTCGTTTTTATATATTCCATTTTTAGTATTTTGAGTTTTTGTTAGTTTAAGCCCTTATTTGATTTTATTAGCTATTGTTTCTTTGAGATTAATTGTTGTAGAGGTTGTGAGGAAGCTAAATGTGATTTTTATTTATTTTTCTAAAAAAAAAATTGAATTTTCGGGTTCGGGGTTACTGTTTATGTACTATTCCAAGCTCATGAAATTTGTATTTTCAATAAATTCTAATAATTATTTTGAGCAAGTTTCATTAAGAAAGTTTATTAAAATTATGTACCGAATTTTTATTACAAATATTTTATTGTTTATGTAAAAAAATGAATTTTTAGAAAAATTAGTATAAATTAGTAATTTTTATATTTTAGTTGAAATTACTGTTAATTATTATGTCTTGAATAATTTTTTATTAATAAATGGTATTAAAAATAATTTTTATGAATTATTTCCTATTTTTACCTAATTATTTTCTGGAAAAATTTATGAATAATAATTTTAGGGTTATTTTTATTACATGTTTGAGCAATTTAAATAATTATTTGTAATTAATGTTAATTAATTTGAAAAATTGGAAGAAATGAATTTAATAATGGAATTTTATTATAAATTCAAATTTTATTATTTATTTTGGAAATAAACATCTCTTATGCTTTTATTATGTAAACAAATTGAATTGTGGTATTTAATTGAATTTTTGTAGTCTATCTCTAAATGTGTATTTTTTGGAAATTATTAAAATTTAGTAAATTATTTGAGTTTAATTGAAATCGTTATTAGTTATTTTGTTTAGGACTATTTTTTATTAATAAAAGTATGAAAGATAATTTTTATTATTATTATTTCCAATTATTAGTTAATTTGTGATAATTTTGGAATAATATATGAATAATAAATTTATTTATTATTTTTTAGCTTAAATGGCATTTTATTATTTTTGTGATGTTAATAAGTGATTTTAATACTTATTTGAAATTTATGCTACTTTAATTGTAAAATGAGAATTTTATTCCATTTATGGATTTTATTAGCAAATATTATTTAAAAACTAAAATTTTATTATTTATTTGGAAAATAAAGGGTTTTACTATTTTTATGAGATATTTTGGTGATTTGAGAAATTATTATATTTTTATATAGATTTTATGATTTTTGGTGAATTATTGAGATTCATATTACTTTGGATTTTGTTGATAAATTGGTTCTCGGTTGGGCAATAATTTTATGTGATGACCCTGTATTTTAAATAATAAAAATATATTTTGGGATACGCGGTGTTAATAAAATTGTAAATGTTAATCATATATTATTATTATTTGTGTATAGTATTCTATTATTTTATTTTAAAAGCTTTATTTACGTAAAATAAGTTTTTTGTGAGTTTTATTATTTAAAGTATTAAAATCATTTTGCATTGCTAATATTTTCAATAGTATTATTATTAATATTTTTATTGTTATTAGTATTATTATTTATATTGTTATTTAATTAGGGTTAATGTTACTGTTATTATTGTGTTATGTGTGTGTGTGTATATATATATATAAAACAAAAGTAAGTTAGTCAAAAAGCATTAGAATCGGGTCAACCACTCCTTTTTTTTACACAAATTCTTTCTTCTCCTATTTCATTTCATTTCTTTTTCTTCTCTTTACTGCATTTGTCTTCTCCTCACCGTGACCACACAACAGCCATCCACCATCACCGGAGCAACCCCAGCAACCAGCCATCACCACCACATCTCTTCTTCTTCCTCTTGTCCTTACCATCACCTGAGCATCGCCTAGAGCACGCCGGGGCGGTTGAAGCCGAATGTGACCGTGAGACTGCCATTTTTTCTGGTAGCTTTTTTGGTCACTTCAACTCCTCATTCCGGTGTTGATAGACTCCACTTGGACCGGTGAGTCCATATCTAAGCTCCTTTTAAGCTTAAACTCACTAGATTTTAAGTTATATCCAAGTTTAGTTTGGGTGACATTAAGGTTTCGAATTTTTTTTGAATTATTGACTTTGGTCCATGAATTTTCTCTTTGACAATGTGTTTGTGGATAGCTCAATCTACTCAAATATATTTTTGGTTTATTTTTTTGAATTAATTTGAATTATGGGTATTTTTTATTATTTTAATATTAAAATATTGAATTTTTATAATTATGTTAACTAATTATTTTTAATGGAAATTTGGTTAAATTAGTGTTATTAATTTGAGTTTATAATTTTAGAATTTATAAAATAATTTTTCGTGAATTTATATAATTTTTGAGAAATATTTTTGTATTATGTGAATATTGGATTTATATGTTAAATGTGTATTTTTATTGAAAATATTGTTAAATAATATGTTTTAAATAATTTTGGAATAATAAATAGTGTAAAAATAATTTTTGTAAATTATTTACTATTTTTAACTAATTAATACTAATTTTTGAAAATTATATTCAAATAATAATATTAATTACTATTTTTGTGATTAAATGGGTTTTAACTATTTTTATTATATATATAACGTATTTGAGGAAATAAAAGTGAATTTTACTATTTTATGTTAAATAATTGAAAAATTAGATTTTTATTAATACTATATTATTATTTGAGATTTTTATTTAACTAATGTGAAAATAATTATATTTAGTGATTTAACATTTAAATATATAATATTTTGGTATTTTATAGATATTTATGGAATTTAATGATTTTTAATATATTTATTATTTTATATTGATTTTTGATGAATTGTGAACCTCGGTTTGGAATATGTGCAATTTGGGGTCCCAACCCTTAGTGTTGAGTTCTGTGATATTTGAAATGTGCTTTCTTGAAGGATCAGCTATACTTTTTAGTAGAGAGATGTCCATTTTACATAAGAGGTTCTGTCGAATTTTTGATAGAATTCTCGTAAAATGTAATGTCGGGTTGATTTTGAGTCTTCTTGTTTTGTCTGAGTTTTTAAATTTTTAGATCGAATCTTTCTTTAGAATTCTTAGAAGTATAAGTTAGAATATATTCTGATTTTTATGATTATTTATTTTCTAGCTGCATTGAGACCGAGACCTATCAGACCAGGCCCATCAAGTCAGTCTCGAGGAGCGCAATCTTGTGAGTTATTATTCTATATATGCATTGCATATAGGATGCATGAATAAGGATTTTCACATTTTCATTATATGCTTAAATATGATTTATTTTGTTAAATGATTTGGTATACTTTTGATTTATTTTTGGTATATTTACTATATATGAGACATGTATGCTAGGTATATTTTTGGTATATCTTTTATATATATGTGAAATATATATGTTAGTATTTATTTGGTATAAATTCAGTATATTGACATATGTTCAACATATTTATTTGGTATGTTTATGGTATATGTTTAGTATATAAGCGGTATATTATTTTTAAATGAATGCCACTATGTTTTAAATGGTGCATTTTATTATTTTTCATAAATATGTGATTTTTATGAAGGACATCAGTAGAACGTGCTACCTAATGGGCTGCACTAGGACCGTATATGTACCGATGCGATAGATTTTAGGGTTGAGTTATTAAACCACTTGAGGTAATATATGATTAATCGATTATTGGAAATTAATATGATTGAGTAGTGTGATTATGAAGATCGGTTGACTTAGTGTCTCGAGGCCAATTATACTGACAGTGAGATTGCGGGAGCTTGGTTGACTTAATGTCTCAAGACCAATTTATTGTCTAAAAAGGGATAAGAGAATTACTTTGGAATTAAGTGAGCTTGTGTCGCTAGTATGATATTTTTGATTGAGGTTGCGAATATTAGGGTTCTATTTGATCCTTCATTTAAATAAATGTTTTATGCATTTATTATATATATAAAAAAAAGTAGAGTTTGACATCTGTGTGAAATGCGTGTATTAAATATTTTTTTATAAGATATAAGAAATTTTATGATATGAGAAATTTTATTTTATCATATGGATTTGAGATTTAAATTCTAATGCATATTTATTTATTTATTTATTCATTTGATTTATTTCATGTTTTTATTTTGAGGCTTGCTATGGGTTCCAAATTAGAAAGAATTCCTGTTCCTAGCACCGGTCATAGCCCCCGGTTTGGGTCATGATAAAGTTGGTATCAGAGTAGAGTTTTGTATCAAGGCCTTAGTTGTTAGTGTTGTGGCCCAAGTTTTTTTGAGTTGTGTTTTTTTTTAAACTACTGCAGTTACTTAGGTTTGAGTATGTCTTTGATAAGTATTCCTTGATTTAGTTTTCTGCTTTATCATTAGTTGTCTATTTTGTCTGAATCCTTTTGTTTGTCTTTTCAGAATGAGGAGACGAGCGCATGTCGCTCCACCAGTTGTTGAGGCTGAGGATGATGAGTCTTTCCAAGATGAGGTTTTACCTCTTGAGATGCCAGTTAGGCGTAAAAGTCATGGCTCATGTAGACCTTGAGGAGCGGCAGGTCGCCGTAGATAGAGAGAGCTATAAGATGAGGAACCTATAAAGCCTGAGTATGAGGACATTCCAGTACCTCTAGTTGCATCGCCTGTTCAGCTTGCCTATCAATAGGGTATGTCTTACCTAGAGGTAGCACTATTCTATGCCAGAGTCATCAGGATTGCATTCGATAGGACTTCTGACCCTCTAGACTTTCTGCATACAATAGAGATGAGGACTCAGACTGCTCACACTAAGTGCCAGCGGATTATGATCATTGAGCTGTCAGTAGAGGGACCAGCCCTGGACTGGTTTATCCAGATGATTCAGCCATACATGATGATGATGACCTGGGCACAGTTCAAAGAGCGATTTATGAGGAGATTCTGCCCAGAGCCACTCCATATGAGCTACAGACTCTGACTGACTAGTATTACCCAAGGTGACAGATCTATTAAGGACTACACCAAAGAGTTCCTTTAACTCCGCAGATATGCAAAGGACTTGATGAGGGATTAATATTTCATAATCACTACTTATGTCATTGGTTTGGGTTTTGCTTTTGCTAGTATGCCTACAACAGGCCTTAGTCTAGAGTCAGTGATAGAGTTGGCCAAGGAGATTGAGCTGAGGCTAGCCAGGCAAAGAGCTATGCCTGATTATTACCAGTTGAGCACTCAGTCAGGTGGATTTCAAACTACCCTGTACTCGAGTTTTCATATTGGTTTGAGTAGTCAGTAGAGAGGCCTAGCCCAGCAGAGCCAGAGACAACAGTAGAGAGTGCATAGGAGCAGTAGACATGGCCATGGAGGTCAGCGCAGACCATTT
The DNA here is from genome assembly GCA_947683625.1 of Mallotus nudiflorus. Lineage (NCBI taxonomy): Eukaryota > Viridiplantae > Streptophyta > Magnoliopsida > Malpighiales > Euphorbiaceae > Mallotus > Mallotus nudiflorus. The sequence continues at coordinate 695,740 of CANTUR010000187.1, read as the reverse complement.
AGATTTGGGTCAGGTGCTTCGAGCAGCAGCAGTGGTCGTAGTTCTGGGTCAGCTGCCAGTGTTTATCAGACGTATAGTAGAGTCCATCAAGGACCGTGTTACACGACACCATTGACGTGTTTCAGATGTGGATAGATGGGACACTTTGCTAGATCATGTTCCTATTCTGGTTATCAGCAGCCATAGATTCCGTAATTTCCACAGCAGACAATTGCCAGTGTAACATCAGTTCCTTTTCAGTTGCCTTCAGCTCAACACCAGAGTTCTACTCAGATTGTTCCTCAGTAGGGACATAGTAAAGGTACCAGAGGAGCTAGAGGTTTTGGCTAGGCTTCTTCTAGTCAACAGGGAGGTCGAGATTAGGCTAGAGTTTTCCATCTCATTAGTCAACAGGATGCTCAGGCCTCTAATGCCGTCGTGGCAAGTATTATTTTTATTTATTACCTAGATGCATGGGTTCTGTTTGATCCGAGTGCCACGCATTTATTTGTATCTTTTATTTTTGCTTTCAAGTTTTGTTGGCAAGCTTCAAGGATGGCTTTTCCTTTGTCTATCACCACTCCTCTAAGTGATTCTTTAAACACCGATATTATTTTTTCGAGTTGTCTAGTTCTCGTTGGAGGTAGAGAATTGCCTGTAGATTTGATTTTGTTAAATGTGATGGAATTTGATGTAATTCTGGGTATGGATTGGTTATCTCAGTACTATGCCGTGGTGGATTGTCAGAGTAAAAAGGTGACTTTCAGAATTCCTGATGAAGAAGAGTTTAAGTTTATGGGTGATAAGATTTCAGCACCTTAGAATCTCATCTCCGCTATTACGGCTAGGAAGTTACTGAGGAAGGGTTATCAGGGTTAGTTGGCATTAGTCAGGGATACTTTAATAGAGAAGTTATCACTCATAGATGTTCCTGTTGCCTGTGAGTTTCCTAATGTTTTTCCTGAGGAGTTGCCAGGTTTACCACCTCATAGAGAGATTGAGTTCTGTATAGATGTGCTTCCAGGCACTACCCCTATTTTGATGCCACCCTACATAATGGCTCCTGCAGAGCTAAAAGAGTTGAAGCAACAGTTATAAGAATTGATGGATAAGGGTTTTATTAGACCTAGTGTTTCTCCTTGGGGTGCACCAGTCCTATTTGTGAAGAAGAAGGATAGTACCCTGAGACTGTGCATTGACTACAGAGAGCTGAACAAGGTGACAGTGAAGAAAAAGTATCCTCTCCCGAGGATAGATGACTTGTTTGATCAGCTATAGGATGCACAATTCTTTTCCAAGATTGATTTGAGGTTGGGTTATCATTAGTTACAGATCAGTGAAGCTGATGTTCCTAAAATGGCATTTCGCACTCGATATGGCTATTATGAGTTTCTGGTGATGTCTTTTGGCTTGACTAACACACCAACAACTTTTATGGATATGATGAACAGGGTATTCAGACCATTTATGGATCAGTTTATGGTAGTCTTCATTGATGATATATTGATGTATTCAAAGAGTATGGAGGAGCATGTATATCACTTGAGGATTGTACTGCAGACACCGAAAGAACATCAGCTTTATGCTAAATTCTTGAAGTGTGATTTCTGGATGGAGAGTGTTACATTTCTTGGACACATGGTGTTTAAAGAGGCTATCCAGGTTCATTCACAGAAGATTGAAGCAGTGTCTGAGTGGCCTAGACCGACTTCAATTACTGAGATTCGGAGTTTTCTAGGTTTAGCTGGGTACTATAAGAGGTTTTTATAGGATTTTTATAGAATTGCAGCTCCTATGACTCCCTTGACTTAGAAGAATATAAGGTTTGAGTGGTCAGAAGCTTGTGAGAATAGTTTCCAATTGCTGAAGGAAAAATAGACCAACTCCAGTTTTGGTTTTGCCTAATGGAGTAGACAAGTTCACAATGTATTGTGATGCCTCTAGGATTGGCCTAGGTTGTGTGTTGATGCAAAATGGTAGGGTGATAGCCTATGCTTCAAGGCATTTGAAGAAGCATGAACAGAATTATCCTACCCATGACCTAGAGATGGCTGCAGTGATCTTTGCTCTCAAGATTTGGAGACATTATCTATACGGGGTGACTTGTGAGATTTTTACTGATCACAAGAGCCTTAAGTACATTTTCCAATAGAGAGATTTGAATCTGAGGCAGAGGAGATGGTTGGAATTGTTGAAAGATTATGACTGTGAAATCCTTTACCGTTTAGGCAAGGCTAATGTGGTAGCAGATGCCTTAAGTAGGAAGTCCTCAAGCAGTCTTGCTCACATCAGTATAGAGAGGAGACTGTTGATCTAAGAGTTGCATCAGTTAGTGGGTCAAGGTCTGATGATGAAGATGAGTATATCAGGTGGACTGCTAGCTCAGTTTAAGGTGTGATATGTGTTAAGAGATAGGATTAAGGTAGCTCAGAGCCAGAATCCTATTCTGGAAGAGCTTGCGGAGAATGTTCGAGCAGGGAAGTTCACTGATTTCACACTTGATGATGATGGTGTTTTATGGATCAATGGTAGATTATGTATTCCTTATGTGGATAATTTGAGAGAAGAGATCCTTGAGGAAACACATTCTACAGCCTACAGCGTACATCCAAGCATCACTAAGATGTACCATAATATCAAAGACTTGTATTGATGGGATGGACTGAAGAAGGATGTCATTGATTATGTTGCTAAGTGTTTGACGTGTCAGCAGGTGAAAGCTAAACATCAGAAGCCTTCTAGGAAGCTTCAGCCTCTTTCTATTCCTGAGTGGAAGTGGAAAAGGATTGCTATGGATTTTTTGGTTGGTTTACCTTATTCCAAGGATGGATACGATTCCATCTGGGTGATCATGGATAGGTTGACCAAGTCTGCACATTTCTTGCCTGTGAAAGCCACTTATTCTGTAGCTTAATTGGTGAACGGTATATGAAGCATATTGTGTGCCTTCATGGAGTACCTGTGTCCATTCTGTTAAACCGAGGTTCAATGTTTACCCCTCATTTTTGGCAGAAGTTATAGGAAACGATGGGCACTAGGTTGGATTTTAGTACTGCTTTTCATCCTCAGACAGATGGTCAGTCTGAGAGGACGATCCAGACACTGGAAGATCTTTTGTGGATGTGTGTTTTGGATTTGGGTGGTAGCTGGGATGATCATTTACCACTTGTGGAGTTTGCATATAATAACAGCTACCATAGCAGTATTGGAATGGCACCATATGAGGGTTTATATGGAAGGAAGTGTAGATGTCCATTGAGTTAGAATGAGATTAGAGAGAGAGCTCTAACTGGACCTGAGATGGTTCAGGATGTTGTAGAGATAGTTGCTGTGATCAAGAGAAGGTTAGAGACAACACTTACTAGACAGAAGAGTTATGTGGATCTGAGACGCAGAGATGTGGAGTTCCAAGTAGGAGACTATGTGTTTCTGAAGGTGTCTCTGATAAAAGGTGTGATGAGATTTGATAAGAAGGGTAAGCTAGCATCGAGATATATTGGATCGTTCGAGATTCTGGAGAGAGTTGGCACTGTTGCATATCAATTGGCTTTGCCTTTGAGTTTGTCTTAAGTGCATTCGGTGTTTCATAACTCAATGTTAAGAAAGTATATTTCAAACCCTTCACACATGTTGTAGCCTGATAGCATGGAAGTGAGTGAAGACTTGACGTTCGAGGAAGAACTTATTGCAATCGTAGACTATCAAGTTCGACAGTTGCATTCGAAGCAGATTTCGATGGTCAAGGTGTTGTGGCACAAAAATAACGTAGAAGAGCATACCTGGGAGATTGAAGCTGAGATGCGAGTTTCTTACCCATATCTTTTTCCTCCTTGACTCTTGTAATTATTCTTTTCTTGAATTCAAGGACGAATTCTTGTAAGGAGTAGAGATTGTAATGACCCATATTTTTAAATATTTTTATTTTAAAATGAGATATGCAGTATTAATAAAAATTTAAAAGTTAAATTTAATTATTTTATTTTTATTTTACTATTTTACGATTAATTATTATTATTTTATGTTAAAATAAATTTCCTACGTAAATATAATATTTTTGATTGTTTGATTTGCATGATTATTTTAATATTTTTATTCTATTATTGTTTTATTAATTTTCCTAATTATTTTATTAATAAATATTTTATTAATTGTATTATTACTTTATTGTGTTATATATTATAATAATAATTAGGGTTTATTATTATTTTCTGTGTGTGTTATATATGTGTGTGTGTGTATATGTATATATATGTATGTATGTATATAATATGTATATGGTGTAGATTTAAGTTATATATTATTATATTATTAAATAAAGTTTATTTAATTATGTGACATAGTATTATAAGCATATAATATACATTCAATCATAAAAACATATAACATATACATATACATACACTCACCTGCGCAACCCGAACCATCGAGCCCCCTCCGCCCTTCACCGTCTGTTTTCCTTATTGTCAGAGAGCCGCCCGGCCTTCCAGCACCTCGAGTTGCCTTCCGTCGCCCTCCACCTTCTTCTCTGGTGTCGACGAGCAACTATGGCAGTGAGAAACCGAAACTTGATCTCTCTATCGTTCCTAGCATTTTTGGCCACCGTTTTCCTCACTGCCGGTCTTGTTCTCTTCCTCTCTTGCCGGTGAGTGTGAATCCAAGCTCCCTTTTTGTTGAAATCTCATTTTGGTTGGGTGTTGAGTGATTTTCAATTTTCGGTTCATTAGGGTTTTAAATTTTTTTAGGTTGTTAATGGTTGATTCACATAACATTCCTTTACCAATGTTGATTCTAGTAGCTTAATCTACTTCCATGAATTTTTGTGTGATTTTTGGAATTTATTTTGATTTTTGTGAATTTTTGAATATTTCAATATTATTTTATTAATTTTCGTAAATTAATTATATAAATTATAAATTTGTGATTTTTGGTGTTATTATTAATTTTTATTAATTTTAGAATTTAATTTATAATTTTTGTGATTTTTATATAATTTTTATAATTATTTTTAGTTTATGTTAATTTTGAAAAATTAGGTTATATATATATTTTGGTAGAAATTATTGGTTAATCATATTTTTTTTGTTGATAATAATGAGATATATGTTGAGAAAATAATTTTTATGTATATATAATTTTTAATGAATTTTTTAGTAATATTAGTATATTATCTGTAATTTTTGAATATTAGGGTTAATTGTTTAATTTGGTGATAATTTTAGTTAAATATTATGTTTAATTGGTTTTAATATTATTTGAGGTATAAAAATGATTTTTACAAATTATTTACTATTTTTAACTAATTAAAACTAATTTTAAAAAATTGTTTTCAAATACTATATTTTATATTAATTTGATAATAAAATGAGTATTTATAAATTTTTGTTATATTATTGGGTTAATTAAATTATTTGGATTTATAAATGAATTTTTATTATTAATTGTGTAATTATTGAAAAATGAATTTTTAATAATATTATATTATTATTTGAGATTTTTAAGTAATTATTGGAAAAATAATTATTTTGGTGTTTTAATGTTAAATATGCTATATTTTGATGTTTTGAGGGTATTTATGGTATTTATTGAATTTAATATATTTTATTATATTATTTGGATTTTGGTGAATTGTGGACCTCAGTTAGGGAATTTTTATAGTTCGAGATCCCAAACAAGGATTAGTGTGAATTCTGGTTTAGAAGTGTATTTTTCTTGTAGGACCGGCTCTACTTTTTAGTAGAGAGATGTCCATTTTATAGAAGAGGTTCTACCGAATTTCCAATAGAATTCTCGTAAAACGTGATATTAGGTTAATTATGTGTCTATCTGTGTTTAGTAATCCTATATCAAGTCTCTAGAAGTTAAGTTAGATTTATTCTAATCTTTATATTTAATTGATTTGTTTAGCTGCGTTGAGACCGAGGCCTAGTAGACCAGGCTCGTCGGATCAGTCTCGAGGAGTGCACACTTGCGAGTTGTTATTTTATATATACATTGTGCATAGGTTGCATGTTTTAAAATTATATGTTTTAAACGTATAATTGTAATATCCCGTGTTTTTTAAAAAATATTTTTACACTGTACCGGGATATACAGTGTCAATAATTTTTATGCATTATACGATATTTTTATGAGTTGATATGTATTTTAAACCTATTTTAATTACTGTGTCTTATATACAGTGTTTTACGTAAAATTTTCCCGGGACTTTCATTTTCGGGGAAATTTCCACGTAAACAATGTATTATTAATTATTTTAAATGTATTTACGGGTTTGCATGAACTCATACATATTTTTAAATTATTAAATAAAGACTGTGTGTGTATATTTATTTAATTAGGGTTTATTATTACCCTAATATTTTATTATTTATTTATTATTATTTGATTATTTTATTTATTATTAAATTATTAAAATTTATTATTTTATTATTAATTATTTATTAATATTTAATTATTTTAATTTATTTTATTTTTTTTCTTTTTTTTTCTTTTCCTTTTTCTTTCTTTTTCTTTTTCTTCTTCTTCTTCTTTCTCTCGCGCGCCCGACGCCGACCACCATTTCCTCACCGCCGTTTCTCCCTCCTCCGGCCACCGTTTTCGACACCGCCGGTCTCTATCTTCTTCTTGAGCTCCGGTGAGTGTTATTCTAGCTTTGGTTTGAGCTAAAATGGTCTAGAATTGCTTAGGTTTCGATTTGAAAATTTCAGCCTCTTTGGGTTTTCGATTTTTTTGAGCTTCGATTTGGATGATTCATGGAAAATTCCTTCACAAATGTTGTTCCTGGTAGCTTAATCTTCATGTATGAATTTTTACAGAATTTTTGGAGATTTTTTGGATTTTTGGGTATTTTTGAATATTTTAATATTATTTTCTAATTTTCGAAAATTAATTATTTAAATTATGAAATTGGAGTTTATGGTTGAATTGAGTGTTGAAATGAATTATAGAAATTTATTTGGAATTTTTATGAATTTCTAAGTATTTATTTTTAATTATTGAAGTTTATGTGATTTTGTAAAATTAAGTTAATTGTGTTTTAAATTGAATTTAATTGGTTAATTGAGTTTAATTATTGATATTATTGATAAATATTTTGAGAAAATTAATTTTGGATAATTGTATGATTTTTGGTGAATTTTTGAAGTAATTTAGTTATATATATATATATAGGGGTATTTTGGTAATTTTACCCTAAATTGTCTAAAAATGTAATTTAATTGGTTTTAATATTTATTTAAGGTATAAAAATGATTTCTACAAAATATCTAGTATTTTTAACTAATTAAAACTATTTTCCGGGAATTATTTTCAATTATATATATAATATACGGTTTTTCTAATAAAATGAGTTTTAATCGGTTTTTACAGTGTTTCAAGATTTATTATGTAATTTCTACGTATGAAATGTATTTTTATGATTTAAGGATATTTTTGGTATATTTGAATATATATTCTGTGTTTGTGGACCCCGGTCGACAGATTGTAGTCTGGAGTCCGACCGAGGGGTTGTGATTGATTGTGGTGTTTATTTTTGAAGTGTATTTTCTTTGCAGGGTCGGCTCTACTCTTTTGAGTAGAGAGATGTCCGTTTTACAGGGGAGGTTCTGCCGGATTTCCGGTAGAATTCTCGTAAAACGTGATATCCAGTCGAACCCTAATTTCCGATTCTGTGTTGAATACTCTAGATTTAATTCTAGGATTTCTGTGTAATATCCCGTGTTTTTTTTTAAATATTTTTACACTGTACCGGGATATACAGTGTCAATAATTTTCATGCATTATACGATATTTTTATGAGTTGATATGTATTTTAAACCTATTTTAATTACTGTCTATTATTTTCAGTATTTTACGTAAAATTTTCCCGGGACTTTCATTTTCGGGGAAATTTCCACGTAAACAATGTATTATTAATTATTTTAAATGTATTTACGGGTTTGCATGAACTCATACATATTTTTAAATTATTAAATAAAGTCTGTGTGTGTATATTTATTTAATTAGGGTTTATTATTACCCTAATATTTTATTATTTATTTGTTATTATTTAATTATTTTATTTATTATTAAATTATTAAAATTTATTATTTTATTATTATTTATTTATTAATATTTAATCATTTTAATTTATTTTATTTTTTTCTTTTTTTTCTTTTCTTTTCCTTTTTCTTTCTTTTTCTTTTCCTTTTTCTTTCCTTTTCTTTCTTTTTCTTTTTCTTCTTCTTCTTCTTTCTCTCCCGCGGGCACCGACCACCACTATTCTTCACCGCCGTTTCTCCCTCCTCCGGCCACCGTTTTCGACACCGCCGGTCTCTATCTTCTCCTTGAGCTCCGGTGAGTGTTATTCTAGCTTTGGTTTGAGCTAAAATGGTCTAGAATTGCTTAGGTTTCGATTTGAATATTTCGGCCTCTTTGAGTTTTCGATTTTTTTGAGCTTCGATTTGGATGATTCATGGAAAATTCCTTCACAAATGTTGTTCCTGGTAGCTTAATCTTCATGTATGAATTTTTACAGAATTTTTGGAGGTTGTTTGGATTTTTGGGTATTTTTGAATATTTTAATATTATTTTCTAATTTTCGGAAATTAATTATTTAAATTATGAAATTGGAGTTTATGGTTGAATTAGGTGTTGAAATGAATTATAGAAATTTATTTGGAATTTTTATGAATTTCTAAGTATTTATTTTTAATTATTGAAGTTTATGTGATTTTGTAAAATTAAGTTAATTGTGTTTTAAATTGAATTTAATTGGTTAATTGAGTTTAATTATTGATATTATTGATAAATATGTTGAGAAAATTAATTTTGGATAATTTTATGATTTTTGGTGAATTTTTGAAGTAATTTAGGTATATATATATATATATATATAGGGGTATTTTGGTAATTTTACCCTAAATTGTCTAAAAATGTAATTTAATTGGTTTTAATATTTATTTAAGGTATAAAAATGATTTCTACAAAATATCTAGTATTTTTAACTAATTAAAACTATTTTCCGGGAATTATTTTCAATTATATATATAATATACGATTTTTCTAATAAAATGAGTTTTAATCGATTTTTACAGTGTTTCAAGATTTATTATGTAATTTCTACGTATGAAATGTATTTTTATGATTTAAGGATATTTTTGGTATATTTGAATATATATTCTGTGTTTGTGGACCCCGGTCGACAGATTGTAGTCTGGAGTCCGACCGAGGGGTTGTGATTGATTGTGGTGTTTATTTTTGAAGTGTATTTTCTTTGCAGGGTCGGCTCTACTCTTTTGAGTAGAGAGATGTCCGTTTTACAGGGGAGGTTCTGCCGGATTTTCGGTAGAATTCTCGTAAAACGTGATATCCAGTCGAACCCTAATTTCCGATTCTGTGTTGAATACTCTAGATTGAATTCTAGGATTTCTGTTAGGGTTATTCTGATGTCGATTAATTATTTCTTGTTTAATTGCGCCGAGACCGAGGGTTAGTGGACCAGGCCCGTCGGACCCGTCTCGTGGAGCGCATTAGGTGAGTTACTATATTATATATATATGCTTAGGATGCATGATTTAGAAAATGCATGTTTTATTTTGACTAAATATGCATGAATAACAAGATTTATATTCAAGTATATTTTTGGTATATAATAAATTATATACATGTTTTATTAATAAAATATATTTAAAATGTTTTTAAATATATTTTTAGTTTAATTCATGATTTGATTGGATTTATTTGACATATATATATACTCAAAATATACCTGGTTTATGTTTGGTATATTTTCGGTATATATATGGTTTATATTGCTATTTCATTTATATCCATGCATCATTTATTTTTGTGAATGAATGTTTTATATTATTTATTAATGAAGGATATCAATAGAACGTGCTACCTAATGGGCAGCACTAGGACCGAGTACGTACCGGTACGCCTATAGTATTTAGGCTTTATTACTGACTATTTGTGGATATCGATTTGATTATGATTATTAATATGTGTGAGATGTGGTTTGGGGTGTGATTGCTGGAGCTCGGTTGACCAAGTGTCTCGGGGCCAATCACACTGGCAGTCAGACTGCTGGAGCTCGGTTGACTTAGTGTCTCGGGGCCAGTCTACTGTCCATATGGATTAAGTGGATATATTTGGAATCAGTGAGCCTGTATGGCTAGAGTGTTGTTTAACACTATTTTTCTGAGGTTGCGATATTCTAGGGTTCTATGTGATCCTTCATAAAAGTTGATTTTCAGACAAAATATATAAAATGATTTTTCTGCATCTGTATGAACTTGCCTGTATATATACATATTACTCATATACTGTTGACTGTATGCATTATCACTTAGAGTGTATGTATATATATTATAGTAATTCACTCGGTGAGGTCTGACTCCCCTCCGTTGACTATTTTTCAGGAGAGTCAACTTCCTCAGACCTCAGTAGCAGGTCGATACGCCGGATTTCTTCCGCCCCGGCTTCTTTATGTAAATTATATACTTGAGTCTTATTTATTTTATCTAGACACTGCAGTAGTTGTGAATTAAAGTATTTGTTTTAAAGAGATGTATTATAGTAAAACTGGATTTGTATAAAGATTATACATTTATGAGATTATATATGCGATGTGATGAGTTTTGAATTGAATCCAGTTGATACGGATGATATTGTAATATTTATGATTTTTATTTTCCGCTGCATATTATATTTTTATGGTTATTATTGCATATTTATTTTATTTTTAGGCTTGCTACGGGTTCCGGATTCGAAAGAATTCCCGTTCCCTAGCGCCGGTCATGGCCCCTGTTTTGGGTCGTGATATTCTATTAGGGTTTTTCTGATGTCGATTAATTATTTCTTGTTTAGTTGCGCCGAGACCGAGGGTTAGTGGACCAGGCCCGTCGGACCTGTCTCGTGGAGCGCATTAGGTGAGTTACTATATTATATATATATGCTTAGGATGCATGATTTAGAAAATGCATGTTTTATTTTGACTAAATATGCATAAATAACATGATTTATATTCAAGTATATTTTTGGTATATTTTTGGTATATAATAAATTATATACATGTTTTATTAATAAAATATATTTAAAATGTTTTTAAATATATTTTTAGTTTAATTCATGATTTGATTGGATTTATTCGACATATATATACCCAAAATATACCAGGTTTATGTTTGGTATATTTTCGGTATATATATGGTTTATATTGCTATTTCATTTATATCCATGCATCATTTATTTTTGTGAATGAATGTTTTATATTTAAGAATGAAGGATATCAATAGAACGTGCTACCTAGTGGGCAGCACTAGGACCGAGTACGTACCGGTACGCCTATAGCTTTAGGCTATATTACTAACTTATTTGTGGATATTGAATTGATTATGATTATTGATATGTGTGAGATGTGGTTTGGGTGTGATTGCTGGAGCTCGGTTGACCAAGTGTCTCGGGGCCAATCACACTGGCAGTCAGACTGCTGGAGCTCGGTTGACTTAGTGTCTCGGGGCCAGTCTACTGTCCATATGGATTAAGTGGATATATTTGGAATCAGTGAGCCTGTATGGCTAGAGTGTTGTTTAACACTATTTTTCTGAGGTTGCGATATTCTAGGGTTCTATGTGATCCTTCATAAAAGTTGATTTTCAGACAAAATATATAAAATGATTTTTCTGCATCTGTATGAATTTGCCTGTATATATACATATTACATATATACTGTTGACTGTATGCATTATCACTTAGAGTGTATGTATATGTATTATAGTAATTCACTCAGTGAGGTCTGACTCCCCTCCGTTGACTATTTTTCAGGAGAGTCAACTTCCTCAGACCTCAGTAGCAAGTCGATACGCCGGATTTCTTCCGCCCCGGCTTCTTTATGTAAATTATATACTTGAGTCTTATTTATTTTATCTAGACACTGCAGTAGTTGTGATTTTCAGTAGTTGTGAAATAAAGTATTTGTTTTAAAGAGATGTATTATAGTAAAACTGGATTTGTATTAAAGATTATACATTTATGAGATTATATATGTGATGTGATGAGTTTTGAATTGAATCCAGTTGATATGGATGATATTGTAATATTTATGATTTTATTTTCCGCTGCATATTATATTTTTATTGTTATTATTGCATATTTATTTTATTTTTTAGGCTTGCTACGGGTTCCGGATTCGAAAGAATTCTCGTTCCCTAGTGCCGGTCATGGCCCCTGTTTTGGGTCGTGACAATAATCTTGCATAATTATTTTATTAAATGCTTAAGTATATTTTAGGTATATTTTTAGTATATTTTTGGTATATTTTAAAATAAATGCATGTTTTACTCTTGATTTATACCTAAATTATTTTTAAGTATATTATTGGTTTATTTTGAGAATATTTCATGATTTATTTGAATTTATTTTACATATATATACTTGAAATATACTTAGTTTATTTTAGGTATATTTCTGGTATATATGTGGTTTATTTGATTATTACGTATGACATTATGCATTATTTGTTTACTTGAATGTATGTTTTATTTTAAATGAAGGATATTGATAGAACGTGTTACCTAGTGGGCAACACTGGGACCGTGTATGTATCGGTGTGATAGATTAGGGTTAAGTGAGAGTTAATTATGGCGATTATGATTGATTGATATTGAATTGATTGAGACGTAATGTGATTGATGGTGTAATTGTTGGAGCTCGGTTGACCAAGTGTCTCAGGGCCAATCACACTAACAGTCAGACTGCTGGAGCTCGGTCGACTTAGTGTCTCGAGGCCAGTCTACTGTCCAGATGGATTAAGTGAATTTATGTCACGACCTAAAATCGGGGGCCATGATCAGCGCTAGGGAACGGGAATTCTTTCGAATCCGGAACCCGTAGCAAGCCTTGAACATAAAAACATACAATAAATAAAATAAATATACCATAATTAAAATTTTAATTTTACATAATAAAATAAACTCTTTCATATCATGAAATAATTTAATACAATATTCAGATTAAACATCTGAATTAAAATCTCATACAACAAAATAATTAGAACTCACTACTATTACAAATACAACTACTGCAGTTTTCTAGTGTACAATAATAAATAACTAAGTAAGTAATTTACATAATAAAGCTGGGGCGGAAGAAATCCGGCGGATAGGCCTACTACTGAGGTCTGAAGAAGAGGACTCTCATGTAAAAACATCAACTGAGGGGAGTCAGACCTCACTGAGTAAATGACAAATGCAAACACTCATAAGTATTTAACAAATATATATACAGGCATGTACACACAGATGCTGAAAATCAATTTATAATTAATACTGAAAAACATCAGTTTATGAAGGATCAAATAGAACCCTAAGTTATCGCAACCTCAAATATCAATAGAAAGCACTCTAGCCATACTGACTCACTTAATTCCAAGTAAATTCACTTAATCCAACTAGACAGTAGACTGGCCCTGAGACATTAAGTCGACCAAGCTCCAGCAGTCTGATTGTCAATGTGATTGGCCCTAAGACACTTGGTCAACTGAGCTCCGGCAATCACACCATCAATCACATCTCACATCAATCCAAACAATCAAGTCATAATTTCCACAAATAAGTTAATAATTCAACCTATCATCTATTGCACCAGTACGTACTTGGTCCTAGTGCTGCCCACTAGGAAGCACGTTCTATCAATATCTTTCATTAAAAAAAAAAAAACATACATTTGAGAATAAATAATATATACAATGACATTCAAAATGATCAAGTAAACCATATATATACCAGAAATATATCTAAAATAAATTAAGTATATTTCAGGTATATATACGTAAAATAAATTCAATTAAATTATAAAATATCCTCAAAATCAACCAATAATATATTTAAACATAATTTGAATATAAATCAAAAAGAAAACATGCATGCATTTATTTTCAAATATACCAATAATATACCTAAAATATACTTAAGCATTTAATAAAGCAATTATGCAAAACTTTACATTTAAAACATATAATTCTAAAACATGCAACCTAAAGCAATGTATATATATAATAATAACTCATAGGGATGCGCTCCATGAGACTAGTCCGACGGGATTGGTCCGCTAGGCCTTGGTCTCGACGCAACTAAATAATAAAAGCGATCGTGAAATTAGAATAAATCTAACTTAGACTTCTAGAGATTCAATCTAGAATTACTAGACACGAACAGACACAGAATCATAATTAAACCCGATGTCACATTTTATGAGAATTCTACTAAAAATTTGACAAAACCTCCTATGTAAAACGGACATCTCTCCACTAAAAAGTAAAGTCGGTCCTGCAAGAAAACACACTTCAAGTATAAAAATTCTCACAACCCTTGGTTGGGATTTCGAATTACTAAAATTTTCCAACCGAGGTCCACAATTCACCAAAATTCAAATACTACAATAAAATATATTAAAATTCAATAAATACCATAAATGCCCTCCAAATATCAAAATTTAACATATTAAGTATTAAAACACCAAAAATAATTATTTTCCTAATAATTACTTAAAAACCCTAATTAAAAATATAATATTATTAAAAATCCACTTTCTCAATAATTCCACAAATATTTATAAAAATTCATTTTATAAATCCAAATTACTTAATTAGTCTAAACATATATTAAAATTTACTAAAAATCCATTTATTTACAAAAATAGTATATTATATATTATTTGAAAATAATTTTCAAAAATTAGTATTAATTAGTTAAAATTAGTAAATAATTTGTAAAAAAATCATTTTTTACCTCAAATAATATTAAAACCAATTAAACTTAATATTTAACTAAAATTACCAAATTACCCCTAATATTTAAAAATACACATAAAATACTAATAATACTCAAAATTTCAATAAAAATTATATAAATACACAAAAATTATTTTCTCAACATATTTCTCCATAATATCAACAAAAAAAATATAATTAACCAATTATTTCTAACAAAATATATATTTAACCTATATTTTCAAAATTGACATAAGCTTAAAATAATTATAAAAATTACACAAAATTCATAAAAATTATAAACTAAATTCTAAAATTAACAATAACCACCAATAACACCAAAAATCACAATTTCATAATTTATATAATTAATTTACGAAAATTAATAAAATATTCAAAAATTCACAAAAATCAAAATAATTTCAAGCTAAAATCACACAAAAATTCAGGAATGTAGCTTGAGCTAGGGGGATTAACTTTTGTAAAGACAATTTCCATAAATCAACCAAAAATTCCAGAAAAAATCAAAACCCTAAAATGGCCGAATTCAAAAACAAGAAAAACAGCTCACCAAATCACGTTTTCAAGCTAAAAGGAGCTTGGATTCAACCTCCTTGAAGCTCCAGGAGTCCAACGGCACCAGTAGAGCTCAATTTGGCGGCCAGAAACATAATCGACAACAAGGAAGCTCTCCACCACTGTTGCTGCCGTTTTCTGTGAAACCGGTGATCGAAAAAGGCAAAAAAGGCTACGACGATGAAGGCTGAAGGGAGGAAGTTAGCTGTCCAACGTCAAAACGGCGAGAGGCACACCGATGGGGGGGAAAACGGGATGGTAGCAGGAGGGAGAAGAAATAATGGGTAAGTTTTGATTTTTTTTATGTATAATGTATTATATGTATATATTATTATATTATATAGTTAGTAAACTTTATTTAATAATAAAATAATGTATATATAAACCACACACATATATTTCAATATATATATATACACACACACATAATAATAACATACATTAAAATAATACTAAACCCTAATATATATATATATATATATATAGAAAAATACAATATATGTATCCATGCAAATAATGCACTTAAAAAAATAATAACAATATAAAATAAAATACACTAAGTTAAATACTGTTAAAATAATGTTGTTCAAGTAATAAATATGAATAAGATAAATGAATTTTTTGAAACACTAAGTCTCAAAATAAATATTCATAAGAAACCCTAATTTGACATAAAATAATGATAGTAATAATCATCAAATAATAAATAATTAAATTTATTTTTAAACTTTATTAATACTGCATATCCTGATAAATATTAAAATAAATTAAAAACTAGGGTTATTACAATTTATTTGGAATTAAGTGAGCCAGTATGGCTAAAGTGATTTCTATGGTTAATTGAGATTGCGATTATTTAGGGTTCTATTTGATCCTTTAAAACTTATATTTTTCAGTATTATGAAATAAAGTGATTTTAAGCATTTGTGTGCACATGCCTGTATATTTACTTATTATATACATATGATTGTTTGCATTTGTCATTTAGGAGATGCGTGTATATATATTATAACAATTCACTCAATAAGGTCTGACTCCCCTCAGTTGATATTTTTACAGAAGAGTCTTCTTCTTCAGACCTCAATAGTAGACCTATCCGTCAGATTTCTTTCGCTCCGGCTCTATTATGTAAATCATTTATCTAGTTTTATATTGTACTCTAGAAATTACAGTAGTTGTATTTGTGTTAGTTGTGAGTTGTATTTATATTTACTGGTTGTGATTTTTAATTCAGAGGCTATTCTCTGAATAGTGTATTAAATATTTTATTTTATGATATGAGAAATTTTATTTTATCATCTGGATTTGAGATTTAAATTCTGAAGCATATTTATTTATTCATTTTATTTATTTCATGTTTTTATTTTGATGCTTGCTACAGGTTCCGAATTCGAAAAAATTTTCGTTCCCTAGCATCGATCATGGCCCCCGATTTGGGTCTTGATAGGTCATGAAAAAGTTGGTATCTGTAATATCCCGTGTTTTTAAAAATATTTTTACACTGTACCGGGATATGCAGTGTCAATAATTTTGACTGTATATACGATATTTTTACGAGTTGATATGTATTTTAAACCTATTTTAATTACTGTCTATTATTTTCAGTATTTTACGTAAAATTTTCCCGGGACTTTCATTTTCGGGGAAATTTTCACGTAAACAATTTATTATTAATTATGTTAAATGTATTTACGAGTTTGCATGAACTCATACATATTTTTAAATTATTAAATAAAGCCTGTGTGTGTATATTTATTTAATTAGGGTTTATTATTACCCTAATATTTTATTATTTATTTATTATTATTTGATTATTTTATTTATTATTAAATTATTAAAATTTTTTTTTTTCTTTTTTTTTTCCTTTTTCTTTCTTTTTCTTTTCCTTTCTCTTTCCTTTTTCTTTCTTTTTCTTTTTCTTCTTCTTCTTCTTCTTCTTCCCGTGGGTGCCCGACGCCACCATTTCTTCTCACCGTCGTTTCTCCCTCCTCCGGCCACCGTTTTCGACACCGCCGGTCTCTATCTTCTCCTTGAGCTCCGGTGAGTGTTATTCTAGCTTTTGTTTGAGCTAAAATGGTCTAGAATTGCTTAGGTTTTGAGTTGAATATTTCGGCCACTTTTGGTTTTCGATTTTTTTGAGCTTCAATTTGGATGATTCATGGAAACTTCCTTCACAAATGTTGTTCCTGGTAGTTTAATCTTCATGTATGAATTTTTGTAGAATTTTTGGAGATTTTTTGGATTTTTGGGTATTTTTGAATATTTTAATATTATTTTCGAATTTTCGGAAATTAATTATTTAAATTATGAAATTGGATTTTATGGTTGAATTAGGTGTTGAAATGAATTATAGAAATTTATTTGGAATTTTTATGAATTTCTAAGTATTTATTTTTAATTATTGAAGTTTAGGTGATTTTGTAAAATTAAGTTAATTGTGTTTTAAATTGAATTTAATTGGTTAATTGAGTTTAATTATTGATATTATTGATAAATATGTTGAGAAAATTAATTTTGGATAATTGTATGATTTTTGGTGAATTTTTGAAGTAATTTAGGTATATATATATATATAGGGGTATTTTGGTAATTTTACCCTAAATTGTCTAAAAATGTAATTTAATTGGTTTTAATATTTATTTAAGGTATAAAAATGATTTCTACAAATTATTTGGTATTTTTAACTAATTAAAACTATTTTTCGGGAATTATTTTCAATTATATATATAATATACGGTTTTTCTAATAAAATGAATTTTAATCGATTTTTACAGTGTTTCAAGATTTATTATGTAATTTCTACGTATGAAATGTATTTTTATGATTTAAGGATATTTTTGGTATATTTGAATATATATTCTGTGTTTGTGGACCCCGGTCGACAGATTGTAGTCTGGAGTCCGACCGAGGGGTTGTGATTGATTGTGGTGTTTATTTTTGAAGTGTATTTTCTTTGCAGGGTCGGCTCTACTCTTTTGAGTAGAGAGATGTCCGTTTTACAGGGGAGGTTCTGTCGGATTTCCGGTAGAATTCTCGTAAAACGTGATATCCAGTCGAACCCTAATTTCCGTATTTTAATACTCTAGATTTAATTCTAGGATTTCTGTTAGGGTTATTCTGATGTCGATTAATTATTTCTTGTTTAGTTGCGCCGAGACCGAGGGTTAGTGGACCAGGCCCGTCGGACCTGTCTCGTGGAGCGCATTAGGTGAGTTACTATATTATATATATATGCTTAGGATGCATGATTTAGAAAATGCATGTTTTATTTTGACTAAATATGCATAAATAACATGATTTATATTCAAGTATATTTTTGGTATATAATAAATTATATACATGTTTTATTAATAAAATATATTTAAAATGTTTTTAAATATATTTTTAGTTTAATTCATGATTTGATTGAATTTATTTGATGTATATATACTCAAAATATACCTGGTTTATGTTTGGTATATTTTCGGTATATATATGGTTTATATTATTGATTTATTTAAATTCATGCATCATGTATTTGTGAATGAATGTTTTATTATTTATCACTGAAGGATATCAATAGAACGTGCTACCTAGTGGGCAGCACTAGGACCGAGTACGTACCGGTACGCCTATAGCTTTAGGCTATATTACTAACTATTTGTGGATATTGATTTGATTATGATTATTGATATGTGAGATGTGGTTTGTGGGTGTGATTGCTGGAGCTCGGTTGACCAAGTGTCTCGGGGCCAATCACACTGGCAGTCAGACTGCTGGAGCTCGGTTGACTTAGTGTCTCGGGGCCAGTCTACTGTCCATATGGATTAAGTGGATATATTTGGAATTAGTGAGCCTGTATGGCTAGAGTGTTGTTTAACACTATTTTTCTGAGGTTGCGATATTCTAGGGTTCTATGTGATCCTTCATAAAAGTTGATTTTCAGACAAAATATATAAAATGATTTTTCTGCATCTGTATGAACTTGCCTGTATATATACATATTATATATATACTGTTGACTGTATGCATTATCACTTAGAGTGTATGTATATATACTATAGTAATTCACTCAGTGAGGTCTGACTCCCCTCCGTTGACTATTTTTCAGGAGAGTCAACTTCCTCAGACCTCAGTAGCAGGTCGATACGCCGGATTTCTTCCGCCCCGGCTTCTTTATGTAAATTGTCTACTTGAGTCTTATTTATTTTATCTAGACACTGCAGTAGTTGTAAATTAAAGTATTGGATTTTATGTATTTGTTTAAAGAGATGTATTATGTTAAAACTGGATTTGTATAAAGATTATACATTTATGAGATTATATATGTGATGTGATGAGTTTTGAATTATATCCAGTTGTTATGGATGATATTGTAATATTTATGATTTTATTTTCCGTTGCATATTATATTTTTATGGTTATTATTGCATTTTTATTTTATTTTTAGGCTTGCTACGGGTTCCGGATTCGAAAGAATTCCCGTTCCCTAGCGCCGGTCATGGCCCCTGTTTTGGGTCGTGACAAAGTTGGTATCAGAGCGAAGTTCGTTTCAGAGTGGAGTTCTGTGTCAGGGCTTAGTTATGTGAGTTGTGGCCCTAGTTTTAAAGTTGTGTTTTCTGTTGGACTACTGCAGTGTATTAGGTTCGAGTATGTCTTGATAAGTATTCCTTGCTGTAGTTTTCAGCGTTATTCCTCCGTTGTCTGTTTTGTCTGAATCTTTCCGTTTGTCTTTTCAGAATGAGGAGGCGAGCGCGTGTCGCTCCACCGGTCGTTGAGGCCGAGGATGATGAGTCTTTTCAGGATGAGGTTTTACCTCCTGAGCAGCCAGTTAGGCGTAGAGGTCGTGGCAGGGGTAGACCTCGAGGAGCGGCAGGTCGCCGTAGGCAGAGAGAGTTACAGGACGAGGAGCCTGTTGAGCCTGAGTTTGATGTTCCTGTTCCTCCAGTTGTTCAGCCTGTTCAGCCTGCCTATCAGCAGGGTATGTCTGACCCTGAGGCAGCTTTGTTCTATGCCAGAGTTGGCAGGATTGCGTTTGATGGTACTTCTGATCCTTTAGATTTTCTGCATGCGATTGAGACTAGGACTCGGACTGCTCATACCGAGTACCAGAGGATCATGATCGTTGAGTTGTCTGTCGAGGGACCAGCCTTGGATTGGTTTATTCAGATGATCCAGCCCTTTATGATGACGATGACATGGGCTCAGTTTCGAGAGCGATTCATGAGGAGATTTTGTCCAGAGCCTCTTCGTTTGAGCTATCGTCTTCGTCTGACCAGTATTTCTCGTGGAGATCGATCTGTAGAGGAGTATACCTGAGAGTTCCTTCGTCTGGGTAGATATGCTGAGGATCTGATGCGAGATCAGTATTTTGCTGTTACAACCTATGTTACTGGTTTGGGTTCAGCTTTTACTGGTATGCCTACAGCAGGTCTTACTCTCGAGTCGGTGATTGAGCTAGCTAAGGAGATTGAGCTGAGATTAGTTAGGCAGGGAGCGATGCCTGATTATTACCAGTTGGGAGTTCAGTCGAGTGGATTGCAGGCTACTCCGTATTCGAGTTTTCATGTTGGTTCGAGTAGTCAACAGCGAGGTTCGACTCAGCAGAGTCAGAGACAGCAGCAGCGAGTGCATCGGAGCAGTAGACATGGTTGTGGAGGTCAGCGTAGATCATTCAGATTTGGGTCAGGTGCTTCGAGCAGCAGCAGTGGTCGTAGTTCTGGATCAGCGGCCAGTGTTTGTCAGACTTGTGGTAGAGTCCATCAGGGACCGTGTTATCTGACACCGTTGACATGCTTCAGATGCGGGCAGACAGGACATTTTGCCAGATCGTGTCCTTATCCCGGATATCAGCAGCAGCAGATTCCGCGATTCCTACAGCAGTCGATTGCTAGTGCAGCACCCGTGCCATTTCAGTTACCACCAGCTCAGCATCAGAGTTCTACTCAGTTTGTTCCACAGCAGAGTCGTGGTAGAGGTACTAGAGGAGGTGCTAAAGGTGTTGGCCAGGCTTCTACCAGTCAGCAGGGAGGTCGAGGCCAGGCCAGAGTCTTCCATCTGACTCAGCAGGATGCTCAGGCATCTAATGCAGTCGTGGCAGGTATTCTTTCTGTTTGTTACCTGGATGCTTTGGTTTTGTTTGATCCGGGTGCCACGCATTCATTTGTTTCTCCTATTTTTGCTTCTAAATCTTGTTGGCAAGCTTCGAGGATGGCTTTTCCTTTGTCTGTTGCCACTCCTCTGAGTGATTCTTTGGACACCAATATTGTTCTTTCTGGTTGTCCAGTTCTCGTGGGAGATAGAGAATTACCCGCTGATTTGATTTTGTTGGATGTGATGGAGTTCGATGTTATTTTGGGAATGGATTGGTTGTCTCAGCACTTTGCCGTGGTTGATTGCAGGAATAAGGAGGTGATTTTCAGAATTCCTGGTGAAGTAGAATTTAAGTTTGTTGGTGACAGGAGTTCAGCACCTCAGAATCTTATTTCGGCTATTGCAGCTAGGAAGTTGTTGAGGAAAGGTTGTCAGGGGTTTTTGGCATTGGTTAGGGATACGTCAGTGGAGAAGTTGTCACTCACAGATGTTCCTGTTGCTTGTGAGTTTCCTGATGTTTTTCCCGAGGAATTGCCAGGTTTACCACCTCATAGAGAGATTGAGTTCTGTATTGATGTGGTTCCAGGTATTACTCCTATATCTATGCCACCCTATCGTATGGCTCCTGCAGAGTTAAGAGAGTTGAAGGAGCAATTGCAAGAGTTGTTGGATAAGGGTTTTATCAGACCTAGTGTTTCTCCTTGGGGTGCACCAGTCTTGTTTGTGAAGAAGAAGGATGGTACCCTGAGACTGTGCATTGACTACAGAGAGCTGAATAAGGTGACAGTGAAGAACAAGTATCCTCTCCCGAGGATAGATGACTTGTTTGATCAGCTCCAGGGTGCACAATTCTTTTCTAAGGTCGACTTGAGGTCAGGTTATCATCAGCTGCGGATCAGTGAAGCTGATATTCCTAAGACAGCTTTCCGCACTCGATATGGTCATTATGAGTTTCTGGTGATGTCTTTTGGTTTGACTAATGCACCAGCAGCTTTTATGGACCTGATGAACAGAGTATTCCGACCGTATGTGGATCAGTTTGTGGTAGTCTTCATTGATGATATACTCGTATATTCGAGGAGTATGGAAGAGCATGTATATCATTTGAGGATTGTACTACAGACACTGAGAGATCATCAGCTTTATGCTAAATTCTCGAAGTGTGATTTCTGGATGGAGAGTGTTTCTTTTCTTGGACACGTAGTGTCTAAAGAAGGTATTCAGGTTGATCCACAGAAGGTTGAAGCAGTATCTGAGTGGCCTAGACCTACTTCAGTTACTGAGATTCAGAGTTTTCTGGGTTTAGCCGGGTATTATAGGCGGTTTGTGCAGGATTTTTCCAGGATAGCAGCCCCTATGACTCGCTTGACTCAGAAGAATGTTAGATTCGAGTGGTCAGAAGCTTGTGAGAATAGTTTTCAGTTGTTGAAGGAGAAGTTGACCACAGCGCCAGTATTAGCTTTGCCTAATAGTGTGGATAAGTTCACAGTTTACTGTGATGCCTCTAGAATTGGTCTTGGTTGTGTGTTGATGCAGAATGGAAGGGTGATAGCCTATGCTTCGAGGCAGTTGAAGAAGCATGAGCAGAACTATCCTACACATGATCTAGAGATGGTTGCAGTGATCTTTGCTTTGAAGATTTGGAGACATTATTTGTACGGGGTGACTTGTGAGATATTTACTGATCACAAGAGCCTTAAGTACATTTTCCAGCAGCGAGATTTGAATTTGAGGCAGAGAAGATGGTTGGAACTGTTGAAGGATTATGATTGCGAGATTCTTTACCATCCGGGTAAAGCTAATGTGGTAGCAGATGCCTTGAGTAGGAAGTCTTCAGGTAGTCTTGCTCACATTGGTGTTGAGAGGAGACCATTGATCCAGGAATTGCATCTGATGGTGGATCAAGGTCTGATGATGAAGATCAGTAGATCAGGTGGACTGTTAGCTCAGTTTAAAGTACGATCTGTACTAAGGGATAGGATTAAAGCAGCTCAGAGCCGAGATCCTATTCTAGAAGAGCTTGCAGAGAATGTCAGAGCAAGGAAGTTCACTGATTTCACACTCGATGATGATGGTGTGTTGTGGATCAGTGGTAGATTGTGTGTTCCTGATGTGGATGATTTGAGAGAGGAGATTTTAGAGGAAGCACATTCTACAGCTTACAGCGTTCATCCTGGTGTTACTAAGATGTACCACAGTATCAGAGATCTATACTGGTGGGATGGATTGAAGAAGGATGTTGCTGATTATGTTGCTAAGTGCTTGACGTGTCAGCAAGTGAAAGCCGAACATCAGAAGCCTTCTGGGAAGCTTCAGCCTCTTCCTATTCCCGAGTGGAAGTGGGAAAGGATAGCTATGGATTTTGTGGTCGGTTTACCTCGTTCGAAGGATGGATACGATTCCATCTGGGTGATTGTAGACAGATTGACGAAGTCTGCACATTTCTTGCCTGTGAAATCCACATATTCAGTTGCTAGATTGGCGAAGTTGTACGTGAAGCATATTGTATGCCTTCATGGAGTACCTGTGTCCATTGTGTCAGATAGAGGTTCGGTGTTTACTTCTCGTTTTTGGCAGAAGTTGCAGGAAGCGATGGGCACTAGGTTGGATTTCAGTACTGCTTTTCATCCTCAGACAGATGGTCAGTCTGAGAGGACGATCCAGACACTAGAAGATATGTTGAGGATGTGTGTCTTGGATTTGGGAGGTAGTTGGGATGATCATTTGTCGCTTGTGGAGTTTGCATATAATAACAGCTACCATAGCAGTATTGGCATGGCACCATATGAGGCGTTGTATGGAAGGAAGTGTAGATCCCCGTTGAGTTGGGATGAGATTGGTGAGAGAGCTTTGACTGGACCAGAGATGGTTCAGGATGCTGCAGAGAAAGTCGTCGTGATCAAGCGCAGATTAGAGACCGCAGTTAGTAGACAGAAGAGTTATGCGGATCCTAGGCGCAGAGATGTGGAGTTTCAGGTTGGAGATTTCGTTTTTCTGAAAGTATCTCCGATGAAGGGTGTGATGAGATTTGGCAGGAAGGGTAAGTTAGCACCGAGATATATTGGACCGTTTGAGATTCTGGAGAGAGTTGGCACTGTTGCATATCGGTTGGATTTGCCTCCGAGTATGTCACAGGTGCATCCAGTATTTCATATCTCGATGTTGAGGAAGTATATCTCAGATCCTTCACACGTGTTGCAACCTGACAGTGTGGAAGTGAGTGAAGATTTGACTTTTGTGGAAGAACCTGTGGCGATCGTTGATTATCAAGTTCGACAGTTGAGATCGAAGCAGATTCCGATGGTCAAGGTTTTGTGGCGTAGCGACAGAGTTGAAGAGCATACGTGGGAGACTGAAGCTGAGATGCGAGCTTCTTACCCGTATCTCTTTCCTTCATGATTCTGTAATCTTGTTTTTGGAATTCGGGGACGAATTCTTGTAAGGGGGGAAGACTGTAATATCCCGTGTTTTTAAAAATATTTTTACACTGTACCGGGATATGCAGTGTCAATAATTTTGACTGTATATACGATATTTTTACGAGTTGATATGTATTTTAAACCTATTTTAATTACTGTCTATTATTTTCAGTATTTTACGTAAAATTTTCCCGGGACTTTCATTTTCGGGGAAATTTTCACGTAAACAATTTATTATTAATTATGTTAAATGTATTTACGGGTTTGCATGAACTCATACATATTTTTAAATTATTAAATAAAGCCTGTGTGTGTATATTTATTTAATTAGGGTTTATTATTACCCTAATATTTTATTATTTATTTATTATTATTTGATTATTTTATTTATTATTAAATTATTAAAATTTATTATTTTTTTTTCTTTTTTCTTTTTTTTTCTTTTTCTTTTCCTTTTTCTTTCTTTTTCTTTTCCTTTCTCTTTCCTTTTTCTTTCTTTTTCTTTTTCTTCTTCTTCTTCTTCTTCTTCTTCCCGTGGGTGCCCGACGCCACCATTTCTTCTCACCGTCGTTTCTCCCTCCTCCGGCCACCGTTTTCGACACCGCCGGTCTCTATCTTCTCCTTGAGCTCCGGTGAGTGTTATTCTAGCTTTGGTTTGAGCTAAAATGGTCTAGAATTGCTTAGGTTTTGAGTTGAATATTTCGGCCACTTTTGGTTTTTGATTTTTTTGAGCTTCAATTTGGATGATTCATGGAAAATTCCTTCACAAATGTTGTTTCTAGTAGTTTAATCTTCATGTATGAATTTTTGTAGAATTTTTGGAGATTGTTTGGATTTTTGGGTATTTTTGAATATTTTAATATTATTTTCGAATTTTCGGAAATTAATTATTTAAATTATGAAATTGGATTTTATGGTTGAATTAGGTGTTGAAATGAATTATAGAAATTTATTTGGAATTTTTATGAATTTCTAAGTATTTATTTTTAATTATTGAAGTTTAGGTGATTTTGTAAAATTAAGTTAATTGTGTTTTAAATTGAATTTAATTGGTTAATTGAGTTTAATTATTGATATTATTGATAAATATGTTGAGAAAATTAATTTTGGATAATTGTATGATTTTTGGTGAATTTTTGAAGTAATTTAGGTATATATATATATAGGGGTATTTTGGTAATTTTACCCTAAATTGTCTAAAAATGTAATTTAATTGGTTTTAATATTTATTTAAGGTATAAAAATGATTTCTACAAATTATTTGGTATTTTTAACTAATTAAAACTATTTTTCGGGAATTATTTTCAATTATATATATAATATACGGTTTTTCTAATAAAATGAATTTTAATCGATTTTTACAGTGTTTCAAGATTTATTATGTAATTTCTACGTATGAAATGTATTTTTATGATTTAAGGATATTTTTGGTATATTTGAATATATATTCTGTGTTTGTGGACCCCGGTCGACAGATTGTAGTCTGGAGTCCGACCGAGGGGTTGTGATTGATTGTGGTGTTTATTTTTGAAGTGTATTTTCTTTGCAGGGTCGGCTCTACTCTTTTGAGTAGAGAGATGTCCGTTTTACAAGGGAGGTTCTGCCGGATTTCCGGTAGAATTCTCGTAAAACGTGATATCCAGTCGAACCCTAATTTCCGTATTTTAATACTCTAGATTTAATTCTAGGATTTCTGTTAGGGTTATTCTGATGTCGATTAATTATTTCTTATTTAGTTGCGCCGAGACCGAGGGTTAGTGGACCAGGCCCGTCGGACCTGTCTCGTGGAGCGCATTAGGTGAGTTACTATATTATATATATATGCTTAGGATGCATGATTTAGAAAATGCATGTTTTATTTTGACTAAATATGCATAAATAACATGATTTATATTCAAGTATATTTCTGGTATATTTTTGGTATATAATAAATTATATACATGTTTTATTAATAAAATATATTTAAAATGTTTTTAAATATATTTTTAGTTTAATTCATGATTTGATTGAATTTATTTGACGTATATATACTCAAAATATACCTGATTTATGTTTGGTATATTTTCGGTATATATATGGTTTATATTATTGATTTATTTAAATTCATGCATCATGTATTTGTGAATGAATGTTTTATTATTTATCACTGAAGGATATCAATAGAACGTGCTACCTAGTGGGCAGCACTAGGACCGAGTACGTACCGGTACGCCTATAGCTTTAGGCTATATTACTAACTATTTGTGGATATTGATTTGATTATGATTATTGATATGTGAGATGTGGTTTGTGGGTGTGATTGCTGGAGCTCGGTTGACCAAGTGTCTCGGGGCCAATCACACTGGCAGTCAGACTGCTGGAGCTCGGTTGACTTAGTGTCTCGGGGCCAGTCTACTGTCCATATGGATTAAGTGGATATATTTGGAATTAGTGAGCCTGTATGGCTAGAGTGTTGTTTAACACTATTTTTCTGAGGTTGCGATATTCTAGGGTTCTATGTGATCCTTCATAAAAGTTGATTTTCAGACAAAATATATAAAATGATTTTTCTGCATCTGTATGAACTTGCCTGTATATATACATATTATATATATACTATTGACTGTATGCATTATCACTTAGAGTGTATGTATATATACTATAGTAATTCACTCAGTGAGGTCTGACTCCCCTCCGTTGACTATTTTTCAGGAGAGTCAACTTCCTCAGACCTCAGTAGCAGGTCGATACGCCGGATTTCTTCCGCCCCGGCTTCTTTATGTAAATTGTCTACTTGAGTCTTATTTATTTTATCTAGACACTGCAGTAGTTGTAAATTAAAGTATTGGATTTTATGTATTTGTTTAAAGAGATGTATTATGTTAAAACTGGATTTGTATAAAGATTATACATTTATGAGATTATATATGTGATGTGATGAGTTTTGAATTATATCCAGTTGTTATGGATGATATTGTAATATTTATGATTTTATTTTCCGCTGCATATTATATTTTTATGGTTATTATTGCATTTTTATTTTATTTTTAGGCTTGCTACGGGTTCCGGATTCGAAAGAATTCCCGTTCCCTAGCGCCGGTCATGGCCCCTGTTTTGGGTCGTGACAGTATCAGAGCCCTAGGTTATTAATGTTTGTGTACCTAGGTTTTTAGAGTCGTGTTTTCTTTGAAACTACTACAATCAAGTTAGGTTCAATCATGTTTTCAATAAGTTTTCCTTGTTATAGTTTTTTGCGTAATCATTAGGTTGTCCTTTTGTTGTCCATTATCTGAATCTCGTTGCCTTTGTCTTTTCAAAATGAGGAGACGAACGCATGTCACTGCACCAGTCATTGAGGCCGAGGATGATGAGTCCTTTCAGGATGAGGGTTTACCTCCTAAGCTGTCGACAAGGCGTAGAGGCCGAGGTAAAGGTAAACCTTAAGGAGTGGTAGGTCGTGGTAGACAAAGAGAGCTATAGTATGAGGAACCTATAGAGCCAAAATATGAGGAAGCTGCTATACCTCTAGTTACACCGCCATTACAGCTTGTCTATTAGTAGGGTATGTCTGACCCTAAGGCAACACTGTTCTACGCCAGAGTCGGCATGATGCTTTTGATGGGACTTCAGATCCGTTAGACTTTCTGCACACCATTAAGATGAGGACTCGGATTGCTCACACAGAGTATTAGTAGATCATGATAGTCGAGTTATCTATCGAGGGACCAACCCTGGATTGGTTTGTTCAGGTTATTTAGCCTCACATGACGACAATGACTTAGGCTCAGTTTAGAGAGAGGTTTATAAGGAGATTCTGCCCAGAGCCACTGAGGATGAGTTACAGACTCAGATTGACCAGCATCATTAAAGGTGATAGATCTATCGAGGACTACACCAGAGAGTTCCTTAGACTGGATAGATATGTAGAGGATCTAATGCGAGACCAATATTTTACTGTCACGACTTACGTCATTGCTCTAGGTTTTGTATTTGCTGGGATGCCTACTGTGGGCCTTACTTTAGAGTCGGTAATAAAGTTGACCAAGGAGATAGAGTTGAGACTAATTAGGCAATGAGCTATGCCTTATTGCTATCAGTTCAGTGTTCATTCAGGAGGATTTCATAGTACTTTGTATTTGACTTTTCAAATTAGTTATAGTAGTCAACAGAGTCAAAGGTAGCAGTAGAGAGTACATAGGAGTAACAAACATGGTCGTGTTGGACCTTATAGACCTATTAGATTTAGGTCAAGTGCTTTCAGCAACAGTAGTGGTGGGAGTTCAGGATACAACAGCATAGGATAAGTAGCTAGCACCTATCATACTTGCAGTAGAGTTTATCAAGGACCCTGTTACATGGCGCTGCTGACATGTTTTCGATGTGGACAGATAAGGCATTTCACTAGATCATGCCCATATTCTGGTTTCAGCCACAGTAGTCAATTGCCAGTGTAGCACTAGCACCTTTTCAGTTACCTCCAGCTCAGTATCAGAGTTTGACACAGATTATTGCCTAGCAGGGGTATGGCAAAGGTACTAGAGGAGGTGCTAGAGGTTTTGGCCAAGCTTCCACCAATTAACAGGGAGGTCAAGGTTAGGCCAGAGTTTTCCACCTTACTCAACAGGATCCTCAAGCATCTAATGTCATTGTTTTAGGTATTATTCCAGTCTGTTACTTGGATGCTTGGGTTTTATTTAATCCGGGTGCCACACATTCTTTCGTGTCCCCTATTTTTGCTTCAAAGTGGTGTTGGCAAGCTTCGAGGATGGATTTTCCTTTGTCTGTTACCACTCCTCTAATTGATTCGTTGGACACTGATGTTGTTCTTTCTGGTTGTCCAGTGTTTGTGGGAGGTAGAGAATTGCCTATAGAATTAGTGTTGTTAGATGTGATGGAGTTCAATGTGATCCTTGGTATGGATTGGTTGTCTCAGCACTATGCCATTATGGATTATTGGAGTAAAGAGGTGATTTTCAAAATTCATGATGAAGAAAAGTTTAAGTTTGTGGGTGATAAGAGTTCTGCACCTCAAAATCTCATCTCCACTATTACGGCTAGGAAGATGCTGAGGAAGGGTTTTCAGGGATATTTTGGCATTAGTCAAGGATACTTGTAAGCACCCAATTTCGGGATGCAATTGTGCATAATTATGATGTAAGCCCTTATAATGAAATTTATTTAAAAATTGAACTTGGTTGTCGATTTTCTAGACTTTAAGGACTAAATTGCAACATTTTTAGGATTTGATTATAAATAAGTCAATTTTTCAGGGGTCTTTTGGTAATTAAAATTTAAAAAAATTAAAAATTAAAATTAGGATTGGCATTGCACAATGCCAATGCATAAAAGTCCTTTTTTTTTATTTTTTGCTTATTTTTTCTTATCTTTTGTCGATTTTTTTAGTATTTTGATTGGTTAAAAATTGAATTATTATTAGTTTTATCTGAAAATTTTTTGACACATTCAAAACATTCAAAAATTAAAACTTATCACTCTGTTTTGGAGAGATAAGTCTATTCCTCCAAAGGAGGAAGTGAGTACGCAAGCAGACTCTGCATGCATACGAGGGGGGACTTTTTTTTTGGAGGATTTTTACTCATAGAGATTGAGAGAAACACACACACGCAGATACTGAAACTTGACTATGCAAAAAAAAAAAAAAACCTAACATCCAAAACGCTATTGAGAATGTCTTTTTTGTCCATAATCAATAGCTATTCAATTTCAATGGTGATAATCCAATCTAAGGGGCTAAAAAGGGCATTTGCACAACATCGAAATTATTAGTGTTCTTTTTCTATTTCATTCTTTTCTATTATTTTCTTTTTGTGAATTTTTCCTTTTATTTTTGTTATTGTTTTGATTATTTAATTTCATTACTAATGAGATTACTTTTCTGTTTTTTTTTTGTTTTGATGTCCACATGTGGATTGAGGAGGATACTGCTTGTGTTTAAACTGAATAGAAGGTCCATGGAATGCCATGGAAAAAACCTGCGTTATTTTCCAATAGAATTTAGGGTTTCATCTTTATTTTTTCATTTTGGTGTTCTGTGTAGTTATTTGAATTCATGGCTGTATAATTGTTAAATTTTAATTTTGTACGTAGTTTGTACTAGCCCCAATAGTGGGAATAGTAAAAGATTTAATTTTTTGCATTTTAAAATCAATTAGTAATTAGGTTTAATTGGGTAAAATTAATTAAAATTAATGGTGGCAGTAGCTTAATTTAGGGTTTGCATGTAATTAATTTAGGGTTTCTAGAAAATCACTATAATGTTTGTTTGATCCATTTTTTGTGTTTTATTTATTTTGGGTTTGTTTTATGTTTTTGGGCCCTAAGCCCACATTTAGGTCTAACCCACTTAATAAATGGGTTTAGAAATGGTTTAGGGCTTTAAATAATTAAAATCAACTTAGGCCCATTAGGTTAATTAGATTTTAAGCCCACTTAGTTAATTAAAACTTGTTTAGACTTAGCTCAGCTCACTTAAATTCATTTCTTTTAAAATAAATAGACATAGGCCCACATTTCACTTAAAATAAAACCAAATTAGACTTAGGCCCACTAATTTAATTTTTCTTTAAAATTGAATATACTTAAGCCCATTCTTTAGACAAACTAAAATAAATAGATATAGGCTCACTAATTAATAAAAATGTAGGCCTACCTTTAGTCCTTTTCTCACTTGTAAATAAAATATAAATCTAGCTAACTTTTTAATAAAATTAACATAGTTTAGACTTAGGGACAACGCAATCTTGAGTGCATTTTTTATGTGTAATTTTATTGACTAGATGCCTAAGGTTAGATGGATGTTAAGATAGGGTTTAACAAAATTGTATGTAATTAAAGGATGAAATAATCATCTATAAAATTATTTTAAATGAACATGAGACTAAGAGAAGTTAGTATTCCGTATCCAGAATCTCTTGGTTGTGGTGCTAGCTTTCTTTTAGGGAATCGGGTACTACCTTTTATATTTATCCCAGTTATTACCCTGGGTGGTGACTCCTCATCTCCATGCCATGTCTTTGTGACAATGGTTAGTGTGTTCTCTAAGGCCCTGAGCCTAAACAATGTCATGATTGCTAAAATCTTGGGTGGGCGCTAAACCCCGCCGTCTATAATACTTCAGTGGAGAAGTTATCTCTCACAGATGTTTTGGTTGCCTGTGAGTTTCCTGACATTTTTCCTTAGGAGTTGCCAGGTTTACCATCTCTCAGAGAGATTGAATTTTGTATAAATGTGCTTCCAGGTACCACTCCTATTTCGATACCGCCCTATAGAATGGCTCCTGTAGAGTTGAAGAAATTGAAGGAGCAGTTGCAAGATCTATTAGATAATGGTTTTGTTAGACCCAATGTTTCCCCTTGGGGATGCACCAATCCTGTTTGTGAAGAAGAAGGATGGTACACTGAGACTGTGCATTGATTACAAAGAACTGAATAAGGTGGCAGTGAAGAATAAGTATCCTCTCCTAATGATAGGTGATCTGTTTGATCAACTTCATGGTGCATAGTTCTTTTTCAAGATTGACTTAAGGTCAGGCTATCATCAGTTGCAAATCAATAAAGCCAATGTTCCTAAAACTGCATTCTACACTCGATATGGTCATTATAAATTTTTAGCGATGTCCTTTGGGTTAACTAATGCACTAGCTTCTTTCATGGATCTGATAAGCAGGGTATTCAGACCATATATGGATAAATTTATAATAGTCTTTATTGATGATATACTAGTGTATTTGAAGAGCATAGAAGAGCACGTACATCACTTGAGGACAGTATTGCAGACACTGAGAGAACATCAATTTTATGCTAAACTCTCAAAGTGTGATTTCTGGTTATAGAGTGTTGCTTTCCTTGGACACGTAGTGTTTAAAAATGGTATCCAGGTTGATCCACAGAAGATAAAGGCAGTGTCTAAGTGGCCCAGACCTACGACAGTCATAAAAATTTATAGTTTTCTAGGTTTGGCTGGGTATTATAGGAGATTTATGCAAGATTTCTCTAGAATTGCAGCTCCTATGACTCACTTGACTTAGAAGAATATAAAGTTTGAATGGTCAAATGCTTATGAGAATAGTTTCCAATTGCTGAAGGAGAAGTTGATCATAGCTCCAGTTCTGACCTTGCCTAATGGAGAAGATAAGTTCAATGTGTATTGTGATGCCTTAAGAGTTGGCTTAGGTTATGTGTTCATAATGGTAAAGTAGTAGCTTATGCTTCAAGGCAGTTAAAGAAGCATGAATAGAATTATCCTACTCACGACCTAGAGGTGGCTATAGTAATCTTTGCTTTCAAGATTTTGAGACATTATTATGAGATTTTCACAGATCACAAGAGCCTTAAGTAAATTTTTTAGTAGAGAGACCTAAACTTGAGGCAAAGAAGATGGTTAGAACATCTAAAGGATTATGACTGTGATATTTTTTATCATCCAAGCAAAGCTAATATGGTAGCAGATGCTTTGAGTAGGAAGTCTTTGGGTAGTCTTGCTCATATTAGTATGGAGAGGGGACCTTTAATCCAAGAGTTGTATGAGTTGGTGGATCAGGGTCTAATGATGAAGATTAGCATATCAGGTGGACTATTAGCTTAGTTCAAGGTTTAATCAGTGTTAAAAGATAGGATTAAGGCAGCTTAAGGCTGAGATCCTATTCTAGCAAAGCTTGAGGAGAATGTTCGTGTAGGGAAGTTCACTGATTTCACTCTCGATGATGAAGGTGTTTTGTGGATCAGTGGTAGGTTATGCGTTCCTTATGTGGAAAATTTGAGAGAATAGATCCTTAAGGAAGCATATTCTACATCCTATAACGTACATCCAAGTGTCACTAAGATGTACCACAGTATCAGAGATTTGTACTGGTGGGATGGATTAAAGAAGGATGTAGCTAATTATGTTACTAAGTGTTTGACATGTCAGCAGGTGAAAGCTGAACTTTAGAAGCCTTCTGGGAAGCTTCAGCCTCTTCATATTCCTGAGTGGAAATAGGAGAGAATTATTATGGATTTTAAGGTAGGGTTACCTCGTTCTAAGGATGGATATGATTCCATCTAGGTGATCATGGATAGGTTGACCAAGTATGCTCATTTCTTGCTTGTTAAATCCACCTATTTTGTAGCTAAATTGGTGAAGCTATATGTTAAGCATATTGTGTGCCTTCACAGAGTACCTGTGTCCATTGTATCTGATAGAGGTTCAGTTTTTACCTCTCATTTTTGGCAGAAGTTATAAGAAGCGATGGGCACCAGGCTTAATTTTAGTACTGCTTTTCACCCTCAGACAAATGGTCAAACTGAGAGGATGATCCATACACTTGAAGATATGTTGAGGATGTGTGTATTGGATCTTGGAGGTAGTTAGGATGATCATTTGCTGCTTGTGGAGTTTACATATAATAACAGCTACCATAGCAGTATTAGGATGGCACCGTATGAGGCTTTGTATGGAAGGAAGTGTAGATCCCCTTTGTGTTGGGATGAGATTGGAGAGACAACCTTGACTAGACCTGAGATTGTCTAGGATGCAGCAGAGAAAGTTATTGTGATCAGAAGGAGATTAGAGACCACAGCTAGCAGACATAAGAGCTATGTGGATCCGAGACATAGAGATATGGAATTTCAGGTTGGAGACTATGTGTTCCTAAAGGTGTTTCCAATGATGGGTATAATGAGATTTGGCAAGAAGGGGAAGCTAGCACCGAGATATATTGGACCGTGAGATTTTGGAGAGAGTGGGCATGGTTGCATATCAGTTGGCTTTGCCTTTGAATTTATCTGAAGGGCATCCAGTGTTCCTGTCATGACCCAAAACAGGGGCCATGACCGGCGCTAGGGAACGGGAATTCTTTCGAATCCGGAACCCGTAGCAAGCCTAAAAATAAAATAAAGCATGCCATAATAACAGTAACAATATAATATGCAGCGGAAAATAAAAATCATAATATCATAATATCATTTTCATATCAACTGGATTTAATTCAATACTCATCTCATCACATATATATAATCTTTAATACAAATCCAATTTCAATATAATACATCTCTTTAAAATAAGATACATGAAATCCAATACTTTAATTTACAACTACTGCAGTGTCTAGATAAAATAAATAAGACTCAAGTAGACAATTTACATAAAGAAGCCGGGGCGGAAGAAATCCGGCGTATCGACCTGCTACTGAGGTCTGAGGAAGTTGACTCTCCTGAAAAATAGTCAACGGAGGGGAGTCAGACCTCACTGAGTGAATTACTATAATATATATACATACACACTAAGTGATAATGCATACAGTCAACAGTATATATATAATATGTATATATACAGGCAAATTCATACAGATGCAGAAAAATCATTTTTATATATTTTACTGAAAAATCCCAATTTATGAAGGATCACATAGAACCCTAGAATATCGCAACCTCAGAAAATAGTGTTAAACAACACTCTAGCCACACAGGCTCACTTATTCCAAATATATCCACTTAATCCATTTGGACAGTAGACTGGCCCCGAGACACTAAGTCAACCGAGCTCCAGCAGTCTGACTGCCAGTGTGATTGACCCCGAGACACTTAGTCAACCGAGCTCCAGCAATCACACCCAAATCACATCTCACACATAACAATAATCATAATCAAATCAATATCCACAAATAAGTTAGTAATATAGCCTAAATACTATAGGCGTACCGGTACGTACTCGGGCCTAGTGCTGCCCACTAGGTAGCACGTTCTATTGATATCCTTCATCATTAAATATAAAACATTCATTCACAATAAATGATGCATGAATTTAAATAAAATAACAATATAAACCATATATATACCGAAAATATACCAAAAGTAAACCAGGTATATTTCGAGTATATATATATCAAATACATACAATCAAATTATAAATTAAGCTGGAAATATATTTAAAAACATTTTAAATATATTTTATTCACAAAATATGCATATAATTTAGTATATACCAAAAATAAACCGAAAATATACTTAATATAAACTTAAGAAATAATCAAATTATTTATGCATATTTAATCAACATAAAACATGCATTTCTAAATCATGCATCCTAAGCATATATATATAGTATAGTAACTCACCTAGTGCGCTCCACGAGATAGGTCCGACGGGCCTGGTCCACTAGCCCTCTGTCTCGGCGCAACTAAACAAGAAATAAGTAATCGACATCAGAATAACCCTCATAGAAATCCTAGAATTCAATCTAGAGTATTAAAATACGGAAACAGATTTAGGGTTCGACTGGACATCACGTTTTACGAGAATTCTATCGAAAATCCGGCAGAACCTCCCCTGTAAAACGGACATCTCTCTACTCAAAAGAGTAGAGCCGACACTGCAAAGAAACACACTTCGAAATACAAGCTCGACAAAAATCCACAACCCCTCGGTCGGACTCCAGACTACAATCTGTCGATCGGGATCCACAAACACAGAATAATTCCAGATATACCGAAAATATCCTTACAACATAGAAATACATTTTATAGATAAAAATTACATAATTGACCTTGAAACACTATAAAAACCGATTAAAACTCATTTTATTAGAAAAACCGTATATTATATATATATAATTGAAAATAATTCCCGAAAAATAGTTTTAATTAGTTAAAAATACCAAATATTTTGTAGAAATCATTTTTATACCTTAAATAACTAATAAAACCAATTAAATTACATTTTTAGACAATTTAGGGTAAAATTACCAAAATACCCCTATATATATAAATATACCTAAATTACTTCAAAAATTCACCAAAAATCATACAATTATCCAAAATTAATTTTCTCAACATATTTATCAATAATATCAATATTTAAACTCAATTAACCAATTAAATTCAAATTAAAACACATTTAACCTAATTTTTCCAAAATTCCATAAACTTCAATAATTAAAAATAAATACTTAGAAATTCATAAAAATTCCAAATAAATTCCTATAATTCATTTCAACACCTAATTCAACCATAAACTCCAATTTCATAATTTAAATAATTAATTTCCGAAAATTAGAAAATAATATTAAAATATTCAAAAATACCCAAAAATCCAAAAAATCTCCAAAAATTCTACAAAAATTCATACATGTATATTAAGCTACTAGGATCAACATTTGTGAAGGAAGTTTCCATGAATCAATCAATTCGAAGCTCAAAAAAATCGAAAACCCTAATGTGACCGAATTGAGTTTTAGCTCAAACCTCAAAATCCACTTGATTTCAGGCCGAAAGGAGCTTAGAATTGGAATCACCGGAGCTCAAGGAGTCGATGAAGACCGGCGGTGCACAAAATGGTGGCCGGAATCGTCGTCGACGGCAAAAAGCTCAACTTGCTGCCATGGCAGATTCCGGGCGTTCCAGCGGGCTTCCGGCGGCCTGGTCACGTCGGAGAGGAAGAGGAAGGAAGGGGAAGGAGGTTGGCGGCAGTTGGTGGCGGCGAGGGGCGGTCCGGCGTGCTGGAATGGGAGGCGCAGTGAGGGTGAGCGATCGGGAGAGAAGAAGGAGAGGGAGGGGGCAAATGTGTAATTTTCCAATTCTTTTTGATTTTTGACAAATATATGCATATATATATACTTTATACTATATATTAAAATAATATTAAATTACACACATCAAATATACACCACACACATAAAAATATTAATATTTTAATAATTTATACTAAATAAAATTAATTAAATAACAATAAAACAATTAAATACCTAATAAAATATTAGGGAAATAATAAACCCTAATTAAATAAATATACACACACCGGCTTTATTTAATAATGTAAAAATATGTATGAGTTCATGCAAGTCCGTAAATACATTTAAAATAATTAATAATACATTGTTTACGTGAAAATTTCCCCGAAAATGCAAGTCCCGGGAAAATTTTACGTAAAACACTGAAAATAATAGACAGTAATTAAAATAGGTTTTAAATACATATTAACTCGTAAAAATATCACATATATATTCAAAATTTATTAACACTGCATATCCCGGTACAGTGTAAAAATATTTAAAAAAAACACGGGATATTACAGTTCCATATCTCGAAGCTGAGAAAGTATATTTCAGACCCTTCACACGTGTTACAGCCTAATAGTGTGGAAGTGAATGAAGACCTGACGTTCGAGGAAGAACTAGTCGCGATAGTGGACCATCAAGTTCGATAGTTGCATTCAAAGCAGATTTTGATAGTTAAGGTGTTATGGCGAAACAATAACATAGAGGAGCACACTTAGGGGACAGAAGCTGAGATGCAAGTTGCTTATCCCTACTTATTTACTCGATAATTCTTGTTTTTGTTCTTTTCTTTGAATTCGAGGATGAATTCTTATAAGGAGGGAAGATTGTAATTGTCATGACCCAAAACAGGGGCCATGACCGGCGCTAGGGAACGAGAATTCTTTCGAATCCGGAACCCGTAGCAAGCCTAAAATAAAATAAACATGCGATAGTAATAATAACAGCACAATTAAATAAAATATTATGCAGCGGAATAAAATCATAATTATCAAAATAATATTTCGGTCAAACAAAATTAAATCGAATTCTCATCTCATATATAAATAAATCCTTTAATACAAGTTTTAGTTAAAATTCTTAAAATACATAACTCACACAAATATAATACATAAAACCACAATTTATTTACAACTACTGTTGTGTATAGATTATAAAAATAGAACTCAGGTGAGCAGTTTACATAGAGAAGCTGGAGCAGAAGAAATCCGGCGTACAGGCCTGCTACTGAGGTCTGAAGATGATGACTCTCTTGAAAAATAGTCAACGGAGGGGAGTCAGACCTCACTGAGTGAATTACTATAATATATATACATGCATACTAAATGCCAAAGCACACAGTCAAAAGTATATATAATATGTATGTATACAAGCAATTACACACAAATGCAATAAAAATCATTTTATATGTCTTTATTGAAAATCACAGTTTATGAAGGATCAAATAGAACCCTAGAAAATCGCAACCTCAAAAAAGTATTAGACAACACTCTAGCCATACAGGCTCACTTATTCCAATATAATCACTTGATCCATTTGGACAGTAGACTGGCTCCGAGACACTAAGTCAACCGAGCTCCAGCAGTCTGATTGTCAGTGTGATTGGCTCCGAGACACTTGGTCAACAGAGCTCCAGCAATCACACTCCCAAATCATATCACATATCAAATAATCATATCCAATCAATATCCTCAAACAGGTTAGTAATATAGCCTAAATACCATAAGTGTACCGGTACATACTCGGTCCTAGTGCTGCCCACTAGGCAGCACGTTCTATTGGTATCCTTCATTGAAATATAAAGCATACATTCATAAAAATAAATGATGCATGAATTTAAATATAATAACAACAATAACCATATATATACTAGAAATATACCAAAAGTAAACCAGGTATATTTCAAATATATATACGTCAAATAAATCCAATTTAATTACAAAATAAATTAAAAATATACCAAGGATATACATAAAAACATTTTAAGAATAATTTATTAATAAAACATGTATATAATTTGAAAATATACCAAAATATACCGAATATAAACTAAAAATAAACTTAAATACTAATTGAATTATTTATGCATAATTAATCAAATTAAAACATACATTTCTAAATCATGCACCCTAAGCATAAATATATATAAAATAGTAACTCACACTTAGTGCGCTCCTCGAGATGGGTCCGATGGGCCTGGTCCACTAGGCCTCGGTCTCGACGCAACTAAGCAAACAAAATAACAGACATCAAAATAAACCTAACAAAAAATCCTAAAAACTCGATCTAGAATATTAGACACAGAATCAGAATTAGAGTTCAACCGGACATCACATTTTACGAGAATTCTATCAAAAATCCGGCAGAACCTCCCCTATAAAATGGACATCTCTCTACTCAAAGAGTAGAGCCAACCTGCAAAGAAACACACTTCGAAAAATAGACACAAAACACAACCACAATCCCTCGGTCAGACTCCAAACTACAGTTTACCAACCGGGGTCCACAATTCACAAAATAATATAGAAATACCAAAAATACCGTTATATCATAGAAATACAATTTATAAGTAGAAATTACATAATTAACCCTAAAACACATTAAAAACCAATAAAAACTCATTTATTTAGAAAAATCGTATATTATATATATAATTTGAAAATAATTTACTAAAAATAGTTTTAATTAGTTAAAAATACTAAATAATTTGTAGAAATCATTCTTATACCCTAAATAACTATTAAAATCAATTTAATTACATTTTTAGATAATTTAGGGTAAAATTACCAAAATACCCCTATATATATAAATATACTAAAATTACTCCAAAAATTCACCAAAAATAATATAATTGCTAAAAATTAATTTTATCAACATATTTATCAATAATATAAATAATTAAACTCAATTAAATAATTAATTTCAATTAAAAACACAATTAACCCTATTTTTCCAAAATTACATAAACTAATTAAATTCAAAATAAATACATAGAAATTCATAAAAATTCCAAATAAATTTATATAATTCATTTAAACACCTATATTTATCATAAAATACAATTTCATAATTATTTAATTAATTTCCGAAAATTAGAAAATAATACTCAAATATTCAAAAATACCCAAAAATCAAAATAATTTCCAAAAATTCTACAAAAATTCACACATGTAGATTAATATAAGGGGAACAACATTTGTGAAGGAATTTTTCATGAATAAATCAATTAAAAGTTCAAAAAAATTAAGAATCCTAAAATGGTTGAATTGCAAAAATCAAAACCTAAGCAAATTTAGACCATTTTAAGTGAAACAAATCTTGGAATCACACTCATCGGAGCTCAAGGAGTAGAAAGAGACTGGCGGTGTCAAAAATGGTGGCTGGAAACGCCGTGAACGACGGTGGCTCAAGTTTCAGCTTCCCGAGCTTATTTCAGCCAAACCACGATGGAATGCGGAGCTGTTGGCGGCGAGGATGGCTGGGGAAGGAGATGGCATGCCGGGAGGCACACCGATGGTAAGAAAATGGGATGGCAGATGGCGGAACGGCGATGGAGGCGATCGGGGAAGAAGAAGGAGGATGAATGGCAAAACCGTAATTAAATCAAACTTTATTTTTTTTTGTTTAAATATTATATGTATATGTATATATATATATATACTTTTACACTATATATTAAAATAATATAAACTCACACACATTAAATATACACCACACACATATAATTTAATATTTTAATAATTTATACACTAAAAAAAATTAATCAATTAATATTAAAACTAATAATAAATAATAAAAATATTAGGGTAATTAATTAAACCCTAGTTAAATAAATAAATACACATATATACGTTATTTAATACTTTAAAAATATATGAGTTCATGCAAACGTGAAAATCTATTTAAAATAATTAATAATAAATAATTTACGTGTCAATTTCCCCGGAAATGCAAGTCCCAGGAAAATTTTACGTAAAGTACTTGAAATAACATAAAATAATTAAAAATAAATTTTATTTAAATAACAACTCGTGAAATATCATAAATATATATAAAAATTATTAACACTGCATATCCCGATGCAATATTAAAATATTTAAAAACACGGGATATTACAGTAATGACCCTGTATTTTAAATAATAAAAATATATTTTGGGATATTCAGTGTTAATAAAATTGTAAATTTTAATTAAATATTATTATTATTTGTGTATAGTATTCATTTATTTTACTTTAAAAGCTTTATTTACGTAAAATAAGTATTTTGTGAGTTTTATTATTTAAAGTATTAAAATCATTTTTCATTACTAATATTTTTAATAGTATTATTATTAATATTTATATTTTTACTAGTATTATTATTTATATTGTTATTATTATTTAATTAGGGTTAATGTTATTATTATTGTTGTGTTATTATTATTGTATGGTTGTGTATTTATGTGTGTATACACACACACACACACACACACACACACACACATATATATATATATATATATATATATATATATATATATATATATATATATATATAAAGTAAGTTAGTAAAAAATCATTAGAATCGGGTCAACCACTCTCTTTTTTTCCATAAATTCTTTCTTCTCCCATTTCTTTTTCTTCTCTTTACTGCAATTTTCTTCACCTCATTGTGACCACATAACAACCATCCACCATCATTGGAGCAACCCCAAGCAACCAGCCATCACCACCATCATCTCTTCTTTTTCCTCTCGTCCTCACCATCACCTAAGCATCACCTGGAGTATGCCAGAGCCGTTGAAGTTGAAGGTGACTGTGAGACTGCCATTTTTTTCGATAGCTTTTTTTATCACTTTAGCTCCTCATTCTGGTGTTGATTGACTCCTCTTGGACCGGTGAGTCCATATCTAAGCTCCTTTTAAGCTTAAACTCACTAGATTTTAAGTTATAACCAAGTTTAGTTTAGGTGACATTAGGATTTTGAATTTTTTTTGAATTATTGACTTTGATCCATGAATTTTTTTCTTTGAGAATGTGTTTGCGGATAGATCAATCTACTCAAATATATTTTTGGTTTATTTTTTGAATTAATTTGAATTATGGGTATTTTTTATTATTTTAATATTAAAATATTGAATTTTTGATAATTATGTTAATTAATTATTTTTAATGGAAATTTGGTTAAATTAGTGTTATTAATTTAAGTTAATAATTTTAGAATTTATAAAATAATTTTTCGTGAATTTATATAATTTTTGAGAAATATTTTTGTATTATGTGAATATTGGATTTATATGTTAAATGTGTATTTTTGTTGAAAATATTGTTCAATAATAGGTTTTAAATAATTTTGGAATAATAAATAGTGTTAAAATAATTTTTGTAAATTATTTACTATTTTTAACTAATTAATAATAATTTTTGAAAATTATATTCAAATAATAATATTAATTACTATTTTTGAGATTAAATGGGTTTTAACTATTTTTTTTTATATATATAACCTATTTGAGGAAATAAAAGTGAATTTTACTATTTTATGTTAAATAATTGAAAATTTGGATTTTTATTAATAGTATATTATTATTTGAGATTTTTATTTAATTAATGTGAAAATAATTATATTTAGTGATTTAATGTTTAAATAAATAATATTTTGGTATTTATGGAATTTAATGATTTTTAATATACTTATTATTTTATATTAATTTTTGGTGAATTGTGAACCTCAGTTGGGAATTTGTGCAGTTTGGGGTCCCAACCTTAGGTGTTGAGTTCTGTGATATTTGAAATGTGTTTTCTTTAAGGATCGGCTATACTTTTCAGTAGATGTCCATTTTACAGAGGAGGTTATGCCGATTTTTCGATAAAATTCTCGTAAAACGTAACGTCGGGTCGATTATGAGTCTTTGTGTTTTATCTGAGTTTTTAAATTTTTAGATCTAGTATTTTTTTAGAATTCTTAGAAGTATAAGTTAGAATATATTTTGATTTTTATGATTATTTATTTTCTAACTGCGTTGAGACTGAGACCTATCAGACCAGACCCATCGAATCAGTTTTGAGGAGCGCAAACTTGTGAGTTATTATTCTATATATGCATTGCATATAGGATGCATGAATAAGGATTTTCACATTCTCATTATATGTTTAAATATGATTTATTTTATTAAATGATTTGGTATATTTTTGGTTTATTTTTGGTATATTTGCTATATATGAGACATGTATGCTAGGTATATTTTTGGTATATCTTTTGTATATATGTGACATATATATGTTAGTATTTATTTGGTATAAATTCAATATATTTGATATATGTTTAGCATATTTATTTAGTATATTTTTGTATATTTATGGTATATGTTTATATATAAGTGGTATATTATTTTTAAATGAATGCCATTAGGTTTTAAATGGTGCAGTTTATTATTTTCCATAAATATGTGATTTTTATGAAGGATATCAGCAGAACATGCTACCTAGTGGATTGTACTAGGACCGTGTACGTACTGGTGCGATAGATTTTATGGTTGAGTTATTAAACCACTTGAGGTGATATATGATTGATTGATTATTAGGAATTAATGTGATTGAGTAGTGTGATTGTGGGAGCTTGGTTAACCTGGTGTCTCGAGGCTAATCACACTGACACTAAGACTGTGAGAGCTCAGTTGAGTTAGTGTCTCAAGGCCAATCTATTGTCTAAAATGGGATAAGATAATTACTTTGGAATTAAGTGAGTCTGTGTGGCTAGTATGATATTTTTTTTATTGAGGTTGTGAATATTAGGTTCTATTTAATCCTTCATTTGAATAAATATTTTCTGCATTTATTATATATATACATATAAGAAGAGTTTGGCATCTGTGTGAAATGTGTGTATATGTATACATATATACTGATGCCTGACTGTATATAGTTTATATTGCATGTATATATATTATAATAATTCACTTAGTGACGTCTGATTCCCCTCAATATTTTTTTAAGAGATTCCTCGTCATCAGACCTCAGTAGTAAACCTCTACACCAGACTTCTTCAGCCCCAGCTAGAGTATGTAAATTATTTATCTGAACTTTCATTGTATTCTAGAAAACTGCAGTAGTATTATTTTGTATCAGTAGAATATTACTTTAGTAAGAGACCTGTCCCTGAATATTGTATGAATATTATT
The DNA here is from genome assembly GCA_947683625.1 of Mallotus nudiflorus. Taxonomy (NCBI): domain Eukaryota; kingdom Viridiplantae; phylum Streptophyta; class Magnoliopsida; order Malpighiales; family Euphorbiaceae; genus Mallotus; species Mallotus nudiflorus. The sequence goes on along the minus strand of CANTUR010000187.1, from coordinate 651,253 downwards.
ATTTGATGATTTGTTATTTGAGTATTTATTTTTATATCGATTAAGTTTTTAATTATGGCATATTTTATTTATCTATTGCATGCTTTTTTATTTTTAAGGCTTGCTACATGTTTTGGATTTGAAAGAATTCTCATTCCCTAGAGCCGGTCATGACTTTCTGTTTGGGTCGTGACATTTTAATTCGATGGCCCAACCCGAGATTTTGAGTACTATGAATTTTTGAAGTGTGTTTGCGTGCAGGAATGGTTCTACTGTTAGTAGAGAGATGTTCATTTTACAGAGAAGACTCTAGCAAATTTTTGGTAGATTTTTCGTAAAATATGACATTAGCCTATGTCAAATTTTTGGTTTTAGTTGAGTTATGTCTTTGGTCAAGTCAGTTTTGTCACTCCTATAATTTTCATAATTTCAAGAATTTTCATGAATTTATTTATATTATTTTACTATCATATTTTAAATAAATATTATTTATTTTAGAGAACTCTGAAACTCGAGCTGTAGCATCAAGGCAGTAGAGAAACTGTCGCCCGACACGATCAACCTGTGAGTTAATTTTATGAAATGTGTGTTGCGCATGTTTTCATTATATGTTCAAGTAATTAAAAATAATAAAGAAATGATTATATGATTGATTTATGAATATATTTATATTGTCATATGCATGATCATTTCTTCTACATTTATGAATAATAATTGAACACATGCTTAAAGGAAAATTATTTCATTATGTTTATTTAATTATTATTTAGTCATTTAATTATCCATTATTTAATGATTTATTTATTTTATTTTATTATTTATAATTCAAATTCATTTGGAGATAACGGTAAAACGGACTATCTAATGGGTTTCATCAAGACTGTGTGTGCACCGATAAGATTGAGAGTGAGTGTTGGAGGTGATATGGTTCAGTGATATTTTGCTCTTGGACATGATTTATATATTACTGGGGCTAGTAGCTTGGTGATGCTTTGCTCTCGAGAACTGCTAGTAAATATTGGTTTAAGTGAATTGATTGCGGCTGGTAGTTCGGTGGATCTTTTGCTCTTAGGAACTGGAAGTCTTTGGACTATAAGAGAACCGAAAGGCTACTAGAATAATGGTTTAGGTATTCTATCAGGTTTTCCGTTAAAATAATTATTTTATATATATTCATGTGGGATTCCTTATTAAACTTATTTAAGGGTTATAAAGAGATTTTATATAAATATTATAAACAAAGTAAATGATTTTAATAATCATAATTAATTTATTCTGTTTTATTAAGAAAAAAAAGGTTTTAAAACCAACATGAATTTTATAAAATTAATCTACTCGGTGAGGTTTGATTTCCCTCAACTTATATTTTTTCAGGACCTTACAGTAAGCTTTTTAGTGTTCCCCATCTATGCCAGGTTCGTTCTTCATCGATTGCACTATGTATGTTGAATTAAAATATGTAATGCATAACTAAATTCTAGATACCGCAATAGTTAATTAAAGAACTTGTATTATTTGTATTCTGATTTCATTTGACTTGAGATGTTATTGTAATTGAAGAATATTATTTTATATATTTGGTATTGTGCATTTATTATGATTTTATTGTTTAGTGTATTGTTTTTATTTTGCAAAATTTTTTTAAGGCTTTCTATGGGTTTCGATTACTTTATGTATCCTCATTTTCTAATGTCGGTCACGTACCTTTCGGTTCAAGTCGTGATAGAAAGTTACCTTATTTCCCATGTCACATAATTGACTTATATTAAGCAAATTATGTTTAAGATCATCAACAAGAAACACATGATGTATAAATAAGGATTGAGGATTACCTATTTCTCCAATGCCAATAATTTTTCCTTTTGCATTGTCTCCAAATGTAACATATCCTCCATTCTTAGCATCAAGCTTATTGAATAGCTCATTGTCTCTTGTCATGTGCCTTGAACATCCATTATTAAGATACCATTTGCCTTTTCTTCTGGTGGATTTCAAGCATACCTACACTAAACAATTCAAGTGTTCTTTTGGATCCAAATCTTTCTTGGTCTAAGTTGATTAGTTTCAAGATAGTTTAAAGAAAGTAAATTCATATGTAATTTTATATAGAAGCACACATTATTGGTGTGTCCTTTAATCATGCAATATAAACATATGACATTTTCAAATTTATTTCTCCTAGGATTAAATGCTTTCCTAGTGTGTGAAACATGCCTTTTGTGTTGTGGTGATGTGTGTCTCCTATAATTTTGTGTCATAGAGTGAGACATGCATTGGCAATGGCAATATGTATTTTGATAGGTATATTTAACATGTTTATGTGCATTGTATTGTTTAACATGCCTATGAGTGTTGTTTTTAGTGCACGTAAGCATGCTTGGGTTGAGGTGCTCTAGTTTGAGCCTTACCTCTTTGTGTTGATGAAGGATGAGTCTTATAAGAATTTCCCTTGTTATTCAACACATGAGATCTTTTAGCTTTGAAAGCTTGAATCTCATTTGGTTTGGAGGTAGAATAAGTGGAATCATGTGAGGTTTTTATGAAATTAATGTGTGATGATGATGAAGACATTCCATTTTTATATCCAATTCCATAGGTATCTCCATGACATTTTTGATAGTCAAGAAGACTATCTAAAGTTTCTTTTCCTATCTTAAATTTAGCAATAGAATTCTTTAATTCTAAGACCTCCTTAGAAAGCTTATGATTTTCATCATTTACTTTCTTAAATTGATCTTCCAAAGAATTAGAAGATTTTTCATTATTAATAATTTTTTCATTTGATTCAATAAATTTAGCAAAATCATTTTTTAAACTTTCAAATTCTTTGGTCAAGCTACCTAACTCATGATTATAATATTTTTTCTTAGATAGTAAACTTTTGCATTTAACTAACAATTTTCTCACAATAGAGCTCTCATTATCATCATCATCACAATATCAAAGGAAGAATAAGAAGTAGATGGTACCTCATTTTCATTTTTAAGTGCCATAAAATAAAGATTGATCGCTTCTTGTTGTTCCTTTTCCTCTTCAGATTTGGAGGAATCATCCCAAGTAATTTTGAATGCCTTTTTCTTATCTTTTGTTCCCTTATTTTTAAATTTGAGTTTGGACCACTCACTTCTAATGTGTCCCGATTTCTTACATTCATAGCAAGTAACCTCTTTGGTTTTCTTCTTCCTATCTCATTTGAACTTTTTGTTGAAGTCCCTTGTTCTTGAGAAATTTTTCTTTCTCAAAAACTTCATGAAGTTTCTAGTGAGCATGACAATGAGGTTCGACTCAGCAGAGTCAGAGACAGCAGCAGCGAGTGCATCGGAGCAGTAGACATGGCCGTGGAGGTCAGCGTAGATCATTCAGATTCGGGTCAGGTGCTTCGAGCAGCAGCAGTGGTCGTAGTTCTGGATCAGCGGCCAGTGTTTGTCAGACTTGTGGTAGAGTCCATCAGGGACCGTGTTATCTGACACCACTGACATGTTTCAGATGCGGACAGATAGGACATTTTGCCAGATCGTGTCCTTATTCCGGATATCAGCAGCAGCAGATTCCGCGATTCCCACAGCAGTCGATTGCTAGTGCAGCACCCGTGCCATTTCAGTTGCCACCAGCCCAGCATCAGAGTTCTACTCAATTTGTTCCACAGCAGAGTCGTGGTAGAGGTACTAGAGGAGGTGCTAGAGGCGTTGGCCAGGCTTCTACCAGTCAGCAGGGAGGTCGAGGTCAGGCCAAAGTTTTCCATCTGACTCAGCAGGATGCTCAGGCATCTAATGCAGTCATGGCAGGTATTCTTTCTATTTGTTACCTGGATGCATGGGTTTTGTTTGATCCGGGTGCCACGCATTCGTTTATTTCTCCTGTTTTTGCTTCTAAATCTTGTTGGCAAGCTTCGAGGATGGCTTTTCCTTTGTCTGTTGCCACTCCTCTGAGTGATTCCTTGGACACCGATATTGTTCTTTCTGGTTGTCCAGTTCTCGTGGGAGATAGAGAATTACCCGCTGATTTGATTTTGTTGGATGTGATGGAGTTTGATGTTATTTTGGGAATGGATTGGTTATCTCAGCACTTTGCCGTGGTAGATTGCAGGAATAAGGAGGTGATTTTCAGAATTCCTGGTGAAGTAGAATTTAAGTTTGTTGGTGATAGGAGTTCAACACCTCAGAATCTTATTTCTGCTATTGCAGCTAGGAAGTTGTTGAGGAAAGGTTGTCAGGGGTTTTTGGCATTGGTTAGGGATACGTCAGTGGAGAAGTTATCACTCATAGATGTTCCTGTTGCTTGTGAGTTTCCTGATGTTTTTCCCGAGGAGTTGCCAGGTTTACCACCTCACAGAGAGATTGAGTTCTGTATTGATGTGGTCCCAGGTACTACTCCTATATCTATGCCACCCTATCGTATGGCTCCTGCAAAGTTGAGAGAGTTGAAGGAGCAGTTGCAAGAGTTGTTGGAGAGAGGTTTTATTAGACCTAGTGTTTCTCCTTGGGGTGCACCAGTCTTGTTTGTGAAGAAGAAGGATGGTACCCTGAGACTGTGCATTGATTATAGAGAGCTGAATAAGGTGACAATGAAGAACAAGTATCCTCTCCCGAGGATAGATGATTTATTTTATCAGTTACAAGGTGCACAGTTCTTTTCTAAGGTCGACTTGAGGTCGGGTTATCATCAGCTGCGGATCAGTGAATCCGATATTCCTAAGATAGCTTTCCGCACTCGTTATGGTCATTATGAGTTTCTGGTGATGTCTTTTGGTTTGACTAATGCACCAGCAGCTTTTATGGACCTGATGAACAGAATATTCAGACCGTATGTGGATCAGTTTGTAGTAGTCTTCATTGATGATATACTGGTATATTCGAGGAGTATGGAAGAGCATGTATATCACTTGAGGATTGTACTACAGACACTGAGAGATCATCAGCTTTATGCTAAATTCTCAAAGTGTGATTTCTGGATGGAGAGTGTTTCTTTTCTTGGACACGTAGTGTCTAAAGAAGGTATTCAGGTTGATCCACAGAAGATTGAGGCAGTATCTGAGTGGCCTAGACCTACTTCAGTTACGGAGATTCGGAGTTTTCTGGGTTTAGCCGGGTATTATAGGCGGTTTGTGCAGGATTTTTCCAGGATTGCAGCCCCTATGACTCGCTTAACTCAGAAGAATGTTAGATTCGAGTGGTCAGAAGCTTGTGAGAATAGTTTTCAGTTGTTGAAGGAGAAGTTGACCACAGCGCCAATATTAGCATTGCCTAATAGTGTGGATAAGTTCACAGTTTACTGTGATGCCTCTAGAATTGGTCTTGGTTGTGTGTTGATGCAGAATGGAAGGGTGATAGCCTATGCTTCGAGGCAGTTGAAGAAGCATGAGCAGAACTATCCTACACATGATCTTGAGATGGCTGCAGTGATCTTTGCTTTGAAGATTTGGAGACATTATCTGTACGGGGTGACTTGTGAGATATTTACTGATCACAAGAGCCTTAAGTACATTTTCCAGCAGCAAGATTTGAATCTGAGGCAGAGAAGATGGTTGGAATTGTTGAAGGATTATGATTGCGAGATTCTTTACCATCCGGGTAAAGCTAATGTGGTAGCAGATGCCTTGAGTAGGAAGTCCTCAGGTAGTCTTGCTCATATCGATGTAGAGAGGAGACCATTGATCTAGGAGTTGCATTTGATGGTGGATCAAGGTCTGATGATGAAGATTAGTAGATCAGGTGGACTGTTAGCTCAGTTTAAAGTGCGATCTGTGCTAAGGGATAGGATTAAAGCAGCTCAGAGCCGAGATCCTATTCTGGAAGAGCTTGTAGAGAATGTCAGAGCAGGGAAGTTCACTGATTTCACACTCGATGATGATGGTGTGTTGTGGATCAGTGGTAGATTGTGTGTTCCTGATGTGGATGATTTGAGAGAAGAGATTTTAGAGGAAGCACATTCTACAGCTTACAGCGTACATCCAGGTGTTACTAAGATGTACCACAGTATCAGAGATTTATACTGGTGGGATGGATTGAAGAAGGATGTTGCTGATTATGTTGCTAAGTGCTTGACGTGTCAGCAAGTGAAAGCCGAACATCAGAAGCCTTCTGGGAAGCTTCAGCCTCTTCCTATTCCCGAGTGGAAGTGGGAAAGGATAGCTATGGATTTTGTAGTCGGTTTACCTTGTTCGAAGGATGGATACGATTCCATCTGGGTGATTGTAGACAGATTGACGAAGTCTGCACATTTCTTGCCTGTGAAAGCCACATATTCAGTCGCTAGATTGGCGAAGTTGTATGTGAAGCATATTGTGTGCCTTCATGGAGTACCTGTGTCTATTGTGTCAGATAGAGGTTCGGTATTTACTTCTCGTTTTTGGCAGAAGTTGCAAGAAGCGATGGGCACTAGGTTGGATTTCAGTACTGCTTTTCATCCTCAGACAGATGGTCAGTCTGAGAGGACGATCCAGACACTGGAAGATATGTTGAGGATGTGTGTCCTGGATTTGGGAGGTAGCTGGGATGATCATTTATCGCTTGTTGAGTTTGCATATAATAACAGCTACCATAGCAGTATTGGTATGGCACCATATGAGGCGTTGTATGGAAGGAAGTGTAGATCCCCGTTGAGTTGGGATGAGATTGGTGAGAGAGCTTTGATTGGACCAGAGATGGTTCAGGATGCTGCAGAGAAAGTCATCGTGATCAAGCGCAGATTAGAGACCGCAGTTAGCAGACAGAAGAGTTATGCGGATCCTAGGCGCAGAGATGTGGAGTTTCAGGTTGGAGATTTCGTTTTTCTAAAGGTATCTCCGATGAAGGGTGTGATGAGATTTGGCAGGAAGGGTAAGTTAGCACCGAGATATATTGGACCGTTTGAGATTCTGGAGAGAGTTGGCACTGTTGCATATCGATTGGATTTGCCTCCGAGTATGTCACAAGTGCATCCAGTATTTCATATCTCGATGTTGAGGAAGTATATCTCAGACCCTTCGCACGTGTTGCAACCTGACAGTGTGGAAGTAAGTGAAGATTTGACGTTTGTGGAAGAACCTGTGGCGATCGTTGATTTTCAAGTTCGACAGTTGCGATCGAAGCAGATTCCGATGGTCAAGGTTTTGTGGCGTAGCGACAGAGTTGAAGAGCATACGTGGGAGACTGAAGCTGAGATGCGAGCTTCTTACCCGTATCTCTTTCCTTCTTGATATTGTTTTCTGGAATTCGGGGACGAATTCTTGTAAGGGGGGGAGACTGTAATATCCCGTGTTTTTAAAAATATTTTTACACTGTACCGGGATATGCAGTGTCAATAATTTTGAATATATATGTGATATTTTTACGAGTTAATATGTATTTAAAACCTATTTTAATTATTGTGTATTATTTTCAGTGTTTTACGTAAAATTTTCCCGGGACTTGCATTTTCGGGGAAATTTTCACGTAAACGATTTATTATTAATTATTTTAAATGTATTTACGGACTTGCATGAACTCATACATATTTTTAAATTATTAAATAAAGCCTGTGTGTGTATATGTATTTAATTAGGGTTTATTATACCCTAATATTTTATTAAGTATTTAATTGTTTTAATTGTTATTTAATTAATTTTATTTAGTATAAATTATTAAAATATTAATATTTTATGTGTGTGGTGTATATTTGATGTGTGTAATTTAATATTATTTTAATATATAGTATAATATATATATATATACATATATACATCAAAAATCAAAAAGTTTGCAAAATTACCAAATTGCCCCCGACATTTTCTTCTTCTTCTTCTTCTTCTCCTTCCCACGCCCGACGACCACCACCCACCTCCACCGTCTGCAACTGTCGTTCCTTCACCGTCGGTGTGCCTCTCGGCTTACCACCGTCGCCTCCAGCCGTTTCCCGCCGCCAGCAGCTCCCTTCCCCGGCGCCGGCGAGCTAGTTTTTCATTTTTGGCCGAAACTTGATCCTTCGCCGTTTCTCCCTCCTCCGGCCACCGTTTTCGACACCGCCGGTCTCTTTCTTCTCCTTGAGCTCCGGTGAGTGTGATTCTAGCTTTGGTTTGAGCTAAAATGGTCTAGAATTGCTTAGGTTTCGATTTGTAAATTTCGGCCTATTAGGGTTTTCAATTTTTTTGAGCTTCGAATTGGATGATTCATGGAAAATTCCTTCACAAATATTGTTCCTAGTAGCTTAATCTACATGTATGAATTTTTGTAGAATTTTTGGAGATTGTTTGGATTTTTGGGTATTTTTGAATATTTTAATATTATTTTCTAATTTTCGGAAATTAATTATTTAAATTATGAAATTGAGGTTTATGGTTGAATTGGGTGTTGAAATGAATTATAGGAATTTATTTTGAATTTTTATGAATTTCTAAGTATTTATTTTTAATTATTGAAGTTTAGGTGATTTTGGAAAATTAGGTTAAATGTGTTTTTATTTGAATTTAATTGGTTAATTGAGTTTAAAATATTAATATTATTGATAAATATGTTGAGAAAATTAATTTTGGATAATTGTATGATTTTTGGTGAATTTTTGAAGTAATTTAAGTATATTTATATATATAGGGGTATTTTGGTAATTTTACCCTAAATTGTCTAAAAATGTAATTTAATTGGTTTTAATATTTATTTAAGGTATAAAAATGATTTCTACAAATTATTTAGTATTTTTAACTAATTAAAACTATTTTTCGGGAATTATTTTCAATTATATATATAATATACGGTTTTTCTAATAAAATGAGTTTTAATCGGTTTTTATAGTGTTTCAAGGTCAATTATGTAATTTTTACCTATAAAATGTATTTCTGTGATTTAAGGATATTTTCGGTATATCTGGAATTATTCTGTGTTTGTGGACCCCGGTCGATGGACTGTAGTTTGGAATCCGACCGTGGGATTTTGATTGTGTTGAGCTCGTTTTTCGAAGTGTATTTTCTTTGCAGGGTCGGCTCTACTCTTTTGAGTAGAGAGATGTCCGTTTTACAGGGGAGGTTCTGCCGAATTTTCGGTAGAATTCTCGTAAAACGTGATATCCAATCGAACCCTAATTTTCGATTCTGTGTTTAATACTCTAGATTGAATTCTAGGATTTCTGTTAGGTTTATTCTAATGTCGGTTATTTATTGCTTGTTTAGTTGCGCCGAGACCGAGGGCTAGTGGACCAGGCCCGTCGGACCTGTCTCGTGGAGCGCATTAGGTGAGTTACTATATTATATATATATGCTTAGGATGCATGATTTAGAAATGCATGTTTTATTTTGCCTAAATATGCATAAATAATGTGATTTATATTCAAGTATATTTTTGGTATATTTTTGGTATATAATAAATTATATACATGTTTTGTTAATAAAATATATTTAAAATGTTTTTAAATATATTTTTAGTTTAATTCATGATTTGATTGGATTTATTTGACATATATATACTCAAAATATACCTGGTTTATGTTTGGTATATTTTCGGTATATATATGGTTTATATTGTTGTTTCATTTACATTCATGCATCATTTATTGTGAATGAATGTTTTATATTTAAGAATGAAAGATATCTATAGAACGTGCTACCTAGTGGGCAGCACTAGGACCGAGTACGTACCGGTACGCCTATAGTATTTAGGCTATAATACTAACTTATTTGTGGATATTGATTTGATTATGATTATTGATATGTGAGATGTGATTTGGGTGTGATTGCTGGAGCTCGGTTGACCAAGTGTCTCGGGGCCAATCACACTGGCAGTCAGACTGCTGGAGCTCGGTTGACTTAGTGTCTCGGGGCCAGTCTACTGTCCATATGGATTAAGTGCATATATTTGGTATAAGTGAGCCTGTATGGCCAGAGTATTGTTTAACACTATTTTCTGAGGTTGCGATATTCTAGGGTTCTATGTGATCCTTCATAAATTGGGATTTTTCAGTAAAACATATAAAAATGATTTTTCTGCATCTGTGTGTATTTGCCTGTATATATATATTAGATATATATATACTGTTGATTGTATGCATTATCATTTAGTATGTATGTATATATATTATAGTAATTCACTCAGTGAGGTTTGACTCCCCTCCGTTGACTATTTTTCAGGAGAGTCAACTTCCTCAGACCTCAGTAGCAGGTCGATACGCCGGATTTCTTCCGCCCCGGCTTCTTTATGTAAATTGTCTACTTGAGTCTTATTTATTTTATCTAGACACTGCAGTAGTTGTAAATTAAAGTATGGGATTTTATGTACTTTATTTTAAAGAGATGTATTATATTGAAACTGGATTTGTATTAAAGATTATATACATCTATGTGATGAGATTTTGAATTTAATCCAGTTGATATGGAAAAATGATATTATGATTTTTATTTCCGCTGCATATTATATTTTTATTGTTATTATGGCATGATTTATTTTATTTTTAGGCTTGCTACGGGTTCCGGATTCGAAAGAATTCCCGTTCCCTAGCGCCGGTCATGGCCCCTGTTTTGGGTCGTGACAGTTAGTTATCTCCGTGATTGACTCTTGAGACTTCATCTTGAATAGTTCATCTTCATACATGTGAAGTTGAACTTTCTTACTTCGCACTTGTATATTTCCCTCATAGTGATTTTTTAAGATCTCCCATATTTCCTTAGCTGACATATAATGTTGAAGATTGCCTCCTTCTTCTCTTGTCATGGAGGAGACTAGAGTAATCATAGCCTTTTTATTTTTATGATTTTATTCCTTTTGATCAATACTCCATTAGTTTCTTAACAGAGTAGTTACCACACCATCATGATAGTTGTAGGTGGTTCCTAACCTCTTAGGACAATGTCCCAAAGTTTGATAAAATCACAATCAAGGTATAACTCCATTTTGAACTTCCAATGAGGATAGTCACTACCATCAAAGAATGGTCTATGTGAAGAAATGTTTTGAGATTCACTCCCCATGATCTTGTATTCTAGCAATGAAGTTCCTAAAATTCAAGCTCTAATACCAATTAAAAGAGTCCTTGGGGGGTGAATAGGACTATCGAATAAAAATGACAAATTAAAAGAATTCTTTATAAGATTGAATAAAAGTTGAGAAGGAAGAATGAATAACACAAAGATTTAAGGAGTTCGAATTCAACAATAGTCTTATGTCTCCACCTAACTTATCCCTAAGTTAGGATTTTCAATCACTCATAATCTTATTCACAAGATTAAAATTACACAAGAGTTTTATGGCTCACTCTTATAACCTTACAACTTGAGTTTTCTAGACTCACATAAAAACTCATTTACAAGTGTTTTCAAGGCTCATAATAAAATGAAAATCTTCATATCTTAATCTCAAAACAATCTTCAGAGGTTTTATTTATACTTGAGTAATCCAATTATAGCTGTTGGGAGCAATAATTTTATTCCCAACATTATCCAAGTCTATTTGAATGAAAATTTAGACTTTTGAGTTGCATTTTGTTAGGTCCCGGTTAGGATATCATCAGTCCCGGTCGGGATTAGCATCAAATAGCCATTACGAGCTATTATATTTGAAAAACTACCCTAATTGAGACATTCAATCGGGATGGGTACTACTTGTTTTTATGAATTTTGCTTCGTTTGGTCCCGCTCGGGAATTCAACCTAAATTATAACTTTTTGTGCAATTTAGTCCCTGTAATGAACCCGGTCGAGATAGTACGTATAATGGCTTTCCGAAATCATTTTTCTTTAATAATTCACTATTATCTTGACTTCTAAATTGTTCATAACTTATAAACACTTGAAGCAAACACATTAGTTACTCAAAATTAAGTTTGTTAAGATCAAAATCAAGATTGCTCAACTTGCTAAAGTCAACAAATGAGAATACAAACACATAAACATCGATTTAAACTATTTTAATTATATGGTGATACTATATCTATAAAAATAATATAAAATTACAGATCTAAAAAAACTTAATTATAGATCTATAAAAAATTAAAATTTTTATATATGATATGTAAAAATATATACATTTCTCGGATCTAAAAAATTTTTAAAACACATTTATTTTGACACATATAACATATAATATTGTCAAATTATTTTTTTAATAAACTAAACAAAATAAATTCAATATGTATAAAAAAACACAATTTTTTTATATGCATATTAAATCCATAACAGGTCCATCTAAAATAAGCACAAATTTATAACTATAACATAGATATATGGCTTTAATAGCAGGCTTGACCCATTTGTGACTTTGGGCTACCAAAGAGATAAGTGGCAGTTGGGTGGTTCAAGTCCAGTTGAATTTAAAAGAGGATGCCACAGATATGAATGATTGGGCTAGTAACAAGTTAGGGAGGCCTCAAAATTAAATTTTATGCTGTGGTAAAAAATAAAAGAGACTTAAATTTTAAATATACATTTTACTTTTTAAAATATAAATTTTAGAGATTAAAGTAATTTAAATAGAAATTAAATGCACACGTTATATTATTATTTAAATATCATGGATTGTAAAGTAAACTTAATAATTAAAATTTAATAACCAAACTGTAATAAACCGAAAGTTTAAGTACATTCAATCCCTTTCAACCCTTCAGTTGCAACCACCTCCAATGAGATCACCAGCAAGCATATTATTAAGAATTTTGCCAATCTCGGTTACTTGCATTGTTGTCTACAGTAGAGATTGCATGGCTTATGGCTTATGCTTATCGATTAGAAAGGATTCCAGTATAGCAAACCAGTACAAAGCATCCCACTATAGAGTTCTTGTCCTGTCTAGTATTAAAAACACCAACAATGTCAGAACCTCGGAAGGTCCCGGGTCCAAACCATTGTCGGCATGTACGGTAGATGAATTCGATAATCATCACAATAATGTGCGGTGCAGTCGGCCACTTTCTTGGTTGCCTCCATAATTTCTTGAAACCTAATTCTACCTGTAGTGTGATGATCTACATTAATCCTAGTCCCAGGACAAACCAAAAGTAATGATCCAGCAAGCAAATTAGGAGAAACCCCATTTGCTCTGACGTTTTCACAATCTTTTTCTAGTAAAGGCCAATCTATAATGACCCTAAGGAACTTTTTTACAGGACCCCTCCCCCCCTTTCCTCTTACTATCATAATAAACGGGGTTATTTGCCATGGTAAAATTTAAAACTTATTTAACTTTTTTATGTTGGTTAAAAAAAAAACTCTTGTTATAATTTTTTTGAAAATAATTCTCAAATTATGGTAATTTTTACCGAAATAGCGGGACTATAAAAGAGTCGGTCATTTTATCATTTGATCTAGTGAAATGGGTCAATATACAAATGGCGAAATGATGTTTACATTTTATTTTATTTTACTTGTATGTTGTATTTTATTTTATTTTACTTTTATATTGTATCCATTTCGCCACAGGTAATTAACAAAAAAAAAATCAATAATAAGAGGCTAAATTGACCTTGGTTTTTGTAAATTGTTGAATTGATGGTTGGACTTCAATCATTACATAATTACACAGTTGTCTCCAAAACACATCCATAACACAATAAGTAGTTATTAATTATAATAATAATAGAAATGATTCATGACCTAATTACTGCACAATTATGAAAAGGATAATAATAATAATAATAATAACAATAATAATAATAAATATGAAAAGTGAGAATGCATCTACCTCTATCCACTTAGTGAAATGGTCAATAGTCACAATTAAAAACTTTTTCTGCAAGGTAGAGGAAGGAAAAGGACCAAGGATGTCCATCCCCAACATAGTGAATGGCCAAGGGCTACCGATGAGATGCAAGGGGGGAGACTTGTGATTGAGTCGAGCATAGTGCTAGCATAGGGGACATGCTTGCGTTAGCTACTGGGCATCGTTAGACATGGTGGGCCAGTAATACCCTTGGAGTAGTGCCTTTCGAGTGAGCGAATAGTGGGATTCATGCGCTTCACAAATTTCTTCGTGGATTTCTCGGAGTATGTAATTCCCTTCATTTGGTGAAATGTACTTGAACCATGGGTGTGAAAGGGATTTTCGGTAGAGCTCCCCTTGATGGATGGAATAGTGGGCTGCCTTGGTTCTGAGCTTCCAAGCTTACAGTTTATCTTCTGGGAGTGTTTCGTGCTCCAGGTATTGGATTATTAGTCGCATCCATTCCGAGACTACTTGTGTCTCTAAAACTTCGGGGTCTTCTATACTGGGACTGGTTAGCGACTCGATGAAATTCATATCCCGGAATGCTTAATTATTTTCAGTTGCGGATTTAGGAAGGTAGTCGGCCTCACTGTTTTCTTCCCTGGGAATCTAGATGATCTCCCATCAGCCTTCGTCCCGTTCGATGTATTGCAAGAGCTGTCTGGCCTTGTCTACGTACTTGGCAATATAGGTGTTTTTGACTTGGAACGTTCCACTGACTTGGTTGACTACCAATTGGGAGTCCGAGTATATGATAAGGTGTTTAACCCTAACTTCGGTGGCCAACTTCAAACCTGTAATGAGTGCTTCGTACTCAGCTACATTGTTGGTGGCGTTGTACTCGATACGAACTGTGTATCGGATGTGAACCTTGTGCGGTCCTCTGAGGATTATTCCAACACTGGAACCTTAAGCTAAGGATGCTCCGTCAACATAGAGCTTCCATTCTGGTGCTTTGGTCAAGGCTATGTCTTCCGAAGCCATTTCTTGCATAAAATCTGCTAATGCCTGGGCTTTCATCTGCAGTCGAGGCTCATAGTTAATATTGAATTCACCGAGTAATACTAACCATTGTACTAGCCTGCCCGAGGTCTCCAGTCTTTGTAAGATTTTTCGCAACAGGAAATGGGATTGGACAACGATATGGTAAGCTTGGAAGTAATGTCGAAGCTTTCGAGAGGCATGGACCACAACCATGGCTAATTTGTCCAACATGGGATACCGAATTTCAGGTCCTCACAGCATCTTACTGACGTAATAGACAGGGCTTTGCTGGCTTCGTTCTTCTTTTACTAGTATTGAAGCGATGCATTCTCAGCCAATAGAAAGGTATAAATATAAGGTCTCATATAGGAATGGCCAGCTGAGTAGGGGTGGTGAGGATAAGAATCTTTTAATGTCTTTAAATGCCGCCTGGCAGTCGGTGGACCACTGAAACTTTCCAAAATTTTTGAGAGCTTGGAACAGTGGTAGACACCGCCTAGCCGAGCAAGAAATGAAACGCCCTAACGCGGTGATTCTGCCATTTAACTTTTGTACTTAATGGATGTTCTTCGGTGCTTCCATGTTGAGTATGGCTTCCATCTTTTCTGGATTGGCTTCAATGCCCCGGTGAGATATCATGAATCCCAGGAATTTGCCTGCTTAGACTCCAAAGATGTATTTTTTAGGATTCAACTTGATCCTGGATTTGCTCAATAGTTGGAGAACCCGATCTACGTCTGCTGGGTGCTGTTCCGGATGTTTGCTTTTGATGATGATGTTGTCCACATATACCTCTACGCTTGTTCTAGTCTGGTCTTGGAGGACTTAGTTCATCATTCTTTGATATGTGGCCCCGACGTTTTTCAATCCGAAGGGCATCACCTTGTAACAATACAATCCTTCATGAGTGATGAAGGACATTTCCTCTTGATCCTCTTCCTTCATCAGAATCTAGTGATAACCTTGTGTCGCATCGACAAAGCTGTATAATCAGTGACCAGCGGTGGAGTTGACGAGCTGGTCAATCATGGGCAACGGGTAACTATTCGTAGGGCATGCTCGGTTAAGGTTAGTATAGTCTACACACATTCTATACTTTTTGTTTGCTTTTCTGACGAGTACCACGTTGGCTACCTATTTTGGGTGAGTAACTTCTTTAATAAACTTGGCTACTAACAGCCTCGTTGTTTCTTCAATAATTATTCTCTGCCTTTCGTAGGCAAAGGTTCTTTTTTTCTGTGCTACTAGCTTGGCTCCCGGTTTGATGTTTAAGCAGTAACAGGCAACTTGTGGGTCCACGTCGATGATCTCAAATGCTTGTGAAGCAAAATCCTCCGAGTGTCTGGTAAGGACTTCCCTTATTTCTTCTCTGATATTCCAATTGAGTGCATTGCCAAATTTCGTAATCTTTCCTTTCGTGACTTGTAAGGTCTTCGTGTCTTGTACTGGTTGTGGATCGACGCCTTACTTCTTAACTTCCCATGCCTCTAAAGGAAAAGCCTCTGCATGAGGCTTCATAGCCATCTGGTAACACTGTCTGGCCATATGCTGATCTCCCCGAATAGTAAGGGTTCCATTCTTGACTGGAACTTTTATGGTTAAGCGTCGGATGCTGGTGACTGCATTTGCCTCATAAAGTGTCGGCCGTCCTATAATCCCATTATAGGCCAGTGGTATATCCACCACGTTGAATATAGCCTGGACAACTTTTGTCTCCTCATAATCTTGGTTTCCAAATTCTAGGTTCAGTTCGACAATCCCCATTGGTTGCACGATTCCACCACAAAAACTCATGATGAGGTTCTGGATGGCTTTCAGGTTGGTGACGAAGCCGCCCATTGCTTTGTAGGCATTCCAAGATAATATGTTGATAGCACTTCCATTATCCACCAGTAGCCTTTTTACCCAATACTTATTTATGCACGCAGTTATTACCAAAGCATTCAATGGGGGTGGTGTACATGCGAATCATCTTTCGAATTGAACACAATATCGCTTCTCTTGGGTACTGATTTTTTTTCTATACTACGCTTTAATCTCTTCTCAATGTTTTCTCCCCCTATAATCATATTGAACATTCCAATAGGCTCCCTCCAGGTTTTCTTTGCTTCTGGCCTGTCCTGCTCCTGATTTTTAGAGATTCCGCTTCTCCTCAGTGCATCTGTGAAATTCTTGAGCTTTTCCCTCTACACCAGTCTTTCTATGGCATTCTTTAGCTCTCTACAACCCTCCGTGTCATGCCCGTATTCCTAATGGTACTCGTCGTACTGTCCTCTGTCCCGGGTAAATCTCTGGCTTGGGCTTATTCTCTTGGCTGGGATGATCCCAACTCCATTTTGCCTGACCCACATGAGGATTTTGGATCGAGAGGTGTTCAAAGGTGTATATCTATCTGCTTCCTTGTCAAATCTCTCTACTGTGAAATTCATTTTTGGGAAGCTTGCTCATCTATGTTTTGATCGTTCATCCTTGATCAATGGCCTATCTTCCTCCTGTCGCATCTTTTTTATCTTCGTCCATTTTTATCATCTGGACCGCCATCGCCATTGCTTCTGCAAAGGTATTCAGTTCTTTAGTCATTATTTTTTCTTTAAGCTTGCAGAGTCTAGTGTCATTTTTCAAAGCTTCTATGGCGACTTCATCAACAAGATGCTAAATTTGTATGGCTATTTTATTGAAACGGTTAAGGTAATTTCATAAAGATTCGTCAACTTCTTACTGACACATCCGAAGATCATTGATGTTTTGGCTAGGGGAATATTGGTGATGAATCTGATATAAAACTGTTTCGCCAGATCCTCAAAAAAAGTGACAGAATTCTCTAGGAGTCGATGAAACCACTTTTGAGCATTCTTTATGAGTGTGCTTAGAAAGACTCTGCACATGATTCCATCATTTACATTCTAGAGCAGCATTTTTGTTCGAAACGCTGATATATGACTGATGGGGTCTCCCGTCCCATCGTACTGATTAAGCAACGAGATTTAGAACT
Source organism: Mallotus nudiflorus (assembly GCA_947683625.1). Lineage (NCBI taxonomy): Eukaryota > Viridiplantae > Streptophyta > Magnoliopsida > Malpighiales > Euphorbiaceae > Mallotus > Mallotus nudiflorus. The sequence continues at coordinate 633,665 of CANTUR010000187.1, read as the reverse complement.
TAGTAGGGATCTCCGTCTAAATTATTTTGCTGATAAACGGAGTTCTGCTGTCCATAACACATTCTTCTTCCTTTCTAGGTTTGGTCTGGGCTTTGCATATTGCTTTTTCAACCTTCTGAGCTATTTTTGAATCATCAAGAGTCGGAATGGTTGAACTGCACTCCCCTTTTAGTGTTTTACCCTTCCCCATGCTTGTCCCCGGGGCCTGCCGAGGTGTTGTGTTATCATCATTTTGAGCTGGCTCAGAGCGCCCACTCTATATTATAGCATTTAGCTGTTGTTGCATTAAAGTTATCTGCGCTTGAATATTTTTTATCATGGCTTCCCTAACAGTTTGATCGAGGCTAAGTGTTTGGTTTACAGTGTTTAAATTTGGACTGGTTATTGCTGGTGCTTCTGGTAGGCTCAGAAATGGTATAGAAGGTATTGATCGATGGTGTTGTAGTGGAGCGTAATACGGGAGGTCTGTGCCCAAGGACAGGTATCTTGAAGTATTGTCAGGGAGTGAAGGTATATGTCCGGATGAGGCTCCAACATACTGTAAGGTGGGTGGAAGCACTATTGTTGGGAGAGGGTCTGAGAGGTCGGTCGAAAGGATAGGTGCAGAAGGGTTGGTGCCAGTTTCAGGAGTTAGGGCTGGTGGTGGGCTAAAAGTCATAGTGAAGATGTCTTTAGCTTAGCAAGTAAATGAATGGCTTTTCCCAAGGAGTTCCCACAAACGGCGCCACTTGATAATTGATTTTTGGGACTATTGGGCTTAGTATCCTGCAATCCACGAACAGAAGACAAGGTAAGAGGTGGGGAGAGTCTCCACGAACACTCTGATGCCTAAGTTAGAGAACAAAAGTAGAGAGAGTACAAGATAGTTAGAATATGTGAGAATGAGATGCTCCTTTGTGAGGGGTATAGGGTTCTATATATAGCAATACTCAAACTTGGGAGGAGTCAGATTCCGTGTGAGAAAGTGAATCATAATTTTGGTAAGAGAGTGTTCCTTCTGTGTTTAGAACTCCACTTTGGGGTAGTTCCCGTTCCAGACGAATCTGCTTTCTTACTAATTCAAGTATCCATATTTAAGGGATAAGGAGCCCCTAACTAAGCGGGAATATACTAGACGATATTAGTGTGGTTATTTCATTTAAAGGTTTTTATATAATATAGGTAATTTAAAATTATTATTATTATTATTATTATACAAGTTTAAATATTAAAATAAAGTCATTATTAATTTTTATGAAAAAAATAAAAGTGCATAATTTAACGAGCCATATTTTCCCATAATAAATACACAAATAAAATTTTAATAAGTATATATTTTTTTTTCTAAAAAATCCATGTTTTTCTTACAACGACCTTAACAAATTTATTTTTTACCTACATTAAATAAATAAATGTTTTTAACTAACTAATTTTTTTCACTTACTCTTTTTTTCCACTAACTACCTAAACAAAATTTTCACTCAAAAACTAAATAAATAAATTTTTTTCACCTTACTACATAATTAATACATTTGTCCCTAAAAAAATAAAATATAATTTTTCACAATAAATAAAATATAAAATCTTCACTAATAACAAATCCACATATATTTTACCTACTAGCTCAAAAACATATTAAAGAAAATAAAAAATCTGTAACATGTTTGTGTGTGGAGCCTAGGTTTTTTTTTTTAACATTATTATTATTATTTGCCTTTATGCATGAGTGTCAGTGTGTGGCTTTCATGTCAGTGTTGTGTGCGCTATTTCGCCATTGCAAATGGCGATTTGGCTTTTTTCTTTTTTTTTTTATTAAACACCATTTCAGTATTTTGAATGCCGAAATGATTTTTTTTTTTTGAAAAAAAAAATCACAAAACAGGGAATTTTTTTTAATATCACCACAAAAAGATAATAAGTTTTAAAATTTGCCATAAAATGGCTTATGGCAAATTTCCCAATAAATCGAGTGATGATAATAGATATCGCTTCATATACTATTTACAGTGTACCATTATACACTAGAAGATAAGAAAAAAATTAATTAGTTTTCATTTTTACTTCTATACTTTTTTTTGCTTAGTAAATAGGAGTATAAAAAATAATTATCCAGATGTAACGACGTACTATATCGCATATAATGGTATCTAACATTATCATAATAATCCTATGGGGCAAACTAATATCATGACACTGTAAACGAAAAAAGAATCTTTTTTCTAGTAAAGAAAACAACATTTGAGCCTGCTTATCCACTTATTTTAGTACTTGAAAGCTCTATTAATCACCAAAATAAATTTTTTCTTACAATAATGTTGACAACATGTGTTAAGGAGAACGGTATTTCTCAAAAAGAGTACCATAAACACAGTCACTGTTTTGAAATTAAAAACAATCACTCAAATAAGTTGTTGTTGTTGAGATAGAGAATGATAAATTAATTTTGTTGTTGAGATAGAGAATGATACATTAATTAGATGTCATCAAATGAGTAGCTAGGTATTTGCTTTAGTTTGGTTAGAAACTAATTTAGATAATGATACAATTGGCAAATTGTGTCATATACTATTTGTACCAAATATAGTAAATAACTATTTTAATTTTTAAAAAATAATTTATTTAATCTTTATAAAAAATTATTTTCCTTTTTTACCTCCAATATAAGGGGCCCCTCTACCTTTTGGGGGTCATTTTTAGATTTTTACCCTTTGTGATTTACTTGTGACATTCAATATTTTTCATATATTTATATCTGTAATATATATAAATGTATGAAAAAGAGACAGACAAAATTATAAAAAAGTTTACACTCATTATTATATAAAAATTAGATAATTTAGTCGTTTACTAATAAAAGTAAAATTAAATTAATTTTAAAATATAATTTTAATTTGATAGAAAGTCTATTTCCTATTTTAATTAGGTCAACTTTTATTTTATCTCTAATAAAAATTAAATTAACAAAAATATAATTCTAATTTAATTAAAAGTATGTATCATATTTTATTTAGGTTAATTTCTATTTTATCTCTAATAAAAAATTTTATTTAATTGAAAGTATATTTTCCGTTCTAATTAGATTAACTTCAATTTTATCTCAAATAGAATTTAATTTAATTAAAATATAATTCTAATATAATTGAAAGTATGTAACCTATTTTAATTAGATTACTTTTTATTTTATCTCTAATAAAATTAAATTAAATTAAAATGTAATTCTAATTTAATTAAAAGTACATTTCCTATTCTAATTAGGTTAACTTCTATTTTATCTCTAATAAAAATAAAATCAATTAACATATAATTCTAATTTAATTGAAAGTATGTTTCCTATTTTAATTATGTTAATCTATATTTATCTCGAATAAAATTAAATTAATTAAAATTTCAGTGATAATTTGGTTAAAAAAAATATATTTTTCTATTGTAATTAGGTCTACTTATATTTTATTTAATATAAATCAAAATAGATAACATAATTTTATAAGTCTTATTATATTAAATTAAAAAGTAAATAATTAAAATCAAAATTAATAAATTTTATGAAAATAGGAAAAGTATATAATTTTTTTAAAAGTATATATTTTTATAAATAAAAAATAGAGCATACAATTTGTTTGAAAATATTTTTTTTATAAGAAAAATAGTATAATTATATTATTTTCATATACTTTTATAAAATTAAACAACAAAAGTTAAAATTAAATTAATTAATATTTATAATTTTTTATTTTTTGTATAAATAAAAATATTAATATGTAAAATAATGAAGAAATAAAGTATCATAACTCAAAAAATAATTTACTAAAATTGTAATAAATTATAAATTTAATAGGGTTGTAATATTTAAATTTTTTTATAAAGAAAATATAACTTTTATTATTTTAAAATTTTTTATTAAAAAATAATAATAATTTTTTATTATCTTATGATTAATTATAATTATAATATTTTTTTTATATGAAATCAGTTTTAGAGTTGAGGAAAATTAATTATAAGAAATATTAAAGTAATATCATATAATTATTTAAATAAAACATTTATAAAAATTGTAATGAATTCTAAATATATTAAGTTAATATTAAATTGTTACATAAATAAATAATTTTATTATTATTTTTAGAACTTTTATTTAATAATAATAATAATAACAATGTTTAATTATTTATTTATTATATATTACAAATTAAATAAATTTTTTATTCACATATGAAATACGTAATTATTTACTTATGAGCTAGTATAGCTCACAGTATTAACTCTTGTACTATGATGATGTATAATTCAGCCAGCAGGCTTATGAACAGGTAGATGTTTGACTGAGTTCTCCAAAAACCAGGACATGTCTATACACATATAAATCCAATGTTTTGTAGCAGCATAATCTACAGTTTCTCTAGCTTCCCTTCATAAAACATTTCAACTACCTCTTCATGAAGATTGAACAACCAGATGGTCCACAATCATTAGTTATATAGAGTTAAAAGAAAGAGGTAGCCCATACGAGGAGAAAAAAAAATCAATGCTTGTTGTCTAAATGTTTGCAAGTAGGAGAAATAATGCAATGATGTGACAAATTATCAGCTTGTCTAATCTCTGAGGTTTAACAGAATCTATTATTTCTCTAGTAGTAGGCAATAATTTCACTTGAATTGTGATTGGTTAATGTAGCTTAGGAGTAGTTGGAACAAAACTATTTCCAGTTCTATGCGTAGGCAGACTCAACAGTGTGATCCAATTTCATGGTTTCTTGCACCTTTTTTAGGTGGCTGAACTTTCCTGTTAGAAGAATCATTTGAGGCCAATGTTCGTGATTACACGAAAGTGATCCATTGTTATGGGAAGCAAACTCGGCTTCAAGATGCTAAAAACACTCTCTTAGCTATGAGGAAAAGAGGGTTTGTGGCTGATCAGGTAATATTAACTATCATGATTGACATGTACAGCAAGGCCAGCAAGGCTGGCAATCTTAAGCTGGCAGACGAAACTTTTTCTGCTTGGCCACACACTGGATAAACGAGCATACAGTTCAATGATTATGGCCTACATCAGAGCTGGAATGCCTGACAAAGGAGAGGTTTTACTCAGAGAAATGGATGCCCGAGGACTTTATGCAGGAAGTGAAGTTTAAAAGGCGTTGTTCAGAGCATCATCGATGGCGGGTGATGATGCAATTCAGTTTTCAGCTATTCCTCCAGATGCCAACGTGTGGGGACTCCTTATAAATGCTTACCTAATGTCTGGCCAAAGTCAAAAGGCACGCATTGCTTTTGAGAATATGAGGAAGGCTGGTATTGAACCTAACGATAAATGTATAGCCTTGGTGTTGGCTGAGCATGCAGGTGTTACACCACCCGAACTAAAGAGTTAGAGTGAGTAGTGTGATCGGGTGGAGTGAGGATTTGTTATATTTCACACCCATGGAAAGTTGGGTTTGTAAGGAATTATCCACTTTGGCTTGGTGTGACTTGGTTACCAATGAGAGACTTGCATCCTTATTTTTCCTTATTGAAAAGGTTAAAAGAAACATGACTAATTGTAAAATGTTAGTCTCATTTTATAGTTGTTCTTAGCTTAAACAACCAAAATATTGGAGGCAATCAAAAAAGAAATTTTATGACTATGGATTGAGGAGGATCCAAATTAAGATATGGAAATATTGGTCTTACAAAACAAGACATTTTCTACATATCACAAAGTTGATGGCTCAAATACTTATATATCTTACTACATTACATTTCACCATTGCCCTCATTCTTCTGGTTGATCTTTTGGTCCTTCAACACCGGCTTCCTTTCCTAGTCTATCTCTCAAAATCTTCAGACCCATGTACCTGCATAAAACACACAATAAACCTTTTCAACACTAAAACATCTCTCACAGTAGCTCATAAAGAAAAATGGTTTTTATTAACCCACCTGCCCATCATCAGGACAGTGCCTTGCGGATTAGTGCCAGGGGATTCATCAAACGTTGACCCATCAACGATTCGAAGCCTTTCAACACCAAGAACCTTGTAGTCAGAATTAACCACCTTGCCAACATGACACCCACCATGATAGTGCCAAATTGTGACCACAGTATCTTTGCAGAATTGCTCTAGGGACTTGGTGTCATTAGGATGCTTAGGAATAAGATTAACGTTAGCAGCAACACTATTGTTGAGGATCTTATCCATCGTCGGCTTATCAGATTGTGTGAATTTTGTGAAGTATTCAGATTGCACCATCTTCGCAGCCATTCGAATTCCATCAACACAGCCCTGGAGATCTTTCGGATGGTTGAAGTAGTTGAAAGTTACAGAAGGGTTGTCATCAACATTTGTGTTGATCAAGCTTAGGTGACCAGTTGAAACTGGGTAGGCCAGCTTTTCAAGAATGAAGCCTCCCTTAAATGCTTCATGTGGTAGGTCCTTCTTTCTTTTAATGTAGGCTTGAATTGCCTCTGGTGTCCTTTTCTTTGGAGGGACGGTAGACAGCTGCCCAATCTGTAATCATATAATAAAGATGCAACAGTTCATTAATACTATGTACCTATCCAGTTTCATTTTCAATCGTGAGGAAAACATGAAGTGGTTAATTGCTTACTTCCGCAGACATCATTCCATGGTGACAACGAATGCTATCTTTAGATTGTCCAAATCCACTGCTGGATTCAATGTAGACACCCAACTTTGTGATCCCTACAGTTTGTATCAGTGACTGCTCAACAGGTTTTTTAGATGGCACGAAAATGGTGTTCATAGGATTATCAGCCATGCCTTTACCAACAAATTCATTGTCAAGAACTACTGGAATCCCCATCTTGTTAAGTTCATCTTTTGGTCCAATACCACTTAACAGCATCATCTGAGGTGACCCAAGGGCACCACTTGACAATATAACTTCACTCCTTGGATTATCTGCGAGAAATGCTTGATGTTGGTCACCATTTTCATCTTTAAAGATCACACCTACTGCCTTTGGATGCTTCCCTGTTTCAGCAGCAATTATTTATGAACTCATTAGTACTGTTCATTGTCACTCCAAATCAAGAATCATCATTATATTAAGAATCATCACAAACATATGAACTGTTTGACATACTTGATGAATCAAATAGAACCCTTTGCACTGTGGCATGCACCAAGACGTTAAGCAACCGATGATTCCCGGAAGCAAGCAGTTCTGCAGAGGTGTGCCGGCGGCCGAACCGGTCAAAAATAGTGCCACCAAACTTGGTTCCATATATATGATCATATGTGAATCCATTAAAAGGCGACACCCCAACATTCAATAGACTGTCCCTTACTATGACCTGCCATGGTGCAACTTTAGGCTTGTGAACAATTTGCTTCTCGATCCAAGGGTATGACTCATTCACCAACTTCTCATCCCATCCTACTTTCTTTATAAACCTGCAATACACCCACAATTTAAATTACCTTAAATTATATGATGATGATGATGATGATGATGATGTGAATTTATTTTTAAAATAGTAATATGTACGTTTTTCTTAATCAATTTTGATCAAATTGTAAATTTTTTGAAATAGTTTTATAAAATTTTAAATATTAAAGTAAATTTACAAAAAAAATTATAGAGATTATAAATTTTCAACACTTAAAAAAAACAGTAATTATTCATCCCTCATCTACCATTTTATTAATATGAAACTACCATTTAATGCAAAAAATCATTCAAAACATTAAGATAGAAGGAAATCCCATAAATGCTCTTTATCACAGACGTACAAGTTGAGAAAAATTTCGCGAAAAATCATGTGGTCACCGATCATCATCACATGCAAAAACCCCAATAAATGCCTTCCAACTAAGAAATTGTGATCACTTGATTTTGGCCACTAATTTCAAAAAAACATTTCTTTCTTTTTTTTCAGACATAGTTTCCTAACCATTGATTTCCCTTGTTGTTCCATGATGCTAACTTCTCAAGCCCTTCACGTAGACTTTTGATCTTCTAAGATGATCATAACTACCCTACATTTCCCTTATTATTTAATGTCAAAATCTTCAAATAAGTAAAAAGCATTTAATTATTTAATGAAAATTTTCATGGAAAGCCAACTGAAAGAATCCACAAAAGTATTATAATCCAGCACAAAAGGCACAACATAGATAGAATGGACACAACTATGATTCCTTGAGTAGTTTTTCTTCTTCCTTTAAATTTGTGGCTAGATGTGTAGATGGTTACGTAACTCATTAATTCTGCCTTCCCCATTCACAACTAACTTCACAGTGCATTAAAACACTTTCAGGTGTCATTTACTACATTGTTGCCTACCTTTATGTCCCAACAACATATACAAAGCCTCCCATTTTCGTGTTGGTTCATGTATTCTAGCAGGAAAAAAAAAATTCTTTCCAAAGGAATTTCTTTTATTAAATCTTGAGTTTTTTTTTTCTTTTTTTCTACATGGAGGGGATTCAAACCCTTACATATGCCTTACCCCGCCGACGGGATAATCAGACGGATAGACAATCTTAAGTTGATTCAGTGCACATAATAAGAATTTTTATTTAAAAATTATAATACATCTGCAACTATATAAATTGGACAATCTTTTATCAGTGTATTTTATCAATTTATAAATTAAAAATTTACACACTTTAACGTGTAACAATTAGATACTTTTAAGTACTATTTGACATCTTTAAATAATATTTTTATAAATCAAAATGAAACTGATTGAACATCAAAATCGGCTAAAAAATCCTTAAAAGTCATATTTGTAGTGCATTAAAATGTTAAAATAGTTGTATGTAAGTTAGAAAGTCAAACACATAAAATATATCACCGCTCATGTGTATTAAAATTTCTTATTCGTTTAATTTTTTTTTTATTCCTACTCTAGAAAGACTGTTTTGCAATTCTTGTTTTAGGCTTTGCCTCCTTTTATTCCAAAAAAAAAAAAAATTATTCCTTTGAAAAAAGTAAGTTGTTGTAGAGACATTTAACATATCATACCTTGCGCTTGCTCTAGTGTAGAAGCCAGCATTGATGCTAGTACCACCACCCAAAACCCGACCCCTAGCATTGAGGACTCCATCAGTGGAAACGAAGTATTGAGAAGCAGAAGTTGGAGAAATGTCCACCAAAGTCATATGAAAGTTGCTCAAGAATGAAACATTTGGATTGGCAAAAGGTACACCTCCTCTTTCAAGCAATAAAACTCTGTAATTTTGAGACAATGTTGCAGCTAAAGGACACCCAGCAGTGCCACCTCCAACTATTATATAGTCATACAAGCTGTCTCCACCACTTGATGAGGATGATGATGATGATGATAAGAATGAGCTCGCCTTCTTGATAAATGGGTAGCGAGAAGGATAAGAGTATGGCTCACCTGCATTATGCCAAAATGTTAATTAATTCATTAATTAGTGATCAAGATTACTTTAATTGACTATACTTTTCTAGCATGCTACACATAATCATATTGAAACAATAATACTTTTAGGAGAAAACCATAAAAAAAAAAAAAAAAAAATTGCAAGTACCCTCCTCACGAAATGCAAATTAAAAAAAAAAAAAAATCTCATTTAGAAGTAGTATTTATAATATAAGATGTTAGGTTTGAATTATCTGTCTATATATTTATGGCATTGCTCGTATTTGCTGAAGTGGGGGCTCACTAGCAATACACTTCCCTATAGCTAGTTAAGCATAAGAATTAAAGACAAAAATAAATGCTACATATAACTCCAACGACCCCACATCTTGAGCTGTGAGATTGAAAAGAAAACTCAGTAGTATTTCTGGTGATTGCTTTTCTTTTCCAGGTGAAGAAGAAGAAATAGAAAAAAGAAAAGAACGATAATGAACACACACATTTAAATTAAAACAAGAAGAATTTGAAGAAACAAGAAATGCAGATGATCTATTACACAAGACAGTCGTGAAACAATATGGGTAGTGTTATTTTCTCATTAAATAAAGAAAGGCATGGAGTCATCTTCTACCTCAATGTTGAATGATGCATCAAATGCTATGAATATGAAGAGAATATATGCAAAAATCAAAGAGCTATAGGTTGACTTGATAAAGATTTAATTTCCTGACCAAAGAATTATGTATATGTGCATTAAAAAAGAAACACACATGAAATAAAAAACAAAGAAAGAGAATATATCAAACTCAAGAAATCAAGAAATGTGTATAGCTAGTTGAAATTATATGATGTTTAAAAGAAATGTAGCTAATGATTGAGAAAGATATGAACCTTGAGAAGAAGAGAGAGTGTAAAGGAAATAAAGCAAAAAGAGAGAGAGGTTCTTCTTGTTGATCACTTCCACAAAAGAAGCCATTGAAGGGCAAATCAGAGGAGACAAACCCAACAGTCCACAGAAGAATTAGCTGCTGCTTCTTTCAAGCTTTATGTGTCTCTTCCTTGTTGGCCTTGTTTTGTGTGCTTCAACACTCTCATATATATATATATATATATATATATATATAGATACTATACTTCTAGCTCTCTCTTACAATTCTTTTACAGAATACTACCGCAAATTATATTAAATAATTTGGATAACAAAAATGCAACTGATCAACTGGAAAGGGACATTATACTGGCATGGTCATGAATGTTACAGATGGATGATTATTGACCAATGGATTAATTACTCACAAATTTTTATCTGATCATGGGTCCATATCTAATTAATCACTACTACTAATATGACAGTTCATCATCTCATGATACACTATACATATCACCAACCTCCTTTTCAGTGAGTAAATTTTCTTTAACTACCATTTACCTGCTCCTTCTTAATGTTTGGTGCAGCTTTAATTCATTCATCGTAAGTTGCAGATTTTACAAAAATCTATTACTATGTCAACTTGCTTAAAACATACAATCGTTACCATTATTAAAGTAGTACCATTATAATCTAATTGATTAATTTTCCAAAGTGTTCATATTAGAGAGCTAGATGAAGGTCTATTCAGTTAATCACTAATCATTATGTAGATTTTTTAAGGTTTTTTTTTTTCTACTCGTATATTTTCTTAATTTTTTTTACTGATTTGACTAATCTAATTGGAGTAACAACAAATTTAATGTAACTAAATATTATAAACAATAATATAATTTTGATAGTGAAAAAGTAGTTAAATGATAATTTTTTTCTAAAATATCATGAAGTGCATATTTTAATTTTTATTGTCATCGATTTAAAAGGGAAGAATTGTATTCTCTTATACAATCCATCACTATTAATAAAAAAAATGGTATGATTTTAACGCACAACAACAAAACTTGAATTATAGTGATAACCTCAAATGATAACTTAAGTTCTACTTGTTATCTTTTTCAATATGTTAAATTTATGGATATGGCTGATTAAAAGAAATAGTTATTTTATTTTATTTTTATATGTATTAAGTAAATAAAATATAAAATATATATCTTCTGTCTGAAGAACAACAATTATTTTTATAAATATTTTAAATACTACAACTATTGAATTGTAATGAACCTGAAAAACTAGAAAAATAATGAAAAATAATTCAATTGCAAAACCAACAAATGCTCTTCTCTATATTAATTACAAAAATCAATGCGGCGGTTGTGTATGATAAATTAATAACTTGCATGCTTGACTCCTCATCACATTTAATTTAAATTTTTGTGGGCAGCTATTGCCAGAAATTAGTACCAGCACAAATTAGAGAAATTAATGATGATAAGTAATGCATAACCGTACTATTATTAAAAGTAATGGCACCATATATATATATATATCCAATACTTAAGTATACAATCTATAAATAAACTATATTTAAAAGTGATAAAAATGGCAACTGCAATTTAAAATTGAAGAGTTAAATTCAATTCAATGATTTTTTTGGTTTAATTATTTTTTAAATTTCAATTGATTTTATATGAACTTAATAAAATTTTTAATAAAATGTTTGATTTGGTCATATGCAAAAAATTATTTTAACAAAATAAGCTAAATTTTTTATTACTAAAATATTTAATAAAGTATAAATACTAAAAAAAATTTTGTCCAGTTTGAATAAAATTTTAGTTTCATTGAATTTGTAGAATATAAATTTAAGTTATCTAATTTCAATCAGTACCAATTGCTTACTGCATTTATCACATGTAATTTAAGTATTTTTTATTTGTAGAAAATGACTCCACTTGTCACCCGAACCATTATTATTATTTTTTTGTCTATTTTTATTTTACATGTATCACTTATGTATTTTTTTAAATTTTAGTTAGCGGTTAGTACTAAAAAAATGTCTAAAAGAAAAAAAAATCCAAAAATTAATAATTTAAATAAAGCTTGACAGCCATTCATTCTACAAGGCAATTAAATTGATTGATCGTGAAAAGGCAACAGAAGTAATAATAATAAAACATAAAAGCATTAGATGCTTTAAAAGCTTCTTAGGGCATCTACAACGGGTAACCATTTTTTCATTTTGTTTTCATATATTCTCTCTGACCTTGTTTCATTTTATGTTCCATTTTGCATATGTTGTATTTGTACCATTATTTTTAATTTTAATAATAATTAATTGTGATAATTTATTTCAATATAGTCTAAAATAAATTTGTTGAATTTATTCTAAATTTATATTATATTTATTATATTATTTTTAAATGTATATAAATTTGGTTTAATTATATTTATTTAAATAATTTTAATATTGGCACTTATAATATTAATTTTTTATTTAAATAATATTAATAGACTACTTTAATTTTAAATTGTAATTTTATTTTTTTAGTAAATTTTTTTATCTTTTAATTATTTTCATATATTATATTATTTAAATTTAAAAATATATGAATGTATTTATTACTAATATATATTATTATTTTATTTATAAACTATTTGTTTTTAAAAAATATATTTAAATAATAAATTTTATTATAAATAAATATATAGGTGTATATTGTAAGTATTAAATAATTTATGGATGTAATATGTAAAATGTTTAACTAATGTAATATTAGTATTGGATAGTAATATGTATAAAATATTATTTTTGAAGTTGAAAATAAAATAATTAGTTAGAACAAATTAACTGTATCAGATGTATTTTGAAGTAAAATTTACTATATTTTAATATTTATAGTTGGAGATGATATTAGTTGGTCATCCTCACCATAAATAGGGCCAGCAAGAACTGAATCAAACCAGCATTTGAACTAAAAATCTACAATTTTAATATTAATTTAGTTTAGTTTGTGATTTTTTAAAACGGAAAATTTGATTAAAATTAAATTAATTAAATATGTGGTTTAGTAAAAAAAAAAAATTAACCATTTTTTATCTATTTATTTTTTAAAATTTTCAAAATTTCAGTTAAATTGTACTAAACATATGGTAAAAGGAAAAAAAATTCTATCAATTCAATATGCGAATTGATTGAATGCCCAAGTCTACCCGATAAATACCTTTTCATGGTATTATTTTATCATATGTATTCCCTGGAAATTGTTAATTTTGATAGTCCTCTCGACATGTAGGAGTGCATATAAACTGAAACTAAAAACTGAAGGATTGCACAATCAAAAGAATTAGTTTGGTTTGGATTTTTTAAACCAAAACTGAATTAACTGAATTTTTTTAATTTATACATATATTATTCAAATATTCTTAAAAAAACGTACATCTACTTAGGTTTATGAAGTTCTAAGTTTGAACTCTCAAAAATTTTAAATAATTTGATTAACCGAAAATTAAAGCAAACTATTCTGTTGGATTCAATTTTTGATTCGATAAAATTGGTCAACCCCATTAATCGAACTGAAGGATTACACAACCTACCAATGCGTACCTACTAAAGTCGTTTTTAAAAAAAATAATAATAATAGTAAGGATGCATTTTTGTTTGTTTGGCCAAAAGGTGAGGATGCATTAGGTCGTGGTGTATATATATATATATATATAAGTAAAAAGCCATGTGAAACTTAAATAAAAAATTTATTTGACTCCTAATATTGAGTAAATAAAAAATTATTATTATTATTAACATAAAAATTTTTAAAATAATAATAGTGTTATTTATTTATATAATAATTTAATATTGATTTATTCATATTTAAATAATTATATGATATTATTTAAATATTTTTTATAATTAATTTTTTTAAGTTCATCTAATTAGAATATAAAATATATTTTTAATTAAATTAAAATTTTTGTTAAAAATAAAATAAAAATTTATCTAAATAAAAATAACAAATATACTTTCAATTAAATTCCTATATTTTAGTTAATTTAATTTTTATTAGAAATTGACTTTCTATCAAATTACAATTATATTTTAATTTAATTTAATTTATTTTTATTAATAAATGATTAAATTATCTAATTTTTATATAATAATTAGTGAAAATTTTATTGTAATTTTATTTGTTTCACTTTGTATTTTTATATATATTATAGATATATTGGAAAAAGAAATCAAAAGAAGAAAATGATGAAAAGTAAGAGACAGATAGATTCTTGAGTGCCTTTTTTCGCTTTTATAAAAACAAAGATTAGGAAATTGTAAAGCACTTGCTGGGATTTGTTATTGTCTTGGATTTTTATTTTTATTTATTAATTTCTGTTTTTTTTTTTTTTTTTTTGCGCTCGTGCCCTAAATTTTCCATCGATCCATCATGCGAAGTTGAAGCTATCAGCAATATATGATCCACCAATACGCGATTATATATATAGGCTCCAAGTACGAGTACCAATTTGAATTTAAAAAAAATTGAAATTTATATTAAGTGTCACACGAATATGCCAACAAAAAAAAAACCTAAAATCTACTCAAATGCAGATTATTTAAGCCAATGGGAGAGAATAAAAAATTTGTCTGCAAAAACAAAGTCATATTGCCTAAAACTAATAAATCAAGCTCTCCAACCCTTATACTATCCAACCAACCCCGATCAGCAATAGAGTCTAACATTGGACTGGAGCAGCAATGTTAGACTAGAACAACACCTTCAATGTCCATTGTCGAAGACTTTCCTTTAACTCTATCTTCAAATTCTTATTTTCTTAATTTACAATTTTCTTCAAATGGCTTTTCACTACAACTTAAAAAAAGATTAGATATATAGATCTAGACAAAAATCTATTAATTTAGTAAAGTATAACTAGAAAGATTTAAAAAAGATTTCAAATTCATGTTATTTGAATACTAAAAACATCAAACTAAAAGAAATGAGGAAAAAAAGATGAAAAAGTGGTGGTTTTGGTGAAAAAAGTAAAAAACCACCTAAAAATCACTTGCAATACCATTTAGAAAACTATTTTTCTCCAAGAAAGAGAAAGTCTCTAGAAAGCGCTACTATACCATTGTAATAATCCTGATTTTAAAATTATTTTATTATATTATAAGATATACAATGTTAATAAAATTTAAAAATTATATTTAATCATTTTACTATTTTGTGATTTATTATCATTATTTTATATTTAATTGAATTTTCTACGGAAATATATTATTTTGGACGTTTAAATTCCATTATATATATTTATTATTTTTCGAATACTATTATTTTAATAACATTAATTTAGTACATGGTTATTTTAATATTCTTTTTAAGTACTAACATTATTTTATTAATTTATGTGATTTGAGTATTATTAATATTTTGAGTACATCATTATTATTTTATTTTTATTGATTTAAATTATTGATATTTATTATTTTTTTGAATAGTGATATTTTATTAATATTAATTCTTAGTGCATTATAATTTTATTATCATTATTTTTATTAATATACATTATTGGTATTGTTAAATTGTTTAATAAAATAGTTTATATTAATGTTATTATTGAGTGTTATTTTATATTATATTGTGTGAGATTATGTGTGTGTATATGTATATATATATGAATGAAATATTGTTTATTTTTGTGTGGTGGGAAATTTTTAGACATAAAGTAATATTATTTTATAACCTAAAGTTTGATAAAAGTATATATATATATATATATACACACACACACACACACAATTATTTAGCAAAAAAAACAAAAATTTGCATTACCCCTTCTTTCTTCCCCCCTTCCCCCCCCCCCCCCCCCTCGGCGCGCGATACTGTCCCGACCTCCCTTGTCGGTGTGCCTCTCGCCGAACCGCCTCTCACCGCCACCAGCATCTCCTCCTTCCTTTGGACGTTGGCAACCGCTGGAGAGGGCTATTGAAGCCATGGGATAGCAGCAGCAGCTCCTCTTCTCGTGAAGAACCACCAACTGCAGCCGCCGTGATGCCCAGCTCCACCTGCTGTCACCGGAAATGGCAGTAGCTTCAGCACTTGCAGAATCCCTCTGTCCTTGATCTTCTTGCTTGGTAAGTTGTGAGTTAGTAGTAGGTAGTGTTAGTTGTTAGGTGGTTGTTTTTGGTAGTTTTTGGGTTGATTTTGGGTTTTAGTTAACTTAAATATTATTTGTTTAATTATTCAGAATTTATTTTAATTATTTGATTAATTTTGAGTTGATCTAAGTATTTTGGTTAATTTTTGACTATTTTATATTTAATTATTAAATTTTTGGTAATTAATTATTTTAATTATGAATTTGGTTAAATTATTGTTGTTATGTATTGTTATTAATTTTGGTGTTGAGAAATTAATTTTTGGGATTATTACATAAATTTTATAAATATTTTTAGTTTATGTAAATTTTGGAATATTGAATTAAATGTGCATTTTGATTGAATTTAGAGTTTAATTTTGTGTTTTAGTTGATATTAGAAGGTTATTTGTTGATAAAATAATTTTTATGAATTTATATAATTTTTATGGAATTTTATACAATTTATGTGTATTTTGAATTATTAGATAAAATATGTATTTTTATAGAAATTGTTGGATAAATATGTGTTTTGGTTGATATTAGTATAATATATGTTGATTAAATAATTTTAATGATTTTATAATTTTTGAGGAAATTAATTAGTATATTGGATATTTTATATTATAGGGGTAAATGTGTAATTTTGTGTTAATTATAGTTAAATATTATGTTTTAGTTTATTTTATAATTATTTAAGGTAATAAAATGATTTTTATAAATTAATTACTATTTTTAACTAATTAATGATATTTTTCAAAAATTGTTTTCAAATAATATATTATATATTATTTTGAAAATAAAATGGGTTCAAAATAATTTTATTATATAATTAAACTATTTATGCAAGTAAATGTGAATTTTATTATGTTATGTTGAATAATTATAAAAATTGAATTTTATTAATATTATATAATATTTGAGATTTTAATAGTTAATTGTGATAATTTTAGAGTATTATGTAAATAATAAGTGTATTTATTATTTTAGTTATTATTTTGAGGCTAAACGTGTATTTTTTTTTTTGTGATATTAAATTGTAATTTTAAATATTATTTACAATTTATGTTAATTTAATTGTAAAATGGGAATTTTATTCCATTTATGAATTTCTATTATCAAATATTATTTAAATTAGACTTTTATGTTTTAATTGGAAAATAAAGGGTTTTAAATATCTTTATGGGTTTTTGATGATTTTTATTATTTTACTATTTAATATTGTTTGTTTGTGTATTGTGAACCTCGGTTGAGAATTTATGGAGTTTGGGATCCCAACCGAGTTGTTTTGCTTTGAGATTTTAGAAGTGTGTTTTTTATGTAGGATCGGCCCAACTTTTATAGGGAAATGTCAATTTTACAAGGGAGACTCTGCTAAAATTTTGATAAATTTCTCGTAAAATGTGACAATCGGTTTGAGTCTAGTTTTGAATTTTTAATTGAGTCTTTCTATAGTAATCTTAGAAGTGTAGAGTTAGAATTTTATTCTGATTGTTGATGTTATTTTATTTTTCTAATTGCACCGAACCGAGGCCTATCGGACTAGACCCGCTGAGTCTGTCTCGTGGAGTGCTAATCAGTGAGTTATTATATTGTATATATATGTATTGCATATAGGATGCATGACTTAGGATTTTTCATTTTCATTATATGTTTTTTTAAAAGTGATTTAATTTATAATATGATTTGGTATAATTTCAGTTTATTTTTAGTATATTTTGATGTATATATTTGCATACTTTCTATGTACATTTACGGTATCTTTGGTATATTTAGGGTTTATTTTTGATATATGCATGTTAGGTAATTAGGTTTATTTTTAGTATATTTTAGTATATGTATCCATGTTTTAAATGTGTATTTATTTATAACTGTTTTATTAAATGATTAGTATACTTTAGGTATATTTTTAGTATATTTTAGATATATTCCTAAATAAATGCATGTCATATTATTGATTTATACTTAAATTGTGATTTATACTTATATTATTTATTTTAGTATATTTTATTATTGATTTGAATTTATTTTACATATATATACTTGAAATATACTTAGTTTATTTTAAGTATGTATGGTATATGTATGATTTATTTTTAAATGAATGATATTAATAGAATGTGCTACCTAGTAGGTAGCCCTAGGATTGTGTACGTATCGGTGCAATAGATTTAGGATTGAGTGAGGATCACTTATGGTGAATTATGATTTGATTGAGACTGAGATGATTTGATTGAGATGTGATATGAATGATGGTGTGATTGCTAAAGATCAGTTGACCAAGTGTCTCGAGGCCAATCACATTGACAGTCAGACTGCTGAAGCTCGGTTGACTTAGTGTCTCGGGGTCAATGACTATCCATAATGGAATAAGTGATCCATTCGGATTTAAGTGAGCCTGTATGGCTAGAGTGATTATATGATTGATTGAGGTTGCGATTAATAGAGTTCTATTTGATCCTTCATGTATTAAAATAAATATTTTCTGCAATTATTATATTTATTAAAGCAGAGTTGACATTTATGTGAAATGCATGTATATGCATATATATTTAAGAATGCTTGACTGGATATGGTTAGATTGCATGTATATATAGTATAATAATTCACTCAGTGAGGTCTGACCCCCCCTCAATTATTTTTTTTCAGAAGATCTTATATTGTCAGATCTTAGTAGTAAAGTTCTTTATCGGTGTTCTTCCATCCCGACTATTTTATGTAAATGTATATTTTGAACTCTAATTTATATTCTAGAAACTGCAGTAGTAGTATTATTGTATCAAAAGAGTATGGTTTCGTTTTGATACTTTGTACTTTGAGAGTTGTATTTGAATATTGTATGAATATATTTATTTATGAAAAGATTTGGAATATCTATTTTTATATATTGATTCAAAAAATTTTAATTATGTCGTATTTTTTATTTATTTATTGTATGATTTTATTTTTTAAAATGTGCTACGGGTTCTGGATTCGAAAAAATTCACATTTTCTAGTGTCGGTTATAACTCCTAGTTTTAGGTCGTAACAACCATCCCCAGAAAAAATTAATACTAGTGGGATATTTTGAAGGATGTGATGTCAGTTTATAGAAAATAAATGGTGCATAATTTTGTAGGTAACGACATGAATAGTATGTTGCTACCATGACAAATGATTAAAATGTTTTTTTTTAAAATTTAATTACCTCCATATGCTATCGGAATAAAATTGTAATTTTTTTTAAAAATAATTGTCTTATTTGACATGTGAAGTCCCATTAGCACCATGTATTACTGTCCACATATAATATATATATATATATATATATATATATATATATTAGAAAGGTTTATAAGCAAATAGATTAATTTTTATTTAATTATAATTATTGATGTATATAACCTATAATAAAATATTAATAGTTATAATTAAATAAAAGTTTATCAATTTTTATTTTATTGTAGATACACAAACATATATCATAATAAGAGCCTGTAATTAATGTCCAAATTAGCTCGATTATACTCTAAAAAGGAAAGATTACAAACAATATAAAGCATTAAAAAAAAAAAGGAACTGGTTGCAGTTGCTCAACAATTTGCTGCTGCCAGAAGCAAAGCCATGGAGAACTCTTCTATCCCTGTTTCAATATAATCTCATACATATATATATGAGTTGTTATCATAAATAGTCATTTAGATAAAAAGAATGGAATTTAAATCTCATTTTTTTTGTATGCTCTTTTACTTGTGGTGAGAAATCTATTTGAAAAAAAATAAACATACAAAAGACTAGTGCCAATTGACCACTTACAAAGACGCATACAAAGATTAGTGTCAATTGATAACTTGCAAAGTTATTGAGTGTGGTCAAAGTCATTAATGGTTTTTTTTTTAATTAATAGAATTATAATATGATCTAAATTTTAGTTTTTTTATTAATATAAATATCATAAAACCTAAATATTCTATGAATTAAATCAGGTAAAATTTAATTTTACAAATTAATAGTAGTAAATTCAAATTTTACATTTTATAATATTTTTAGAGAAAAATGATTACTGAAACTCTACCTTGCCAGCAATCATCATTGATAGTTATACTACATGATGTTGTAAATAATTACAAGCAAAGAAGAAAAACAAAAGGAAAATTAGATGATCTTATGCAAAATCGCAAATCCTTTTTTAGCCCATTTCTCATGGGCTTAATTTTTTTTGCCCTTATCTTTTAACAAACTAATAATAGGATTCATGAATTCCAAGAAATAACCTATCTAACTTTTGAAATATTTTTTAGTGTTATTACTTAATAGTAAGTATAATGTTATTATATCTTATATTATATTATTTAGAACATATAGGATTCATGAATTCCAAAAAAATTGAAAAATAAACCATTTAAGATTTATATGCAGTCGCATATATTTACATAAACTTATCACTTTGTTTTCTATACTTTTAATTTTGCCAATATGCATTAGAAATCTTTATTTGATTAACATTATATATATATATATATTACTGGAAAAAAATTCAAGAAAAAAAATTGTCAAAACCAAAGCATATGATAGTAGCCAATGGTCAATTTTTTTTTTTTTTAAAACAAGCAAAGAAATTCCACCCTTGCACAAATCGAACCCTTTCTTTAACTGGGAATAGAATCCATTTAACTATGTACTTTTGGAAGATTGAAGCATCATCTCGAAATCCAATTAAAATATTAAATTGCTAAAGACTTTGTTCAGTTTGTAACTTGAAAGTGGGCCAACGTTCTGAAATTCTCTTCTCTTCATTGTCTGCTTAAAGACTCGATTGTGGTGTAAAAACTCTGAAAAACAAGTAAAAGAAAGGAGAGGAGAAAGCTCTCTTTCCTTCCCATGCATACAATCATCATTAAATTAATTAAAATTTGAATTCGAATTCCACATATAAAAAAATTGCATTAGAAAAATTTTACTTTTTTTTTTTTTATGGAGTTTGTTCATTTCCATTCAAATTGATAGAAATTTTTGTAAAGGTTGAAATACTAAAAAAATTATACTAAAAATAGTAATAATCTTATTATGGACACCCTCGGTTTGATTAGCTTATATTGAAAGTCCGGTGATGAGATAGTCCAAATTTCGAACGCAAGAAGAGCCTAAGATCTTTTTTAGAATGAATTTGAGAGATTAAACCTAGCCCAAAGCTTTCAAATCTAACTAAAACCTAAAACATTAAGCCCATTAGCCCTTTATCAAACCCAAACCAGGCCTTTTAGGCCCAAAGGCCTGGCAAGCCTAATGAAGAGGCTTTGCCTCTTCACTTTAGCCATTGATGAGGTAACACCTCACCAAAGAGGCGTCGCCTCTTTACACGTCCCCTACAGCAATAAATGTTATTTATTGTTGCATTTAACATAAAAAAACTGACCTTCCTACCTCTGGTCTAGAGTTTTGAACAAAACAACAAGACTTTTAGGGCATAAAATGATGAAAAAAAGAAGGAGCAATGATAAAAATGCAAGATGAAAAGTGATCTTGATTTTTGTGAAAATTGGAGAGAGAGAGAGGGTAGGGGCTTAAAGGGGGGTTTTAGACATTCAAAAGGGAGGTTGGCCATTAAGAAAGCAGAGGTTCTAGAAAAGGAAAACAAGAAAGAAAATGTTCTTTAAAAGAAAGAAAAAAAAGAAGGAAGAAAAAAGAAAAAAGGAACTTGAAGCTAGAAATCCATTTATTGAGAAGAAAGAAGGAGATTCTTGCATTCGATACATCAAAAATAAATCAACAAGCTCTCGAGGCTTTAGTTGGGAGCATCAAATGAGTTCAAATAAGTGAGAATTTATTTTTTCAAGTTTTGAGTTCTTTATTTTGTTTGAAACTTTCATTTTTTCATTTTATATCTTTTTTGTGTTTATTGTTTTCTTAGGATTGCATCTAGAGCCTGAATATGTGAAGCATTAAGTTCTTAGTTGTTGGTTATGTTGATTTGCATGAATATTTAAGTTGCTTAGAATCTAAGAAACTTGTAGTTTTTATGCTGTTATGGTTGTTGAAGAGGCGACAGGAGCATCTCCTTTTAACCTAATAGTGATCGCCTACGTCGCCTCATAACCTAGTGGAAGAGGCGATCGCCTCTCATGTAGAGTCTTGTTCAATTCTGCTTTGTTTTAGCATCTTTTTAGTAAATTTTTGTTATATGATACGTATATGCTGCTTGATTGATTTTGATATGTCATGCGTATCTTATACTTTTAAGACTAGTTGAATGATTAATCCATGTTGATATGAATCTGCATGCCTATGTTTGGACTAATATAATTTGAATTGTTTTGTAAATAAAGCTATTCATTTGAATGTGATGCTAACCTTTATTTGTTGTAGGTCTTGGTGATTTTTAATCACTATGTAATTAGTGAATTAATTAGTTATTAAAAGGTTTCATTTGAGCTAATTATTGTCATCCCTAATCTCTTCTCCATTTATTTGGAATGAATGTTTGTAAATTTATTTTCAATATTTGATTTGAATGCCAAGACAACAAATGAAACGACCTAAATTTGGGAGTCATGACTGGCGTTAGGGAACGAGAAGTCACACCAATCTGAAACCCGTACCAAGTCTTAAGATAAAACTCATACAAAAAATACCACAAAAATACCTTAGAATTAAAAATTTAAATAATATAAAGGAATAAAACTTTTTAATGCATAATCAATATCTTTCATAAATAAAAACATCATATTGAAATTTCATAGATAATATCAAATTAAAGTATTTTATAATAATTCAAATCAACAGTATAACTCATAACATTCAGACATACTACAACTAAAGTATGCTACTACAACAACATCTAATAATATAGAGAGATAAAAGTTCAAAGTTTACTTAAATCAGCCGGGAAAGAAAGAACCCGATGAAGAGGAAATCTAGGAGAGGTCTGAGAAGAAGAATCTTAAAAAAAATATTTAAGGGGAATCAGACCTCACTGAGTGAATCATTATTATATATATGCATGTAACCTAATGCATATACACATAAGCATAAATAATAATATTCATATATTTATATTTACATAATGCATACACGCAGTTCATACAGGTGCTTGAAAATATTATTCGCTTTTTATTTTATTGGAGGATCGAAGCAAAAACTTAAAATTTTTCGCAATCTCAATCATTGAACCTCACTAGTCAACAAACTCATTTAAATCCAAAAATATTTCCCTTTTCAAATTTGACAGTGGACTGGCCTTGAGACACTGAGTCAATCAAGCTTCCACAGTTTCATTGTCGGCATAACTAGCCCTGAGACACTGAGTCAACCGAGCTACAACAGTCATGTCGTTTGTATTACTGGCCCTGAGACCCTTTCTTATCAACCGAGCTACAACAATCATACCTCTCAATAAACCTCATGAATCTGGATAATCCATATTTCAAATCATAAATTTCATAATATCAATCCTAGCATTTTAATGTACCGATGCGCACACAGTTCTAGTGTAGCTCACTAAATAACACGTTATATGGTTATCCTCCAAAATATTTTATAAAAAATAATTAAATAAATAAAATCATATTAAATATGTAAACATCCAAATTACGAACATAAAGTTTGCATTTACAATATATATATATATAAAATCACATATGTGTGCATATATGATAATGATAAAAATAACTAATAAATAAATAAAATTTTATGCAAACTAATATATTAAATTCATATTATCAAGATATGAATGCTAACAATGATCTTTATATGTTATGCATACATATAATAATAACTTATAGTTTTACTGCACTTCTCTACTTTAGTTCGGCTAGTATGATCCAGTAGACAGCTCACGGTGTAGTTAAGAAAAAAAAATTATTATTAGAATAAAATTCCTATTTTTTTTACATCTAGAATTTTTAAATAACAACTCGATATAGGACACGACTTGACTAAAACTCAAAATTTAAGACTAACCTGATGTCACATTTTACGAGAAAACTACCGAAAATTTGAGAAAATCTCCTTTGTAAAACGGACATTCCTCTACAAAAGTAGAGTTGATCTTGCATGCAAACATACTTCAAAATATCCACAAAGTTCAACTTTTCGAGTTGAGCCCCCAAAATATAATTATTGCCCAACTGAGAACCAACATAATCCACTATTAATAAAATAATATAAATTCTAATTATTCACCAAAAATCATAAAAATTTATTTACATAATAAAAGTATAAAAAATATTTATTTCCAAAATAAATAATAAAATTTTAAATTTATAATTAAATTATATTAATAAAATCCATTCTTCTAATTTTTCAATTAAATAGCACTAATTACAATTACTTGTTTAAATTGCTAAAATATATAATAAAAATAACCAAAAACTTATTTAAGCTTAAAAATAATAAATAAAATTATTATTCATATTTTTTTCTGAAAATTACTAATAATTAGTTAAAAATAGGAAATAAATTATAAAAATTATTTTAATGCTATTTATTACTCAAATTCTGTCGAAAATATAATAGTTAATAATAATTTCAACCAAAATATAAAAATTACTTATTTATACTAATTTTTCCAAAAATTCATTTTTTCACATAAACATTAAAAAATTTATAATAAAAATTATACAAATAAATTCAATAAACTTCCTTCACAAAACTTACTCAAAATAATTTGTAAAATTTATTAAAAATATAATCTTCTTGAGCTTGGAATAGTGCCGGAACAGTAACCCGAGCCTGGAATAGTGTCATTTCAAAAATAATCTCCAAAATTAAATCTAAATACATATTTGGAAAGCTCATAACCTCTACAACACTAATCTAAATTCAATTTAACATAAATCAATCTAATGTAAACTCAATTTCACAAATTAATCAAAATTAGCCTAAACACAATTACACAAAATTAAGAGACTTACCAGAGTTGAAAATCAAAATTGATTGAGGAGAAATGAAGCCCACTCCAAGACGAAGAGAATGAGCTATCAAGCTTGCCATGAGGTGGCCGGAAACGTCGCCAATAAAGGAAAGAAGATCTGACCAATTATTTAAAATTGAGAGGAAAGAGAAAAAGAAATAGATGGTGATGGTGATGATCAAGAAGAAGAAAAAGAAGACATAGGGGGAAAAAATCAAGTATTGCACATGGGGGAGGTGGGGGGGGGGGGGGGGGCCAAATTTTTTTTTAAAGTACAAAAAGACAAAATTTTATTATTTTAAAAATAAAATATCTTCTTACCTTATTTTTCATCCACATCATATATTAAAATATACTATAATAATTATTAAATATATATTAAAGTATTCCAAATATACTAAATTAATAATTTACATAAATAAGAATATTAATACTATTAAAATAATATTCAATACCAAAATTTAAATTTAATTTTACTAATAATCAAATATCATAATTTAATAAAATAATTATTAACATTGCAAATCCTAGAAATTTAATTTTATAATTGATAAAAATTTGGATTATAACAATAAATATGCAAAAGGATTAATGTACAAACTCAAATTAAATTGTAAAATTGGAAATGTTTGTAAACCACAATAAATAATAAGGAAATAATTTAATAATCATGGGTAATAAAATACAAAAGATAAACGGAGGCCAACTGTAAGATTAGGTGGCCATTCAAAGCCCATACCCAATTTCTGAACTCAAATCTCTAATGATGACTTCTGGAAACCTTTATGGAATCTAGTTACTATATAAGTGTCCTGATTTTCATTCGAGTGGTGACTTTATCTCCCTTTTGGTCCCTAAAAAACCCATTTAGTAATCCTAATGGGCTTTGAGCCCACATAGTGTCTTGATCGTCGAACACTTAGGTGCATGGCCTCAACCCCGTCGCCCACAGTGGCGACTCCAATATGGATAGAGAAACTGATTGTAAGTGTTTTGTAATTAGTCATCTTTAATTATTTCTTTATTTCTTTTATATTACTACATTCATTACACGATTACTTACATTGAGCACACAATCCTAAATAATTAATAATGGTCTTTACTTTGCTACCTGTGTTTCACTCAAACCTGGTGGTGGAGTATTTGATTATTATCACTCATATCATGTACTAATGGACCCTTTAGTAGAGAGACGTTGTGGATGTATATAACTATGAGAGTTGTAGCTTATTACCCTCGACTCAACTCATGCAAATGACTTAGTAATTTCCATTAAAAATTTTCCTAAATGTGTGTGTTTTATGCCATTTTGCAGGCCTTTTCATAAAGCCTAAGCCCATTTATAAGTGGACTATGTTAAAATTGGGCCTTTCATGCCCACCATGGCCTATTTGCAAATAGACCATGTCAAAATTGGGCCTTTTAAGCTCGTTATGACTCATTAAAATGGACTTCAAATTTATTTAAAGGATTTATTACTCATTTGCTCTTTTTTGAGAGTTTTTTTACATGTAAGATGATTTTGTTATCCCTTGTTGATAGTTAAAACCCAATCAACAATCCTAAGATAAGAAACTCACCATTGAATACGTATGTGGAAGAAAAAAAGGTGGAAGTGTTGTCTTTTGAAAAACTTTGTCTTTTGTTATTTATTACATGTAAATAGGATATTTACCCTTATTTTATTCTTTTATGCCCTGTATATCATGCATACACACCATGCATGTTTCTAATTTGGGTTGGTTATAGATATAGATCTAAATTAGTCATTTGCTTGGACACCCTCCAACACCGGTCGCTTGGTCAGAATGTCAAAAGAAATGACATCGGCGAGTTTTGATCCAGAATAGTTTAAGACAGAGATGGTCGAATAGACCAGAGCAATTATGTGAGAGATAATAGTAGAGATGAGCTCAACCAAAGAGAAACCATCATTGCCTCCACCACTGCCATTGGATCTTGATGCTGAGAATCCAGAGAGGCAAAGAATGGAAGATGATTAGCAAACTGTATTAACAGAGCCAGTTACTCAATAAAATTTAGATGCCTTGGGAAAATACGGAGAAGCCATATTGGGCTAAAGACCTTATTAAGTTTATGGCTCAGATGTAATTAATGATGAAAGAAAAAGGGATGGATGCACCGATAAACTACTTTGACCTAAGTTTAGGAGAGGATGATGACCCATTACCTAGGAAGTTTAGGTTTCCTGATATGAAAAAGTTCATTGGTGTTGAAGATCCTCGTTTTCATCTTAAACAATATGCAACTCATATGAGAACAACTAGCTTAAACAAGGCACAGATTGCTAAACAATTTCCTTTTTCCTTAGAAGGAGCACCTATCATATGGTATTACACTTTGGAAGCTAATATTCAAGCTGATTGGGAAGGGTTGTGTGCAACATTTGTAAAATAGTACAGTCTCAACATCCAGATGGAAGCATTTTTTAGGGGTTTACAAAACATCAAGCAAAGATTTAATGAGCCTTTCAATAACTTTTTTATCCGGTGGAGAGCGAAACTAGCACAGATGAAGCACCGACCCTCTGAGAGTGACCAACTAGTGATAATAATAGAGGGGTGCGTACTTCTACTTTCTAAGAAGCTGAAAGATTTGGGAATTTAGAATTTTAAGAAACTGTATAAGTTCAAGGTGCAGAAAGAATTTGACTTGGCATAAGAAAGAAAATCCTTTAGTGGAAGATCCCTAAGTTGAGAAGGAACTGGATCCAGCAGTGGGATCAGATCAAGTAGCAATATGCAGATAAATGTTATTCAATAACTTAAAAGATTTTCTAATATAGGAAGACCCCTCTTTAATGTTTTAGAGAAGCTAGTTGAGAATAGCGTATTACAACCTCTACCACAGAGACTACCATTCCCAAATGATGACCCAAAGTTGTATTGTAAATACCACCAAACTGTTGGCCATGACACTAATAGCTGCACTCACCTGAAACATGAAATGCAAGATCTAATTGACTCAGGAAAAATAATTGCCTGAGTCACCAATATAAAACATAACACCAGAAATAACCTATTACCCAATTACAGAAACATGTCATCACCAAATCAATCTATCCTTGCCATCATGTAATGACCTATGTTTTAAAATTATTTTATTTTAAAATGAGATATGTAGTGTTAATAAAATTTTAAAGTTAAATTTAATTATTTTATTTTACTATTTTACGATTAATTAATATTATTTTATGTTTAAATAAATTTTCCTACGTAAATGTATTATTTTGGTTGATTAATTTGCATGATTGTTATAATTTTATTATTTCTATTTTTTTATCAAATTTCCCTATTTATTTAGTTAATAAATTATTTTATTTATTTGTATTGTTATTTTAGGTATTATAATTATATATTATAATAATTAGGGTTTATATTATTTATGTGTATATATATAATGTTAGGTGTGTGTATTTTATATGTATACAATGTGTATATATACATATATCTTGACTATATATAAATTTGACGATATTATTTTAATAATAATACTTTATAATATATATACACACACACACACACACACACACGCATACAATCATATAATTAAGCAAACACGTATACATATATACACATAATTGAAATACACTGTGCTTCCCCCTTCCCCTCCGCTCATTGTCCGTTCTCTTCACCGTCGGTGTGCCTCACCACCGTCCAGCTACCTCCACTCGTTCCGCTGCCTCCTCCTTCTTCTTTGGCAGCGTCGACGAGCAGAAGTAGTAGCAGAGTCGACAATGGCTTTCGGCATCGTTCCACCCACGTTCGACCACCATTCTTCATGATTCCGGTCTTGTTCTCTTCCTCTCACGCCAGTAAGCCCTAATCTAAGCTCAGTTTGAGCTTAATCTTCCATTTTCTTGGTTTTGTTGGATTTTTAGTTTATGAGTCCTAGGGTTTTGAATTTTTTTTTAGCTTGATATTGTTTGATTCACACAAAATCCCTTTACAAATGTTGATTCTAGTAGCTTAATCTACCTCCATGAATTTTTATGTGATTTTTTGGAATTTATTTTGATTTTTGTGAATTTTTGAATATTTTATTAATTTTCGTAAATTAATTATTAAAATTATAAATTTGTGATTTTTGGTCTTATTATTAATTATAATTAATTTTAGAGTTGAGTTTATAATTTTTGTGATTTTTATGTAATTTTTATAATTATTTTTAGTTTATGTCAATTTTGAAAAATTAGGTTAAATATATATTTTGGTAGAAATTATTGGTTAATTATATGTTTTTATTGATAATAATGAGATATATGTTAAGAAAATAATTTCTATGTATTTATATAATTTTTATTGAATTTTTTAGTAATATTAGTATATTATGTGTATTTTTGAATGTTAGGGTTAACTGTGTAATTTTGTAATAATTTTAGTTAAATATTATGTTTAATTGGTTTTAATATTATTTGAGGTACAAAAATGATTTTTTTTACAAATTATTTACTATTTTTAACTAATTAATACTAATTTTTGAAAATTATTTTCAAATAATATATTATATATTATTTTGGATAATAAAATGGATTTTTATAACTTTTTGATATATTATTGGGTTAATTAAATTATTTGGATTTATAAAATGAATTTTTATTATTAATTGTGTAATTATTGAAAAAATGGATTTTTAATAATATTATATTATTATTTGGGATTTTGAAGTAATTATTGAGGAAATAATTATTTTTGGTGTTTTAATGTTAAATATGTTATATTTTGATATTTTGAGAATATTTATGGCAATTATTGATTTTTAGTATATTTATTGAATTATTTGGATTTTGGTAAATTGTGGATTTTGGTTGGGGAATTTTGTAGTTCGGGATCCCAACTGAGCATTTGTGTGTATTCTGGTTTAGAAGTGTATTTTTCTTACAGGACCGGCTCTATGTTTTAGTAGAGAGATGTCCATTTTACAGAGCTGGTTCTGCCGAATTTTCGATAGAATTCTCGTAAAATATGACATCGGGTCAATTCTGTGTCTATCTGTATTTAGTAATCCTAGATCGAGTCTCTAGAAGTTAAGTTAGATTTATTCTGATTTTCATGATCATTTTATTTGTTTAGCTGCGCTGAGACTGAGGCCTAGTGGACCAGGCCCGTCAAACCAGTCTCGAGGAGCGCATACCTGTGAGTTATTATTCTATATATAAATTGCATTTAGGTTGCATGTTTTAAAAATATGTGTTTTAATTGAAATTATTCATAAATTGCTTTAATAAATGATTAGTATACTTTAAGTATATTTTTAGTATACTTTTAATATATTTCTAAATAAATGTATGTTTTATCTTCAATAAATATACTTAGCATGTTTTAGTATATTAATGGTTTATTTTACTATATTGTATGATTGATTTGTACTTATCTAACATATATATACTCGAAATATACTTAGTTTATTTTAGGTATATTTCTAGTATATATATGGTATATTCTATCATTTTGAATGTCATTTTACAATTATTTATTTTCGATTGAATGGTTTATTTTTAAAATGAAGGATATCGATAGAACGTGCTACCTAGTGGGCAGCATTAGGACCGAGTACGTACCGGTACGATAGATCGTAGAGTTAAATTACTAACTTATTTGAGGAAATATGACATGATTGAGATAGATGTGATTGAAGGTGTGATTGTTAGAGCTCATTGACCTAGTGTCTCGAGGCCAATCACATTGACAGTCAGACTGCTGGAGCTCGATTGACTTAGTGTCTCAGGGCCAGTCTACTGTCAAGATGGATTAAGTGAATTTATTTGGAATTAAGTGAGCCAGTATGGCTAGGGTGATTTCTATTATTAATTGAGGTTGTGATCATTTAGGATTCTATTTGATCCTTTAAAACTTAAATTTTTCAGTATCATGAAACTATGTGATTTTCTGCATCTATATGAATTGCTTACATATATATATATATTTATTATATACATATGATTGATTGGATTTGTCATATAGAAGATGTGTGTATATATATTATAACAATTCACTCAATGAGGTCTGACTCATCTCAGTTGATATTTTTACAGGAGAGTCTTCTTCTTCAGACCTCAGCAGTAGACCTATCCGTTGGATTTCTTTCACCCCGACTCTATTATGTAAATCATCTACCTAGTTTTATATTGTATTCTAGAAACTGTAGTAGTTGTATTTGTATCAATTGTGGGTTGCATTTATATTTACTAGTTATGATTTTAATTTAGAGGTTATTCTCTGAATAGTGTATTAAAATATTTTATTTTATGATATGAGGAGATTATTTTATCATATGGATTTGAGATTTAAATTCTGATGCATATTTATTTATTTATTTTATTGCATATTTTTATTTTTGAGGCTTGCTATGGGGGATTCAAAAGAATTTCCGTTCCTTAGTGTCGGTCATGGCCCTCGATTTGGGTCATGACACATAAACACTAGTCTAATAGAGCAACAAGGTTTGAATTCCTTTGTTGGTGCCTCACCTACACCCTTAAAATTCAAACTAGAAAACCTTAACCCAAAAGTGCATCTTGTAAAGGTTAAGGTGAATGTATTGGTCATTTAAAGCTCTAACGATAAGGAAGGTGGAGCAATCGATTTAAGTAAGGGAAATAAAGACAGAAAGGCCCAATCATTTAAGAAACTTGAGAAAAAGGAAGAAGTAAAACCTGTGGGGTCTGAAGAAAAAGAGATGGATCAAAAAAAGAAGATAAGAAAGTTATTAAAGTTATGAAAGAAGAGAAACTCTCTAATGTTTGGGAGATGCTCATGCACTCAAAAGCCCATTGAAAGGCACTGGTTATGGCTTTGGATCATGAGAAAGTTCCTACAAGCCATACCTTTGAGTAATTTGTGGATTCATTAACAGAAAGCCCCCAAAGAGCCATAACATTTATTGATGATGATCTACCTTTAGAAGGAAGGGATCACTTCAAGCTTTATTTATTAAGGTAGAAGTAAAGGGGAAGTTGACTTGCTATGTAATAGTGGATAATGGATATGCTATCGACATTTGTCCATTGAAGATTTTACTAAAGTTGGGACTAACAATGGTTGATTTGAAGCCATCACATGTGGAGATCAAGGCCTATGATGACACTAAAAGGCCTGTTGAGGAAAACTTTAGAGCATTGGTCAAAACTGGACCTGTTGAAGTCTGGGTCAACCTACATGTGATTGATATCTCGGTGACCTTTACTATCTTACTGGGAATGCCATGGTTCTATCCTTTGGGAGGCTTTCCATCTACTATGCATCAGAAGATTAAATTCCCATACGAGGGGAGAATAGTCACCATTTTTGCTAAAATTGAAGCGGTCATTGCTGTATTGAAACTAGCTCCCTAGGAAATCCTATTTAGTTTGAGCTTTGAAGTTTGCATAATTTATGAAGATGAGCTAAAACTGAAAATCATGAACATGTTGAAGAGTCAGAATTTCATGCTTGGAATAGGGTTAGGGAAACATCAGCAAGGGCCACCTAGATATATCGAGTCTAAGGTGTTATTCTTAAACCATAGGATAGGATATCCCAAGTTTGATGAGCTGAAAGAAACAAAGAAAGCTTGAACTAAGTCTATAAAAAAGAAAAAGGCAAAGAGCAAGTTAAAAGCTAAGATGGAAATCAAGCCACTCTAGGAAAATTTTGTGAAAGAAGGCACCAATTATCCATATCAGGGGGCTCATGAGCTATTGTTAATTATTAATAAACTAGTCCCCAGTTTTGAAATATTCTCTAAGTAAGTGAATGAGACTAGTAAAGTTGTTATAGAAGAGCTAATGATAAAAGAATTGGTACTATTTCTGAAACCTAAAGAGGATGTCCCTGCAGTGGAGCTTAATAGATGACCAAGAAGAGGAACTTGACTTTGAGTCCTTTATTTTAGACTCCATTAGGGATGTGTTTTATAATGATATTGATATTTCCTTTTCTAGCCTATTTAACTCTAAGGACCTTTTTTTAAAAAAAATAAATGCAATACACTCTTATTTTGCTTACTTGTATGATGTTTTGCCTAACAGTTATTCAATGTGTGATAATCATTTCATGCATCTGTTTGACATTAATTTAGTACAAACTGAATCATTTAACTTAGGCACATGTGATAATCCTAAGAATATACTTTTTGCTTCTGATCTAGCTCTTGATGAGAGTGAATAAATAAAAGAAACAATAAAAAGAAGATAGAAAGTATTTACTTGGGGTTATGAGGATATGCTAGGGATTAATAAAGAGATTGTAGAACACACAATTCCCACATATCCTCACATCACATTGGTAAAATAGAAAAAGAGAATATTGAGACCAGAATGGGCTCTTTTGATCAAAGAAGAAGTTGAAAAATGTTGAAGGTAAGATTCCTAGAAGTAGTTGATGACACTTAATGGCTAACAAACATCGTGCCAGTTCCAAAATAGGACAGAAGGGTTAGGATGTGTGTGGACTATAAGGATTTGAACTAAACTTGTCTGAAATATGACTTTCCATTGCCATATATCAACATTCTAGTCAATAGTGTAGCTTTTGGTGTCATGTGCTCCTTTATGGATGGCTTCTCAGGGTACAACTAGATTATAATGGCAGTGATTGATAAATTGAAAACCTCCTTCATAACTGAATGGGGTGTGCACTGTTATTTAGTCATGCCATTTGGATTGAAGAACGCGAGAGCTACCTATCAAAGGATGGCTACTACCCTGTTGCATGACATGGTTCATAAAGATATAGAAGTATATGTGAATAACATGATGGTAAGATCTCTAATAAAAAAAAGAGCACCTTGAGGCTCTAGACAAGTTCCTAACCAAGGTTGAAAAATACAATCTCAGATTGAACCTAAAGAAGTGTGTTTTTGGGATGACTTCTGGAAAGCTACTAAGACACATCATTAGTTAGAGAGGGATTTAAATATACTCAGATAAGGTCAAAGTGATAAAAAAGATGCTTACGCTAAAAATTGAGAAAGAAGTTAGGGAATTTATTAAGTGGCTATAGTATATCAATAGGTTTATCGCCAAGCTGACCATAATTTGCAAGCCAATTTTCAAACTCCTGAAGAAAAATCAATCGATTATCTGGGATGATAAGTGCCAACGAGGATCTAAGACTATCAAGAATTATTTGATGAATTCTCTAATCTTACAACCAACAAGGCCAGGTAAATCATTAATTCTCTACTTATCAATCGAGAGGGAAGTAATAGGTACCATGCTCGCTTAAAAAGGTAAAAGAAAGATTGAGCATGCAATGTATTACTTGAGTAGGAAGCTCCTGCTTTATAAAGCCAATTATAGTTTGGTGGAGAAGACATGTCTAGCTATCATCTAGGAAATGAAGAAGCTCTGACACTACTTGCAATCTTACTAGATTCAGGCAGTTTCTAAGCATGATCCTCTCAAATATTTGAACAGACTCCATCGCTAGCATGGAAATTAGTTAGATAGTTGGTTCTGCTTGTTGAGTTCGACATCGATTATATGGTAAAGAAAGTGTAAAAGGAAGAGCCATAGCTGACTTCTTAGCTTAAAACCTGATGACAGGTGAACAAGAATAGGAATTAGAATTTTTAGATGAACATCTGGGGTAATAAATCTAAACATGGAAAATGTACTTTGATAGAGCTGTTAACAATAAAGGAGTAGTTATCAATGTAATTCTAATCTCACCAGAAGGAGAAATGATCCCAATGGCAAAAAGATTAGAATTTGAAGCTACAAATAATCAAGTTGAGTATGAAGCTTGCATTTTCGGTTTGGAGGCGCTCATAACTATGGGGGCATAAGAAATCACAGTATATGGAGATTCTATATTAGTAGTGAAATAAATCTCCAACTAGTGGGAAGTGAGGGAGGATAAGATGAGATTATTTTG
Source organism: Mallotus nudiflorus (assembly GCA_947683625.1). Lineage (NCBI taxonomy): Eukaryota > Viridiplantae > Streptophyta > Magnoliopsida > Malpighiales > Euphorbiaceae > Mallotus > Mallotus nudiflorus. Next base: position 598,588 of record CANTUR010000187.1, on the reverse strand, counting down.
CTACTCTCTTATTAGCTTTTGCTTAGTGTAAATTTGTATATTTGCCATAAAAGGGGAATCAAATTGTAGACACTTTTGCTATTTTAGCTTCAACATGGGAAGGGAGAAAGAAAACCATAGTCAAACCTCTTGTCCTTGTAAAATCTTGAATCCCTTGTTATAAAGATATGAGGGTGATGTCGGTCAACTCTATGAAAAAATGATGATTTTACAATTTACACCCAAAGACATTGATAAGAAAGAGAGAATGTCTCTTAGAATATTGTCTCGATAATTCATCAACCATAATGGAATGCTTTATAAAAGAGCACCAATTAGTGTACATCTCATATGTGTTAACAAAGCTGAAGCCCAGAAGCTTATAAAAGCAATCCATGAAGGAGTGTGTGGTCTGTATATGAATGGGATAGTTTTAGCTAAGAAAATAGCACGTCAAGGCTACTTTTGGCTAATGATGGAAACAAACTGTATAAGATTTATGAAGAAGTGTCATAACTATCAAGCATATGGAAATGTTAGTCATTTACCTTTAATGGAACTTTAGGGATTGACTTCTCCAAAGCTGTTTTCAGCCTGAGGAATTGATATTATTGGGGAGATAAGGCCAAAAGCATCCAACGGTCATCACTACATAGTAGTGGCAATCGATTACTTCTCCAAATATGTTGAAGCAGAGTCATATGTCACTGTCGGATCAAAGCAGATGACAAGGTTTATAGAGAAGAACATAATTTACTGATATGGGTTACTATATCATGTTGTTAATGATAATGGTGTTCAATTTAAAGTCAAGACAACTGCTTTATTGAAAAAGTGCAAGATTGAGCATCACAAGTCATCTCCATATCGACCACAAGCCAATGGTGTTGTGGAAGCCACCAATAAGAATGTAAAGAAGATTTTAGCCAAAACGTTAAAGAATTATAAAGATTAGGAATATTACCTACAATTTTCATTATAGGAATATGGAACTACTACTAGAATATCGACTGGAGTTACTCTATATTCTTTAGTGTGTGGATGTAAGGCAGTGTTACTAGTAGAAATAGAGATTCAATCTTTGAGAGTTCTTTTGGAGTCTAAAATTCTAGAGTATCAATGGGTGGAGAGCCGGGTAGCGCAGGTAACATTATTAGATGAAAAGAGAATGAGTGCCATATATCACTCTTAGTTGTATTAAAAAAGAATAGCTCGAGTTTATAATAAAAAGATTAAGTCAGGCAAGATCAAAGACAGTGATTTAGTTTTGAAGTTAATTAGGCTGATCATGACTGATCCCTAAGGAAATTTCAAGCCGAACTGGGAAAGTTCGTACCTAGTGAAGAAATTATTTTTTAAAGGTGCTACCATTTTATCTGACTTCAAAGAAAATGAATTTAAAAAGCCTACCAACCTTGACAAATTAAAGAAATAATTTCTGCAAAAGTCTCGTTAAAGAGAAAACCTCAAAAAGAGGCTACTTAGGCAAAAGTTAGATACTAAAAAAAAAGGTCGTGATAGATTAAAAATCTTAAAAGAGGCGGTCCAGGCAAAAGTTAGGGACATAAAAAAGGAGAAAGAGAGATAAAGAATAGTCAATTGGAAAATTTACAAGGGTAAGCCATTAACGACATGAGATATATGAGAAGCAAATTGTATAGTTATTTTATGCTTAATTTAAATGGAATAGATTGTCTTTATTATTGTTCAACGTTACATTAAATGTTTATTACACATTGTTTAACTAAAAAGGGCAATTTCATTCAACAAAAGAGCAGATAAAGACTTAATTGCATAAACTAAATTTGCCTTCTCTTTTTCTGAACCCCTTGAACACCTGGAGCTTGCAATACTCTTGTTATCCTATTTCTTGAGAATTCATCCATATCCATCTGCTGAAGCTGAACCCATGCTTTATACTGGTCATCAGTGGACCGATCTCCATTATAGTCAATAAACCTCAAAATGAATCTACGGGGCTAAGTGGCAATCATATTATCAAGAAAATTTTGAGAAAGAGGTCCTCCCTCAAATTTGTACACTGGCTCTACAATAAGTTGCTTCTACCCATACTGTCTGCAAAGTCTAGCAGGATTGTAAAAAGTGGCCGAATGGCGACCGACTAGGGGAACACAGTAGATACCATGGGCACATCCACTTAATCAGAGTGTTAGGAAATATGGAAAACCAATTATGAAGGTCTTTCAGAATAGGGTTCAGTCTTTTTGTATGGCAATGTTTGGCTTAATAGCATATGATGTCTTTAATAGGTTCAAGCAACTTCAATTTCTCGTGAAACCATGCCTCTAGAATGATGAATAGGTAAAAAGGGAAAAAGAAGTAGGAAATAATAAAAGAAAGAAGAATTTAACCTCCAACAATGGGGAACTCCCTAAGAATCATTTAGTTTCAAAGAAATTATTGAGCCCGATAATGGTATCTACTAAGATAAGAGGAAAAAGATTGAAGCCTCCTTCCACTTAATCCAAAATGTGAAAAATCTTTAAATCGCAATTGCCAGAGGACGAAATAAGTAAAAACTAAGCGTACAAACAGAGGGCGATCATCTGAGGCCAGTAAACTTCATTCCTATTTACAGACTTTGCGGCCCTAATAAAAGAGCTTATCAGAACTTCATTACCAAAGATATGATGAAAAGAAGATTAATGAGAAATGTTGAATAAGCGAGCCATATGGTATTGAATAAATTGTGAACCCGGGGTTTCAACCGAAGGAATTATAATCTGATGGGTAGAATCCATTTGGGAGCCTAAGATAGCCTTAAATTCTTCTAGCAGGGGGCATAGCTCAATAGTGTTAAACTTGAAAACATGTTTATGAGAATCCTAAAACTGAGCAACAACATGAAGAAAGGGAAAATTAATCTTTCTAATATGCATGGATCAGAAGATAAATAGATGAAATAGCTCTAATCTAGCCTATGATCTACCATCCAGATGCTTCAAGATCTATTATAGTTGTTTAAAGCTTCCTTCTATCATTTTCAAAAGTTGGGATGCTGTTTAGAAGGAGAAGAGGAAGAGAAATCATGAAGAGAGGAAAGTTAGGAATTTTAGAAGGAAATTAGGGATTTTATAGGCTATAGAACACTATCAAAAAGGTGATCACCTCTATGATCAGGTAGTGCCTTTGCATGTTGAGACAATTCTATATCACCTTTTCATAAATAGGCGATGCCTCTCCCATAGTCAGAAGTTGACTTTATAGTTACAAAATGTTTGTATTCTATATGTTGAGTACAATTATTAAATGAAGCAATTTCTGTAATGAATATTTTGTAATTAATTGAAAGAAAAATGAATTCAAACATCCATCTTGCGCAAAATGTAAAAAAAATGCTAAAATGAATAAAGAATTCAGAATAATAATAGTAAAATAATTTAAAGGAGCAGAAATAGTTCTAATCTAAGGGAATCCAATGTAGTTTCCTACTAATCATCCTCAGCCTCATTATCTCTACACTCCTTATCTGAAAAATCATCCATAGTATCATCTTTATCATCACTACTGTCATCCAGCATGCTCAGCAGCACGCTCAACCTCAGCAGTAGGCTCCTCCTTACTAGTGTGCTCCTCATTACTCTCGATAGCCCTATCCTCATCATCATTATCTTCCACTTGAAGGGCAGCTAGCTGGCACTCGAGAGTAGTGACTTTAGCCTAACGAGCATCTAGCTCATCCTATCAAAATGCAACAAAGGGTAAGAAATTATGAGAGCATGTATACATGTAGAAATAAGAGATGATTATTACCTTCCACTACTGAGTAATGCTCATCAGGAAGTCCCTCTGGGCTTTAATATTCCTATACATATACTCTCCCTAGTCTTAAGACATCTATATGATTAATGAATTATTAAGACTAACCCAGTGTTAAGTCAAATTTGAGAACAGGTTTATAGAAAAGAGAAGGTCACATGTGTAGAGGTCTCTAGGAGAAATGCAGGCTCTATGCTTATATCCAATGTAAAGAACTGGCATGACAGCTCGTATAAAGGCACTCAGTATCGGGTTATCAAGTTTGAAGTAACAATGAGCCTACCAGTAACCATGTGTGATCTAGAGCTAAAGGCACCACTAGGAGGTGGTACGACATTCGAAGTACTCTCACTATATGGTACAATATGAGGACACTGAACAATAGGCCTAGTGTGAGTAACTGGTGCCCTAATGCGTGCCTAAAGAGAAAGAGAAAAATAATTCAGAAAGAAGACATCTGCAGATAAAAATATAAAATTGTATGCTTGATATAATTGTTTACTTACCTAAGATGTGGATGCGATAAGAGGCATAATGATCATCAATATAATTTGCCTCAACAACACGATTTAGCTCCTTTCCTCCAATAGGTGAGCCCAAAAGATATCATGAGGAGGAGTAAGTGGAGGTTGTCTTACCTAAGCAACCCTACACCAAGATCGAATCCTCTTACCAAAGAACTAAACTTTGCAGCCAGGTCCTCAAAGTAGTAGCCTCTTCTCATATAGAAATTTAGAGTGAATCATAGCCTGGGGACCCCACAAGTCTAGGCAAATCTGCAAGAGCAAACAAGCAAGTGAATAAATTTGATTAACAAATAAATTACATTCCTAGTCAGAGGTTAGAGAGTTCAGGAGCTCACAATGGATGTACACACGAACAACAACCCTCCTGTAAGATTGATTAGGACCTCACCTTGATATAGCTAGGAAGGGTAAATCATAGATGGGAGATATCCCGATAATTGACTCCAGCTTTGGAGCTCAATCTTACAAAGTAAAAAAGAAAGAGAAAAGCTATTAACAAATCATGATAACAATATCTAAGTCCAACTTAATGGAGAGAAAGAAAAGAGAGAAATACCAGGATGGTATGCCAAAAGCCATAGAATCATCTAGATCCCCAGACAATCTCATTCATGCTCCGGTATAGATAGGCTAGATTATAACTCCCCTAATTGTAGGAAGCCACTAAGTCATAATCCCTCAGAGGCGGTAGGAAGTACAAATTAATAGAACTCGATATGCTAGCAAAAAGCATAGTCCTAAATAAATAAACTAAGAAGGCCCTCACCACCTGATTAATCTGAAGGCCAAAAGTAGCAGCTGTTATTCTCTCCGAGGTGTAATAACTTTTGATAGAGTCAACCTTCACAGTGTAAGTCCCTTTCATGTTTGGGACCATGTCTAGTAAACACTCGATATAAGCAAGCCTCTTTGGAGATAAATGATGTAGACTCACGTCAAGGGGAATAAGATCTCCTACTTAAGCAATACCGATCACAACTGCGAAAGAAACCAAGTCTAGAGTAAACTTGCCAAAAGGAAGATGAAAGGTATGAGTAGTGTCTGACCATCTCTCCATTAAAACATGCAAGGGCTAGTAGTCAGTCCACCCTTGAGAACTCGGTAGAGCAAGAATGAAGTCGGAGAATCTAGTATTAAACATATGATTTTTGATAGCGAGAGGAAAGTTATCATACTAGATATGGGCCCCACTAAAATTACCAACACCTTTCAATTTGTGTGCATTAAGCTAATGAAAAATAGGGAGTTGAATATTTAAGTAGTGCATGTAAAAAAGTTTCAAAGATTTTACAAATCACTGGTGAAGAGGCGAATGCCTCTATGCATAAATGTGAATGCCCCACCGTAGAAGCATCTTCATAAGGAGGCAATCACCTCTACAAGTCTCCTTCTACCATGAAAAAGTGAATACCTCTTTTTTAGGAAGCAAATGCCTTAGCGAAGAGGTAATTGTTTGACCGAAGAGGCGATGCCTCTTCATGTTAGCAAACTGATATGATTTTTTTTTCTTTAATTTTTCTTAGTTTAATCACATGCATTCTCATTTTTCATGATTAGTACATAGTTATGATCAATAATCTAATTTTTAACCCTATTTGTAGGAAAAAATAAATAAATCAATAACTAACCTCTCATATGGCCAGTTCATAAATGTGAGATCACATGTCTGTAAAAAGAGGGATCTCATCTCTAGGGTTGAGACCAAAGTTGCATGCCGCATGTATCGTAGGCATCACCTAATCCTAAACAGGTAAATCTAGAGTCTGTGCGGCATCCATAAAGAAAAATCTTTGGAAAGTGAAGGAGAAAATTAAGAGAAAAATAGGAAGAAAGTTTGAAAAGTAAAAGTGAATTGAAAAAGAAGCTTTATATGGAAAAGTAAAAAAGAAAAAGAGGAAGACTTCCTGAAAAAAAAAGAAGAGTGAAGCTTATTGACTAAAAGAAAGAATGGCCCACAAAGTGGACATCCCAGTAGAACGTACAAAAAAATAAAATCCCTAGTGGATTAAGAAGAATGAATAAAAAATGAATGATGATGACCATGTTACTTCTCGGGTGTATCTCGAAATTGAAGATTGAAGAATTAGAAATTTTCTAATCGAAGCTTCATTCTGAAGAGTGTCTGGTGGGGTTGTTTTCCTGAAGTGCATCTTCTGTTTGTGAGCAATGACTCAAGCTAGGAAAACCCAGGATCGCGTTTGAGCGATGACTTGGGCCAGGAAAACCTGAGATCGCATTTCTATGTGATGACTTGGGCTAGGAAAACTCGGGATCACTATTGTGAGTGATGACTCGAGCTAGGAAAACCTAGGATCACATTTGATTGATGAGTTGGGCTAGGAAAACCCAGGATTGCATTTTTTATGTGATCACTCAAGCCAGGAAAACCCAGGATTGTTCTATTGAGTGAGTTTTGCGTCAAAAAGGCTTGGAATTCACACTAAATTTATAATGAGTAACTGATCAGGTTTAGGAAAATTTAAGGAACACGGTTATGTTTCACCAGTTCTGGGTCTGAAAGGCTCAAGACACCATCCTTTTCTAGTGAGTGAAGCTTGTGTCAGAAAGGTAGAGGGTTCATGCCAAATTTATAATAAGTAACTGATTGAGTCAGGAAAACTAGAGGAACACGGTTACGTTTCACCAGTTTTGTGTCAAAAAGGCTCAATATACCATTCTTTTCTACTGAGTGAAGCTTGTGTCAGAAAAGCAGAAGATTCATGTCAAATCTATAATGAGTGACTGATCGGGCCAGAAAAATCTGAGGATCATGGTTACATTTCAAGTTAAAGTAAAGGATGGTGTCCTGAGTGTAGTCAAAGTTATTATTGGTTTTTTTTTAATTAATAGAGGTATCATATGATCTAAGTATTAATTTTTTTTATTAATAGAAATACCATTCAACTTAAATTTTTTATGAATTAAATCAAGTAAAATTTAATTTTACAAATTCATAGTAGTAGAATTCAAACTTTACATCTTATAATATTTTTAGAGAAGAGTGATTGTTGAACCTCTAACTTACTAGCAATCATCATTGATAGTTATACTACATGATGTTGTAAATAATTACAAGCAAGGAAGAAAAACAAAAGGAAAATCAGATGATCTTATGCAAAATCGCAAATCGTTTTTAGCCCATTTCTCATGGGCTTAATTTTTTTCCTTATATTTTAACAAACTAATAATAGGATTCATGAATTCCAGGAAATTGAAAATTAACCTATCTAACTTTTGAAATATTTTTAGTGTTATTACTTAATAGTTAGTATAATGTTATTAGATATTATATTATATTATACATTGCTTATATTATTTAGAATATATAGGATTCATGAATTCCAAAAAAATTGAAAAATAACCCATTTAAGACATATTATATATGCAGTCATATATACTTACATAAACTTATCACTTTATTTCCTATACTTTTAATTTTGCCAATATTAATTAGAAATCTTTATTTTTTTTTTAACATTATTTTAAATATATATATATTAGTGGAAAAAAATTCAAGAAAAAAATTGTCAAAACTAAAGCATATGATAGTAGCCAATGGTCAATTTTTTTTTTTTTAACAAGCAACGAAATTCCACCCTTACAAAAATCGAACCCTTTTTTTTATTTAACTGGGAATCGAATCCATTTAACTATGTACTTTTGGAAGATTGAAGCATCATCTCGAAATCCGATTAAAATAGTAAATTGCTAAAGATTTTGTTCAGTTTGAAACTTGAAAGTGGGCCACTTTACGAAATTCTCTTATCTTCCTTGTGGGCTTAAAGACGCGATTGTGGTGTGACAACTCTGAAAAACAAGCAAAAGAAAGGAGAGGAGAAAGCTATCTTTCCTTCCTATGCATACAATCATCATTAAATGAATTAAAATTTAGAATTCGAATTCCATATATAAAAAATTGGATTAGAAAAATTTTACTTTTTTTTGTGGAGTTTGTTCGTTTATTTGAATTGGTAGAAATTTTTGTAAAGGTTGAAATACTTAAAAAAAATTATACTAAAAATAGTAATAATTTTATTGTGTACACCCTCAGTTTGATTAGTTTGTAATGAAAACTCGGCGGTGAAATAGTCCAAATTTGAATGCAAGAAGAGTCCGAGATCTTTTTTAGAATGAATTCAAGAGATTAAACCTAGCTTGAAGCTTTCATATCTAGCTAAAACCTAAAACATTAAGCCCATTAGCCCTTTATCAAGCTCAAACCAGGCCTTTTAGGCCTAAAGGTCCAACATGCCTAGTGAAGAGGCGTTTGCCTCTTCACTTTGGCCGTTGATGAGGTGACACCTCACCAAAGAGATGTCGCCTCTTCACGCCTGTTCCCTGCAACAATAAATAATATTTATTATTGCATTTAACATGAAAAAATCAACCTTCCTACATCTAGTATGGAGTTTTCAATGAAACAGTAAGACTTTTAGGGCATGAAATGATGACAAAAAAAAGGGAGACAATAATGAAAATGCAAAGTGGAAAGTAACCTTAATTTTTGGGAAAAATTGGAGAGAGAGAGAGAGGGTAAGGGCTTAAAGGGGAGTTTTGGACATTCAAAAGGGAGGTTGGCCATTAAAAAAACAGAGGTTATGGAAGAGGAAAAAAAAGGAAAAAAGAAAGAAAACGTTCTTAAGAGAAAGAAAAAAAAAAGGAATAAGAAGATTGAAAAAAGTAATTTAAAGCTAGGAATCCATTTCTTGAGAAAAAGGAAGGAGATTCTTGCATTCGATACATCGAAAATGAATTAAGCAAGCTCTAAGGGCTTCAATTAGGAGCATCAAAATCATCCAAATCAGTGAGAATCCCTGTTTTCAAGTTTTGAGTTCTTTGTTTTGTTTGAAACTTTCATTTCTTCAGTTTATATCTTTTTTGTGTTTATTGTTTTCTTAAGATTGCATTTAGAGTCTGAATATGTTAATTATTAAGTTCTTAGTTGTTGGTTTATGTTGATTTGCATGACTATTTAAGTTGCTTAAAATCTAAGAAACTTATAGTTTTTATGTTGTTGTGCCTGTTGAAGAGGCGATGCCTCTTCAAAGGGCATCGCCTTTTAATCTAGTGGTGATCGCCTCTCATGCAGAGTCTTGTTCAATTATGCTTTGTTTTAGTATCTTTTTAGTATAATTTCAGTATATGATACATGTATGTTGCCTGATTGATTTTGATATTGCATGTGTATCTTATACTTTTTAAGACTAGTTGAATGATTAATCCATGTTTATATGAATTTGCATGCCTATGTTTGGACTAATATAATTTGAATTGTTTTGTAAATAAAGTGGTTCATTTGAATGTGAAGTTAACCTTTATTTGTTGTAGGTTTTGGTGATTTTTAATCACTATGTAATTAGTGAATTAATTAATTCTTAAGAGATTTCATTTGGGTTAATTATTGTAATAATTGTACAAATTATTTTAATCCCTAATCCCTTCCCCATTTATTTGGAATGAATGTTTGTAAATTTGTTCTGAATATTTGATTTGAATGTCAAGGCAATAACTATGCAAAAGAATTAATGTGCAAACTCAAATTAAATTGTAAAATTAAAAACATTTGCAAACCACAATAATAAGGAAATAATTTAATAATCACGAGTAGTAAAATGCAAAACACAATGGAGTCCAACTGTAAGGTTGGGTGGGCATTCAAATCCCATACCTAGTTTCTGAACCTAAATCTCTGGTAATGACTTATGAAAACCTTCGTTGAATCCAATTGTTGTAAAAGTGTCCCATTTTTATCTGAGTGGCGACTTCATCTCCTTTTTGGACCTAAAAAACTCATTTAGTAATCATAGTGGGCTTTTACCCCACACAGTATCATAGTCACCATACACTTAGGTGCGTGGCCTAAATCCCACCGCCCACACTTATTTATTCTGAACTTTTTAAATAATTCTTTAATTATATTCTCAAATAAAAATTATGTAAATTATAAAAAATGCATCAATTACTTTGCCCAAAGATGATTTTCTAAGAAGAACAGTCTTCATAATTGTAAAATTCTGAATTTATATTTTAATTTAACAAAAAGAATTAATGAATATAATGATTCAATGTAAATATAAAATTTTATATTTTTATTCAGTATAATTCTACTTACAGTCAGAGTTAATCTATTCTACTTTCCCCAAGCTAAAAGTCGAAAAAAAAAAATTTTAACATCCAACCTTTATATTAACATAAAAATTTGAAAGTTACAAAAAATTATACTTTTATTTCCTTTGTCCATCAAATAGTATATCAGTGTTCATAATTGGAAGAAAAAGAAAAGATAATTTTATAATAATTAAGTTTAAATTTATAAAAAGAAATGGTTAGATGAGTGGGTTGATAAGAGTTTTGGATAGTTAAAATTCTCTAAGAAAATTATATATAACACAAATATTAACGATATCTTTCCATTTTAAAAAATTTTTTCTAGCCATATTCTTTTTTTTTTGTTATTCATTTTTATTACATAGTCGAAATAAAATCTCTAAATTAGTAATTTTTTTTTAATATGTAATTCATTTTTTCTTTTATATTTTTGATAATTTAATTGTGTTATTGTTAGGTCAATTATTACGTGTACTTGATAAGGATTTTCGAATTCTTTCATGAAATTGTTTTTTCCCTCACTATACATGTGAATTCTTAAATCTTTGTTTGCGTAAAGCTTTTTGGGAGATTTTTGTGTATTTTTCCAAGATTTTTACAGTTAATTATCAGATTTATAACACAAAAATATATACTTTAGTTTTAATTAATTATAAATCTAAACATTAAATATAATATGCATAAAATGAATAAAAAAATTTCAAAAAATCAACCTCTTTTTTTTTTCATCTGGAAAAAAATCGAACATATACATATAAGCAATCAAGAAATAGGTATACATAAATAGTCAAGACAATATATATATAAAATGATTTGTGTCTCTAACAGCGACAGATAGAAATAATGTGTCATTGCTAGTGACATATTAATTACTATTATATCCTTGTAATATTTTAATAATTATATAAATAATAAATGACTAATAAATCAGTTATACAATATGAGTTTTTAAATAATGTCACCACGAATTAACCCAATTCATTTTAGATTTTAGATTTTCATCAATTCAATTAATTGTCCAATTAAAATTGGTACTCATGAATCATTATATATAACTTTTCATTTATTATAAAGTATATAGGAGTATAAATGTAATTTAATTATTTTTATCTTTTTATGACAATATTGGATGTGGTTAGTAGGACTTTTTACCAATTTAGGGTAAAAAAAAAAAATTATTCACATTTTAGGACAGTTTTCAAACTAATTTCGAATTTGTAATATTTTTCAAATAGAATTTACTTAAATGGATCGATAGCAGCAAATTCGCCAGCTGTTCCATTATTCAAACTACCAGAGATGATGATTTATTTATTTATTAATTTTAATGAACTCTGCCGTCTTGAGTTAAAATGTAAATTTTTTTTTTTCTAAATTCAAAGACAACTCCGCCACGCAAAGTGGCGGAGTTGTCAATTCAACGCCTTTTATTAGTTATCTTGCTCACTTTTATTTTGTTGTAAAGTCCTTCACAAGTTCATGCAAATTGCTTCGTTTATGGCCACATGCAATTCGTTAATAATGCATGAATTACATGCATGTCATTTGATTATATTCATGCAAATGACACTACAAGAAAATAAGATTTTAATGACAAAAAAATTAATGAAGGTATAAAAAATTCCTCATTAAAAACATAGTTATAATAGTTTTAATAGGAGTATAAAAAATGCGTAATTAAAGGGTTAACTATTGGTGAGGAAATTTGATTTTTCGGCGCCAACTTATCCCACCAAATGAAAGATATTTTTTTATAAAAAAAAATTCTAATGACCACTTATCTCACTAACTCAAACTCCATTTCTCACTCTCGCTTCCTAAACCCTTCCGACTCTTTCACTTAACCATTACTCAATTTACCATTTTTCTTGATTCAATTATCTAATCACCCACTTATCCAGATAAAAAAATTACCCACTTTTTCTAATTAATTTTCTTAATTAATTTTCTAATGGGTTAGCAATAGCACTCAATCCATTTTTCCCATCTCACAACATGGATTTGAGAGAGAGAGAGGATGAACACATAGTGCAATTTGTGCGAGATCACTGAGGCAAATGTTTTTTTGTGCTAAACTGACGAGGGTTCATCTTAATTTCTTAATTGCTTCTTCCTCAACGACTAATAGATTGCTGCAATTCTTCTATAAAACAGTCAAGGTTAGTCATTCTTATTTGCTAATTACACATGTTAGAACCTTTTTTATGTTAAAGTTATAAAGAATTAAAAAATTTTACTACTTTGTTTGTCACTGTTCATGCTAGAAATGTGCCTCTCATTAAGAAATTGTTGGTAATGTGAAGATGTTTTCTCTTTTCTTCTTTTATTTTTCTTATGGGCTTTGTCTGTATTTGTACTGCTTCATCAACATATTTGTTTTTTTAGCCATTTTAAAATTGTTTTAGTTGCTGTTAGTTTCAAATATGTTGTTTTGTTAGATTCATGAAACTCTGTTAATAATATGGGTATATATAAATAAGTGAAGCTTGTTACAATCATTCTGTTATGTATGTTCATTATATTAATTTGAATGAGTGAAGCCCATTACAATCATTAGGTTCTGCTTCTTTCAAATACTGCATTATCAGAGAAATAATCCATCTGCAATTGCGGTTCTTTTTCTCATTAGTAAAAGTGTGATAGTAGCGTTTTACAACGGTAACAAAAAAAATCAAAGTTTTATATATTTTTAAAAGATTTACAATAATGAAGCAGAATAGGACAACATGTTGTGATTTGAAGAGAGTTTGCGTAGTTACTATTACAACCATGAATTTGCAAGACATTAAAATTCCTGTAGTTTCATTTTATGACATGTAGTCTTGAAAAAAATATGCAATTCAGGATACAGAACACCCTCTATTTTTTACCATAACATTTGAATGTTTCAAGAAAAAGTGTATGCTAACAAACTGATTGTAGAAATATAATTCAAGAAAATATTTTTTACCAGAGCTAGACCAAGAAAAGACATGTAAAGAAGAGAACAAATATGGAAGCAATCATTCATATATATATAAATATAAGTTGGTAATTTAAACCCATTTAGAAGAAACGCATTAACTATGGGGAACAAAAAATCCACAATGCTACTCCATTCTTGGAAAAAAAATTATAATATGCACTCAAGGACAAGGACATGGTCAAGGTATCGTATAAATTTTTCTTGCATGAATTATCCTACATGATAATTGTCTTATTCTGATATATTACTCTATATAAATAGATATGCACATAGTTTTTAAGGACACTTGAGCCTGCCTCCATGTGTTTTCATGTGGGCATAGCAAGGGCAGACATCTCAGTTGCTAGAAGTACTAGGTGGTACACAATGGTACCTCTTACTACAAGTGTTGCATGCCCTTATGCACATCTTATGCTTTGGTGCCTTGCTGCACCTGTAGTCACATTTGGACTTGCAATCTGCAATATTTTTTCACCAAAAAATTAATTTATATTTTGCATAGATATACCAGATAGTATCAATATTCATTATACTCAAGTAACATGATTATATATTTATATAGTAATTAATAGTTATATAGAGTTTTTCCTATGTTATGTGCTTATGCAACATTTAAGCTGTGGATAATGTAGATAATCACTTTTTTAAAATATGATTAGTAACTAATTAATATAGCTAGTAAAGCAACAAGTGAATAATTATTTATTTGTTTGTTTCTTTTTTTTTTTTAAGAAAAGTGAATAATTATTTATACAAACATAGAAATGAATTTTAGACCCACTTGCAATTTAATGGTTTTCTCATCTAATTGAAGTATGGTGAGTAGCACAAAAAGTTGAAGGAAAGAGTTATAGATAGTCAAAACAATTAATTGTATGAATTTTTATAGCTTTGAGTGCATGCCCATAGAAATTTTAATTTGTGAAGATTTGTTATGGTGATTTCATACACATAACAACTGTTGTTAACATTTATCATTCAACATATAGCATAAGCCATAAATCTATATATCTTTAGAGTTAATTTATAATTCAAGAACTAATTTCAATCTTAACTAGAATTAATAATTCATACACATAAAAGTTGTTTTAACATTTATCATTCAACATATAGCATAAGCCATAAATCTATATATCTTTAGAATTAATTTATAATTCAAGAACTAATTTCAGCCTAGTAGATAATGGTTTATGAGTTTTTTTTTTAAATAATCATAAGTGCCAAATCCAACAATAATGTAGTAAAATTTTAGAACAAGTTGCATGAGACTTTTTTTAATATTTTTTTCTAGATCAAAGTTGAGACATTTTACTTAAGTTGACAAATTGAATTAATAAAAATGAAGCACATGCTCTTTCTGCATTATTTAAACTTAATTGATGTTTTTAATAAATATGTATTATATGAAATTAATTATGTAAATTATTGGTTTTATAGATGAAAATAATATTTTGTTAGAGTAGGTAGAGTTAGATTCTTTATGACTACAAGCCTAACAAGAGAAGAGAGCAATTTGTAGCTCTATTAAAAAAGGTCTCATACAATTTGTCCCCAATACTCCTTTTTTTTTTTTTTGTTTCTTTAAAGTTTGTTTTTACTGAATTTTCTGTTATGCATAAAAGTTACTTAGTTAGAGCCTAGTTGCTACAAAGCAATTAACTAGTTCATTAGTACTCATTGCTAACCTTGGTGATTAAATAGCATAATTTGTGCACTGTACTCATGAAGAAATATTGAACAAAAATATATAACTAGTTCATTTTAAGGATTTTGATTAGTATTTTTATTACCATATTAAGGCTTAAATGGTGATAGCATTTTTAGTAGCAAGTGACTAGTAGCTTAATTTTGATATTCAAAGTTCTTAATTAGTAATTTTGTAATTTTCTTATTATTTTTAATCTTAAAATAGTGAACTAATAAGCTTGTATGAATTGTGTGCAAATGATTATAATGACCTTGATTAAAGTGGTTGAATTCTGCTTTAGACTGAATTTTGCACCCTCATTTTAATGCCTATAGAAGCTTAATTTGGAAAAGTTGAGAACATGACTATTGTAGGTTTGTATGTTATCTAAAAGATAATAAAAGAATTTTGTGAGAATTGATGTGTGTAAGGAGCAATACCTCGTCAAGTGAGACTGATCCAGATTATGAATCCTGCAGGCAGTTCAACATTGTGCACTTTTTTTTTTATCACCATAGAAGCTGATTTAGGCAAAGTGTTGAACATAAGTTTTGTTCTGTTATATGTTTACTAAGTTCCTGTAAATTGGTTTTGCAATTGGACTTGTATAACTAGATAAATTTGAAACTGAACAAGACCTACTCAAACTATTTTTGTGTAGAACAAATGTATGAATTTAGAACTTCACCATTTATTGTGTAGTGCATAATTTTTGCTAGTTTTTGGATATGTTTTAGCTTTGTATGTCTAGGTATTTTATGAAAAATAATCAAGCCATTTGAAATTATTTAGAATAAGTTATTCACTCTTACGTCTAGGGTGTTACATTTTGAGATATTGTCATCAACTTATTCTTTTTACTATTAGTGCAAATTCAAACATTAAGTTTCACATACTAATTAAAGTCCTTTCTCGAAGCTGATTCATTTCTTTTTCCATTCCTCCATGTTAATATGATACTTGTAACTTTAGTTATGTTTTGTTTTTTAGTTTGTTTTGTAAGCAATCTTCATTTAAGATAAGAATGATTATTATTTTTGGCTATCCTTTTTCTCTATAGTTCTATTTTGATATTTCATTGCTATATGAAAATGTAATTTATAACCTACTGTTATTATTTGATTTCTACAGAGAATGGAAAAAAAAAACAACGTTTCCAAATTGAATCATAATTTTAAGAATTACCGTATATAGTTAAAGAGAAAGTTGCGTAATAGTATGTCATGTGCAAGATTGTTAACTGATCTTTCTTCAATTATTCTCTCTCACTTGTTATATACCAAGTCTCTAATCCTACTATAACTTTTGTTATAATGGTTGATCGATATTCTTTTATTGCTAATATTAAAATGAACTAATTTTTTTATATTTTATTTTTGGTAGTGCAGTTGGGAGTATTGTGAAGCAAAATACCTACTATATCTCTCTTGGTCTGTCTCTTTCCTACAACTCTGATCATTTGTCCTTCACGTTCAACTATTAAGTAAGTAATATCAATTTATTTTGATTTTTTTCTATGTTCTCTATGCTGTAATCTTTCTTGTCTTATATTTAATATTAATTGATATAGATTGTAGTTACTTTTGGCTATTATATTATCAAGGAAAGTTTAAAAATGCTCTTGTTCCTTTTTTCATTTCATTCTTAATTAAATTTGCTATGCATTATCTTTGATTTATTTTCTTATTACTCCTTTTAGCCACTCATGTGGACATTTTTTTTCATTTATGTGTATTTATATATTGTACTAAAAATGACATGTTGATTTGATGTTTTTTCATGATTAAAACTTTACACAAGATTAATAAAACACAAGGCAATAATAATTGATTTTACTATATAGTATGATTATTACTATGTTGTAGGGACTATGACTCCTATTTCTAGTTCCTACTGAAGCATGTGAGACATATAACTTATATTTTAATTTTAGAATTTTTAGTTTTGTGAAACTATTTTGGTGTTATAATGGCACTTGATAAGTCATGGATGAATCTTGGTAATTCCTGACTTAGTGAAGATTATCTGTTGAACATTTTTAAGCTATGCTTTGATGAAAACTGGAGCAAATGAAATTTGATGTCCATGTGTCAAATGCTTTAACACGTATTCAAAAATTTATGAAATGGTTAAATCATACTAATTGCTATGGAATACTAGAAAGTTATACCTTTTGGTATCACCAGAGAGAAAAGTTAGAGAATTTGAATATGATAATGAAGAGATAACGAAATAGAAGAAGATAAAAGTGAAGATGAGATTGAAGAGATTACAGGAAGCGAATGATAGTCCTTCTAGTGAAGTTGAAAAATAAAAGTGCCTAATGATGACCAAGAAATTTTTAGGTAACGATTGTATCAAGGTTCTAGGTCTTCAAAATTGTCCTCACTAATAAAATTAATACACATTAAAAAGCCTTGGTCATTAGAGTAATGAATCATTTAGCATGTTACTGCAATATTTGAAAGATGAAACGCTTCATAATGATTCAACTTTGCCCAGCTCCTATTATAAGACTAAAAAATATCATAAAAGATCTTAGTCTCTTTTATAATTAAATTAATGCTTGTGTAAATGATTTTACGTTGTATTTGGAAGAATTTTGCAACATATATAGTGCTTTCAGATGGAAAGATGATAAACATAATGGGAGAAGCTAAAGTTGGAATAAATGGTAAGAAATACCAAAAAAAAAACATTGTGATACTTTCCTTTAAAATTAAGGCTTCAAAGGTTATTCATGCCTACTAAGATGTCTTCTCTGATGACTTGGCATCATAATAAAAAGGTTTGTGATGGAGTAATGAGGCTACCCGACTGATTCATTGGCATGGAAATCTTTAATGAATTGCACAAAAAACTTTGCCATGGAGCCTCATAATGTAAGGATTGGTCTTGCAAGCGACAGGTTTTAACCATTACCCATTTTAAAACTTCTTATAGTATCTGGTTAGTAATACTCATTCCTTATAACTTACCTCCATAGATTGTGCATGGAGAGAATCTAATTTGATTCTATCAATGCTAATATCAAGTCCAAAAGGTCCTAAAGATGCTATTGATATCACGACCCAAAACATGGGCCATGACCGGCACTAGGGAACGGGAATTCTTTCGAATCCGGAACCCGTAGCAAGCCTAAAAATAAAAATGAACATGCAATAATAATAATAAACAGCTCTTAATACAGTGGAAATAAAATCAAATTTATCAAAATAGAAATCCATATCCCATATATAGATAAATCCTTTAATACACGTTTCAGTTCAAACTCTTAAAATACATATCTCATATAAATACAATATACCACATCTCTGAAACAACCATAACTACTGCAGTGTCTAGATCATAAAATAAAACTTAAGACTCAGATAAGCAGTTTACAAAAAGAAGCCGGGGCGGAAGAAATCCGACGTACAGGCCTGCTACTGAGGTCTGAAGACGATGACTCTCCTGAAAAATGGTCAACAGAGGGGAGTCAGACCTCACTGAGTGAATTACTATAATATATATACATGCATATTAAATGACAATGCATACAGTCAATAGTATATAACTAATATGTATATATACAGGCAAATACACACAGATGCAGTAAAATCATTTTATATATTTTATTGAAAATCATCGTTTATGAAGGATCAAATGGAACCCTATAATATCGCAACCTTAAAACAGTGTTAGACAACACTCTAGCCATACAGGCTCACTTATTCCAATATATGATCACTTGATCCATTTGGACAGTAGACTAGCCCCGAGACACTAAGTCAACTGAGCTCCAGTAGTTTGACTATCAGTGTGATTGGCCCCAAGACACTTGGTCAACTGAGCTCCAACAATCACACTCCCAAATCATATTTCACACATCAAATAATCAAATTCAATCAATGTCCACAAATGGTTAGTAATAAAGCCTAAATGCTATAAGCGTACCGGTACGTACTCGGTCCTAGTACTGCCCACTAGGTAGCACGTTCTATTGATATCCTTTATTAAAAAATATAAAACGTACATTCACAAATAAATGATGCAATAATTTAAATAAAATAGTAACAATAAGCCATATATATACTAGAAATATACCAAAAATAGACCAGGTATATTTCAAGTATATATACTTCAAATAAATCCAATATATTTGCAAAATAAACTAGAAATATATTTAAAAACATTTTAAGTATAAATGTTAAATAAAGCATGCAAATAATTTACAATATACCAAAAATAAACCAAAGATAAACCAAAAATAAACTAAAGTAAACTTAAATAATAATCAAACCATTTATGCATATTTAATCAAAATAAAACATACATTTCTAAATCATGCACCCTAAGCATATATATATAAAATAGTAACTCACACTTAGTGCGCTCCTCGAGATGGATCCGACGGGCCAGGTCCACTAGCCCTCAGTCTCGGCGCAACTAAACAAACAAAAATAATAGACATCAGGATAAACCTAACAGAAAATCCTAGATATTCGACCTAGAATATTAGACACAGAAACAGAATTAGGGTTCGACCGGACATCACATTTTACGAGAATTCTATCAAAAATTTGGCAGAATCTCCCCTGTAAAATGGACATCTCTCTACTCAAAGAGTAGAGCCGGCCCTACAAAGAAACACACTTCAAAAAATAGACACAGAATTACAATTACAACCCATCAGTCGGACTCCAAACTACAGTCTACCGACCGGGGTCCATAAACACAGAACAATTATAGAAATATCAAAAATTCCCTTATATCACAGAAATACATTTAATAAGTAGAAATTACATAATTAACCTTAAAACACAGTAAAAACCGATAAAAACTCATTTTATTTAGAAAAATCGTATATTATATATATAATTGAAAATAATTTACCAAAAATAATTTTAATTAGTTAAAAATACTAAATAATTTATAGAAATCATTTTTATATCTTAAATAACTATTAAAACCAATTTAATTACATTTTTAGTCAATTTAGGGTAAACTTACCAAAATACCTCTATATATATAAATATACTAAAATTCATTCAAAAATTCACCAAAAATAGTATAATTATCAAAAATTAATTTTCTCCACATATTTATCAATAATATCAATAATTAAACTCAATTAACCAATTAATTTCAATTAAAAACACAATTAACCCTATTTTCCAAAAATTACATAAACCTAAATAATTCAAAATAAATACATAGAAATTCATAAAAATTCCAAATAAATTTCTATAATTCATTTAAACACCTATTTTTATCATAAAACACAATTTCATAATTTATTTAATTAATTTCCGAAAATTAGAAAATAATATTAAAATATTCAAAAATACCCAAAAATCAAAATAATCTCCAAAAATTCTAAAAAAATTCATACATGTATATTAAGCTAAGGGAAACAACATTTGTGAAGGAATTTTTCATGAATAAATCAAATTGAAGTTCAAAAAATTAAAGAACCCTAAAATGGCCGAATTCGAAAAATCAAAACCTAAGCAAATCAAGACCATTTTAAGTGAAACAAAGCTTGGAATCACACTCACCGGAGCTCAAGGAGAAGAAAGAGACCAGAGGTGTCAAAAACAGTGGCCGGAATCGCGAGGTGTGAAGAAAAATGGAACTTTCAATTTTCCGGCGATGACAGAGGCAAACAGCGCCGGAGAAGAGAAGGAAAGGTGGCGGAGCTGCTGGCGGCACACTGACGGCCTGAGAACGGAGTTAGCAGTGGTGAGGGGGAGAAGGAGACGATCGGGAAGAGGAAGGAAGAGGGAGGGGCTGAAATGGTAATTTTCTAAAATTTTGATTTTCTTAACATATTATATGTATATATATATATACTTTACACTATATATTAAAATAATATAAAATCACACACATTAAATATACACCACACACATATAATTTAATATTTTAATAATTTAATACTAAATAAAAATAATTAAATAACAATAAAACTAATAAATAAATAATAAAATAATAGGGTAATTAATCAAACCCTAATTAAATAAATAAGTACACATATATACGTTATTTAGTATTTTAAAAATATATATGAGTTCATGCAAATATGGAAATCTATTTAAAATAATTAATAGTAAATTATTTACGTGAAAATTTCCCCAAAAATACAAGTTCCAGAAAAATTTTACGTAAAGCACTTAAAATAATACACAATAATTAAAATAGGTTTTAAATACATATCAACTCGTAAAAATATCATAATATATATACAAAATTATTAACATTGCATATCCCGATGCAGTATTAAAATATTTAAAAACACGGGATATTACAATTGATGTCTATCTTCAACCTTTAATTGATGAACTTCAAAAGTTATAGGAAGTGGGTATTGAAATATATGATGCATCAAGTCAACAGAATTTTCAATTGCATGCAACTGTATTGTGGACTATTAATGATGAATCAATGTTATTTCATTAAAATTTTCCTTTTAAATAGGGAAACTAAGATAAAGGAAAATAACTTTTGTTTTTTTTACAAATATATTTGGTTATTAAAGGGACGAAAAAAAGGTCAACCACTTGATGTTGCAATACTTTTTTTGGAGACTCGACCAAAAGGAGGAAAGTTTGTCGAGCCTAAAAGTGAAAAAAAATATGTATGATTCATTTATTCATGTTTATGTAAGAATATCCTTATGCACAAATCTAATGTGGATTCCATTTTTATAGGCTGCAATTTTAGATACCTTGCAAATTGAACCAGAACTCTCAAATTTAGAGGTGATTGAAAAGTGTTTTGGATTTCAATGTCATAGTCATGTTTTTTGCTATAGGGGTTGAATGAAAAAGAAGCATTTCAATTATCCTTGAAAAACAAAAATTGATGAGCTACAAGCAAAGCTTCATGAAAAAGAAGAAGAAAACCAAATTCTTAAAAAACGTATTGAAGGAATTGAAGGTAGATTGGAAAAGATTGAACATTGTTTTCCACAACAACCTTCTCCTATCCTAAGTGCACCCTCTCCATCTATCCATGACACTAACCAAGTTTTGATTCTTCACTATATTCTACTTTTCTTGTCTTATAGTTAATTGGGTTATGAAGAATAGAAAATTTTAATATTGGAGGATGCCTAGATAGAAATTTTAACCTAATCTTTTAGAGAATTTAATGCTTCTAATGAAAAGGCACCTTTAGGACAACGTAAGATTAGAGATCATTAACGTTTATCCTTACTTCATACTATTATGTGATGGATTTGTAGAAGAGCAATACTTTATAGTTGATTAGAGCATTGTTTCTAAGTCATTGTTTGTATTGACAAGAGACAAGGCAGACATGGATACACCATATGCAACTTTTTTTAATCATATTATTATATTGTAATGTCAATTTCCTTCTTACAAAATTACTATGTTTTTGTATACTTAAAATTAGGCTGCATATTTTGGCAGGAAAATCTAATGCAATAGTAAATCTTAGTTATAAGTGAAATTTCTTCTAATAAGAATTCTTTTTTTCCCCTTTTCTTCTAGTTGTTCAAAGCTTAAAGTTGTTTGTACTTGCATTGAATGATTTATTTATGTTTATAATGTACTAGGTATAACTTAATTTATGCCTTAAGAATCCTATTAGGAGACTAGAAAAGGAAGTTGAACACTGAGATTGTAGTTGCTTGATAATATTACTATGAATATTGCTTAACTGTCAAGATTAAGATAGTGGGACTTTTGATCATCATATATAGTTTGATTTTGATTGAAAGTGCAAAAGTCCATGTGATTATAGGTGACATTTTGCCTACCTTATACTAGTCACTCTTTTCTTTATAAATTCTATCCAAAGAAAAATACCCAATTTAAGAACAAGGAAAATGATACATAATTATTAATTCTTTCTCTAACCTAAACAATATATAAATATTGTGTTTGATATTATATTGTTGTGTCCTCTACAAGAAGTAGATTTATTTTTTACAAGTGAGGAGAATTAATAGGCCTTATGTCTTGACTCTCCTATATACTCTGGGGGGGGGGGGGGGGGGGGGTTCTTGTTGTGATCCTTCTTCTGCCATTTTTGGACCCTTTTAAGCTTTTAATATTTTTGGTTTGAGTGTTTGCTAGTTTATGGCCTTTTATGTTTTTTTTAAGTATTATGTCTAGTTTAATTTTATCTTATATGACCTAACCTAATAAGGTATACCTGTTGGACATGTATACTCATTTAGTTCTCTCCTGTAGTACTCTTTTTCATTGATTTATTATTGTGGTTGAGCTAATAATTTTAATTCATCCTTTATTTTTTATCTGATTGCATATTTATACATACTCATACTCATAGTATAATTCTCTATCAATCTATCAATTATTTGTCAGTCCAAGATAGCTATGGAAAAAAATGTAAATAAAAATCTTGTGTTAATGATGAGCTCTACCTTTGAGGGACAATATGAAATTCCCTTTAAATTTTATGTGTTATGTTTATTGGATCCTTTGTCCTCTTCACCATCAAGATGTAAGATTATGAAGTGACAGAGATAGTATGTTATAGCGATCTTGATAGATAAATATGGCAGAATTATTGGAATTACACTTAATTTTTCAAATTATATATATATATTAGCTGATTTATTGATCTTCCTTAATTTTAAGGCTGAATTATTGATATGATTTTAGTTTAGGCCATTATTTTGCAAGTTTCTGAAGTAAATTGATTATAGTTTAATTACTGTCAGTAATTTTGAAAGTATTAACTTAACTTTATTACAGGATAATGTTTAAGGATAGTGGACACACATGGATATATTTTGGCAACTTTTTGTTCATAATACACAGGTAATTTTATTTCTATTAATATATTTACATCATTTAGTTTTACTGATATATATGCCTTTTTATTGTTTTGTAGGTAGTTGGAGATACGATTGGCTTTAACTTTACACAAGCCATTTAACAACTAGAGTTAGGTTGTGATTAGTTTTTGGGACAACATCTTGGAAGATATTGACATAGAATTAGATCATAAACAAGTTTTTGGATTTACTTCTATTTAATACTATTTATTATTATATTTTAATTAATATATTTAACATGGTTCTTAATTATTGGTGTGGTAACTTTCAATTCTATATATGATTTATTATTTTCATATATATAAATCAATTCTTATATTATTGTTAAATATTAAATAATGGATGAATAGTTACAAAATGTAATGATAGGATACTGAAAGATATAATGACAGAAATTGTCATTGTTATTAATATACATTATGATAATATAATTTACTTAATAGTGATGAAACAAAATATTTTTTTTAATGATAGAAGAAATATCTTTTAAAGACGAGACCTGATGTCATTATTCTAGCTTTTTAACGATAGGAGAAATAATTTTTAATAATGGGAATAGCTCTTGTTGTTGAAGACTTATAATGATAGAAAAATATCTTTTAATAACGGGAAACTATATCGTTGTTGAGAGTTTATAACGACGGGATACCATCCCATCATTATTTGTTTTAAAGACAGGATTCCTATTTCGGTCACTATTTACTTTTAACAACGGAGCATATAATAATGGTTCATGACAGTAATTTTACTGTCACTAAAAGTTTTTAATGATTTTAATGATGAAATTTCCTCTCGCTAAAATTTAATTTTCTAGTAGTGTGATAAGCTAATAATAAGTTAATGTATTGTTGATAATTAACGTTTCATGCTAATAATTGGACTAAATAATAATAATAATAATAATAATAATAATGTTGAAATTAAAAAATCATAATATTATTATAATTAATTGATTATAAACATTATAATATTAAAAATAAAAATAATAATGAATTTAAAAATAATAAAATGATGAATTTAATTAATAAAGAAGCTCGGTTGTATGAGTAGAGTTTGCAAGTTACTTGACATTTTATTCGATTAACTCAAGTCGATTTTAAGTTTTTTACAAATAAATAATATTTATATATTATTACTCATAATACTAATAATAATAAAATAATAATAATATTTTTTTAAATAATAATAATATTATTAAATTAAAATACTTTTAATAATATTAAAATAAAAAATCATAACAGTATCGTAATTATAATATTATTTTTGATAATGTTATAATTAAAATAAATATAATTATCATAATATTAAAATGAAAAAACACTCGGGCCTATTAAAAAATTATAATATTATTATTATAATAAATGGCCCTTTTGAAGTTACAAAATCAATAAAAAAAATTACTTGGACATTTTCGCCACTTCTTAAAATTGAAAAAAAAAAAAAAAAAGTATTTGTTATTATGAATGTGAATGAACAATATATTGCTTGTGAATGAACAATATATTGCTTGTGAGAGAATAGTACTCAAATAGTGAAAATAAAATCTCTATATAAAGGGATTGAAATTCATTAATGAGAAGGTTAAGATTAAGAAGAAGA
Organism: Mallotus nudiflorus; assembly: GCA_947683625.1. Lineage (NCBI taxonomy): Eukaryota > Viridiplantae > Streptophyta > Magnoliopsida > Malpighiales > Euphorbiaceae > Mallotus > Mallotus nudiflorus. The sequence continues at coordinate 573,128 of CANTUR010000187.1, read as the reverse complement.
AAAGATAGATTACTCTCCAAATTCTTTCAATATTATAGTTCTCTAAATTCTCTCCAAACTCTTTCTAAATTCTCTCAAAATCATTCTACTATAAAATATTTTTCTTCTAGTTAAATACTACTAAATTCAAGTTTAGTTCTATAACAAAATAAGTAATTCAATCTTTATTTCACAACACGTTATCAGCACGAGGAGCTCTCGATCAAAATAATAAGGTACATATTTCTTAATATTTAATATTTATGAATATATTAGTTGATTATATATTATCATGGATGGCTATGCCTCCTACTAATTTATATATTTATATTTATTTCTTCAATCTAACTTTATATTAATTGTTATTTTTATTTTACTAACTACACCATTGATGCAAATATTGCTAGAAATGGTTCTAACCTTATGGATGGCTATGCCTCCTACCAATTTATATTTATGCACATTTATTTTTTTTATTATTTATGTTAATGGAAGGCTATACCCCATTTTATATTAATGGACGGTTTTGCCCCATATTTATACATATCGTTATGTTAATTCACTTGCTATAAATAATCATATCAACATTATTTATTGATTTTACTTTATACAATTTATTTCTCAATATATTATATTAAAAAAAAAAAAAAATTTCTAACGGCTATATTTTTATTACCAACGGTAATATAACGGTAATAAACGGCTATATTTTTCATTATAAATAGATGAGCTATAAATGTTATTCATTCACACAAATTCATACATTTTCTCTTTCTCTCTTTACTCTAAATTGTAAACATGATTTGGTATATTTATATTTGTGTTTTGATCATGACTATTATAATTGTTTTAGGAATAATTAATATGGAAGATGATTTTCTATTTGATATAATTTCAAGTATTATTGTATCATTTTTTGTACCACTATTATTTCTTGCAATATTCATTCATGATATAATTAATTAGTAAATTCTGATCATGTTTGATTTTTTTAGTAGTCATCAAATTTATGAATTCTAATTGAGTTATATTTTTTTTTATTAGTTATCATAATGACAAATCTAGCAAAGCTTGAGTTCGTTGCTCTTGACATCACGGGAAAAAAATTATATGTCTTGGATTCTAGATGTAGAAATGCATCTTCAATCAATGGGGTTAATTGATACCATAAAAGAAAATAATAACACCTCATTGCAAGATAAGGCCAAGTCTATAATTTTTCTCCGTCGTCATCTTGATGAAGGATTAAAATGTGAATATTTGACTGTCAAAGATCCAAGTGTTCTTTGGAAGGATCTAAAAGACAGATATGATCATCAAAGAGATGTAATACTACCAGTAGTCACTGATGAATGGAGAGCTTTACGCTTTCAAGATTTCAAAAAAGTGAGTGACTATAATTCTGCAATGTTCAGAATAGTATCACAATTAAAATTCTGTGGACAAACAGTCACAGATGAGGATATGCTGGAGAAAACTTACTCCACATTTCATGCATCAAATGTTACACTGCAACAACAATACAGGATGCAGAGATTTAAAAAATATTCTGAACTAATTTCATGCCTACTGGTAGCTGAGAAAAATAATGAACTCTTGATGAAAAATCATCAGTCCCGTCCCACTGGCTCAATAGCATTTCCAGAAGCAAATGCTACAAATTATTCCAGATATAAAAATTATAATAGCCGTGGACGTGGGAGAGGTAGAGGTCGTGGACGTGGAAGAGGTCAATTCTTTGGCCATGGTCATGGAAATAAATATAGTAATACTCCACAACAAACTCAGACTCAACCTCAAAAGAAGTTAAAATCAGTCATCAGTGGTGTTCAAGAAAGGCCTCAATATAAGTCTGAAACTGTGTGTTTCAGATGTGGTAGTAAAGGACACTGGTCACGAATTTGTCGAACACCACCACATCTTTGCCAACTTTATAAGGCATCATTGAAAGGCAAAGAAAAGGAAATAAACTTCAATGAGCATCATACTCATGTTAATGATACAACTCATTTAGATGTTTCTGATTTTACTGATGATTTTACTGACAATGGAAATTGAGACATCTATAATTTTAAGTATATTATTATTACTTATTTGATTCTGAAGAATATGTTATTGTTATGTATGTTATTTTTAAATTAAATAAAATGTCCTACTTTATAATTATTTTATGTTTTTACCTTAATTGATTAATTTTGTGTTTATCTATTTTGAAGTTTAATATGGATTGTACTCAACATAAAGACAATATTGGAGATCTCTGCATACCAGATAGTGGTACTACACATACTATCTTGAAAAATAGAGATTATTTCTCTGAAATAAAGCCCACAAAGGCAGTTGTAAAAACAATATCAGGTCCTGTAGATCTGATTGAAGGAATTGGCAAAGCTAAATTTATGTTACCAAATGGAACAAAGTTTATAATTGATGAAGCTTTGTTTTCACCAAAATCAACAAGAAATTTGTTGAGTTTTGATGACATATATCGAAATGGGTGTGATACCCAATCTATTACTATAAATGGTAACAAATATTTAAATATAGTTTCCTATGAATCAGGAAAAATGCAAGTATTGGAAAGACTGCCAAAACTCCCTATTGGATTGCATTACATGCATATACATGTAATTGAATCAAATATGGCAGTAAAAGAAAAATCTTATGATCCTTCAATAATAAATTTATGGCATGACAGATTAGGTCATCCTGGATCAGTAATGATGCGAAGGATAATTGAGAATTCACATGGGCATCCCTTGAAGGGGCAAAGAATTCCTCAATCAAATGAAATGCCATGTACAGCTTGTTCTCTTGGAAAATTAATCTTGAGACCTTCACCATCTAAAATTCAAAATGAATCACCTATGTTTCTTGAAAGAATTCAAGGTGATATATGTGGGCCAATTCACCCACCATGTGGACCATTCAGATATTTTATGGTATTAATTGATGCATCTAGTAGATGGTCACATGTTTGTTTATTGTCAACTCGTAATGTTGCATTTGCAAGGTTGCTTGCTGAAATTATTAAATTACGAGCACAATTCCCTGATTATACAATCAAGAGGGTAAGACTTGATAATGCTGGTGAATTTACATCTCAAGCATTCAATGATTATTGTATGTCTACTGGGATCATTGTTGAGCATCCCGTTGCCCATGTACATACTCAAAATGGTTTAGCTGAATCATTGATTAAACGACTTCAGTTTATTGCTAGACCATTAATAATGAGAACAAAGCTTCCCATTTCAGTTTGGGGTCATGCAATCCTACATGCTGCTTCATTAATTCGCATCAGACCTAGTGCATATCATAAATACTCCCCACTACAATTGGCATTTGGTCAAGAGCCAAATATTTCCCATCTCAAAATTTTTGGTTGTGCAGTATATGTACCCATTGCGCCACCTCAGCGCACAAAAATGGGTCCTCAACGAAGATTGGGAATTTATGTTGGGTTTGAAACACCCTCGATTATTAGATATCTTGAACCTCTAACTGGTGATGTTTTTACAGCACGTTTTGCTGATTGCCAATTTAATGAGGTTGTTTTCCCAACATTAGGAAAAGGGGAGAAAGAAGTGAAAAGGGATATTTCATGGAATGAACCATCATTATTGCATCTGGATCCTCACACAAAACAATGTGAATTAGAAGTGCAAAAGATTATGCACTTACAAGCAATTGCAAATCAATTGCCAGATGCATTTACTGATACAAAAAGAGTGACTAAATCATATATACCAGCAGCCAATGCTCCTGCTCGTATTGAAATTCCAGAAATAAAATCTGAGAATAAAGACACTCATGAGTCTAAAACACGCCAGAAGCGTGGAAGACCAATTGGTTCTAAGGATAAAAATCCTCGAAAGAGAAAGGGAGTAGATAATCATATTGATAGCGAGGAAAATATCCCTGAAGAAATAGAAAATAAAGAAAGTCATGAAACATTGTCATATACTGTTGCATGTGAAATCATAAATGACAAAGATGATCCTGAACCAAAATCAGTCATGGAATGTCAAAATAGGCATGATTGGATAAAATGGAAAGATGCTATGCAGGCTGAATTGGACTCACTAAACAAACGAAATGTTTTTGGGCCAATTATTCCTATGCCTAAAAATGTGAAACCTGTAGGATACAAGTGGGTCTTTGTACGAAAGAGAAATGAGAAAAATGAAATAATAAGGTACAAAGCTAGACTTGTAGCTCAAGGTTTTTCACAAAGGCCAGGAATTGATTATGATGAAACGTATTCTCCTGTTATGGATGCAATTACGTTCAGGTATCTGATTAGCCTAGTAATTTCTAAGAAATTAGAAATGCGTCTTATGGATGTTGTGACTGCTTATTTGTATGGATCACTTGATAGTGACATTTATATGAAAATCCCTGAAGGATTTAAAATGCCTGAAGCATTAAGTACAAAACCCAAAGAAATGTATTCGATCAAGCTCCAGAGATCTTTATATGGGTTAAAACAGTCTGGGCGCATGTGGTATAATCGTTTAAGCGATTATTTGATTAATAAAGGATATGTGAGTAATATTATTTGCCCATGAATTTTTATTAAGAAAACAATATCCGGATTTGTGATTATAGCTGTATATGTTGATGATTTGAATATCATTGGAACAGAAAATGAGATCCATGAAGCAACAGTATACTTAAAGGAAGAATTTGAAATGAAAGATCTTGGAAAAACCAAGTATTGCTTTGGTTTACAAATTGAGCAAATGCACAATGGGATATTTGTGCATCAATCAAATTACACAGAAAAGATCTTGAAACGCTTTAATATGGATAAAGCAAATCCTTTAAGTACTCCAATGGTCGTTAGATCACTTAATATTGAAACTGATCCATTTCGACCCTGTGAAGAAAATGAAGAAATTCTTGGTCCTGAATTTCCATATCTCAGTGCCATTGGAGCTCTAATGTATCTTGCTAATTTTACTAGACCTGACATTTCTTTTGCAGTTAATTTATTAGCGAGGTTCAGTTCAGCTCCAACAAAAAGGCATTGGAAAGGGGTCAAACATATACTTCGATACCTTCGAGGAAATGTTGATTTGGGTTTATTTTATTCTAACAATTCAAAACAAGAATTGATTGGTTATGCAGATGCAGGACATTTATCTGATCCTCATAAAGCGAAATCTCAAACAGGCTATGTGTTCACAAATAATGGAACTGCAATTTCTTGGCGTTCCCAGAAACAAACGCTTGTCACTACTTCCTCAAATCATTCTGAAATTATTGCACTACATGAAGCAAGTAGAGAGTGTGTGTGGCTTAGATCAATGACACATCATATTGAAGAATCTTGTGGTTTTCCAGTCAACAAAAGTCCAACAATTTTATATGAAGATAATGCAGCATGCATTGCACAGTTAATGGAAGGATATATCAAAAGTGATAGAACCAAACATATACCTCCAAGATTCTTTTCATACACTCAAGAGCTAATAAAAGACAATTATATAGATATCAAGTATATTCAGTCTAGCCAGAATTCAGCTGATCTTTTCACAAAGGCACTTCCAACTGCAATCTTTAAAAAGCACGTTCACGATATTGGAATGCGACATCTACATACTATGTGAAGGAAGATTATACATATCAACTTGAGGGGGAGAATATCATGCACTGTACTCTTTTTCCTTAAGCTAAAGTTTTTCCCACTGGGTTTTATTTAGCAAGGTTTTAACGAGGCAGTTGCAAAATATTGTTATTCAAGGGGGAGTATTATGAATGTGAATGAACAATATATTGCTTGTGAATGAACAATATATTGCTTGTGAGAGAATAGTACTCAAATAGTGAAAATAAAATCTCTATATAAAGGGATTGAAATTCATTAATGAGAAGGTTAAGATTAAGAAGAAGAAAAGATAGATTACTCTCCAAATTCTTTCAATATTATAGTTCTCTAAATTCTCTCCAAACTCTTTCTAAATTCTCTCAAAATCATTCTACTATAAAATATTTTTCTTCTAGTTAAATACTACTAAATTCAAGTTTAGTTCTATAACAAAATAAGTAATTCAATCTTTATTTCACAACATTTGTAAGTTTTTTTTTTTTAATAAAATTCATGAAGTCCAGCGGGCTTCTACCATTTTGCAGCCTTTTGCTGAGAGCTTCGCCACTTATATTGACGGATTTTCCTTGTTTTTATTTTTTATTTTTTTAATTACTATCACTAATTAAGTTGGTGTAAATTATTTGTCCTGTAGCATTTTCGCCATTTAATGTGGCAAACTAGATTTATTAATTTTTTGTAATTTCTGAATTATTTTTTCAGCCTAAACTTGAAAATACTTTGAAAACTACCCTAAAGTGAAAAAAAAAAATTATACTAAATGAGTAAAAAGCCCGTGGTTAGTTGGGGTGTGGAATAATGAATAGTAATATCTATGAAGAATGAAGAGTGAAATTTCTCTGATATAAGACCATGCAAGTAATTTGAAAAAAAATAATGATTTATGTCACTAGTAACTGTTAATGGAAGAAAAAATTCTTTTTATGTCATCATTTTTTAATTTATTAGTTCTCTGTATTTGGAGAAATTTTTAAATGAACCTAATTCGTCAAATAAGATTATAAATTTTTACTATGAACTTAATATGTAACACAATTAGATAGGATTAATTGTACTTTTTAACTTCATAAGTTAAAATCTAACCATAATTACTTTTAATACATTTATAAACTTTTTTTTTGAATTATAATTTTTTTAGAAATCTCATATGTCAAAAAATTTTTATATAAAATTATAAGTTATTTTCTGAAATAATAAATATAATTCACTTGGTCATATCCTTTGCTCTATATATATATATATAATAATTTATTTGTTTATTTTATATATTTATTTAAATAATCTATAATTTTATATGAAAATTAATAACATATGAGATTTTAAAAAAAATTATAATTAAAAAGAAAGAAATTTATAAACGTATTAAAAATAACCATGATTAGATATTTAACTTTTAAAGTTTAAAAATATAATAAATACTATTTAATTGTGCTACATGTCAAATTTATAGTAAAAAATTTATAATTTTAGATGGCGAACAAAGTTTACTCAATAATTTCTCTAATTTTGTCTTTTAATTATATTAACAACATTATTTATATCACTAATAACTGGGTCCCCAACGCTTGCCCAGATTAACTAAATGGAAGTCTCAAGAGCAAAAGACAAGTTGTATCCTTGTCAAGTTATTGTCTGATGATTAATGCCTTTTATGCATTATTGCTACTGAAACTATTGAGCTTTTCTGCTACCAAGATTCTTGGAGCTTTTCTTTCTGCAAAGGAAAGTGAGTGTTTTTCGCGATAACCAGAGAAAATTTTTAATTTTCTTAGCATGCATGAGCTTTGCTGTCGTTTTAGGTCTAGTCGGCATCATCATCACCATCATCATCGTATCAAGTTTTATTACGACTAAAATTCTCTGCTTATTCAAAACAAAAACAAAAACAAAAACAAAATTTGCTCAGCCAGCAAGATCAGCGAGAGGAATCATGAGTCTACCTGCATTCTTTTGGAGGAAGAGAAAGGATGCGTGCTTTAAGCTGAACTTATACAGTAAGTACGTAGAAATATGGCTGTCATGCAGTACTCGCATGGTGGGTGCTTAGAACGATTTATTAAAGATTCTTTGGTTTTTAGAGCTTGCTTATTCTTTTTTTTTTTTCACCAAGACAGAAGCCAAAACCAAAGCATAATAAAGAGTCGTCACGTCACATTCACAACAACTTAAACTAAGCATTAACCGGGCCAACAGAAAATACATACATCTATAAAAAAAGAAGAAGAAGAAGAAGAAGAAGAAGAACCTGAGAAATGTGAGAGGATCAACAGAAAGCTGCCAGACCTGAAATTAGCAATTAAAACCAGCAACTAATCAAGAACCTGTAGTGGGTAGAGGTAGAGAATGAAAGTGGAGAGAAATGGAATGAGTGACCTGAAATTAGCAATTAAAACCAGCAACTAATCAAGAACCTGTAGTGGGTAGAGGTAGAGAATGAGAGTGGAAAGCAATTGAATGAATGAGTGCGATTACGTCTCTTTCTTTATTTTCTCTTGCATGGAGAGCCTCGTTGAAAGAAAAATATTAAATGAAAATTGAGTGTTCCGAAGCACTCATATTACGCTTTAAGTTCAGATTATGGTTTATCAAGACCCGGATAGTTATTGGAGATCTTTGTTTCCAATGTATTTAATATCATTAATAATTATAGAATTAGTTGTAGGTGAAATCAATTAATGTAACTAAATCATACAATGTACTTGTATAGTTCAATCAAAGCAAAATAATGTAAATCTGAGTCTAATGAGCTCTGGACAAAGACAAATCTTATTAAAATGCAAACATAACAAGAAGTTATGCAAACATTATGCACTTTTTCATTTCAGTGAAATTTAATAGTGACGAAATTTAACAATTCACTTAGCAAATGTTGAGTTTGTCCTTGTATTTGTTGTATTTCTTGAACAGCTTGATTTAAAATATGTAGACGAGAATTTGTTTCTTGAATCATGGAGTAGATGTCTTGAAGAGAATGGCCGCTAGAAGACGGCACATTCTGTTGCTGTGCATGTAGTTGTTTCAACTCATCCACCAAAGAATTAGTGTCTCGCATAAAGGCATATAGATTTTGGAGATTGTGAGTATTCGATGTAGGTGCAACTTGTTGAGCTTGTGGTGCCGGCATCCGCGGTTTGTGAGTATCGTCAGATTGTTCCGCTGGTGCATCTGTTGTTCTGACTATACCTCTTCGTGCATCCGAAAAATAGGTGGGGAGATGCACACTCTTAAGAAGAGACGCTGAGAAAACTCCTCGGACTGAACTCTCCTCCCTGGAGAGGTCAATGCCAATTTTTTCGAAGACGGGAGTGAGAATTCCAGCATAAGGCAAGGACATTTTTTTGGACCAAACAGCAGACATATGACGAAGAATAGACCCGGGTAGATTCACACGTTGTTTGGTGAGCATCATAGAAAGAATAAACAGGTCACAGTATTTAATCGCTAAACCAGACGGTTCTCTCGGGTATATGTTACGATACACAATGTTATGTATGACTTTGGTTCGATCTGCAACATTGTTACCGTGAGGAATTTGAGGCTCTGTTATAGGCTTTTTAGTGGATATGATCTCAGTTTGTTCCCAAGGAGTTAGTGGTTGATTAGTCCATTCATATGGGGATTGAACTATGGCTCCTTCTTTCGGGATGCCGAGGACTTCTGATAAGAAGTCCTCAGTTAAAGTGAAAGAACGACCTCTCACTTTAGATGAAAGCTGACCCGTGTTCAGGTTTACAGAAAGATTAGCGTAAAATCGCCTAACTAATTCACAATAAACAGGAGTATTATCAGTTAACAAGCCCCGCCATCCTTGAAAATCGAAAAGCTCCAAGATACCTTCTCTTTCGTACTCTTCAATGTCCTGAATGACTCTAGGGATGATGATATTTTTAGTTTGGAGTCTATAGTACCTATCTTTTGCAGCAAAATTTGACAAGTCCGGGTCTTCCACAGGCTGATCACTCTCTAACTCGGGGAAATGCATGACTTGATTGGTAGCAGCATTGGGATGCTGAGGGGGTGCACTGCTAGATTGCCCAACTTCAAAAGAACGTGTAGCTGGAATGGTAAGGTTCGAGGTTGGAAGGGTTTGGCCAAGGAATCTAGAGAAATTGGTGACAGGGTTGGCAAGGTCTATATTTGGGATAGTTGTACTTGTTCGGTCCATGAGATCAAAAAAATCTGTGATTTGGTCAGCAATATCTAGGCTTGAGGGAGGAGTGTCATGTTCTAACAATCCGGAAAAAATCGAGGCATCTCCATTAGTATCATGGTTTGAACTAATTTGGCCAGCCTCAAAAAGATTTGGATTGGAATTAAAAAAATTCGAGTTTGGAGTATGAACATTAAATTTTGGAGAAAGAATATTTGTTTGTGCTGTTGAATTGGCAAAATTTAAATTTGAGAAAGAACCACTGTCTTGATCGAATAGTTCTGAAAAATTTGAAACTTGTTGACTAAAATTCATGACCGCAACGATGAAATGATAAAGAGATGAATAATAAGAAATCTAGAGAGTAGATAAGAATCATGCATGTGGAGTGATTCATTGTTTGTGGATTTGGAGGGATTTTATAGATGACAAGATCAATGCTAAGGGTACTATTGATATTTCATCATTGCAATGGAGTCATTTTGGAAATCATATCTATATTTATAATTCTACCATCGGTAACTTTATTATAAATCTTGAAATACTATCAATAAATATAATTTGGTCAATATAGCAAACTATAAAGTTATTGATTTTTATAATTGTTAGCATAATTAACTATAAAATCATTTATTAATTTAGCTATTAGTGATTAAAAAAAAAATGCATTGAAGGCTCTACACGGTTTCAAGACTAAGTTTCTTAGTTTTCTTTTGCTTTTCAATTTAACATTTGATAGCTTTATTGTGGAATTCAGCCCTACGAGGATCAACTGTAATGGTTTTTTTTTTTTTTTTTTTTTTAACTTTTAGGCATTTTATTTTATTTTTTTATAAAAAAATATGTAAGAAATAGTAGCATTTTGTCAATTGGAAAATGTTCTGTGTTCCTAATAGCCACACAAATAGTATGTTGCTACTAATAATATATTATCAAAATATTTTTAAATTATTTTAATAACTACAAAAATAAATAATTAATTAATTATAAATTAAGAGTTTTAAAATCATAATATGACAGATTATTCATTTTCTTTAGATTTTATATTTTACATAAATTTAATTATTTGTTGAATTAAAATTAATACTCATATACTATTATATGACTTTAAATATATTATAACGTAAAAATATGGGTAAATATATTATAAAGTAAGTGTACAAAAAAAGTAAAAATATAATTTATCAAATACAGTAAGTTTTGTTTTTTGTGGATATGAAAGTGACTCCTGGTGACATCTTTGCTAATGATTATTTGGCGATTGCTATGATTATTTTTGTCGCTATATCAAAACTAGTGATGGTGAGGTATTAATCATTCGTCCCTTCGTCCCGGGCTCACATGAGCGACTATTCTGTACATGATCCAAGAAACAGTATTATTAACGACGAAAATATGTTCTAGTGAACATGCAAAATTTTTATCACTAAAAAGTAAAACTGAAAATTTTAAAACAACTGTTTTTGTGGATATGGAAGAGGTGTTTGTTACTGTGACAATATATTGGTTAAAAATACAATATATATATATAAACAAAATTATAAAAAATTTTCATTTATTATTATATAAAAATTGGATAATTAATTTATTTATAAATAAAAGTAAAATTAAATTAATTAAAATATAATTATAATTTAATTGAAAGTATGTTTTCTATTTTAATTAGTTTTACTTTTATTTTATTTCTAACAAAAAATATAATTTAATTAAAAGTATGTTTTCTATTTTAATTAGGTTAATTTTTATTTTATCTCAAATAAAAATTAATTTAATTAAAATATAATTTTAATATAATTAAAAATATATTTTCTATTTTAATTAATTAATTCCAATTTTATCTATAAATAAATTAAATTAATTAAAATGTAATTTTAGTTTAATTAAAATATATTTCCTATTTTAATTAGGTAAACTTCTATTTTATCTCTAATAAAAATGATATTAACATATAATTCTAATTTTATTTTATCTCTAATAAAATTTTAGTGATAATTTTTTTAAAAATATTTTTTTTCTATCTTAATTAGGTCTATATGTATTTTATCTAATATCAATCAAATTAGATAACATAATTTTATAAGTCTTATTATATTAAATTTAATAAGTAAATAATTAAGATTAAAATTAATAAATTTTATGAAAATAGGAAAAGTATATAATTTGTTTTAAAAGTAGATATTTTTATAAATAAAAAAATAAAAAATAGAGCATATGATGTGTTTGAAAATATATTTTCTATAAGAAAGGTAGTAGAATTATCATTTTTAGATATTTTTATAAAATTTAATAAAAAAAGTGTTAAATTTTAAATTAATTAATATTTATCATTTAATTATTAGTTAAATTTAAAAAACTACATCAAATTTATTTTTGAGTAAATAAAACTATTAATATTAGAAATAGTGAGGAAATAGAGAATCATATTTCAAATAAAAAATTTACTATAATTGTAATAAATTATAATTTTTAATGGGTTGTAATATTTAAATTTTTTATTAACAAAAAACTATGAATTTTTTATTATCTTATGATTAATTATGACCATAATATTTTTTATTTATTTATGAAATTAGTTTTAGATTTGAGAAAAATAAATTATAAAAAATAATGAAATAATATCATATAATTATTTAAAAAATTTATAAAAATTTTAGTGAATTATAACTATATTAAGTTAATATCAAATTGCTATATAAATAAATAACACTATTGTTATTTTTAAAAATTTTACTTAATAATAATAATAATAATAATAATAATATATTTTTATTATTTATTTACTACATATCATGAGTCAAATAATTTTTTTATTCACATGTGAAAACGTAATTTTATATATATATATATATATATATATATATATATATATATATATATATATATATATATATATATACACGCGCGCACGAAAGAGGAACATGAAAAATTACAAATAAATTTTTACTCATTATTATATAAAAATTGGTTAATTTAGTTATTTACTAATAAAAGTAAAATTAAATTAATTACAATATAATTTTAATTTAATTAAAAATTTATTTCTTATTTTAATTAAATTAATTTCTATTTTATCTTTAATAAAAATTAAATTAACTAAATAGTTAGATGTAAATAATAAAAATAAGTGTGTTATTTTTATTGGCTAAGTATTTTACACTTATTTTATGTAGCATTTATCTAATTATAAAGTGTATTACATTCGGTACATGTAAAAATCTCCAACTGTCATTGTTTTAATGGCTCTTTACCCATTTTTATTCAACAACTTAAGTATTACGTGTCATCCTTCAATGATACAGTGATGGTGCACTATACCATAATGGTGTAGTGATTTGTTTATATGATGGTCTGTATCCCTTACCTATAAAAATTTTAACTATCAGCTCATAAAAGAAATAAACTTTTCAAACAACTAGAATGGTTTTTTTTTTTTTATCATTAAAAAGGATTGGATATATATGTGTGTCACATTATTAATTAATGTATTTCATTCGAAAGTGGTCCAATAATTTTTATTGGCAAAAGCTATTTTTAATCTCCTGAAATATAATACTTTTTTCTATTGAGTCCTATTATTTTATTGTGTTGTATTGAGCATCTATCATTTTATTTATCTATCAATTGAGCCCTAAATTGACGGAATAATTGAACGGTGTTAAGTACCCTATATTTTAATAATAAAATTGCCACATCGGACAAACCTAATTCACATATGTCATATTAAAAAATAATATTTAATGATAGTGAGGATTATTTTTAGTGTGGAAATCGCGCGCAATTAATGATTTCAAGGACTGAAAATAACCCAGAAAGGAAGTTTTAGAGGTGTCCTCATGAGGTAAAATAGTTTGCTTTATGAAAATAGGGTTTTAAAAAATACGGGTTTGAATTTTACAATGATTGGGATTTAATGAATTTTCGGGAAGTCATTGTGAGTTTTTTAAGTGGCATGACGAATGGCTTAGTGAGAGGTCCATGATCATGGCTAATGAGTTGAGAGCCTTGAACATGCACTTGTAAAATTTGAGGGTCAATTGTAAAGAAGACTATGGGGCTTCTGTTTTTTTAAGCACATTGACGAAATGAAGAATGAAATCATTGCATTGAACTTGGAACTGGTTGAAGTGAAGCAAGAAGCTAAACACATGACATGAAGCAGAAATTTTTACAAAGTTGCCTTTTATGTTGTATATTGGTTGTTCAAACTAATGAAGTGATAAATAGATGCTACGTGTAGCTGGTAACTAAATAGTTGGCTCTTGTTTTGTTGTTAAATTTTCAGAGCTAGCTGGTTAACACCCTAATTGGCATTTTTTTTATGTTAAATATGATCCTAAGTAATGGAAAGTATTAGACATTATCCCATTCTGAATGCAGTGATACATTTTATATTTCTATATGAGAATGAAATGATCAAAATTACAACACATAGTGATAGTAGAACATAAGTGGATTGATAAGAATAAACTATCACACATATAACAACATCCCAAGGTGTCACACAACAAGTGTGCACCAAAAGTTGACTTTAAAGTATTAAAATCAAAATAACAACACCCCAAGTTTATGGATAGTAGCTCTAATGACAATAGTAGCTTTCCCAAAATAGGAATATCATATACAAAAAAAGCTCTAAGAGTTCTATTACAAAACAAGCTTGGTTGTTGACATAAAACAAGCTTAATTTCATCATGAGTTACCAATGACCTGACATTTTAATTTGAATCCCTTTGCTCTTACAAAAAGCCTTTAAAGATGGCAGCTTACTTTTTGTTTGTGGTTGTTTTCCATTTCTAGACTTGGCGGTCCTGTTGGTTGCTGGAGTTCTAAACCCACTTGATGCCCCTATCGCACTGGAACATTAATATCTTATTGTGACATTAGAGGGACATTGGCCATCATCCAAACTACATCCAACTGAGGTCGTGGTCCTAGTGGTGGCTGGAGTTTCAACACCATCTTTATCTTAACACCATTGACACCAAATCAGCTCACATGCACTAAATTTTCTAACTTATTAAGTAAATTAGCAACTAAGGAGCAAAAAAATGAGTAACTTAATTGAATATTGTATTCATTACTTGATTGTCTTTTTCTTTTTCTACTACTCTGGTAGTATTAATTAAGAAACTTAGATTCAGCCTGAGAAGCTCTTTCCTACTGAGGCATGTCTGTCCCGTTTTGAGAAGTTCTTTGACTTATCTTCCTTTTAGTTTATGATGAACCCTATCACCATGGTATAAAAGCAGTTAAATACTTAAAGTGTTGCAAAATTATATATGTATTTTACACAAAGAACAAAATGTAGCATTACCACATTATCTTTTGTCCTATTTGGGCACCCCCTAATATTGTGTCCACTTTTGTTGCAAAGTTTGAAAGTCATTACCAAACCAACTCTTGGCAATTTGCCAACCTTTCTAACTTTATCCGTATCAACTCTTCAC
This sequence comes from Mallotus nudiflorus, assembly GCA_947683625.1. Lineage (NCBI taxonomy): Eukaryota > Viridiplantae > Streptophyta > Magnoliopsida > Malpighiales > Euphorbiaceae > Mallotus > Mallotus nudiflorus. Next base: position 557,938 of record CANTUR010000187.1, on the reverse strand, counting down.
TTTATCTTAAGCATGCTTAGAAGCTTCCTAATTGTTGGTGGCAAAATTGCCTCTTTGCTAGTTTTATTCCATACTTCTCCCCCCCCCCCCATTGGTTACAAAGCATAGGAATAAGCTTTAATGTAAGTCTCTTTTTTATACCAATGAGTAACAAAAGCTTCAAGTTCTTTATTGATTGCTAAAATATCATAGATTGTATGTTGGAAAGGGATTCCTATCAAATCCCATTCTTTACAAGTGCAAGTTCTCTTCTCAAGATGCATTGTGTGTGTTTTAGCAGCATTATATATATTTGAGATTTCAAATCCTTCTTTACCATTAAAATCATTATACCAAGATAAAGATAAACCCTTATTTTTTTCTAACTTATCCATAGACTTAGGGGATATATCTAAAATCCATGTATAAATAAATCTTTTCTTCTTTGCAATTCTACTAATGACCTACTTATGGATTTCATCTAACATTATTTGAATTGACTTGAATCTTGCATCCATGATCCACCCATTGAAAGTTTCAGCCATGTTATTGTCTACCACATCACAACAGGATTCAAAAGTGAAGAAAACCTTACACTATTGATGTAAAGGATAATGAATAAAGTCATTCATAGCTCCCACACCTAATTTATCAACATCAGCCATATTCCTATCCAATTGAGCCTTGAAAGTGGACTTTACAATTGCCCAAAAAGCATTCTTCCTATCATCTCCCTTTCACTTTTTAGCCCATGCAGCATATATATGCCTAGCACACATCCTATGGTACACTTGAGGCAATTCGTCTTATATTGCAGCATCAAGAGCTTATTTCATCAACCATATAATTATACTTATCAGTAGATGAAATTTACATAATCAACAAATAAAATATAATGAAATAATGACCAAATATTGAATACTAACCTTTTACATGTCGAATATAATAACTATATGGTTTATCAAACTGCAAACATCTTAGAAACCACGCCTAGTTGTATTTATTTTCAACTGAGACAATTGTCTAAGCTATAGGGAATATTTGATTGTTCCCATCCCTCCCAATAGTACTTAAGATTTGGCCTTTACACATCCCCTTCAAAAAACTACCATCAAATCCTATCACTGGCCTACAACCTTTAATCCATCCTTCTTTATACCTATTAAAACACACATAAAACCTTTCAAATAGGTTTAAATTATCCAAGTTACCTTTGTTTGACTTTACTACACATGTTGACCCAGGTTAGACACAATAACTTCTTGGACATAGTCATACAAATGTAAAAATTGCTCTTTAAAATCCCCTTTAAGTTGTTTCATTATCTTAAGTTTGGTGTTTCTAGCAATTGAAATGCATAATCTAAGTTTATATTCAAGTTTGTAAAGTTGCACAATCTCCTTGAGTTTAATCTTTGGGTGTGTTATAATGACATTCTTCAATAAAATGGCAAGGAAATTGGAGGTAGCCATTTTATTTCTACTCTCGTTAGTGCAACTATGCTTAGGGTTGTAAGTTTTAATCATTTTTATTTGCACTAGCAAATAAGAACCAAGGACATTTTTTCTTGCAATGTACCCTAACCCTATGAGGTTCATTTTTCACAAAGTGCACCCCTTTTCCCCTCATGACAACATATTTAGCAACAACATATCTAAACTGATGCACATTGTCAAATACCATACCTAGACAGAATTCAGGGATTTAGGAGTTTGGATCATGTTTGACCTTAAAACTAGGTTTTCTCAATGCATCATCACCATAACTCCCATCAGAATCTAAGTAATAGCTTTCTAAGTCATCATTGTCCATGTAGTTTGAGCTATTAGCCTCTTCTAAATTAGACCTATCCCCAATTGTATCATCTTGATCTTGTTCACTCTTATTTATATCATCGCCTTCCCCAACAACCTCTATAGGGACCTACTCCCCTATCTTACAATCTAGAACTTATGTTTTTGTTCTTTTTCTATACTCTTTAACTTTTTCTTAGCTACCTGTAGTTCATTATCATTATCATTTGTTAATAAATTCGCAAGCACAAGGAATTCATCAAATGTTTGATGATTTCCTTCTTCTTCCTCAACCCTATCAATTTTAACTTTACCCTTATCAACCCTGTCAGTTTGATCCTCATATAATGGTATACCTTTGTTAGTTTGAACCTCACACTCCTTAACCCTAGGTTGCTCAACCCCTCTCCCCATTTGAACAAAAGGTTGTTTTTAGAAATCTTCATCAAGGATTTTATCATTATTAATGTTGTGGTCAATAAACAAGTGCAGTTCATCTTTATGTTTCAATTTTTTACCTAAACACATAACATTAGCCTCATCTATTAAGACAATAAAGGCACCACTAGTACCATATCTATAGTACAGACCACCAATATGAGGATATCCTAATTCTAATACATATGATAATAAATTATGTAAGACAATAAATCAACATCAAATTCCTCATTAGTTATGGTCACTATTCCCCTTTCATATTTACCCTTAACAAATTTACCTTAATGGTGATAAATAAGCTACACCAATATATCATCCATGCCTGTCAAAAACATATTTAACCAAATCAACACTAGCATAATTTTTGTAGTAAATGCATGTACTTATAACAACATGCAATAATTTATATATCCAGGACCACTGTCCAATAATGAAAATGACATATTACATATCTTACACACACACACACACATATGCATACTAAATTAGACAACCAGGACCACACCAAAGCAATTTGACATTTTTTTAAGAAAATGACAGATCTACATAGTATTCCAAATATAGATAAGTTGAAAAAATTTATTGTCCATACCTTTTTTAGACAACTCAGTGGTCCATAAGTGACTTTTTTATGTTTTCTTCCACCCAAAAACTAACAAAGCATCACCTTTTCACTTTAAACTACAGAGCTGTGATAACCCTAGTTTTTAAGTTATTTTATTAAATAATGAGATGTGCAGTGTTAATAAAGTTTAAAAATGATATTGAATTATTTTACTATTTTGTGATTTATTATTATTATTTTATATTTAATTAAATTTTCTACGTAAATATTTTTATTTTGAACTTATTAATTTGGATATTTAAATTTTATTGTGTATATTTATATGTTCGGATAGTATTATTTAGCAATATTTAATTCAGTGCATTGTTATTTTAATATTATTAATTTTATTATTGTTTTATAAAAAAAATTCCATTATTTATTTTGTTAGAATTATCATTATTATTTAATGTTATTTTATTTATATTTATTATTAATTTATGTTATGTATATTACATGTGTATGTGTTATATATATATATATGTGTGTGTGTGTATAAGATATTTGTGTGGTTGAGAATTGTCAAATATAAAGTTATATTATATTATAATATAAAGTTTTATTATATTAAATAACATTATATTATAAAGTTATATATATATACTTAACAAAAAAAAAAAACAAACAAAACACAGTCTTCTCCCTCCTCTTCCCCGCGTGCATGTCCGAGCCACAACCGCCATTATGCCTCTCGCCGCACTTCATTGGACTGCCACCATCTCCTCCCTCATTCTCCCTTCTTCTTCCTCGGTGCAGTCTGATAGTCAGCAGCTCACCGGAGATAAGAGAAACGGTAGCAGCAGTTGATGGAGCTTCTCGCCGTCGTTCATTCTCCGGTCGTCTTTTTTTCATGTTCTCAGTGTCTATGAATTCCTTGAGCACCGGTGAGCAAGGATTTAACCTCTGTTTTAGTTCAAATCCATCCAATTTTGTGTTTTCTTGAATTTTTAGTTTTGAGCTTTAAGGTTTCGCAATTTTTTTTAAGTTGATTGAGCTATATTTAGTTGATCTTCCTTAACAAAGATTGCTCTTGGAAGCTCAATTTACATCTCTATATTTTTGTTTTGATTTTTAGAATTTATTTGAAAATTTGTTAATTTTTGATTATTTTATTATTATTTATCTAATTTTCGTAAATTAACTTATTTAATTATACAATTTGTTAAATTAATATTATTATGAGTTGATATTAATTTTAGAATAAAGAAAATAATTTTTGGAGAATATTATGTAATTTTAAGAAATATTTATAGTTTATGTAATTTTGGAATTTTGAGTTAAATGTGTATTTTTGGTAGAAATTAGAGTTTAATTGTGTGTTGAATTGATATTATAATGCTATTTGTTAGTGAAATAATTTTTGTGAATTTATATAATTTTTATGGAATTTTATATAACTTATGTGTAATTTTGTGTTAGTTATAGTTAAATAATATATTTTAGTTGATTTTATAATTATTTAAGGTAATAAAATGATTTTTACAAATTAATCACTATTTTAACTAATTAATATTATTTTATTATTTTTTTTTTCGAAAAATGTTTTCAAATAATAATATTATATGCTATTTTGGAAATAAAATGGGTTTTAAACTAATCTTATTATATAATTAAACTGTTTATGTAATTAAATGTGAATTTTATTATGTTATGTTAATATAATTGTAAAAATTGAAATTTTATTAATAATATATTGTATTTGAGATTTTATTAGCTAAATTGTGATTTTAAATATTATTTACAAACTATGTTACTATAATTGTAAAATGGGAATTTTATTCCATTTATGAATTTTTATAACCAAATATTATTTAAACTAGACTTTTATGTTTTAATTAGAAAATAAAGGTTTAAAATATTTTTACGAGTTTTGATGACTTCTATTATTTTACTGTTTGACATTGTTGAGTTGTGAATTGTGAACCTCGGTTGGGGATTTGTGGAGTTTGGAGTCCTAACCCGAGGTATTGAGTATTTGGTGATTTTAGAAGTGTGTTTTCTGTGCAGGTTTGACTCTACTTTTGTAGGGATATGTCCGTTTTACAGAAGAGACTCTGTCGAATTTTCGATAGATTTCTCGTAAAACGTGACAACCATCAAAGTCTAGTTTTAAATTTTTAATTGAGTCTTTCCATAGTAATTCTATAAGCATAGAGTTAGAATTTATTATGATGGTCGTTATTTTATTTTCTAACTGCGCTGAGACCGAGGCCTAACGGACCAGGCCCGTCGAGTCTGTCTCGAGGAGCGCACCTCAGTGAGTTATTATACTGTATATATATGCATTGCATATAGGATGCATGACTTAGGATTTTTTTTATTTTCATTATATGTTTAAACAATAATTTAATTATAATATGATTTGGTATATTTTCGGTTTATTTTTAGTATATCTTGATATATGTATGTTAGATATTTAGGTTTATGTTTGTTATAATTTAATATTTATACATGATTTAAATGTGCATCGAACCATAATTATTTTATTAAATGATTAGTATAATTTAGATTTATTCTTAAATAATTGCATGCTAAATTATAAACCTACACTTAAATTATTTTTAAGTTTATTTTTGGTATATTTTTTATTTATTTTCAAATAAATACATGTTTTATTATTAAATTAAACCTAACACATTAGTGGTATATTTAGGGTTTATTTTTGATATATGCATACTAGATAATTAGGTTTATTTTTAGCATATATGTGAATATATGTTAAACCTAAACATATATGTAAATGAACAGTTACATAAATGTTTTATTAAATAATTTGTGTACTTAGGGCCTATCTTTTGTATAGGTAAGTATATTTTTAAGAAAATGCATGTTATATTATTGTTACTCATTTAAATTGTTTTTAACCATATTAATGATTTATCTTTAGTTTATTTAATATTTTATTTGTCATATATATATATATACCTGAAATATACTGGGTATATTTTTGGTACATATATATATATATATATATATATATATATATATATATATATATATATGGTTGGTTTTACTATTATGAATATTGTTCTACATTAATTATTTTCCGAATGAATGATTTATTCGAAGTGAAGGATATCAATAGAACGTGCTTCTTAGTGGGCAGCACTAGGACCGTGTACATACCGGTATGATAGATAAGGATTGAGTGAGAGTTAAAATTTGGTGATTTTAATTGATTTGACTAAGATTAATGGTATGCTAGATAGTGTGATTGCGGGGCCAATCACACTGACAGTCAGACTGCTGGAGCTCGGTTGACTTAGTGTCTCAGGGCCAGTCTATTGTCTATAAGTGAATTGAATGATCTATTGGGTTGATTGAGATGTGAGGTGATAGATAGTGTGATTGCTGGAGCTCGGTTGACCAAGTGTCTCGGGGCCAATCATACCGACAGCCAGATTGCTGGAGCTTGGTCGACTTAGTGTCTCGGGGCCAGTCTGTTGTCCAAATTGGAATAAGTGTTCTATTTGGAATCAAGTGAGCCTGTATGGCTAGAGTGATGATGAGATTGTTTGAGGTTGTTATTATTTAGGGTTTTATGGATCCTTCATGAATTAAAACAAATATTTTCTACATTTAGTATATTTATAAAAGCAAGTTTAGCATTCGTGTGAAATGTGTGTATATACATATATATATAAGAATGCTTGATTGTTATGGTTTAGTTTGCATGTATATATAGTATAATAATTCACTCAGTGAGGTCTGACCCCCTTCAATTATTTTTTTCAGGAGATCCCATATCGTTAGACCTTAGTTGTAGAGTTCTTCGTCGGTGTTCTTCAGTCCCGGCTATTTTATGCAAATGTATATTCTGAACTTTAAATTGTATTCTAGAAACTGCAGTAGTAATGTTATTATATTTGAGGAGCATTATTTTGTTTGGATATTAAATACTCTGAGAATTTGCATTTGAACATTATATGAATATGTATTCATTTATAAAAGGATTTGAAGTATTTATTTTATTAATTGATTCAGAAAAATTTTAATTCGATCGTACTTTTATTTATTTATTGTATAATTTTATTTTCTAAGGCTTGCTATGGGTTCCGGATTCAAAAGAATTCCCGTTCCCTAGCGCCGGTCATGACTCCTAGTTTGGGTCGTGACAAGAGCCTTATGAAAAGAGGAATAAAGTGCAAAAAAGATCAATGTAGCTTTGTTTATTTAGAGGTAATAGTTTGAGATAGGTATGATGTTGCAATAGAAGGTTCAAACATTAACGAGGTAGCTTTTTTCATCTTGTCGAGGTTGAGATTTGAGAAGAACGGAACAAGAACGAAGAAGAGCAAGACAAGAATGGAGAAGAGCAAGAAGACAACTTTTGTTTTTCGTTAATTAATGTTTTTAATTTGTTATATTTGGGGATTTTATGTTATGAAGGGTATTCTTGACATTTACCATGCTTAGTAAGCTTTAATAAGCCTAATCAGCCAACTTTGACCATTTAGCAGTTGACAAAAAGTCTCACTCACCACTTAACAACGCGTGTCCATCATGCTCAATTATTTTGTCAAATTGGGGCTCAATTAGTAGGCAAATAAAATGATAGGGGCTCAATGCAACATAATAAAACAATAGGAGCTCAATATAAAAAAGTGTCATAGTTCAGGGGCTTAAAAATGGTTTTTGCATAAAAATTAATATGAATGATCGTGTCTTGATGTAAAGACATAAAAGATATTGAGGATCATATTAGGTTCATGTCATGAATTTGACATCTATCAAATAACTACTTATGAGTTTGGTGATAGCAAAAAAGGAAAAAAAAATTCCATATGCAAGTAATGAAATCAACAGCAAAATACATTTTCGATCATTGCATAAATTGCTAAAATAATTTTTTTTCAAATTCGATCTCAATGGTTATTGTTGAACAAATATTTAGTGCGAGAGGAAGTATATTGTAAACCCGATTCAATGGCTTCAATCGAATCGTTAGAAGCACAAACTTGCATTGATGATTGGACTATAAAGTGACATTAAGGAAACAAGAAATTGAGAGAAAAGAAAGAAAATTTATTTCACTTCACAACTCTAGGAGGAACTTCATCAACTTCCAGCGTAGGTAGTAACTAAATTTAAAAGGTAAAGGGGTAAATAATTTTCAAAAAAAAAAAGTATAGGTTTTGATTCCTTAAACTCCAAGAGGATGCATAAGTAACTTAATGTTTGGTATAAAAATTAAGTTCAAACTCTTTAATTTTTATTCATTTTATTTTTTAATTTAATTTATTAATTTAAATTCTTTAATTTTTTATTTTCATCCCAACATATAAATGGTCAACTAATTTAATATATTTGCTTTAATTTTATTTTTAATTCAAACTCTGTAAATTTTTTTTTATTTCAAGTGAATTACAATTTTTTAGATTTATATTTTAATTCAAACCTTATTTAAATTAGTTATCAATTTAATTTTAATTTTAACTTCAAATTAATTTAATTTAATTTAATTTTGTAATATAAAAATTATTATTTTTTAATTTAAAAGTAAATTATTTAATTTTATAAAATAAAAATATTATTAAAAAGTACATGAACAGCCGAATTGTGAGCCGAAAGTGAAACCAAATAGTGTAAAATCAGTCCAAAACTAAGATCTGGCTGGTTTAGGTTTGGTTCCATCTTTGATAGAACCGTGAGCTAGAACCGTGGCTAAGGTAAAGGTGACAAATGTCTTTTCCAACTATTTAATGCGATTGTGTAACCACAGTTTAAATTTAAGACACTATTTCAGTTCCTACCAGTTGATTTCAATGGATAATAATAATTTTTCTAATGCGATTGTGTAACCACAGTTTAAATTTAAGACACTATTTCAGTTCCTATCAGTTGATTTCAATGGATAATAATAATTTTTCTAAAATTTTATCCTCCATAAAAGACTACAAATGGAAAAATAATAATTTTAAAAATTTAGTGCTGTTGATTTTAATTCATATTCAACATATTGGAACCTCAATTTTGAGGTCTAATGTTCAAACCAAAATTTATGAGTTCTAATGCTTCTATTCTTTATAAAAGAAAACACCTCAAAGACATGTATCGAATCATAAATTCATATCCACCCAATTCTCTTATCTTCTAACCAATGTGAGAATGACGAGTATATATGTATACGCTAAGCAAGAAATTGGCTGCTTATGACCATTAAATTTTTTTTAGCGGATTAAAGTGGTTAATTTTTTTACCACAATGGAAGAGAACAAAGGAAAAGACAAAATTCAAATCCTATTCTTTTTATCTAAATGTTAACTACCATTAAATTTGAAGTTAAATTTGTTTAGATAATGCATTAAATTTTGTTGGTCGAAATAGTTGTGTTCTTATATGAAACATTAAAATTCTATGTTTACAATCTGCACATTAATTAAAAAACCATGGCAGAATTGGGTACATGATGCTGCAGCTCTCATGTTCCTACCAGATGGCTCAGTCTCTATCACAGAACAGGTGACGAAAGCCGAAAGGCGACTTCTCATGTTATGAAATTGTTCTATAAATGTTTCTAATAAATTTGCTGTAAATATTGAAGTTATAATTTTAACAACTTCGTAATTTTATAAATAACTTAAATATTTTATTACACTAAAATTTATTTCAGTGTTATGAATTGTAATTTTTTTAAAAAAAATTACCCATTCCAAAGTATTATATTTAATAATTAAATTTATAATATATTAAATATTTCATTTAATTAAAAATATGATGTGTTTGATAATCATATATAATATATTTAAAATAGATAATTTTTTATCTGAAACAATTAATTAATTAATTAGATATTACATATTTATAATGGTTGCGACTGAAAAATAAAATTTAGAGAAAAAAAAATCAAGAGAAATATTTTTTTATGATATTCAAAGAAGATTTACACCCCTTATATATACATAGAAATCTTAATCACAACCTAATTAAGAATAGAATAACATCCTAAATAGAATAAACACTTTATTCCTAATCATATACAAATATTTACTTCCTAATATATAAAATAAAAATATTTACTTCCTCAACACTCCCCCTCAAGTTGGTGAATATATGTCAATCATTACCAACTTGTCAAGTGAGTTGTAGAACGTTTTTCCGGATACAGCCTTTGTGAGAATGTTAGCTAGTTAAGTCTGAGAAGAAATAAATGGAAGATCAATTGTTTCTTAGTTCAGATGTTCTTTTATGAAATATTTGTCAACTTCCACATGCTTAGTCTGATCATGTTGAACCAGATTGTTTGCAATTGCTATGACTGCCTTGTTATCACAATGTAACAACATAGACTTTGGATGCTTTAATCCCAGATCCTGAACAATTTGTCTTATCCATAACAACTCACATACTTCATGAGTCATTCCTCTAAACTCAACTTTAACACTTGACCTTGCTACAACTTTCTGTTTCTTGCTTCTCCAAGTGACTAAATTATTTCTAACAAACGTAAAGTAGCCAGATGTTGATTTTCCATTAGTCTAATCTCTAGTCCAATCAGCATCAGCATAGTCAGTAATTTCATAATCTTTATTCCTCCCAAAGAATAACCCTTTGCTCTGAGAAGACTATAGATATTTTAATACTTGGTATACTGTATCCATATGTTCTTTACTCAGAGAATGCATGAAAGAGAATGCATGAACTGATTTACAACACTTACTGCATAAGCAATGTCTGGCCAAGTATGAGATAAGTATATCAACCTTCCCACCAACCTTTAATATCGATCTTTATTAGTTAGAACTTGATCTCCTAGTACTGAAAGTCCATGGTTGACTTCAATTGGAGTCTCGGCTGGCTTACAATCAAGCATGTCTATCTCTATTAATAGGTCCATTACATACTTTCATTGGCAGAGGAAAATTCCTTAAGCTGATCTTGTAACTTCAATTCCTAAAAAATACTTCAAGTTACCTAAATCCTTAAGTTCAAACTCGAATGCTAACTGTCTTTGCAAGATTTTTGTCTCACTCAGATCATTTCCAATGACCACCATATCATCAACATATATAATCAATGCGGTGACTTTACTTAACTTTTGTTTAATGAATAGTGTATGATTAGCATCACTTTACTTATATTCAAGCTTTCTTATGAAAGTTAAGAGTCATCCAAACCATGGTCGAGGTGATTGCTTAAGTCCATACAATGCTCTATTTAGTTTGCATACTCGATCAATACATTTATTTCCGGGTGATAGATCCATATACACTTCTTCATCTATGGTTCCATTCAAAATCGTATTCTTCACATCAAATTGTCATAGTGGCCAGTCCAGGTTGGCAATTAAGAAAATAAAAACTCAAATGGTGTTCATTTTTTGCTAATAGGGCAAATGTATCTTCATAATCAATTTCATATTTCTAAGTATACCCATTTTCTATCAACCGAGCTTTATACCAATTTATGCTTCCATTTGAATTGAGTTTGAGAGTGAATATCCACTTGCACCCCATTGTTTTCTTTTCTTCAGGACGAGGAACATGATCCTATGTCCAATTCTTCTACAATACCTCCATTTCATCATTCATGACTTTCTTTCAATCCGAATCATCTAAGGCTTCCTACACATTACTCAAAATAGATACAGTAGATAATTGATTTACAATAAGTGCATGTTAGTTAAACAACCGGTTGGTTGATATGAAGTTATTGATAGAGTATTTAGGTTTGGTATGAAGGTCCAGATCCTTTTTTTTGGAACCCCTCTATTGATTCTAGAAGGATAACGAGGCTCAGTGTTTGGAGTTACTAAAGGAGATGAGTTTACCTTATTGTTCACATTCATATTCATAGTTTCTTCAGCTTCTGGTGTGGGTTGGGAAGATGTACTATCTTGATTACTCAAATTTTCTTCAATTATCTTTCCAGGTGAGATGCTCAGACTCGGAACATCAGATGTGAAAAGAGTTCTAGAGGGGGGTGAATAGGAATATCAAATAAAAATGAGAAATTAAAAGAATTTTTTGCAAGAATTAAATAGAAGTTGAGAAGGAAGAATGAAGAACACAAAGATTTAAGGAGTTCGGATTCAATAACAATCCTATATCTCCACCTAATTTATCCCCAAGTTAGGATTTTCAATCACCCACAATCTTATTCATAGGATTGAAATTATACTAGAGTTTTATGGCTTACTCTTATAACCTTGCAACATGAGTTTTCAAGGCTCACTCAAAAAATCAAAACCCAAGTATTTCAATGGACAACACTTAAATCAATTTCTTTAAAAATAAATCTCACTTCTCTTCTAATATATGCCAAGATTTAAGATGAAGAGAAATTATATTTCTCACACACACCCAACTCTCACAAGAGTTATACAAAAAAAGAATTATTTAAGAGAATTTAAGAGCTCAATAAATGCTTAAGAAATAATGAATGATAAACAAGTTGCTTAACTTTCATTCAGCTCTAGAGGTATTTATACTAAAAAATATAGTTGTTGGAGGTGCAAATGATGTGTCCAACATCTATATTTTAAGTCATTAAGAGTGATGTTGTTAAACAACTATTCATGGATTAAAATCATGATGGGCTCTTCAAGACGCTTGAATTTGCCCATACTTTCTTCATACAAGCTGTAGATATTTAAATTATCTTTTTATATCAATTTGAATCACCTAAATTAGACTTCTTTAGATCAATATATGTCCAAAATACTAAGGGTTGTGCAATCTGTAATGTAAATTACGGTTAGACAACTATACCCAAATTGAAGCAGTGATTTGCTCTTAAAGAAATTTTAATTTGTCTATATGTAATCTGTAGATATTTTAATTATCTTTTCATATCATTTTGAATTACCTAAATCGGACTTCTGTAGCTCAGAATATGTCCAAAATACTAAGAGATATGCAGTATGAGATGGCAGACGTATACGTGGATTTCAACTCAAAATTTGCATAACTAAATGAACTTGAATTTTGACAAATAAGCCCAATTCAGAAAGCTCAAGATGTCTACTTGAAATATGAAGAAGCTCATTTTCTCATTTAAGAGCTTTAAAGATGTCAAAAGCCTTCTTGAATCTTAGAGGTTCAATTTGCCTGAAAAGTCACTATTTATCCAAAAGTGTATATGCTTAGTATATGTTTGATATATAATTCCCTACACACTTAATTGAAATTATTAGTATAAAAAATTTTTGTCAAGTCTAAAATTTGGAGTTTGATCATGCAAATGGTCAACAAGATGTCTATGAGATGCTCAAAATATTTAGGAGACTCAGACTCAAAACACTCAGAATGCTATCTTCAATATTCAGACCACTCGGAATGTTATCTTCAATTTTAAAGAGGTTTAGATTTTTCTCCTCTTGAAGAGAGCACTCAGAGTAGGAGAAGAAAGGAAAATTTTCATGAAATCGAACATCTCAAGTGACATATATCTTCTTTGCATTCAAATCATAACACCGATGTCCCTTTTGTAGATTTGTATAGCCAATAAAAATACATCAAATAACTCAAGGATCTAGTTTGTCGAGTGTCTAATGAACATATGTCGAGCATTTAAAGACTTAGAGCTTAAGATTATTGAGGGGTAGAGATATCACAAGTTCCTGAAGTTTCTGAAGAGGCATTTTGAAATCGAGTACTCTTAATGGTGTCCATTTTATGAGGTACACAGTGGATCGAATAGACTCTCCTCAGTATTCTTGAGGAACATTCATGTCAAATAACAATGCACAAATAACTTTTAATACTGTCAGTTCTTTCGTTCGGTTATACTATTCTGTTAGGGGGTGGCGGCATAGGATGTTTAGTGGCAAATGCCTTACTCGTGGCAAAAATCATTTAGAATTGAGTTAATATACTCCCCACCATTGTGAGACTGTAAGACTAAAATTTTACTCTGGTATTGCGTAGCCACCATTTTGTACAGGTCCTGGAACTTGGAGCACACATCTCTTTTGTTTGAAAATAGTAATACCCAGGTCATCCAAGTACATTCATCAATAAATGTTACAAAATATCGAGCACCAGATAGAGTAGCAATTCGAATAGGTCCCCATACATCATAATGAATGGTCATAAATAGAATTGAATTTTTATTATGACTCAGTACATAAGAAATTTGGTAGCCTTTTGCCAATTCACAAATATCACACTTGAATTCCAAGTCTGTGGTATTCAAAAATAATTTCAGTTTTATTTGTCTAAGATAATGAAAAAAAAAGATGACCAAGATGACGATGCCACAAGATTACTTGGTCTTTAGCTAAGAAACTTTCACTAACCCTATTGACTTGACTTGACTTCTGACTTGAATCACTATACAACTCAAAATAGTATAACTTTTGACATTTAACACTAGAGGTAATAATCTAGTGCATTGTAATGTCCTAAAATACACAATAATTAGGCTAAAATTTAACAATGCAATTCAAGGTTTCAGTGATTTGGCCAATAGATAGTAGATTACAAGAAAGAGATGGAATAATAAGAACAGTATCTAGATTAAGAGAGTCAAAGTTAGATATTGATCCTTCATGCGTGACCGATGCTATGCCTCTATTAGCAATCATAATATTTTGTTAGGTTGATTGGCGGTTGAATGTAAGATGGTAAGTGGAGTTTTTCATATGATCAGTGGCACCTGTATTAATAATTCATGTATTATTTTGAGTAAGATTTATTATACCTGATGTTGCATCAAGATCACCACTTGATTTAGTACCACTAAAGGTGGCAATTGTAGCCTTTCTGAGCTTCTTGTGAGACTTTCTATTGAAATCCCACCATTTTGGATATCCCACAATCTCATAACATCGTTCCTTGGAGTGTCCAACTTCGCCACAATGAGTACAGGTGTATGTGATGGACTTACTCAGTATTTTTTCTTTGAACTGGGGATGAGTCTGAGCTGCTATAAGTACAAAATGGTCCGGCAGTATATTCGGCTCTTCTATCATATGTTACTAGTTGTGATCCCTCCGTACATATGCATAACTAGACTCAAGATCAAGAGGTGGATCCTTCTAGAGTATTTCACTCCGAGCATTATTAAATTTTGAATCAAGCCCGGCTAGGAAAATATGTGTTCGAAGTCAGGTAATATGTTTATGGAGTGATACTACTCCATTAATATCCTCACCTTGTGCACACGTCTGGACATCAATTTCCTGAAATATTTCAATCAATTCATTATAGTATGCAGGTAATGGCTTACCATTCAGACGTGTTGTGAATGATTTTCAGTTCAATTCAAATAACTGAGTTTCGTCAGATCCATCATAGAAGGTTTTTGAGACAGGATCCCATATCTCCTTTACTGTTGGAAGGCTGATGAATCTCTGCATCAATGTTGGAGTCATGGAGTCAATCAACCAACTTTTGAGTCGATTATTATTAAGGAGCCAAGTCTCTAACGCTTTATCTCCTGCTGGTAGCTTTGGCGTAGTGCCATTAAGAAAGCTAGATTTATTTCTAACTCCAATTCGCATCTCTATGATCTGTGATCATAGAGTGTAGTTCGTATCATCAAGGGAAAAGGAGAATTATCTTGAAGGGTTTGCATAAAATTGGGTGTTCCATAGGATATGATGGATGTGTTTTTGATGGTCATAATTTTTAAAATTTAAAGGATTCAAAGGAAGAAAGAAAAAAATACGATTTCAAAGAAAAAAAATATGATTTCAAGAATTTAATAAAAAATTCGATTTTATTGGGTATGCTCTGATAATATAAATAATAAAATTCGGAGAAAAAAATGAGAAAATTTAAAGGAAATATTTTTTCATGATATTTAAAAAAGGGTTACACTCTTTATATATACATAGGAATTTTAATTACAACCTAATTAGAAATAGAATAACATTTTAAATAAAATAAACGTTTTATTCCTAATTGTATACAAATATTTAATTCTTAATATATACAATGAAAATATTTACTTTCTCAACAATCATAATGATTAAGTTAGCAATGAGTTATATGAAATTAGGGTACGTTTATGTTTGTTCTATGGGTGAAATTTTGAATCTTTGTTTTGAGTTTTTTTATCTTCTTTATAAGATGTTATTCTTTTTTAGATTTTTGATATCGGTTTTGTCATTAAAATTTTATTGATATTTTCACTATCATGCTCATTTAAATATTTAAAAGTTAATTTATAACTAATTAAAGTCATTAAATATATAAGACGGATTATCGAGTTGCATATTAAAAAGTTCCATTAACATAATTTAAGAATAGTAATAAGAAATTTCACGATTTTAAAATTTTATTTTAATATTTTGTAATTATACTTTATTTATTTTATCTCTTTATTAAGATGTATTTTTAATTTTTGATAAATAAATTCATCTTTTTCTCTTATGATATCTTAATATGCTAAATCTACTAGAATAGTACAATATTCTAAATATATGAAATTATAATATAGTTTGAAATTATGCAGAGAAGAAAAAAATATCTTAATGACAACTATCATAGAAGAACAACATGTTAATATGAAAAATTAACAATTTTTATAATTTGTTAAAAAAATAAGTCAAATATTCACCATTTGAATCTTAATTTAACACAAAAATTCATGTTATTAGATGAAAATATTTAAGCCATATTTGTGTGAAGGGAAGGGAACCAGAGGTTCAATACTGAATTTTTTTTGTCTGTCCATAAAAGCCTGCAGTTTGACAAATACAACTCGGGCATTATATATTGCACAGTTTCTGAGTCAAATCGTACATTATGTATTAAAATACACTGAGATATGGAAATAAGCATCAGAAAATAATAAAATTATGTTTTTTTTTTGTTTCTTGAAAAATAATAAAATTATGATATGTCATTTTCCATTTGTAGTTTCCATAATAAGTGCATAGGATTGTGCTATATATTAATCGTGCAAAAGTTGGATGGATATTCATCTCACTTGTGTAATGAGTTGCTCATAATTTATTAATACATTCAATCAGTTAGTTCCTTATTATATTATTTTATATTTTTCTAAAGAATATATTTTAGGTCGCAACAAATAATGTGAATAATATGTCATTAATTGTGATATTTTATTTTATTTTTTTTCAATTACAATAATAATAAATAAATAAATTATTTATAAATTATACATGTTTAAATCATTATATGACGTATTTATCCAATTTATTTTAAATTTTTAAAATTGATCATTTAATTAATTATTAAAAAATTAAAATTTCAAAAAAATTAAAATTTTAAAAAATAAATATTGTTTAAAATTGGGGACAAAATAAGAATTGTAAAAAAAAATTTGGGTCATTGTCCTTTTTTAATTTGCTAGTAATAGTGTTAGTGGTGCCTTATGTATAGGAGATTTTATCATTAAGATTGCTCATTACTTTGGGATTAACTTGAGAAACATCCCTTCCATTCCTCCATCCTTTCTTGATGATAAACTCTTGAGAAATTCTAGACAATTCAAGCTTGTTAGAAACTTTAGGTTTTGGAAAGACGAAGTAGAAGATAAAAATGTTAATGAGGAGCATAACAAGATTTAGACACTTTTAGACTTGAAAGTATTCCTATTGAAGAAAAAATTCCTCAAGAGCATACTCCTCCTCAATATCAAAGAAAAAGGGCAAGAGGACTTTCCATCTCTCAAAGTGTTGATGATAAGCCCACTTGGGTTGGTGGTTTCTTTGATAGCCTATCTATAATGGAGTCAAACTTCAACAAAAGGTTTGATTAAGTAGACACTTTGATCATTTTGAGCTAAGAATGGATCACATGGAATATAATATTCATTAATTATATGCTCATCATAACATACAATGCTCTTGGCCTCCTCCCCCTCCTCCATAAGGCTAATTTTCTTTTGTTTTTCTTCTTCGTATATTTTTCGCATCTAAGTTTTTCAATTTTTTATCATTACTGTAACAGTTTCTGTTTGGTTTATCTTCTGGATATTTTCTAGATATAAGCCTTAAACTATTAATTTATCTTCTTCACATCATTATAATTTTACTTTTTAATGCCATTTTTTATTTATGCATGACGTTTAATTGTGCTTATACCTGCAAAACTCATATTCATATTAAATTCTTCTTAGAAATGGGTTTTATCTTTGAAAATGAAATGACTTTTATAAAGATTTTGAATATTTTTGCTTTCATTGTTTTAGTTATTGATCTTTTATTTTCTCTAATATTTTTGGCTCCCTTGGATCTATTTCCCCTTATATATCTCTTTTTTTTTTTCTTGAACAAAGGGGGATAAGAAGCTATGTGTGTAGGGGATAAATAATTGTGTTTCATGATTTTTAAAATTCAAAGGATTCAAAGGAAGAAAGAAAAAATACGATTTCAAAGAAAAAAAATATGATTTCAAGAATTCAATAAAAAATTCGATTTCAATAGGTATGCTCTAATATCATGAAAAATAAAATTCAGAGAAAAAGAGAAGAAATTCAAGAAAAATATTTTTCCATGATATTCAAAGAAGGATTACACCACTTATGTATACATGAGAATTATAATCACAACCTAATTAAGAATAGAATAACATATTAAATAGGATAAAAATTTTATTCTTAATTGTATATAAATATTTACTTCCTAATATATATAATGAAAATATTTACTTCATCAACAACGACAATGATTGTGTTAGCAATGAGTTATGTGGGATTAGGGTACCTTTATGTTTGTTTTATGGGTGAAATTTTGAATCTTTGTTTATTGAGTTTTTTATCTTCTTTATAAGATGTTATTCTTTTTTGGATTTTTGATATCGGTTTGTCATTAAAATTTTATTGATATTTCCACTATCATACTCATTTAAATATTTAAAAATTAATTTGTGACTAATCAAAGTCATTGAATATATAAGACAGAATATCAAGTTGCACATTAAAAAGTTTCATTAACATAATTTAAGAATAGTAATAAGAAATTCATGATTTTGAAATTTTATTTTAATATTTCTTAATTGAACTTTATTTATATTATCTCTTTATTAATATGTATTTTTAATTTTTGATAAATAAATTCACCTTTTTCTCTTATGATGTCTTAATATACTAAATCTACTAGAATAGCACAATATTCTAAATACGTGAAATTATAATATAGTTTGAAATGATGCAGAGAAGGAAAAAAAATATCTTAATGACAACTATTATAGAAGAACACGTTAATATGAAAAATCAACAATTTTAATAATTTGTTAAAAAAAAAAGTCAAATATTCACCATTTGAATCTTATTAGATGAAAATATTTAAGCCATATTTGTGTGAAGGGAAGGGAACCAGAGATTTAATACTGAATTTTTTTTGTCTGTCCATAAAAGCCTGGCAGTTAGACAAATACAACTCGGGCATTATATATTGTACAGTTTTTGAGTCAAATCGTACATTATGTATTAAAATACACTGAGATATGGAAATGATCATCATAAAATAATAAAATTATGGTTTTTTTTTGTTCTTGAAAAATAATAAAATTATGATATGTCATTTTCCATTTGTAGTTTCCATAATAAGTGCATAGGATTGTGCTATATATTAATCGTGCAAAAGTTAGATGGATATTCATCTCACTTGTGTAATGAGTTGTTCATAATTTATTAATACATTCAATAAGTCAGTTTCGTATTATATTATTTTACATTTTTCTAAGGAAAATATTTTATGTCACAACTAATAATGTGAATAATATATCGCTGATTGTGATGTTTTATTTTTTTATTTTTTTAATTACAATAATAATAAATAAATAAATTATTTATAAAATACATATATTTAAATTATAATACGACGGATTCATCTAATTTATTTTAAATTTTTAAAATTGATCATTTAATTAATTATTAAAAAATTAAAATTTTAAAAAAATTAAAATTTTGAAAATGAATATTGATTAAAATTGGGGACAAAATAAGAATTGTAAAAAAAAAATTAATTAATTGTAACCCTGGGATTAATCTGAAAATATTTGACATGAAGATTTGATGAATAAATAATTGGTACAGTACTGTACTATATAGCCCAGCTCAATAATTATTCCCCAATTTGGTCGAGTGGGATTTAATTTAAAATAATAATTTTAATTTTGAGTTAAAAAATATGAAATATTATTTATATTTTAATACTAATATTTTAATTATATTTATTATATAAAAATAATAATTTTGTATATTAACAAAACAGTAGCTAAATTACTGTATTACCAGCAACAACTTAAAATAAAATGGGTGAATTAATTAAAATAAACTGCCCTTTAGATTTGGACGCTCAACGAGCGTAATGTTGGTCAAACAAGTGTGAAGTTAAGCCTTATGATAAGCCTTTTGTTTACAGCTTTCTGGGTTGATTTCAGTGTCAACGAAGTTTCTTCCTTAAAAATAAAATTCAGAGAAAAAAATAAAAATTCAAAAGAAATATTTTTTTATAATATTTAAAGAAGGATTACACTTTTATATATATGCACTGAAATTTTAATCACAATATAATTAGAAATAGAATAATATTCTAAATAAAATAGAAATTTATTCCTAATTGTATATAAATATTTACTTCCTAATATATACAATAAAAATATTTACTTCCTCAACACTCCCCCTCAAGTTGGTGAATGTATGTCAATCATTTTCAACTTATCAAGTGAGTTGTAGAATGTTTTTCCGAATATAGTCTTTGTGAGGATGTCAGCTAGTTGAGTCTGAGATGAAACATATGGAAGATCAATTGTCCCTTAGTTCAAATGATCTTTTATGAAATGCTTGTCAACTTTTACATGCTTAGTTCGATCATGTTGAACCGAATTATTTGTAATTGCTATAGCTGCCTTGTTATCACAATGTAACAACATAGACTTCGGATGTTTTAATCTCAGATCCTGAATAATTCGCCTTACCCAGAGCAATTCATATACTCCATGAGTCATTCCTCTAAACTCAGCTTCAGCACTTGACCTTACTACAACTTTATGTTTCTTACTTCTCCAAATGACTAAATTATTTCCAACAAATGTGAAGTACCCAGACGTTGATTTTCGATCAGTCCGATCTCCAGCCCAATCAGCATCAATATAGCCAGTAATTTTATAATTCTTATTCCTCCCAAAGAATAACCCTTTACCCGAAGAAGACTTTTAGATATCTTAATACTCAGTATACTGCATTCATATGTTCTTTACTCGGAGAATGCATGAATTGACTTACAACACTTACTGCATAAGCAATGTCTGGCCGAGTATGAGATAGGTAAATCAACCTTCCCACCAACCTTTGATATTGATCTCTATTAGTTGGAACTTGATCTTCTAGGACTGAAAGTCCATGGTTGACTTCAATGGGAGTCTCGGCTGGCTTACAATCAAGCATCCCTGTCTCTATCAGTAGATCCATTACGTACTTTCGTTGGCAAAGAGAAATTCCTTAAGCTGATCTTGCAACTTCAATTCCTAAAAAATACTTCAAGTTACCCAAATCCTAAAGTTCAAACTCGGATGCTAACTGTCTTTGCAAGATTGTTGTCTCACTCGGATTACTTCCAGTGACCACCATATCATCAACATATACAATCAACGTGGTGACTTTACCTAACTTCTGTTTGATGAATAGTGTGTGATCAGCATCACTTTGCTTATATCCAAGCTTCCTCATGAAGGTTGAGAGTCGTCCAAACCATGCTCGAGGCAATTGCTTGAGTCCATACAATGCTCTCTTTAATTTGCATACTCGGTCAGTATATTTAGTTCCGGGTAGTGGATCCATATATATTTCTTTATCTATAGTTCTATTCAAAAATGCATTCTTTACATCAAATTGTCGAAGCGGCCAATCCAGGTTGGCAACTAAGGAAATAAGGACGTGGATGGTGTTCATTTTTGCTACTGGGGAAAATGTATCTTCATAGTCAATTCCATACTTCTGAGTGTACCCTTTTGCTACCAACCGAGCTTTATATCAATTTATGCTTCCATCTGGATTGAGTTTGACAGTGAATATCCATCTGCACCCCATCGTTTTCTTTCCTTTTAGAAAAGGAATGAGATCCCACGTCTGGTTTTTCTGTAATGCCTCCATTTCATCATTTATAGCTTTCTTCCAATCCGGATCATCTAAAGCTTGCTGCACATTACTCAGAATAGATACAGTAAATAATTGATTTACAGTAAGTGCATGTGAGTTAGATAAATGGTTGGTTGATATGAAGTTATTGATAGGGTATTTAGCTTTGGTATGAAGGTTTGAATCATATTGTTTTTTCGGAACCCCTCTATTGATTCTAGAAGGATAACGAGGCTCAGTATTTAGTATTAAAGGAGGCACGTTTACCTTATTATGCACCGCATTCGGAGTTTCTTCAGCTTTTGGTGTGGGTTGGGAAGATGTACTACCTTGATTACTTGAATTTTCTTCAATGATCTGTCCGGGTGAGATGCTCGTACTCGAAACATCAGATGTCTGTCCGGGTGAGATACTCAAAACCTATTTCGAGTTGTGTAATATGCTCATAGTAGCAAATTAAAAAATGTTAAACCATACATCAAACATATCAAAGATAAGGATAGATGGAAAAAGAACTATACTATTATACCCAATATGTATATACATTATAACTGAGCAATAGTAAGTTAGATTTAAGATATAAGTACTTGGTCTCACAAAACTTTATACAAAAATATATCTCCAAAATGATTGTACCCTTTTTTGTATCAACTAACCTGTATAGAATAAAGTAAAGAAAATGGTATAGGATACATCAAATCCTAGAGTATCCCTAATCTTTGTCTCGTCTTGCCCAACTTACTATGTCATAATCATCCCATTGTATGTCGTAGTGCTATATTAAAATGCTACTTATATGCTACAACATTAACTTGGAAAAGACAGAAACGAGGAAATGAGTATTTTCTAAAGAAAATACCTAGTGAGTGATAGAGTACAATAAGGAATATGAATAACGAGGAATATATAACACAATGTGCGATGAAAAGGAATATTAAACAAAAATAATAAGATTTACAAGAGTAAGTATAAATTATCTTGTATTAAAATTTTGTAATAATTCTCACTTAAATCACAAAGTGCATAGGCTTAGTAGCAAAAAAGTATTAAACATAAGAGCACATGAGTGCAGTTGCATAAATGCACAATTTCACAGGTTCCTATCGATGTGGCGGGTACCGTTTGGCACATCGAAGGTTCAAAATAATTTTATGTATACAAACAATACTACTTGGATTTGCCACAACAGCATATTGAATCTCAAGTGTTGTCCACAAGACAGTTATCATAATTTGACCAATATAAATCTCAATTCCTATCAATTCATATCTCATTGTACTAAGAGTACGAATAATTCATTTAAATCACGCAAGTTGCTATGTCCCAGACACAGTCTGACTTCTCTCTGAACCCAACCGTACTCCGGGCATGGTCTTACTACAACCTTCTAAACTTTTGTGTCTTGCTCAAATATACATATTTTCGTATCATTTACGTACTTTATGACTTTTTCTTAATTGTTCTTGTAAGGCTTAGGTTAAATTTCTATAAAAGAATTTTAATTCCATTTTTTACGAAATTTGATACATTAATTCTTAACTTAGTATTCAATAACAAACTCAATCTTTGAGAGAAATCAACTAAAATAGCACCCAACAACTAAAGTTTCAATTATCCCAAAGTTTGATTTATGTAAATAGGAAGGAAATAATTCAAGAACGCATCAAAATCAAAAGGAGGAGAAAAACAATAACTTCTCTAATTTATTCGAATTCTAACAAGAATAGGGGTTTAATCAAAGGATTAAACAAAACAATAAGTTTCACAAATCATAAAATTTGGTGTTGTAACCAGCAATGAAGACATCTTAAATATTAGTTTTTTAGAATCAAAGACAAGATTAAAGTAGGGAATTCACTCATTTCTTAGTATAACACCTAAATTTATCAAGTTTAATTTCACTTCAATTTGGTTGGATTTTACAATATAAAATCTAGAGTTTGCATGCAAAAATAAAAATTAATTAAATAAATTTTGATTCACAATTTATCATGAATTTCATTTTGATTGAATAACAAGAGTAGAGCCCAGCGAAAAGGTAATTACTGAATGAAACAAATTCAAGCAACAAGATTTCATAGTCATATCAATCAATCACAAGAGGATCTTATTTTTCAAGAATCAAAAAAGGAGAAAAGGGTAGAAGAATCACTTATCTTTTGCTAGACTCCTTTATCCCTTCCTCTAATTTTTTTTTTTTGTTAAGTTAAATATTTAAAAATGAAGATATCATTCCCCTAGAGATAAGTATGATATATCCATAGCCTTAAGCAACAATGAAAGTGACACATGTATTCTTAATTTTTTTTTAAGTTTAATCCTCTATTAATTAATTTAATCTAATTAATTATTATTATTATTATTATTATCAAGTCCTAATTTACTTTTATAATTTTTTTTAGAACAACAGTAAAAATAAAGGGGGAGGGGGGTCTGAACCCCACCTCAAAAAAACACCAACCCTATGACTGGAACAATCCAACTTCAAGCAAGTTGGTATTAAACTTTTTTTTGCCTAGGAAATCTACTTCTTTAATTTACTATTATTATCTTGTACACATAAATATTTAATTATCATTCATTTATTAAATTTAATTTCATGAAATTATAATATGGTCTGGGCTCATATAGCAAAGGGACAAAAAAAATTAAATGACACAAGTATTAATCTCAAAAATTGACCACTGTAATAATTTGTAAAAAAAAAATAAAGTGAAATATTCACCATTCGAATCTCAATTCAACACAAAAATTTAAGTTACTAAATGAAAATATCCAGCTGATTATGAAAATTTACTTAATTCAGTATATTTAATTTAAGTTTTTGAACTTTAATTAAAGTTCAAGCGGTATTTTCATTGTTTTCACATATAAATTTTATTAATATTTATTTTTTGATAAATTTAGAAAAAAGAAGCAGAAATTCTATATCTGTAAAAGTTTAACCGTTAGGTTAAAACGACGTGAGCATTATACATATATATATATATATATAGCCAATTACAACGGAGAGAGTCGAGTCCCACCATGGTCCCCCAGATGGCCAAGCCCACGGGGTGAGCATTGTATATTATTTATTTTGTGTCGATCGTACATTATATATTAAAAATTACGACAGTGAGAAATGAGTATCATAAAAATTATGATATGTTTGTGTCAGTCTCCATGGTCCGACTGATAAAATAGTTGTTTCCATAATAAGTGTTGTAGGATTGTGCTATTAATCGTCCAAAATGTTAGATGGATTTTCAATCAGTCAGTTCCGTATTACATCATTTTACAATTTTTATAATTAATTGTACCATTGTGATTAATCCGAAAATATTTTTTTTGAACGAAAATACATTAAAAATAAAGGATTACAGGGTCTATAAAGATTACAAATTCAACAACTACTTCTTCTTGTACTTGTTTCGATTGAATTTTGATTGCAAATTATTTTATTATATTTTTTTAATTTGTGCATATAAATTTAATGATTGTAACGTAAAGATTTATATATTATTAATTGAAAGTTTATTTATTATTAATTAAAAAATATATAAATTTTTTTTAATGAGATTGAAAGTAAATTTACAGGTGAAGGTTAATAAATATGTAAGTGAAGGTTAATAAACCTACTAAAGTTTTATTGATCTTCACCTGTATATTTATTAATATACAGGTAGAAACTAATGAATATGCAGGTGAAGGTTAATGAGCATACAGCTGAAGGTTAATAAATCTACTGCAGTTTTATTGATTTTCACCTGCATATTTATAAACATGCAGGTGAAAACTAATGAATATATAGATAAAAATCATTGAATCTGCAGATTTAAAAAAGTTAATGAATCTGCAGATAAAAGCTAATAAGTCTGCAAGTAAAGGTCAATTAACTTGCATATGAAGATTAATTAACTCAATTTATAGATAAATAAAAATAATATTAATTAATTTTTTTTAGTTCAATGAACTTACATGTGAAATTCAATTAACCTACTACACTTATATTTGACCCTACTGCACTTATATTTGACACGAAAAAAAAAGTTTGACGTGAACAAAAAAAGATACATTTTTATTTTTAACGTGTGTAATCCATATTATAATATAGATAAGGGTTTGTAATATAACAATTGAATAATTATTCCCTGATTTGGTCATGTGCGAATTAAATAATAATTTTAATTTTGAGTTATAAAGTATGAAATGTTATATTTATTATGTAAAAAAATTAATTTTATATTTTAATAAAACAGTTGCTAAATTACTCTCTTAGCAGCAACAGCTTTCAACGAGTGTAAAGTTATGTGGACTATGAGAAGAGTAGTTATTTTCTTTTAAAAAATGCTTTAATATTTTTTTTATTTATCTTAAATATAGTGAATGTAATTAACAAATGAATAATAAATAAATATAGTTAAATAAATTATTTTCACTTATATATAATATTTATTATGAATTTTAGGAGCATCGGCCAACACTTACTTCTATAAACCTATAAATATAAGTAGAATTCAACTCTTATAATAAAAAAAATTAATTAACTTGTGTTAAAATTTAACTTGAACTCTCATGTACTATTTTATTATCTGAAATTATTTATATTTTCAAACTGAAATTATTATATTTGAAATAAATAAATTTTTTCATTTTATTAATATCAGTAAATGGAGAAATCAAATTAACTCTAAATTCTTCTTATTCATTACACCAAATACAAAAAACAAAGAGATGAAACAAGTTAAGACTTAAGTGGTGTAAAAGTTTATTTTTACATTATAATTATTTGCTGCATAAATTTATGCCACCGTCGAAATCTCAGAAGCATCATCAATGAGTTAAATAAATAGGCTTGTGATATAGTTGGCTGTAAATGCTTGAAGTATATATATATATATATATATCCTCTTTGATAAGCATCATGTCTCAATATGGGTATTTGTTCAAAATCATTAAAATTTATAATTTTTCAAAAATAAATTTAAAAAATCTTTATTCAACAATAACATACTCCTTTATCTTCTATTCCACCTAAAAACACAATAAACTCATTTGTCTTTTATTTCACATAAAATTCTTTTTTTCTTCTATTTCACCTGTCTTTTACTCCACCAAAAACACTTTTTTGTCTCTATTATTTTTACTTTAGTTTAATTTTATTAAAAAATTCATTTTATTTTTAAATAAATTTTAAATTCAAAACATACTCACTTGAATTTACAAATAAATTATATAAAATTTTATAAAATTCATTTAAACCAAACATACTCTAAATCGACAAGTCTTATTTCATGCATTCTCTTTCTCAATTTTTTTTAACTCTTTCTATTCATAAGATTATAAATTTTTTCTTCAAATTACTCTTTTTATTATTTTATCAATTACTCTTAACATTTATTTTGCAATTTCAGTAATTCAGTTTCAATGTTTTTTATTATTTTGTGTACTACTGTGATACCATTAAAATTATACTTGATTTTATTTCTTTTAATTATCATATAAAGTTTGAATTTTTGATTATATTATTCTTATATATACATATATTCTATTATTTTTAATTTATTTAAAAATAATTTAAACTTCTATTAATAAAAATAAACAAATAAATAAATATATAAATAATCAATGTGTGCAATCTGGGGATACAAGATTATTTTTTACCTGGATTATAAATAAAGAAACAGTGGTCATGATAAAGATACATTTGGTGTTGATAAACACCGGATTAATGAGTTCTGCTTGCCTGATGTAATAATAAGACAAGTGCTACCGATGCCATCACCCGTCAATGCTGTTTTTGGAAAAACAAGCCTCTGGTAACTTCTTTAATATCAGGTATCAGAATATCTGTCCCTATTGAAATGGTCCTGACTACCACACCAAGAGCAGTCAAATCTTATAATAAGTTCGGTAATTTCTCGTGTCCCAGATTGCGATGTGAATAGTGAATCATCGTCCATGTAAAATTATCAAATTACTATTTTTATATTTTTAAAAACTATCAAAAGCATATTACCATAAATTTTACATTGAAAAATTAGAGAGAAAATCTTTAACTTATAAATATAAATGTTACACATTCTAATAGGTTAATTTTTTAGAGAGAGAGAGTAATAATCCTATGATAGTATTATTAGAGTTGACCCTACTCTTTTTTAATGTGAGATCCTCACAAGAGACATTAAGATCTAAGTAGGTTAAGATCAGGTGGGTCTCTCTACTCCCTTAGATAAAGAGCCGGTGTAACAAAGGCGTTACACAATTAGGTAGGATGGAATGTCACAAATCCCATATTGAAAAATTGTGGAGGAAATTTTAAGTTTATAAACATGGATGTTGCATACCCTAATAAACTAATTTTTTGAAAAGAAGGTAATGTTCCTTTGAAAATATGGAATAATTTGATAATTTTATACCGAGTGTGATATATTATTCATGCCAAAGTGAGCAAAATGTTGATTTTCCCAGTAAGTTATTCCATTAAATAATAATTGTAAAGCATCCAAACCCATTAACAATTTACACTATTTAAAATCTAATTTACAAATGATAACTGGTTTTCGGAACTCCTGGGCTGAGCGTCCTGCAAAACACTGAACAGAGGGCAAGGTAAGAGGTGGGAGGAATCCCCACAAACACTCCGATGCCTAAGTTAGATAATAAAAAGCGGATGGCTGAAAGATAGCTTGAGTATATGTGAATGAGATAACATGTCCTCTAATGAGGGGTATATGGTGTTATATATAGTGATACTCAAACCTGGGAGGAATAGGAATCCTTGTGGGAGAGTGTTCCTACTTCAGTTAGGATTCCTCTTTGAGGTAGTTCCTTGGACGAATTTGTCTTCTCCTTTATCCATGTGTTCCTATTTAGGGGGGCAGATGACCCCTAATTAGGTGGGAACATTCTAGATGGTATCAAGAGTCCCCTCCTGGAGTATGCGGATATTTATGTCCGTCGCGTCCGAGTAAGATGCAGTGCTGCCTCTATACGGGTGATAAGATGCAAGTAAGCTGAGGTGGCCAACCTTCATCGTAATAAGCAGAGCTTGGTGCCGAGTGTTTTTGGTTGATTTGTCATCGAATCATAATCTGCAGAACTGGGGTACATACTTGGATCCTCAGTACTACGGAAGCGACCTGAGGGTGCCAGCTTCAGTCACTGGACTATGTGAGCGTCTTAAATGCTCGGCACAGGGGCACAAGGCTTACATGCTCGGATCCTCAGTACTACGAAAGTGACCTGAGGGTGCCAGCTTCAGTCACTGGACTTTATATGAGCGAGACTTAGATGCTCGGCACAGGGGCGCGAGGCTTGCATGCTCGGATCCTCAGTACCACGGAAGCGACCTGAGGGTGCCAGCTTCAATCACTGGACTATGTGAGCGTCTTAAATGCTCGGTACAAGGGCGCAAGGCTTACATGCTCGGATCCTCAGTACTACGGAAGTGACCTGAGGGTACCAGCTTCAGTCATTGGACTTTATGTGAGTGAGACTTAGATGCTCGGCGCAGGGGTGCAAGGCTTACATGCTCGGATCCTCAGTACTACGAAAGCGACCTGAGGGTGCCAGCTTCAGTCACTGGACTTTATGTGAGCGAGACTTAGATGCTCAGCACAGGGGTGCGAGGCTTACATGCTTGGATCCTCAGTACTACGAAAGCGACCTGAGGGTGCCAGCTTCAGTCACTGGACTTTATGTGAGCGAGACTTAGATGCTCGGCACAGGGGCGCGAGGCTTACATGCTTGGATCCTCAGTACTACGAAAGCGACCTGAGGGTGCCAGCTTCAGTCATTGGACTTTATGTGAGCGAGACTTAGATGCTCAGCACAGGGGCGCGAGGCTACATGCTCGGATCCTCAGTACTACAGAAGCGACTTGAGGGTGCCGGCTTCAGTCACTGGACTTTATATGGAATGGTCTGGGAGTGATGCTTGGAGCGTATCCCGATTCGCTTGATAGGGCGGCCCATTCAAAAATGTGAGTAGGCCAATCACAGGGTGACTTCATTTCAACTCTGGTTGATGCGTCGTTTCGTGTGTCAGTGATCGAAACGCTCGTACAGTCGTCATCGCGACTCTTCGCCTAATGGGTTTTTTTATGCCCAATAGGCCCTTGGTAGTCTAGGGAGGAGCACAGTAATAATGGGGGCAGTTAATGGCGTGCTTGCAGGTCCTTCCATGTCCCTATAAATACTGTTGCATTTGCTAACTGGCACATTTTGCTTTCTTTCGCTCTTTCATTCTGTTTTTGCTGCGTTTCTACTGCATCCACCATTTTTATTCCTTCCTGCCATAACTCTCGCTTGAGGTTGCCAGGTGATTCTTTCATCATTTCTTCCTTCTCTTTTTTGCCCCTCTCCTTTTTTTGTCATTAGGTTTTCATTCCCTTCTTTGCTATGGCTCCTCGGGAAGAGATTAGCTCTGACCTCTTTGTGTCCAATGTAGATAGTGAATTGCTAGGGTGGTACCGACGGCGGTTTTGCATCCCCGTCGATTATGCCCTCCACACCGTAGATAGAAGGTTTAGGGCCCATACTCTTATATCGGGGCTAAATAGATTAGTGGTCTATTTCGACCAGTTAGAGGGGGGTCTGAAATTTCCCTTGGATCCTTTTATCAAGGATTTCCTTAATAGAAATAACATAGTGCCTGGTCAGCTTCATCCGAATAGTTATCGGATACTGACCGGGTTCATCCAGTTGATGCATGAGGAGGGTAGGATTCCCGATCTAAACGTCCTCCGATATTTAAACAGGCTGACTAGGAAGATGGGAGAGCTGATGTTCTCCCTTTCGGTCGTACCAAATCATTCCCTTTTTGTTAAACTACCGGATCTTCACAAGAAGTGGAGATACCATTTTTTTATCGTGGAGCATCAATCAGACTTCCTGGATGTCCGGAGGATGTGGTCGGACGAGTGTCATAAAGTGACCCATCCAGTGAAACTTTCCAATCCGGATACGAAATTAGTTTTGCGGCTACATCTAGATGGACTCGCTGAAGCTTGATCTGTAGAGGATGCATCCTGGAGATATCTGTGAAGAGTCTGTCCAAGTCGCGACCATTGCTCTGGTATGATTTTTGTTTTGAGTTTTGTTTTGTCTAACTAGTCTTATCTTTCCGTCTATAAATGGCTGACTTTTTTGATTTTACGGGTGGAATTTCTTTAGTAGATGAGCCAGCTGCAGTGGAGGAGTGCCGGGATTATCCTTCCCCTCAAGCTGAGGCTCCCGCTGCTCCGGAGGTTGTTCCTGTCGATCCAAAGGGAAAAGCAACAATGGAAGGTGAGCATCCGGAGTGGATCGGACAATGAAAAAGGTGGCTGATTGAAGCAGAGTAGATGCGGAGGGGCTGGACGAAGGGATTTATATCCAACGGCCTCGATTATCTGGATGTCTGGATATGCGCGGCTGGATATTGAAAAAGATGAAGCCCCCAAGCATCTCCAAGAGTCAAGTACGGGACCAGTATGCCGAGTCGCTGCGGTTACCCGGAGATATGCAGCGTTGGTTGGACGAGGGGCCAGACGCTCGATTCTATGATCGATCAGTCATTGAAGGTAATGAAGTTTCTGGTATTTGATATAACTGTTTGTGGTGGGATTTTGGCTAAATTATTTAGTTATTTTTGGCAGATGACTCAGGCTTTGCTGCTGGCTAAGGATCAGTACTTCTATTTGAAGAGCCAATATAGCTTGAAGGAAACGGAGGTGGGGACGATTGTCATAGATTTCAAGAAAAAACTAGATAACGCTAAAGCAGCTCTGGAGCATTGCCAGACAAGCTACGCAGAGGCTAAATCTGACGCGGAGGCAAATTAGAAGAAGGTTTTTGAGCTGGAACATAGCCAGGCTCAGCTGACAAGGAGGATCAAGGAGCAGGATCTTCAGATTGTTGGACTTCATGAGAGGCTAGCCGAGCTTGAGAAATCTTGTGCCAATGATAAGAAGGCATATTAGAGCATGGTAAAGGGGTTTCTCAAGGCGTATCGGGCAGAATGCAAAAGGATCCTGCTCTTTCAAGACTCAGGATTGGATCTGAGGGCTTTAGATCGGATAACCCCAGCCGATCTGGCAAGGCTTGCTGCAGAGGATGACGCCCGTCGAAAGGCCAGTTCCTTTCCTGTAAGGGAGTCTGAAGAGGTTATTATGACAGCTGGGTCTGGCGTGCATCCAGAGGCTACTAATGATGCTTCCCCCTCAGTTTCCGGGTCGGGGGTCCGGGTGTGGAGATACTATAGTGGATAGGTTTTATGTATCTCTTTTTTTTTTTTTTTTTTTTTTTTAACAATCAGCTGTAAAGATATTCTTGATCAATAAAGATAGTTTTTATTGAATCAAATTATGTGCTCGAATACAAGATTACTGATAATATTTTCTGAGGGAGTCTAAGTTCCAGAACCTCGGTAGTTCTTTGCCTCCTCTCTCTCTTAGTTTATACGCCCCCTTTGTTGTGCATTCTGAGATCTGATATGGACCTTCCCAATTAGGGCCTAACTTGTCGGTACCGGAGGTGCCTTTACCTATATCTGCTCTTCTGAGTACCCAGTCACCTATCTTGAAATTCTCTGTTGCTTTACGTAGATGGTGGTACCGAGTTATCCTTTGCCGATGTGCCTCTGCCGTTGCTGTCGCTTGTTCTCTTTGTTCTTCTAGTATGTCAAGGCATATTCACGTGTTGACGTTATTGACAGCGTGATCGAGGTCTTGGCTTACCCAGTAACTTGGGGATCCCACCTCTACTGAAATTACTGCATCCATACCGTAAGTTAGTCTGAATGGTGTTTCCCCAGTGGATGATCGAGGTATGGTTCTGTATGCCCAGATTACATTATTTAGCTCTTTGACCCAGTTCCCTTTCTTGTCATCAAGTCTTTTCTTCAACCCTTGCATAAGGATTTTGTTTATGACCTCAATTTGTCCGTTCGTCTGCGGGTGAGCTACTAAGGTGAAGCGCAGTTTTATGCCAAGGTCTGAGTAGAAACTTCTGAATTTGTGGTTGTCGAATTATTTTCCATTGTCTATAATTAAGGTGTGGGGAATGCCGAATCTGCAAATGATTTCTTTCTAGAAAAAATGTTGTATCCGAGCTTCTGTGATGGTTGGGACTGCTTCTGCTTCTACCCATTTCGTGAAATGGTCAATGGCCACGATTAAGAACTTTTTCTATGAGGTAGATAGAGGAAAAGGACCTAAGATGTCCATCCCCCACATGGCGAAAGGCCATGGACTGCCAATGGGATGCAGAGGCCGAGAAGATTTATGGCTAAGCCGGGCGTGGTGCTGGCATTGGTGACATGATTGTGTTAGCTGCTAGGCATCCTTGGACATGGTGGGCCAGTAATATCCCTGGAGCAGGGCCTTTCTAGTGAGCAAATAGTGGGATTCGTGTGCACCACAGATTCCTTCATGGATTTCTCTTAGTATGTAATTTCCCTCCTCTAGGGAAACGCATTTCGACCAAGGGTGTGAGAGAGATTTTCTGTAGAGCTCCCCTCGGTGGACGGAATAGTGTGCTGCTTTGGCTTTGAGTTTCTGAGCTTGCAGCTTATCTTCCGGAAGTGTGCTATGTTCAAGATATTGGATGATGGGCTGTATCCATTCCGAGACTGCTTGTGTTCTGAAAATTTCATTATCCTCCATGCTGGGATTGGTGAGTGATTCGGTGAAATCCATATCCCTAAATGCTTGACTGTTCTCGGCTGTGGATTTAGCAAGGTAATCGGCCTCATGGTTATCTTCTCTGGGAATCTGAACGATATTCCATTGGCCTCCGTGGCTATGCAGGCATCTTTGACTTGAAATGCTCCGCTGACTTGTTGACTACTAGTTGGGAATTCGAGTGTATAATGAGGTGTTTGGCCCTGACTTCCGCTGCTAGTTTCAACCCTGTAATGAGTGTTTCGTATTCAGCTGCATTGTTGGTGGCGTTATACTCTATGCAGACTGCGTACTGAATATGAACTTTATGTGGTCCCCTGAGGATTATTCCTGCTCCGGAACCGTGAGCTGAGGATGCTCCGTCGACATAGAGCTTCCATTCTGGCATTTTGGTCAAGGTTATATCTTTCGGAGCCATTTCTTGTACAAAATCCGCTAAGGCTTGTGCCTTCATCTGCTGTCAAGGTTCGTAATCAATATCGAACTCACCAAGTAAGACCGACCATTGCACTAGCCTGCCTGAAGTCTCTAGTCTCTGTAATATTTTAAGCAGTGGAAAATGGGATCGGACCACAATATGATGAGCTTGGAAGTAGTGGCGAAGCTTTCGAGAAGTATGAACCACAACTAAGGCTAACTTGTCTAGCATGGGGTATCGGACTTCAGGTCCTCGGAGCATCTTACTGACATAGTAGATAGGGCTTTTCTGGCTTCCCTCTTCCCTTATCAGTACTGAAGCGATGCACTCTCGGCCAATGGACAGGTGTAAGTATAAGGTCTCATTCGGTATTGGACGGCTGATTAATGGTGGGGAAGATAAGAATCTTTTAATGTCTTTAAAAGCTGCTTGGCAATCAGCGGACCACTGAAACTTGTCAAAACTTTTGAGAGCTCAGAATAATGGTAGACATCACCTAGTTGAGCAAGAAATAAAGCGCCCCAGTGCGGTTATTCTTCCGTTTAGCTTTTGTATATCCCGGATGCTCTTTGGTGCGGCCATGTTGAGTATGGCTTCCATTTTTTCTGGGTTGGCCTCAATGCCTCGGTGGGAAATCATGAACCCCAGGAATTTGCCAGCTTAAACTCCGAAGATGCATTTATCAGGATTCAACTTGATCCTGGATTGGCTTAGTAACTGGAGGACTTGATCCACGTCCGTTGGGTGGTCCTCAAAGTGTTTGCTTTTGATGATGATGTCATCCATATATACCTCCACGCTGGTCCCAATCTGGCTCTAAAGGACTTGGTTCATCATTCTTTGGTATGTGGCTCCGACATTTTTTAGTCCGAAGGGCATCACCTTGTAGCAATACAACCCTTCGTGTGTGATGAATGACGTTTTCTCCTGGTCTTCTTTCTTCATGGGGATCTGGTGATAACCTTGACCCGCGTCCACGAAGCTATACAGGCCATGGCCAGCCGTGGAATCAACGAGCTGATCAATCGTTGGTAACGAGTAGCTGTCTTTGGGGCATGCCTGGTTGAGGTCGGTGTAGTCTACACACACTCTGTACTTCCCATTTGATTTCTTGATGAGTACTAAATTTGCTACCCAATCCGGGTGAGTAACCTTTTTAATGAATCCGGCTGCTAAAAGCTTCACTGTTTCCTTGGCAATGATCTTTTATCTTTCGTAGGTGAAAGTTCTTTTCTTCTGTGCTACTGGCTTGGCCCCTGGTTTGATGTTTAGGCAGTGATAGGCAACCCGCGGGTCCACGCCAATAATCTCAGAAGCTTGAGAAGCAAAATCTTCTGAGTGTCTAATAAGGACGTTCCTTAATGTGTCTTTGATGTCTTGATTAAGGGCATTACCAATTTTCACGATTTTTCCTCCCTTGATTTACAATGTCTCTATGTCTTTCACCGATTGTGGATTAGCACCTTGCTTCTCAACTTCCCATGCTTCCAAATGAAAAGCTTCCGCCAGAGATTTCATGGTCATCTGATAGCATTGTCTGGCCATCTGCTGATCTCCCTTGATAGTAAGGGTCCCCATTCTGATTGGGATTTTCATGGTTAATTGCTGGATGTTGGTGACTGCATCTACTTCGTAAAGTGTCGGTCGCCCTATTATCCCATTATAGGCTAGTGGTATGTCTACCACGTTGAATGGGATTCGGACGATTTTTGTTTCCTCATCCTCTTGGTTTCCAAATTCTAGATCCAGATTGACAGTCCCCATTGGTTACACTGTTCCTCCATAAAAACTAGTGATGGGGTTTTGGATGGCCGTTAAGTTGGTGATGGAGCCGCCCATAGCTTTGTACGCATTCCAAGATAAAACATTAATAGCACTCCCGTTATCGACCAATAGCTTTTTGACTCGATACTTATTTATGCATGCGGTTGTCACCAGGGCATCACTGTGAGGGTGATTTATAGGCGAATTATCTTCCGAGTTAAGAATGTTGTTGCTTTTACCGGGTATCATTTTTCCTCTACTGCATTTTAATCATTTCCCGGTGTTTTCTCCTCCCACAATCATGTTGATCGTTCCGATCGGTTCTTTCCTAGCTTTCTTTGCCTCGACTTTGTCACGGTCATGGTCTTTCATGTTTTCGCGTCTCCTCGGTGCATCAGTGAAATTATCAAGCTTTCCCCGCTGCATTAGTTTTTCTATGGCACTCTTCAGTTCTCTGCAGCCTTCTGTGTTATGGCCGTATTCCCTGTGGTACTCACAGTATTGGCTTCTATCACGAGTAAATCTCCGGCTTGGGCTAATTCTTTTGGCTGACGTAATTTCCACTCCATTCTGCCTAACCCATATAAGGATCCTTGATCGAGAAGTGTTCAAGGGTGTATATCTATCTGCTTCCCTATCAAATCTGTCTGTCGGAACTCTGAAATTTATTTTTGGGAAGCTTACTCATCTCTGCTTTGGCCGTTCATCTCTAGTTGGTGGCCTATCTTCTTCATGATGCATCCTCCTGTCCTCGTCCATCTTTATCATCCGAACCGCTATCGCCATTGCTTCGGTAAAGGTACTCGGTTCTTTAGTCATTAATTTGTCTTTTAGCTTGCCGAGTCTAATGCCATTTTTTAAAGCTTCTATGGCGACTTCATCAACGAGGTGCTCAATCTGCATGGCTATTTTGTTGAAACGGTCGAGGTAACTCCGTAGAGACTCATCAACTTCCTACAAGCACACCCGGAGGTCATTGATGTTTTTTACAGGAGGGATATTGGTGATAAATCTGATACAGAACTGCTCGGCTAAGTCTTCAAAAGAAGTGACAGTATTTTCCGGGAGCCGATGAAACCATTTTTGGGCGCTTTTTATGAGTGTACTTGGGAAGACTCTGCACATGATTCCATTGTTCACATTTTGGAGCAGCAACTTTGTTCGGAAAGCAGATATAGGGTCTCCTGTCCCATCGTACTGATCAAGTTGTGGGATTCTGAACTTACTAGGAATCTCCGTTTGAATTATTCTGTTGACAAACGGAGTTTTGCTATCCATCACCCATTCTTCTTCCTTTCTAGGTTTAGTCCGGGCCTTGTTCATTGCTTCCTCCACCTTTTATGCTAATTTTGAATCATCGAGAGCTGGGATGGATGAACTACACTCCCCTTTCAGTGCTTTACCCTTCCCTGTGCTTGTCCCTGGAGCCTGTCGGGGTGCTGCATTATCATTATTTGGAGCTAGTTTAGTTTGCTCGCTCTATATTATAGCGCTTAGCTGTTGTTGCATCAGGGTAATTTGTGCCTGAATATTTTTTATCATGGCGTCTTTGCTTGCTTGGTCAAGGCTGAGTGTTTGGGTTACTGTGTTTAGGTTTGGAGTGGTTATTGCTGGCGTTTCTAGTAGGCTTGGAAAAGGTATTGAGGGTATTAATCGATGGTGCTGCAGCAAAGCATAATATGGGAGATCTGTTCCCAAGGACGGGTATCTCGGAGTGTTTTTTGGAGGTAAAGATGTATGGCCGGATGTGGCCCCAACAAGCTGCAAGGTGGGTGGTGGTATTATTACTGGGAAAGGGCTTGAAAGGTCAGTCGAAAGGATGGGTGCGGAAAGATTAGTGCCGCCCTCAGGAATTTGGGCGGAGGTGGACTATAAGTCATGGTGAAAGTGTCTTTAGCTTAGCAAGTGAATGAATGGCTTTTCCCAAGGAGTTCCCACAGACGGCGCCACTTGATAACTGGTTTCGAGGACTCCTGGGCTGAGCGTCCTACAAAGCACTGAACAGAGGGCAAGGTGAGAGGTGGGGGGAATCCCCACAAATACTCCGATGCCTAAGTTAGAGAATAAAAAGCGAGTGGCTGAAAGATAGCTTGAGTATGTATGAATGAGATAACATGTCCTCTAATGAGGGGTATATGGTGTTATATATAGTGATACTCAAACCTGGGAGGAATAGGAATCCTTGTGGGAGAGTGTTCCTACTTCAGTTAGGATTCCTCTTTGAGGTAGTTCCTTGGACGAATTTATCTTCTCTTTTATCCATGTGTTCCTATTTAGGGGGGCGGATGACCCCTAATTAGGTGGGAACATTCTAGATGGTATCAACAAATATTAAATTATCAGAAAAAATCATATTAGAATTATCAATAAATTATATTACACATATTCCAAAATTTAAATTCAAATGCATGCACATACCATAAAATAAATAAATAACATGAAATTAATAGTGGCTGGCATATGTTGGTAGGGAGTTCAACTTCGAGTTGAACCGGTATGTTTGCATATATTGGTACTAACAATTAACAATTGTTAAATTGGTTGTTAAAATTTTTTTTGCATATATATAGGGCCTCAACTTGTCACGATCCAATCGGGGAGTCATGATCAGCACTATGGAACAAAATTTTTTTTGAATCTGAAATCCATAGTAAGACTTAAAGATAAAAAGCATGCAATAAATAATATACAAATACGACAGAATTAAAGCTTAAATCGATATAA
Organism: Mallotus nudiflorus; assembly: GCA_947683625.1. NCBI lineage: Eukaryota > Viridiplantae > Streptophyta > Magnoliopsida > Malpighiales > Euphorbiaceae > Mallotus > Mallotus nudiflorus. The sequence goes on along the minus strand of CANTUR010000187.1, from coordinate 519,575 downwards.
AATAAGTACTTAAATATCATTTCATAAATAAAATACTCATACAATATTTTGAATACAGAAATTTCAAACTGATACAACACACTACTAACACAATAACCCTACTACTGCAATCTTCTATATTACAATAAAAGTTCAAATATGAAATTTCCATAAAATAGCCAAGGCGGAAGAAGACCAACATAAATCACCTACTAGTACGATTCGACGAAAATGACTCTCCTAAAAAAATGATTGAGAGAGGGTCAAACCTCACTAAGTGAATTATTATAATATACATATACTTATCTCCTAATGTCATATGCAATCAATTATCAGTATATATATATAAATATATACAGGCATTTCACACAAATGCTAAAATCTACTTTTATATATAATAAGTGCAAAAAACATTTATTTAAGTGAATGATCAAATAAAATCCTAATATAATTGCAACCTAAATAATAAAAATCAACAGCCAACAGACTTAATCAAAACTCCAAATATTCATTTGTCCAACTCAAGGTAGTAGACTGGCCCTGAGTACACCAGGTCAACGAGGATTCACAATCTAATTACGGGCATGATTGGCCCCGAGTACACTAGTTCAACCAAAAGATCCATAGTCATCCTTTCCCATATCCAGTAATCTCCATGTATTTAATGGAAAATAATAAATTACACAATTTAAATATAATGACAATTATTTAAAAAGGATATAACATTTATATACTAAACATATACCAAAAATATACTAAATGCATTTACTGAATATATGTCAAATATACTTATTAATATATATACTAAAACATGCTAATATTGATATGTCACATATATACAAATTATATATTAAAACAAACTAAGTAAAATGTCACATATACCAACAATATACTTAAAGTATACCAAAAATATTCTTATTCATTATAATAAAATAATTCATGTTTAAACTCATATTAAAACATGAAAACTCATAGTCATGCATCTACATGCAATGCATATATAAAATAATAACTCATAGGTTTGCGCTCCGTGACACAAACTCGACGGGCTTAGTCCGATAGGCCTCGATCTCGACGCAACTAGAAAATAAATATTCATAAAAAATTAGAATAATTTCTAACTTATACTTCTAAGAATTCTAAAGAAAGACTCGACCTAGGAATTCAAAACTCATGCAAAACACAAACTCAGGATCAAGCTGACATCACGTTTTACGAGAATTCTGTGAAAAATCGACAGAACCTCTTCTGTAAAACAAACATCTATCTGCTGATAGTAGAGCTGATCCTCCAAGAAAATACACTTTTAATAATGCAATAGCTCAACACCTCAGGTTAGGACCCCAAACAATATAATTCCCAATTGAGGTTCACAATTCACGATAAAAATAAATAATTTAATATTAAATAATAAATATAATAAAAATCATAAAAAATTCTTAAAATAATCAAAATGCCACAATATAATATATTTAAACATCAAAACATTAAATATAATTATTTTCACATTAATAAAATAAAAATCTCAAATAATTATATAATATTAATAAAAATCCAATTTCACAAATATTCAATATAAAATAGTCAAATTCACATTTAATTACTCAATTAGTTTAATTATATAATAAAAATAGTTAAAAATCCATTTAATCACAAAAATAGCAATTAATTTATTATTTGAATATAATTTTTGAAAATTAGTATTAATTAGTTAAAAATTGTAAATAATTTGTAAAAATTATTTTAATACCATATAAAATTCTAAAATCATTTCAAACATATTATTTAACTATAATTTCAATAAAAGCACACAATTAACCTATAATTCCAATATTCACATAATATTAAAATATTCCCAAAAATTATATAAAATTACTAAAAATTATTTTATCAATACTAAAATTACTAACTTAATTTAATAACACTAATTTAACCAAATTTACATTCAAAATAATTAAATAACATAATTATCAAAAATTCAATTTAAATTATTAAAATATTCAAAAATACCCATTATTCAAATTAATTCAAAAAAATATTTGAGTAGATTGAGCTACCCTAATCAACATTATCAAAGAGAAAAACCATGGATCAAACACAATCAACTTAAAAAAATTCAAAACCCTAAATAAACATAAACTAAAACTTGATAAAACTCAAAACCAAGAGGGACTAAGTTTAAACCGAGCTTAGAATCAAACTCACCGGAGCTAGGAGGTTCGATTAAGACCGGAACCACGAGCTGAGGTGGCCAAAAAAGCTATCGGCGTCCATGGAAGCTTGTCTCGGTTCCATCGTCTTCGGCGACTCTAACAGCAAGCTGAAGGTGGCGGACAACGTCTGGAGGTGGTGGCGGTTGCTGGTGGCGTAGTGGTAGCTCCAATGGCTTAGAGTGGTGCTAGGTTGCTTTGGTGAGGAAGAAGAAAACACGGTGGAAGAAGAAGAAAAAAAAAAAAAGGAGAAGAAGAAAAATGTGAAAGTTGACCCGTGCATGTCCCTTTGACCATCTTTATATATATATATATATATATATATATATATACATATATATATATATATATTAACTCTAACTTTAACGTTTGTCATATATACATACATATAAATACACTAACACACACACACACATGCACAACACAACCCACTAACACACTAATATAATAAAATAAAATAATAATAATAATAATAATAATAATATTATTATTATTATTATTATTATTATTATTATTATTATTATTATTAATACTAATATTATTATTATTATTATTATTATTAATGCTATTAAAAATATTAGCAATAAAAATGATTTTAAATATTTTAAATAATAAAACTCACAAAATAATCATTTTACGTAAATAAAATATTTAGAATAAAATAAATGAATAATATATACATCTCATGATAATATATAAACAAAATTTAAAATTTTATTAACAATACATATCCTAAAATAATTTTATATTATTTAAAATATCGGATCATTACACAACTCAACCATTAATTATATGTAGAGGTGGCAAAATGGGTGGGTATGAGTTGGTATAAATGGATAAAACCCTTGATCACTCATTTATCCATTTATCCATGTATTACTCCTTCCATGAATTTAATTTCTACTTCACTAGAAAGTTATTTGGTTATTATTATTGTTAATTTTTTTAACTTTTATAAAAAATTTTAAAAAATAAAAAATATATTTCTATAAATTTAAAATTAAAAAACTTATAAATATTTATTTTGAAAGTAATTTTATAAATAAAAATGAAAAAATGAAAAAAAAAAAAGTAAAAGTAAAAAAGAAGAGAAGGAAGAAAAAAATAAGAAAAATAAAAAAATAAAAAAATAATGAGAAAATAAAAATAAAAAAAAGGAAGAAAAAAGATGAAAAAAGAAGAAAATAAAATTTTAAAAAAGGGAAAAAGAAAAATAAAAAAGAAGATGGAAAAACAATTAAGTAGAAAATAAAAATAAAAATAAAAATAAAGAAGAAAATATAAAAATATAACAAAATATTTAAATTTTTTTAAAAAAATATATATATGGGTACTTTTATCTAAATCTATGTAACTTATTTAAAAGATGGTTAAAATTTATAATACTTTTTATTACATATTTTACTTTTATATATATATGACCCATTAATAATCTATACCTATTTAATATTGGATGAATTACGGTGAATAAATGAGAAGGGATAATTTTTGCCACATATAAAGGTGAATGTATCCACAATTGCATTTATGCTTTTGGTGCAATTAAAATTGCTATAACTCTTGTGAGATAAATTCTGGACATCAAACTCATCAACTTCTTTAACGAAGTTTTGTCTTTATTATTATTATTATTTTTGAAACGCAGTAAATTAGTTTTTGTCTTTTTTATTTCTTTTGGAACTGAAGTGCTGTCTACTAATTAGCAGACATGCACATATAATTTTCAATGTACTACAAAACTCAGAAACCACATTTACTTAAACACCAAAAAAAAAAAACCACATTTACTTCTAAATTTAATAACCTCCTAAAGAGACAAATACCCAAGTATCTCAGCCTAGGTGATAAGACAGGTGCCTTAAGCTGCTTCTATGAGGTTAGAATCTCACGGGCCCTCATCCCTCTTTAGTCAAAAAAATAAAAATAAAAAAATAAAAGAGAGACAAATTATTAAACAAATTTAATAGACGCATTCTAAAAGTATACATTAGCAATAAAAATAGAATCATGCAATGGTTTAACTATATGGAGTGACAAATTATATTTGCACTCGGGGAAATAAAAATGGTAAAAACCATTTTTAAGCCCCTAAACTATAGCATTTTTTTATGTTGAGCTTCTATCATTTTATTGTATTGCATTGAGTTTCTATCATTTTATTTACCTATCAATTGAGCCTCAATTTGATAAAATAATTGAACATGATGGACACGCGCTGTTAAGTGGCGAGTGAGAGTTTTTGTCAGCTGTTGAATGGTCAAAAGTTGGCTGACTAGGCTTAAAGCTTACTAAGCATGGTAAATGTCAAGAATACCATTAATAACATAAAATCCCCAAATATAACACATTAGAAACCCTAATTAACGAAAAACAAAAGTTGTCTTCTTGTTGTTCTCCGTTCTTGTTATGTTCTTCTCAAATCTCAACCTCGACAAGATAACAAAAGCTACCTCGTTAATGTTTGAACCATCTATTGGAACATCGTACCTATCTCGAACTATTACCTTTAAATAAACAAAGCTGCATTGATCTTTTCTGCACTTTATTCCTCTTGTCATAAGGTTCTGTAGTTTAACATGAAAAGGTGATGCTTTGCTAGTTTTTGGGTGGAAGAAAATGTGAAAAAGTCACTTATGGACCACCGAGATGTTTGAAAAAGGTATAGATAACAATTTTTTTTAAACTTATCTATGTTTGGAATACTGTGTAGATCTATCATTTTCTTAAAAAAATGTCAAGTTGCTTTGGTGTGGTCTTGGTTGTCTGATTTAGTATGCAATATATATATATATATATATATATATATATATATATATATATATATATATATATATATATATATATATATATATATATATATATATGTATGTATGTATAAAAGCTATGTCGTTTTCATTATTGGGCAGTGGTCCTGGATATATAAATTATTGCATGTTGTTACAAGTACATGCATTTACTACAAAAATTGTGTTGGTGTTGATTTGGTTAAATATGTTTTTGACAGGCATGGATGATATATTGGTAAAGCTTACTTATCACCATCAAGGTAAATTTGTTAAGGGGGAATATTAACCGTAGCTGATGAGGAATTTGATGTTGATTTGCTGTCTTATCCTAATTTGTTATCATATGCATTAGAATTAGGATATCCTTATATTGGTGGTTGGTACTACATATGTGGTACTAGTAATGCCTTTATTGTCTTAATAGATGATGCTATTGTTATATGTTTAGGCAAAAAATTGAAACATAAAGATGAATTGCACTTATTTATTAACCATAACATTAATAATGATAAAATCCTTGATGAAAATTTCCAAAAATAACCTATTGTTCAAGTGGAGAGAGGGGTTAAGCAACCTAGGGTTAAGGAGTGTGAGGTTCAAACTGACAAAGGTATACCATTATATGAGGTTCAAATTGATAGGGTTGATGAAGGTGAAGTTCAAACTAATAGGGTTGAGGAAGAAGAAGGAAATCATTAAACATTTGATGAATTCCTTGTGCCTGTGAATTTATTAACAGATGATGATGATGATGAACTGCAGGTAGCTAGGAATAAAGTTAGGGAGTATAGAAAAAGAATAAAAACACAAGTTCTAGATTATGAGGTAAAGGAGCAGGTCTCTATAAAGGTTGTTGGGGATTGTGATGATATCAATAAGAGTGAACAAGATCAGGATAATGTAATTGGGGGTAGGTCTCATTCAAAAGAGGCTAATAGCTCAAAGTACATGGATAGTGATGACTTAGGAAGCTATTACTCATATTTTAATGGGAGTTTTGATGATGATGCATTGAAAAAAACCTAGTTCTAAGGTCAAATATGATCCAAACTCCCAAATCCCTGAATTATGCCTAGGTATGGTATTTGACAATGTGCATCAATTTCGATATGTTGTTGCTAAATATGTTATCATAAAGGGAAAAGGGGTGCACTTTATGAAAAAAGAATCTCATAAGGTTAGGGCACACTGCAAGAAAAAATGTCTTTAGTTATTATTTGCTAGCATAAATAAAAATGAGGGTGTGTTCGTTATTAAAACTTACAACCCTAAGCATAGTTGCACTATAGAGAGCAGAAATAAAATGGCTACCTCTAATTTCCTTGCCATTTTATTGAAGAATGTCATTGTAACACACCCAAAGATTAAACTCAAAAATATTGTGTAACTTTGCAAATCTGAATATAAACTTAGATTATGCATTTCAGTTTCTAGAAATGCCAAACTTAAGATAATGAAATAGCTTGAAAGGGATTTTAAAGAGCAATTTTTACATTTTCATGATTATGTCCAAGAAGTTATTATGTCCAACTCGAGGTCAACATGTGTAATAAAATCAAACAAGGATAACTTGGATAATTTAAACCTGTTTGAAAGGTTTTATGTGTGTTTTAATGGGTTTAAAGAAGGGTGGATTAAAGGTTATAGGCCAGTGATAGGATTGGATCGTAGTTTTTTAAAGTGGATGTGTAAAGGCCAAATCTTAAGTGCTATTAGGAGGGATGGGAACAATCAAATATTCCCTATAGCTTAGTCAATTGCCTTAGTTGAAAACAAATACAACTAGGCATGGTTTCTAAGTTACTTAAAATTTGATCTTCCTCTTGGAGATGGACAAGGGTATACTATTATATCTGACATGCAAAAGGTTAGTAATCAGTATTTTATTTGGTCAATATTTCATTATATTTTATTTATTGATTATGTAAGTTTCATCCATTAATAACTATAACTATATGGTTAATGAAATAAGGCCTTGATACTGCAATATAAGACGAATTGCCTTAAGTTTACTACAAGATGTGTGCTAGGCATTTATATGCTCCATAAGCTAAAAAGTGAAGGGAGATGATAGGAAAAATGCTTTTTAGGCAGTTGCAAAGTCCACTTTCAAAGCTCAATTGGATATTAATATAGTTGATGTTGATAAATTGGGTGTAGGAGCTATTAATGACTTGATTCATTATCCTCTACATCAATGGTGTAAAGTTTTCTTCACTCTGATCCTGTTATGATATGGTAGATAATAACATGGCTAAAACTTTTAATGGGTGGATCATGGATACAAGATTCAAGCTAATTCAAATAATTTTAGATGAAATCCGTAAGCAGGTCATGAGCAGAATTGCAAAGAAGAGAAAGTTTATTGATACATGGATTTCAGACATATCTCTTAGATCTTTTAATAAGTTAGAAAATAATAAGGGTCTACCTTTCTCTTGGTATAATGATTTCAATGGTGAAGATGGATTTAAAATCTCATATATATATAATGCTTCTAATACACACACAGTGCATCTTGAGAAGAGAACTTGCACTTGTAGAGAATGGGATTTGACAGGAATCCCTTGCCAACATGCAATCTGTGCTATTTTAACAATCGATAAAGATCCTGAAGCTTTTGTTGCTCATTGGTATAAAAAAGAGACTTGCATTAAAGTTTATTCCTATGCTTTACAACCAATGAGGGGGAGAGAAGTATGGGATAAAATTGGCAAAGAGGCAATTCTACCACCAAAAATTAGGAAGCTTTCAGGCAAGCCTAAGACAAAGCAAAGTGTTGATAAGGTTGAAGTTAAAAAAGGTTGGCAAATTACCCATAGTTGGTTTGGTGATGAATTGTAAACTTTATAACAAAAGTGGACACAATATTTGGGGGTGCCTTAATAGGACAAAAGACAATGTGGTAATGCTACATTTTGCTCTTTGTGCAAAGCACATATATAATTTTGAAACACTTTGAGTATTTAACTACTTTTATACTATGGTGACAGGGTTCATCATCAACTGAAAGGAAGACAAGTCAAAGAACTTTGTAAAATGGGAGAGACATGCCTTAGCAGGAAAGAGCTTCTCAGGTTGAATATGAGTTTCTTAATGAATACTACCAAAGTAGTAGGAAAAGAATGAGACAGTTAGGTTATGAATACAATATTCAATTAAGTTACTCATTTTTTTCTCCTTGGTTGCTAATTTACTTAATAAGTTAGAAAAGTTAGTGCATGTGAGCTGATTTTGTGTCAATAGTGTTAAGATAAAGATAATGATGAAACTCTAGCAACCACTAGCACCACGACCTCAGTTGGATGTAATTTGGATGGTGGCCAATGTTCCCCTAATGTCACGGTGAGAAATCAATGTTCCAATGCGGCAGGGGCATTAAGTGGGTTTGAAACTTTAGCAACCAACAGGACCACTAAGTCTGGAAATGGAAAACAACCATAAACAAGAAGTAAGCTGCCATCTTGGAAGGCTTTTTATAAGAGCAAAGGGATTCAAATTAAAATGCTAGTTCAATGGTAACTCATGGTGAAGTTAAACTTGTTTTATGTCAACAACTAAGCTTGTTTTGTAATAGAACTCTTAGAGCTATTTTTGTATATGATATTTTTATTTTTGGAAAGCTACTATTGTCATTAAAGCTACTGTCCATAAGCTTGGGATGTTGTTATTTTGATCTTAATACTTTAAAGTTAACTTTTAGTGCACACTTGTTATGTGTGATGCCTTGGGATGTTGTTATATGTGTGATAGTTTATTTTTATCAATCCACTTGTGCTCTACTATCAATATGTGTTATAATTTTGATCATTTCATTCTCATATAGCAATATAAAATGTATCACTGCATTTAAAATGGGATAACGTTTAACACTTTCCATTACTTAAGATCATATTTAACACAAAACAATGCCAATTAGGGTGTTAACCAGCTAGCTCTAAAAATTTAACAATAAAACAAGAGCCAACTATTTAGCTACCAGCTACACTTAGCATCTATTTATCACTTAATTAGTTTAAGCACTAACAATCTAAATACAATATAAAAGGCAACTTTGTACAAATTTCTACTTCCTATTATGTGTTTAGCTTCTTGCTTCACTTCAGTCAGTTCCAAGTTTAATGCGATGATTTCATTCTTCATTTTAGAAGCCCTATAGTCTTCTTCACAATTGACCCCCAAATTTTACAAGTGCATGTTCAAGGCTATCAACTCATTGGCCATGATCATGGACCTCTCACTAAGCCATTCATCATGCCACTTGAAGAACTCACAATGACTTCCCTGAAATTCATTAAATCCCAATCATTGTAAAATTCAAACCCATATTTTTTAAAACTCTATTTTCATAAAGCAAACTATTTTACCTCATGAGGACACCTCCAAAACTTCCTTCCTGGGTTATTTTCAATCCTTGAAATCATCAATTGTGCACGATTTCCACAATTATGTGTAGCACAACTTGCTCAAAATTGATTGATGAAATCCCTCGAGCGATTTCCTCTATGTTTCTTTGTACCCCACTGCTACTTCCTCCTTTACTTGTACTTCCTACTCCACTGTTTGTCACCATTGATGAAAATAGCCAAGAACAAAAAGTACAGAAATGATGAACAAATGAGTGACAGAACTGAGTGTTACGTTAGAATTGAAGAATGAGAGCTGAGAGTTATGTTTGAGGTTAAAGAAGACATATATTGCTTACTCAAATACCAAAAATAACCCTCACTATCATTAAACATTATTTTTTAATATGACACATGTGAATTAGGTCTGTCCGACGTGGCAATTTTATTATTAAAATATAGGGTACTTAACACTGTTCAAGTATTCTATTAAATTAGGGCTCAATTGGTAGGTAAATAAAATAATAGGGGCTCAACACAACACAATAAAATCATAGGGACTCAATAGAAAAAAACATTATAGTTCAGGGGCCTAAAAATGGTTTTTGCCTAATTTTTATTTGTTCATGTTAATCTTGACTACTAGAAAAAGTAGAAGAAAAAGAAGAACTACGAGATGGAGAACTAAAAGTAGCATTATTAACATAATATTTATATTCATTAATTAATTCTAATACTATCATTCTAACATTATTAATTATTAAATACAATATCAATTTCATTACCACTTCTAAGATCTAAACATTTATAATATACGCTTAAATAATAATTTCAACCATCTATTTTACATCTATGATTAAAAAAACAGATGCAACAAAATGAATTAATGGAATAAATTTAAAATAATTTAAACATTTTAATTCCATTAATAAAATTGATTCTCCTAAAACAATATCATTTTCATGTTATTATAATGCACCAAAAATATTAATGTGTTCAATTAATAATAAATGATATATAGGATAATAACAACCACTTAAAACATATGTTGCATCATTAAAAACTTTTAAAATATCTAAAAGTTTAATGCAAACTTTTTAATTCTGTGGATATAAATAAATTTGTGGCACATTATTGGAAATAAATGTACACAATAAATCTCTATATCCATATAACTTGGTTAGTAATTCATAAGTTAATTCCATCGAGTTGGAATATCTTTGGAAAAATTTTTGGTCTTTTACCATTTCCTTAGCAAAATCTTCCCAATAATGTCATAACTTGTGAATGTGTCTATAAAAATGAATTTTTTTTTTTTTATAAGTGATAGGAGCACATCCAAAGATTTTAAACCATATTGTTCACATAATTTAAAATATGGCATGTACATCTAATGTGACATGCACATCTAACATTAAAAAATATACCTCCAATATTTGGTTGACAAAGAGTTTGAAGATCATTGATCGATTAAGTATTTGCAACTGCATCATCAAAAGAAATTGAATTTTTTTTTCTAATTCATATTCTTCTAAAATAGTTTTAATCATTCTAAAAATATTACCAGCGGTATGCCAATCTTCAAAAACTCTATATCCAATAATTTTTTTTTGTATTAACTCTTCATTAGCAATCCAATGACATGTAATGCTCAAGTTTATTCTAATTTTACCAATGATCATTCTAAATATCACTACAAATGCATACATGTCTATTAAAGATTACATTTTCATTTTTTTTCTTGTTTATACAAATTAAGTAAAGTATGCTATAAGTGTATTTTTAGACATATGTTTAGCTTTTGAATCTAAGGTTTTTTTTTATAATAATTAATGAAACCTACTTTTTCACCAAAACTAAAAGATAAATGTTCAATACTAATCATTCTAACTAATTTTGTTTTATTTTTTTCATCACTATATTTAAATAATTGAGAAAAAGAACAAGATGTTGCATACCTAGAAATTTAAGTTGTGTCTTTTCAACACCAATTTATGTTTGATGTCTATTCACCAAATGTCTTCTAAATGTGTCATAATAATCTCCAACTTTGAATTTGTAATGTTGACTACAATAACTACAAATTAATCGTAGGTGTCATTCGCATTATATTGCCTCTTAAAATGCACTTTAAAAATATTGGATTGTGATTGAAATTTTTCTTCTTTCATTTGTGATGGAGTATTTGTTAAAATTTCATCCTCACAAAGTTCTTGACTTTCTTGTGCTGGATAATTATTTTCCAAATTATCCATTATATTATCTTAATCAGTGATATGTGATTGTGATTCGGGATGGAACCAACAATGAATTAGTTCTCTTCGGTTCTGGACAAGTTTTGAAATTGACTGGGCTAGTTCTGGTCCAATTTCATATCCAAACTGGCATGTGGCTAAATCTATGCCGCCCTTATGGTTTTGTTTGGGTCAAATGGAATTAGTTTTGAGTACAATAAACTTTAAATACCATATATTCAATTTAAAAATTAGAAAATTTTGTGATATATAGAATTTTTCATAATTTTTTTATTACAAATAGTGCTTATTGATTTTTTTTCTTCAATGTATGTAATTTAATGTGAATTTTCTTTAATTTACCACCATGTTTCTTGAGAAAAATTTACAATTGATCAGAATTTTTAAATAATGTTTTTTTGTTACAAAGAATGTTTACCGATATTTTTTTTTTCATGCATATAACTTTTAGGTGATTTTTTTTTTTTACTAGCAATGCTTATTGACAGTCTCTCTCTGTTATTGACAAATCTCGAGACCATTTTTTCATGCTTTGGAAGGCATTTCTTTCATCACCAAACCAACCCTTCTGCTATGCTCTTATGACTAAGTCTTAAAAAAAAAAAAAATTGACTTCTGTTTGCAAAGAGTGGCGACCCTCATCTTCACATTTAAGGGGAAAAAAAAATATGTTGTATAAATTATATTTTATTAAATTTAATCTAATAATTTATTGTCATTTTTAAAAATAAAATATTAAAATGTAACTTTTTTATATTAACATGTATGGCTATACTCTATAATAGAACTACAACTAATACAATGTATTGATTTTTTTATGATAATTTTTAAAAATAACTTTAAAATGTATATATAATTTTTAAAAATAATTTATTTTGATAAAAATATTAATAATACAAGCATTATGTAGACGGCGAGGTTTAGCACGCGTCCAATATTTTAGTAACCGCGACACTGTTTAGACTTAGGACCTTAGAGAACACACTAACCACTGTCACAAAGACATGGCATGGAGATGAAGAGTCGCCACCCAGGGTAATAACTGGGACAAATCGAAAAGGTGGTACTCGATTCTCTAAAAGAAAGTTAGCACCACAACCAGGAGATTCTAGATACGTATTACTAACTTCTCTTAGTCTCGTGTTCATTTAGAATAATTTTATAAATGATTATTTCATCCTCTAATTACATATAATTTTATTAAACCCTAATTAACATCCATCTAACCCAAAAGGCAAAAAGTCAATAAAATTACAAGAAAAAAATGCATCAAAAAGGCAATGTCCCTATGTCTAATTTTATTTTATAAGTTAGCTAAATCTACATATTTTATTTACAAGTGAAACGGACTTAAAAGGTGGATTTACATTTTTATTAATTAGTGAGTCTAAATCTATTTATTTTAGTCTGTCTAAGATATTGGCTTAAGTCTATTCAATTTTAAAGGAAAATTAAATTAGTGAGCCTAAGTCTAACTTGATTTTATTTTAAATGAAATGTAGGCCTAGGTCTATTTCTTTTTAAAAGAAATGAATTTAACTGAGTTGAGTCTAAACAAGTTTTAATTAACTAAGTGGGCCTAAAATCTAATTAATCTAATGGACCCAAGTTGATTTTAATTATTTAAAATCCTAAATCATTTTTAAGCCTATTTATTAAGTGGGTTAGACCTAAATGAGAGCTTGGAGCTCAAAAGGATAAAAACATAAAAAAAAAATAAGCCCAAAATAAATAAAACACAAAAATGGATCAAACAAACATTATAATGATTTTCTAAAAAACCCTAAATTAATTACATGCAAACCCTAATTTTAGTTACTGCCACCATTAATTTTAATTAATTTTACTCAATTGAAACTAATTACTAATTGATTTTAGATGCAGGGAATTAAATCTTTTACTATTTCCACTAATGGGGCTATTACAAACTATGTACAAAAATTAAAATAATTATACACCCCTGAATTAAAAAAACTACATAGGATACCAAAATACAAAATTAAAATTAAAATCCTAAAAACTATTAAAAAAAAGTATAGGTTCATCCATGACATTCCATGGATCTTCTATTCAATTAAACACAGGCGGTATCCTCCTCCTCAATCTACATACGAACATTAAAACAAAAAAAACACAAAAATAAGTAGATTAATAGTGAAATTAAATAATCAAAACAATAACAAAATAAAAAATCACAAAAAGAAAATAATAGAAAAGAAAGGAAATAGAGGAAGAATAGAAAAAAGAACATTGATGCTATGCAAATGTCTTTTTTAGCCTCTTAGATTGGATTATCACTGTTAAAATTGAATGGCTATTGATTCTGGACAGAGGCTTAAAAAAAATAGTGTTGGACCATTCTTATTGAAAGAATTGTATAGAAAAGAGTTTTGACAAAAATTGAAGTTTTCTCGTGCACCCGGTGTTCTCAGTGGTGTCTCAATTTTTAGGGTTTGTGCACAGTCAAGTTTCTACATGTGAATGTTTTTTTCTCTGTCTCCCTCTGTGAGTAAAAATCCTCCAAAAAAAAATCCTTTTTAGAAAAGTTCCTCCTTTTCCCCTTTTTTTTCCGCACGCATGCAGACTCTGCTTTTAAATGCAGAGTTTATTTGCGTACTGACTTCCTCCTTCGGAGGAACAGACTCATCTCTTCTAATCTGATGATAGCGTCTATTTTTTATTTCAAAACTTATGCGTTTAAAACCTTATCAGATAATAATAAAGATAAAATTGAATTTTCAACCAATCAAAACACTGAAAAAATCGATAAAAATATGCAAAAAATTGAAAAAAGGACTTTTACACGTCGACATTGTGCAATGCCAATCGACATTGTGTAATCAATGACCCCTGAAAAATTGACTTGTTTGCAATCAAATCCTAAAAACATTGCAATTTAGTCACTAAAGTCCAGAAAATCGACAACCAAGTTCAATTTTTTGAATGAATTTCATCATAGGGGCTTATGTCGCAATTGTGCACAATTGCATTCAGAAATTGGGTGCTTACACATTATGTTATAACATATTAGATATAAATAAAATATTTAAACTAACTGGTTGCAATTTATTTATTCAATTATTTTTTTCAATTGAAAATAAAAAATATATATATTTTTATCATTATACTAATTTTTATGATTTTATTTAAAATGATATTGCCATTGAATTAATTTTTAGTAAATTATCTTTATTTACTAGTGAATTTGAAAAATAAAATAAAATGTGAATTTGAAAAGAATAACTCTCACATTTCTAGTAATAGTTGTCACGACCCAAACTGGGAGTCATAACCGACACTTGGGAACAGGAATTCTCACAAATCTGGAACCCATAGCAAACCTTAAAATAAAAACACATGTAAACATAACACAAAAATATAGCAGAATTAAAACTTTAATTAATATAAAAGAAATTCATATTATAACATAATAAAATATCTTCATACAATATCCAAATACAAAACACCGTCTAATACAATACAAGTACAATAATAAAAAGTACTACTACTGCAACGTTTACTAAAAACAAGGATAGATGATGTCATGATTCAAACCTGAGAGTCATGAGCAGCACTAAAGAACCAAAATTCTTTCAAATCTAGAATCTGTAATAAGTCTTAAAAATAAAAATACATAGAAATATAATATAAGAATATCAAAGAATTTAAAACTTAAAATAATATTAAAGGAATTCTCATATCATATATTAAAATATAACATACATAATTCTTCAACTACAAATCTCCGTTATAAAACAATGTTAAACATTACATCATTTGAATCCTACTACTGCAACTGCTAAAGTACAAATAAGAGTTTAGATATAAAAATTATGTGAAACAGTCGGGGCTGAAGAAGACCAGCGAAGAGGTCTACTACTGATATCTGACGAAGTAAAATGTCCTGAAAAAAATATTGAGGGGGTCAGACTTCACTGAGTGAATTATTATTAATATATATATATATATATGCATTCAGACATCAGTATAATAATATATTTATATTTATATAATATTATATACATGCATTTCATACACATGCCAAAAATCACTTTTTCAATACAATAATAAATATAGAAAAATTTTATAAGTGGAGGATTGGAGCAGAATCCTAAATAGTCCGCAATCTCAATCACATAACTAATAGTCAACCGGCTTATCCATAACTCCAAATATTTATTTATCCAACTTAAGGTAGTAGACTGACCCGAGTATACTAAGTCAACTGAGGATCCGCAATCTCACTATCGACATGACTGGCCCTATGTACACTAGGTCAACCGAGGAACCGCAACCACCCTTTCCAATAACCATTAATCTCAATATTTAATTTCATAATCAAATAATCAGATTCTCAACCTAAAATCTATCATACTATCGCACAACAATCCTAGTGTAGCACATTAGGTGGCACGTTCTACAACTATCCTCCAAATCATATTTATAAATATTAAAAATAATGAAATGTGTAATTAAAAACATGGTAGAATCCATTCATCAAATAATATACCAATAATATACCAAATATATACAAAATATAAATATAAGAATTTAAAAAAATAATTCATTTTTAAATTCACATTATTTAAATCATGGATGCTAACAAAATATTTATTCTACATTTAACGCATAAATATAATGGTAACTCACAGTACTACTATGCTCCGCTGCTTAGATTTGGCTAGCCCGGTCCGGTCGATCTAGCTCGCGTTACAGCTAAAGAAAAATAATAATATTATTATTATTAGAATATAATTCCTAATTTAATAACTCTAAAATTTCTAAAAATGACTCGATCTAAACATTATTTGAGCAAAATTTCAAAACTAGACTCGGACAGGTTGTCACGTTTTATGAAAAATCTATTGAAAATTCGATAGAGTTTCCCTTATAAAACAGACGTTTCTCTACTAAAAGTAGAGTCAATCCTACACAGAAAATTCATTTCTAAAAAATCCACATCACCAAATCTCGGGTTGGCCAACTGAGAACTAATTTCAACAACAATTTCAAAAATAATAATAATTACTAATAATTCACCAAAATTATAAAATTTCAATTAAATACCAAAAATCAATTATTTAGATAATAAAAGCATAAAAGATGGTTAATTTTCCAAAATAGATAATAAAATCCAATTTACAATTAAATAATATTAATAAACAAATTATTCAAATTTTAAAATTAATTAGCATATATTACCAATTATTATTTAAAATACTCAATTATATAATAAAAATACCTAAAAACTTATTTAAGCTTAAAAATAATAATTAAAATTATCAGTTGAATATATTTTCAAAAATTAACATTAATTAGCTAAAAATAGTAATCAATTTATAAAAATTATTTTAATTCCAATTATCACTCAAAAACTATCCAAAACCTATTATTTATCAATAATTTCAATTAAAACATAAAAATTACTTATTTATATTAATTTCTCCAAAATTTTATTTTTTACATAATCATTCAAAAATTCATAACAAAAATTTGGTACGTAATTTGAATAAACTTCCTTCATAAAACTTGCTCTAAATAATATATAGAATTTAATAAAAATAAGAAAATTTTTAGAACCGAAACTGTGTGAACAGTAACCAAATCCAAAAATATGTATTTTTTAAATAATATCAAAAAAATAAATAAAAATAATATTTGAGTAGATCTTAGCCCAAATAAAAACTAATCTAAATACCACAACTTCAAATAAAATTATTTTCAATAAGAAAAATCAAATTAAACATATTGATATAAATATAAAATTGAGTTTTTGGAGTTTTTAACGGTTGATTCACTCGAAACTAACTACGTATTATCAAAGCTCGTAGCGTGAGCTTTGAAATGAGTCCAAGCTTGATCGATTTCCTCACCAACAACCAGACTGCACTGTTCACACATTGCTGTCCTCCACTACTGCTGATGGTGGCAGTTCAATGAGCAGGTGGTGGCGTGGTGGTGGTGCATGGAGGTTGTCAGTTTTGCAAAGAAGAAAGAATGAATGAATGAAAGCAAAAAAAAAAGAAATAAGGAGGATGAGAAGATGAGCTATTACCCGAAATTATGTTGTTCTTTTTTTTTTAATTGAGAGAAAGACAAAATAGTATAAAATAATATTTTAAATTTTAAATGTTTATTTTTCTAATTAAATCCACCATAAAATATTAAAATATTTAAAATACACTACTTTAATACTATTCACAATTACAAACAATAATAATATTATTAAATAATTAAATAAATAAATATTATCTAACAATAAATTAAATTTCTAAATCTCGATTTAATATTAATACCATAATAAAATAAAATAAATACCAACACTAGAATATAATTAAATTACAAAAAATAATCGTAATATAAAATTTAATAAAATATTTATTAACACTGCATATCTCATAAATTAATTTAATAATTTATAAAAATTTCAGATCATAATAGTCTTCCCTTCTTATAAATATTCACCCTCAAATTTTCTAAATAAAAGAAAGGAATAGAAGAAATCATCGAGGAAAAAGATAGGGGTATGCTATTCGCATCTCAACTTCTGTCTCCCACATGTACTTTTCTAAGTTGTTATTCCTCCACAACATTTTAACCATCAGGATTCGTTTCAAGCATAGCTAACGAACTTGAGAATCCACAATCACTATTGGTTCTTCCTTGTACATCAGATCTTTATTTACTTTCACACTCTAGGTTTGTAACACATGTGAAGGGTTAGAAATATATTTCTTCAGCATCGAGATATGAAACACTGGATGCACTTATGACAGATTCGGAGGTAAAGCTAATTGATATGCAACCATGCCAACTCTCTCTAGAATCTCGAACGGTCCAATATATCTCGATGTTAATTTTTCCTTCTTGCCAAATCTCATCACACCCTTTATCGGTGACACCTTAAGAAATACGTAATCCCTAACATGAAACTCAACATCCTTGCACTTCAGATCTGCATAGCTCTTTTGTCTGCTAGCTGCACTTTTTAATCTTCTCTTGATCAAAGCAACTTTCTCAACTGCATCCTAAATAATCTCAGGTCCAGTAAGCTGTCTCTCTCCTACTTCATTCCAACATAGAGGGGATCTACACTTCCTCTCATACAAAGCCTCATATGATGCCATTTTAATAATGTTGTGGTAGCTATTATTGTAAGTAAACTCTACTAATAGTAGATGATCATCCTAATTACCTCTAAGATCCATCACACACATTTTCAACATATCCTCAAGTGTCTGGATTGCCCTCTCAGTCTGACCATCTGCAAGAGGGTGAAAAGCAGTACTGAAGTCAAGTCTAGTGCCCATACCTCCTTACAACTTCTGCTAAAATCGAGAGGTGAACACAGAACCTCTATCATATACGATGGACATAAGTACTCCATGTAGGCACACAATATGCTTAACATACAGCTTGGCTAACTTGGCTACAGAAAAAGTAGCTTTAACTTGTAGAAAGTGAGCTGATTTGGTTAACCTATCCACAATTACCCAAATGGAATCATATTCATCCCTTAAATGAGGTAACCCTACCACAAAATCCATAACAACTCTCTCTCATTTCCACTCAGGAATAGGAAGAGGCTAAAGCTTCCTAGAAAACTTCTGATGTTCAACTTTCACCTGCTGACAAGTCAAGCACTTAGCAATAAAATCATCTACATTCTTCTTCATACCATCCCACTTGTACAGATCCCTAATGTTGAAGTACATCTTTATAGCACTTGGATGTACGTTATAAGCTGTAAAATGTGCTTCTTCTAGGATCTCCTCTCTTAGATTATCCACATCAAGCACACATAATCTTCTACTGATCCATAAAACACCTTTATCATCTAGTGTAAAATCAGTGAATTTTTCTACTCGCACATTCTCCTTAAGTTCAACCAAAATAGGATCTCAGCTTTAAGCTGCCTTGATTTTATTCCTCAATACTGATCTAACTCTGAATTGTGCCAACACTCCTCCTGATCTGCTCATCTTCATCATCAACCCCTAATCCACTAACTGGTATAACTCTTGCATCAAAGGTCTCCTCTCCACACTAATGTGAGCAAGACTACTTGAGGATTTTCTATTTAAGGCATATGCTACCACATTAACCTTACTTGGATGATAAAGAATATTATTGTCATAATCTTTCATGAGTTCCAACCATCTCCTCTGTTGAGAAATGTACTTTAGGCTCTAGTAATCTATAAAGATCTCACAAGTTACTCCATACAAGTAATGTCTCTAAATCCTGAGAGCAAAGATCACTGCTGCCATCTTTAGGTCATGAGTTAGATAATTTTGTTCATGCTTCTTCAAATGCCTGGAAGTATATGCAACTACCCTACCATTCTGCATTAACCCACAACCTAGACTAACTCTAGAGGCATCACAATAAATAATGAATTTATCTTCTCCATTCGGTAAAGTCAACATTAGAGCTATGGTCAACTTCTCCTTTAACAGTTGAAAACTGTTCTCACAAGCATCTGACTACTTAAACTTCATATTCTTCTGAGTTAGGCGGGTCATAGGTGTTATAATTCTTGAGAAATCTTGAATGAATATCATATAATACCTAAAAAAATCTAGAAAACTTTCAATCTCAATGACTGTTGTCAGTCTGGGCCACTCAAATACGACTTTAATCTTTTGTGAATCAACCTAGATACCATCTTTAGTTACCACATGACCAAGAAATGCTACACTCTCAGTCTAGAAATCACACTTTGAGAATTTAGCATAAATATGATGTCATCTTAGTGTCTATAGTACTGTCCTTAAGTGATATTCATGTTCCTCCATACTCTTCGAATACACCAATATCATCAATGAAGACTACCACAAATTGATCCATATAGGGTCTGAATACCCTATTCATCTGATCCATGAAAGTAGCTAGGGCATTAGTTAATCCAAATGACATCACCATAAACTCGTAATGGCCATATCTAGTACGAAATGTCATTTTAGGAACATTGACTTCTCTGATCCATAACTGATGATAGCCTGATCTCAAATCAATCTTAGAGAAGAACTGTGCACCCTGAAGCTGATCAAACAAATCATCTATCCTTGGAAAAGGATACTTATTCTTAATCGTCACCTTATTCAGCTCTCTGTAATCAATACATAATCAAAGTTTACAATCCTTCTTCTTTACAAATAGGGCTGGTGCACCCTAAGGAGAAGTGTTAGGCCTAATAAAACCCTTGTCCAATAACTCTTACAACTGCTGCTTTAACTCCTTCAACTTTGCAAGAGCCATTCTATAAGGTGACATCGAAATAGGAGCTATGTCAGGAACCACATTGATGTAGAATTCAATCTCTCTATGAGGAGGTAAACCTGGCAACTAATTAGGAAAGATATCTGGGAACTCACAAGCTATAGGGACATCTAAAATGGAAGTTTTCTCTACTGTAGTGTCTTTAACCACTACTAAATATCCCTGACAATCCTTCCTCGATATCTTTCTAACAGTGATAGCGGAGATAAGATTCTAAGGTGCAAAACTTTTATCACCCATAAACTTAAATTCTTCATCATCAGGAATTCTGAAAATCACCTCTTTACTCCAACAATCAACCACTGCATAATGCTGAGATAACTAATCCATTCCTAGAATTACATCAAATTCCATCACATCAAGCAACATAAAGTCTGCTAGCAGTTCTCTGCCTTCTACTAACATAAGACACCTGGGAAAAAAAATATCAATGTCTAATGAATCACTCAGAGGTGTGGCAATGGACAAAGAAACTGTTAACCTTGAAGCTTGCCAACAAGACTTAGAAGCAAAAACAAAAGACATGAACGAGTAGGTAGCACCATAATTAAAGAAAACTCTAGCATCAAAGAAACAGAATGGAAGGATACCTACTACCATGGTATTAGATGCCTAAACATCCTGTTGAGTGAGGGTGAAAACTCTAGCTGGTGCTTTGCCCCCTGCTGGCTGGTGAAAGCCTTACCGAAGCATCTAGCATTACCTCTGCCTCCTCTACCATACCCCCGCTAGGCAATAATTTAAGAAGTACTATGATATTGAGTTGGCAATAGCTGGTAAGGAGCTAGAGCTACACTAGCAATAGACTGATGTGGAAACTACTGCTATTGATAACCAGAATATAGGCGTGATCTAGTGAAATGCTCTGTGTATTCACATTGAAAACATGTCAGTGGCGTCATATAGCAGGGTCTCTAATGGATTCTACCATAAGTCTAGCAAGCACTAGTTGTTGATCCTGAGCTGCCATAACCAGAACTCTGACCACTATTGTTGCTAATGGCACCTGACCTAAATCTCACTTGCCTATGAGCTCCACTATGGCCATGTCTCCTACTACCATGGTATCTCTACTATTGTCTCTGACCTTACTGTACTGAGCCTCTCTATTGACTACTAGTCCCAATCTGAAAAGTCAAGTACGAAGTGCTTTGAAATCCTCCTGAATGTAGGCCTCCCATCTAATATAAGTCTGGCATAGATCCCTACCTAACTAATCTCAACTTTATCTTCTTAGCTAACTCGATCACAAACTCAAGAGCTAGGCCAGAAGTGGGCATCCCAGCAAATGTAGACCCTAATCTGGTGACATACGATGTGACTGTGAAGTACTAATCTCTCATCAGGTCCTCTGTATACTGACCCGACCTGAGAAACTCCCTAGTCTACTCCTCGACAGATTTATCTCCTCTGGTGATGCTGGTCAATCTGAGTCTGTAGCCCATCCGTAGTGGCTCTGGGCATAATCTCCTCATAAATCTCTCTCTAAACTATGCCCAGGTCATCGTCGTCATATACAGTTGTATCACCTACACAAACCAATCCAAGGCTGATTTGTCAATAAACAACGCGATGATCATAATCCTCTAGTACTCAGTATGAGCAGTCCGAGTCCTAGTCTCAATAGTATATAGGAAGTCCAATGGGTCTAAAGTCCCATCAAAGGCTATCTGGCTAACTCTAGCATAGAACAGGGCTGCCTCTAGGTCAAATATACCCTCTTAATGCACAGGCTGCATTTGCAGTACGACTAGAGGTATGACACTGTACCCTGCTTAACTCATAGTGCAAAGGCATCATTCTCAAATTTATGCTCTATAGGTTCCTTGTCTTGTAGCTCTCTCTGCCAACAACGACCTTCCGATCCTTGAGGTCTACCTCTGCTTCTACCTCTGAGCCTGACTGGTGGCTTTTAGGGTAAAACCTCATCCTGAAAGGACTCATCATCCTCGGCCTCAACGACTGATGGAGCAACATGTGCTCTCCTCCTCATTTTGAAGAGATAAAACCAACTAAGATTCAAATAAATAAATAATAACCAGACAACAAATAGACACCTAATGGTTGCACAAAATTCTAAAAGCAATAAAAACTTATCAAAGACATGATCGAACCTAATTTCCTGTAATAATTTCAAAGAAAATACTAGTCTAACAACCTAGTTCATACAACACTAAATCTATGCTCTGACACCAACTTTGTCATGACCCAAACTAGGGAGTCATGATCGGCACTAGGGAATAAAAATTCTTTCGAATCTGAAACCCATAGCAAGCCTTAAAAATAAAAACACGTGAAAATATAATATAAGAATATCAAAGAATTTAAAACTTAAAATAATATTAAAGGAATTCTCATATCATATATTAAAATATAACATACATAATTCTTCAAATACAAATCTTCGTTATAAAACAATGTTAAACACTACATCACTCGAATACTACTACTGTAGTTACTAGAGTATAAATAAAAGTTTAGATATAAAAATTACATAAAATAACTTGGGTTGAAGAAGATCGGCGAAGGGGTCTACTGTTGAGGTCTGATGAAGTAAAATGTCCTGAAAAAATATTGAGAGGGTCGAACCTCACCGAGTGAATTATTATTATGTATATTCTTGCACTATAAAATACAGGCATCAATATAATAATATATTTATATTTATATAATATGATATACATGCATTTCATACACATGCCAAAAATCACTTTTTCAATGCAATAATAAATATAGAAAAATTTTTTAGGTGGAGGATCAGAGCAGAACCTTAATTATTCTGCAACCTCGATCACATAACCAATAGCCAACTGGTTATCCATAACTATAAATATTTATTTATCTAATTTAAGGTAGTAGACTGGCCTTGAGTACATTGGGTCAACCGAGCATCCGCAGCCACTCTTTCCAATAACCATTAATCTCAATATTCAATTTCATAATCAAATAATCAAATTCTCAGCCTAAAATTTATCGTATTGTCACGCAACAGTCCTAGCGTAGCCCACTAGGTGGCATGTTCTACAACTATCATCCAAATCATACTTATAAATATTAAAAATAATAAAATGTGTAATTAAAAATATGGTAGCATCCATTCATCAACCAATATACCATTTATATACCACATATATACAAAATATAAATATAAGCATTTAAATAAATAATTCATTTTTAAATTCACATTATTTAAATCATGGATGCTCACAAAATATTTATTCTACGTTCAATGCATATATATAATGATAACTCACAGTACTACTGCACTCCGTTGTTCCAGTTCGGTCGGTCTCGCGGTATAGCTGAAGAAAAATAATAATATTATTATTATTAGAATAAAATTTCTAATTTAATAACTCTAAAATTTCTAAGAATGACTCAATCTAAACACGACTCGAGAAAATTTCAAACTAAACTCAAATCGATTGTCACGTTTTACGAGAAATTTACTAAAAATTCGATAGAGTTTCTCTGATAAAATGGACATCTCTCTACTAAAAGTAGAGTTAATCCTACATAGAAAATTTACTTCTAAATAATCCACATTACAAAACCTCAGGTTGGGCCCATGAACTACAAATATTGCCCAACCAAGAACCAATTACAACAATAATTCCAAAAATAATAATAATTACTAATAATTCACCAAAATTATAAAATTTTAATTAGATACCAAAAATCAATTTATTTAGATAAAAAAAAAAAGCATAAAAGATGTTTAATATTTCAAAATAGATAATAAAATCCAATTATTCAAATTTTAAAATTAATTAACATAAATTGTGAATTATTCTTTAAAATACTCAATTATATAATAAAAATACCTAAAAAAATTTTTAAGCTTAAAAATAATAATTAAAATTATTATTCGAATATATTTTCAAAAATTACCATTGATTAGCTAAAAATAGTAATTAATTTATAAAAATTATTTTAATGCCAATTATCACTCAAAAACTATCCAAAACCTATTATTTATCAATAATTTCAATTAAAACATAAAATTTACTTATTTATAATAATTTTTCCAAAATTCTATTTTTTTACATAATCATTCAAAAATTTGTGATCAAAATTTGGTATATAATTTAAATAAACTTCTTTCAAGAAACTTGCTCTAAATAATATATAGAATTTAATAAAAATAAGAAAATTTTTAGACCCTGGACTATGTGAACAATAACTGAATTCAAAAATATGTATTTTTTTAAATAATATCAAAAAAATAAATAAAAATAATATTTGAGTAGATCTTTGCTCAAATAACAATTAATCTAAATACCACAACTTCAAATAAAATTATTTTCAATAAGAAAAATAAATTAAACATATTGACATAAATATAAAATCGAATTTTCGGAGTCTTTACCAGTCAATTCACTCGAAACTAACTACGTATTATTGAAGCTTATAGCGTGAGCTTTAAAACGAGCCCAAGCTCGATCGATTTCCTCATTGGCGACCAGACTGCATTGTTCACTCAATACTATCCTCTACTGTTGTCGCTACTATTATTGTCGATGCTGTTGATGGTGGCGGTTTGATGAGCAGGTGGTGGCATTGTGGTGGTGCGTGAAGGTTGTCAGTTTTGCAGAGAAGAAAGAATGAATGAATGAGATAAAAAAAAATAAGGAGAAGGACGAGAAGATGGGCTACTGTCCGAAATTATGCTGTCTTTTTTTTTAAATTGAGAAAAAGAAATATAGTATAAAATAATAATTTAAATTTAAATGTTTATTTTTCTAATAAATCCATCATAAAATATTAAAATATTTAAAACACACTACTTTAACACTATTCACAATAACAAACAATAATAATATTATTAAATAATTAAATAATATATAACAATAAATTAAATTTTTAAATCTCGATTTAACATTAATACCATAATAAAATAAAATAAATACCAACACTAGAATTTAATTAAATTACACAAAATAATCATAATATAAAAATTTAATAAAATATTTATTAACACTGCATATCTTATAAATTAATTTAATAATTTATAAAAATCTCAGGTCATAACAGACGGTTCAGTATTTGCATAAATTGGCCGGGGAGGAAAGAGTATAATGAATAGGTCTAATAGGGAGATATAAAGTAGAAGATCCTGAAAAAATATTGAGGGGACCTTACTAAGTGAATTATTATAATATATATACATGCAACCTAAAGACATATACACTCTAGTATCGGTATAATAATATATATATATTTATTTTTATATACATTCATTTCTTACAAATGCTAAAAATTCACTTTTATAATAATATTAAATGCATGAGTGGAGGATCAAAATAAAATACCTAAATTTTCGCAACTTCAACACTGAATATCATTAGCCATCAGACTTTTCATAACTCCAATAATATTCTTGTCCAATTGTTGGCAGTGAACTAGCCTCGAGTACATAAAGAATCAACCAAGGATTTGCAGTTCCACTACCAGTACTAATTGGCTCCAAGTACCTTACAAGTCAACCGAGAATCCGCAGTCACACTCTTAATCCACAATTCACCAAAATCATAATTTTCATATCAACGCTCAAGCCTAATTCTAGCATACTGTTGCGCAATAGTCCTAGCGTGATCAGCTATGTGACACATTCGACAATTATCCTCCAAAATAATATTTCGTAATAATATAATGAAATTTAATGTAAAACATGACAACATACATTATTCAAAATAAATATTCTCAATTATATATATATATATATATAGAAACATATATATAAATATTAATAATAATGAATATCATATAATGAAATGAGGATAATTAAATTCATATTTAATAAAATATAAGGATATTCATAATATTTAATCTAGATGCATTGTATATGTATAATGATAACTTACAATTCTATCGCGCTCTTCTACCCTGGCCCAGTTCGATAGGCTTAGCACTCGAAGCAACTAAAGAAAATAATAATATATTAGATATAATTCCCTAATTTAATACTTCTAGAAATTCTAAACAACGACTCAATCTATGACACGACTCGACATCAATTCAAAACTCAGGACCGACCCATTGTCATGTTTTACAAAGATTCTACCAAAAATTCGATAGAGTCTCCTCTATAAAACAAACATCTCTCTATTAAAAGTAGAGTCAATCCTGCATGCAAATACACTTCAAATATACACAGCTCAATTTCTCGGATTGGATCCCCGAACTACATAAATTGTCCAGTCGAGAACCAATATACAAAAAATCAAAGATATAATAATTATTATTAAAAATCACTAAAATCCATAAAATACCACAACTTAACTTATTTAAATAATAAAAACATTAAAGATATTTACTTTCAAAATAATAAATAATAAAATCCAAATATAATTAAATAATATTAATAAAAATCCATTTGTCAAATATTCAAAATTAAATAGCATATATTACCAATAATTATTTAAATTGCTTAAATATATAATAAAAATAGCTAAAAATCCATTTAATTATAAAAATAATAGATAAAACTATTATTTGAATATTTTTCCAGAATTTATTATTAATTAGCTAAAAATAGTAAATAATTCATAAAAATTATTTTAATACTATTTATTACTTAAAAATTATTTAAAACATAATAATTAACAATAATTTCAATTAAAATACAAAATTTACTAATTTATACTAATTTTTCCAAAAATTCAATTTTCACATAAACATTAAAAAATTCATAATAAATAATCGGAACATAATTTCAATAAACTTTTTTAATGAAACATACTTAAAATAACTAGTAGAATTTATTAAAAATAAAAAACATTTTCCGAGCTGAGACGACCCCTGTGAACAGTACCTTGTCATACAATAACAAATTCTTATTGGAAATTGTCTTTTTTTTAATATGAATGGTCATTTATTATCATGATATGAAAGAATAATTCAAGGTATAAAGACTTTTTCACCGCAATGAGAACCAGTAAGAATAATTGTCTGAATAACTTTCAAACCTAATTCAATTATCATCAATCGTGTTCCATTACATAATCCTAAACTTGGATTTATATTTCGAAGTAACATA
Organism: Mallotus nudiflorus; assembly: GCA_947683625.1. Lineage (NCBI taxonomy): Eukaryota > Viridiplantae > Streptophyta > Magnoliopsida > Malpighiales > Euphorbiaceae > Mallotus > Mallotus nudiflorus. The sequence goes on along the minus strand of CANTUR010000187.1, from coordinate 491,678 downwards.
ATTGGCATATTTTTTTTAAGTTTTAATTCATGTTATGGAAACCCATTAAAATTTAAAGAATTTAAAAATTCAACTGGATAAAGAACTATAGTAAATTTTTTTATTTTCAAAAACTAATTCAGTCATTTCTTTATTAATAACGTTGACAATTTCATTAGTTTGTGTTATAATTGTCCTTTCTTTTATGTAAGAATAATCATTATACTTATTTGAAAAATTAGGATAAGTTTCATTTATTATTGCTTTGATTGGATCTTCATATTTTTTAATAAGCAAACTATCAGGAATTTGTATGAAATTATTTTCTTCATTTTCCTCATCCATAGTTTTTGTTGGAAGTTTTCCATCTCTAACGAATAAAATCCAATCAGAAAAATTAATTATTTCATTATCTTCAGTATTTGAATCATTTGCTAATGATAATCGCATATTGATCATTAGTTTTAAATTTTTAAAAAAATTTCATAAATTAGAACGTGTTATCGATGTATAATATCTTCTTTATTACCATTTAATACAACGGGCAAAATTTGCCTAAAATCACCTCCTAATAAAATAGTTTTTCCACCAAATGGTTTCAACTGTCTATCATCATCTGAATTACATAAAATATCTCTAAAGGATCTATCAACAGCTTTAAAACAATGTCTATGACTCATTAGTGCTTCATCCCATATAACTAAAGAGGCTTCTTCTATCAATTTAGCAAGTTGTGTTTCTTTTTTAATTTCACATGATGAATATTCCTTCAGATTTAAAGGTATTTTAAATCTAGAATGGACAGTTCTACCTCCAGATAATAATATTATGCAATACCTGATGAAGCGACATCTAAAACTATTTTGCCTTTTGATCTTAAACACGATATGATAGTCTCATATAAATATGTTTTACTAGTTCCTCCATATCCATAAATGAAAAATAACCCTCCATTATTACAATCAATAGCGTCAATGACATCATTATAAATTATTCGTTGTTCAATATTCAAGGATTGTAATAATAATTTTTGTTTTTGTTTTAATTCTTCAACATTATAATTTAATTCTTCAATCAATAATCTATTGTTAATATCATAATTATCAAAATTATTAGGTTGTGGCAAATCAAAATTTGATAATGAAGTGCAATTTTTGTTAAATATTTTTTCAAGCTCTATCAAAATTTTATTTTTCAAATATTGTTTTGAAATAGATGTGGACGGAATTTCTAATGTTTGATTTAACTCTTGAAGAATATCATCCATAAAATTCTTCCAAAATAATTCAAAAAGTTTTCTAGGATCTCCAATTTCATAAAAAAGAATAAGAACAGTGAATAAATGATGTAATTAATAAGATGTCGCGTGTAAATTGGCTTATTCTAATACATTAATCCATTCAATATCATTTCCCAATAAACCATAAGCACTGCATGCAGATTGAAATGTAGGATGCAAAATTCCATCAATTGTTCTAATATCTTCATATGTTTTAGGTCCTTTAACAATATTTAAAAGCATTCTTAAATAATATAATTCACCAGAACTTGGATGTATATATGCAATTCTACCAATATAATTCCCTTGTTTTCGCCTAGTCCATATTTTTTCTTGAGATTGCCAAACTCATTTTATAGGAAATTCAACATAAGTTAAAGTTCTTGCATTATCATGTATAGCATTCGTATTCATCCATTCAGTAAACATTGTTCGTGTATAGTTTGAATTGTTAATAATATGGCTTAAAAGGATCAAACAGTATTTGGTTCATATTTTCTACGTGTATGACTAATTTTTCAACAGTTGGTTCTCTATGATGTATGGGAAATTCAAATAAACGTCATGCTACTTCACATGGAGAAATATAACAACAATCTAAGTATTCTTTAATTTCATCGATAACATTATTTTGTTCATTGTTCATTTCTACTGTTTCTCTTCCATACTTGTGAATCACAACAGGAATCCTATCAGTTCCTTTGCTTATATGGTTAAATAAATATTTAACCATCATTGTTTGACAATAGTATTCAACACATATATGAGCTTTATATTTATTAATTAGTTCTTTATTATGTAGCACAACAAATCGGTTGTCTATTTTTTCATTATTTTTTAATACAAATCTACCATTATTTGTTCGTCTGTATATAGCAAAACCATTAGAATCAATAAATGTCTTTGGTTAATATTTCTTTGGATAAAATTTTGAACATTTATTATTTTTCATGCATGGGGAAGATGGATTTAAAACACCACATGGACCATGAACCATAAATTTTGAAACTAAATGATATGCTTTAGGTTCAGTTTCTGAACTTGGAAGTTCAGCAGATATTATAGAATCAATATCTAATGAAGTTCTTGGTTTATTGTCATTATCTAACCATACCAAATAGTGAACATGTGGAAGTCCTCTCTTTTGAAATTCTATTGTGTATATGAGAGCAATTGTTTTACTAAAGTGTTTTTTTTTTTAATATCATCGATCAAACATGTTAGTTTAACTTTGAACACACGATTAATAATATCAGGTCTGTTATTTGGTTTTTGACCTTTAATATAGTCTAGCATATGTTGGATTTCTAGCCATAATGGATCACAGGTAAATGTTATAAATAAATCAGGATGACCATAAAATTTACATATAGTCATAGCATCGTGATAATGTTCAATCATATATCGTGGACCACCTGTATAGCTAGAAGGTAATATAAGAATAGATTTTCCAATGTTATTAGAATCTTGAATGCCTTTGTGTACATCATTTTTTATGCTTATGTATAATTCAGATCTTAATTCTTTTTTGTTATGCATGATAAAATCTAATCGTTCTTCCTGAACACATGAAAAAGCATCAACTATATATTGTTGTAATAAACGACCACCTCTTAAAAGAGTTATTCCTTCTAATAATCTTTGTTGAAGCCTATATACATAATATTCTCGCATTGTAACATATTTTCTCCCACATTTTCTCAAACTATCAATGTTTGCATATTCAAAATCAATTCTATAACCATCTTCTCCATAAGGAAATAAAATTGGATATTGCATTGACATAAGACTTGGATGTAAAACACTAATCTGTTTTAATAGTCTAGATTTATGCTACACAATAATATCTCTATTTTTATCATATAATCCAAAATCTCCTACAATTAAACCAGCTATTTCATAACACGAATGATTAGAATATTGTACATTATCTTGAATTCTTTTACCTAACAACCTCTGTTTCACAGGCAACATATTATTTTCTTTAAATCTATCTCTAGTCATCCTAAATGATTTTGCAATTATATTGACACCATCAAACATTTTAATTAAACCAGCTACAATCATTGAATTTATATTTTTTTGATGATTCACTATCCAAAAATGAAGACATTCGATTATTCATTTCATTTTCTGTGTCATATATGTATAGTTGTGCAAATTTTGGTTTTTCACCATCAACAGGCAACAAAGAACTTATCATGTGATGATTTTGTCCACATATTTTAAAGATATAAGGCCTTGGTTTTTTATTTATGTCATAATCTATTTTTCCACCCATGGATGAAAATGCAAACATTGAATTGTATAATCGTATATTTTCTTTAAATTTTGAGGACATCGAGTTTTCATTACTTGATAGTAAGTCATCGAAAAAAGATGGGGTTGGCAGCAAAGCAGGTAGTTTAATTTTACCTTCTTTACAACAAAGATGATAATTTTTTTTCCTACCGTTTGACAAACTTTGGCTGCATTCAGCGGCCCAATGTAAGGCTCTGCAATATATACATTGGTTATCAGGTGATCCAATGTCTGATTTTTTTAAGTAATTTCCTAAAGAAAAAATGATATAATTAATTGAAAAAATATTCAAATAATATACAGTAGTTTTCTTTTTTTTGAAAAAAAATATAAGATGAAGGTTAAGATATATACTATTTCCCCAAAAGCGTTCATGTGTTGGAAGTTCCTCCAGTTGGATAGTTTGTGATTTTCGATTGGAAAAAGAAGATGAAATTTGCCTTCTTTTATTAGATAATTGTGAATTTTGATATTCTTCATGATGGCCTAATTTAGCAAAAGGAATTAAAGTTGCATGGCATACCAAATAAAATATAACATTGTTTAAATTAATCATTGAATTAGTTGTGTATATATATGTAATTGGAACTTCAAATAAGCTGGAATCAACATTAGCAATTGAAATAATCTCGATGGAGTTGCTTATTGTGAAATGATCGGCATGATCATAACTTGTAGAGCATAAAGGAGCTGATTTTAAAGAAAACATAATAAAGCTGTTTTTAGTTTTTTTCTCATTCAGTAGTATGGAAAATATTTAACTATTATAATGTTACCTTTAAAATTTTTATTAATTTGAATGTCAACATCAAAAAGTTGTTTGTTATTTAATGAGTCTTGATTGAATCCTTCCATGAGCTAAATACCCTATGAATATTTAAAAAGATAAATAAATAACAACTGAAAATTCTATTCAAAATAACCTTAATTTGTATTTTAAAAAAGTATATCAACATTACATACCAGGAAAAAAATCTCAATCGACCGAGGATGTAAATAAAAAAGAACAAAGTCAGAAAACTGGTTAGAATGTCTATCACCTGAAAAAGAAACAATTTATGTGTTAAATAAATAATTTGAAAGTCTTCTAACAAAAAATCCAAAATTAAATAATTGCATAAGAGAAGAATATTTGAAATGAAAAAGAATTGATTAATCAACATGAAGGCATAATTAAATGACAAATAGACATAAATAATTATAATTTTATTTCGATAATTAGTTGGCTACTTCAAACATAAATCACTTTGTAATTAATCAACAATAAGTTATAATTTAATTTAACCGCAAGTATAACAATAAATATCCCAAAAAAAATCATAAAAGACAATTATTTAAACAATAATAAATTCAGAATATATATATATATATATATATATAAAGGAAAAAATATTGATAGTTAGTCATATATTGATGTTATTAATCATGTAGAATTATCATGACAACTAACATATATAAAAAGATTAATTTTTTTTGCAAATCATAAGAATAATTTAGTTTTATTTTTATATACAATGAAAATAAATTTTATATATATATATAAATGATTTTTCAAAATTCAGTAATTATGAATTAATAATTAACCTTTAAAAATTAACAACCATATAAACAACAAAAAAAGAAAAATCATTTAATGAATATTTTAAACAATTCATTTTTCTAAGAAACAATATATGATATAATTAATTATATTCTTTCTGAAATAAGACCTTGGACAAATTTTTATAGATTATAAAATGTAAATGTTTTTTAAATTTTTTAAGGGACAAATCATCTTAAAAATAATAAACAATTAGTGTTTCTTTGGACTTATTTAATTTTTTTCTGGCCATACAAATTAGCCACGTCTTTTTTTGAAGTCCGCAAATACATGAAAACTTAAACAATAATTTTTTTATTCATATTTAAGACATTAAAATTGGTTATTGTTCACTTTTTTAAGACTGGATACTTTGTTCTTTTATTTTCCCAGTTAAAAAGGCTAAAAAAGGAATAGCCATATTGTCATTGTATGAACGGAAGACTACAGGAAAAAAGAGGATAAGGGGAACCACTTGAAAGACAGGGAAAAAATTTAGCTATTTTTAATTCTGCTTTATTCAACATTAACATATAAGGATTATTTATACAGAACAACTAATTTATACAAAATGCACATGCATATCACTGAAGACACCAGCCATAAAATGTTCAAAATCCAAAAAACAACAGATATCATATTAGCTACATATTCACGCCAACAACTGCTGCTTTGATCTTCTTCAATACTTTTTTCAGCTTTTGGCATTTTCTAAGCAAGGAAACATACTAGTCAGATAATTCATTATATGCAGCACGAAGAGTTTGGAATTCATCATTTGCAGGATCAGAATTAATTTTCAGAATTGCTAATTCCTTATGGTTAAAGTCAATTACATCCAAATCATAGATTGCTTTTAAGTGATCTACTGCAGCCATGCATGAACCGTTTTTGCATCTTTAACAGAAGTATGACTAATTTCAACCATGTAGGAAACATGGCTCTTTCCATTTCCATCTTCATAAGGATAGTATATAGTGCATGTGTATATTGGGCCCTCAATTTGTTGTTCATCATAGGTGGTTGTAGAAAGCCCAAGTTAACCCAAAATATATTCCAAGATAAAAGAAATAGGAATCTTAATAACAGTCATGGCCTATTTTAAAAAAATTTAAACAAATTAAAATTTTAGAATATAATATTTCATAACTACACACAATTGCTTGAAAATAACTAATGATAAATTAGAAAAACAATAAAAATTCAACAATAAATATGTAACCACAACAACAATGAACAACAATATGGCAATTGATGGATCAATCTTGAAATCAAACAGAAATAGGAACCTAATAATTGGGGAAAAAATATAAGAAAGAATAATTAATTCAATATAGATTTGTTTGATATTTAGCTTTGTTGGTATGGTGGAAAAATAACTATTATTATCATTTTTTCTAACATTCCAACTGTTTTTAAAAAATTAAGAACCCACCATATAAATTGCAAAATTGTAAAACTCAATCAATTGGGGGAAAAAAACTTTTGTTGATGTAAAAAAGGGACAAGTAAAAAAATAAACAAAAAAAAGAAAGTAAATATAAAATATTAAAAAAATTTAAATAAAACTAGATAAGTTTATTTTGTTTTTTTAAAGATCATTTGCTACAAATTGATTTGAAAAAAAAACTTAGATATAGATTAAAATCAAAAGTCAAGGTGAACATTTAATTTCTTTAGGCAAACAAAATAAATAGGTTTTTTTTTTAATAGCATTAATATGATAATCATGATGTAACTATGTTAAACATTTTCTAGAGGCAATAGAAAAAATTTTAATGCCAACAACATATATACAACATGAGATTTGAAAAAAATATTTCAAAATCAAGTCAAATTAAATAGGATTTCTAAATTGCTAAACAAAAACATATGGAAAAGAATATAAAAAATGACATATAAGCATGGATAATTGTATAAGTATGCATATTAGTAATAAAGAAGGTTGGAGAATGAAAACAATGATAAGAAAAACATTTAATGAACTAAACAACTCACCAAGTAGTCTCACGAATTAGCCAAAAAATAAAGAGAAGAAGGCAGAATTGAACGACTTTATTTATGATGGTTCAACCATATTTATAGCTAAAGAGACAAAGATTGGAAAAATGTTAAATGGCCCCTATTTATTTAGGGGCAAATCTGAAATTATGGTAATTCAAATCATAAATTCAAAAAACATTTAATGCAAGAGTAAATTTGTATCCAAGATAAATCTATACAGTTCATTAAAATATATATTCTTACCTGTTTGAACAAACACTTGGCTATATTTTAATGAATGGAAATGCTATTATATGTAAAATTATAAATTTTTATTTAAAGAGAGATTAAAATTGTATGGATAGAATAATAACACAACACACAAAATTTGAAACAAGGCTAGTAAATCATTATAGAAGGATATCCTAAATCTTGCTCCCATATCACAATTGGATAGCAGATTTAATGCAGGGTTATATTTGTATCCTAAGTAAATCTAAACAATCTATTAAAATATAGATTTTGAACTGTTTCATCTAACAGCTGGCCATATTTAAATGAATGCAAGTTACAATTTATGTTAAAAAAATAAAATATTATTTAAAGGGAGATCAAAATCATGTGGAAAGAACAATGTCATAGCAAAAAAAATAAAATTATTATGAATACAAATTTGGTAAAAAAATTTACCGAAACATACAGATATTTTAAAAATCATGCCTACAAGATTGTAAGGGAAAAAATCCAAATTATGAAATGGTCTCATTATCAAACTCAAGAATCTAAATATAAGCCCAGAGACTAATACAACTATAACTGAATAGTCAATCTGATCAATTGATTCACAACTATATATTTTTATAAGCAAAGTATATACAGAAAAGATCAATAGGGAAAGTACAACCCCCATAAATATGTCCAAAAAAATTCAAAGTTTATAAACCTCCATGGAATTCATTTAAGACATATATGATAGCATGAGTCACTATGCAAAATAATCAGTTGATTAAAAATCCAAATCAAATAGAAAATAAAACATCAGTTATGCAACTAAAATTACCAATAACAGGAAAATATTTAAAAAAATACAAAGATTATCAGCTTATTCATAATAAAAAAAAAGATTAAAAACTATAATCAGAAATAATTTTACTTGGATTAATAGCTCTAATTAACAAATGTGTTATTAAACATGACAAACTAAAAAAAATTCTAGCTTAGAAAATTAAATTCTATTTTTTTCCCAATCAAAACGGCAATACAATCATAAAATGGCTAATCAAATGCTTTTGAAAGTAAAATCACTTGCAATATCACATGAAGTTTTTTTCTTAAAAAAAAGGATAGAAGCAAAAAAAATACAGAAAAGGAAAAAAACAAAATATATATTCAAAAATACATTACACAACAGCTCCATAGCAAATAGAAAATGACAGGCAAAATTAAAATTAAATGCTGATAAATTAGTTATTGTACATAACTTCATGTAAACTATAATAGATTACAATGAGCATATAAGATGACAAAGCAAAATTAAATTTCAGAGAAAAAATCAATGAAGAATAAACGCTAAAAAGAAAGAGAAAATGGGAGAAAGGACGTAAAACAAACATAGAAATAGAACCTGGTTAGTTTTTTATCTAAAAATATGCAAAGGAGAAAAATAATTCTATATATTAATATGATCAGAAAAGTAGATCAGCACGTAAAATAAATAATCAGGGTGAAAAGCAAAGCCAAGGGAAAAACTACAATAAAAAAATTGAGGAATAATGAATTTAAATATTTTTTTTTTAATATTATGCGAAAGAACTAATTAAAACAACAATAGAACCATAAAAATAAAATGAACAACTTAGAAAACAATTATGCAAAGCCAGCCAAAAAACAGAATCAATCATCACATCATATGCAAAGAAAAGAAAAATAAATAAAGAGATGATAGAGAAGAAATAAAGAAAAAATAAATATTATATATAGCATAACGCCTTAGCATTTAATATGAAAACACAATGAACTTTTTCATTTAATTAGCAAACACATGGCAAAATTGTCCATATTAAAAGAAAAAGCATACTGGAAAAAACAAAACAACCAAAGAAAATCATATTGAACTAACACCAAACATAATAAACTTAATTCTATGAAAGTTCAAGCTACTCCAATAACAATCAACATTAAATTTTTTACTTGGTCTTTTTTTTAAAAAAATATTTAAAAAGAAAACTAATTTTTTGGCCAATAAACAAATCTAACTTTTGGCTTAGGAAAAATAAATTTTAAGGAAAAAAGGGAAAAAAATTAGGATAAAAACATAACAAAAAACAACATAAAAAACATATGTTAAGGTTGGCAAGTTAGAATGACATGATGTATAAATTTCTTTAAAAAAAAGCGGAAAAAAAACAAAGAAGAAAAAAAAAATCATATTCATACTAAAAATAAACATAATTGTAGGCTACTAAAAATGCCAAATTTATATTGACAAAATGCACTAACCATCTTGCAAATGAAAGATAATCAAATTATCAAACAAAAAAACAAAAGAAAAACATTGAACAAAATAGAACAATCAAACAAAACCAGATTGAACCATCAACAACGATAAAACATTTATTTCTCTAGTCCAAAAAATTAATCTGCACCAACAACAATTCAAAGTTCATTTTTTATCTTGATCTTACTTTTCTCTTTAAAAAACATATATATTAAATAACACTATAATAGATTAAATAATAATAATAATTTTTTTTTTTTGTCCATGTATGCAAGTAGTTCAAGGGGAAAAAAATCAATTCAAACAATACAAAATAAACAGTTTAGGAACAAAAAAAAAATGACACTTTTCTTTAGTATCAAAATCATCAAATTTGCAAATAAAAAATAAAAAACAATAAAAAAATTTTTAAAAAATACTATTGTCTACCAAAGAGAATAAATTGTTGATTTTTTAAGATTCTATTAACATCATCCATATAAATTCATAATGCAACCCAAATAATAATGACAACTAATTAAAAATTCAAAGTATGAAAAAAGAAAAAAAAAAAACAAGTTCTGGTTTGATATGAAACTTATGGAGCTCGTTTGAAATGAATTATTCAACTAAGTTCTTGCATAATCATTCTAGTATGTCCAATTTTTTCTTTATAATATGAAAGAATTGAATTCAAACAATTATGACTTTTCAGAGAATTTCTTTTCCTCTGTATATTCAATAAAAAAAAAATTTAGCACCCCCATCTAAAAGTTAGGTAGAAAAACAAATTATCAAATCATCAATTATTTTACAAAAGGGCAGTTCACATGATCTTACCTGAATGCAAATAACATGGTAATCCCAAAGGACAACTCCATCCGCTCTCTTACTCGCCTTTTGATGCACAAAGGAACCTGCAAATAAAAAAATTATTGTAAGGTGAAAGACCTGGACAACTGGGACCAAATTCTTAAAGCATATTAAGACTAAAGTAACTTGGCAAAACAATCAACAATGAAATTTAATACTCAGTTCACCCAATTTGGAAGAACAGCAAAACAACAAATAAATCGAATGGGTGCCAACTGAATAAAATTTTAGTAATTTACAAAGCATCATCATGATAATTATAAGTATAATTAACAAAATAATATTTATGCCTTTTCATTAGAAATGAAAGAGACAAAGAGATCAGATCCCTCTGCATCTGCTGTTATCCCATGCTGGCACAACTTCTTGCAAAAATAGTACACATTCTCCCCACTGCAAACATCACATTCACGCCAAAAACTAAATCAAGTTATCACAAAATTAACGACTAACCAAAAAAAAAAAAAAACCATTTCGCAAACATCTGTTAGTTACCAATAAAATGGGGTGTGATCAAATTGAGAAATCTGCAGCCAAGGTTTTCAAGTGTAAAAAGACATACCTAAAATGCCCTAATAAAATTCAAGTGACCTGTAAAGGTTTTCACATAGAACTCCAACATGATGAACACAAACAACTCCATAATCTGCAGCGAAAACAGGTTAAAAAATCCATACAATTTTCTTTTTTTTTTGTGCAAGAAAATAGATGCTGGGCTAGAACAAAAAAAAAAAGGGAGAACAAAAACATGCAGGATGAGAGGGACAAACAAAAAACAGATTGAAGACAACCATGAAGAGAGTAAAGAGAAGGAAAGAATGAGAGGGAGAATAGGAGATAGTAAGAAGGAGAGGCAGCTGAGAATAAGAAGTGAAAGAAAATGAGAATAGCATAGAAAAAATTAGGGCAACAACTCTATTGGAAATGGTAGCTTTGTCTAAAGAGACTGACAACACATATAATAATTTGAGGGCAAGAAAGTAATTAAAATAAATGGGGGCATTTTTTGCAAAAATTTCTATTTTTAAATGATGATGTTTTCTACTAAACTAAGGGCAAGACAGACTTTTTATTCAAACGATGTCATTTTGTATACAGGATGCAAGCGGTGGCAAATCTGTGATTTTAACAAAATTGAAGACTCTTTCTTACTGTTCATCTACAGTGAAATTTGAACTAGATAAGGAAGAAAAGATAGAAGTATATGCAATGAATCCCTGAATAATAAGAAAAATAAAATAAAACTTCAGATTCTTTTTACTCTTTTTTTTTTCTACATCTTGGCTCCTTAAATGAGAAAAATATCATTTTGATCTTGTTGTTTCCTTTTGTGGCTAAACTAGTTCTTTAATTTTTTTTTACTATATTAAAGTGCTTGTATTTCATATTTTTTTACACTCAACCAGCAATATGGAAAATTCTATAGTTATTTGGTTTTCTATGTACTTTTATTTTACTTAATTTGTCTTTATCATCATAGGATGAAAGTATATTTCATGATATAATTGTGGTTATTGACAAAATATATTTTACTTTATAAAAAATAAAATAACCATAGAATGCACCCTGTAATAATATTATTGTTTAATGGGAAAAATTAATATAATATAAATTTTAATTATAAATATTTTATATATGTGGTTTATAATCAATCTAACTAATTATTTGAATAATAACTAATTTAAAATATTATTTATAAAGGCTTAAATAATTTTAAAATGGAAATTTTACTAATTTGACATTATATTTGATTGAATTTCATTAAAAAATTCATTTTATTTTTAAATAAATTACAAACATAATTTATTTCCAAAATTTTTTTATCAATGAAATGTATTTGGTTCAAATAAATAGTTTTCACTTCAAATGAATTCCATATTCCGTTATAATTTAAATTTCATATTCCATTATATCATATTTGGTGTAAATCTAAAATTCAAATTAATTTATAATTTTGGTAAAGAAAATATCCTTTTAAGTAGACTTTAGGTATTTTAGTTATTTTAAAAATAGACTTAAAAATTATAAAATTTATTTAAAAATTCAAATCATTTCGTAAGAATTTAATCTATTTATATTCAATTTCACAAATTTAAAAATTTAAAATTACAAATGAATTCTATAACATTACCATTTAAAACATATATCATTTAAAATTGCATTGAAATTCATTTATACCAAACATACTCTTATTTAAAAAAAAAAAAAAAAGTTCAATTGTTTTTAGAAATACAAAGCACAGGTCTAACAGAAAACTTCAAAATTGTGGAGACCAAATGAGAAATTTTACCTCACAGCAACAGCACATATGGTAAATACGTACAATACGCAGGGACCCAAAATAAAATAAATAAAGGGTCAATGTGGAAATAAATAAAATTACAGGAGTTCAAGCATAGTTACACAAGCAAGCATATTAAGATGCATGCTAAAAATACACAACTGCGCCAGCTCCAGCAATGGACTAAGAGACAAGAGGGTCTCACACAGGAATAGAGCCCACCTCATATCTCTTAACATTGCAAAATGAACCAGAACAGATTTTTATTTCCAGATTGTGGCACAACTTTCTGACACCAAAATGAAGAAAATATAAATTAAAAAGGACAAAGGATACTGCATCATAAACAGAATTACAATTAAACAAACACAACAATTAATCCTCACAAGGCAAAATTGAATACAAACCAGTATAATCAACCAACATCAATGTTTTTGACAAGAAGCCACTAGCCTGTCCAATAAAGGAACCAAGGGGAAAAAAAAAAGCGAACACCTATACTAGAACATAGAAACACTATTTGATGGGGCTTTCTCACAATGAAGTAGCCCCCTGTATGCGGCACGTAAACTAAAATTAATGCCTTCAAAACCTGTTTCTCTTGCATGCTTACAACAAAGAGTTGAACAATCGTGGACCTCACTCATACAACTGCCCACCAAAACGCAAGCGGAACACCGGCATTTTAAACAGTAATAGAAGTGTTTTCCAATTTGACAAGCTATTTCACCTAGTCATCTTTTGAGGAACTTGAGTATTCAGTACCATTTTCTGTGGAAGTTAGCCCTGATGAAGCAGTTGATGTATTGCTGCTGCTGCTGCCTACTCCATTATGCATATTCTTTACTGCTCGGGCTGGGTTCCTATGAGGGTCATTAGGAGCAGGCACATGCCCCTCCTCAGCTAGTTTTTTTATTAGGTTCATAACAGTAGGAAGGAACTTCGTTGACAATGAAATCAACCCAGGAAGCTGTAAACAGAAGGTCATAATCAGGCTTAACTTCACAGGAATGAATAAAAAAATAACAATAACTTTAGTCAAGCAAATGCAGCAAAAAATTATGTATGATGTTAAAAGCCAGTCAACAGACTCTAGATGGTCTTATTTCAGAAATTAGCATCAAAAGAAACATATTTGGTAGTACAAAGATGATACTCACAGCACCATTGCGGAATTCACCAGAAATGTCTAGTTGGACCCACAAGGCTTTAGCAAGAAGAAAAGCTACAAAGATGAAACCCAGATACAAGGGATTTCTGCCACGAAAATTATCCCAAAATAAATTAGCATACAACAGATCTCATTTTTGCACCAACAACATTTCTTCAATGACTATCATAAAGACATACCTTAGAAGAGTCATAAATTCGTTAAATCCCAGCACAACCAAGGCAACCATTGCCCATGGTGGTGGTAACCAGTTGTTGTTGCGTTTGTTGGCTTCCTGAAAATTGGAAGGAAGGATAAATTAATAAAACACTACTTACAAAGAAAGAGAGACATGATGGAGATACTCATTATGAGACAAGCTGATGTAAAAACCGTTGCATCTACACCCAAATCTTTAATTCAGCCAAGAGTCGAATATACCCATAACATACAACCTTATACAGAGAAATGAAATACAAGGAGAACTGCTAAATTATCCAACCAAATATTAAATTCCCTGAGTCTTGGATCACGGTCAGGACTCAGGTTACACTCATCAGGAGGAATATAAACTACATCACATGTATTTACCAATGTCTCAGGACTCAGCTATAATAGCACATCTTCCAACACTCACGCATATGAAGGCTAGGAACTCTATTCTTAGTGTTTTGGATGCATGTCTCAGCCAGAACCAGTAAGCACTTCTGTATAAAAACGAAAGTGTGTATTCTTCTGATCAATATGAAAAACACCGTGTAAAATAGGTGATATCCGAGAATAACATGCCTGAGCAGAAATGGCCTGAGTGACACTGTACTCCGTCTCTGCCTTGAATTGCCTCCACAAGGATTTACACTGGACAGGTGTGATCAATGTCCTCGACGATGGAATCTGGAGTGGAAAAATCCATTACATGTGTTATTTAATGATTAATGATAAAGCAAAAGGCCTTCATATAATTAATCCACTGAAGGGAGACAAGGAGAAAAATCTTAAACATTGATGTCCTTTTGTTTAGGAGTTTAACATGAGGGAAAAGGAAGGACAGAAAAGGATAATATTTACCTTCAAATCTCACTTTCTTATTGCCTCAAAACAACATTTAACCTTCCATTTAAAAAATATTTTCCAATATTAGTATTTTATCCCCAATTCTAAATATTCTTTCCTATCCCTTAAAACTTCCAAAAAATTGTTTAACCTTTCATTTATTTTCTTTTTTTATCGCATGGATTAATTAATTAGCATAATTTCTTTTTCTATCCTCCAACAAACTTCCAAACGAAGTGTTTATATTAAAAAAGCGATTCTTCTGAACTCAATTCATTAAAATACGAGGTTTCCAGTTTTCAAATGATTTCTACTAGAAAACCAATCTAATATGGGCAGAATAGGATCTAGTTCTCCAAAATCCTTTCTTTTTTAAGTCAATTGCATGTGCCTCTATTGCAACAGCATTTACAACATAATACTTTAGACTAGGCATGAAAATTGAAATTGGAAACAAGAAAAAGTCAACCTCATCCCAAGTGCTTGATGCCAGTGGATCAGTCTTTGTGATGCTTCTCTCAGTAACAGCAGCATTGTCATTGGTATTCAACAAAGCAGATGATAGGGTACTTTCAATATTATCACCATTCTCATCTAAACGGGTTGCAGCCATTACAGACAATAACTTCAAGGACTGGTAAGGATTAAATCAACTTTATCAACACCCAAATAGAATGAAAAAGAATCAAGAAGTTTAAGATTCAACAGTTGACAAAACCTCATATTATAACATACCGCAGAGCGAGCAGTTTTGGTAATCGCTCGAATATCTTCCTTTCCGGTCCATACACGCGGCATTGACTCAGAATCATGGCTAAACAACATTGAAAATCTGCACAAAAGGTTTATAGTAAACCTTCAAGATGCACCCTTAATCAAATTAAATGACTGAGCCCAACAAATCCGAGGAATTGCTACCTGTCCTTCATACGGATCAGAACTCGTCCAGCTTCTTCCTTTGCTTTTGCTTCAACTACACCTCTTGCATAATTTTCCATACTACTAAGCATTTCATTTTTTGTCTGTTCATCCATGTCAAAGCCAGCAAGTGCATTAGAGAGACCAGTGACCGCTGATTTTGTCTCACGCTGCAGAAGCTTCCTTATTGCTGGCCAAGTCTCAGTATTAGCCCCATCTAGAAGAGCTTCCACAGGTGCTGATAATGCTTCATTAAGTTTTGCCTGTAAAAGATATCCAGTGAAATATTACAGTAAGGTATGTAACACAAGACAAATTTCTCAAGATTTTATGTATCAGTCCCTAACAGTAAACTGTCACTATGCATGTCAAACAAGCTTTTATAACAATAAAGAATCCTTAAACATTCAATTTTTGCATAAATGCAGTACTTTTCCAGCAACAATGAAACAGTAGAATAAAAAATCAAACAATGACCCCATCTGCATGTTTTCTCCATCAAAGCCCTTAAATTACTCCCATCAGATAGGAGATCCACTTAGTTCCTTCCAACATGTACATAGAGCCAATTCGGTTCATTGGTTTCACAGCTGCATTTGGGATTTTCTTTTGGGTCCCTAAACACAGGTTTGAACTAGCAACTCTAAACAAATAAATGAAAAAATAAATCCATCCCTGAACATGCTCAGATACCTGACACTAGATACCAACAGGCAATGTGGACAATCATCAAGTAAAAATATAAACAATATGTAAATATAAACAGTCATACCTCATATGATGATGTAAGTTCAGACAGTTTAGCAGCACGAACAGAAGCAACATGTGCATCTATATCACGCCGAAGCTTATCCCTCACTTTAGAAGTGTCCCACTTTGCTTGTTCAATAATAGCATCTGTAATAATTATGTATCGAAGTTAAAATATATTTTCAACAGTATATTCAGAGAAGTCAAATGTCTAATTATGAACAGTTAGTATAATATATGGGGTAGAATAAAGGACTAGCCAGACATCCTTACAATAATCCAATGACTTATCACTCATGCTTCACTTTGAAATTCAAGGATTTTTAGTTACCCATATGCTTTAAAGCTTTCTCATCTCATGGTTTTCAATTTCTCATCCTTTGCTCCACATCACTTAGGGGAATGAAGTGAACAAAATCTAAAAAATACCTGTACATCCTTCGTCAAATACAGCCATATAAGACTGAGTGCAAGCATGAGCAGCTGAAGAAAATCCCTCCCCTGCAGCCAAAGCCTTGTCAAATGCTGCCTTGAATTTGTCAAGGGTTTCTGACCGAATATGTCCCAACATGGATTGATGAGCTGGTTGGACAAGCTACCAGATTTAAAGAAAATAAGCTATGAGAAATTGGACAATACATATTTTTCAAGTTGGCTACTGACAAATTAGATACTGAAAGCAAATATCAATTTACACATTAGAAACTCAAGAAGGTTGTAAATGCATATAAATTAAACATATTCTGCTTTGCCTCTTCTAATTTCTACCTATAACTGAGTCCATCATAAGCAACCGGTGTTTCCAATTGATTTTGGATTCCAATTCAAATGCAGCCCCCATCTATTCAAAGCAAGACTACTGGTGGCCAAATCATTATCCAAACTTGCAACTACCATGCTTTTAGTTGCTTATAGAAATATACAATAGCCATACATCAATGTTTAACATTCCAGTTTCACAGCAATGATGGTCTTCTTTGTAGATTCAAAGTAACTTAAAACTGGCATAAATTAATTATTAAAGACTATCAAAGAGATGGATTACTTGCAGCAATTTTTCTTCGAGCTGCTTTCGCTTTGTAGATCTGACTCCCTCATCAAAGTAAATAGCTTCTGCATCATACCTACATTGAAGAAACTAAAAACTCAATGATGATTAAAAAAAAAGAATGTAACAACATAGGTTGTAGAAGAAAAAAATAAAAATAACTACAAAAATTAAAAAGACAATAACTACAAAAATTAAAAAGACGTGCATCAAATTGACATATGTTTCTAGGGTTAAGATAACAGAAATGACTAATTGTATGCACCCAATCAATCACCAGATATACCATAAACCCTATATGTTAAGAGGCTAAGATCATTCCACTCCAGTAGTCAAGTCTGTGACAAATTCTATTATATTGTATTGATGAAAATTCTACCTAAAATGCATCTCTCCTAGCAGTAATACAATGAACAATATAACATAAGTAGAACTTACTCTGAAAAACAAGTATTTAGAGTTGCACTAAGCTTCTTGCCAAAGTCAGAGACAGGACCAGATTGTACAGCCTCTTCTATTTGACGCCACTCCTGAGAATGATTTTAAACAAAGATGGCCAGTAAGCTTTTAAAATTTATTTGACCAATGTTAGGAAAAAAATAGAATGGTCATCAGGATTAAGCAGTTAAAAACACCAAAAAGAAACAGTATGTGGTAAGCTTATACCTCATTTGCAGTGAAATTAGCATATTTTTCGTTAGCAATTTCTTCACAACGTACAGTAGCAACCATGACCTGCAAATGGATGAATAATAGAAGTCCTTA
Source organism: Mallotus nudiflorus (assembly GCA_947683625.1). Taxonomy (NCBI): domain Eukaryota; kingdom Viridiplantae; phylum Streptophyta; class Magnoliopsida; order Malpighiales; family Euphorbiaceae; genus Mallotus; species Mallotus nudiflorus. The sequence goes on along the minus strand of CANTUR010000187.1, from coordinate 473,243 downwards.
ACAAAATGTTATGTACTCATCAACCCTGTGCCAGTAAAAGTTCATAAAATAACCTTGTGGGCAGGAAGGTCCAGATCCTTGTTCTCCTTAATGATTTTCCACATGTGCTGAGCACTAAAAGAAAACCCAGAAGCAGGAACAGCCCCCCTTCGATCTCCTGCAAGCCCACCAGGTGCAATAGAATGGTAGAACCGTTGCCTCAAACTAGCAACCTGCATCAATAAGAAGTAAACCAGCAGGTTTCAGAATGAATGTCAAATAAATTCATTTGGTCAAGAGATCTAGCCTATTGTGCCACGTTACAAACTAAAATCCCAGCAATAGGTGAAGTGATTCGTGTATGTGATACATTTCAATTGTGAGGACAGTCAACCATAAAAATAGATCACTAATCTCCATATAAATCTAACTAATCTCCATATAAATCTAATAGAACACTCATTTCTTCTTGAACAATTAGAAGAAACTGCAAGAACATCAAGATTCAAAACAACAAATCTTAGTGTTCATATATGTTCTAAGGATGTAAATTAACTAAACAAGAATCTAGCTTACCTGCTCTTTGAATTGCTCTTCCTTTTCTTCATAACTAGAAAGTGCAACAACTTCAACCTATCCATGCATCACCAAGTAACAGAATATCACCATAAATGCTATAATTTTTCCCACCTAAAAGAGGTGAGCAAGCTTAATGAGAAAGCCATGATATCTTACATTAAAAAATTCACTTAGTGGTGTTTCCTTGTGTTCTTGTGGCTTAGGAACAGCATCCCATATCTGCAGTTAAAGGGGAAAACAGGTAAAAAAAAAAAAAGCACCATTTAAGTCAACTAATAAGAAGGGAAGCACCATATCTTTCACCTTCTGAATATCTTCTCTTAGAACAGGTTCTAAATTCTCCAGTGGTGTCTGTGAACAACAAAAGATCAGAACACAAAAAAATATTTATCCAAGTTTGCCTAGCAGCAGGAAACAATGATAGACTCAAAATGTATGAAACAAATGAAACTAAAGAAAACTAAATCTTTCTCAAGTTACAGCAATAACTAGACAGAAGGGAGGAACGCACCCTTGTTTTATCACGTATGACAAACATCAAAGTTGTTTTGCGCGGACTGAACAATCTCATCATGACCTGGAGAACAAACACTGTGAGATAGAACCATAAAAACTTTTGAAATACATGCATCTAGTAATTACCTGAAACACAGTCTTCAAAAGAGGTTTGTTTGCAGCTTGCTCACGACCAATATCATGACACCACCTAAAAACATTTCTCAGCAAGATCATGCATACTATTTATGAAGAATCCCTTCATGCAATTGAACAAATTAAAGAACTAAGGCGCAATGCGCAACAAATATCTTACATGTTAATCAATACTATATCTGAGACAGCAAGAGCAAATAGGGCACTCTGCTTCTCAAATGCAGTATCATCCTGAAACACAAGAAGAAAAAACAGATGCATAAGAAAATATCAGATGGGCGAGTGTCAGGGGACTTGCATGCAGAAAATGCCCTGCCTTGACCAATATAAAATGAAAAGACAAGCCTCCATTCAACACGTTGCTTGGAAACCTTATCATATAAATATGATAACAGTCAATATAAAACAGCTCAGTTATATTTAAACCCTTTCAGGTAATACTCTAAATTTAAACCAGTCTGATTGGCTATTAATTTAACATTAGTATCAACTATCAAGAGGTCATGTCATCATCATCTGTCTTGCTAATACTATGATGCCAAAGATTTTATGCATAGAAGGCATATGAAACAATACAATTGGTATCATTACACACCATTTTTATAATGTAGTCATTAAATGAATTCTTACTTGATGATAGAGAAATGAAAATAATAGAAAAATGCAGGAATCAATATAAAAGGTGAAGTGAAAAGTATATAAAAGTTATTCAAATGAGGAAAAGAAAAGCTAAGAAGGTTCACCTCTCCACGTTCTCTTCCATCAGTGCCCTCTAAGTCCATTACAAGAGTACATGGTTCAATGCCAGCACATCTAGCTAACCAGATTCCTTTAGTAGTTTGAGACCTGAAAAGAATAACAAGTCAAACATTTGAAAATACCAAACAGATTATATTTTAAAAGAAATCCAATAAAATTTAATATTTAATAAACACAAGCTTACCTTCCTTTAAATGCATCCATCTCTCTAAAGTTGGTACCAAATAAATTATTTAATAGAGTGCTTTTCCCTGTTCAATCCATAGAAAGCAAAAAAATTAAACTTTTTAAACAATCCACAGTTGTCATAATAGAGATGGAAAGAGAGAATGATGGAAGCTGGAGTTCAACTACAGAAGAAACAGTTGATCAAAATAAAAAAGAATAAGGAACATTGTTCACGATCTAATTGCAGCTGTGTCTTTTCATATTACAAAAAATAAGAACCTACTTTCTGGTAAGTAAGTTTCAAAATAAAAACCTTTCATTGTTTACTGACCAGGTAATATTGTTCAATTTTATCTCATAGAATGATGATGTAAATTGCTAACCATCTAAAGAAATATTATAATAAGGAGCACCATGAGGAAGACGTTGAACTAGAGAATAAAAAGCAGAAAGAGGGAAAGGAAGAACACAGACCGCTACTTTGTGGGCCCATAATAGAGACTACAGCATATGATAGTCCACATTCCCCCATTCTGACATCCTTGATAAATTGTTCTAGCCCAGAGGCATTAAATGTACCATCTCCATCAATCAGCTGAGTAGAGCAACATTCTTCCCTATCTGCTGGAAGCAAAAAGTTTCACATATTAATTTCAAAGAGAATATTATACCTTCCAAACGTTTTATAATGCTCATGTTAAGGACATTATATGTCTCTATAAGCTTCAGGGCACATTGCTCATCCATAACTCTTGAAATTGAAAGCCATACAACAGCACAAACTGAGCACTTCGTGATGAAGATTGAAACTTCATCAACACCCACAATCATTAACCACCACCACCAAAAAAAAAGAAAAAAACACCTACCCACAACACGCTAAGCAGCAATCCTAATCCTTAGCTTAAGAGAAAGCTAAAAGTGACAAAATAAAATTAAAAAGCTACCACAATCTCAAGCTGAATAGAATTCCCTCATATCTTTTAAAAATAAACAAATTGATGCAAATCCCAATATCAGGATTCTGCAAAAAAAAAAATCAAGCTTTTCTATGTTTCCCTCGTCTTTCCCAGATACCAAACAGAATCTTAACAATCTCATCATGATCCAAATCTGTACTCATAAACAGGTCTTAAAAACCCAATTTCCCAAATCAGAAAAGAGGGTCAAACCTATCTTTCAAAGATAAAATTGATATTCACTTCTATTATATAATATGTTAACAAGCTTCAAGCTTTATGCATCCGTTAAATTGAAACCGCAAAAACAGTTATACACCCAAAAAAATTCCGAAACGCAGACAGTAATTATCATTACTACACAAATTGAAAGCAAGTATATAGATATGGTTGAAACAGCTTCGAAATGAAACTGCAAATGTAAATGCAGAGAGAGAGATAAATTCCATGCAAATAAATAGATCAAAGAGATCGAAATTGAGAGATTACCCATTTGAATTAGATCGAAACTAGAGACGGTTGAAAGCTCAATTCGATCTAAGAAATGTTGGGTAGTGAAAAAGATCGATTGATTGATAAAGAAAGCAGAGAGATCTTAAAAAGAAAGAATTAATCTTTTCGTGTGTGTTTGTGTTTTTTTTTTTTTTTTTTTTTTTTTGTTCTTTTTGATTTAAAGTTTTAAAGGGTTTGATGACTGTCCCTTTGTGGAAAAAATAAATAAATAAAAATAATAATAATGATGATGATATTATGAATGTGAATGAATAATATATTGCTTGTGAATGAACAATATATTGCTTGTGAGAGAATAGTACTCAAATAGTGAAAATAAAATCTCTATATAAAGGGATTGAAATTCATTAATGAGAAGGTTAAGATTAAGAAGAAGAAAAGATAGATTACTCTCCAAATTCTTTCAATATTATAGTTCTCTAAATTCTCTCCAAACTCTTTCTAAATTCTCTCAAAATCATTCTACTATAAAATATTTTTCTTCTAGTTAAATACTACTAAATTCAAGTTTAGTTCTATAACAAAATAAGTAATTCAATCTTTATTTCACAACACGTTATCAGCACGAGGAGCTCTCGATCAAAATAATAAGGTACATATTTCTTAATATTTAATATTTATGAATATATTAGTTGATTATATATTATCATGGATGGTTATGCCTCCTACTAATTTATATATTTATATTTATTTCTTCAATCTAACTTTATATTAATTGTTATTTTTATTTTGTTTTACTAACTACACCATTGATGCAAATATTGCTAGAAATGGTTCTAACCTTATGGATGGCTATGCCTCCTACCAATTTATATTTATGCACATTTATTTTTTTTATTATTTATGTTAATGGAAGGCTATACCCCATTTTATATTAATGGACGGTTTTGCCCCATATTTATACATATCGTTATGTTAATTCACTTGCTATAAATAATCATATCAACATTATTTATTGATTTTACTTTATACAATTTATTTCTCAATATATTATATTAAAAAAAAAAAAAAATTTCTAACGGCTATATTTTTATTACCAACGGTAATATAACGGTAATAAACGGCTATATTTTTCATTATGAATAGATGAGCTATAAATGTTATTCATTCACACAAATTCATACATTTTCTTTTTCTCTCTTTACTCTAAATTGTAAACATGATTTGGTATATTTATATTTGTGTTTTGATCATGACTATTATAATTGTTTTAGGAATAATTAATATGGAAGATGATTTTCTATTTGATATAATTTCAAGTATTATTGTATCATTTTTTGTACCACTATTATTTCTTGCAATATTCATTCATGATATAATTAATTAGTAAATTCTGATCATGTTTAATTTTTTTTAGTAGTCATCAAATTTATGAATTCTAATTGAGTTATATTTTTTTTATTAGTTATCATAATGACAAATCTAGCAAAGCTTGAGTTCGTTGCTCTTGACATCACGGGAAAAAATTATATGTCTTGGATTCTAGATGTAGAAATGCATCTTCAATCAATGGGGTTAATTGATACCATAAAAGAAAATAATAACACCTCATTGCAAGATAAGGCCAAGTCTATAATTTTTCTCCGTCGTCATCTTGATGAAGGATTAAAATGTGAATATTTGACTGTCAAAGATCCAAGTGTTCTTTGGAAGGATCTAAAAGACAGATATGATCATCAAAGAGATGTAATACTACCAGTAGTCACTGATGAATGGAGAGCTTTACGCTTTCAAGATTTCAAAAAAGTGAGTGACTATAATTCTGCAATGTTCAGAATAGTATCACAATTAAAATTCTGTGGACAAACAGTCACAGATGAGGATATGCTGGAGAAAACTTACTCCACATTTCATGCATCAAATGTTACACTGCAACAACAATACAGGATGCAGAGATTTAAAAAATATTCTGAACTAATTTCATGCCTACTGGTAGCTGAGAAAAATAATGAACTCTTGATGAAAAATCATCAGTCCCGTCCCACTGGCTCAATAGCATTTCCAGAAGCAAATGCTACAAATTATTCCAGATATAAAAATTATAATAGCCGTGGACGTGGGAGAGGTAGAGGTCGTGGACGTGGAAGAGGTCAATTCTTTGGCCATGGTCATGGAAATAAATATAGTAATACTCCACAACAAACTCAGACTCAACCTCAAAAGAAGTTAAAATCAGTCATCAGTGGTGTTCAAGAAAGGCCTCAATATAAGTCTGAAACTGTGTGTTTCAGATGTGGTAGTAAAGGACACTGGTCACGAATTTGTCGAACACCACCACATCTTTGCCAACTTTATAAGGCATCATTGAAAGGCAAAGAAAAGGAAATAAACTTCAATGAGCATCATACTCATGTTAATGATACAACTCATTTAGATGTTTCTGATTTTACTGATGATTTTACTGACAATGGAAATTGAGACATCTATAATTTTAAGTATATTGTTATTACTTATTTGATTCTGAAGAATATGTTATTGTTATGTATGTTATTTTTAAATTAAATAAAATGTCCTACTTTATAATTATTTTATGTTTTTACCTTAATTGATTAATTTTGTGTTTATCTATTTTGAAGTTTAATATGGATTGTACTCAATATAAAGACAATATTGGAGATCTCTGCATACCAGATAGTGGTACTACACATACTATCTTGAAAAATAGAGATTATTTCTCTGAAATAAAGCCCACAAAGGCAGTTGTAAAAACAATATCAGGTCCTGTAGATCTGATTGAAGGAATTGGCAAAGCTAAATTTATGTTACCAAATGGAACAAAGTTTATAATTGATGAAGCTTTGTTTTCACCAAAATCAACAAGAAATTTGTTGAGTTTTGATGACATATATCGAAATGGGTGTGATACCCAATCTATTACTATAAATGGTAACAAATATTTAAATATAGTTTCCTATGAATCAGGAAAAATGCAAGTATTGGAAAGACTGCCAAAACTCCCTACTGGATTGCATTACATGCATATACATGTAATTGAATCAAATATGGCAGTAAAAGAAAAATCTTATGATCCTTCAATAATAAATTTATGGCATGACAGATTAGGTCATCCTGGATCAGTAATGATGCGAAGGATAATTGAGAATTCACATGGGCATCCCTTGAAGGGGCAAAGAATTCCTCAATCAAATGAAATGCCATGTACAACTTGTTCTCTTGGAAAATTAATCTTGAGACCTTCACCATCTAAAATTCAAAATGAATCACCTATGTTTCTTGAAAGAATTCAAGGTGATATATGTGGGCCAATTCACCCACCATGTGGACCATTCAGATATTTTATGGTATTAATTGATGCATCTAGTAGATGGTCACATGTTTGTCTATTGTCAACTCGTAATGTTGCATTTGCAAGGTTGCTTGCTGAAATTATTAAATTACGAGCACAATTCCCTGATTATACAATCAAGAGGGTAAGACTTGATAATGCTGGTGAATTTACATCTCAAGCATTCAATGATTATTGTATGTCTACTGGGATCATTGTTGAGCATCCCGTTGCCCATGTACATACTCAAAATGGTTTAGCTGAATCATTGATTAAACGACTTCAGTTTATTGCTAGACCATTAATAATGAGAACAAAGCTTCCCATTTCAGTTTGGGGTCATGCAATCCTACATGCTGCTTCATTAATTCGCATCAGACCTAGTGCATATCATAAATACTCCCCACTACAATTGGCATTTGGTCAAGAGCCAAATATTTCCCATCTCAAAATTTTTGGTTGTGCAGTATATGTACCCATTGCGCCACCTCAGCGCACAAAAATGGGTCCTCAACGAAGATTGGGAATTTATGTTGGGTTTGAAACACCCTCGATTATTAGATATCTTGAACCTCTAACTGGTGATGTTTTTACAACACGTTTTGCTGATTGCCAATTTAATGAGGTTGTTTTCCCAACATTAGGAAAAAGGGAGAAAGAAGTGAAAAGGGATATTTCATGGAATGAACCATCATTATTGCATCTGGATCCTCACACAAAACAATGTGAATTAGAAGTGCAAAAGATTGTGCACTTACAAGCAATTGCAAATCAATTGCCAGATGCATTTACTGATACAAAAAGAGTGACTAAATCATATATACCAGCAGCCAATGCTCCTGCTCGTATTGAAATTCCAGAAATAAAATCTGAGAATAAAGACACTCATGAGTCTAAAACACGCCAGAAGCGTGGAAGACCAATTGGTTCTAAGGATAAAAATCCTCGAAAGAGAAAGGGAGTAGATAATCATATTGATAGCGAGGAAAATATCCCTGAAGAAATAGAAAATAAAGAAAGTCATGAAACATTGTCATATACTGTTGTATGTGAAATCATAAATGACAAAGATGATCCTGAACCAAAATCAGTCATGGAATGTCAAAATAGGCATGATTGGATAAAATGGAAAGATGCTATGCAGGCTGAATTGGACTCACTAAACAAACGAAATGTTTTTGGGCCAATTATTCCTATGCCTAAAAATGTGAAACCTGTAGGATACAAGTGGGTCTTTGTACGAAAGAGAAATGAGAAAAATGAAATAATAAGGTACAAAGCTAGACTTGTAGCTCAAGGTTTTTCACAAAGGCCAGGAATTGATTATGATGAAACGTATTCTCCTGTTATGGATGCAATTACGTTCAGGTATCTGATTAGCCTAGTAGTTTCTAAGAAATTAGAAATGCGTCTTATGGATGTTGTGACTGCTTATTTGTATGGATCACTTGATAGTGACATTTATATGAAAATCCCTGAAGGATTTAAAATGCCTGAAGCATTAAGTACAAAACCCAAAGAAATGTATTCGATCAAGCTCCAGAGATCTTTATATGGGTTAAAACAGTCTGGGCGCATGTGGTATAATCGTTTAAGCGATTATTTGATTAATAAAGGATATGTGAGTAATATTATTTGCCCATGCATTTTTATTAAGAAAACAATATCCGGATTTGTGATTATAGCTGTATATGTTGATGATTTGAATATCATTGGAACAGAAAATGAGATCCATGAAGCAACAGTATACTTAAAGGAAGAATTTGAAATGAAAGATCTTGGAAAAACCAAGTATTGCCTTGGTTTACAAATTGAGCAAATGCACAATGGGATATTTGTGCATCAATCAAATTACACAGAAAAGATCTTGAAACGCTTTAATATGGATAAAGCAAATCCTTTAAGTACTCCAATGGTCGTTAGATCACTCAATATTGAAACTGATCCATTTCGACCCTGTGAAGAAAATGAAGAAATTCTTGGTCCTGAATTTCCATATCTCAGTGCCATTGGAGCTCTAATGTATCTTGCTAATTTTACTAGACCTGACATTTCTTTTGCAGTTAATTTATTAGCGAGGTTCAGTTCAGCTCCAACAAAAAGGCATTGGAAAGGGGTCAAACATATACTTCGATACCTTCGAGGAAATGTTGATTTGGGTTTATTTTATTCTAACAATTCAAAACAAGAATTGATTGGTTATGCAGATGCAGGACATTTATCTGATCCTCATAAAGCGAAATCTCAAACAGGCTATGTGTTCACAAATAATGGAACTGCAATTTCTTGGCGTTCCCAGAAACAAACGCTTGTCACTACTTCCTCAAATCATTCTGAAATTATTGCACTACATGAAGCAAGTAGAGAGTGTGTGTGGCTTAGATCAATGACACATCATATTGAAGAATCTTGTGGTTTTCCAGTCAACAAAAGTCCAACAATTTTATATGAAGATAATGCAGCATGCATTGCACAGTTAAGGGAAGGATATATCAAAAGTGATAGAACCAAACATATACCTCCAAGATTCTTTTCATACACTCAAGAGCTAATAAAAGACAATTATATAGATATCAAGTATATTCAGTCTAGCCAGAATTCAGCTGATCTTTTCACAAAGGCACTTCCAACTGCAATCTTTAAAAAGCACGTTCACGATATTGGAATGCGACATCTACATACTATGTGAAGGAAGATTATACATATCAACTTGAGGGGGAGAATATCATGCACTGTACTCTTTTTCCTTAAGCTAAAGTTTTTCCCACTGGGTTTTATTTAGCAAGGTTTTAACGAGGCAGTTGCAAAATATTGTTATTCAAGGGGGAGTATTATGAATGTGAATGAACAATATATTGCTTGTGAATGAACAATATATTGCTTGTGAGAGAATAGTACTCAAATAGTGAAAATAAAATCTCTATATAAAGGGATTGAAATTCATTAATGAGAAGGTTAAGATTAAGAAGAAGAAAAGATAGATTACTCTCCAAATTCTTTCAATATTATAGTTCTCTAAATTCTCTCCAAACTCTTTCTAAATTCTCTCAAAATCATTCTACTATAAAATATTTTTCTTCTAGTTAAATACTACTAAATTCAAGTTTAGTTCTATAACAAAATAAGTAATTCAATCTTTATTTCACAACAGATGACAATATTTATTTAGATTTTCAATGTTTTCTGGTTAAAAGAATATACCAAAAAAAGGTAAAAGATTTTTTTTTCCCATAAAAATAAAGTTTTTTATTTTTTGGACATTAAGGAAAAAGTAAAGTAATAAGGTTCCTCATATGTTCTTTCAAAAAAAATATGTTATTGAAAAAAATAAAATAAAAAGTTACCAATAGAAAAATTAAAGAAAATTAAAATAAATATCCATATTACTTATTTTTATTATGGAATGATGATAATATAATATTTTAAAAAGAATAGAAGTGAAGGTAAGAGTCAATTCTTTAAAATGAATTATACCATTTGATTACTCAATTTTTTTAAGAAATGATGATAAAAAAAATTCAAAATTTAAATAATCATTCATTGGCAATTTTTATATTTTGATTGGAGTTTAAATAGAAATAATAGTTAAATGGTTAATTATTTGGAAAAAAAATTAACATTAATAATAATAATAATAAGAGCAAAATATTTGTGTTTTTATCGAATTTTCTTTGATGTATATTTTAATTATTTATTTTTATAAATTCAATTTACATAAAAAAAATAATTATTTATTAATAGAATTAATTCTGTAATTTTTTAAACTAATTATATAATTTTAATAGAATTCATGTATCAATTATATCATATAAAATATAAACTCCTCAAAAGTATAAGCACTTGCAAATAAAAAATTTTGCAATTGTATTTGTCATATATCGATGGTAAAAAAAAATAGCATTTTGTTATTGTTAAATAATGAAAAATCCAATTGAGTGAATACAAATAACATGTGCAAATGTATCCTTTTAGACATGAATCTTAAAAATCTCCACAAAATCACATAATGCCAAGCACACAAAAATAAAATAAAATAGAATTTGCCCATAACTATTTTTATTTTATTCTTATTAAATTTGTTTAATTAAGATTAAAAAATTGCATCATTAATCTAATTCTATTTGGTTAATTATTATTTGGTACGCCGCTGTCCAAATCAGCAGCCATGGTGGTTCACCATTTTGTGGGCCTGATTAATTGCTTTAATGACGTGTCAAGAGATCAATTGGCCGCACAGATTTTGGTCCCTTCAAACCGACTTTTGATGGGACCCATTTCGCCGCCCATGTAACCTTTTTATGTAAATGGACGGTGCGATCGCATGGACCTTGTAGCGCGTGCCGATACGCTCTGCTGAACTGTCGTTGAAGTGCTACTTTCGGCCCACACGAACTCATTTCTGACCAACATTCCTTTGTTTTTGTGAATTATAAGTCATAATACATCTATGATCCATGTACTTATTATTTTTTATCAATTTGACACATTAACTTATAATTTTATCATTTTAATACCTGAACTTGCCAAACATACAATTTCAAAACTTCTATTAGTACACGTAGCCTGAAATAATAAATCAGCATATGCTATATTTCAAGAGTTTGACTGGTCAAAATTTATAAATAGATATATCAAACTAATAAAAAGTAATAAGTACAGAAGAAAATATATATATTATATCATCATATTAGTACATTTTATATAAATTTAAGTGTTGAAATGATAAAATTGTAAAATGAGATATCAAATTGACAAATCATACTAAATATAAGAGGACATAAATATATTACGTCTAATCATAATTTTAATAATTTTAGAAATATGTCGTAAATAGGTAAGAATATAACCAAGTGGATATAGTGTCAAGTTCAAACTTGACCCCATTATATTCCAGGTAAATAAGAATCTTCTTTATAATTTTACTTAATTTTTTTCTAATAAAAATGTATAAATATTATGCTATCATATCAATATATTTTATGTAAGTTTAAGTATTGAAATGATAAAACTGTAAATTGAGATATCAAATTGACAAATCATGCTAAGTATAAGAGGACATAAATGTATTACATCTAATCATAATTTTAATAATTTTAGTAATATGTCGTAAATAGGTAAGAATATAACCAAGCGGGTATAATGTCAAGTTCAAACTTGACACTATTATATTCCAGGTAAATAAGAATCTTCTTTATAATTTTATTTAATTTTTTATGATAAAAATGTATAAATATTATGTCATCATATTAATACATTTTATGTAAGTTTAAGTGTTGAAATGATAAAACTGTAAAATGAGATATCAAATTGACAAATCATGCTAAGTATAAGAGGACATAAATATATTACATCTAATCATAATTTTAATAATTTTAGTAATATGTCGTAAATAGGTAAGAATATAACCAAGTGGATATAGTGTCAAGTTCAAACTTGACACCATTATATTCCAGGTAAATAATAATCTTCTTTATAATTTTACTTAATTTTTTTCTGATAAAAATGTATAAATATTATGTCATCATATTAGTATATTTTATGTAAGTTTAAGTTTTGAAATGATAAAATTGTAAATTGAGACATCAAATTGACAAATCATGCTAAGTATAAGAGGACATAAATGTATTACATCTAATCATAATTTTAATAATTTTAGTAATATGCAGTAAATAGGTAAGAATATAACCAAGTGGATATAGTGTCAAGTCCAAACTTGACACCATTATATTCTAGGATTCCAGGTAAATAATAATCTTTTTTACAATTTTACTTAATTTTTTTCTAATAAAAATGTATAAATAATTTGTTTCTTGATATTTAAGAATATATAATTTTTTTTTTTATAAACTGGTGGTTGATGCTTTTTAATGTGAATTTCAGTAAATATTCTTTAAAACTAGTATCTTAAATTAAGTATAAATTTTTTAAAATTATACTCGTTTAAAATTTAAAAAATTACATATCTGAATTAAACTCACAGAGTAGTATAAATTACATCATCATCCATATAGACAATATGTATGAATTTAAGTTTTATTAATCACCTATATCATAGGTTGGTGTGTATATATATATATATATAACTGTGTTCAAAGTTGATAGTATTCAAACAAGATAGACAAGTTTGGTAATACATTTATGTTAAATAGAATATTAAAATGGCTATATTTATTTAGAAATGGAAAAAAAATTATCTTCCTAATTTGATACACTGCTTTTTTTCTTAAACAAATTAAAGCTCCACATAAATTAATTGAAACAATTTAAAAAAAACACCACTAAAAATAAATTTTAAAAATCTCTTATCAAGTGAATGGGCAAGAATATAACAAAGTGGATAATGTGTCAAGTTCAATTTCGACTTAACTTTTAAATTTAAAGTTTGAATTTCCGATTGAGTTTTTTTTAGCTTGATACTCAAACTCAACTCAACTTAACTCAATTAATTATGTAAAATTTTAAAATATATATCCTTTAAAATATTAAAGCTCAACTTGAGTTCAATAATAATCCAGTTTGGTAAGATATTTTAATAATTAAATTAAAATAAAATAATAAAAGGATAAATATGTCAAAACTCGATTATATTCGATTAAATATCAAAATATATTAAATCAAATATTAAGAAGTTTGAATTCAACTTGATAAACTATTCGAATAGCTTGAATTTAACTTGATAAATTATTTAAGTAGCTTGAACTCGAACTCAGTCTAATAATAATTGAGTCGATGTCAAGTTAATCCCAAACAGTTTGTGAGTCAATTTAACTTAATTTTGATTTACAAGCTACTCGTAACTTATTCTAAAAAACTTGAAATCAACTTGATAATGCTAAATTCAAGCTTGAGCACCTCCACATTCAACTCGATGGGCTTGAATTTAATCAAGTATAATTGAATTTATATATATTTACTGTTTAATAAATATATCTTATTAAATTAAGCAAGTTTAAACTTAAGTTGAGTTTGAAAAATTTAATATATATATATACTAAAAATTTATATAATTAATCAAATCAAATCGAGTTGAGTTGATTTCAAATTTAAGAATTATTAATTGAGTCAAATTTGAGTTTTAAAAACAACCGATTGAGTTGAAGTTGAGTTTGAACTTCAAATTAAGTTAAGTTTGAACTTGATAATGTATCTTCTCGATTACATCCTACTAATTGTTGATAAATGAGCATGCATAACTGGCTGTGGCCGAACCCAGGCTAGCCCAGCCCACTGAAACGTTCATAGAGGCCCATGATCAGCATCACTTTCACATACACACACAGAGAGACAGAGGCAAAGACAGTCGCACACGCAGAGCTTGAGCAAAGAAAAAGGCGGGAAAAGAGAGGAAGGGGAAATGACAAAGGAAAAAGGAAGGAAAGCGGTAGACGATAGATACGGGCAATGGAAGACATTGGTGCCAGTGCTTTACGATTGGCTCGCTAATCACAACCTCGTCTGGCCTTCTCTTTCGTGCCGGTTCTGCTCTCACCATCTCTGTGCTTTTTTTTTTCGGGTTTAGGGTTTAAGCTCATTTTATTGTTTAATTATCGTCTGTTTTGTTTCAGACAATTGAAAATGCTATTTAACGTATCATTTTATTTTATCCTTATTTTTTGTGTTGGTTTGATTGATTGTTTTAACCTTAATCTGTCTGATAATAGATGGGGTCCCCAACTGGAACAGTCAACCTACAAGAATCGCCAGCGTCTCTACCTGTCTGAACAGGCAAGCATCTGATGTTTTTTTTTAAGTCAAATTACTCGTATTTGGTTGGAATGTAATGAATTCATATGTTTTTGTTTTTGCAAGAATCAAATTTTAATTCAATTCCAGGATTGAAAATGAATTCTTGCGCCCCAGTTTAATTATTTGTGTTGTGCATTGTGCTACTAGGGCTCTTTTTGCGGGATTTATTCATTTATTTGTTCCTTTTGTTATGATTTAGACTGATGGCAGTGTTCCAAATACTCTTTTGATTGCAAATTGTGAGGTTGTTAAGCCTAGGGTTGCAGCTGCAGAGCATATTTCTCAGGTAATACACACATACGTATGTACACCATGATGAATAGCTTTTGTTCGTTTTTATAATAATGATCAACTGTATTATGTTTTGATTTATCTAACAGTTCAATGAAGAGGCTCGCTCTCCCTTTGTAAGGAGGTATAAAACTATTATACATCCTGGCGAGGTACCCATCATTTTTAGTTTTTTTATATCATTTACTGATTAAAGTTGCATTCATGTGTTGATTACAAAGAAAAAAGTTGCATTCACATAACTCCGTGGTGGAATTTGGAAAATGGGAAATGCTTGGTGAGGTAACTTGCTGTCAATGAAAACAAAAGATTTTGGAAGAAAACTTTCGCAGACAAATTTATCTTGTTACTGATGTTTTACCCATGTCAAATGTCAATGTCTAAAACGACTCATCTACCAATTCATGCTCCATCATCAGTGCATTGTTCTTCTAATATCAAAGCATGTTTATTGTATCCTTACAGGTGAACAGAATCAGGGAAATGCCACAGAATAGTAAGATAGTGGCTACACATACTGACAGTCCTGATGTAAACATTCATATTTCATTTTTAAATATTCTTTGATTTCTGTTTATGAGGTAGATAATGTAGCTCAATTCAGCTCAAATTCACAAACTTTGAAACAGGTCCTCATTTGGGATGTTGATGCTCAACCTAATCGCCAAGTTGTCTTGGGAGCCACAGAGTCTCGTCCAGATCTGGTTTGTCCTGTACTATGACAATAATTCTTTTCTTAGTAATTTTAGTTTCTTATTATTACTATTATGATTGAAATATTTTCTCTATTTGTTTTCTAAACTTTGTAAAAGCCTGACATACAGTAATATATTTTATGAAAGGCAATTATTGTTATGACACTTGTAACTTTTGGCTTGTAAGAATACATTGAGCAGTTAATGGTCCTTGAGAGAGTTAACAATCAATTTTATGCGCATGAGACTGCATTGCATTTCTTAACCTGGTTACATTACCTTGCAGGTGTTGACTGGGCATAGAGATAATGCTGAATTTGCTCTTGCTATGTGCCCAACTGAGCCCTTTGTGCTCTCTGGAGGTTGGATGTTATTTGTGTTCCCAGTTAAAGATTCTTAGAATTCTTTTGGATAACATACTTATTAATTAACAGTTTAAGTTATAAAATAATCCTTGAGAATGACACTTGATAAACAGTATTCTGTTATGTATGCTACTTGCCATTTGATGCTCTGAAATTATAATGTGTTGGCCATGGTTTTATGTCAAAATTCCTATAGAATTTTCCAACTTTAGAATCAATTTATAGTCACAGTGTTTTACATTGGAAGTCTAAATTACATTATGATTGTTTTGGTAAGAAAGATGTTGAGCTTATTATATTTTGCAAGCAGGGGAGACTTTTTTGTTTTCTCATTCTTATCTTTTACACAATTCAATATTATGCAATTTCAATTGTAGGTAAGGACAAGTCAGTGGTCTTGTGGAGTATACAAGATCATATAACTGAGCCAATGTCCCTAAAGTCTCCTGGATCTGGTGGTTCCAGTGCCAAACACACATCTAGGGCTGGTGGGAATAATGAGAAATCTACTAAGAGTCCTTCTATCGGGCCACGTGGCATCTACCAAGGGCATGAGGATACTGTTGAAGATGTTCAATTCTGCCCCTCAAGGTAGTTCTCAATCAAATGTGCTTGCTAATTTGCAACTGGGCAATTATTCAAAGATGAATTTCTAGCCCCTTTGGTGTGTCATATTATCTATCATATGGACTGCACTTCCTCGTCATCTGATGGGTGTGTTACTTCAATGATGTCTCCCTTGATATTTTTTCCCTTCTGATCTTGTCTCGTGTCATTTGCTTTCAATGTACAGTAAACACGAGTTCTGTAGTGTCGGTGATGACTCTTGCCTTATACTATGGGATGCAAGAACCGGCACTAGTCCTGTTGTCAAGGTGACATTCTTCTCTTCATGCTTGTTATTTGCCTCTTTGAGCTATTATGTCTCTTCCAGATGAAGATTTTCACAATGAAGACGATACAAAGGGCATAAGAAGCAAAAATTGGGTCAGCTAACTTACTATCATTGGACAAAGAATACTAGAAATGACTGGATGAGAAATGTATAGACCTATTTGAAAATGGAGATGGCACCTGCTGAGGATAAGTTTACAGAAGATTGTTTGAGATGATTCATGGATGTCCACTGTGAACCTATTCATGTAATTAGATCTAAAGTAGTGTGAGTGAAGAAGAGGAGAGGGAAAAAGAAAATGACCCTGGTTTAGGTTGTGTATAGAGCAATTAGTTTCAGAATAGCTCCCTCATATTTTGGTTCTAGACAAATAGCATGGAGAAAAGCATACTTGGAATTGGTGGCACTAACTTCCTGTGGGAATCAAACTTTTAGTTGAGTTTTATTAACTGTAAGATCCTCATGCTGAGTGCATTTCTGCAAATGTCTAATAGAGCATGGATAAAATATTTGATTCTCTTAGTCTTCCTTGCAAAATTCAGTGTATATAGAGCTCTCATCATATTGTGCTTTTTTTTTTTTTTTTTTGTGGTCATTATTATGATTTCCTTTTTGCAGTTGGACTTGTTCTCAAGTTAATCATTTTTTTTAGCATAGAATTAAAATTTGCCATTTACCAGTGTTATATATTTCTCTTTTGATTCTGGCATTGTTTTGTGAATCTGGCAGGTTGAGAAAGCTCATAATTCTGATATTCATTGTGTTGATTGGAATCCTCATGATGTAAATTTCATTCTCACAGGGTATTTAAATTTGAATTTCCTGCCTCTTCTTGTATTTATTCTCTTTATCATGGGAGTCATGTATGGAACCATATTCTTTTATCATGAGCAACAACTTGGAATATCTGATGATCACTGTCCTAATGGTTTTTTGTTTTATTTGTAGTTCTTTGTATCTTTGTACTTATGATCGTTATAAGTTTATGCAATTCAATGCATTCTTTTAATTGCTGGCCTCTGTGCTTCAGGTCTGCTGATAATACTGTTCACATGTTTGATCGCCGAACCCTCACTTCTGTTGGAGTCAGATCACCTGTTCACAAATTTGAGGGTCACAGTGCTTCTGTTCTTTGTGTACAGGTCTAGAAATGATTTTGGCTTATGCTTGTTTACTATTTAATTTTTACTGGTGTCTGTCAAAACAAGAATCATCTGATTTTTAACAAAATTATGCATTTGTCTCCAGTGGTCCCCAGACAAGTCTTCTGTCTTTGGAAGTTCTGCTGAGGATGGCGTCCTAAATATCTGGGATTATGAGAAGGTATTTGTCGTAGACATCTTGTTGCTCTCAATCTGAAACCTACAGGGTAATAGAAACAACAACTGCAAAAGCTAACATCACACAGAAGAGATAGAATTCCCAAACGATGCAGTGTTCCTAGTTGCCTAATAATTGTGCCAAGGAGGCATGCGGCACAAAATGAAGATGGGGTTGGCACACAAATATGTATTTTTTCTCCATTAACAAAGTGAGGCTACAGTAGATCACAGGTTCAGTAGTCTAATAGTCAATTTGTGCCTTGTATAACTGGGAGACATTGATTTAACTCTATTTTTCTCTCTTCACTCCACCACCCTGAAAAAGTGAAATTGCTCCCTGGCCCATCTATCTACTGATTTTCTGAGTCCTAGGAGGATACCATGGATACGACTGTTCCATTCACAGTAATTAGCCATTGAACAGTCAGTTCTACTATGAATGAATGAACATAAGCAGAGGGTTCTTTTTTCTGCTTTTTTTCTAAAAGCACCTTTTTTAATTGAGCTGTTTAAAGATTTATTTTTTGCCACTGTTTGAACATTAAGCCCTTTAAGAGCTATATCAAAACAACTTGAGTAGAGGTGATTGTGGCCAGTTACATTTTCTGCAGTACCACATAGGTATCGACGGCATCTTTAAGAATTTTTTTTTGGCCTCTTTTTTTTGTGTTGGCATGGGAGAGTTAAGATGTTTATATTTTTTCCCCCTTTTCTCATTTTGATGCTGGCATTTGTTTTTAGAAAAATGTTGAATTTGCATGTTTGACAATTTTATTGTCTTTCAGGTTGGTGAAAAGTGTGATTCTGCTGGATTGAACTTGCCAAGTGCTCCTCCTGGATTATTTTTCAGACATGCTGGGCATAGGTATATTTATATCCTATGTATGTCTTATCATCCTTCCATTTGTTCAAGTAATCTCAATTTGCTGGATGCCTATTATGCTTTGGCAAAGATTGTTTGATGGCATTTTGTTATGGTAGTTGAAATTTTATATGTGCATACAGGGACAAAGTTGTTGACTTCCATTGGAATTCTTCTGATCCATGGACAATTGTCAGTGTTTCTGATGATTGCGAGAGTACTTCAGGTGGCGGTACTCTGCAGGCAAGTAAAGCATGTATTCTGTTTTTGATTAATTGTTTTTGATTGGAGATGAGCAGACAATTTCATTTTTTGATGCAATTATGTCTTTTTGTGCAGATATGGCGGATGATTGATTTGATTTACAGGCCCGAGGAAGAGGTTCTCACGGAATTGGAAAATTTTAAATCTCACATTCTCACCTGTGATGATAAAAGTTAGGAGTAACTTTGTAAATTTTTTTTTTAAAAGCTGAAAATGCTGAAAAGTTAGGATAGGGACAGACAGATGGCTGTTGTTTAAGTATGCAATTTCAATTGCTTTGAATTCTCTAACTTGTAAATTTGCTAGTAGATTCTCTATGTGCTGTCTCTTGAAGTGAAATATTTAAAGTGAATCCAATGACGATCAGACAAAACTAGGAGTGTAATTGAGTTGAGTTTAGTCGATATACTATCATGCTTGACCTCGACTTGAGTTTTAAATTCAAAGTTTGAACTCGATCAAGCTCTTTTTCTTAAAATTCAAATTTGACTCAATTAAGTAATTGATATACTCAAACTCGACTAGGCTTGACTCGATTAATTAAATAAAATTTTAAATTTTTTTAAAAATGTTTAAACTCGACTCAATAGGATATATTTATAATTATATTAAAATAAAAAAAATAAAATGTTAAATATATACAAGTTCAATTAGTTTTAATTAAACTCGCGAGCCTATTGAGTCACATATTCAGGATTTTGAACTCGGCTTGTTAGCCTACTCATGTAATTGAGCTCAAATTTGACTCAATTATAATAATCGAATTGATTTTGAATTTTTCTTGAGTCGATTTTGAGTAACACGCAAGTCAGATTTACTCTGTTACACCTCTAGATAGAACCAAATGCTCTAGCTAGTTACCTATGGGAGATCTCTAATAGAATATAGGTAAATCAAAACTAAATATATAAGACAGAATTTTCCCTAATTTTGTCTGTAGTAGAATATCAGGTAAATAAGAACTTCAGAACTTTATAAATGAGAATAGACATTGAGATTTAGTAGCTCAGCATTGTTATATGAAGTTTAATTTACAACTTACACATGCCATTGTTTTGTATTCATAATCAATGGCCGTAATTATAAATAAAGAACTTTGCCTATCAACCATATACTAATAAAACTTCAGTATTTATTCTACCACAACGTACATCTATGTATACAAGCACGCCAACAATGTTTTTCATGCCACTATGAGGGAGTTCTGCTGGTTATGATTATTGCATTCAATTCTTGGAGCACCATCAATGATAATGCATTAATAACTATGAAATTGCCATTTAAGGGAAATTTTACATTTCCACTAGTACATAGTTAAGAGGCGTTTGGAGTTCAAGAACTATTCAGCATGTACCACTAAAAATCCGAAAATCAAAAGCATTATGCTAGCACAGCTCTGGCATTCTGATTTGGAAATTTATAACATTGTCCTGACAGCCAAAAGTTTTAGCTTGCTAGATCACCTGCAAACAAATAAAGAAGGCTATAGAAGTATTATTAACTCAAATGGACTGCTTCTAATTCTGGACAAATTAAAGCAAAGGTGATGTTTCTTGGAGTTGCCAAAACTTTCTGATTTGAAAATGCAAAAAAGATGTTGCTTCAGAGGAGGTGCCCTGCTTCATAGATGGGAAAGAAAATGAAGCTACCCATTTAAATAGAAAATTTTGAATATCACGGATTTAAGTCAATGGGAACCACAAAATCAAACGATAGTCCTTAGCTTGATACACCTGGATATCTCCGTCAGGAATCTCTTTGGCCTCAAAGGTGGCATAGAACATACCGCAAGAACCGTACATTGTCTTGACAAGTTTCACAAGTTGAAGGGACTTTTTATTTTGAGACTACAGGTAAATAAATAAATGTCATTGGCATTATGCATTTGATACATGCATTGATGAACATGACAAACAAATAGATACTCGAGTGCAAACTTAAAAGCTTACCTTTCTATGATCGTTGTCCTTCTGAATTGCAAACTCAACAGCTTTCCTGCAAGCTTGGGAAACTATATCATCTACTTCAAGATCGAGTGGCGTATATGTCCCCTAAAAAACTGCACCAGGACCATCATAAGGTATAAAGTCAAAACCCTGAAGAAGAAGAAGAAGAAGAAGAAGAAAACCCAACAATATTATAATATAAGAGAAATTCAAATAAATAAATAAAATTACGGACTTGGGATTTCTGAAACTGTTCAATGTATTTTTCAACGGCTTGCCCATGTTCCTCGCTATCATAGATTGGCTCACCCCCCGACATTCATTCCTTCTCCTCATTTTCTTCTTCTTCTTCTGCTCCATGGATTTTTGGCTTCTTTGTATCGCTTTCGTCACTCTTGATCGGTGGCTCATCACTTCGCTTCCCCATTTCCGATGTCGAAGTCGTGATCAAAAGATTCAATTTTTTATTTTTATTTTTATTTTTATTTTTAATTTTATTTATTAATAAAATATTAATGAAAATCTATACTATATAGGACAGACAGACATGCATTTTCACCCTTAAGGGCACATATGCGCTTTACATTTTTAGACCATTTAAACACAAAGTTATGTTTTTTATATGATTTAGGCCACTCCCTTTTGATGGTGTTAACACCATTTAAACACAGCATCATCAACCTCAAAGTCTCTTTCTTCTTTCTTCTTCTGCATTTACTCCATTTTCTCAATTTGGGTTGTTTTTGGTGCTACCCGTTATCATGCAGCAGCACTAACACCCACTGCTGGTGCCGTCAATTGTTCTCGTCGAGTTAACATGGCAAATTGTTTGTCTTTTGTATCAAATGGTAGAGCTACAACAAAACCAGATCCAACTTAATTGCTGCTTCGGTTTGAAAACTGATGATGAGTATCTTTGTGAAGCTTTTCAAAGAAGTGCTCTATCGGATAATTTAATGCAGCAAAGCACTGAACTTTGTCATACATATTAAGTAACTACATGTACTAAAACAATAATGAATGTTACAATTTTTTCTTTTTTTTTACACCAAAGATCTAGGGGGAGGATTTGAACCCTCCTCTAAAATGCTGACTCCGTGTCATCCCTCACCAGACAGGTTGATATAAAATTTCTTTTTTTAATTTACACTTTTATCATTCTTTAATTTTTTTTGGTCCATGATAAAGAAAAACATATAAATTCTAGTTTTTTTGATAATTATACTGGCCCGTTAATGTCGCTACTAGCAACATCAATCTATCTGTAACAAAATTGTCAAATAATGCAAATTTTCTACATTGATAGTGCAAAATTAGGGATTTTTTCCCATTTTAGGATAAAAAAAAAATATTTTCTCACTTTAAAGTAATTTTTAACGTATTTCCAATTTTATAATGTGGCCCGAGGAGATTATCACCACTAGTCTAATTGGCGGAGAGTCCATTTTTACCAGTCCAATTGACGGAAATAATGGATTAATTTTTTTTTTTTAGAACTCCGCCATCTTAGATAGTGGAGTTCAATTAAGAAGACAAAAAAAAAAAAGCCACAAATTCAATGCAATTAATTTTTATAAAAGTCCATGCAAATGATTGAGTTTTAATTGGTTAATGACATAGTATCCATGCAAAGGAAACTGATAATTAGATAATTATTAGTTAGTAATTAGGCCATCATAATAAAAATTAAAAAGTAAAAATAAAAAAAAAACTAGACCACACATTCATATATAAAATAATTATTATTATAAAATTTTTTTTAACCATATACAAGTTGGCCATAAAAATAATATAAAATTAAAATAATCATAATAATATTAAAATTAAAAAAGTAAATCATAATATAATTATAATTATGATATTATTTTTAATATTATTATAAATAAATAATTATAATTATTATAATATCAAAATAAAAAACAAACAAATAAAAAATTTTAAAAAGTTGGCCATATAAATATACAAGTTGGAGATGCAAAAAAACTTAATAATAATAATAATAATAATGTTAAAATTAAAAAAAATAAACAAATCATAATATTATTATAATTATGATATTATTTTTAATATTATTATAATTTATTAATTATAATTATTATAATATTAAACTAAAAAATAAACAAATCAAAAATAAAAAATAGTTGGCAATATACATGCACAAAATTTGTTTTTGGCCATTTAGTGCTGCACAGCAATGCAGCGCTATAGCACAACGCTGTAGCACAATGCTGCAGCACTACAGTAATATATATATATATATATATAATTTTTTTTGAGGTGAATGTTTAGGTAGTTAGTTAAAAATAATTATGTAATTAGTTACGGAAAAAATTTATTTATTTAGTTACAGAATTTTTATTTTATTTAACCTATATTATATAAAACATATTAATGGAAATTAGTAAAAAATTATGTATTTAGGTAGTTACTAAAAATATGTAATTTCTATATATAATTTGATAATTATAAAAATTTATATAATCTCTTAATTACATAAGTTTTGTTATGTAGTTGATCAAATTTATATTTTAAAAATTTTTTAGTTTTTAAAAAATTAATTAAAATGATATAATTTAAAATTATGATTTAACAATTATGATTATGTTATTTTTTAATGATATGATTTAAAGTTATTTTATAAATATGACTTAATAAGAGAATAATAAATATCATATACATATACATAATATTTACTATTAAAAAAGTACCATATATTGGGAATTTATTTTTTTTTTACCATAATTTGGTAAATAACCCAAGCTTCACTGATATGATCCAAAATTCTCATACAAATTATAAAATTAAATTATAAGATATGCAGTGTTAATAAATATTTTTATTAATGATGATTTTAACATTTTGATGTTATTATTATTTTATTTAATTAAATTATTAAATTGTAGTATTTGATTATTCACGAAATTAAATTTATTTCGGGATTTCAAAGTTTATTTATTTTTGAAATTTTTGTTAAGTGAGTTAATTTATTATTTGTGGATTATTAAGTTATTAATAATTTTATTGAATTAGTGTTTTGATTGATAAGTTATGATTATTATTTATGTAATTGTATTAGATTAAATTAATTGTAATATATATATATATATATATATATATATATATAACAAAAAACGTGCAATGCAGTATTCTTCCCCTCCCCTTTTCTTCTTATTTATTTATTTATTTTTTTCTTTCTTTGTAACAAACCGCGCAACCACCACTTTAGCTCACCGAACCACCGCGCCACCACCTTAACCAGCATGTCCATTAGCACCACCTCGCCATCGTCAGTCCGAGCAGTAGCAGCAGCAACACTGGCAGTAACAGCAACAAGGAAGACAACATTGTGTGAACGATATAGTTCGATCGTCAGTGAGAAAACCGATCAAGTTTGGGCTCATTTTGAAGCTCACACTACGAGTTTCGATAATACATAGTTAGTTTTGAGTGGATCAACAGGTAAAGACTCCGAAAACTCGATTTTTATTTTATGTTAATATGTTTAATTTTATTTTTCTTATTGAAAATAATTTTATTTGAAGTTGTGGTATTTAGATTAGTTGTTATTTGAGCTAAGATATACTCAAAAATTATTTTTATTTATTTTTTTGAAATTATTTAAAAATACATATTTTCGAACACAGTCCCGGGTCTGAAAATTTTGTTATTTTTATTAAATTCTATATATTTTTTAGAGTAAATTTTATGAAGGAAGTTTATTTAAATTATGTACCAAATTTTTATTACGAATTTTTGAATGATTATGTAAACAAATAGAATTTTGGAGAAATTAATATAAATAAGTAATTTTTATGTTTTAATTGAAATTATTGATAATTAATAGGTGTCGGATAGTTTTTGAATGATAATTGGCATTAAAATAATTTTTATAAATTAATTACTATTTTTAGCTAATTAATGGTAATTTTTGAAAATATATTCGAATAATAATTTTAATTATTATTTTTAAGCTTAATAAAGTTTTTAGGATTTTTATTATATAAGTGAGTATTTTAAATAATAGTTGGTAATTTATGCTAATTAATTTTAAAAACTTGAATAATTGGTTTATTAATATTATTTAATTATAAATTGGATTTTATTATTGATTTTGAAAAATCAAACATCTTTTATGCTTTTATTATCTAAATAAATTGATTTTTTTTGTATTTAATTGAATTTTTATAATTTTGGTGATTTATTAGTAATTATTATTATTTTTGAAATTATTGTTGGAATTAGTTCTCGGTTGGACAATATTTGTAGTTCGAGGGCCCAACCCAAGGTTTAGTAATGTGGATTATTTAGAAGTGATTTTTTTATGCAGAATCAGTTCTACTTTTAGTAGAGAGACGTTAATTTTATAGGAAAAATTCTGTCGAATTTTCAGTAGATTTCTCGTAGAACGTGACAACTGGTCCAAGTCTAATTTTGAAATTTTTTTCGAGTCCTGTCTAGATCGAGTCATTCTTAGAATTCTAAAATTATTAAATTAGGAATTTATTTCTAATAAGTATTATTATTTTTTTAGTTGCGCTGAGACCGAGGCCTTCAAGACTAGGCCAGTCGGGTCACTCTTGTGGAGCGCACTCAACTTGTGAGTTATAGTTATATATGTACATTGCACATAGAATAAATATTTTGTGAGCATCCATGATTTAAAAAATGTGAATTTAAATATGAATTATTTATTTAAATGCTTATATTTATATTTTGTATATATTTGGTATATAAACGGTATATTATTTAATGAATGGATGTTACCATGTTTTTAATTACGCATTTCATTATTTTTAATATTTATAAGTATGATTTGGAGGATAGTTGTAGAACGTGCCATCTAGTGGGCTACACTAGGATTGTTGTGCGACAGTACGATAGATTTTAAGCTAAGAATATGATTATTTAATTATGAAATTGAATATTGAGATTAATGGTTATTGAAAAGGGTAGCTGTGGATCCTCGGTTGACCTAGTGTACTCGGGACCAATTTACTACCTTGAGTTGGATAAATAAATATTTGAAGTTATGGATAAGCTGGTTGGCTATTGGTTATGTGATCGAGGTTACAGACTATTTAGGATTTTGCTCCGATCCTCTACCAAAAAATTTTCCTATATTTATAATTGCAATGAAAAGTGATTTTTGGCATGTATATGAAATGCATGTATATCATATAATATAAATATAAATATATTATTATACTGATGCATGAATGTCTGTATTTTATAGTGCATGTATATATATAATAATAATTCACTCAGTGAAGTCTGACCCCCCTCAATATTTTTTTAGGATATTCTACTTCATTAGACCTCAGTAGTAGACCCCTTCGCCAATTTTCTTTAGCCCCGATTGTTTTATATAATTTTTATATCTAAACTCTTATTTGTACTCTAGTAGCTGCAGTAATAATATTCGAGTGATGTGGTGTTTAACATTGTTTTATAATGGAGATTTGTATTTGAAGGATATTGTATTGTTATATTTTATTATATGCTATGAGAATTCATTTAATATTATTTTTAAGTTTTAAATTCTTTGAAATTCTTATATTATATTTCTGTGTGTTTTTATTTTTAAGACTTGCTACGAGTTTCGGATTAGAAAGAATTCTCACTCCCTAGCACCAGTCATGACTCCTCGGTTTGGATCATGACAAAGTTAGTATCAGAGCCTAGGTTTAATGTTGTATGACCTAGGTTGTTAGACTTGTGTTTTCTTTGAAACTACTATAGTAAATTAGGTTCAATCATGTCTTTGATAAGTCTTTGTTACTTTTAGAATTTTGCATAACCATTAGGGTGTCTGTTTATTTTCTATTTATCTGAATCTTAGTTGATTTTATCTTTTCAAAATAAGGAGGCGAGTGCGTGTGACGCCACATGTCGTTGAGGCCGAGGATGATGAATCCTTTCAGGATGAGGTTTTACCCCTAGAGCCGTCAATCAGGCGTAAAGGCAGAGGTAAAGGTAGACCTTGAGGAGCAATAGGTCGGTGTAGGCAGAGAGAGCTATAAGATAAGGAACCTGTAGAGCAGGAGTATGAGGAAGCTGTTATACCTCTAACCGTACCATAAATGCAGCCTGTGCATCAACAAGGTATGTCTGACTCAGAGGCAGCCCTGTTCAACGCCAAAGTTGGCTGGATTACCTTTGATGGGACTTCAAACTCAATGGACTTCCTGTATGCTATTGAGACTAGGACTTGGATTGCTCACATCGAGTACTAGAGGATTATAATCATTGAGCTATCTGTTGAGGGACCAGCCCTGGATTGGTTTGTCTAGGTGATACAATCGCATATGATGATGATGACCTCGACACAGTTTAAAGAGAGATTTATGAGGAGATTCAGCTTTGAGCTACTACGGATGAGATACAGACTTAGATTAACCAGTATCACCAGAGGAGATAGATCTGTCAAGGAGTATACTAGGGAGTTTCTCAGTCTGGGTCGATATACAGAGGACTTGATGAGAGATTAGTACTTTGCAGTCACTACGTACATCACCGGATTGCTCTTTGCATTCATTGGGATGCCCACTTCTATCCTAACTCTCGAGTCTGTGATTGAGTTAGCTAAGGAGATAGAGCTGAGATTGGTTAGGCAAAGAGCTATACTAGACTTTTATCAAATGGGACGCCTATAGTCAGGAGGATTCTAGAGCACTTTGTACTCGACTTTTCAGATTGGGTCTAGTAGTCAGCAGAGAGGCTTAGTACAACAGGGTCAGAGGCAACAAATGAGATACCATGGTAGTAGGAGACAAGGCCTCAGTAGAGCTCGTAAGCCAGTAAGATTTGGGTCGGGTGCCACTAACAGCAGCAGTGGTCGGAGTTTTGGTTATGGCAGCGCGGGATCAACAGTTAGTGCCTGCTAGACTTGTGATAGAGTCCATCAGGGACCTTGCTATATGGCACCACTAACATGTTTTCGATGCAGACAAATAGGGAATTTTGCTAGATCATGCCTATATTCTGGTTATCAACAATAACAGTTTCCACAACAATCTATTGCCAGTGCAGCTCCATCTCCTTACCAGCTACAGCAAACTCAATATTAGAGTACTTCTCAAATTGTTGTCTAGCAGGGGCATGGTAGAGGAGGTAGAGGTAGTGCCAAAGGCTTCAGTTAAGCTTCCACCAGCTAGTAGGGAGACAGAGCATCAATTAGAGTTTTCACCCTCACTCAGTAGGATGCTCAAGCATCTAATGTCGTGGTAGCAAGTATACTTTCAGTCTGTTTCTCTGATGCTAGAGTTTTGTTTGATTATGGTGCTACCCACTTATTCGTGTCTCTTATTTTTACTTCTAAGTCTTATTGGCAAGCTTCGAGGTTAGTAGTTCCTTTATCCATTGCCATACCTCTAAGTGATTAGTTAGACACTGATATTTTTCTTTCCAAGTGTCCTGTGTTAGTGGAAGGCAAAGAACTGCTAGTATACTTAGTGTTGTTTGATGTAATGGAATTTGATGTGATGGAATTTAATGTGATTCTAGGAATGGATTGGTTATCTCAACACTATGCAGTGGTTGATTATTAGAGTAAAAAGGTGATTTTCAGAATTTCTAGTGATGAAGAATTTAAATTTGTAGGTGATAAGAGTTTCGCACCTCAAAATCTTATCTCCGCTATCACTATTAGGAAGATGTTGAGGAAGGATTGTTAGGAATATTTAGCAGTGGTCAGAGACACTACATTGAGAAGATTTCTATTTTAGATGTCCCTATAGCTTATGAGTTCCCATATATCTTTCCTGAGGAGTTTCCAAGTTTGCCACCTCACAGAGAGATTGAATTTTGTATCAATATAGTTCTTAACACAGCTCCTATTTCGATACCGCCTTATAGAATGGCTCCTGTAGAGTTGAAGGAGTTAAGGGAGCAGTTACAAGAGTTATTAGATAAGGGTTTTATCAGACCCAACACTTCTCCTTAAGGTGCACCAGTCCTGTTTATGAAGAAAAATGACAGTACACTTAGATTATGCATTGATTACAAAGAGCTAAATAAGGTAATGATTAAGAATAAGTATCCTCTTCTGAGGATAGATGATTTATTTGATCAGCTTTAGGGTGCACAGTTCTTCTCCAAGATTGATTTAAGATTAAGCTATCATCAGTTACAGATTAGAGAAATCGATGTTCCTAAAATGACATTCCGTACTAGATATGACCACTACGAGTTTCTAATGATGTCATTTGGATTGACGAATGCCCCAGTTAATTTTATGGATCTAATGAATAGGGAATTCAAACCATATGTGGATTAATTTATGGTAGTCTTTATTGATGATATATTGGTGTATTCGAAGAGTATGGAAGAATATGTATATCACTTGAGGACAGTACTATAAACACTGAGAGAATATCAACTTTATGCTAAGTTCTCTAAGTATGATTTCTAGATTGAGAGTGTAGCATTTCTTGGTCACGTGGTTACTAAAAATTGTATCCAGGTTGATCCACAGAAGATTGAAGTAGTATCTGAGTGGCCTAGATTGACGACAATCACTGAAATTCAGAGTTTTCTGAGTTTGGTTGGGTATTATAGGAGATTCATTTAAGATTTCTCAAGAATTATAGTAACTATGACCTACCTAACTTAGAAGAATATGAAGTTTGAGTGGTTAGATGCTTGTGAGAACAGTTTTTAACTATTAAAGGAGAAGTTGACCACAGCTCCAATGCTGACTTTGTCGAATGGAGAAGATAAGTTCACTATTTATTGTGATGCCTCTAGAGTTAGTCTAGGTTGTGTGTTGGTGCAGAATGGTAGGGTAGTTGCATATGCTTCCAAGCAGTTAAAGAAGTATGAACAGAATTATCCTACTCACGACTTAGAGATAGTAGTAATGATCTTTGCTCTCAAGATTTGGAGACATTACTTGTATGGAGTAACTTGTGAGATCTTCATAGATCACAAGGGCTTGAAGTACATTTTTCAGCAGATAGATCTAAACTTGAGATAGAGGAGATGGTTAGAACTTTTGAAGGATTATAACTATGATATTGTTTATCATCCAGGCAAGGCTAATATGATAGCAGATGCCTTGAGTAGAAAATTCTCAGATAGTCTTGCTCACATTAGTATAGAGAGGAGACCTTTGATCCAAGAGTTGCATTAGTTAGTGGATCAGGGGTTGATGATGAAGATGAGTAGATCAGGAGGATTATTGGCACAGTTCAGAGTCAGATCAGTACTGAGGGATAGAATCAAAGCAGCTTAAAGCTGAGATCCTTTTTTGGTTAAACTTGAGGAGAATGTGCGAGCAGAAAAATTCACTGATTTTACACTAGATGATGTAGGTATTTTATGGACCAGTGAAATACTAAGTGTGCCTAATATGGATAATCTAAGAGAAGAGATCCTAAAAGAAGCACCTTTTGCAGCTTAGAGCATACATCCAGGTGCTATAAAGATGTACCACATTATTAGAGATATGTACTGGTGGGATGATATGAAGAATGATATAGCTTATTTTGTTGCTAAGTGCTTGACTTGTCAACAGGTGAAAGTTGAACATCAGAAGCCTTCTGGGAAGCTTCAGCCTCTTGCTATTCTTGAGTGGAAATGAGAGAGAATTGCTATGGATTTTGTGGTAGGGTTACCTTATTCAAAGGATGGATACAATTCCATCTGGATGATTATGGACAGGTTAACCAAATCAGCTCACTTCTTACCAGTTAAAGCTACTTTTTCTATTTCTAAGTTAGCCAAACTGTATGTTAAGTATATTGTGTGCCTATATGGAGTACTTGTGTCTATCATATCTGATAGAGGTTTTGTGTTCACCTCTCAATTTTATAAGAAGTTGCAAGAAGCTATGGGCACTAAACTTGACTTCAATACTGCTTTTCACCCTCAGATAGATGGTTAAACTGAGAGGACGATCCAGACACTTTAGGAGATGTTGAGAATGTGTGTGACGGATCTTGGAGGTAGTTAGGATGATCATCTACCATTAGTAGAGTTTGTTTACAATAAAAACTACCACAGTAGTATTGAAATGGCACCGTATAAGGCTTTGTATGGAAGGAAATGTAGATCCCCTCTATATTAGAATCAAGTGGGAGAGAGATAGTTTACTGGACTTGAGATTATCCAGGATACAACTGAGAAAGTTGCTTTGATAAGGAGAAAATTAGAAACCGCAACTAGCAGACAAAAGAGCTATGCGGATCCGAAGCGCAAGGATATTGAGTTTCAGGTTGGGAATTACGTATTTCTGAAGGTGTCACCGATGAAGGGTGTGATAAGATTTGATAAAAAGAGAAAATTAGCACCGAGATATATTGGACCGTTCAAGATTCTAAAGAGAGTTCGCATGGTTTCATATCGGTTGACTTTGCCTCCGAATATGTCGTAAGTGCATCTAGTGTTCCATATCTCGATGTTGAGGAAGTATATTTTAGACCTTTCACACGTGTTACAGCCTTAAAGTGTGGAAGTGAATGAAGATTTGATGTACGATGAGGAACCAATAGCGATTGTGGATTTTCAAGTTCATCAGCTATGTTCGAAATGGATCCCGATGGTCAAAGTGTTATGGAGGAACTGCAATTCGGAAGGGTACATGTGGGAGACAGAAGCTAAGATGCGAACTGCATACTGCTATCTTTTTCCTCGATAATTTCTTGTATTCCTTTCTTTTATTCTGAAAATTCGAGGATGAATTTTTATAAGGAGGGAGGACTGTTATAACCTAAAATTTTCATATAAATTATAAAATTAAATTATGAGATATGCAATATTAATAAATATTTTTGTTAATGATGATTTTAACATTTTGATGTTATTATTATTTTATTGAATTAAATTATTAAATTATTGTATTTGGTTATTCACGAAATTAAATTTATTTCAGGATTTCAAAGTTTATTTATTTTTGGAATTTTTATTAAGTGAGTTAATTTATTATTTGTGGATTATTAAGTTATTAATAATTTTATTGAATTAGTGTTTTGATTGATAAATTATGATTATTATTTATGTAATTGTATTAGATTAAATTAATTGTCATATATATATATATATATATATATTGATTGTATAGTGTTTTGATAAGAGAGTTAGTATTTTTAATTATTATTATTATTATTAAAAAAATATTTTTTTAAAACAAAAAACGTGCAGTGTAGTATTCTTCCCCTCCCTTTTTCTTCTTATTTATTTATTTATTTTTTTCTTTCTCTGTAACAAACCGTGCCACCACCACTTCAGCTCACTGAACCACCGTGCCACCACCTCAACCAGTACACTGATTAGCACCACCTCACCATCATCAGTTCGAGCAGCAGCAACGACACCAGTAGCAGCAGCAGCGAGGAAGACAACACTGTGTAAATAGTGAAGTCTGATCGCCGGTGAGGAAACCGATCAAGCTTGGGAACATTTTGAAGCTCACGCAATGAGATTCGATAATAGGTAGTTAGTTTCGAGTGGATCGACTGGTAAGGACTTTAAAAACTCGATTTTTATTTTATGTTAATATGTTTAATTTGATTTTTCTTATTGAAAATAATTTTATTTGAAGTCGTGGTATTTAGATTAGTTGTTATTTGAGCTAAAATCTACTCAAATATTATTTTTATTTATTTTTTGAAATTATTTAAAAATACATATTTGTAAACACTCAATTTTGGGATGATGAAGTATGGATGTGATAGAGGACTCCGATGATGAAAATATTATAAATATATTTTCAATACTTGAAGTTTGAAATCTCAAAAGTCTAAATGTATTTTCAAAGAGAGTTTAATTGGTTTTTTCTTAAGGACTTAATTATAATGTTTTTTAGGACCTATTTGAAAAGTCTAAATTCTTTTAGGGATCTTTTTTGTAATTAGAATTAAAATTAATCAAAATTCGATAATTTCAATTGGAATTACATAATTTCGATCGGAATTATGTAGTTACAATTGGAATTACACAATTCTGTTCAGAATTATGTATGTTTCATATGATTTTTTTCTATATTATTTTAGTAAAAAATTTGGTTTCATGAATTGGTCAAATAATATTTATCTGATTTTTTAGGAAATTTAAGTCTTTTTAAAATCAAAACTTTATAAAAAATAAATCACAGTAGGATACATTTTTTGCTAGGTTTTTCCTATACAAGACTAGCCTGAGCTCTCATAAAAGGAGGGAGACACACAAGACAAGAGGATACACATAAAACAACACTAAGACTTTCTTTGAAGAGCTCATCTTTTAAACTTTTTGACGATTTTCTCAATTCTTTTTCCTGGACTAAAGGCTTATCTCTTCTATTTCTAGGCAGCATAAAAAATATGTTCTCTTGTGATTTGTTTGTTTTTAAAGTAAAGAGACTTTTGAAAAGAATTACAAGTTTTGAAGACCTACTTGAAAAAGTAATGGTGATTTTTACTGGTTTAAGAAGTAATCCATAAGTATCGTCTTCTTTCCTTCCTTCTTTTATTTTTATTTTTATTTTATTTTATTATTTTGATTTTACTAGATTTCAATTTTATTTAATTTTTTATTGTTATTTTATTCACTAATCATTATTTATTCTTTTGTGTTGGTGATTATGGAGCAGATTGCATGATGATTTTATTTGGTGAACAAAATCCATGAAGGTCCATGGAATGCCATAGATTGGACCTCGTAGCTAAGTACAGTGTTTTTAGATTTTTTATCTAGTTCTTTATTTTTGTTTTGTTTTATTTTTTTAGAATTGTATTAATTTTTTATTTTCTGTTATTTTTCAATAGTTCATTGTAATAGCCTCAATAGTGGGAATAATGAGATCATGCATGTGTGATTGTGTGTTTTGTTTTAATTAATTGGTTAGTAAAATTAGGGTTTTAATTAGGTAATTAATTAAAATTAATGGCTATAGAAATCATTAGGGGAATATTTAACTAAAATTGAATTAGATTTAAGTGAATAGAATTAGGTTGCTTGATTATTTTATTTTATTTGTTTGTTTAGAGTCAATTTAATTAAATTAGGGTTTTTAGAATAAGTTTGATTGATTATTTGATCTTTTATTTGATTTTTTTTGTTATTTTCTTATGTTTTTGGGCTTGTTTATTTGTGTTTATATGTTTTGGGTCTTAGGCTCATGTTAGGTTTTAACCTATTTAAATAAATTTAGATTTTTTTTGTAGGTTTAATTCATAAAAATGTATCTTTAGGCCATAATTAATTAGATTTAGGGAAGAAATAACTTAGACCCATTTAGTTATTTTAGACATAGGCCCACCTAGAATAATTAATATTATTTAGACTTAGCCATTAATTTAAGCATTTTTCATAATTTGTAGATTTAAGATCATCTTAGAATTAAAACATGACAATTAGGTTCATTAATTTAAATAGTTCATAATTTGAAGATTTATGCTCATTGTAGAATTAAAATAAATAGACTTAGGTTCACTTAATTAAAATTGAATAAGAATTAGAATTATTAGTCCTTAGGCTCACTTGTAAATTAAAACATGGAGATTTAGCCCATTTAATTAAAATTAATGTAGATTAAACTAACTTAAGGATTGTGAATTTAAATGAGTGCATTTTTTACATTTATTTTTCATGACTAGTTTGCCTGAGTTGATTGTTTTAATAAAGATTTATATGAAATTGCATGTAAATAGAGGGTAAAATAGTAATTTATAAAGTAATTCTAAAAGAACACAAGACTGAAAGAAGTTGATATTCCATATCCAAAATCTCCTGGTTATGGTGCTGACTTTCTTTTAGAGAATCGAAGACCATCATTTTTCGGTTTGTCCCAATTATTACCCTGGGTAGTGTAATAATCCTAGTTTTAAATTATTTTAATATTGAACGAGATATGCAGTGTTAATAAATTTTAAAAGTTATATTTAATTATTTTACTATTTGGTGATTAATCATTATTATTTTATATTTAATTGGATTTTCTATGTAAATATTTTATTTTGAAACTTATTATTTTGGATATTTAATTTGCTTTATTTATATTTACTATTTTCGGATAGTATTATTTTAATAAAATTTAATTTAGTGCATTGTTATTTTAATATTATTAATTCTATTATTGTTTTATCAAATTTCATTATTTATTTTATTAGAATTATTATTATTATTTAGTGTTATTTTATGTGAGTTTAAATGTATGTGTGTGTGTGTGTGTGTGTGTATATATATATATATATATATATATAAAAGATATTTGTGTGGTGGAGATTTAATGTTATATTGTATAATACTATAATATAAAGTTTTATTATATTATATTATATTATATTATAAAGTTTAATATATACATATATTCATACAAAACCGAAAGAAAGAAAGAAACAAGTTACAGAAACTTACCTCCCTCCTTTACGCCATCGTCCGATCTTCTTCCCATTGGTTTGCCTCCCCATGTCCAGCAAGCTCCGCCACCTCCCTATTGCCTCTGCCGCCTCTTTTCTTCCTCTTCTTCTCTGGTGAAGCCCGGTAATGTAGCAGCAGTAGCAACAGTAAGCCATTGTCGCCTCCTCCTCCTCCAGCCACCTTTTCTTGCTTTTCTAGTGTCCACCGACTCCCTGAGAATCGATGAGCATGAATCCAACCTCTGTTTTAGCTCTAATTCATCCATTTTTGTGTTTTCTTGAATTTTTTATTTTGAGCTTTAGGGTTTTTTCAATTTTTTTTCGGTTGATCTTGTGTGATTCATTCAATCCATCTTAACAAAAGTTGTTCCTAGAAGCTTAATCTACATCGACATATTTTTATTTTTATTTTTAGAATTTATTTATATTCTTGTTAATTTTTTATTATTTTAATATTATTTAATTAATTTTCGTAAATAAATTATTTAAATTATGAATTTGGTATATTTGGTGTTATTATAAATTGTTATTAATTTTAGTGTTGAGATAATAACTTTTGTGATTTTTATGTAATTTTTATAAATATTTTTGTATTATGTCAATATTAGAAAATTAGGTTAAAGTTTAGTTTTTGTTGAAATTAGTGTTTAATTATATGTTTTAGATAATATTAGAGTAATATTTATTGATAAAATAATTTTTATGCATTTATATAATTTTTATGGAATATTAGATAAATTATGTGTATTTTGAATTATTGGGTTAATTGTATAATTTTGTGATAATTATAGTTAAATAATATGTTTTAAATGGTTTTAGAATTATTTAAGGTATTAAAATGATTTTTACAAATTATTTACTATTTTTAACTAATTAATACCAATTTTCAAATAATATATTATATATTATTTTGGTAATAAAATGGATTTTTATTACTTTTTGTTATATATTTGGGTTAATTAAGTTATTTGGATTTATAAAATGAATTATTATTATTTTATGTGTAATTATTGGAAAATTGGATTTTTAATAATATTATATTATCATTTAGGATTTTTAATTAATTATTATGAAATAAGTATTTTTGGTGTTTTAATGTTAAATAAATTATATTTTGATATTTTAAGGATAATTATGGAATTTGTTGATTTTTAATATATTTATTATTTTATTTATATTTATGGTGGATTTGTGAACCTCGGTTGGGGAATTATGCAGTTCGAGGTCCCAACCGAGGGTTGTGTGAATTCTGATTTTAGAAGTATGTTTTCTTGTAGAACCGACTCTACTTTTTAGTAGAGAGATATCCGTTTTACAAAGGAAGCTCTGCCGAATTTTGGGTAGAATTCTAGTAAAACGTGACATCGGGTCGATCTTGAATTCTGTATTTCTGTCTGATTTTCGTACTCTTAGATCGAGTCTTTTTAAAATATAAGTTAGATTGATTCTGATTATTATCGTTATTTTATTTGTTTAGTTGCGCCGAAACCGAAGCCTAGTGGACCAGGCCCATTGAATCAATCTTGAGGAGCGCAAACTTGTTAGTTGTTATTTTATATATACATCACACTTGGGTTGCATGTTTTAGAATATACATGTTTTGAATTGTATTTATTCATAAATTGTTTTATTAAATGTTTAGTATACTTTAGGTATATTTTTGGTATATTTTTTATATATTTCTAAATAAATATATGTTCTACTTTCGATATATATTTAGCATGTTTTTTAGTATATTATGGGTTTATTTTTAGTATATTTCATGATTGATTGGAATTTATTTTATATATATATTCTTGAAATATACTTAGTTTATTTTAGGTATATTTCTGGTATTTATATGGTTTATTTTGTTATTATGAATGACATTATGCATTATTTATTTTTTCAAATGTATGTTTTATTTTAAATGAAGGATATTGATAGAATGTGCTACCTAGTGGGTAGCACTAGGACCGTGTACGTACCAGTGCGATAGATTTAGGGATTGAGTGAGAATCCTTGTGGTAATTATGATTTGATTGGTAATGATATGATTGATTTCATTGAGATGTGATATGATTGATAGTGTGATTGTTGGAGCTCGGTTGACCAAGTGTCTTGGGGCCAATCACACTGATAGTCAGACTGCTGGAGCTCGGTTGACTTTGTGTCTCGGGGCCAGTCTATTGTCCATATGGAATAAGTGAACTTATTTGGAATTAAGTGAGCCTATATGACTGGAGTGATGTTATTGTTGATCGAGGTTGTGTTTAAATATAGTTCTATTTGATCCTTCATAAACTTATATTTTTCAGTATTATTATATAAAGTGAATTTCAGCATCTGTGTGAAATGCTTGTATATATATTTATTATATATGAATGATTAATTACATTTGACATTAGTAGATGCATGTATATATATTATAACAATTCACTCAGTGAGGTCTGACTCCCTTCAGTTGATATTTTTCAGGAGATTCTTCTTCCTCATACCTCAGTAGTAGGTCTATCCGTCAGATTTCTTTAGCCTCGACTTGTTTATGTAAACTACTTACCTGATTATATTTGTACTCTAAATAACTGCAGTAGTGGGTTGTACTTTGTATTTACTATATGTTGATTGTTGATTCAAAGGTCTTTCTCTGAATATTGTATTAATATATTTTATTTTATGATATGACAGAAATTTTATTTTTATTATATTGGTTCGAGATTTTAAGTATGGTGCATATTTTATTTTATTTTATTTATTGCATGCTTTTATTCTTTAAGGCTTGCTACGGGTTCTGGATTCGAAAGAATTCTCGTTCCTTAGCGCCAGTCATGACTCCCGGTTTGGGTTGTGATAGGTGGTGACTCTTCATCTCCACGTCATGTCTTTGTGATAGTGTTTAGTGTGTTCTTTAGAGCCCTGAGCTCAAATAGCATGCCGGTTACTGAGATCTTGGGTGCGCGCTAAACCCCGCCTTCTACAGTATTTTCGGGTTCGGTTACTGTTCACATAGTCCAGGGTCTGAAAATTTGCTTATTTTTATTAAATTCTATATATTATTTAGAGTAAGTTTCATGAAGGAAGTTTATTTAAATTACATTCTATATATTATTTAGAGCAAGTTTTATGAAGGAAGTTTATTTAAATTACGTACCAAATTTTTATTACGAATTTTTCAATGATTATGTAAAAAATAGAATTTTGGAGAAATTAATATAAATAAGTAATTTTTATGTTTTAATTGAAATTATTGATAATTAATAGGTTTTGGATAGTTTTTGAGTATTAATTGGCATTAAAATAATTTTTTAAATTAATTACTATTTTTAGCTAATTAATGGTAATTTTTGAAAATATATTCAAATAATAATTTTAATTATTATTTTTAATCTTAAATAAGTTTTTAGGTATTTTTATTATATAATTGAGTATTTTAAATAATAATTGGTAATTTATGCTAATTAATTTTAAAAACTTGAATAATTGGTTTATTAATATTATTTAATTATAAATTGGATTTTATTATCTATTTTGGAAAATCAAACATCTTTTATGCTTATATTATCTAAATAAATTGATTTTTTTGTATTTAATTGAATTTTTATAATTGTGATGATTTATTAGTAATTATTATTAATTTTGGAATTATTGTTGGAATTGGTTCTCAGTTGGGCAATATTTATAGTTTGGGAGCCCAATCCGAGGTTTAGTGATGTGGATTATTTAGAAATGATTTTTTTGTGCAGGATCGGTTCTACTTTTAGTAGAGAGACATCTGTTTTACAGGAAAAATTCTGCCAAAATTTTGATAGATTTCTCTTAAAATGTGACAACCAATTCGAGTTTAATTTTGAAATTTTGCCCAAATCATGTCTAAATCAAGTCATTCTTAGAATTCTAGAATTATTAAATTAGGAATTTATTTCTAATAAATATTATTATTATTTTTTTCTTTAGCTGCGTTGAGACCGAGACCTTAAGGACCAGGCTAATCGGGTCACTCTCGTGGAGTGCATTCAACTTGTGAGTTATTATTATATATATGCATTGCACATAGAATAAATATTTTGTGAGCATCTATGATTTAAATAATGTGAATTTAAATATGAATTATTTATTTAAATGATTATATTTATATTTTGTATATATTTGGTATATAAAAGGTATATTGTTTGATGAATGGATACTACCATGTTTTTAATTACGCATTTCATTATTTTTAATATTTATAAGTATGATTTAGAGGATAGTTGTAGAACGTGCCACCTAGTGGGCTATGCTAGGACTGTTACGTGACAATACAATAGATTTTAGACTAAGAATCTGATTATTTGATTATGAAATTGAATATTGAGATTAATGGTTATTGGAAAGGGTGGCTACGGATCCTCGATTGACCTATTGTACTCGGGACTAGTCATACCGGTAGTAAGATTGCAAATCCTCGATTGACCTAGTGTACTTGGGGTCAGTCCACTACCTTGAATTGGATAAATAAATATTTGGAGTTATGGATAAGTCGGTTGGCTATTGGTTATGTGACTAGGTTGCAAACTATTTAGGGTTCTGCTCCGATCTTCCACCTAAAAATTTTCCTATATTTATTATTGTAATGAAAAGTGATTTTTGGCATGTGCATGAAATGCATGTATATCATATCATATAATATAAATATAAATATAAATATATTATTATATTGATGTCTGAATGCCTATATTTTATAGTGCATGTATATATATAATAATAATTCACTCAGTGAGGTTTGACCCCCTCAATATTTTTTTCAGGATATTCTAGTTCGTCAGACCTCAGTAGTAGACCATTTCATCGATCTTCTTCAGCCCCGACTGTTTTATGTAATTTTTATATTTAAACTCTTATTTGTACTCTAGCAGCTGCAGTAGTAATATTCAAGTGATGTTGTGTTTAACATTGTTTTATAACGGAGATTTGTATTTGAAGGATATTGTATTGTTATATTTTATTATATGCTATGAGAATTCCTTTAATATTATTTTTAAGTTTTAAATTCTTTGATAATCTTATATTATATTTCCGCGTATTTTTATTTTTAAAGCTTGTTACGAGTTCCAGATTTAAAAGAATTCCCGTTTCCTAGCGCCAGTCATAACTCTCCGGTTTGGATTGTGACATCCACACACACCACTCATGCATAAATAATAATAATAATAATAATAATAATAATAATAATAATAATAATAATAATAATAATAATAATAATAGATTGAATTAAAAAATAAAAAATATTAAAATTAATAAACAAAAAATTATAATACTATTAAAAATATGATATTATTTTTTAATAATATTATTATTAATTAATTTTAAACATTATAAAATTAAAATTAAAAAAAATGAATTTAAAAAATAAGAAAATGATCAATTTTTATTAACATTATAACTAAAATTATATTTATGAACTTACATTATAATTGAATTTTTAACTACAATATACAAAAATGACTATGTTTTAATTACTAATTATCTAATGTAATATAAAAAATGTAACATTTAAATTTTTTTTTAAAAAAAGTCATAATATTATTATAATTATGATATTATTTTTAATATAATTATAATTTATTAATCATAACGATATTCATTATAATATTAAAATTAAAAATTAAGAATTTAAAAAAAGTAGGCCAATTACACAACACACATAACAATCATATTAGTACAACAATAAGGATAATAAGAACAAAGTAATATGTTTGATAAGTTTTTATTTAATGATAAATAAATAACATGCAAAAATAAAACCGAAAATAAACTAAAATAAATTAAGATTGACAAGGCTTCTTTTTTCGTACTTTGGATCGTAAACCCAAGTGATGGCGCTATACTATTCAACCTAAGCTCATGTCAATAAACTGTGAAAAATGAGAATTCCCTCCAGCTATAAAAGAAGCGCTAGCATCATCATCATCATCCTCATCTTCATTATTATCATTTTCATCTTTGTTGTCGTCGACATCGTCATCATTAGTAGGAGTGGAGTCACAAAGTGCAAACAAATTTACATGTGTAGGAGGTGTAAAATGTGAGGGTGTTACTATAGGTGTAAAATGCAATGGTTATGTTGATGATACATGAATAGGAGTGGCAAACTGAGAAAGGAAATTTGTTATGGGATCGAGAGCTGACATCATCTGATGATGCGAGGGAAAGGGACCAGAAGGATAAGAAAATGGAATCTAGTTAGGAGGAGTCAACTCTAGTGGAAAAGTTAAGGAAGAAGGTCCAAGTGGCTGAGAAAATGGAAACTAAGGGGAAGGAATGAAAGAGGATGAAGAAGGACTGGGTGGATAAGAAAATGGAAAATGAGGGGAAAGAATAAAAGAGGATAAAGATAGACTGGATGGATAAAAAAAGCAAAACTGACTAGCGGGAAGGAAAGAGGATGAAGAGGAAGTAGTAATATAAGCAAATGTATATGAGAGGTTAATGTCAGCAAGAGATGATAAAGAGGATAGCTGAGTATAAAAAGAGATAGGAAGAGGAATAGGAAAAATCAAAGCTAAGCTTAAAGGAGGTTCATCAGCTGGACTATGTCATCCTGTGTGACATTGATGATGTCTAACCGTCTGCTCATCAATAGCTCCAATATTTTATAAGTGTTTTGGGAGTGGAACATGTGCTGGTGTAGGTTTAGGTCAGGGCATATCATCAGTAACTGTATGTCTTGAATCATTAAGTGCAAATAGTGCACTACTAGATAGTCATATGGACTAAGCTACATCTTAAGACAAAGATATATACTCAAAAGCATCAACCTACATGTTAAAAAAAATAACATAAATTATTATCCACAAGTAAAATACAAGTTAAATAATTCAAAACTAAGAATGAATGTGTAAATGTGTACATACAGCTAATGCCAACCAAGCACCTACGTGTAACAGATCGGTACCACTCCAAATACTATGAATGATAATGTCTGGCTTGATGTGAAGCTATGCCTCCTACAACACTATGTGCGTGACAAGCCTAAAAATCCACCTATCTTGCATGTTTCACTAGCCAATCAGCATCTTAGTCACACAAATCATTAGAATGCAAAGCATTAAGCTCGAATGGTACCATAGGTATGGGCCGGGCATATCCAAATTGACGTAGTACCCTGTTAGGGTAGTGTCATTCAATAATATAAATACAAATGAGTGGCACTACTGAACGCTAAATGTCGCGGCCCTATAAATAATAAGCTGGTAGAATTTGAATAACTTAATTACTATAAGGCTCCTAGATAATCTAAAAAAATAAAAAAACCAATATATGGTAAAAATATTTATGTTACGCTAGTAAACTGTAAAATACATTATGTCTTTCAATGTTCGCCTTTTCTATGGTAAATTGTACGTCATCCTCCCATGCGTTATCAAGTCTAAGGCAAATGTTGGTGATGACATATGTCAGAATATAAGTAGTTGTTTAGGATCTACTCTATCTGAAATAATTGTATATTGAAGTTAATTATATATGTTAAAAGTTTAAAATTTTATTTCAGAAAACATAATTATAAAAATGTATACATTTGGCCTAAAGGAGCATCTGATGGAATTGCACTATCATGTAGTGTGGGAACAAGAAAAGGAAATCGCTCTCAAGCCCAAAATTGAAGCAGAAATAGTGGGCCTCCAATTTGTGCAACAGGTGGCAATTTGGATGCTTTACGTAGCTCTCTATATAGAAAAGCCAAACATGCAGACCCTTAGCTGTACTGACCGATAGTGTTAATGTTTTCTAAATATAGCAGAAAAAGTAAGTTAACTTTTCCCATACTAGTGGTTCAGAACACTAAAGATGAGCATAACTATAAGATGCATTTATGTGTATACATGTGCAAAGTTATCTGGTTAACAATTTTCGACAGAGCTGAGAAGTGTCTATAAAACCATGAACTTTTTACCATCGAATGACGAAAATACTGTGGGTTTGGAGCAATCCCTAGAAGTGCTTCACATAAGTCAATGTAATCATGTCTAACTCTACCAATAATTGGACACCCCTCTATTGATAATCCAATTAATATACTAACATCCTAAAACATAATAGTCATCTCTCTATTAGGAAGATGAAATGTATGCGTCTCCGGTCTCCATCGCTTTATAAGTGCGGGAATGAGGTGCCAATCATAAGGAGATAGTCGAACTCAAAAAAGACTAATAAATCCACCATCTCGTAATAGACCTTTTATTTTTGGAGTCACATTATCATAAAAGTTCCTCCTTATAGTGGTATGTCGACATGATATTGTTGTTTCATCATCAATTTGAAAAAATCAATAAAAAAATATTTCATATTATATATGAAAATATTTAATTGTTGAAAATACATTGACAATAAATCACGAAGTACAATAAATTCATACCCTATTATGCTAGATAGCCTCGGACCTATACTCCCTCTGTAGATATAATAATGAACTATCGTAGGGGCCAGGCTGAATTTAGTTGTGTGGTTCAATATTACACTCCATTTATATATATCTATATCTATAAAAAAAATAAATGAAAAATGTCAATATATAAATTAAAAAAAGTACAACATGACGATAATGATAATACTATAAGCTAATACAAAGTAATATTAACATGACTAGACAATCACATGGGCAATAGTAATCAATTTTATATAGTATAATATAAAGCACACTATATAATATGACACAACAATACATTATCATGTGAAAACTAACTGTAGATGGAATGTCATTTTACTAAAGTTAATATATATAAATAGGTAATATGTAATGAAATTAACATCACCAATCTTTTTATTCTGAAAAGAAATAACATATGGATGACGCTTCAAGAAATGAGAGAGGCAGTTTGTGGCTACTACTACAAAATCAAGATGATTATCGATAATTAAAAGTTTCTGATCCTAAAGAATATTATGCTAGCCTTAGATATGAATGGTCTTTAAGAGGTCATGCATCTGAGAATTTAGTTTTACAACTATGTGAATTAGGATCTCCTATTATACAACGTATGTCATTATTAATGGAACGAAGAAACCGTTCATAATACGAGGTTGCTATTAAAAGAATTTGAGAGGATA
This sequence comes from Mallotus nudiflorus, assembly GCA_947683625.1. Taxonomy (NCBI): domain Eukaryota; kingdom Viridiplantae; phylum Streptophyta; class Magnoliopsida; order Malpighiales; family Euphorbiaceae; genus Mallotus; species Mallotus nudiflorus. Next base: position 428,564 of record CANTUR010000187.1, on the reverse strand, counting down.
ACAATAGGATGTTCATCAGAAGATCAAGATATTATATGTTGAAACTTGCTAAAGATCAAGCTACTATAATGGGTAGAACCATTACCGAGTCAGAGATAAGAAATGTTTTAAATAATTTAATGTATATTTTTTACAATGAAATTTCATATGAAGAGTAGTTACCTTAGTTCAACAATTTTTATATTCAATATTTTTTATTGTATTATGTTTCATCATCTGATATTTTATTGAAAGTGCATTCATGTGAATGCGCTACTAAATAAAAAATGCTAGTTTATTGTTGATCACCATCTTCAAATAACCCTTGTGCACGTTTACAAAAGAAAAACCTATTCAATCGTATTTTGATGTGATTATTCTCTTCTCTAATGCAACACAAGACATTACGTATTTCAGTCATTTTAGTTCGTGTCATTTCAATTTCCTGCCATTTTGGAACTCATATTTTAGTTCTATGGCTTCTTCAATACTTTAGCTTCTTATTCACGATAATTTCACTCTTCAATCATTTTAACCAAAATATCATGACTATCATGTTGGGTTGGATCTAATGGATATAAAAAATCATCATCCAGAGCCCAATGATGTCCAGTGGGCTTAAAAATATTACCTGGATCATAATGTCTAGACATTGTTCCTACAAAATTAAACTTTAATAAACAACAGTAAATAGCTATTTGATGATATATAATCTCATAATTATATTTTGTTTACACTACATAACAACACTTTGGTAAACAAAAAGGAAGATATTTTACAAAATTAGTATCATTATCACTATAATCTTCTATGTCATTAATACCTATATGTGGCAAACTACATTCTAATCCAGACTCATACTACTGCCTTAATTTGTCATTATCCTTATGGTAACTGTCTAAGCATTGACTCATTATATCAATCTCCTTTTTTAATTGGATCATTACAACTTCAATTTCTGCTTTAGTTTGTTTGGGTAGAGTAACTGAAATAACCTTGGGTATTGGTAACTCATGATAACCATAATAAGCTTCAAATTCACTTCTTATTTCCTATAAACGACCCCATTTTGGATCAACCCTTACAATCATGTTAGATGAATCTCTGATATCATATAAATCATTTGTGTGATATCCGAGAAAAATATGATTAGCATTTCCTTTTTTTTAGCAAAATAAGTTGGATGATTTTGGAACGGCCTTTTATTACCATACCATATGACAACAGTTAGGTCTTCATACTTATCAACAATTTTTATTTTATTGCTACCACGTCCTTAAACTAAGGTAGATGCAACTTGTTTTATTTTTTTCTTTTATTGATTCATGATTAAAAAAATTAAATAAAAGTTATTAATACACATTAATATATAAAAAAGCATAATAACAAACATTAATTGTCTTAATAATACATTAGTACATCATAACAAATAAACTGTTGGTCCATTTAAGGAAAACAATTAATTCAATCCATAAGTCCTTGAATTATGGCCCAGTAAACCACATTTTCAGTAGAAAGTCTTTTGATTGGCTTGAGAAGTGCGTTGGTAAAAACATATCTTATAATTTATATGTTGTTGAATATTTTCTCTAGGAATAACACCAATATGGAAAGAAAAACAATATACACTAGAAAGTTCAAAAACAAGGAGAAGGAAATGAGGAGCAGAAGGAAGAATAACAAAAAATGGAGAATAACAAGAAGAAGAAAAATAAGAAGATGATGAATGATGAGAGGTGGTGGTAGCTACTGAATAATAAGGGTATATAAAGAGCAATTGTGTTAGTAATTGAGAGAAAATTTATTAAAGTTTGAAACTAATAGTTATTTTGTCATTCATACGTCCATCAACTTCAGAGATTTTGGTCTATTATTGCAATAGAATTTTTTTTTTTAGATTTTGACAAAGTCCGCCAGTTGAACTGAAGGACTTCATCAATTTCTCTAAGGGAGTTGTAGGAGCTGTACAAGGTTGTGGCATGTGTAGGCTTTAAGCTGGTTATCTAGGCTGACACTTCCTTTTTAAAAAAAAAAACAAATCTAGTGAAGTCCGCCAGTCAAACTAGTGGACTTCCTTTAATTTTCCCACCTGCATGATGCAAACACATATAAGAAGTCTACCAGTTAAACTGGTGGACTTCAGTACATTAATTAAAACTTAAGCATCTCCACCAATAGAGTAAGTGAATTTGTGCCAAAAACACACTGTTCAACTGACAATTGTCAATCCCTAGCTCATAGCCTACACAGTCCTCATCGATAACCTTATAGCCTATGCAAAAATTGGATGAAGTCTTCGTCAAAATTTTTTAAAAAAATGAAACAAAACCATGCATTTATCATAGAAACTCTCAGGTTGATGGGATAAAAGATAAATATTATTTTCAAAAAAAAAAGCATGCAAATACTTATCTCAGTTTGATGGGACAAAAGATAAATATTATTATTATTTATGTATAAGTGTTGTGTATAAATTTGTATGAGTGTTGTGTAATTGGCTTTTTTTTTTTTTTTGATTTTAATATTATAATGATTATTATATTAATATTAAAAATAATATTATAATTATAATTATTTTTAATTTTGACATTATTATTATTAAGTTAATTTATTATTATTATTATTATTATTATTCAATGCTTGAATGTTGTATGTATGGCCTAGTTTTTTTAATTTTTGTTATTAATTATTACCATGCTCAATTATTAACTAATTATTAACTTATCATGAACACAAATTAAAATTACATAACTAATGGCCATAAGCATGCATGAAACTAACGGCTAAAAGCTAATGTGCATGAAATTTAGTGCAAAATGGCCATGACTAACGTTTTTCCTATGAATTGCCATAAACTTACAATGATAGCCAGGACTTAAAAAAAAAAACCCTTTTAATTGACAACTTCGCCACCCAAAGTTGACTTCTAATTAAAAAAAATTATATCAAAATATTTTAATTGATTTCTGGAAAGTTTGCAAAAGTGTGACGGAATTAATTATTAACTATAAGCATGAAAAGTTAATTATTAACTAATTATTAGCTTATCACTTGTATTAATACAATTGACCAATTATTAACTAATAATTAACTAATCATATGCATGAAATTAATGCTTGCATGAATTTTATTGTATTTCAATTGTCCAAGAATGTTGTTCCTGCATTAACTTTCCCCCAACATAGAAACTAATGACTGATAACAAGAAAAGTGGCCAAGAAACAAAAAATACATTTTTTTTAATTAAATTCGTCAGTTGAATTGGCGGATTTGCTAGTTGACTTTTTGAAATTCTACATATTTTCTAGATTTTTGCCAATCCATTTTTTTTTTATTTTTTATTTTTTATTTTTTTTTTAAAAAGTAGTACCGCCTAAGGTGATAATACTCAGTTGTCTTGTAGTATTCCTGTCATACAAAATAACGAAATAGGTCTTGATTTTTTTTTTAATTATTTTTTTACCTTGAGAAATATTTTAAAAATTATCCTAAAATAGGAAATAAATTTTTTTTTTCACCCTAACTGGGTAAAAAGCCCGCAAAATTTGTGTGAAAGGTTTCAAGTGAAGCTTAAAATTTTGCTAGCTATCTAATCGATCTATGTTTTCCTTTTAACTTTCTCTTGGTATAGGAATGTTGCAGTGGTTGAAAACATTAGATTATAAACTATAATGTGTCTGGCATATTAGATAGGACCCAAAAGCTAGGACTTAGCAAAAAGAAAAATATATATAATTTAGTTGGAATAGAACTTACAATCTTTTAACATTCTTTTAATAATATATGAGACGATCTAAAGTGCAAAATGATAATAATGCCATACGTTTAATCTATTGAAGAAGTTAGCACTGGATCATTTCCTTACTGAGTCTTCTTTAATTTTTGAAGCTTATCTTCTTCCTAAATAAAACCTTCTCTTTTTGGTCCCTTCCTCTTAATTGGTTGAGTGGTCCTCAAGTTTAACATTTTAGAAGTGAATATAAAAATGACCAAGGAGGCACTCTTGGCCAACTCTTACATTATTTAGTTGTAGTATAATAATTTAATCACTAACCATTAACAGTGAATAGAATAATATATTGGCTAACTATGGTTATGACAACCACTTCAACACATGGATTTGCACAAAATTGATACCAAATCATCACAAAATTCTGATGGTTATGGTTATTGCATTCAATTCTCCTAGCACGATGATAATGCATTAATAGCCAGAAATCATTAGTTGACATCATTGAGAGTCGTTTGGAGGTGAGGAACTGTTTCTTATGTACTAACATTAAATTAGTTGTTTGGAGGCTTTTGTCACTATTATTATTCTATCCGGATTTAACTGAATTAGTTAGAGTTTTAGACAAAAAAAAATCCAATTGATCAGCAACTGCAGTTAGTGCAGACATTGCTAACTACATCAGACCACTAACAGACATTAACAAGGCAAAACAGCCCGGTCATGCTTCCAAGGTTCCAACAGCTCTTTTGATCACCATCCAATCAAAAAACTACCATCCTTTTTGAATAGGAGAACTACACATAGAGACATTTCCTTCCTTTTGAAGAAAAATGAATAAATCTAACATGTACATGCGATAAGAAGAGGCAAAAATATTTAACAAAAACAATCATTGCTCGGTGGAAAAGATCAAAGCACTTGAACCATCCAATTAGAAGTTAGTTCAAAAATGCATAACTCTCAACACCACAAATAGCCATCATCCTGGAGGTTTTACAAGCAAAGGATAGAACAAATCAAAAAAATACATAAGGCATCCTTCATATTTTTGGCATATCAATTCTAATTGCGAACATTGTCATGACGACTAAAAGTAGTTTTAACTTGCTAGATCACCTGCAAACAATAAAGAAGGCTATAGGAGTATTAGTAACTCAAATGGAATGCTTCTAATTCTAGGCAAATTAAAGAAATGGCGATATTTCTTAGAGTTGCCAAGACTTTCTGATTTGGAAATGCAAAAAGATGTTGCTTCATAGATGGGAAAGAAAATGAAGCTAACCATTTAAATGGAAGACTTTGAATTACATCATGGATTTAAGACAATGGAAACCACAAAAAATCTATTTCTAACAAGAGTTACAAATAAGATGGTTTAAGGACAGACAAAGCTGTTCAATGCACATGCAGTTCTGTACCACATAAGGAAATCAAAATATTACTCGATCATGAGCTCCCACTACCTCTTACCTTTAAGCAATACTTTTAGTTCTCCTCGCAAGTTAGACTAAAAATAAACCAAAACAACAATCTCCACATCAAACCAACACAACACTAGAAAGAATTAGTCAGAATTTCCAAAATGAGGTTTTTTTTTTTTAATCTAAGCTTTGAAATTGCTTTAGTTACCTGTTAGTTTGGCTTGAGTCTAAATATGAAAACCTCAGCATCAGGATCCTCAACACCATCTTCAAGATAAATATCATGATAGACCTTAGCTTGATAAACCTGGATAGCTCCGTCAGGAATCTCTCTGGCCTCAAAAGTCGCATAGAACATACCAGAATAGCCGAAATTTGACTTGACAAGTTTCACAAGTTCGAGAGGCTTTTTATGTTCAGACTACATGTAAATAAATATCATTAGCATTATGCATTTGAGACATACATTGATGCAAATGAAAAAAAAAAAAAAAAAAACATTAAATGTAGACCTTAATTACCTTTCGATTATCGTTCTCCTTCTGAATAGCATAATCAACAGCTCTCTTGCAACCTCGGGATAATATATCATCTTCTTCAGGATCGAATGGCATAAATGACCCGAAAAAACCTCCAGCACCATCATAAGGTATAAAATCAAAACCCTGAAGAAAGAAGAAGAAAACCCAACAATATCATAATATAAGAGAAATTCATAGCGAGAAATAAATAAATAAATAAAATTACAGACTTGGGAAATCTTAAAATGTTCAATGTATTTTTGAACGACTTGCCCATGTTCCTCGCTATCATAGATGGGTTCACTCCAATTTGTCCCGACATAAATGCCCTTCTCCTCATTTTCTTCTTCTTCTGTTCCATGGATTTTTGGCTTCTTTATGTCGCTTTTGTCATTCTTGATCGCTGGCTCATCACTTCGCTTCCCCATTTCCGACGTCGAAGTCATGGTCCAAATTTGATTTTTTTTCCCCTTCTCGATAGATAATTAGGTGGTCTCCAATCCAAAACACCAAAATGGTGCAACAGTATTTTGATCTTCAACTCAGAATACTCTTTTTTTTTTTTTTTTTGTTACGAAACGAGGCCAAAGCCAAGAAAAGACAGAAAGAAAAACTAACTAGTAACTAGACGATCATAAGAAATGCCTATACCATCATGATTTAACCACTGTAACAAACTTGAAGGAGGACAAGTAAGGCGATGACAACCCAAAGGCTCTTTAAAAGCAAAGGAAGCAAGATGATCTGCAGAGAAATTACTCTCCATGTACATATGATGAATAGCAACTCGCCAATTTCGATTCAGCAGCAACTTGATAGAATTGACAAGAACATCATTTGGATTTGGTTGATCACTATCCTTAGCTAAGAGTTGAGTAATACTAATTTTCGCTATATATTCTTTTATATCTCTTATTCTTATTATTATTTTTATTATTATCTTTACTAATTATATTCTATTTTTTATTTTGTACATATTGATCCAATTTAAATATAAATAATAGGAAAATTTTATAGTGACTTTAATTTTTATTTAATTAATTTTTACTTTACTCTAATCGCTATTGGATAAAAGTGTATATTAAATCAAATATGATAATCAATAAAGTAAACTTTACTTTATAAAAAAATAAAGTAACCATAATGATAAATTTGAATAAGTACAAAAAATTACGATTGAAAAATACAAACAAAATAAATACCTAAGTTTACTAAAAATTATAAAAATAATTTTTTTTTCAAATTTGAAAATTGAATTTTACTTGTGGTGTATATAATAAAATAAAAAGTTAAATGTATGTATAATAAATTCGACATTTAATATTACAATTAATTTTAATATCATATAATATATTGGTCATTTGTCATGTGTGAACAAAGTTGTTCAATGCATTAATAAGTATGAAATTGCCATTTAAAAGAAATCTTACATTTCCACTAGTAATTGACATAGTTAAGAGGCGTTTGGAGTTCAAGCAGTATAGCTAACACTGGCATTCAATGCATACATTGCCAAATACATCAGACCACTAGCAGACATTGAAGATGCATAACAGCAAAGTCATGTCTCCAACAGCTCTTTTGATCACCAAATAATTCAATTCAAAAACTACCATCTCTTTCGATAAAATACTTGAATAGGAGAACTATAGACATGAAGACATTTCGTTCCTTTTGAAGATAAATGAATGAATCTACCATCCAATTAGAAGAAGTTGGTTCACACATGCATAACTCTAAAATCATAAAACACCATGAATAGTCATCATCCTGGAGGTTTTACAAGCAAAGGATAGAACAAATCAAAAAAATACACAAGGCATCTTTCAAGAAGTTCTAAAAATAAAAGTTAAATAACATTTGAAACTGGTCCAAAAATGATATACTTCATATTATTAGAATATCAATTCCAATTGCGAACTTGTCAAGACGGCCAAAAGCTTTAACTTGCTAGAGCACCTGGAAACAATAAAGAAAGCTACAGAAGTATTAGTAACTCAAATGGACTGCATCTACTCCTGGACAAATTAAAGAAATGGCGATGTTTCTTAAGAGTTCCCAAGACTTCTGCTTTGGAAATGCAAAAGAGATGTTCCATGAGCCTATAATAGGCTTATATTGAATATCTAAACCAATAAGAGATTGGCAATTGGATCTCTTGGGCCTTGGACTTGGACTGTTTCTGAATTCCATATTATTATTATTTTTTGGTATATTGGTGAAAAAATCCAAACTTTTGAGACCTTTTGCAATCTAATCCCAACTTTTTAATTTTTATAATAATGTCTCAATTTCAAAAATTCTTTGCAATGTTAGACAAAATGGAATCTGGTCAAAATTGAATTGAAAAATGATAATGTGACGCTTGAAGTGTCTTGCCAGTACACCAAAGGGAAAGACCCTAATCCACATCAGCTAACCTCAGTTATAACCTAAACTATGGTTTAATAAAACAACATCGTTTTGTACTGAAATGGTTCCATGGAACCCTAATTTGTCACTCTCCTTAAAGTGTTTTATTTTGGGCATTCTCACAATAGTTGGAGGCAATTGATCGAGGGTGCAGAAGACGAAGACATGAGAACTTTTATCATTCTTAAAGCAACTCGTCAGTGATAATGAGAAAATCCCTCTCTTCTTCGATTGTTAAAAAAATGAGTTTTTTCTAAGAAGCATCAGTGTCATCAAATCGTAGTAGTGAGAGAAGGTATTGCATGAAGCATCAAATGGAGCTATTATGTTAGACTTCATCAACAAGAAGAAATCCAAACATAAGGTTTCTCAATTGCCCATTTTAGCAGGTAATTTCTAGGTTATGTTGTTTAAAATTTAATGGGTAATTGTTTATGGATAATAGTTCAGCTTTCCTGGTGATATGGGTTACTGTTATTGGGTTTTTTTTAGACAAAAGAATGCCATTATTTTTAATGGCATTCTTTATGTTACGACAGTAATAGGAGACAATGAACAAAGGCTATGGGAGAGAGAATGTGATGAGAAGACACTAGAAGTTAAATTTAAATTGCTTGTTGAGAAATTAAGAAGGAAGAATGAGAAGATTAAGAAGATGAAAGAAGAAAGAATCATGTTCGTTCAAGAAATTAAGAAGTTGTAGGATGAGATTGGTGCTTTCAAATCGAGGTAAAAAAAATTGAGGTTTTGTGTGTGTGTATTAATCTTAATATGGCTTGTATATGTCAAAATTCTCCCTGTTTAAAAAGCCAATGTTCTATATTTGGCTTAATTATGATTGTTCTAATGAGAAATGACAAGATTTTGTATAATGTATTATTCTATTAATCTTATGTTTATATATTTAATTGGCAAATAACAGCCATTTATATTAGCAAATTCACTGATAAATGCCATAATAAGCTGTGGATTTGAAAATAATTTAACATACTTAAACTTGTTGATAAGAATGTTAAAATATAATGAACATAAAAGGGATAAAATAGTACTTGCTTCCATATAAGATTAAAAGAAATCCAAATTTAAGACATAGCAAATTCATAAGTTTTGTCTTGAGTACATAAACCTATATTGATATGAATGGAAAACTTCTTTACATCCACAAAAATCTAGTATGACTAACATTGATATTGGGCAACAAAATGCCATACACAAACTAAGAAGCATAAACATTATATCTTGCTCTTGCCTTTTGAAGACCATAAGTTTTATATGTTACTCAAAACAGGTGTTTAATATGAACTAATATGAACCCTAAAAGGGATTCAAAGTGCAAGCATGGAGTCAAATGATGAAGAATTTAAACTAATTAGTTTAATTTCATATTTCAAAATTAATTAGCTTGATATGGATGAATTTTGAGTTAATTTTCTATTTTAGAGTCAATAAAGAAGATTCAAGAAGATTCTAAAAGATGTGAGAAGATTCAAGGATATTCTAAGTCAACGTCAATAAGTCAACAAGTCAAAGTCAATGGTCAACATCCTACATGACATGTGACATGGCATGCTTTAATGCTTAATTGTCATGAGTTGTCATTTTGCCTAGTTGTAATGAGTTGTCAATTTTAACTTTTCAAAGATGAGTTATCATTAGTAATCCTATTTTTGAAAGAAACCTCCTTAGTTAAGGATTTTCCTATATAAATATCTTTGGGAATGAGGAAGAAAATATTTTCCTTCAAGGAGTAGGTTATTTACACGCCTATGTAAGGGCTTAAACTATGTAGAACGAATTTAGAGAATTATTTGACAATTTTAATCAATCAAGTGAGGTTTTCCCTTAACTTTGTTCTTTTGAAACTTTGCAAGTTTACTTGAATTGTTTCACTTCTACCTTTCATTACAGTTGCTAGGTTAGACTTATAATTGTATGATTGTTCATTTTTTAATAACTAAGTATCTTGCTTTAATTTAATAAGTAAGGGGTTTAGTTCCATTAACACAACCTTTTCTTAATGATCTTGGGTTAGATTTCAAAGTTGGATGCATATTCTATCTCTATTATAGGTTGAGTATGTATCAGTTTGGTATCAGAGCCAAACTTCAAGGTTTGGTTAACTATCATTTAATTTTCATGTATTGTTTCTTCTTATTTTTCTCAATTCTTCCTAGATTTAAAAAAATCAAAAATAAAAAAAAGTTTAAATTTTATGTTTTATACAAAAGGGTCAAAAGTGAGTATGAAAATTATGGACATACCTTATTTTCTTGGTAGAAAAGATTATTATGTTTATTTGAAATGGATGTAACAAATTAATGTAGAACAACAAGCCTGCATCATTATTATTATTATATTTATCATTATTATTATTATTTTCCTATCTTAGTTAGAATTGTCTTTATTTATTTCCTAAATAAAAATTAGGGTTGGTGGATTTATATCACCCTATAAATATGTAAGTTTTAGGGTTGTATGAGGATTTTTTGTTGAATTGATAATTAGATTTCTGTTTTCCCAATTTTTGATATTCCTTTATGTGAATCAATGAATATTGATGCCTATATCCTGACATTTGTGCGCAAATCAACAAGTTATAGAAGATTAGTGTTTGATAGTTGTGCGCAATTTAACAAACATTAATTCCCTTTTATCACTTTTTCACTACATTAGTTTGGTATCAGAGCTGTGATCCTCAGACAAGATGTCTCACAGATGACAATAGCAATAACCACAACTACAACGTGTAGAGGAGGTTTATGAACGTGATGACATACATCGGCTTGAGCAGTGAGTGGAGTAGATGATGGATCAACGGTTTGACACCTTTATGGAGTAACTGACTGACAAGATGGTTGCTCTTTTAGCTAATCGGAATAGAAACAATCCAACCCCACAAAACAATAATAATTTTATAGGTAATTTTAATGGAGAGGTTAGTGACAAAGAGGAAGAAGAAGAGTATTATAAAGAGCCCTTATTTTTTGATACTGATGATGATGAGGATGAAGATGTAATTATTGGAGATGAGCCAATATTTGATGAAGAGAATGAGGGTGATGAAGAATGTACTGAATCATTAAAAAATGGTGATATAAAATTTTCTTTGTTGAGAGGGATTTTTATTTAACTTCCAATGATTTAGGGATTGAGATGGAGGAACATCATGATCGTGAATATAATATGCTAGAGCAAATTGAGCATGTTGACTTCATTGGCATTGAGGAAACTCTTTATTCTCATATTTCTTTAATTTTAATTTTAAAGCAATTACAAATTAATAAGAAATCTATGAGCAAAATTCTTTCACGATATTTGGACAAAATTCGAGGAAGAATTTTCTCTACCCTAGAAGGAAAGATGTGGAGCAACAAGCCTTGAAATGAGTTTGCAAAACAATAGATAGCATATATAATTTATTATTATTATTGTTGTTATTGTTGTTGTTATTATTATTATTATTATTATTATTATTATTGTTATTAGGATTTGATTTTTATTTTAATTTAGTATTGATTAGAAATTGACTTTCCTATATTATTAGAGATTTGATTTCCTACCTTAGTTAGAATTGTCTTTATTTTATTTCCTAGATAAAAATTAAGGTTGGTGGATTTGTGTCACCATATAATATGTAAGTTTTAGGGTTGTATGAGGAGTTTTTGTTGAATTGATAATTAAATTTTTATTTTCCCAATTTTTGGTATTCCTTTATGTGAATCAACGAATATTGATGTCTATATCTTGGTAATGAATAAGTTATAAAAGATTAGTATTTAGTAGTCGTGCTAGAATCAACAAACATTAATCCCTTTTTATCACTTTTTTATTGCATCACAAATGAAGGAGATATTTGATTCTCTCGAATAAAGTAATTTCCAAAAGTATAGACTTGCTTCTAATAAATTTTTAGGTCATGCTACTATGTGGTGGGAAGATTTAATGGCATTGTGGAGAATGAATGAGCATAAGAAGATTAAAAATTGGGAGATAATGAAGAGGTTAATGATTACACATTTTATTTCTCATGAAGTTAAGGATAAATTTCGTCTTAAATTACAAAGGCTTAAACAAGGTTATGAATTATGTGTTGATGATTATACTAAAAAATTTAAATTGTTTATAATTGCAAGTGATATAAGTGAATTTGAAAGGTAAAAAGTTACAAAATTCATCAATGGGCTTAAGAGTGAAATTTGCTAAGATATAGATGTCACAACCTAAACCGGGGGCCATGACCGGTGCTAGGGAACGAGAATTCTTTTGAATCTGGAGCCTATAGCAAGCCTTAAAAGAATAAAAATATACAATAAATAAAATAAAATAAATATACCATAATTAAAATTTCAATTTAATATGATAAAATAAAACTCCTTCATATCATGAAATGTATTAATATAATATTCAGATTAAATATCTAAATTAAAATCTCATACAGTAAAAATAAAATAAATCTCACTACTAATACAAATACAACTACTGCAGTTTTCAAGAGTACAATATAAATAATTAAGTAGATAATTTACATAATAGGGCCGGAGCGGAAGAAATCTAGCGGATAGGTCTACTGCTGAGGTCTGAAGAAGAAGACTCTTCTGTAAAAATATTAACTAAGGGGAGTCAGACCTCATTGAGTGAATTGTTATAATATATATACACACATTACTAAATGACAAATGCAAACAATCATATGTATATACTAAATATATATACAGGCATGAGCACATAGATGCTGAAAATCGTTTAATTTCATAATACTGAAAAATATAAATTTTGAAGGATAAAATAGAACCATAAATGATCGCAACCTAAATTAACAGTAGAAAACATTATAAACATACAGGCTCACTTAATTTCAAATAAATTCACTTAATCCAACTGGACAGTAGACTGGCCCTGAGACACTGAGTCAACCGAACTCCAGCAGTTTGACTATCAGTGTGATTGGCCCTAAGACACTGAGACAACTGAGCTCCAACAGTCTGACTATTAGTGTGATTGGCCCCAAAACACTTAGTCAACTGAGTTCCAGCAATCACACCCTCAATCACATCAATCTTAATCATATTAATCATGTCATATTTCCTCAAATAAGTTAGTAATTTAACCCTACGATCTATAACACCGGTACGTACTCGGTCCTAGTGATGCCCACTAGGAAGCACATTTTATCGATATCCTTCATTTAAAATAAACATACATTCAAGTAAACAAATAATGCATCAAGTCATTCATAATAATCAAATAAACCGTATATATCTAAAATAAAATAAGTATACATCAAGTATATATATGTAAAATAAATTCAAATAAATCACGAAATATAGTCAAAATAAACCAATAATATACTTAAAAATAATTTAAATATAAATCAAAAGTAAAACATGCATTTATTTCAAAATATACCAAGAATATACTAAAAATATACCTAAAATATACTTTAAGCATTTAATAAAATAATTATGCAAAATTATACATTTAAAATATATAATTCTAAAACATGCAACCTAAACGCAATATATATATAAAATAACAACTCACAGGGATGCGCTCTATGAGACTGGTCCGACGGGCCTGATCTGCTAAGTCTCGGTCTTGGCGCAACTAAACAATAAAAACGATCATGAAATCACAATAAATCTAACTTAACTTCTAGAGACTCGATCTAGGATTACTAAACACAGACAAGCACAAAATTAGAATTAGACCCGATGTCACGTTTTATGAGAATTCTATTAAAAATTCGGCAAAACCTCCTCTGTAAAATGGACATCTCTCTCTACTAAAAATTAGAGCTGGTCTTGCAAGAAAAATACACTTCGAATATAAAAATCCTCACAACCCTTGGTTGGGATCCTGAACTACAAAATTCCTCCAATCGAGGTCCACAATTCACCAAAATTCACATCATATAATAAAATATATTAAAAATCAACAATTACCACAAATACTCTCAAACTATCAAAATATTACATATTTAACATTAAGACACTAAAAATAATTATTTTTCCTAATAATTATTTAAAAACCCTAAACACTAATATAATATTATAAAAATCAAATTTTCTCGATAATTCAATATAATTTAATAAAAACTCACTTTACTAATACAAATAGCTTAATTAGTCCAAAAATATTTTAAAAATTCCTAAAAATCCATTTTATTACAAAAATAGTATATAATATATTATTTAAAAATAATTTTTGAAAATTAGTATTAATTAGTTAAAATTAGTAAATAATTTTTAAAAATAATTTTTATACCTCAAATATTATTAAAACCCCATTAAACATAATATTTAACTAAAATTATCAACAAATTACACAATTAACCCTAATATTCAATATTTAGACATAATATACTAATAATACTCAAAAATTAAATAAAAAATTATATAAATACACAAAAATTATTTTCAACACATATCTCAATAATATCAACAAAAACATATAATTAACCAATTATTTCTAACAAAATATATATTTAGCCTAATTTTTCAAAATTGACATAAACTAAAAATAATTATAAAAATTACATAAAAATCGCCAAAATTACAAACTCAACTCTAAAATTAATAATAATTACTAATAACACCAAAAATCATAATTTCATAATTTATATAATTAATTTACGAAAATAAATAAACTAATAATAAAATATTCAAAAATTCACCAAAAATCAAATAAATTCTAAAAAACAAAACAAAAATATGTAGATGTAGATTGAGCTTCTAGGAACAATATTTGTTAAGGAGAATTGACTGGATCAAATGAAATCAACCTAAAAAAAATTGTGAAATCCTAATGTTCAAAACTAAAAATTCAAGAAATAGCAAAAATGGAGGGATTAGAGCTCAAACTGAAGTTAGGATCGAGTTCACCGGAGCTTGAGGAGCTCAGGGACATCGGAGTCGCATGAAGAGGTGGCCTAAAAAGCTTGGAATGCTAGAGAGAAGAGTTTCAGCTTCTTTTTGATATAAGAGTTGTTGTCGGCGCTAGGGAAGGAAGAGGAGGGTGGCGGAGCTGCTGGTGGAGCTGGAAGGCCGGACGACACATCGACGGTAAGGAAACGGCATGACAGCTGACGGGGAGGGGAGCTCGGGTGGTTTCGGGAAGAAGAAGAAGACTTTTGTTTTTTTTTATGTATATATATATATATACACACACACACACACACACACACACACATACATATATTCTCACACAAATAAAATAATAATACTAACTCTAATATGAGTGTGCATATCTATAATAACACATAAAATAATCACGCAATAATGTATTTTAATAATAATAATAATAATAATAATAATAATAATGATGATAAAATAAACAACGTCATTTTAAAAATAAAATAACATTAGTACTTAAATATTATTATTAAAATACTTCTTTTCAATGTAGTAAATATAACGTAAATAAATTCCAAAATAATAAGTTTTAAAATGAATATTAATGTAAAAAATTATAATTAAACATAAAATAATAAATATTAATCACAAGATAATAAAATAATCAAATATAACTTTGAATTTTTTTAACACTGCATATCTTGTCTTAAACTAAAATAATTTAAAAACTAAGGTTATTACAGTCTCCCCTCCTTATAAGAATTCGTCCCCGAATTCAAGAAAGAATAAACAAGAATCAAGGAGTAAAGAGATACGGGTAAGAAGCTCGCATCTCAGCTTCAGTCTCCCAGGTATGCTCTTCTATGTTATTGCTACACCACAACACCTTAACCATCGAAATCTACTTCGAATGCAACTGTCGAACTTGATAGTCTACGATCGCAACAGGTTCTTCTACGAACGTCAAGTCTTCACTCACTTTCATGCTATCGGGTTATAACACGTGTGAAGGGTCTGAAATATACTTCCTCAGCATCGAGATATGGAACACTGGATGCACTTGAGACAGATTCAGAGGCAAAGCCAACCGATATGCAATAGTGTCGACTCTCTCAAGAATCTCGAACGGTCCAATATATCTTGGTGCTAGTTTACCCTTCCTACCAAATCTCATCATACCCATAATCAGAGACACCTTTAGAAAAACATAGTCTCCTACCTAGAACTCCACATCTTTGCGTTTAGGATCCACATAGCTCTTCTATCTGCTAACTGCGATTTTTAATCTCCTCTTGATTATGTCAACTTTCTCTGCAGTATCCTAAACCATTTCAGGTCCAGTTAAAGCTCTCTCCCCAATCTCATCCTAACTCAGAGGGGATCTACACTTTCTTCAGTATAAAGCCTCATATGGTGCCATTCCAATACTGTTATGGTAGCTGTTATTATAAGCAAACTCAACGAGTGGCAAATGATCATCCCAACTACCTCCTAAATCCAAAACACACATTCTGAACATATCTTCCAGTGCTTCGATCATCCTCTCAGACTGACCATCTGTCTGAGAATGAAAAGTAGTACAGAAATCCAACCTGGTGCCCATCGCTTCCTGCAACTTCTGCCAAAAATGAGAGGTAAACACTGAATCTCTATCTGACACAATGGACACAGGTACTCCATGAAGGCACACAATATACTTCACATATAGCTTCGCCAATCTAGCTATAGAATAAGTAGCTTTCATAGGCAAGAAATGTGCAGACTTGGGCAACCTGTCCACAATCACCCAGATGGAATTGTATCCATCCTTGGAACAAGGTAAGCCAACCATAAAATCTATAGCAATCCTTTTCCACTTCCACTCAGGAATAGGAAGAGGTTGAAGCTTCCCAAAAGGCTTCTGATGTTCAACTTTCACCTGCTAATATGTCAAACACTTAGTAACATAATTAGAAACATCCTTTTTCACTTCATCCTACCAGTATAAATCTCTAATACTATGGTAGTGACACCTGGATGTATACTGTAAGCTGTAGAATGTGCTTCCTCAAGGATCTTGTCTCTCAAATCATCCACATCAGGAACACATAATCTACCACTGATCCACAAAACACCATCATCATTAAGTGTGAAATCAATGAACTTCCTTGCTCGAACATCCTCTGCAAGCTCTTTTAGAATAGGATCTCGGCTCTAAGCTGCCTTAATCCTATCTCTCAGCACATATCGCACCTTAAATTGAGCTAATAGTCCACCTGATCTACTCATCTTCATCATCAGACCTTGATCCACTAACTGATGCAAATCTTGGATCAACGGTCTCCTCTCCATATTAATGTGAGAAAGATTGCCTAAGGACTTCCTACTCAAGGCATCTGCTACCATATTAGCCTTGCCTAGATGATATAAAATCTCACAGTCACAATCTTTTAATAATTCCAACCATCTCCTCTGCCTCAGATTCAGATATCTCTGTTAGAAAATGTACGTAAGGCTCTTGTAATCAGTAAAAATCTCACAAGTCACCCTGTACAGATAATGTCTTCAGATCTTGAGAGCAAAGATCACTATAGCCATCTCTAGGTCGTGGATAGGATAGTTCTGTTTATGCTTCTTCAACTACCTCGAAGCGTAGGCTATTACCCTACCATTCTGCATTAACACATAACCTAAGCCAACTCTAGAGGCATCACAATATACTGTAAACTTGTCTTCTCCATTAGGTAAAGCCAAAATTGGAGCTGTGGTCAACTTCTCCTTCAGCAACTGAAAGCTATTCACACAAGCGTTAGACCACTCAAACCTTACATTCTTCTAAATCAAGCGAGTCATAGGAGCTGCAATTATGGAAAAATCCTATACAAACCTCCTATAATACCCAGCTAAACCTAGAAAACTATGAATCTCTATGACTGAAGTCGGTCTAGGCCACTCAGACACTGCCTCAATCTTTTATGGATCAACCTGGATACCATCTTTAGATACCACGTGTCCAAGAAATGCAACACTCTCCATTTAGAAATAACACTTTGAGAATTTAGCATAAAGTTGATGTTCTCTCAATGTCTACAGTACAGTCCTCAAATGATATACATGTTCTTCCATACTCCTCGAACACACTAATATATCATCAATGAAGACTACCACAAATTGATCCATAAATGGTCTGAATACCTTGTTCATCAGATCCATAAAAGTTACTGGTGCGTTAGTCAAGCCAAAAGACATCACCAGAAACTCATAATGGCCATACCGAGTGCGAAATGCCGTTATAGGAACATCAGCTTCATTGATCCACAACTAATGATAACCTGACCTCAAATCAATCTTGAAAAAGAACTGTGCACCCTGTAGCTGATCAAACAAGTCATTTATCCTTGGGAAAGGATACTTGTTCTTTATTATCACCTTATTCAGCTCTTTGTAATCAATGCACAGTCTCAAGGTACCATCCTTTTTCCTCACAAACAAGACTGGTGCACCCCAAGGAGAAACACTAGGTCTAATAAAACCCTTATCCAATAACTCTTGTAACTGCTCCTTCAACTCTGCAGGAGCTATTCTGTAGGGTGACATAGAAATAGGGATAGTGCCTGAAACCACATCTATACAGAACTCAATCTTTCTGTGAGGTGGTAAACCTGGCAACTCCTCAAGAAAAATATCAAGAAACTCACAGGCAACAGGAACATCTGTGAGTGACAACTTCTCCACTGAAGTATCCCTGACTAATGCCAAATAACCCTGATAACCCTTCCTCAATAACTTCCTAGCCATAATAGCAAAAATGAGTTTCTGAGGTGCAGAACTCTTATCACCCATAAAATTAAATTCTTCTTCACTAGGAATTCTGAAAGTCACCTTTTTACTCCGACAATCCACCATGGCATAGTGCAGAGATAATCAATCCATACCCAGAATAACATTAAACTCCATCATATCTAATAAAATTAAATTAGCGAGCAATTCTCTACCTTCAATAAGAACTGGGCAACCAGAAAGAACAACATCGGTGTCTAAAGAATTGCTTAGAGGAGTGGCGACAGACAAAGGAAAAGCCATCCTCGAAGCTTACCAACAAGACTTGAAAGCAAAAATAGGAGAAACAAATGAATGTGTGGCACCCGGATCAAACAGAACCCATGCATCCAAGTAACAAACAGAAATAATACCTGCCATAACTGCGTTAGAAGCCTGAGCATCCTGCTGAGTGAGATGGAAAACTCTGGCTTGACCTCGACCTCCTTGCTGACTAATAGAAGCCTGGCTAACACCTCTGGCACTTCCTCTGGTACCTCTACCACGACTTTACTAAGGAATAATCTGAGTAGAACTTTGGTGCTGAGCTAGAGGCAATTGAAAAGGAATGGGTGCTGCACTGGCAATCGACTGTTGTGAAAATTACAGAATCTACGACTGTTGATAACCATAATAGGGACATGATCTGGCAAAGTTTCCAATCTATCTGTATCAAAAACATGTCAGTGGTGTCATATAACATGGTCCCTGATGTACTCTACCCTACGTCTAATAAATACTGGCAGCTGACCTAGAACTACGACCACTGCTACTGCTCGAAGCACCTGATCTAAGTCTGAACGGTCTGCGCTAACCTCCACAGCCATATCTACTGCTCTGGTGTACCCTCTGATGCTGCCTCTAACTCTGCTGGGTTGGGCCTCTCTGCTAACTACTCGAACTAATTTGAAAACTCGAGTACAGAGTAGTCTGAAATCCACTTGACTGAATGCCCAACTGGTAATAATTAGGCATAGCTCCTTGCTTAACTAGCCTCAGCTCAATCTCCTTGGCTAATTTTATCACTAACTCTAGAGTAAGGCCCGTTGTAAGCATACCAGCAAAAGCAAAACCCAAACCAGTGACATAAGTAGTAACTGTGAAGTACTGATCTCGCATCAAATCCTCTGCATATCTGCCGAGTCGAAGGAACTCTCTGGTGTAGTCCTTAACAGATCTGTCACCTCAGGTAATACTCGTTAGTTAGAGTCTGTAGCTCATACGAAGTGGCTCTGGGCAGAATCTCCTAATAAATCTCTCTCTAAACTGAGCCCAAGTCATCATCATCATGTATGGTTGAATCATCTGAATAAACCAATCTAGGGCTGGTACCTCTATTAATAACTCAACTATTATGATCTGCTGGTACTCGATGTGAGCAGTCCGAGTCCTCGTCTCTATCGTATGCAGAAAGTCTAGAGGGTCAGAAGTCCCATCGAAAGCTATCCTGCTGACTCTGGCATAGAACAGGGTTGCCTTAGGGTCATACATACCCTACTGATAGGCAGACTGAATAGGCAGTGCAACAAGAGGTACTAAAATATCCTTATACTCTGGCTCTACAGGTTCTTCATCTTGTAGCTCTCTCTATCTACAGTGACTTATCGCTCCTCGAGGTCTACCTCTGCCACGACCTCTGCACCTAGCTGGCGGCTCAGGAGGTAAAACCTCATCCTAGAAGGACTCATCGTCCTCGGCCTCAACGACCGGTGGAGCGACATGCGCTCACCTCCTCATTTTGAAAAGACAAACAGAAGGATTCAGACAAAATAGACAACTAATGATAATACAGAAAACTAAATCAAGGAATACTTATCAAGACATACTCAAACATAATTAACTACAGTAGTTTCAAAAGAAACACAAAACTGAAAACTAGGGCCACAACTCTAACAACTAAGGCCCTGATACAAACTCTGCTCTAATACCAACTTTGTCACGACCTAAACCATGGGCCATGACCGACGCTAGGGAACAAGAATTCTTTCAAATTCGAAACCCGTAGCAAGCCTAAAAAGAATAAAAATATATAATAAATAAAATAAAATAAATATACCATAATTAAAATTTTAATTTAATATGATAAAATAAAACTCCTTCATATCATGAAATGTATTAATACAATATTTAGATTAAACATCTAAATTAAAATCTCATAAAGTAAAAATAAAATAAATCTCACTACTAATAAAAATACAACTACTGCAGTTTTCTAGAGTACAATATAAATAATTAAGTAGATAATTTACATAATAAGGTCAGAGTGGAAGAAATCCAGTGGATAGGTCTACTGCCGAGGTCTGAAGAAAAAGACTCTCCTATAAAAATATCAACTGAGGGGAGTCAGACCTCGCTGAGTGAATTGTTATAATATATAAACACGCATTACTAAATGATAAATGCAAATAATCATATATATATACTAAATATATATACAGGCATGAGCACACAGATGCTAAAATTCGCTTAATTTCATAATACTGAAAAATATAAATTTTGAAAGATCAAATAGAACCCTAAATGATTGCAACCTAAATTAACAATAGAAAACACTCTAACTAGCTCACTTAATTCCAAATAAATTCACTTAATCTAACTGGATAATAGACTGGCCCCGAGAAACAGAGTCAACCAAGCTCCAGTAGTCTGACTGTCAGTGTGATTGACCCCAAGACACTTGGTCAACAGAGCTCCAGTAATCACACCCTCAATCACATCAATCTCAATCATATCAATCATGTCATATTCCCTTAAATAAGTTAGTAATTTAACCCTACGATCTATCACACTGGTATGTACTCGGTCCTAGTGTTGCCCACTAGGAAGCATGTTCTATCGATATCCTTCATTTAAAATAAACATACATTCAAGTAAACAAATAATGCATAAAGTCATTCATAATAATCAAATAAACCAGAAATATACCTAAAATAAACTAAGTATATTTCAAGTATATATATGTAAAATAAATTCAAGTAAATCATGAAATATACTCAAAATAAACTAATAATATACTTAAAAATAATTTAAATATAAATCAAAAGTAAAACATGCATTTATTTTAAAATATACCAAGAATATACCTAAAATATACTTTAAGCATTTAATAAAACAATTATGCAAAATTATACATTTAAAATATATAATTCTAAAACATGCAACCTAAACGCAATGTATATATAAAATAATAAATCACAAGGATGCGCTCCACGAGACTGGTCTGACAAGCCTAGTCCGCTAGACCTCGGTCTCGGTGCAACTAAATAATAAAAATGATCACAAAATCAAAATAAATCTAACTTAACTTCTAGAGACTCGATATAGGATTACTAAACACAGACAAACACAGAATTAGAATTAGATCCGATGTCACATTTTACGAGAATTCTATCAAAAATTCGACAGAACCTTCTCTGTAAAATGGACATCTCTCTCTACCAAAAAGTAGAGCCGATCCTACAAGAAAAATACACTTTGAATATAAAAATCCTCATAACACTCGATTGGGATCCCGAACTATAAAATTCCTTCAATCGAGGTCCACAATTCACCAAAATTCACATCAAATAATAAAATATATTAAAAATCAACAATTACCATAAATACTCTCAAAATATCAAAATATTATATATTTAACATTAAGACACCAAAAATAATTATTTTTCCCAATAATTACTTAAAAACCCTAAACACTAATATAATATTATAAAAATCAAATTTTCTCAATAATCAATATAATTTAATAAAACTCACTTCACTAATACAAATAGCTTAATTAGTCCAAATAAATTTTAAAAATTACTAAAAATCATTTTTATTACAACAATAGTATATAATATATTATTTAAAAATAATTTTTGAATATTAGTATTAATTAGTTAAAATTAGTAAATAATCTGTAAAAATCATTTTTATACCTCAAATATTATTAAAACCCATTAAACATAATATTTAACTAAAATTATCAACAAATTACACAATTAACCCTAATATTCAATATTTAGACATAATATACTAATAATACTCAAAAATTAAATAAAAATTATATAAATACACAAAAATTATTTTCACAACACATCTCAGTAATATCAAAAAAATCATATAAGTAACCAATTATTTCTAACAAAATATATATTTAGCCTAATTTTTCAAAATTGACATAAACTAAAAATAATTATAAAAATTACATAAAAATCGCCAAAATTACAAACTCAACTCTAAAATTAATTATAATTACTAATAACACCAAAAATCATAATTTCATAATTTATATAATTAATTTACGAAAATAAATAAAATAATAATAAAATATTCAAAAATTCACCAAAAATTTAATAAATTCTAAAAATTAAAACAAAAATATGTAGATGTAAATTGAGCTTCTAGGAACAATATTTGTTAAGGAGGATTGACTGGATCAAACAAAATCAACCTAAAAAAATTATGAAACCTTAATGTTCAAAACTAAAAATTCAAGAAACAGCAAAAATTGAGGAATTAGAGCTCAAACCGAAGCTAGGATTGAGTTCACCAGAGCTTAAGGAGCTCAGGGACATCGGAGTTGCGTGAAGAGGTGGCCTAAAAGGCTTGGAATGCTAGAGAGAAGAGTTTCAGCTTCTTCTTGATACAGGAGCTGCTGTCGGCGCTGGGGAAGGAAGAGGAGGGTGGTGGAGCTGCTGGTGGAGTTGGAAGACTGGATGGCACACCGACGGTAGGGGAACGGCGTGACAGGCGATGGAGAGGGGAGCTCGGGTGGTTTCGGGAAGAAGGAGAAGACTTTTATTTTTTTTAATGCATATATATATATATACACTAATCTCCACACACATGTATATTAATATATATATATACACACACATACATATATTCTCACATAAATAAAATAATAATACTAACCCTAATATAAGTGTGCCTATCTATAATACCACATAAAATAATCATGCAATAATGTATTTTAATAATAATAGTAATAATAATAATAATAATAATAATAATAATAATAATAATAATAATAATAATAATAATAATAATAATAATAATAATAATAATAATAATAATAATAATAATAATAATAATGATAATGATGATGATGATGATGATGATGATGATGATGATGATGATGATCAAATAAACAACGTCATTTTAAAAATAAAATAACATTAGTACTTAAGTATTATTATTAAAATACTTCTTTTCAATGTAGTAAATATAATGTAAATAAATTCCAAAATAATAAGTTTTAAAATGAATATTTACGTAGAAAATTATAATTAAACATAAAATAATAAATATTAATCACAAGATAATAAAATAATCAAATATAACTTTGAATTTTATTAACACTGCATATCCTATTTTAAATTAAAATAATTTAAAAACTAGGGTTATTACAATGGAGTTGGAAGTACAATTGTAATCTTCTATGTCTTTGAAGGATATAATTACATTTGCTTTGAATAAAGAAAGGCATCTTAAAAGAAAGAAGTTGAGGTATGATTGTGATTTTTTTCACTTTTAGAGAGTTAGAGTAATAAAGATGATAGTGAGAGTGGTGCTAAAGTTGAAATGGTGTTGAGTGATCATAAGAAAAAGTATAAGCATTAATTATATGATCAAACTATTAAGGAGAACATTATTCATGAAGAGGAGTATGAAAAGAAAGTGGGTTCTTGTGACAAGACAATGATAGTGTGTGAATCCAAGAAAAATGAAGGTGTTGAAATTACTGAAATAGTTGAGCAACTAGTTGAGAAAAAGAGCAATAAGGAAGAGTGTTAAATTACAACTTCACCACCAAAGACAATTATTGAAGACATACGCATTAATCAATAAAGTGAAGAGTTTCCATCTTCATTAAGGAATGCTTTTGGGGAGGAAAACCTATGAAGTTGAGAGAAAATAAAAAAGTGACCTAAGTTCTAAAAATGAGTTGAATGAGGAAAGTGAGGACTATAGGAAACACTTAGTGAGAGAAAACGAGCAAGGCATGAGTGAAAAGGAGAAGCTAAAGATTAAGAGCATCATGAAATATCAAGAGTTGGTTATTCATTGTGATTATACTAACAACTTTAATATTTCTTTTTCTAGTGTTTCAAAAGTTATTTTGTAGAGCTTTAATACTGTCACGACCCAAAACAGGGGCCATAACCGGCGCTAGGGAACGGGAATTCTTTCAAATCCGGAACCCATAGCAAGCCTTAAAATAAATAAAAATAAAAACATATAATAATAATAAAAATATAAATAAAAAAACTTGCAGCGGAAATAAATCTCATAAATAAAAAAAAATCCGCCAATAGATTTAATAATACAAATCCATCTCGTATAAATAATACAAATCTCAAATCTCAGTTCAAATCTCAGTTCAAATCTTTAAAATACATATTTCATACAAACATAATACACAATCTCACAACTGACTACAACAACTACAGTGTCTAGATTATAAAATAAAATCAAGTGAGCAGATTACATAGTAAAGCCAGGGCAGAAGAAATTCTGCGTAAGGGTCTGCTACTGAGGTCTGAAGATGAAGACTCTCCTGAAAAATAGTCAACGGAGGGGAGTCAGACCTCACTGAGTGAATTGTTATGATATATATACATGCATAGCTAAATGACAATTGCACACATTCAATAATATATACTAAATATATATACAGGCAAAATCACACAAATTCATTTTATATGTATACTGAAAATAATATCCGTTTATGAAGGATCAAATAGAATCCTAGAAAATCATAACCTCAAATAGCGTTAGACAACACTCTAGCCATGCAGGTTCACTTATTCCAAATAAATTCACTTGTTCCAATTGGATAGTAAACTGGCCCCGAGACACTAAGTCAACTGAGCTCCAGCAGTCTGACTGTCAATGTGATTGACCCCAAGACACTTGGTTAACCGAGCTCCAGCAATCACACTCTCAATCACATCACACATCAAATAAATTAATCCGATCAATATCTATAAATAGGTTAGTAATATAACCTAAATTTTATCGTTATACCGGTACGTACTCGGTCATAGTGCTGCCCACTAGGTAGCACGTTCTATTGATATCCTTCATTTAAAAATAAATCCATACATTCATAAAATAAATGATGCATGACATAAATTAAAATAACAATATAAACCATATATATACTAGAAATATACCAAAAATAAACTAAGTATATTTTGAGTATACATATGTGAAACAAATTCAGTTTAATTACAAAATAAACCAGAAATAAAATATATATATATACTTAAAACAATTTAAGTATAAATCATGGATAAAACATGAATTAAGTTCAAAATATACTAAAAATATACTAAAATATACCTAAAGTATACCTAAGCATTTATTAATTCATTTATGCATAATTCATAAAATTTAAACATACATTTATAAAAACATGCATCCTAATACAAGTATATATAGAATAACAACTTACAGTTATTGCGCTCCTCGAGATGGGTCCGACGGGCCTGGTCCACTAGGCCTCGGTCTCAACGCAACTAAATAAACAAAAGACATTACGGAATTAAAATAAATCTATCGAAATTCTAGAGACTCGATCTAAGAATACCGAACACAAAATAAGGATAGGAATTCGATCGAATATCACGTTTTACGAGAATTATATCAAAAATTCGACAGAACCTCTCCTGTAAAACGGACATCTCTCTACTCAAAGAGTAGAGCCGGTCCTGCAAAGAAACACACTACAAAAATATACTACCACACAATCCCTTGGTCGGACTCCCAAACTACAATTCTACCGACCGAGGTTCACAATTCACAAGATAATTACATAACACATTAAAATGCCAAAAATACCCTTTAATACTCAAAATATAGCAAATTAAAAATTTAAACGCTAAAAATAATTATTTTACTGATAAATACATAAAAACACTAATTTTAATAAAATATTATTAAAAATTCATAATTCTCGATAAATTTGTAAATATTAACCAAAATACGTTTTATAAATCCAAATTACATAATTAACCTAAAACATATTAAAAAATTGATAAAAACTCATTCGTTTACAAAAATAGTACATTATATATAATTTGAAAATAATTTACAAAAAATAGTTTTAATTAGTTAAAAATAATATATAATTTGTAGAAATCATTTTTATACCTCAAATAACTATTAAAACTAACTTAATTATATTTTTAGCCAATTTAGTGCCAAATTACCAAAATACCCCTAATATATATAAATTCACTATAATTATAGAAAAATTCACCAAAAATAATATAATTACTCAAAAATTAATTTCTCAACATATAATTCAATAATATCAACAAATATACTCAATTAACCAATTAATTTCAATAAAATACATAATTAACCTAATTTTTTAAAAATCACATAAACTAAATAAATTCACAATAATTATATAAAAATCACAAAAATTACAAATAAATTACTAAAATGCATTTTAACACCTATAAACACCATAAATCACAATTTCATAATTTAATTAATTAATTTACGAAAATTAGAAAATATTAATAAAATAATCAAAAATTCACAAAATCAAAATAATTCACAAATATTCCACAAAAATTATAGCATGTAGATTGAGCTACTAGGATCAATCTTTATGAAGGAAGTTTTCTTGAATCATTGAAATCAAAACTCAAAAAAAATCAAGAACACATATAGGCCGAAATTAAAAATTGAAAACCTAGGGAAATCTAGACCAATTCAAGTGAAAACAAGCTTAGAAATGCACTCACTGGAGCTCAAGGAAGAGATAGAGACCAGTGGCACTTCAAATGGTGGACGGAATCGTTGTGATCGGAGTTAGGGTCAACTTTCGGCTTCTTTGAGGAAAACCGGCCAAAACTCACCGGAAATGGAAGCTAAGGGCAGCGGGATGGGCTAGAGGTGGAGGAGGAAGGTTGAGAGGCACACTGACAGTGAGAAACTGACATGACAGTGGCCAGAGGGGTAAGGGACGATCGGGCGTAGAGACGATGATAGTAGTGGCAGTATTGTAATTATGGAGAACTTTAGTTTTAGGTAAAGTATATATGTATATATTTGTATATATATAACTATATTTTATATTATTTTAATATATAAATATAATATTCTAATTAATATACACCACACACCCAAATAATAATTTATATATACATATACATATATAATACACATAATAATTATTATTAAACTATATAATATAATATAATATAATTAATTAAAATAAACCCTAATTTAATTTAAATGCGCATATATCCATGTATATGTATATATTTTTATTCAACACTTAAAAATCATGCATGGACTCATGCAAATTTACGAAACCGTCCAAAATAATTAATATTTATTTATTTAAGTTTTAATTTTGCCGAAAATAAAACTCTTGGGAAAATTTTACTTAAAAGACTTAAAAATAATTAAAAAATGACTTTAATAAATAACAAACTAATTAAATAATCATAAATATATATTAAAATTATTAACACTGCATATCCCGATGCAGTTTAAAATTATTTAAAAACTCGGGATATTACATATACTATATAAAGATCCATTTGATGATGATGTTGAAATGTATTACAAGGTCAAAAATATCTTTAAAGATTTCATTCCCAACATGAAGTATGAGAAAGAGCTGTAATATTTTATTTCTTTTAAAGGAATCAATAAAGTCTTCACCTGTAGTAAGAAGAACTTGAGATATTCATGTTTTAAGTTTAAAAGGAAGCCACAAGAATACAGTCCTTATAAGTTCCTGGATATGAGTTCTATGCTTCTATTGTTCAATCAAATTCAAGTTATACTGAAGCTACTTATGTGGATTATTACTTCAAAAGAGAAGTTTTTAACCAAAAAATTAATGTTTAACCCTGGAGGATTTATGAATTAATCAATTTTAAAAGATGACTATGATTTGAGAATGAATCATCTTCAAGAGGGAGGGACTAATACGAACCCTAAAAGGGATTCAAAGTGTAAGCATGAAGTCGAGTAATGAAGAATTCAAGCTAATTATTTTAATTTTATATCAAAATTAATTAGCCTGATATGGACAAATTTTAAGTTATCTTTCTATTTTAGAGTTAATAAGGAAGATTTAAAAAGATTCTAGAAGATGTGAGAAGATTTAAGGATATTCTAAGTCAAAGTCAATAAGTCAACAAGTCAAAGTTAAAAAGTCAAAGTCAATTGTCAACATCCTACATGATATGTGACATGGCATGCTTCAATGTTTAGTTGTAATAAGTTGTCAATTTGACTTTTCAAAGATGAGTTGTCATTAATGGTCCTATTTTTGAAGGAAACCTCTTTAGTTAAGGATTTTTCTATATAGATATCTTTGGTAAAAAGGAAGAAAACCTTCTGCTTCAAGGATTAGGTTATTTACATGCCTATGTAAGGGCTTAAACTATGTAAAATGAATTTAAAGAACTATTTAACAATTTTTATCAATTAAGTGACGTTTTCCCTTAACTTTATTCTTTTGAAACTTTGTAAGTTTATTTGAATTGTTTCACTTTTACCTTTTATTACAATTGCTAGGTTAGACTTAGAATTGTATGATTATTCATCTTTTAATAACTAAGTACCTTGCTTCAATTTAATAAGCAAAGGGTTTAGTTCCATCAACATAACTTTTTCTTAATGATATTAGGCTAGATTTTAAAGTTGGATGCACATTCTATCTTTATTATAGGTAGGGTTCTGTCACGACCCAAAACAGGCGCCATGACTGGCGCTAGAGAACGAGAATTCTTTCGAATCCGGAACCCGTAGCAAGCCTAAAAATAAAATAAACATGCAATAATAGTAACAATATATAATGCAGCGGAAATAAAAATCATAAATATCACAATAGTATTTTTACCAACTGGATTTAAATCAAATCTCATCTCATATATGTAAATCTTTAAATACAAATCCAGTTCACATAATATAATATCTCACATAAATATAATACATAAAATCCCACAATTAATTTACAACTACTATAGTGTCTAGATTATAAAAATAAAACTCAAGTAAGCAGTTTACACAAAGAAGCCGGGGCAGAAGAAATCCGGCGTATCGGCCTGCTACTGAGGTCTGAAGATGTTGACTCTCCTGAAAAATTATCAACGGAGGGGAGTCAGACCTCACTGAGTGAATTACTATAATATATATACATACACACTAGATGACAATGCATACAATCAACAGTATATATATATCTCATATATATATAGGCAATTACACACAGATGCAATAAAATCATTTTATATATATTTATTAAAAATCACAGTTTATGAAGGATCAAATAGAACCCTATGATATCGAAACCTCAATCAGTGTTAGACAACAGTCTGGCCATACAGGCTCACTTAATCCAAAAATATCCACTTAATCCATTTAGACAGTAGACTGGCCCCGAGACACTAAGTCGATCGAGCTCCAGCAGTCTGACTGCCAGTGTGATTGGCCCCGAGACACTTGGTCAACCGAGCTCCAGCAATCACACCTCCAAACCATATCTCACACATCAAATAATCATATTCAATCAATATCCACAAATGGTTAGTAATATAGCCTAAATGCTATAAGCGCACCGGTACGTACTCGGTCCTAGTGCTGCCCACTAGGTAGCACGTTCTATTGATAGCCTTCATTAATAAATATAAAACATTTATTCACAATAAATGATGCATGAATTTAAATAAAATAACAATATAAACCATATATATACCAAAAATATACCAAAAGTAAACCAGGTATATTTCGAGTATATATACGTCAAATGAATCCAATCAAATTATAAATTAAGCTAGAAATATATTTAAAAATATTTTAAATATAATTTATTAACAAAACATGCATATAATTTAATATATACTAAAAATAAACCAAAATAAACTAAATATAAACTTAAGAAATAATCAAATTATTTATGCATATTTAATCCAAATAAAACATGCATTTCTAAATCATGCATCCTAAGCATATATATATAAAATAGCAACTCACACTAGTGCGCTCCACGAGATGGGTCCGACGGGCCTGGTCCACTAGGCCTCGGTCTCGGCGCAACTAAACAAACAATAATGACAGAAATCAGAATAAACCTAATAGAAAATCCTAGAACTCGATCTAGAATATTAATCACAGAAATAGAATTAGGGTTCGACCGGACATCACGTTTTACGAGAATTCTACCAAAAATTCGGCAGAACCTCCCCTGTAAAATGGACATCTCTCTACTCAAAGAGTAGAGCTGACCCTGCAAAGAAACACACTTCGAAAAACAAGTTGAACACTAAATCCACAACCCCTCGGTCGGACTCCAAACTACAGTCTACCGATCGGGGTCCAAAAACACAGAATAATTTCAGAAATATCAAAAATATCCTTATAACATAGAAATTCATTTTATAGGTAAAAATTACATAATTAACCTTTAAACACCGTAAAAACCGATAAAAACTCATTTTATTAGAAAAACCGTATATTATATATATAATTGAAAATAATTCACGAAAAATAGTTTTAATTAGTTAAAAATACTAAATAATTTGTAGAAATCATTTTTATACCTTAAATAACTATTAAAACCAATTAAATTACATTTTTAGCCAATTTAGGGTAAAATTACCAAAATACCCCTATATATATAAATATACTAAAATTACTTCAAAAATTCACCAAAAATTATATAATTATCAAAAATTAATTTTATCAACATATTTATCAATAATATCAAAAATTAAACTCAATTACCCAATTAAAAACATAATTAACCCTAATTTCCCAAAATTACATAAACTTCAATAATTCAAAATAAATACTTAGAAATTCATAAAAATTCCAAATAAATTCCTATAATTCATTTAAACACCTAATTTAACCATAAAACACAATTTCATAATTTAAATAATTAATTTCCGAAAATTAGAAAACAATATTAAAATATTCAAAAATACCCAAAAATCCAAAAAATCTCCAAAAATTCCATAAAAATTCATACATGTAGATTAAGCTACTAGGATCAACATTTTTGAAGGGAGTTTTCATGAATCAATCAATTCGAAGCTCAAAAAAATCAAAAACCCTAATATGGCCGAATTAGAAAATTCGAAACCTAAGCAAATCAAGACCATTTAAGCTCAAACCAAAGCTAGAATCACACTCACCGGAGCTCAAGGAGAAGAAAGAGACCGACGGTGTCAAAAACGGTGGTCGAAATCGTCGTCGACGGCGAGGAGAGGAAATTTCGGCCAAATGAAGAAAAGAGGTTGCCGGCCCGGGGAAGGAGGCTGCTGGCTATGGGGAACGGCTGTGGACGACGGTGGCAAGCCGGGAGGCACACCGACGGCCGGGGATCAGAGGTTGCAGCGGGAGGGGAAGGTGGTCGCGCACGGGAAGAAAAAGAATAAGAAGAAGAAGAAAGAAAAGAAAAGAAAAAAAAATGGAAAATAATAAAAATTTTAATAAAATATTTGAAAAAATTTCACATCCACACATATAATTTAATATTTTAATAATTTAATAATAAATAAAAATAATTTAATAATAATAAATTAATAAATAAATAATAAAATATTAGGGTACTATATATTAAACCCTAATTAAATAAATATTGTACACATACACGGTGTTTAGTAATTTAAAAATACGTATGAGTTCATGCAAGTCCGAAAATATATTTAAAATAATTAATAATAAATTATTTACGTGAAAATTTTCCCGAAAATGAAAGTCTCGGGAAAATTTTACGTAAAGCACTGTAAATAATACACAATAATTAAAATAGGTTTTAAATACATATCAACTCGTAAAAATATCATAATATATATACAAAAATTATTAACACTGCATATCCCGGTACAGTGTAAAAATATTTAAAAACACGGGATATTACAGTCTTCCCCCCTTACAGGAATTCGTCCCCGAATTCCAAAAAGAAAAGATTACGGATCAGGAAGGAAAGAGATACAGGTAAGAAGCTCGCATCTCAGCTTCAGTCTCCCACGTATGCTCCTCAACTCTGTCGCTACGCCATAGAACCTTGACCATTGGAATCTGCTTCGAACGCAACTGTCGAACTTGATAATCTACGATCGCCACAGGTTCTTCCACAAACGTCAAATCTTCACTCACTTCTACACTGTCATGCTGCAACACGTGTGAAGAGTCTGAGATATACTTCCTCAACATCGAGATATGAAACACTGGATGCACTTATGACATACTCGGAGGCAAATCCAACTGATATGCTACAATGCCAACTCTCTCCAGAATCTCAAACGGTCCAATGTATCTCGGTGCCAACTTACCCTTCCTGCCAAATCTCATAACACCCTTCATCGGAGATACCTTCAGAAAAATGAAATCTCCAACTTGAAACTCCACATCTCTGCACCTAGGATCCGCATAACTCTTCTGTCTGCTAACTGCGATCTCTAATCTGTGCTTAATCACGACGACTTTCTCTGCAGCATCCTGAACCATCTCAGGTCCAGTCAATGCTCTCTCACCAATCTCATCCCAACTCAAAGGGGATCTACACTTCCTTCCATACAATGCCTCATATGGTGCCATACCAATACTGCTATGGTAGCTGTTATTATATGCAAACTCAACGAGTGGCAAATGATCATCCCAGCTACCTCCCAAATCCAGGACACACATCCTCAACATATCTTCTAGTATCTGGATCGTCCTCTCAGACTGACCATCTGTCTGAGGATGAAAAGCAGTACTGAAATCCAACCTAGTGCCCATCGCTTCCTGCACCTTCTGCCAAAAATGAGAAGTAAACACTGAACCTCTATCTGACACAATGGACACAGGTACTCCATGAAGGCATACGATATGCTTCATATACAGCTTCGCCAATCTAGCAACTGAATAAGTGGCTTTAACAGGTAAGAAATGTGCAGACTTCATCAATCTGTCTACAATCACCCAGATAGAATCGTATCCATCCCTCGAACGAGGTAAACCGACCATAAAATCCATAGCTATCCTTTCCCACTTCCAATCGGGAATAGGAAGAGGCTGAAGCTTCCCAGAAGGTTTCTGATGTTCAGCTTTCACATGTTGACACGTCAAACACTTAGCAACATAATCAGCGACATCCTTCTTCAATCCGTCCCACCAGTAAAAATCCCTGATACTGTGGTACATCTTAGTAACACCTGGATGTACGCTATAGGCTGTAGAATGTGCTTCCTCTAGGATCTCTTCTCTCAAATCATCCACATCAGGAACACACAATCTACCACTGATCCACAACACACCATCATCATCAAGTGTGAAATTAGTGAACTTCCCTGCTCGAACATTCTCTACAAGCTCTTCTAGAATAGGTTCTCGGCTCTGAGCTGCTTTAATCCTATCCCTCAGTACAGATCGCACTTTAAACTGAGCTAACAGTCCACCTGATCTACTGATCTTCATCATCAGACCTTAATCCACCAACAACTGCAATTCCTGGATCAATGGTCTCCTCTCAACACTGATGTGAGCAAGACTGCCTGAGGACTTCCTACTCAAGGCATCTGCTACCACATTAGCTTTACCCGGATGATATAATATCTCGCAATCATAGTCCTTCAACAGTTCCAACCATCTCCTCTGCCTCAAATTCAAATCTCTCTGCTGAAAAATGTACTTAAGGCTCTTGTGATCAGTAAATATCTCACAAGTCACCCCGTACAGATAATGTCTCCAAATCATCAAAGCAAAGATCACTGCAGCCATCTCTAGGTCATGCGTGGGATAATTCTGCTCATGCTTCTTCAACTGCCTTGAAGCATAGGCTATCACCCTTCCATTCTGCATCAACACACAACCAAGGCCAACTCTAGAGGCATCACAATAAATTGTGAACTTATCCACACTATTAGGCAAAGCTAATACTGGGGCTGTGGTCAATTTCTCCTTCAACAACTGAAAACTATTCTCACAATCTTTTGACCACTCGAATCTAACATTCTTCTGAGTCAAGCGAGTCATAGGGGCTTCAATTCTAGAAAAATCTTGCACAAACCGCCTATAATACCCAACTAAACCCAGAAAACTTCGAATCTCAGTAACAAAAGTAGGTCTAGGCCACTCAGACACTGCTTCAATCTTCTGTGGATCAACCTGGATACCTTCTTTAGACACTACGTGTCCAAGAAAAAAAACACTCTCCATCCAGAAATCACACTTTGAGAATTTAGCATAAAGCTGATGATCTCTCAGTGTCTGTAATACAATCCTTAAGTGATAGAAATGCTCCTCCATACTCCTCGAATAAACCAGTATATCATCGATGAAGACTACTACAAACTGATCCACATACGGTCTGAATACCCTATTCATCAAGTCCATAAAAGCTGCTGGTGCATTAGTCAAACCAAAAGACATCACCAGAAACTCATAATGGCCATATCGCGTGCGGAATGCTGTCTTAGGAATATCAGCTTCACTAATCCGCAGCTGATGATAACCTGACCTTAAGTCAACCTTAGAAAAGAACTGTGCACCCTGTAGTTGATCAAACAAATCATCTATCCTCAGGAGAGGATACTTGTTCTTCACTGTCACCTTATTCAGTTCTCTATAGTCAATGCACAGTCTCAGGGTACCATCCTTCTTCTTCACAAACAGGACTGGTGCACCCCAAGGAGAAACACTAGGTCTTATAAAACCTTTATCCAATAACTCTTACAACTGCTCCTTCAACTCTTTCAACTCTACAGGAGCTATTCTATAGGGTGGTATAGATATAGGAGTAGTACCTGGAACCACATCTATACAGAACTCAATCTCTCTATGAGGTGGTAAACCTGGCAACTCCTCGGGAAAAACATCAGGAAACTCACAAGTAACAAGAACATCTGTGAGTGACAACTTCTCCACTGAAGTATCCTTGACTAATGCCAAATATCCCTGACATCCTTTTCTCAATAATTTCCTAGCTGTAATAGCAGAAATAAGATTCTAAGGTGCTGAACTCCTATCACCCATAAACTTAAACTCTACTTCATCAGGAATTCTGAAAGTCACCTCTTTATTCCTGCAATCTACCACGGCATAGTGTTGAGATAACCAATCCATTCCCAAAATAACATCAAACTCCATCACATCTAATAAAATCAAGTCAGCGGGTAATTCTCTATCTCCCATGAGAACTGGACAACCAGAAAGAACAATATCAGTGTCCAAGGAATCGCTCAGAGGAGTGGCAACGGACAAAGGAAAAGCCATCCTCGAAGCTTGCCAACAAGATTTAGAAGCAAAAATGGGAGAAACAAATAAATGCGTGGCACCCGGATCAAACAAAACCCAAGCATCCAGGTAACAAATAGAAATAATACCTGCCACGACTGCATTAGATGCCTGAGCATCCTGCTGAGCAAGATGAAAGACTCTGACCTGACCTCGACCTCCCTGCTGACTGGTAGAAGCCTGGCCAACACCTCTGGCACCTCCTCTAGTACCTCTACCATGACTCTACTGTGGAAAAAATTGAGTGGAACTCTGATGCTGAACTGGTGGTAACTGAAATGGAACTGGTGCAGCACTAGCAATCGACTGCTGTGGGAATCACGAAATCTGTGACTGCTGATACCCAGAATAAGGACACGATCTGGCAAAATGTCCTGTCTGCCCGCATCTGAAGCATGTCAGTGGTGTCACATAACACGGTCCCTGATGGACTCTACCATAAGTCTGACAAACGCTAGCAGCTGATCCAGAACTGCGACCACTGTTGCTGCTCAAAGCATCTGACCCGAATTTGAATGATCTATGCTGACCTCCACGGCCATGTCTACTGCTCCGATGCACTCGCTGCTGCTGTCTCTGACTCTACTGAGTCGGACCTCGCTGCTGACTACTCGAACCAACATGAAAACTAGAGTACGGAGTAGCCTGCAATCCACTCGACTGAACTCCTAGCTGGTAATAATCAGGCATCACTCCCTGCCTAACTAGCCTCAGCTCAATCTCCTTGGCTAACTCAATCACAGACTCGAGAGTAAGGTCTACTGTAGGCATACCAGCAAAAGCTGAACCCAAACCAGTAACGTAGGTAGTGACAGCGAAATACTGATCTCGCATCAGATCCTCAGCATATCTACCCAGACGAAGAAACTCTTGGGTGTACTCCTCTATAGATCGATCTCCACGAGAAATACTGG
This sequence comes from Mallotus nudiflorus, assembly GCA_947683625.1. Lineage (NCBI taxonomy): Eukaryota > Viridiplantae > Streptophyta > Magnoliopsida > Malpighiales > Euphorbiaceae > Mallotus > Mallotus nudiflorus. Next base: position 391,691 of record CANTUR010000187.1, on the reverse strand, counting down.
TCAAATGAAGATGATAGCTCAAACGAAGAGGTTCTGGACAAAATCTCCTCATAAATCGCTCTCGAAACTGAGCCCAGGTCATCGTCATCATATAGGGCTGGATCATCTGAATGAACCAATCTAGGGCTGATCCCTCGACAGACAACTCAATGATCATGATCCGCTGGTACTCGGTATGAGCAGTCCGAGTCCTAGTCTCAATCGCGTGCAGAAAATCTAATGGATCGGAAGTACCATCAAAAGCAATCCTGCCAACTCGGGCATAGAACAAAGCTACCTCAGGGTCAGACATACCCTGCTGATAGGCAGGCTGAACAGGCTGAACAACTGGATGAACAGGAACATCAAACTCAGGCTCTACAGGCTCCTCATCCTATAACTCTCTCTGCCTACGGCGACCTGCCGCTCCTCGAGGTCTACCTCTGCCACGACCTCTACGTCTAACTGGCTGCTCAGGAGGTAAAACCTCATCCTAAAAAGATTCATCATCCTCGGCCTCAACGACCTATGGAGTGACACGTGCTCAGCTCCTAATTCTGAAAAGATAAACGGAAAGATTCAGACAAAATAGACAACGGAGGAATAACGTTGAAAACTACAGCAAGGAATACTCATCAAGACATACTCGAACCTAATACACTGCAGTAGTTCAACAGAAAACACAACTTTAAAATCCTTGACACAACTCACATAACTAAGCCCTGGGCCACAACTCACATAACTAAGCCCTGACACAGAACTCCGCTCTGATACCAACTTTGTCACGACCCAAAACAGGGGCCATGACCGGCGCTAGGGAACGGGAATTCTTTTGAATCCGGAACCCGTAGCAAGCTAAAAATAAAATAAACATGCAATAATAGTAACAATATATAATGCAGCGGAAATAAAAATCATAAATATCACAATAGTATTTTCACCAACTGGATTTAAATCAAATCTCATCTCATATATGTAAATCTTTAAATACAAATCCAGTTCACATAATATAATATCTCACATAAATATAATACATAAAATCCCATAATTAATTTACAACTACTGCAGTGTCTAGATTATAAAAATAAGACTCAAGTAAGCAGTTTACACAAAGAAGCCGGGGCGGAAGAAATCCGGCGTATCGGCCTGCTACTGAGGTCTGAAGATGTTGACTCTCCTGAAAAATTATCAACAGAGGGGAGTCAGACCTCACTGAGTGAATTACTATAATATATATACATACACACTAGATGACAATGCATACAATCAACAGTATATATATATCTCATATATATATAGGCAATTACACACAGATGCAATAAAATCATTTTATATATATTTATTAAAAATCACAGTTTATGAAGGATCAAATAGAACCCTATGATATCGAAACCTCAATCAGTGTTAGACAACAGTCTGGCCATACAGGCTCACTTAATCCAAATATATCCACTTAATCCATTTAGACAGTAGACTAGCCCCGAGACACTAAGTCGATCGAGCTCCAGCAGTCTGACTGCCAGTGTGATTGGCCCCGAGACACTTGGTCAACCGAGCTCCAGCAATCACACCTCCAAACCATATCTCACACATCAAATAATCATATTCAATCAATATCCACAAATGGTTAGTAATATAGCCTAAATGCTATAAGCGCACCGGTACGTACTCGGTCCTAGTGCTGCCCACTAGGTAGCACGTTCTATTGATATCCTTCATTAATAAATATAAAACATTCATTCACAATAAATGATGCATGAATTTAAATAAAATAACAATATAAACCATATATACCGGAAATATACCAAAAGTAAACCAGGTATATTTCGAGTATATATACGTCAAATGAATCCAATCAAATTATAAATTAAGCTAGAAATATATTTAAAAACATTTTAAATATAATTTATTAACAAAACATGCATATAATTTAATATATACCAAAAATAAACCAAAATAAACTAAATATAAACTTAAGAAATAATCAAATTATTTATGCATATTTAATCCAAATAAAACATGCATTTCTAAATCATGCATCCTAAGCATATATATATAAAATAGCAACTCACACTAGTGCGCTCCACGAGATGGGTCCGACGGGCCTGGTCCACTAGGCCTCGGTCTCAGCGCAACTAAACAAACAATAATGACAGAAATCAGAATAAACCTAACAGAAAATCCTAGAACTCAATCTAGAATATTAATCATAGAAATAGAATTAGGGTTCGACCGGACATCACGTTTTACGAGAATTCTATCAAAAATTCGGCAGAACCTCCCCTGTAAAATGGACATCTCTCTACTCAAAGAGTAGAGCCGACCCTGCAAAGAAACACACTTCAAAAAACAAGCTCAATACTAAATCCACAACCCCTTGGTCGGATTACAAACTACAGTCTATCGACCGGAGTCCAAAAACACAGAACAATTCCAGAAATATCAAAAATATCCTTATAACATAGAAATTCATTTTATAGGTAAAAATTACATAATTAACCTTTAAACACCGTAAAAATCGATAAAAACTCATTTTATTAGAAAAATCGTATATTATATATATAATTGAAAATAATTCACGAAAAATAGTTTTAATTAGTTAAAAATACTAAATAATTTGTAGAAATCATTTTTATACCTTAAATAACTATTAAAACCAATTAAATTACATTTTTAGCCAATTTAGGGTAAAATTATCAAAATACCCCTATATATATAAATATACTAAAATTACTTCAAAAATTCACCAAAAATTATATAATTATCCAAAATTAATTTTCTCAAAATATTTATCAATAATATCAATAATTAAACTCAATTACCCAATTAAATTCAATTAAAAACATAATTAACCCTAATTTTCGAAAATTACATAAACTTCAATAATTCAAAATAAATACTTAGAAATTCATAAAAATTCCAAATAAATTCCTATAATTCATTTCAACACCTAATTTAACCATAAAACACAATTTCATAATTTAAATAATTAATTTCCGAAAATTATAAAATAATATTAAAATATTCAAAAATACCCAAAAATCCAAAAAATCTCCAAAAATTTCACAAAAATTCATAAATGTAGATCAAGCTACTAGGATCAACATTTGTTAAGGGATTTTTCATGAATCAATCAATTCGAAGCTCAAAAAAATCAAAAACCCTAATATGGCCGAATTAGAAAATTCAAAGCCTAAACAAATCAAGACCATTTAAGCTCAAACCAAAGCTAGAATCACACTCACCGGAGCTCAAGGAGAAGAAAGAGACTGGCGGTGTCAAAAACGGTGGCCGGAATCGTCGTCGACGGCGAGGAGAGGAAATTTCGACCAAATGAAGAAAAGAGGCTGCCGGCGCCGGGGAAGGAGGCTGCTGGCGGCGGGGAACGGCTGGGGACGACGGTGGCAAGCCAAGAGGCACACCGACGGCCGGGGATCGGAGGTTGCAGTGGGAGGGGAAGGTGGTCGCGCACGGGAAGAAGAAGAAAAAAAAAAGAAAAGAAAAGAAAAAGAAAAGAAAAGAAAAAGAAAAAAAAAGAAAAAGAAAAATAATAAAAATTTTAATAAAATATTTGAAAAAATTTCACATCCACACATATAATTTAATATTTTAATAATTTAATAATAAATAAAAATAATTAAATAACAATAAATTAATAAACAAATAATAAAATATTAGGGTAATATATATTAAACCCTAATTAAATAAATATTGCACACATACATGGTGTTTAGTAATTTAAAAATACGTATGAGTTCATGCAAGTCCGAAAATATATTTAAAATAATTAATAATAAATTATTTACGTGAAAATTTCTCCGAAAATGAAAGTTTCGGGAAAATTTTACGTAAAGCACTGTAAATAATATACAATAATTAAAATAGGTTTTAAATACATATCAACTCGTAAAAATATCATAATATATATACAAAAATTATTAACACTGCATATCCCGGTACAGTGTAAAAATATTTAAAAACACGGGATATTACAGGTTCATATTAATGTTACAACTTGAAAAGCAATAGATTTAAAAACCACAAACTCATAATTTATGCTTGTTTGACTTTGTATAGGTTGCAAGGCTATTGTGGTTTAGTAACTCTAATGCGCAGAAGATCTTATTACAGATGGACTTCCACTTTGTGTAGCTGATCTTGTTGCAGTAACCCCAATTATATATCGAACACTATGATTGCCAAGCATTTACATAAAACAATATCATAATTTATTATGAAATAAAATAACCATTTAATGAAAATTACTCATTATAAAATTAAGGTAAAAAATGTACCCTAGAATATATATTTCTTAATCCTAAGAAAATCCTCACACCATGACCTCTAACCTAACATAACCATAAGAACACAAATTCACAAGTATAAAAAACACAAGTTCATAACCAAACAGGTTTAAGAAATAGCCATATTCAAAAGCTCACTATAACCAAGAACTCAAGCACTTAGGTTTAAGATTAGTAGATATACATGTCTCATTTCTTTTTGCATTAATTTCGTAGAAGAAGATGCACTATGATTGGCAAGCATTGAAAATCCAGGTGGTGTAGAAACTGCACTTGAACTATTTTTAATACTTTTTTAATGCTTTTGTGGTCTTCCCCTTTTGGCCTACATGTTTGTAATGGATAAGAATTTAATAATTTATAAAATGAAAACTAAAAATAGTTATTGAAATCTTCATATTCACCTTTAGAGGCCTGGGTGTTGGTGCATCATCTTGCTTTGGGCACCCCTTTTAATTATCCCCAGTTTAAAAACAAGGCATACAAGTCAATTTCCATGCCATGCCTAGTTAGCCTACCTAGGTTCTTAGGTTATTCTTCAGGAGCTTTTCTTTTTGAAATCTTTAGTCTCCCAGACATTTTCTTATATAGAGGAGGTAATTTTTATGGCAGATCAACATGAGTCCATATGTCTTGCCCATTAATAAGTTCAATTCCATGTCGATGGACTTGAAGATAGTGTGGCTTCTTATAATATTGATCAACATAGGAATCAACATCATGCCTCATATAGTAAATTAGTGCAATAGAATGGCAATATGGGATCCCAATCAAATCCCATGCTCTACATGAGTATGAAGGTGGATTTAGCACAACCATAAACTAACTATCAGTTATACTAACTTAAAGCTTCTCTCTAATTGAAGGCTTCATAGTGCAAATCTGGTAGCATATTTTCTTTTTCTAATTTATGCCTGATCCTGGGACATAAAATATCATCTTAATTGCTCATCAATTAATGTTTAAGGTACACTCTCTCTTTCAAAAATGTCCTAATTTCTTCCAACATTTTAATAAGTGGTAGTGTCCTTGCTTTACAAATATATCCATTAAAAGTTTCTACCAAATTTGATGTGATCCCATCATAATTTGGCTATATATTGACAAATGCCTTGCAAAATGTTAAAGGCCCTTGCTTCATAAAGTCTTCATGTGTAAAGGCATCAACTGCCTTTAACTCCTTCATGTATCTAGCGAACTCTGCTTCATAAGTCGCATAGATAGGTCTACAATACAAAGTTTTAAATTCAATCCCATTATGCTTTTTCTTCCAATTTTGATATATCTGCCTTGCACAATGTCCATGCCCAGTATGGGCCACTAATTTAGCAATGGTAAATGCAAGTCCCTACTCAAAATAGTTTTAATAAATCAATTTGTAATAAAAAAATAAATCAATATGTAATACCCTACGTTTTCATCTAACTAAAGTAATTACCGAATTTTTTTAGTGATAAATAAACTTACATTTGATTACACACTTCTAATTATCTAGCTATGAATTTATAGGTATTTATGTTAAAAATTATTATTAAGACTTTGTTATTTTTTAAAATTCTATTATTATATATGAATATAAGTGTGATGGTATATATATATATATATATATAAGCATGTGTGTATACATATATTATATAATATATATGTCATGCCAAAAGAAATTATATATATATATAATATATATGTATATATCCCTACATTCATACATAAATATAAGTATATATATATATATATATGTGTGTGTGTGTGTGTGTGTGTGTGAGAGAGAGAGAGAGAGAGAGAATTTGAGAATACTATATATATATATATATATATATAAAGCCCTTCTCTGAAAACCATCACCCTCGCCATTTATCCCCGCATGCCATCCACGCCACCTCTTCCTTTCACTGTGCCACTTTCTCCACCGCTTGAAAACTCCATCTCCGCCGAGAACTGAAGCTTGCAGGTTACTGCTGCTGCTACCTTTCTTCTTCCTCTCGAGACAGCACCTTCTCCTCCTCACGCAATAGCCCTGCACCTCCCGTCCTGCCCAGCTTTGGTCCTCCTCTGTCTGTGCTACCTCCTTGTTGCGTCGAGCTGCCTCCATCTTCCCCATTTTTCGGTGGCAGCAACTCCTCTTCTCCTTCCTCCGATCCATTTTATTTGATGGTAAGTAGTAGCCCCTCATTTCTTTCCTTTTTTCCCCTCTCGGTTCTTGAATAGCTTTGGTAGATCTTAGGTTGTTGTGGTGGTTTATTGTTGGTTGAGGACAATTTTGATTATTTTGGAAATTTTGGTGGATTATTGTATTTATGCAAAAAAATTTTGTTGAAATTAATTGATATTTTAGTTGGTTTAATTGGTTGTTATTTGAGTTCAATTAGTAATTAGGTTAGTTAATGTTAATTATTTTAGTGTATTGACTTTTATTTAAGATTTTAGAGATTATGGTGTGAATTATAAATTTTGTAAATTTTGGGTATTTAATTCATATTTTTTTTATTAATTTCAAAATTTATTGTAAAAAAAATTATGAAATTTTGATAATTAATATTATTACTAAATGTTATTAATTTTAGAACTTAAATTATGGTTTTTGTGATTTTTATACTATTTTTTATAAATTTTTTTAGTTTATGTCAAATGTGAATAATTAGGTTAAATTATATTTTTAGAAGAAATTAGTAGTCATTTATATGTTTTAATTATATTAAGATGTTTAATGTAGAGAAAAGAATTTTTTTTAGATGTTTGTATAATTTTCAAGGAAATTTTATAGTATTAATGGTGTATTATGTAAGTTGTATATTATAAGGGTGGAAACGTAATTTTTGTTAAATATAGTTAAACAATAAATTTTAGTTCGTTTTAATAATAATCAAGGAATTTAAAAAGGGTTTTACAAATTTTCTACTAATTTAGACTAATTGACACTAATTTCTCAAAATCAATTTTAATAGTATATTAGATATTAATTTAAATATTATGTGTATTTTCCTATTAGTTGGATAAATATGTAATTTTACACTAATTATAATTAAAATATATTAATTAGCTTTATTAATATTTAAGAGGTTTAGAGATATATCTTTATATATAGATTAATAGGTAATTTTCATTAAGTAATGTTAATCGTGAATTGTTGTTTCCATATATATATATATATGTTGGTTTGTGAAATTTTATTTTTAAATCTATATTGAGAGATGATTTTCTGACTGGATAAATCATATATGTGATGTGTATTTTTGGGAAAAATAAATGATTTAATTTTTGTGATGTTTTGTTGGATTTTGATCTTGGTTGGGGTTAAGTGTAGTTCTGGAAGCCCGACTCGAGTGTGAATGTCTGCGATTATTAGAAGTGCGTTTTTATGCAAGTTTGGCTCTACCTTTGGTAAAGAGATGTCCGTTTTACAGAGGAGACTCTGCCGAAATTTTGGTAGATTTTCTCGTAAAACATGATATCCGTAATAAATTTCTACCGTTAATTAGGCTTTTTCCTGTCTATCGAGTCTTATCCGGTCTTCCTTGAGTCAGCTTAGAATTTCACTATTTTTGTTGATTTTAGATTTCAATTTCATAGTCATGTTTTAAAATTGATCTGTTAATTTCTTTTCTAGAGCACATCGGAGCAAAAGCCGTAAGATTAAGGCAGACGCGCGGTTGTCAGCCTTCTCGTTCATCTTGTAAGTTGATAAAATGATCTGTGCGTGTGTTTTATTTAAAGAATGCGTGCGCTCATATTTTAATACTTATTATATGATTTATTTAACTTAATGTTGTTATTTATGGTTTAAACGCATTTTATTTATTTAAAAAAATCAATTTTGAGAAATTTTGGTAGAACGGACTACCTGGTGGGTTTTACCAAGACCGTGTGCACATGGTAAAGATTGAGAGGTGGATCCAAATTATATGACTGGTGAATATTAAACTGGGACTGGTGCTTCGGTGGAAGCCTTTGCTCTCGGGGACTGCCAGTGATTGGAAAGTTAATAATGGACTAGGATGGGTGCCTCGGTTGATGCCTTAGCTCTCGAGGACCACCAGTGCCATATATTTGGATTAAGTGAATGACTGTGACTTGGTGCCTTGGTTGATGCCTTCGCTCTCGGGGACCGACAGTTTAGTTGGAATAAGTGGGCCCGGTTGGTCATTTAGAACCTTGGGTTTAGGGTTCTACCGAGATTTTCCAAAAAACTATATCTATACATTATAAATTATTTTCACTATAACTATATGGTTTTCAAAAAGTTTTTAAACCGTATAGCTCTTTTATTGACTTACTCAGTGAGGTCTGATTCCCCTCAATTTATTTTTTTTCAAGAGCTTGGGAGTTCGACCTCAGACTACCTTCTCGCCGGGTTTCTTCATCACCGGCCATTTTATATAGGTCATTGTAAGTTGTACTGTTGTAATACTCTAGAAAATTGCAATAGTAACTGTACTATGAATTTTATGACTTAAGTATATTTGTGTATTTTATTTATATGAACCACGTTCATGTATAATGATTTAAGTTTGATTTATGATATGTGACGCTGGGAATATTTTATTTATGTATTCAATTATGTTTTAATTTCAGAAAAAAAATCAGTTTGATAATGTGTTATGTTATAAAATAAAGTTTTAAATTGTAAGGTTTTATTTTTCTTTTTGTAGATGGTGGGGTTTAGCGCGCGTCCAAAATTTTAGCAACCGCGACACTGTTTAGACTCAGGGCCTTAGAGAACACACTAACCACTGTCACAAAGACATGGTGTGAAGATAAAAAGTCGCCACCTAGGGTAATAAATGGGACAATTTGATTGGTGGTACTCGATTCTCTAAACGAAAATTAGCACCACAATCAGGAGATTCTGGATACGGAATACTAACTTCTCTTAGTCTCGTGTTCATTTAGAATAATTTTATAAATGATTATTTCATCCTCTAATTACATGAAATTTTATTAAACCCTAATTAACATCCATCTACCCAAAAAGGCAACAAGTCAATAAAATTATAAGTAAAAATGCACTCAAGATTGCGTTGAAGGACACTAGCAGTATCCAAAATTGGGGTTTTTTAGGGTTTCTGTGTTTTTTTTTTTTGTGTAAAAGCTCTCCAAAAAGAAAAATCCTTTCGAAAACAAGAAGAAAAAAAAGTTCCCCCCAGCAAAACCTCTCCAAAAAATCTCCTCCTCACGCACACATGTAGACTCTACTTTTAAATGCAGAGTCTGCGCGTACTGAACTTCCTCCAAAGGAGGAATGGACTGATGATCAGATAGTGTTTGTTTTGATTTCAAAAAAAGCCTTCTGCATTTTAAAAAAAAACTTTATCAGATAATCAAAAGGATAAAATTTGAATTTTTAACCAATTAAAACACTGAAAAAATCGATAAAAATAAGGAAAAACTACGCAAAAAAATTAAAAAATGGAATTATTGCACATCGATACTATGCAATGCCGACCGGCATTGTACAATGTTGATTGGCATTATGTAATGCCAATCGGTTCGGCATTATGTAATGTCAGTCAACATTACACCAATGTCGATCTAAAAATTTATTTATTTTTTACTTTTAATTACCAAAAGACCCCTGAAAAAATGACTTATTTGCAATCAAATCCTAAAAAACATTACAATTTAGTCCCTAAAGTCCAGAAAATCAACAACTAAGTTCAATTTTTGAATAAATTTCATCATAGGGGCTTATGTCACAATTGTGCATAATTGCATCCCAAAATTGGGTGCTTACACTTTTCATTAAGGCTTGCTATGGGTTTTGAGGGCCTTATGCCTACCCATTCCCTAGTGCCAGTCACGTGCTCTCGGGTTCGGGTCATTACACAATAAATTAAGTTTCAAAAAAAAGTGTAAGAAAATAGAAAAATCACCTTTTACTTGTCACTAATCAAGGTCAGGCCTAATCCATCCACAATATTCAAATCATTGAATATAATACTTAAAACCCACTTCTATATAGCTTCATTATCCCCTTTTGAAATATCCCAAGAGATGGGATACATTTGGTCATTCCCATCCCTAGCTATTGTACTTAACAAAGTACTACTAGTCACAATTTTTAAAAAATAGCCATCAACACATAATATAGACCTGCAACCATTAATATAACCCTTTTATAATGCAGAAAAGCCAACATAAAATCTCTTAAACACAGGCCTTCCACCTGACCTTGGATTACCAATGACTAACTCAAATGTTCCTTCTTTATCAACCCTCTTCAATTTAGCATGGTAAGAATGCAGTTTCCCGTAGTGTGCCTTTATGCTGCCTCTCAAGATATATAAAGCCCTATTTTTCCCTCTATAGCACATCCATTTCAAAAATTTTATGCCACATTTTGCTTTAATATCATATTGCATTTCTTCTACTGTATAGCTTGGTTTTCTCCTAAACATACCAAGAAACTCCTTAGCAATCCATTTGGCAGTAGCTTGCCTATTAATGTCTAATCTAGCACAACTATGCTCTCCATGGTAAATCATCACAGTGAATGTCATCTTATTGGGTACTTTAGAACAATACAACCTCCACTTACACACTATATTATACTTAGCATTAACTCTCTGCATGTTTGATATAGTCTAACCGATGTTATATCTATTAGACAGTCCATATTATTGAAAAGCTACCCGCAATTGGTTAGCTGACTCAAAATCATACTAGCCACAAACTCAAATGTCTTGTAATCACATTGTGGATTATATATAATCTTTTTTTTCTTCCTTCTCTTATCAGTATTGAAATCACTCTTTTCACTGCTATAAGGACTATCAAACCTATAGCCATATAAATCTTCATATTCACTCATTAACCTATCGTCTTCTTCATCATTTACTTCATTGTTCACTTTATTTGGCATATTATTAGCTTCATTACACTGCCTGATTAACTCTTTTTCATTTCCATCCAACCTTAAACCAACCCTAATGTCAACTACCCAATTTTTGAAGGCCTTCTTATTTTGTAATGCACTTATATACTCTTCATCTTCAGCATTTGACTTATAGCCTAAGCTTCTACTATTGTCATTATTCCCTTCATCTACAACTGGTACTTCTACCCCTGTTTCACCTTTATTAGTCTCATGTTCACTTTCATTAACCTCAGCACTATCTTTAATGACTTCAATGAAATCTTTCAAGTAATTGAAATAAACTCTTTCATCCCACATTTTTTTCAATTCTTTTTCATTAGTAATTAAAGTCTGATAATCCCAAGTACATGTTCTAGGAGGAAAATAACATATCTTTTAAAGTTTACCAAACCCCAAATCACTCACCCAATTGACAACTTCCTTCTAAGTCATGTAATTGTGCTCCCTCCACCCTACATGAACTATATGACCTCCCATATATTTAATCAGTGGCCCTCCACTGAATGTACCTCCAACCTAAACATCAACAAGGAAGCCGAAATGTAGAAAAAAATTATAAGGAAAAATGGAGAGTTACCAATTTCACCTCTTTCATACATATATAACAACTTATAATTATCAAATGTTAGACTCACCTCTTCTTTAGTTTTGGTCATTTTCCTTTATCTTCACCATCTATAGGTGATTTCTTTATCAGTGTTTTCTTCTTTATCACCATTTATAAGTGAAGATTAGATTATTCAATGGTAAAGATTAAAGTAAATGAATGTTAAAGTTTAAGGTTTTACAAAAGATTAGAAAAAGAGGAGAGAATTTTTTTTAAATGAAATGAGGGATAGTTTTTATTAAGTTTATGTTATAAAATGACGTAGTTTAGGTTTTAACTAAGGTTCGTTGATGTCAATTGGGGGGTCTTTCCCTTTGGTGTGCTGGCAAGACACTTCAGGCGCCACGTCATCACTTTTCAATTCAAATTTTACTAGATTCAATTTTAGCTAACATTGTAAAGAATTTTTGAAATTAGGACATTATTGTAAAAATTAAAAAATTAGGATTAGATTGCAAAGGGTCGCAAAGGTTTGGATTTTTTTCAATAATATGTCTTATTTTTTTAGCTTCCCTTGCATAATTTTTTTTTTGAAAAACAATTTCCTTGTTTCAGTTAAATTAAATTATTTGATTAAATCAAATAGGTTTATTAAGGTAAAGAAACAGACATGTCTCTTTATCACATAGTCTATAAAATTTCTGTATATTTTTTAGGGAGGAATATTGCTTTTGCTCTTATTCTCATATAGGTTTTATTAATCTTAAAAGGAATTACTCTTAACCTATAAGCAAAATAATGGGGGCAAATTTTCTAAAGAACAATGATAATTTCACGCAAAAAACTTTATTTTTCTACACAGTTCATTCTTTAATTTTTTATAATAGTTATTTCAACAGAAACTTCATAAATTGCTTCAACGGCAACAGACATCCACTTGCTCTGCACATACAAGAACTTTAGGCTCTTCCTTCACCGCTTCTCATTATTTTCTCATGTTCATGCAATACAAAAACACTGCTAATGTATGGAGGCATGTATATGAGTTAGTACATACAAAAGCTCCAGATTCAATAGGCATGGCTATAGAGTTATTCTTAACAGTTCCTTAAAGGAATAGTTCAGTTGTAGTTTGCAATTCAATAAATCAATAAATTAATAAATTGGAAACAACAAAATAAAAGAGTCAATTAAATAATCAAAAGTATCATGCAAGTTAATAGAGGTTGTCACATATAGGTAAAGGTAACTAATAAAGTAGTGTATGTGTTTTGAAAATCTAAGACTACTGAATTAACTAGATAATTTTCAAAGCTATTCTTGTTCTAAAACCCACCTAACAAAACAAAAGGTCTAATTAAGGCTTCCAAAATACAACCCACTTAACTAAGCAAAAGGTCAAATTAAGCCTTCCAAAAATACAACCCAATTAACACAATAAAAGGTCCAACTAAGCCTTCCAAAAATACACCTAATAAACTAGTGAAAACTTACAATAACAATTACATAAGGATTAGAAAAATAAGTGTTAAAAAAAAGAATTAGAAAAATAATTATAGTAGAGGTTTGAACATAAATAAACTGCAAAAGAACTAACTACTAAAAAAGGCAATTAAATAAAGACTTAAATTTGTAAGAATATAAAAAGCAATAAAATGATAGATATGCAAAACCATCATCAAATTAAGAAAAAGAATCCAAATCTCACCAGAGTTAATGAACTAACTTCAATGGCCTGCTAATTGAACACCAAATTATTTAAGCTACATTAGCATGTACTATAATTTTTTTTTACTACAAAAATACCAAATTTGCTTTAATATACTAACCTTTGGGTTCCATAACTCTAAATGTTGTGCTGTTAAAAAGCATTACAATTTTGAAAGTGCCATTGACATGAAATTGTGTTGCTCACATGAAAGAAATTAGCCCCATTCTATTCCATAACCAGTTACAAGTGTTGAATGGTTGTTTAAAGAAGGATGTTGAGTGCCCCTATAAATGCCCTGCAATAAAAGTATTAAATTAATAAAATTAGAAATAAAGCAACAAAAAAAGGGTAAATTACCTAATTAAAACTTGCATTGCCTATGCTTGCGAGGTTAAGTGATGATGATACCCGACCTATATCCTTTCACATAGTAGACTCGCTTATAAGATATTGTCCACTTTGACTTGGGGGACTCCAATGTCGAGTGCCCCTATAAATGCTCTGCAATAGAAGTATTAAATTAATAAAATTAGAAATAAGCCAACTAAAAATAAAATAGTAAATTACCAAATTAAAACTTACACGAAAATCGCATAATTTTGTCTTTTAATTGAAAATGCGCTAAATGAGGGAGAGGGGATACTTGAGCTTATAAGGATTCAAGGCCCTTATCTCCTAATCGATGTGGGATAAAGGGTGTAAGCCCCTTGTCTCATAACCGATACAAGATAAATGGTGCATTATCAAAACCCTCGCCCGCTCGTGAGGTATTATCCACTTTAGTTCAAAGGACCCCATAAACCACACAATTTTATCCTTTAATAGGTATTGTCCACTTTGTCTTAAAGGACCCCATAAATTGTATGATTTTGTCTTTTAATGGAAAAGGCGCCTGTGGGATAAAAGGTGTATTTTTAAAGCCCTATTTGCTCCTGAGGTATTGTACGCTTTGGTTTGAGGGACCCCATAAACTGCATGATTTTTTCCTTTAATGAAAAAAGGTGCTTCATAGGAAAGAGGGGATAGTTAAGCTTATAAGGACTCAAGCCTCTCATCTATTAACCAATGTGGGATAAAGCGATGCATCATCAAAGCCCCCCAAACAAGAGGCTTAGGTAGAGGACAAGGCCCAAATCCTTTTAGATAATAGGCCCAAATCCTTTTAAATGACAGGCTTGTTCATGAGGTATTATCCGCTTTGATTAATAATGCCTGACCCAAATTATTTCACATAGTAGGCCCGCTTGTGACGTATTATCCGCTTTGGCTTTGAGGACCCCATAAACTGGATGATTTTATCCTTTAATAGAAAAAATGCCTCACAAGGGAAGGGGGAGACTTGACTTTAAAAGGACTTAAGCCCCTCGTCTCCTAACCGATGTATGAAAAAGGGTGCATCATCAGAGCCCCAAAATAAGGGGCTTAGTTAAAGGCGTCTCACAAGGGAAAGAGGATACTTGAGCTTATAAAGACTCAAACCCTTAGTCTCCTAATCGATGTGGAATAAAGAGTGCATCATTAGAGCCTCTTAAATGAGGGGCTTAGGTAAAAGACACGACCTCATTCCCATAAAAAGCGCCATTGATGATGCCCGACCCAAATCCTTTTACATGATCGATATGCTTTTAAGTTATTTCCACTTTGGCTTAAAAGACTCCACAGACTGTATGGTTTTGTCCTTTAATGGAAAAAGCACCTCATGAGAGAGATAGGAGACTTGAGCTTATAAGGACTTAAGCCCCTCATCTCCTAACCGATGTGGGATAAAGGGTGATGTATACATCACACCAAGTAGAGGACCATTATCAAGGAGAGATAAAGTTTCCCTTTCATTGACTGGACTCATTTTTATAAGCTCATTCACAACCACTTTTGAACCTCCTACCTAAAAAAAATTCATAATTTTTTTAATATTTAATTCATTCAATTTTTTGCTACACTAAAGTTATACCTCATGGGCATCTTTGAGTCTGCCATTGTAAAGGCATATCCTTTTAGTGCATAAGTCATAGTTCCTGAGGATTTTTGTTATGGTCCTAAAATTATTGACCACGTTGAGTGCATTACTCCTCCTACAGTGGTTGATAAGATACTGACTCGACAATTCAAGTGGGTAAATTTTATTTCCTGTTGTAGTATGCTTCCACCAAACCAAAAGTGTGAATCCCTTAACGAACTTCTGTAAAAAAAGAAACATAGACATAATAAAACAACAAAGGCCTAGCAAATATGTAAAAAAGAAACAAGGAGAGGAAAATCAAGACCAAATTTTGTTATAAACCATCAATTTGTTTTCTCAAGGGAGACTCAAGCAAGTGAGTATAGTTACGTGAAATGGGCAATCCATCGATAGATTCGTTGGCTGAGCTAAACAAAATAAAAAAAATTAAATATTTTGTACAATAGATAACTATTACAAGATAAAATTCATAACTTTTATGTTATTAAAAATAAACAAATGTCAACCTTCCCTAACTTAATTATAGAAGACTTAGCACTATGCCCAATCAAAGGCTAGTTTTGGCCCCAAACCATTTCAGTTAAACTCGACCCGAAACCAGTCAAATCTAAAATTGGACTAAACCAACCCTAATCTATAAGGGGAACCGATTCAAGACTAATTCTTCCCCATCTAGAAACGTGAATGATCGGTTTTGAACAACTAAATAAAAAAAAATTAGCTAACTATTTTTTTTGAAGGGGGGGTGGTTGTGCATTGGGCTATATATATATATATATAATTTTATAAGGTTCAAATCCTCTTCATGTTGTTCTTTTGATTTACTACTTTTAAACACTAAGGTTTTCTTGTTGTTAAACATTCTATCTTCTTCTTTATTTATTTCTAGGGAAAACTAGATAGAAGCTTTACAATAACAAATTTGACAAAATTATTATTCCACAATGCAGCTAGAACCTAAACCTCAAGGTATTTTTTTATTTTACATTGTGTCATTAGCCTCATTTTACCTATATTTATTTTTATTTTATTTATTTTTTATTTTTACCATTAGAGAGGTAAAGGATGGGAGGATTTGAACCTTCCTTTTTACAAAGATGCCAAGTAGACCTGGCAACAGTTCCAGAATCATCAATTTCAATTCATGAACCAGCAATTCACGATTCTAAGATTAGAAAAATCGAACTGGAATCAGGCACAAGGCTAATTCCATGATCAGCCAGTTCCAATTTGATTTGGTTTAATTTTTTTATAATATATTTTAAAAATTAATTTTTAGGACAAATAAATTACATTACAATTGAAATAAAATTTTATTATGGCATTTTAATAAGGTTTCTTTTACTTAACTATTAAAATATAAAAAATCATACTTGACTTTAACTAGTTAACTTAAAATAAAATGACTAGTTAACTTGAGATAAAAAAAATTTTAAAAAGATTGAAACAAAATTATATTAAGTTAGTTTATATATAATATTGGTTCAAATAAAAAAAAGTACAAGAATGAATTAATAAATTAAAAAATAAAATTAAGAAAAATTAAAAGACTTAAACTTAATTTTCTTACCAAAAATTAAGTTGCCTATGTATTCTCTTGGGATATAAAGGAAACAAAGCCTGCCTACGTAGTTCTCTTACCTTTTTTTTTAAAAAAAAAAAAGTTAGACCCCTTTTTTCCTTAAATAATTAATCACTTCTAACACCAGATGTTGAAGTTCTCGTTCCTCTATCAGTTGTGAAGTCAAATAAATCTTCATTTCGTCTCTTTAAATTTTTTGTTGTCTTAATGCCACTCTTGGCCAGTCATCCACGCATGTTATGAGCCTCCAATGATTCGAGAGCCATGGATGGTAGAGTCAGTAATAAATGCTTGTTCAACGACTACTGTTGAAACCGTTTGAAAAAATTTATTTAGCAATTAGTGTAAGGGTTGGAAATATATTTTGGTGTCGACTCCACCATTGAAGAACCAAAAAATCTTTTCCAGATTTGCTATCAACAAACTCAAAAACAATTGTTAAATAAATGTCAAGTTCGAGAGATAAACCAAATGATCCTTGAGATTTTTTTGTCTTTGAAATAAGACTTGATTACTAATACTAATTTTTTCTTATGCGTCTCCCACTTGACTAGTAAAAAAAGAATAAGAAGAATAAGAACCAATATTTTCATTATCTTTATATTCATTAAATAATTCTACTAATATTTTTCTAACATTATTAATTATTGATTCTATATCTATATTATTATCTTTCATAAGACCTAAACATCCATAATATATAATTAAATAATCATATAAGCCATCTATTTTAATTCTAGGATAAAAAATACATGCAACAAAATTAATTAATGAAATGAATTTAAAATAATTTAACCATTTTATTTTCATTATTAAAATTGATTCTTGTAAAACAATATCATTTTCATGTTCTTGCATTGCACCAACAATATTGCAACATTCAATTAATAATAAATGTAATGCAAGATAATAAACACTACTTAAAACATAAGTTCTATCATTAAAAAATTTTTAAATATCTAAAAGTTTTGTGCAAACACCTCAATTTTGTGGATATAAATGAAGTTAAAGCACGTTATTAGAAATAAATGTGCACAATAAATCTCTATATTCAAAATGACTCGTTTAATAATTCATATGTTGAATTCCAATGAGTCGAAACATTTCTTGAGAATTTTTTTGGTCTTTTACCATTTTCTTTGTAAATTTTTTTCCAAGATTTCATTATTTATGGACGTGTCCATAAAAATGAAATTGCTTTTTAATTGGTAATAAGAACACATCCAATGATCTTAACCTATTTTGTACACATAAATTTAAAATATGACATGCACATCTAATGTGAAAAATTTTTCCTTCAATATTTGGAGACAAATAGATTGGAGATCAATAAGTGATGCGTTATTTGTTAGCGCATTATCAAATGAAATTGAAAAAAAAAATTCTAATTAAAAAATATTCTTCTAAAATATTTTTAATCATTTTAAAAATATTATTGACGGTATGTCAGTCATCAAAAACTCTAAATGCATAACCATTTATTGTCAATCCAATGACAAATTATTCCCATATATAAGTAATTTTATCAACAATGACTTCAAATATCACTACAAATGCATACACGTTTATTAAAATTTATAAATAACTTTTGTAATTCTTTTTTTTTTCTTGTTTATATAAATTAAATAATGCATGTTTTAATGTATTTTTAGGCACACATTTAGCTTGTAGATGTAATACTTTTTTACAATAATTAATAAAACTAACTTTTTCACTAAAACTAAAGATAAATGTTTCATACTAATCATTTTAACTAATTCTAATTTATTTTGTTCATTACTATATTTAAATAAATGAGAAGAAAAAAAAATGTTGCATGCCTGAAAATTTGTATTTATTTTTGTTCAACAACAATTTGTGTTAGATGCTTGTTTATTAAATGTCTTCTTGACCTTTGGAATTCTATCTAACTCGAATCTAAATTAGTCGGATTTTACAAAATACTGAATATTGAGTGAAAAAAAGAAAAAGATGAACAAGAACATACAGTGAAATCCACATTTCCTTTTGTAGAAATAACACATAGGGTTTTTTTTTTTAATCTGTTTGTATATATTGTAAGCAAAATAGAAACTAGAAAAAATATATTATTTAATTTATTTACCCTTATATATATTTTAAAAAGGTTAAAAAAAAAGTAAATTTATTGGATATAATATATTCCATAAAAATTTATTTTTCTAGTTCAAACAAGAGAACAAATAAAATAACATTTATTTCCTATAAAAATCTATCTATGTCCCACTAAATCTACTAATACACACCTATACTATATAAAATGTGCATGAAGCTTTCTTTTCAGGTGAAGTCTAAAAAATGAAAAAAATAAAAATAAAAATAAAAATAAAAAAACCTAAAAAATAAAAAAAAAATGTGCAAAAAAAATATCATTTTGTTTTTTTTCTATTTAGACAAATTTTAATACAAATTAATATATATATTGACACTGACAAATTTTAATACAAATTAATCATTTTGTCA
This sequence comes from Mallotus nudiflorus, assembly GCA_947683625.1. Lineage (NCBI taxonomy): Eukaryota > Viridiplantae > Streptophyta > Magnoliopsida > Malpighiales > Euphorbiaceae > Mallotus > Mallotus nudiflorus. The sequence goes on along the minus strand of CANTUR010000187.1, from coordinate 372,256 downwards.
ACCCATCGCGTTTTAACATATATTTTATAGTTAGTAATCTTTGGTGCATTAATTCAGCACTATTTGTCAATAATTAAATGCAATTCAGTTAATAGTTTAGAGATCATGACTGTTGAGCGGTCCAGGCTGAACATGTTCAGGCCAGGCCAGAACCGGCCCAAGAAGTACGCCAGATTAATTGGAATCTGGAAGTAGCAAAATAAAAAGAGACACAAACAAAAGCGTGGCAATAGTCAAAATAAACACGCTTGTATAATTTTCAAGTCTCTGCCACTGTATAAACCCCTCCTTCTTCGCTTCTCTCTGTTTTGATCTCCACGTTTTCTTTTTCGCTGATGACGAACAGGATGAAGATGATGGGTAGTAGTAATAAGAGGATCTCTGCGACCTTCTTCTTCTTCGCTCTTCTTTCTGTCTCCTCTGTACACTCTTTTTATCTTCCTGGCGTTGCTCCTCGTGACTTTCACAGAGTAATCAATCTCTTTCTTTTTCTCGTTCTTTTTTTTTTTTCTGATTTCTTTTGGTGTTTTAGCTTATGGGTTTGCTGTTTTTGGTCTTTTAAGTTAATGGGTTTTTCTCTGTTTCTGTTTAATTACTGTTGGATCTAAGAATTTGATCTGTTGTTCTGTTGATTTGGGTTTGTTTAGATCTGTGATTTGGCTTTTGGGTTTGCTTTGGATCTTGTTTTTTTGTGATTTTGTTGTTTCTTTGACTTGAAATTTGAGCTTGTGATTTAACAAGCTAGTTTACTTCTATGCTTTTTTAGGCTTTGATTTTTGGCGTCTTAATTGGGTTTTGGTTTATATTGATGGCTTCATTCTTGTGTCTGAATTCATACTTGCATTATGCCTGTGTTTACGATTGAGCTCATGATTGATGAAGGAATTGCACAAAAGGAAATGTGTGTTTAACTACTATTGAACATGCACTAAGATCTCTAACATTATTGAGTGTGCTGACAAAGTCTATATCATGTAGTTGAATTTCGAGTACAAAGTTTAAATGTTGAATTTGGAAATGTTGCACTGTTGGATCTTTAATATGTTCACTCATCTGAAATTGGTATGGTATACTATGAATGCTGGTATTTAGGTATATGTTTCATGTTTTCACAATAGTGCAGTTTTGCCCACAACCAATGCAATCAGTGACATCTTTTATTTGGAGCATTGTTTATTGAATTTTTCCTCAATTTAATTTGGATCATTGCTTGGAACTTATTCTTGCTTGTATGTGTGGTTAACAACAGCTGTATGAGGTTCTTATTTCCTGAAGAAATTTAGTGGAAGTTTCTTTTTCGTTACCTCACTCTTATTAGTTATAATTAAGTCTGATATCTAAGACTATACTTTTTTTAATAGGGTGATCCCCTTTATGTCAAAGTGAACAAGTTGTCATCTACAAAGACGCAACTTCCATATGACTATTACTACTTGAAATATTGTAAGCCTGACAAGATTGAGAACAATGCCGAAAATTTGGGTGAGGTTCTTCGAGGTGATCGAATTGAGAATTCTAAATACGTTGTAAGCATCTATTACCCCTTTTATCTGTTTCATTAAGTTCTAGTTTGTCAAAACTGAACTCATGATGAATTGTGTTTGTTGTTACCTTGGACATGGATATAATTTGCGAATCCCACTTCAGTTTGAAATGATGGAAGAGCAGCCATGTAAAGTGGTCTGTCGGGTGACACTTGATGCTGAATCTGCTAAGAATTTTAAGGAGAAAATTGATGATGAATATCGGGTTAACATGTAAGCTGGAGATGAATTTTCTATTTTGTATTATGACATTTTTTGAACATAAAGTACTTAATTTTAAATCTGTTTTATGTAAATATCTCAGTTTCTTTTTTCGGTTTGTATTGATTTCTGGGAAATGGATGTACAGGATTCTGGATAATCTTCCAGTTGCCGTTCTTAGACAAAGGAGGGATGGAAGCCCATCAACTACTTATGAACATGGTTTTCGCGTTGGATTTAAAGGAAATTATGCTGGGGTATGTTTCAGATAGAAGTTTTTCCTTTTTTTAATATTTATTTTTTTATTTATGTTAGTTAAATAATTGTTTGTTTACAGAGTAAGGAGGAGAAATATTTTATCAATAACCACCTGAGCTTCAGAGTGATGTATCACAAGGATCCTGAGGCTGAGACTGCACGAATTGTTGGGTTTGAGGTCATTCCTAACAGGTCTTGTTTGTCTTCCTTTTTTACAAACTTCAGTTCTGCATTTATAGGATTAAGCTGTCTTGAGTGTTTGGTAGAGATGGATGAAGTTTTATTGTATCCTTTGAATTTTGAAAATGGAACTGCTGTTAGAAGAAAAGAAACATTTGAGTGCTTGATTGGAAATATGTGTTCTTGCTGCAAGTGGACTTAGTTGCTAAAAATTTGGGCATTTTCGCATGTATTCATTCCTCTAAAGCTTACATTTATCACTTTTAATTAGCAGTACATGCAGAATGCATCTGATGATCTAACTTTAGAGGCTTCCTTTTGTGACAGATACACATTTGCTTCATTTATTTTCATGTCATTCGCTTGCTTACATTATAATTCTCTGTTTATCCTGATGAAATTTTCTAGTAAATGCTGGTGTTATTTTCTTTTTGGTTTTCCAATCCTATGACAATGTGGTGCTTAGTATGTTTGTTGCAACTACATCTGCTTTGGGAAGTTAAATATTTAGCTTATTTTTCTTAATTCTATTTTCATCTAATTCTTGAAAACAGTATCAATCACGAACACAAGGAATGGGATGATGCCAATCCCCAAGTGACAACATGCAACAAGGACACCAAAAAGTTAATTCAAGGTAGCACTGTTCCTCAAGAAGTTGACTCGGGCAAGTCAATTGTGTTCACATATGATGTTACCTTCAAGGTACTATGTGATCAATCTTTCTTTGGAGCTCTGTTTGTTTGTTTGTTTGTTTGTTTTTGTACAGATCTTCTCACTTCTGCAGTCTCCTTTCAGGATAGTGAGATTAAATGGGCTTCTCGTTGGGATACATACCTGCTCATGAATGATGATCAGATCCATTGGTTCTCCATCATAAACTCACTGATGATTGTCTTGTTCCTTTCTGGCATGGTGGCCATGATCATGATGAGAACTTTGTACAGAGATATTGCAAACTATAATCAGTTGGAGACTCAAGATGAGGCTCAGGAAGAAACAGGGTGGAAACTTGTCCATGGAGATGTGTTCAGAGCGCCAGTCAATTCTGGTTTACTCTGTGTTTATGTTGGCACAGGTGTACAAATCTTCGGGATGACACTTGTGACAATGATATTTGCCTTGTTAGGTTTCTTATCTCCTTCAAACCGAGGTGGTCTTATGACTGCTATGGTTCTGTTGTGGGTCTTCATGGGCATATTGGCTGGTTACTCATCAGCACGTTTATACAAAATGTTCAAGGGCACAGAATGGAAGAGGAACACCCTAAAAACTGCATTTATGTTCCCAGGTATTCTTTTTGCAATCTTCTTCGTGTTGAATGGCCTAATTTGGGGGGAGCAATCTTCTGGGGCAGTGCCCTTTGGGACAATGTTTGCCCTTGTATGCCTGTGGTTTGGTATATCTGTTCCTTTGGTCTTTGTGGGTAGTTACCTCGGTTTCAAAAAGCCTGCTATTGAAGATCCTGTAAAAACAAACAAAATTCCAAGGCAAATACCTGAGCAAGCATGGTACATGCAACCAGTCTTTTCCATACTCATTGGAGGCATTCTTCCATTTGGTGCTGTTTTCATTGAGCTCTTCTTCATTTTGACATCAATTTGGCTGAATCAGTTCTACTACATCTTTGGCTTCCTCTTCATAGTGTTTGTTATCCTTTTGATCACTTGTGCAGAGATAACAATTGTACTCTGCTACTTCCAGTTATGCAGTGAGGATTATTACTGGTGGTGGAGATCATACCTAACTGCTGGCTCTTCTGCTTTGTACCTTTTCCTCTACTCTGTTTTCTACTTCTTCACCAAATTAGAAATCACAAAGTTGGTGTCGGGCATCCTCTACTTTGGGTACATGATAATCATTTCATATGCCTTCTTTGTGTTGACTGGAACAATAGGCTTCTATGCTTGCTTCTGGTTTGTCCGAAAGATCTATTCCTCTGTCAAGATTGACTGATCTGACGATGCAGAAGGTGAATCAGGATTATGCCAACTCGAAGCCTAAGATGTGAATCTGGATGTCAGGGTTTTGTTTAGTCTTCTCACTGCCTTTGCCGAATTCATATTGTGCCATGAGAATTTTGGTTATTGATGGTCTCGGTGAAGGCTTTTCTTGTGCTGATTATAGAGTAGGGCTGGGCATATGTTTTGTTTTGTTAAGATATATATGAACTATTCTCACTAGATTCTGTGCATTAAGCGGTGATTAGAGATATCCTCTTGCAGTAATATCATCTGTTATCTACTGAATCATAAGATTAGTTCATACAGCTCCTTTCTTGCTTTCTTATATTCAATTTAAAAGTTGAAAATTAGAATCAGTAGTTGGAGTCTTTGATCATTGAATTTAAATTGAGTTCAACGTCCCATGTGAATGGGAAATAAGGCTTTATATATTAGTGTCGGATGGCTATATTAGCAATTGTGAGAAATTCTTTCATTTTTAGATCTTGAGCTTCTGTGGCCAGGTGCACCTGCCATTTTCTTGATTCACATTTTTTACACGATTTGAAAAAAAAAAATTGCTCCTTTTGCTACGGACTGCCCTTCCATTAACCAACAGCCGTTAGAGAATCAAAAGCAAGCTTATATTCCAGAAATGTTAGTAGGTTTGTCTGGGTGTCTATGTTCATCGATATCAATGTTGTCAAAGAATTATGCCCTAGACTTTAACTGAAAACCTCAAGGAGAAAGAAGAAAAGGAAGAAAAAGATTTAATTCCCAATGGCCATAATGTTCTCCAACAAGCACACCCAATAAACCACAGGCACAGGCAGTTAAAAAATTCCTGCGACAATTGGGTCTGGGATATACAGACTACAAAAAGTCTATCCTTCAGTAAAGTTATCCAACAAGGCGCTGTCATCAGTTTGAGAGTAGCCGTGATCTCCCGTTTTTCTGCCTGTGTATGATTATAGAATTAGCCATAGGCAATGCTGAAACACACATAGAAGGAAACACCAATTTCTTAAGATTTGCAACTTACCAAAATGCATCCTTCTTTTCCTGTGCTAATAGCTCTTCGAAGGAAATATCAGCAACTTCAGTATCTTTACTTTCAATCAGCTCATTGGACTTGGCCTTCAATTCCATGCAGGCACTGATTTCGAGCATCTACAAGATAGAAAGGGCAAATCACAACTGGTAATTAATCTTAGTAATAAGAGACATAGGGGGGAAAAACACTATCAAATTTTGAGGGGGCAATAGTATAAATTCTTGAAGATTGTAGTAGAAAAAATATATAAAAATTTTAGAATTTCATTTGCTGGCATCTCCATCGGCCAAACAATGAATGAGGATAAAAATAGAAGGTACTTAGCAGTAAAAGGACTTAATTTCTCCCCAAATAAGTACCAAGATATATGACTGGAGTAGCAACATCATAAGTACATAGGAGAATGAATCCAACATTAAAGTAGCAGGAGATATCTTTTACTTTTTCCCATCATCGCTAATATAGGCAGGAAAAAGATGCAAATACTAATTGTCGCCTGAATATTACATAAGATTCTTTTGTTTTCTCTAGAATCTTTGCAAAATTGTCAGTCCATGAAGAATTGAAGTGCATGCATCACTCCAAATCATAACTGTCAATTCGCTAGAAACTCATTCTATCTTTGAAATGTATTGATAAATGTTCAATGGACCTTATATGAGTAGGACAGATGGCAAATGTGGCTTGGTCCATTCATGTCATCTTTTTTTTCACATGAAGAAGAATTCAACAGTTACAGAGAAAGTTCAAAGAATAAAAATGCGTATAAACTTGATTGTTAGCATAATCAGAGCACCAGCAGAATCAGAATCTACAAAGGACATTTCAAGCCAGTCCAATACTGGCTTTCATTTAATGATTCTAATAATTAGGGTGTGTGCATTACCTTTTTGTATGCTGGTGAGAGTTTAAGCTGTTGTTGAAGCCAATTATAAACAAATGTATCCTCTTCTAACCGCTTTTGTTCTAGCTCCAGCTTATATATCTGAAGATAAATAAACACGCACTAACACAATTTAGTAGCAAACTAATTGATACTACCTTCTGCCTTTTAAGAAACACAAGTGCAAGTAAACTGTGACCTGTTGACGAAGGCGATCAACTGAAGACCTATCTGCCTTGAATAGTAGAGCCTTTGTTATAGTGAATTTACGTTTGATGACCTCAGATCTAGATTGAAAAAAAAAAAAAAAAAGATGAATTTTACAAAATTTCAAACTGTGGATATACATGCAGAAAAGATTTACTAGGATGTTCAATTTTAGAAACCAGATATTGTGGGATGGAGATCACGTGATCCAGTGACCCAAGTATAAAGAGAGAATAAAGATAGTTAATTGAAAATTTGTTAAATTGTTGCGGCAATGCTAATGTGTGCATAAGAAGCTTGTATAAGCTTGTGGACCAGAAAAGATGACCTCATTAAATACGTCATGACAAGATCAGCACTATCAGGGAATTTAGCCAAATAGGCAGAATCTTGATATTGACCAGCATAGAAATAGACAAAAGAAAAAAGAAAAGAAAAGCAACAGCAACGTACTTGTGCTGCAACTCATTCCTAGCTTCAATCAAGCAGTTAGCAAAGTCTCCAACCTGCATTATAAGAGAGAAAATAAGTATTATGCTACAGTTGATTCTGTGATAAAGTATTTTGTTATGCAATCCCTCACTTTCAAAATGAAGAATTGGACAACATAAAAGCCATTATTTGCACTGATGAAAGAGAGTAAGAGAATGACTTGAGCCTCTATTTATGGTTCAAAATCCAACAAGTAATTAGACCTGAAACAGTTCGCTAGTTACTGGTTCAATCCCATCACCCTTCTAATTGCAACTCTACCTTAGAGTTTTGACAGCATTAAAAAGATATCTAGCTCACATGAAACACAAAATTGAAATTTTATCACCACTAAAACTTAAAGGTTTGATAATGCTCATAAAATTGAGCTATCACAGAAAGCTTAATAAATTCATAATGATACAGAGAAATGAAATGATTATCTTGTAGCTTCAGCAGTACTTGTAGTACATGGGGCATTTTCTTTTCTGGTCTTTCTTTAAGGCTTGAAAATTACTGCTTCTCATAACAAGGATATTCTTCAAACGAAGGAAATCCATTGTTATACAGGTAAAAGGTAATCACTAGAAATATCTCGCCCCCTCCAATACTGATAAGTGACACCAAGCTCAACCCCTACTTGCATCAGAAAGAAAAGATACCATACCCCTCAATTTTAACCAGCATAAACCAAAATAGGTTTCAAATCCAAATACCAATGAGAAGCAGCTCATATGTGCAGTAAATCTAATCTACCCCAGGCAAAATTCACAATGCTGAAATTTTCCATAGCTAATCTGCTCATATTGAGCAAAACAGTACCATCCTTGTCCATACAAATTCTAAAAGTGGCAGTGCCTCACACAAATGAGCTACTCTCCTAACTTAAAATTCACACATGGTCATCAGCTACCAGAGACATTATCATCAAACATACAACTTGCAAACCAAAATTTATGATGTAATATTGTATTACATGTTTTAAAGATCATCTCAACCATTTCATGAAACCACATTTTACTTGTGATAGTCATAGGACCATAGTATAAAAGTCAAAAGATACTAGTCTATTCTCCAGATTTTTTTATGCCTTTACTTTTCTCCTTCACAATCTATCAATCAAACTGCTATGATAAGCACATATACAAGCCACATCCATAAGCAAAGACTTCCCTAGGGAAGACTCAACCAAAACTCCTTTCCTATTTGAAACAAAAATTGGTCATTAAGTAAAATTTTTTAACCAAAATTAACAATAAAATGGATCACACGCTCAAGAGAAGGAAGTAGAAATTAGAATTGTATCCAAAACTTGCTCCTGAGTATGATATCACAAGTTGAACACTTGAACTTTTAACTGCATGCTAAGTAACTCCCTAACAGAAAGCACAGGCATGCATTAAACTTTTACTAACAAAACCAATTATCCCAAACAACCACAACTATCAATTTACAAAAAAGGTAAAAAATTAAGAAAAAAACCTGTGCCAGTGTCAATCCTTTGCTTTCATTACATTTAACAAGCTGATCATACTGCTGTTTAATCTTCCTCTGTGTAGCACTACTAGTTGATGTAAATGGGTATAAACAAACCAACTCCGGTTTGACTTCACCGGACATCGATACCGAACCATCCATTTCCCTGCCAGAGCTATTATCTAGATTCTCATTTTCTTCACTATTCGGATCCAGTCTCTTCTTTTTAGCCCTCTTCTTCTTCTTTTTCACTCCAGCATCAGAATCCGAGATAAGAAGGGGACGGGTCAAATGGGTTTGTTTATTTTCACTGGTTTTACAAGTTTCATCAATTAAATTCGCCAAAGAACTGTCTATAACTGATGGGTCATTTTTGTGGGTCTGTTTCTTCGCTTTATTGAAGCTTTTAGAAAGAAAAAAGATCGAAAACAAGAAAGAAACAGAGAAAGCAAAGAAGAAGAAACAGAAATGAGCAAACATGATAATGGGTTTGTGTTTGTTCAGAAGACTGCGTGAAAAAATTCGACCTTTCTAGTGTTTAGAAATAAAGATTGGATATGTATGTGAACAACAAGTCTCGTACTTTTATGCTATAATAGCCGCCATTGGAAGGGTCACCCCAAGTGTCGCGAAAGAGGAGGACTTTTCAGTGATTTAAGAAACAGCCATAAACAAAAGTGAAGTAGCTTCAATTTTTCTAAGGATCGATTGAAGTTTCTGTTTAGTTGGGTATCTCTCTGTATCTGGATTATGTTGAGGAAACGGAGCTATGGGCCATTACGAGGATAAGACGACAGTCTTTTGTGTTATTTTTCGTGACAGTTGATTTTTGTGCCGTTAAATGCACGGAATTTGCAATAAAGAGATATTCTCTTTCAAAAAAAATTAATAATAGAAATTCTCTCCTCTTGATGGAAAATATTTTCTATTAATTATTTTAATTATTGTACAAATAAATAATAACAATAATAATTTACTATATGCTCATTTATTTTGAATTAATCAACCAACAATCATTGAATTCATTTAAGCGATGTCTAACCTATAATTAAGTGAATTCAAACACATAATTTGATATTTAAAAAATTTATATACGAATTTTTTTTTATATATATGTGTGAATAAAATTCAAATTTATTAAATTTTTTTATTTAATTATAATTATTAATATATATTACAAGTATAAATATAATAAGATTAATTAATGATTATAATTTATTTTGCCAGATTTAAACATATGACATTGTCAAAAAAAAAAAGTATGAGGTATCCCTTAATTAATGGATACAATAAGCAATCTTCTACCCTACTCAAATTTTGCATTAAAGCATTCGACTGATTACTTTTATTTTTATTTTTTTGCCATTTTAAAACTGCAATAAGTCCACACTGCAATTTTAGTACTTAGCGAATAAGATGCATTGTCAACTAAAAAAAGGTCAATACCTCTTGCCTAATAAGGATATGCCTGCTGCTTTGCTTTGTACTCCACATACACATAATCATTTATACACATAAGTACAACTCTTTTGTAACTGTAGGGTTGGTACCAAGTCAAGATTTTGTTTCTAGATAGTTTTAATGATAGATTGCTTAGATTCTGAGAATTCAATTTAAGAATGATGTTGAATAATTCCTAATTTCAACGATTTTGAAGGATGAAATCATCCTATAAATATAGTCAAAATTATAGTCCTAACGGCAAGTAAAAAAAGTCAAGTGATTATTCTTATCAGATATTTTAAAATATAAAATTTAAATTCTACCATTATAAATTTTACCATCTGTAAATTTTATTTCTGCTTGATCATTTGACCGACTGTTAACCAAAAATAAAAATTAAAGAATTCAATATCTAGCTTTGATTACTATGCAATCACTAGCCTTTCAAATCCTTGTAGGAGGACCTAATTGATCCAGCTTGTAATTGCCACTTAACTCCGTCTGAAAATGGGTTCCAGTCCTTTTCTAATGCTTGATCCAAATTGAAGAACACCAAGCTCATAAAGGGAAGAAGGCTATCATGACATGAACCTGTCTTACAACTGCCCTAACAAGTAAGCATGTGATGAAGCCCGGAAAGAACAACAAAGCATCATCTCAAGAAATGTGAATAGCAAAAGGCTTAAATTTGGTCGTAGTTCGATGACACAATTGATAAGCTAGGTATCATCTCTTTAACCTCAAGAAACTTTCTTACAAGAACAAAGCAAATCAAAGGAATTTGCTTCCTAGGAAGTTTACATGGAATTGAAAAGGAGATATAAAGATTACAGGAAACTGGAAATCAGAGGCTTTCCACATTCTAAAAACTATTAATATTTGCACATGGACTCAATTAGCTTCGTCTCAACGTGCATCTTGCCAGATCCTGTTCCTGCACTTGCATGCAGCATGAAGAACATAGACATTGAACATCGGCTAGCTTATGTACATGAAGCTTATCCCCAATCATTTTCACAATCTATGAGGGCTTTCAACCAGGTGTGCTGTATATTTGTACAACTTCACCGTTTAAAAGCCGAACAAATGGTGGTGGTGATGACAGTCTACGTTGCTTAATTTACCCAAAAGAAATAATATAATGATGCTGCTATTTTGGAGTGTAAGAAAAATAGTTTCTTTTACTCGCACATGTTGTAGATCATCAGCTACAAATAGCCTCAACGGCTAGTTTCTTCATGACATTTGGGCAAGGATCACCTCCAAACATTTCTGGTGCTACAGTTACTGAGCACCAGTTCTGCCCAACACAAAGCTGCAAGAATAAAGTCATGCATCAGCATTGATAAAGGACGAGAAAAACAGGCAAAAACAAGGAATGAGTTGGGCAGAACTAGTGAAGTGCAGTTGACCAGTAAAATGCAACTTCCAATGGTCAAGTTTTCAAAAGCCTTCAAAAGGGTGTTTAAACAGCCAAAGAACAAGGGTGCCCTCATAGCTATATCAAAGTAAAAATGAATCTTATATTGCATAAAACAATGGAAGGCAAGACAAGCATACCCTGTTAAAAGCATCATAAGAGTGGAAGGCATGACAGCTTCCCTGACGGTAGCTTCCACAAGCCCCTTCTGGTGTTCCGAAGCTAGCAAACTTAATAGATGAGATTTTCTGTCCAGGGCCACATTGCAAATGCGCTTTAGGCCTCAGGGGCTTGTTGACTTTACCAGAGGATTGCATCATGTAATTCATTAAAGTTGGCTGCCACTCGTTAATATCAGCACATACGCTGTCTACTTCTCTTCTAACCAGAGAAATTCCATTAGGGTCTCCACCCCATTCTTCAAACACAACCAACAAGTTCCCTGTTGGGTTTAGCCATGAACGAGGAACGTGATACCTAAGAAAGTAAATCATTGGTCAGTTTTTCAAGGATGCCATATATTTATACCATAAAGAATCTAGAAGGGTTGTTTACCATCTCTGAGAAGCTTCTCCACAATTAGTCAAGCATTTCTTCTCACCAAATGTTCCAGCATAATTGCAGGTACCACAGTTACCAGAGGCTTTGTATGCAGGCCAATAACGTCCAACACTCTGTCCATTTATCCATACTTGACCTTTACCCATGCTACCCATGTCCAAAGCCAATGGGGAGTTTCCAGCTGGAGCATTGAAAGTGGTCTGCAAATGAAAATAAGGATGTTAATTCTATTCTTAGCAGCTCTTGCAAGTATTTATTCATATTTACCAAAATGCCCTTCGTCGTATTTTTCCTTTCACATACGTTCTTGCTCGGTCATATTATACTTTTCTTATCTCTCCATGTCCTTAGGATAAGTTAAGGACTTTAAGTGTGCATGGCCCCTAGGGCCCCTTTTGTCACCCTATTCTAGTAAGCAATGTGGAACCGAGCACTAATTTCTTTTGAACAATGTGTGCTAATTTGTGCATGTTATGTGGATAAATTCATATTTCAATCTGATGATTAAAATATGGAGTCTTCGTGTAATATATCATAGGAACAGCAGCTCAGCCTAGGCTTTATATATTGGAAAAATATTGGGTCGTCACATTAATGATAAGGACTACATTTTGTTTTAAAAAAAAAAAAAGAAAAAAGAACTTGCCTTTGCCAACTTTTTATAGGAAAATGCACTCTTTTTTTGAAGTCTTAAAATCAATTGAACATGTTTGTCAATGCCTGAATTTGGCATTAAGGTTTTTTATTTTTTTGAAAGATTAGAATTTAGGTTCTAAATACTCACTTTATACCACATAAGTGGCTGCCTTCGTGACACAAAAGACCCCTGTGCCCACTCAACTGATGAACTCCCACTTAGTGAATGAAGACTCAAGGCTTCTCCCTTAAGACCAATCTGTCAGGCAGAAAACAAACACGTGAGCCTTCTGCATACCGGTGCAACAAGAGAGTATATGATAAATGTCAAATGCCAAACCTTGTACAACCACTTCTGCCAAGATAAATCCCTCCTTCCTTCATTGAGACCGTTCAATGTCACTGGGCCAAGAACACCAGCATTCCATGTCTCAAAGTGTGGACCAACGTTCTGCATCACAATTACAAGTTAAATGCAAATATAAACTATTATGGATACTGATGAAGAAGCATCAAATTTGCATGAGGGAGATAATCTTACCGGAAGACCAACGGCAATGCTGAGAAGAGATATCCTATTGATACCGGCTCTCATCTTGATTCCTTGACTAAATGTCAACTTTGGGGATTCTAGGCTTCCATATGCAGTTCCTGGTCAAAATTAATAAAAAAATTATCAGTTCCTGGTCAAAATTAATAAAAAATATTATGTTGACAAGATAAAATTGATGGCATAAAAATATATAAAAAAACAGTAGACAGAGTTATTTCAGATTCTGCTAGAAAGCAAGCCCAAGGAAGACTGACATGAAGAGTTCTCTTTGTGCAACTTCACGTTAACTCTCATGCAAATTAATTGGCCAAGTGCCATTTTGAGCAAAGAGGATGATGGGTGAGAAATCCTAAAACCACCCTATTAATGTTATGCACACTATTATAATTTTCATATTCCTGTAGGAAATTATTCCAAGCAATTGACTAAAATTATTCATGTGGCTATTGGATCTATTTCTTCTCATACATTCTACAGAAGTTGTATATTAGAAGCACTAAAACATGTATCCCACCCGATAGTTCTCCATTGACAAAAACATGCAAAGCATGCCCCGCTGACATAACAGTAAGAACAGGATATTTTCCACTCCTCAAAAAGCCTTCATTAGAGTCAATCCTAACGCTGGAGATGGAAAAAAAAGGAGGTCAGAAGATAGTTTCCAGGTAATAGATAAAAAGACTTCAATGAATTAGTTACCAAAAACAAAGTGAAAATGCAAATGATGTTTCGCTTAGTTATAAGACTCACTCTGTCGAGTACCACAGATAATCTGAGACATCTCTAGTTGTATTTATCTGCTCCAGCAATCCAACCATCACAAATGTATTGTCAGTTTCTGAGGATGCATCTTCGCTATAAGCCTGCCAAGAGAATCCTCCATGCATAGGAACAGGAGGCATTTTCATTCTTGCACTTTGCGCACCAACCTGTGTTGGCATTTTGGTTCAGCAAAACCAAAGTAAAAAAAGGTTTGCACAAGAAACTTCCTATGCTTTTTAAGGAAGAAATTCTGACCCTTGCAGTGTTGTAAACAGTGTTCTTGCAGTCTGGAAGAATGCTGATAGACCAAGGAGGTAAGTTGTAATGCATATTACCAAAGGACACCTTCGCAAATGATCGTTGGTTGTAATTTGCAAGGAATGCTGCACATGCTCCGGATTTTGATTTAAATATATGAGCCTGTATATTAATGATGACAGCAATGAGTTGCATCGGTCACATAGCCCTCTAACAAAAAAGATTATTTTGTCCTTCAGGAAAAGGGATGTCACCTCTTGATAATTTCCAAGTGGCATCACAGTTGGATCTCCAGATACTAAAGCTGGTTCACACAGCTTAATTGCTCTATGCAAGTCCTTTAAATGGCCCCATTTAGGCTGCCTCAGTAGTCCTGCATAAAGAAATGCATTCCAATCCTTCACATCAATGCAAGACGAATTAACGAACCATATCAGATTAGGACTGAAGACTAATAAAGAAGAGCATCAGAATTATGGTAAGGTGTAAACTTGTTAAAAAGTTGAAATGCTTTAAAAGCTTGTTTGACATGGACCCACCCTATCATGGGATATGTCAATAAATAAAGGTTTATCAATTAGGATATTTTAACTGTTTCTGAGCCATCAGAATCTTAGCAAACAGGAAACTTTCCTGGTCAAAGTTCTGCGAGACCTGACTTGAAAAGGGCTGACAAATAATCATCATCGCAGGGGCCTTTTGCATATCTCAACCATTTCAACATCACACATCACATGACAAGAATTAACAGGTGACTTTCTAAATGGTCATAACCTAGTAGGAATTTAACTGTTGACTTTCTACTGTCAATTTAATTGCAACAATTTCATCCATTACACGTACCACATCCCAAAAAAAAGGGACATAGCCATTTTGCCAACTAAAAACAAGGATGTTGGCTTCTGAGCTGCTCCTACCTCATGGAAAACTACTGAAAAATTAAGGCTTGAATGTAGGACATAATTTATGCTTAAGCTATACAAATACAAAGTATCTTAAAAAAATAAATGCATTATCCATACCATATTCGTCAAGTGGTGCATCATAATCATAACTTGTAGCAATGAATGGACCACCAGCAGTTCTCCCAAAATTTGTTCCTCCATGATACTAAATCACAGAAACAAGCATGTAAGGCTCGGCATAACTAAGCCATGAAGCAATTCACTTGATAAATAATATTACCATATAGTAATTTATGAAAGCTCCTCCTTTTTGTATAAACCTTGCCACTGAAAATGCCAAATCTTCAGCTGGTCTATAAGGAACTGCACCACCAAATTCAGTAAACCTGTAGGCAAAAGGAAAGTGAAAGAAATGTTATCAACGATACACCAATGTCCTTGACTATTAATTTGCAGTTCTTGTACAGCCGCTGGATAGAAGGCAAGTGATGTCAAGGCAAGAAGCATGTATTACCAGCCGGTCCAGGCTTCAGTCCACATCTTGGGTTTGTAAGGCTTGTTTGGAGAGAAATAATCGCAGTAGAAACCGTTGCAGGTGTTAATCTGTTAAAGACAGAATTTGAATTAAGAGCTAAGAGTCCCACTAATTGAACAACAAAGAACTTGCTATAATAACTCAGTATTCATATGATTCCAATACAGAAAACAATAAGCTGGAAATATTTTATAACAGAAACTGGGTTAAAACACCTTGCTTCTCTTGTAACTCCAAGAATAAGTACGAAGTATTTTTTTTTATTGATACCCACTAACTGCAGAAGTTGAAATGGGTTGGTGATTGTAATTAACAATGAGACATGGTCATTATTCTATCATTACAAAAACTACCAAAGACCTAAGAGAACTAAAACAAGGGACAAAAGTGCAACGGATAGGACAAAGAACGTTTTGAGGCAATTGCTATGAGTAATTATTCATTTCATCCATGACCAACGAAAAGTGTAGCACAACATTAACTCCATTGAGGAAGTGAGTGAAAACAAAACATGAGGACCAAGAATTAGATATGTAACTTACAACTGGATCAGGAGCATCATCTTGCTTGCACATGACCCATGGGACACCAGTGCCAAGACCAACAGCCATTTTTGCTGCCCAATTGGTGTAGGCTTTACCAGGAGAACCAAGTTCATATTCCAGGGGCCCATATTCATTCTCAATCTGTCAGACAGTGATAGAGAAAGAAAGAAACTTTCTTTTGAGTTGATTCTATCAAATGAATAAAAAAGATCAAGAAAATACATTTTCTTTATGTTTCCATTGAAAATTTATTCAGCTGACTTGAGGATTAAGGGAAAACCAATAAGCTGAGAATACCTGGGACATAATGATTGGACCTCCTTGAGACTCGAATAGTCTTTCTGCTTTCATCATGTTGACTATCTTTGTAGTGAATCTTTGCATTTCAGCCTTCATGTTAGAAAAATCAAAGTTTAAAATTAAGTAAATCACCAAGTGAAATCAACGACATAAAGGAACTTTTTTTTTTAAGATAAAAAATACATATGTAAAATAAATTATCAAATGTGCCTCACCTTGAAAGGGCCATTATCTGTTCTGAAATGAATTCCAGGAATGTACTTAAGCCAAACTGGGAAACCCCTGAAAATTAGAACAGAATACATAGCTAAAACCATATCTTACTGAGCTTTTTTATATCTGTTTATAGAAAGTAAATCTTTTTCAACTTCAATGCTGGCGTATTACCCAAAGTTCCACTCAGCACAGACATAGGGTCCAATCCTGAGATGAACGTACAGTCCTGCTTGCTTCACCAGCTTGATAAATTTGACCAGATCATAGTTCCCTTCAAAATAATACTACAACAGAAAACAACATAAGAACTTAGAAGTGAAATGAAAAGGAAGCCATTGAAATAAATTTGCTAAATTTTTAATTACTTTTCCAGGTGAAGGTTCATGGCCATTCCAAAAAACATAAGTCTGAATCACATCCAGTCCTCCTTCTTTTGCCTTCTGTATAAGATCTGGCCACATCTGTCATACCCAACAGAAAACACCCAAGAATTAAAAACCAAAAAAAAAGGCAAAAACAAAAGCCACAAAAAGCAAATAAATTAAATGAAACAAAAAACACCCATGAAGTACATTTGATAAAAGAAAGTACCTCAGGGGTGCTTCTTGGGTAGTGAATGGATCCAGAAATAAGAATCCTTCGATGGCCATTAATGGTGATAGCTTTAGAATCATAAGAAACAGAGGAACTAACAGAACAAACCCACAAACCCAACAACAGAAAAACAACTAAAACACTATTATGATTATTATTGCACATTGTGAACTTCTTCATGGCCATAACCAAGAATAATGACCACACAAAGCAATGATCTTTTTTTATATTTTTTTGTTGGGCCTTCTCTTGTTCTTTCTTTCAACACAATTAGCACACTTTATTCTATGCTTCTTTAGCTAAAAAGATACAGAAAAAAAATAAATACAACAGAAAAGAAACAAGGAAAACAGCTGGTTGGGTCTTTCTTAGTGCTGAAAAAACTCTCTTTTCTTTAATTTTCTCAGGAGAGAAAATGGGAGAAAGTGAGAGAAAATTAATGAACTGAATAGACAAAAGAGAAAGGGTGCGTGTGTGAAAGTGTTTGTTTTCACTTGATGCTCTGTTTTCTAGAGCATTAACATGTGTGTATGTGTGCCTTAGAGTGGCTGAATTGTGGTGTTGTGTTTGTAGTATAAAAATGAAGGTGCTTTGCTTGCAGCTGCTTTTAAACACACAGCTATGAATGGTTTTTGGAACCCACTTTCAATCCCCTTTGGGTCCCACTTTTTGGCCTCATTCCATCCAATGAATTTTTTCCTAATTTTTTTTCTTCTTAAAAATGTAAAATCCTAAAATAAATAAGATACCCAATCACTGAAATTCAACTGTATTTTAGTATTTTATCGGCTGAATACGTCTGTATCTCAATTTAATTTTTCAACTTACAAACCGATTACATAAATATTTCAATTTAAATAAAATAAAATTTTTAATACTTTGTTGTACTATTAAAATGTACAGATAATACCTACTGAGAAAGTAATAAAATAGTATTCACTCTTTAAATGCAACATTAAAATATGAGATTCAAGTTTTACTATCGTTAATTTAAAAGAAAATAATTGTCTACACTATATATGAATTAAATTTATTTTTTCTTTTAAAAATCATTATGATCATTTACTAAGTTATACTAATATTTTTTTGTGTATTATAGAATTTATTTAAAATATTAAATTTTAAGAAATAATATTCATTATTTAATATTATGCATAATTTAGTATTTCTTTTATTTAAATTACTAGTATCTAAAGTTAAATATATTCTCACTAATTCAATTTAATATGAGTAAAATTGCAATGATAGTAAAGATATCTCAATAAGTAATTAATGTTATTACGTAATTAAAACTCAAACTCAAGATTAAACGACAATAACTCTTGAAAATTAATCAAACAGTTATTGGTTATAAAATTTATATTTTAGCTATATTAAACATATTTTTTGATTTTAAAATATATATTGTTATACATACATAAATTAAATTATATTTACAACTTTTAAATAAAAAAATTTCCAATAAATATTTATATTTATATATTTTAAAATATTAATTTTTTATTAAAGAGTGATCAATTCTAAAGGTCCATTTGGTTTGTTCTAAAATGGGTTGAGCTTTGATTTATTTTATCAAAACACAAAGATTCGTTAAATCACAATCCCAATACAGTCGGTCATTACTTTTTTAATTAATTAATATTCGAATACTATATGTGTTAAGTGTCATGTGTCGTTGCCACGCGCTAATGCAGCGACTGGAGATAAAACTTTACTCTGCCACCAAAAGCAAATGTGAACCATTAGAAAATTGTTGCGTATATTATTACATGATTTGATTATGGTATCCCAAAACTAAAAATCTAAAAGTGGGATTATTGGTAGTGGTCGGTATATTTAGTGGTATCCCTTCCTCTCCTATGGTTCAAAATATATATATATATAGTGGTAAAATCCAAAGTTTCTTTCATCAAATTTCATTTTTGATGGACACCCAACTGTTTTTTTTTCAAAAAATCTAAAATAAGCGTTTTTAAATTTGGAGAAAAATTCAAAAAATTAATGTATTGAAATATAAAATATCTATTCCATATTGTTCTTTTCAAAAAGTTATATATCCTTAAAAAATTATTCATTTTTACCAAATTAAATTTTATTATAATTTTAATTTTTTTATGAATATTTACACTCTTTATAGTTATTTAAATATATAAAAATTAATATATTTATTTAAATAGTAATAATATATATATATATATTAAATAATCACGTATTTTATATATGAATAAAAAATTTATTTGACTCATTTTATATAGTAAATAAATAATTAAATATATTATTATTATTATTATTACATAAAATTTTTAAAAATAATAATAGTTTTATTTATTTATATAACAATTTAATATTAACTTAATATAATTATAATTCATTACAATTTCATAAATATTTTATTTGAATAATTATATGATATTATATCAATATTTATTTTATATATAATTAATTTTTTTCAAGTTCACCTGATTAAAATAAAAATATATATTTTCAATTAAATTAGTATTTTTATTAAAAAAAAAATAAAAATTAATCTAAATAAAATAGGAAACATACTTTCAATAAAATACCTATACTTTAGTTAATTTAATTTTTATTAAAGATAAAATAAAAGTTAATCTAATTAAAATAAGAAATAGATTTTCTATCAAATTAAAATTTTATTTTATTTTATTTTAATTAATAAATGATTAAATTATCTAATTTTTATATAATATTGAATGAAAATTTTTTTATAATTTTATTTGTCTCTCCATATATTTATATATATTGTAGATTATAGATATATAAAGAGTATTTAAAAGTTAGATTAAACCAATAAAAAGTAAAATTTTATTCATAGTCAAAAAGAAATAAAGGTTGTTCTACTGAAAAAATAAATTAAATATCAGTAATATTTATTCTAATGGCTAAACTTCTGTAGCATTATTCATAAATTAAATTTAAATTTTCGTATTCTCAATTTCTAGTAGTTGAAAAAGCAAAAAGATTAAATTTTGTTATGGAAAATAAATGGTCAAATTTTGCAAGAGCAAAAAGCAAAAGACAAAAAAAATGTACATGGAAGTGTCTTACACGGCCAGTTTTTGCGCGTTGAGATGAAATCAACCTTCGGTAATTTCATTAGAATTTTATGTGGCAGCATCAACCTTTGTTAATTCATTCACTCACACTAGGCTACATATGTTGAATTTGAATGTCAAATATGAAATGTTGGATTTCTAATTTGAACTCTAAAAGAGCACTAAGATTTGGCATCAAATTAGCAAACCTCACCAAACATGGGCATAACGTAATGATAAAGTTTTCACTTTATATTAGAGGCTAATAATCAGTATAAAACATCAAATATTAATTCTTTCTCCCACTTTTAAGTTATGAATATATAATCAAATATAGTGACTAATATCATGTTTGGACCACTTGAACTACTTATCTAAACTTCAATGATTGTAATTAAGGAAATGTAATGTGAGAACAATGGCCATCTTTGTGAAGATATTAAGAGATGGGTGCAATAGATATTTTTAGCTTTTGTTAATCAACCAACCATATAAAATGAAAATCAAACTTATACCAAAAATTTGAGTTTGAATTTTATATGTGAAAAAATAAATTTTGAAATAAAAATACTTTATTATGTATAAAATTATTCACTGTAAATTAAAAAAAAAAAACTCTTGTTAATATTGCTTTTTTTTAATAAAAAAAATTAATTAAATATTAAAAGCAGGGATACATGTTGGGGAACTCAGCTCCAATAGATGTCAGCATACAACTCTTACCAAGATATGTGTAGAAGTAATTGGTATGACTAACACAAAGCATGAACAGAATAAAAGATAACTTTACACAAGTTATCTTAGACAATTCTGAAAGACCAGCATTGTAATATCCCGTATTTTTAAATATTTTAATATTGCATTGGAATATGCAGTGTTAATAATTTTTGTATATATATTATGATATTTTTACGAGTTGATGTGTATTTAAAACTTATTTTAATTATTGTGTATTATTTAAAGTCCTTTATGTAAAATTTTCCCGGGACTTACATTTTCGGAGAAATTTTCACGTAAATAATTTACTATTAATTATTTTAAATAGATTT
The DNA here is from genome assembly GCA_947683625.1 of Mallotus nudiflorus. Classification (NCBI taxonomy): domain Eukaryota; kingdom Viridiplantae; phylum Streptophyta; class Magnoliopsida; order Malpighiales; family Euphorbiaceae; genus Mallotus; species Mallotus nudiflorus. The sequence goes on along the minus strand of CANTUR010000187.1, from coordinate 351,206 downwards.
ACGGACTTGCATGAACTCATACGTATTTTTAAATTACTAAATAAAGTCTATGTGTGTATATATTTATTTAATTAGGGTTTAATTTATTATCCTAATATTTTATTATTTATTTATTAGTTTTATTGTTATTTAATTATTTTTATTTATTATTAAATTTTAAAATATTAAATTATATGTGTGTGGTGTATATTTAATGTGTGTAATTTAATATTATTTTATTATATAGTGTAAAGTATATATATATACATATAATATGTCAAAAAAATCAACTTTTGAAAAATTACCGAATTGCCCCCAAGCATCTCCTTCTTCCCCGACCATCCCCATCACCGTTCCGCCGCCTGTCATGCCGATTTCTTGCCGTCCGGCGTGCCACCACCTTCCCCAGCCTTCCTCGCCGCCTGTAGTAGCCGTTTCCGACGTTTGGAGGTCAATTTTGGCCGGAGAAGTCGAATTCCTTTTCACCATCGATCACGACATTTCCGGCCACCATTTTTGACACCGCCGGTCTCTTTATTCTCCTTGAGCTCCGGTGAGTGTGATTCCAAGCTTTGTTTCACTTGAAATGGTCTTGATTTGCTTAGGTTTTGAATTTTCGATTTCGGCCATATTAGGGTTCTTGAATTTTTTGGACTTCAATTTGATTGATTCATGAGAAATTCCTTCACAAATGTTGTTCCCCTTAGCTTAATCTACATGTATGAATTTTTTTAGAATTTTTGGGAATTAATTTGATTTTTGGGTATTTTTGAATATTTTAATATTATTTTCTAATTTTCGGAAATTAATTAAATAAATTATGAAATTGTGTTTTATGATAAATATAGGTGTTGAAATGAATTATAGGAATTTATTTGGAATTTTTATGAATTTCTATGTATTTATTTTGAATTTATTTAGGTTTATGTAATTTTGGAAAATTAGGTTAATTGTGTTTTTAATTGAAATTAATTAGTGAATTGAGTTTAATTATTTATATTATTGATAAATATGTTGAGAAAATTAATTTTGGATAATTATACTATTTTTGGTGAATTTTTGAAGTAATTATAGTATATTTATATATATAGGGGTATTTTGGTAATTTTACACAAAATTGGCTAAAAATGTAATTTAATTGGTTTTAATAGTTATTTAAGGTATAAAAATGATTTCTACAAATTATTTAGTATTTTTAATTGATTAAAACTATTTTTCGTGAATTATTTTCAATTATATATATAATATACGATTTTTCTAATAAAATGAGTTTTATCGGTTTTTAATGTGTTTAAAGGTTAATTATGTAATTTCTGCTTATAAAATGAATTTCTATGTTATAAGGGTATTTTTGATAATTCTGAATTTGTTCTATGATTGTGGACCCCGATCAGTAGACTGTAGTTTGGAGTCCGACCGAGGGGTTGTGGATGAGTTATTGAGCTTGTTTTTTCGAAGTGTGTTTCTTTGCAGGGTCGGCTCTACTCTTTGAGTAGAGAGATTTCCATTTTACAGGGGAGGTTCTGTCAAATTTTTGGTAGAATTCTCGTAAAACGTGATGTCCGGTCGAACCCTAATTCTGTTTCTATGTTTAATATTCTAGATCGAGTTCTAGGATTTTCTGTTAGGTTTATTCTGATTTCCTGTCATTATTGTTTGTTTAGTTGCGTCGAGATCGAGGCCTAGTGGACCAGGCACGTCGGACCTATCTCGAGGAGCGCACTAAGTGTGAGTTACTATTTTATATATATGTGTTTAGGATGCATGATTTTAGAAATATATGTTTTATTTTGATAAAAAAATGCATTAATGACTTAATAATTATTTAGGTTTATTTTGGTATATTTTAAACTATATGCATGTTTAATTAATAAATTATTCTTAAAATGTTTTTAGGTATATTCATGGTTTATTTATAGTTTATTTTGTAAATAAATTGAATTTATTTGACGTATATATACTCGAAATATACCTGATTTATTTTTGGTATATTTCTAGTATATATATGGTTTATATTGTTATTTTATTTAAATTTATGCATCATTTATTTATGAATGAATGTTTTATATTTATTAATGAAGGATATCAATAGAACGTGCTACCTAGTGGGCAGCATTATGACCGAGTACGTACCGGTGCGCTTATAGCATTTAGGCTATATTACTAACCTATTTGTGGATATTGATTGGAATTAATTTATCTGATGTGTGAGATGTGATTTGGGTGTGATTGTTGGAGCTCGGTTGACCAAGTGTCTCAGGGCCAATCACACTGACAGTCAGACTGTTGGAGCTCGGTTGACTTAGTGTCTCGGGGCCAGTCTACTGTCTAAATGGATCAAGTGATCATATATCAGAATAAGTGAGCCTGTATGGCTAGAGTGTTGTCTAACACTGCTTTGAGGTTGCGATATTCTAGGGTTCTATGTGATCCTTCATAAACGATGATTTTTAGTAAAATATATAAAAATGATTTTACAGCATCTGTGTGTATTTGTCTGTATATATACATATTAGATATATATTGTTGATTGTATGCATTATCATTTAGTGTGCATATATATATATTATAGTATTTTACTCAGTGAGGTCTAACTCCCCTCCGTTGACTAATTTTTCAGGAGAGTCATCATCTTCAGACCTCAGTAGCAGGCCTGTACACCGGATTTCTTCCGCCCCGGCTTCTTTATGTAAACTGTTTCTCTGAGTCTTGAGTTTTATTTTATCTAGACACTGCAGTAGTTATTGAATTGTTAAAGAGATGTTGTATTATATTTGAACTGGATTTGTATTAAAAGATTTTATATATATATATATGAAATGAGTATTTAATTCAAATCCAGTTGGTGGAAATGTTATTACGATATTTATGATTTTTATTTCCGCTGCACTGTATTTTATTTAACTGTGATATTATTATTATTATTATTAGTGCATGTTTATTTTATTTTTAGGCTTGCTACGGGTTCCGGATTCAAAAGAATTCCCGTTCCCTAGCGCCGGTCATGACCCCTGTTTTAGGTCGTGACAAGCATACATCTGATAAAAAGCATTGCTTAGAGGCTGGTTATCATGGCTAGCAAATTGGCCCATATGAACAGAGGAAGCATTATGGAATGCCTAAGAATTATCATGAGCTCTGGTAGCAGTAGTAGGGTCAATTAAAATATCTTTAAGACACGACATGGAAATTTGCTTGAGTCACTACCAAGGCAGTGATAAGGACGTGCCACCATTTGAGGTGTGTTAAAAGCTTTTAGAGATAGTTTTTCAATGCTCTCTATGAGAGCAGTAGAGTTTACACAAACTTTAGCAAGAAAAGGAAGGCGAGACAAAGGAATCTTGCCTACTGCTTCTGCATAAATCCATGGTTCATAGGTAAGCTGACTGATTACCCACTTGATTTCTGAAGAGAAATCCATCTTATCTATGAATAAGTTAAAAACCCATACAATAACAAGCTTGAAAGACCCATGAGTAGACCATAACACTTTATTCCTAACCCTTACATGATCCACTTTAGTACTAAAAGAGAGCAAAAGGGTCTTTTTACCTAGATCATGTACCTGGTGATCATTAGCAAGACTCCAAGTTTTGATTGGAATATACAGTAAATAGTTTGCTATGAGGACTTTTAAGTTTAGAAATTTGCTTATTAGCTAAAACCTTAATTTCTATGATGAAGGATCTTTAAAGGAAATCATGAATGGAAATAGGATGATGATAGCTAAGAGAGTTTATACAGAGAGAAGAGTAACATAAGAGGTTTTTTTAGCTGACGATAAGGAAACAAAATCTTCATAAGAAACTATAAGGAAGCTATCCTTACAAATAAGAGCTATAAAGAGCTATATATGTATATATGTATATATATGTGTGTGTGTGTGTGTGTGTGTGTGTGTTGATGGGGAGAGACACCAAGAATATAATATTGAATCACCAAGAAATACTCTTGTTAATATTAGTAATGAACATGTTTGACCTAAAAATTTTATATACTTCTGTATCCAATGCAGATGTGACAATTAAAAAGGTAAGAGATTGAACTCTGATCATTCAGATTTTTTGTCAAAACACGATACTATTGCACTAAATAAAAGGTGACTAAAAAAATTACTTGCAATGATACTTAATGTAACTCCTAACGCTCCAAACTGTGAAATTGTAAAACAACCTTCTTCTCTCTTTTGGACTTTTTTCTCTCAATTTGGGTACTATTTTTCCATCACTTTCTCTTGGCTATAGGGATCAATTTCTAGCCATTTTTTGCCATAAATTGATCCTATGTCTTTCTCTTTTGTGTATATTAGGTTCTTTTATTAGAATAAATGGTAGTTTTTCTAGAATTAAGGTTGAATCCCTCTTTTGTTCTTTTTTTGTGAGAATTTTACTTTCCTTCCATAAGAGTTTTATGGGTTTACAAGGAAGAGATCATTTTTCTGCTCATTTTCATGGAGAAAAAGACAACTTTTTTCTTAAGAAAATTTTTTATTTGGTTTACCCATTATTCAAGAGTTTTTTGTGAGTTTGCAAAATGGGTTTTACCACGCCTATTAATTCACTGAGGATGTTGGAGTATTGGTTTGATTTACCATCTGAAATTCAAGTTTTTCCAAATTTGGCTCTTTCGTTTGTCAAATTACACATCCTTTTAATGTGACACCATTGTTTCAATGTGATTGTGCCTTTATTTTATTTCTTTGTTGTTGTTTTCTTTGTTGATATATCTTGCAAGAGTAAGATTTTTTGGTAGAATTTATATTTGTTGTAAAAATTTTGTTCTCTTCCTTGTATATTACCCTCTTTAATGATAATTTCTAGTTGACAAAATAATAATAATAATAATAATAATAATAATAATAATAATAATAATAATAATAATAATAATAATAATAATAATAATGTAACTCCCAACAAATTTTGTTTAACCATCACAATTTCTTTTTTGTCAATCAACAGAGATCAAGTAAGAAAAAGTGAAAAGGACAGAGAGTTCGAACTCTTTTCTCTACATTTAATTATCCACATCTTTTACCACTTATATGTCACGACCCAGACCGGGAGTTATGACCGGCGCTAGGAAACAAAAATTATTTCGAATCCGAAACCCGTAACAAGCCTTAAAAATAAAAGCATGTAATAAATAAATAAAATGTGCACTATAATTAAAATCTTAAATCAAAATAATAAAAACTTCTGTCATATCATATAATAAAAATATATTATACAATATTCGGAGAAAGATCGTTGAATTTACAATCAACATTCTACAAATACAAGATATAACTCACTACTGTAGTTTTCTAGAATATAATAAAATCAGATAAGTAATTTACACAAAATATCTAGGGCTGAAGAAGTCCCGCGGATGGGCCGACTACTGAGGTCTGAGGAAGAATAATCTCTTGTAAAATCATAACTAAGAGGAGTCAGACCTCACTGAGTGAATTGTTATAATATATATACATGCATCTCCTAACGTCAGATGCAGTCACTCATCCGTATATAATAAATGTATATATAAGCATTTCATATAAATGCTGAAAACACTTTATCTAATAAATATTGGAAAAACATTTGTTTATGAATGATCAAATAAAACCCTAATTAAATCGCAACTTCAATCAATAATAACTATTTAGCCATATAGGTTCACTTAATTCCAAATTAATTCATTTTATTCCATTTGGACAATAGACTAGCATTGAGACACTAAGTCAACCGAGCTCCAGCAGTTTCACTATCAGTGTGATTAGTTCCGAGACACTAGGTTAACCGAGCTCTAGTAACCATATTATTCAATCACATCAAAACTCAAATCAATCAATCAAATCATATCATTATTACCTCAAATGATTCTCACCCAACCCTAAATCTATCGCACTGGTACGTACACGGTCCTAGTGCTGCCCACTAGGTAGCACGTTCTATTGATATCCTTCGTTTAATATTAAACATACATAGGGGAAAATAAATAATGCATAATAACAAAATAAATCATAAATATACCAGAAATATACTTAAAATAAACTAAGTATATTTCAAATATATATATGTTAAATAAATTCAAATCAGCTATAAAATATACCAAATATAAACCAAAGACATTTTAGGTATAAATAAAAAATATAACATGCATTTATTTTGAAATATATCAAAAATATACTAAAAATATACTTAATATATACCAAACATTTAATAAAACAATTTATGAATAAATACGTATCAAAACATATATATATATATTATAAACATGCATCCTAAATGAAATGTATACATAAAATAACAATTCACAAGTTTGTGCTCCTCAAGACTGACTCGACGGGCCCAGTCCAATAGGCATCGGTCTCGACGCAACTAGAAATAAAATAACAACGACAATCAAAATAAATCTAACTGAATATTCTAAGAATTTCTAAAAGAAAACTCTAATGAAAGATTGAAAACTCAGACAACACAAAATTTCATGATCGACCTGATGTCACGTTTTATGAGAATTCTACTGAAAATTCGACAGAACTTTCTATGTAAAACGGACATTTTTCTACTAAAAAGTAGAGCCGATCCTGCAAGAAAACACACTTTTAATAACAAAATACACAACATCTTTGGTTGGGACCCCGAACTGCACAATTTCCTAATCGAAGTTCACAATTCCACCAAAAATCAAATAATACAATAAATATATTAAAATCAATAAATTCCATATATGCCATTAAAACCATATATGCCATTAAAATATCAAAATATATCATATTTACATATTAAAACACTCAATATAATTATTTCATAATAATTAAATAAAAATCCCAAAATAACAATATAATATTATTAAAAATTTAATTTTTCAATAATTCAATACAAAATAGTAAAAATTCACTTTTATATATTAAAATAGCTTAAATAGTCTAAATATATATTAAAAGTTATTAAAAACCCATTTAATCACCAATTAGTAAGTAATATTTATTATTTAAAAATAATTTTCAAAAATTAGTATTAATTAGTTAAAAATAGTAAATAATTTATAAAAATCATGTTATTACCGTAAATAATTCTTAAACCATTTTAAACATAATATTTAACTATAATTTTAACAAAATTACACCATTAACCCAATAATTCAAAATATCCATAATATAACTAATATTCCTCAAAAAATTTATAAAATCATTAAAATTATTCTATCAACATATAATATTCTAATATTATCTAAAACATATAATTAACCAATAATTTCAACAAAAATATACATTTAACCTAAAATTCCGATATTCACATAATAGAAAAATATTATTAAAAATCACATAATATTCTCAAAAATTATTTTCTCAATACTAAATTAATAACAACTTATAATAACACCAAATCAACCAAATTTATAATTTAAATAATTAATTTATGAAAATTCAATAAATAATAATAAAATAATAAAAAATTCACCAAAATTCAAATAAATTCCAAAAATTTTAAAAAAATATATTTTCATGAAGTTTGAGTTACTAGAATCATTATTTGTAAAGGGAGTTTTCAAAAATCAACCTAAAAAAATAGAAAACCCTAAAAGTTTAAAACCAAAAATCAACTAAAACTCACAAACGATTGACTTTGAGCTTGAAAGGAGCTTGGATTCAGCCTCCTTGAAGCTCTAGCAGTCGAACGGCTCTGGAATGGATCAATTTGGTGGCTGGAAATGGAAGAACGACGAGAAACTTCTCCAATTATTGCTACTGCCATTTCTGCAAAAATCGACGGCCAGATAGGAAGAAGAAGACGGCAACAATGGTTGGAAGAGGAAGGTAATCGACGACGGTGGTAAGAGAGGCACACTGACGAGGGAGGATCAAGTTGTGCAACAGGAGGAGGGGTGAGTAGCTTATGTGTTTTTGTTTTTGTTCTTCGTTTTTGTACATATTATATTAAAACTTTATATTATAATAATACTTTACCTTAAATTAACCCCACCACAATTATATTCATATATATATATATATATATATACACAAACATATATTAATATATACATAATATAAAATTAACATTAGATAATAATAATATTAATAATACTAATGAAATAGTTTAATAATAAAATAAATAATATAAATTAATAAAAATAATAATGCATTAAAATTAATATTATTAAAATAATACTATCTGAAAAATAACAATCAATAATACAAATTAAATGTTTAAAATAATAAATTTTTAAAAATAAATATTTATATAGAAAATATATTTTATCATAAAATAATAATTATTAATTATAAATAATAAAATAAATAAATATAACTTTTAATTTTTTTATTAATACTGTATATCTTAATTTATATTAAAATAATTTAAAAGTAAAGTTATTACTTTATAATACTCGCAAGGACACCATCACATCTTGTTTTTATACACTTTACTAACAAATTGTACTCCTCAACTAGAAACTGAAATCATTAATGCGAAAAACAGAAAAATTGATTATATGTTTTCATCCAAACTCGTCACCATTTCTTATAATCTACTCCATAGAAAAAATACAACTAATTATATGCAAACTTAAAGAAGGTGGGTGCAATGAGTAACAATTGCTATAGATATAGCTTGCAGAAACAATCAAACTTGTCTAATGGATTAACAATTATGAACCCATGTATGTGTGCATATATATATATAGTGATTATTTTACAATAATTTTTATATTATTTTGAGAACTAATAAATAGCATTTATATATACACTAATCATGATTAGTCGATTTAAAACTTGGCATCATTCGCAAGTGCAAATTATACTCAGGCAAATGATTTAGCTAGTCATAAACCCTATGCACATATATATTAAGCAATGATCTTGCATGCTCATTTTTATATCATTTTCTTATTACACCAATTTAACTAATAAGGTGTCTGTCTGTCTTTATTTATTTTATTAATACAATGCACGTTTCATGTTGGCATCTGTTGATCAGCAACAAAGGGAAATAAGAACCTTTCATTTTCAGGAATAATAATCAAGAAAGAATAGATGGTTTACTTGCCGGAAAGAGAAAGAAACATAAAGAAAAAAAAATTAACATTTATTAGCATTTTTTATTAATAAAAATTAAATAACTTAAATATCATAGATTATATAATTCATTTTATAAATTAAGAAATAATAAATTATCAACATTTCATCATATATATATATATAAGAATTAACTAGTAGACCACCGAATGACACATTAATTATCATTTTTTGTTCCAAGTTCTATGCACTAAGCAAACATAATAAAAGCTAGCCATTGGTTGCATGCATTCACTCGATCCTCAACCATGCATGATTACCAACACCAAATCTCAATCCCTATATATATATATATATATATATATATATATATAGGTGAAATTTTGTTAGAATTTAAATAATGGATTTCTTGTGATATAAGGCATCCAAGGATATTTTAATTGGTTATTTCATCACAAAATTTAAGATTTTTTTTAGAGAACATTATCTCTCAAATATTCCTTTAAATTTCAAGATTAAAAGACCACATGAAACCATAATAATTTTTTAAAACCAATGTTAATAGAATTATTAATAATGCAAATCCCACCCTATTAAAAGAGTACTCCTCAATATTTGGTTGGTATAGTTGATGGGTATCCAGCTTTGACACGTACCATATATATTATTAATTAGACATATAGACATGCTCATTTCTTTATTATATAGATGAAAATAAATCCATTAGGTAATATGCATAATTAATACATTATATTATAAATAGATTGAAGTTAAACTAAAATAATAATAATAATAAATAAAAATATAGAACTGTAGACTACGCGGTTTCCTAAAATTTTAGTAATAATTATGGTTCAAATTTAAATCACAATATTGTTTGGACCATAGATGCAATTATTGTTAGGCATAGAAGAAAAGGTCATTTAATTAATATAAAAATTCAATGTGTGGACTACACTAAATATATTTTTTTTTTGGTAAAAAGTACACTTAATATTTTATACATTTTCTATTTGATAACCCCATCAAAATAAGAATAATTAGAGAAAAGTTATCTATTAAAGTGAAATCTCATGGGTTAAGTTCTAGCAGTGAAGCATTAAAATATTTGTCTGTAATTATCACCTAGGCAAATTTAACACTCTCTATATAACAATAATAATAATAATATTAGTTAACATATATATATATATATATATACATAGTATAATTTTCAATTGTAATTCTCGATTGTTTAGAAAAACAAATTAGAGAAAAGTCCATTAAATAAAAAAAAAAAACCCTTATTTTTTAGATGAAAAGGTTGTGATAAGGGGGGAAAAGAATAATAGTAAAAGTGATTGAAAGGGGAATTTTGTGTTTTGAAGTATCCAAAAAGATAATAAAAGTACATAAAAGTGGAGGAAAAAGGGAATGCAAATCTTGCAAGGGAGAGCTTAATTATTTAAAGAACCATCATCACCATCTCTAACCAACTGCCTTTGTGTGTTCATCTTAATAGCACATGTTAAGACAATTTGGTTTGTTGTATTAACTTAGTATTTGATTTATATATATATATATTTTGAATTACATACATTATTATATCATTTATAATTTTAATTATATAACTACAAAATAAACCAAATAAATATTACAAACATGCTCTACTTAAAAATTAAATCCAAGAGCTCATTCTTAGAATTTTAATGCAATAATCAATTGATTTACATCTCATATCCTCATTGGCTTGATTTATATTATTTTATATTTTGCTTTTAGCAAATATAATTTAGTTTAGATCAATCGCATAATTGTTTTTAATAAAATTTTAATTTTAAATTTTATTTATATAAAAATATATGTTTTAAATAATTAAAATTTATATGATGATCGAAATAACGGAAATATTAAATAAAATATTACAAAGATTAAAATTTGACACTTACTTTTTGAAGGATGCATAAAAAATATGTCAAAACTAGGATAAATAAAATATAGAGCAAGATGATATGAGAAAAAATAATAATAATTTTTGAGGTTATATATATATATTTAGCCAATAAAGTTTTATATATAAAATATAGTAGTAAAGTATAGTAAACTCTCTCCACTCATTTTTATCTGTTATTTTTAAACAAAAATATAAAATTTTTTTAATTGTTATTTTTATACAATCAATAAAATTTAAATTCTTTTCTATAAATTTTATCTTTATCATTATCAGTTCAAAGTTATTAATGCTTAATACAAATTTTTAATCTTTCAAAAAATAATGATACTTTAATCTTTCAATTTATTTTTCTTCTAAATTTAAGATTAATTAATAATTTTTTTAATTCAAATAAAATTTCCTAAACTTGCATATAATTAAATATAAAATTAAATTTCCCGCCATATTTGTATGTGCTGAGTGGCAGCTTTCATGGGTCGGCTTTACTTTGCTTTGAACCGCGTGAAAGCATTTACTAACAGTCAAACTCCAACAAACAACAAAACAAAACATACTCGCACCATTCATCGCTCTCTTTTGAATTTTGAAAATGCACTAATTTCAATATATATAATTTATATATATTTTTTTCATCGATGAATTTTAATTGGTTTTATTTCTCATTATAAGAAAAATTAGAAAAAATAAAAATTTAAATCATATTCTTTGCATTTGGTGCCTACAACTTTTACAATGTGAGTTTTTTTTTTTTTTTAACAACAATTTGAGTTTATATATAGCTTTCAATGGGAGCAAGCATTAAATTTAAAAATACTTTAAATAATATATATGGTTAAATTTTATTTTTTAACACAAACTTATATAATTATTAAATAAAAAAATTAAATCCCTATGGTAAATTTATGACTGGCATATAAACATAAATTTAAAAAATTATCTTAATAAGTTTTAGTGAATTTTTATGTAAAAATATTATATAATAGAAGATCTTATATTTAAATTTTTATCAGATTAAACTTTTTAAGCCAATACTAATTTAAAGCACAAAAAAATAATTTTATATCTAAATTTTTGTTGAAATAATTGACAATTATACAAACAAATAAAATTAATAGCTTAATATATCCAACTTACAATTTTATTATATTACTGTAAAAATAAATTTTTATTTCAATTTTTAAAAATATATAAATTATTACATTTAATTTTAATGAGATGGCATACATTTGAAAGTGAACTTTTTCTTAAAAAAAAAGAGTGAATTTTAAAAAAAAATAGAGTAAAAATGAATTCAAGAGGAATTACTCCCAAAATACTAAATACAAATATTTTAGACTTAATCCAAGCAGTAAGAGCTTTTACTCTTAGGGGGCATTTATATAGGAGTTAAAAAAATATGGTGAAACAATTATATAAGTAATTGTTAAGAAAGTAATAATTACAGATATAATGATTAAATTATTAACCTTATTTGATAAATTATAAATAATTAATAAATTATAATTTGATATTTTAAAAAAATTATATAGTTAATTAAATTTATTATTAAATATTTAAAAATAATAAAAATAAATAATCATTTAAAATTTTGAATATTTATATAATTATTTAAATAATATATTCATATGTATTTTAAAAAGTAATATAAATATTATAATAAAAATTTAAATTGATTCATATTTTTTCGATAAATTTGATCAGTAGTTTTTTGATATAGAAAAAAAGTTAAAATAATATAATAATAGTAGAGAAATATTAAAAAAAGAGTACTCTTTTAAAAGTATATTTTTATTGTTATAGATATTTAATTTAGTTATAAGTTAATAAAAATAAATATAAATGTAGTTAATTGTTAAAAGGGTTAAATGTTAATTATGAACTTTTAAAATCTAGTAAATAAGGGTAAAAAATATTAATATGTTACAGCCATTCAAACATTCCCTTAAAATAAAAAGGTTGTAAAATTTTTTTTTTCTCTTATTAAACTTTTGAGACCTATCTTTAATAATGGCTTACAAAAATAATTTTAAAATTATTAACTGCTAATAATTAACTAATTTTTTTTTTGAACCAGCTAATAATGATCTAATAACACAACTAGACTAGTTAACACTACTTTCTCCCGGTCTGACAATACAAAAATACTAAATCTAAAAAAAAAAATAATAGATATAGTAAACCAATAATTTAATGTTTAAAGTCTATGCAGTGAAGTTGAAAAAAGTGTATAGAGTCACGGGCATGTAATTTCTGTGAAAAAAGAAAATTATTATATGATATTGTTGAAGCTTATTTTTTTTTTTTTTAAGGAGTACTGTTGAAGCATTTAAATAAGCTTATTAGTATGAAATAAAGAAGAAAGATTCACGTGAATGCTTCATTGTAGGTAATAATTGGCGAAACTACGACGTTTCAATAAAAGTAATCAAAAAGGTCCTCACGCTCCTCAAAACGGATGCATATCACTTTCTTTAATTGTCAAGGAAAATTGTTAGATATCCATTTTAAATAAATCATATTGTTGTCCTCAAATTTTTGAGACAAAATAGTTTTAATAAATTTCAAATTAATGAGCTCCCTTATCAATAATATATTTATATATTTCAAATTTAAATTATAATATATATAATCTCGTTAATTTAGTTGTTGGATAATTTTTACATTTTTACGATTCTATTCAAATCAAATTAAATTAGTTAAAATATAATAAAATTTAGATATAAATACTTTATACATTAATGTTAATAAATTATATCAATGAAGAATTTACATTAGAGGATCATAATATAATATATTTTTTTAAAAAATTAACAAAATAAATTTTTAATTATCTTTAATTATTCTAAATAGTTTTGTAAGTACAAATATTGAAATGATACATTTTTCTTCTTTCTTCTTCTTAGTAAATTATAAATTTCATATAATTTAAATTACATTTTCTTTTCTTATATGCATATACATAAGCAAAAAGCCAATTCTTTTTACTCAAAAAATACTATACTGTACTTTTAACTTTTCCCCTTTTTTATGTAATATTTCCCTTTTTTCAGTAAAATTTTTCTATATAATCACCAAATTTGATAAAATAAAATACTATACTATGCTCATTATTTTATTTTTGAAGGAATACTATGCTCATTATTAAAAGTTTGTTAAAATAGCAAATTATTCTTCTTTTTCTTTTCTTTTTTTAATGGGTAATTTTTGTTTTCATGAGCTACAAATGAACACTCCTCAACAGCAACAATAATAATAACAATGATCAAAGTATGCATATGTCCCCAACTTTGCTTCAAAAATCATTCAAAATGGTAGCTGTTTAATTTCTATCTATTAGACCCCATCTTCTGTTAGCCTTTTTTTTTTTTTTTTTTTTTTGTGTGTCCCCACTTCATCATCATCATCTCCATTGTATATGCATATTTTTTTCTGCTAAACACATGATCATGAAAAAGCCAGCTCATTTCTTAATTTCATTCCAATTATAATTGCATGTTTTGGTTTGTCATTTGTCAAAACCCATTTCATTCTTTTTTATTTTATTTTATTTTTATTTTCTTAGCCTTTTTAATTAATTTGGATTGTGGCATCCCACTCTTTGCATGATTGTGCATGTGGCCCCTTTATTGTTAGGGGATTGAAATATGAAATTATAATTAGCAAAGTGTTAAATAATTTTTTAGTTCTAATAATTTAGATTGTGGGAAGTAGTGGATAAGACAAAAAGAATATTCAAATAAATGGGGAAAAAAAGTACTATATAACTTATATGCCAAACCTTGTAATTAATAATTTGTTTAATTAATATTGAAATTGTTTAAATTAATGATTTGAACAAATATATATATAAAAAAGACATGTTAAGAATAATGAGTGTTATAATGGGTGTTATGTTTCCACACTAGAAACACTTTGCATGATTTCATAAATCTTCAACAAATGTATATAATAAAATTAAGGTTTGCATGCTCAATGAGAGATTGATTTTGATGGATATGTCAAAATATACAAATTGAATTACTTTTCATATTCAATTATTTTTCAAAAAATAAAAAACAAAAAGAAAAAAATAAAGCATACCGTCAAATAATCGATTCAAAATGATTATTAATTCAATCACTAATCATCTAATGTGAGATTGCTAGATGATGGATCAAGTGATCATGCATATGTACATTAGAATAAAAATATTTGGAAATAGGATATTTAAACTTGCCTTGATGATGAAGGTTAGTCTTATTTCAAAATCAATTCTTCACTGAATTATGTTTGACATAGGCATGTTAATTAAAGGTTAAACATGTGAAAATGTTGTTTGTTTGGTGCCCTTTCAATTTAAGACTATCAAGCCAAATTATTTTGTGTAATTGTGCAGCCTGTGATGATACAATATTAATTTGCATGGATAACAACTGATTTTGATGTTCACTTGAAAATCTTTCTTTCACCTTCAACTTGATGTTAGGAATTGAAGAATCAATTATGTGGTTGGTGAACTTTTCTTTTTCTTCCTTTAAAAAAAAAATGAAAAGAGATGTTTTCTTTCTTTTTAAAGTGGAAAAGAAAAATAAGAATCGAATCTATTAATATATTGAAGGGAGTTATACTGTTATACTACTCAATTTTTTTACTTTTTTACTAGTTTTGATCTAAAGTAAATTGTTTTACTTTTTTTAAAGGGTTATTATATTATGGTATATATATATATATATATTTATACAAATAAAATTATAACTATTAAAATAATTTTTATATAAACATTGATTAATTGTTACCTACCTGTATTTATAATATATATCGATAGCGATAATTAAATAAAAATTAATTAATATTTTAAATTTATTTGTATAAAAAAATATTTTATGTATTAAAAATTAATGTTATATAACATTAATCACTATATTGAATCTCGATTATAAATTATGTTCGATAGATCAAAAGTTAATTTGCTTCTCATGTAAAACCAAAGTGTGACATTTTTGTCGGTGGATTAATATAATTAAGATGGTCTATTATTCAAATGTATAAAACTTTATCTAATTGCACCATCTAACCATTTGTCGTTAGACGACTTAGGGTCTATAAGTACATTTAGATTGGGTTAAACAGGTACATGTCAAGTTAGTGGTGAGGAAACATTATTTTTATCTAAACCGAAAGGATCATTACTCAATCTCCATTAATGATGATATTTATTAAAATAATTTAAAAAATTACAATAAATATATATATTATCATCAAAAAGAGGCCAAGGAATAAGTAGTGTGAATTTTTTAAATAAGATTTCTAATTTAAATTTTATATATAAAAAAAATAAATATTAAGAGAATTTTATCTCTCCTATAAATTTATTCGATTAAAATTTAAAACGGTTAGAAGTTACAGTTTTTACGACCATAAAAAGTATCAAATGAAAAATACTAAATATATAAAAACTTCAAAATGAAGACATATTATTTCTAAAATTCATGCAGTCGTTTTCTATTTAGTGCTATCTCAACTACCCACTTTATAAATGAAAAATTAACCCTTAAAAAAAGGTCAAAAACCCAACATTAAAAAAAATTGATTATATCATGACCTCATCAAAATGAAAAATACAACTTTAGTTAGTTGGTAATTGGGTATGTGTCCAAATCCCATAATGACAATATGTAATCAAATAAAAACTCCACGGAGAAAAAAAAAAACCCTTAAATTTTTACATCCATTTATTTGGAATATTCCCATAAATTATTGTTTGTCTTGCATTAACAAAAAAAAAAAAAGGAAGATATATCCATCTTTCAGGATTCCATTCAATGCTCTTTTCTATATTTTGTCACAATCTTATCTCATATTAAGAGGCAAAAACTGAGAGGCAAAGGTCGGCTACCAGACGTAATTTTATTTTATATGACAAGGCACCAAAAAAAATTTCATTTGTATATATTTATATTAAATTACTGATATTTAAAAATATTAAAATTTAATTAATTCAATTCGATTCAAATATAAATTAAAAAATAAAAAAAATTTACACGTGATTATAAAAATATTATTAATCTTAAATATCTTAATTTTTCTTGCGCGAACAATCAATTAGGTTTATACATTATAATTGATAGCAATTTTAAGATTGGGAATTTTTTTTTTTTTTTTGCATTCAACAAAATTTATATTTTAAATATATATTTATAAATGCAACACTTGTAATGGCTTAGATAAATTCCCCAATCCATCAAGCATATTTCACTTTCTTAAACTTAGGATTCGATCAACTATTGCTATCCTTTTTCCTCCAAGTCATTATCAATATTAATGAAGATTTTTTGAGTAACAACCTAAAGATGAGTGGAGCACCTAATGTAAATGCATATATATTTTTAATTTTATCCCTTTATTTTTGTTGTATGTTAGGTAAATTCACACATAAATATCTTTATCTAGCCCATATATGAAGTAAAATACCTACTTCATAGTGAACAAAGAACAAATTTAATTTCTTTAAGGGGAACAAGCATAATAAAATTTCAATTGTAATTTACTATTTTTTTAACTAATTAAAATGATTAATTTATACTTTTCATATCTTAATATCCATATATTTTATCATTTGACCTATTTATTATAATTAATTTATCAAATAAAAGCAAGCACATGTTAATGAGAAATAATTAACTTAAATTAATTATGTTCAAATTTAAGAAGTCAAAATCTACAACATAAGTGGATTAATTTATTATAAGCTAGTGATGTGCATCTTCTAATGCTATATATATATATATATTTTGAAGAATTCTAATGCTAGAAACTGCAATCTAGAAATTTGCCTGTACAAATATAGCTTAGCCTGTTGCCACCTTCTTCTTCTGTCACAACCTGATGATGGTATTGACTTCTAAACTCTGTGACATGATCCATGCCCACATGCTATGTCTTCAAAACACAATAATATATATACATATAACAAATATTTTATATTTTATCCTTATTTTAATTTTCTTAGCAACTAAATGTTACATTACAATCCACAGCTACCTTTAGCAATAGTGCAGTATAACATAATCACAATAATTAAATTTATTCAATTCTAAATAATTTAGTCTGACTTATATATAATTATAAACAACTAATTTAATGTATTTTTTTTTATTAGCAACTAATTTAATGTTTTTATACATACCACGATTCGAATTCAATACGTCGGTAAGTGAAAAACATCCTCTTAAAACTAAGGAACAAGTACAATTTTAAAAAATAAATATATTTTTATTATGAATGAAAATAAATAATTTTTAAAATAAATTTACAATATTTTTAAAAACAAACAATTATATAAATTGATAATAAATTATATATAAAATAAATTTATCATTGAAATAAAATATTTTTAAAATAATGATTATATTAATTAGAAGAGTAATAAAATATAAACAAATATAAAATACAGAATATCAAAATGTCAAAAAGAAATCACGAATTAATTTTACAAAAAGGCGAAACTAGAAAGTTTGATATCTGTTGTCAAATACAAGCTGATTGATTTCCAAGTTTGCCTCTTCATTGTACAATTGAGGCCAACATTGGTGTTCCATTACAGCTGGTTCCATATACTTTTGTTACCCTTCTGGACCCCTTTCCTTTTTGACCTATTTATGGTATTTTTTTTAAAATAAATTTCCTTTAAATCAAAGTAATTGTTTTAATTATTTTATTTTAAAAAAATCCAAATTATTTAAATTTGACAAACTTTCTGATCTAAGCATTTCAATTCTCAATTCCTTGCAAGTTCCAACTTGTTTTGTTTATGTAATCATTTAATATTGTGAAATCATTTCATTTGTATAGACTATAAGTCCATTTGTTGATCAAAATTTGACCACTTATTTAGCTGCTCATTTAGAATATTGTTTTAATATAAATTTTATTGGCAAATTTGAAGTAGTTTTAATATGAATGTATTAGCAATTTTGAAGTCGTTTATATATATAATTTAAAATTCAAGCAGCAAACTTGAAAAAATCTACTAATAACAAAAATCCATATAGACATGTTCAAAATTATCATTTCAATATGATTAAAAAATAATGATTAAAAATTTTATAATTTAGAAAATATTTTATTTTGATATTTTAATTATATTATATTTATATTATTTATTAATCAATATATTTTTTTTATTTTTTTACGAATGGAAGATTATTATTTAAAAAAAAAAATCATTGTTTCTGCATAAATAATTTTTAAATTTCAATTTATTATGAATGTGAATGAATAATATATTGCTTGTGAGAAAATAGTACTCAAATAGTGAAAATAAAATCTCTATATAAAGGGATTGAAATTTATTGATGAGAATGTTAAGAAGAAGAAGAAAAAGAATAGATTATTCTTCAAATTCTTTCAATATTATTATTCACTAAATTCTCTCAAAACTCTCTCTAAATTCTCTTAATATCATTCTATTATAAAATATTTTTCTTCTAATTAAATACTACTAAATTCAAGTTTAGTTCTATAATAAAATTAAGTAATTTAATCTTTATTTCACAACACGTTATCAGTACGAGGAGCTCTCGATCAAAACAATAATGTACATATTTTTTAATATTTAATATTTATGAATATATTATTTGATTATATATTATCATGGATGGCTATGCCTCCTACTAATTTATATATTTATATTTATTTCTTCAATCTAACTTTGTATTAATTGTTATTTTTATTTTGTTTTACTAACTACACCATTAATGCAAATATTGCTAGAAATAGTTCTAACCTTATGGATGACTATTCCTCCTACCAATTTATATTTATGCATATTTATATTTTTTTTATTATTTATGTTAATGGAAGGCTATACTCCATTTTATATTAATGGACGGTTTTGCCCCATATTTATACATATAATTATGTTAACTCACTTGCTATAAATAACCATATTAACATTATTTATTGATTTTACTTTATATAATTTATTTCTCAATATATTATATAAAAAAAAAATTCTAACGGCTATATTTTTATTACCAACGGTAATATAACGGTAACAAACGGCTATATTTTTCATTATAAATAGACAAGCTATAAATTTTATTTATTCACACAAATTCATATATATTCTCTTTCTCTCTTCACTCTAAATTGTAAAAATGATTTGGTATATTTACATTTGTGTTTTGATCATGACTATTATAATAGTTTTAGGAATAATTCATATGGAAGATGATTTTCTATTTGATATAATTTTAAGTATTATTATATCATTTTTTGTGCCACTATTATTTCTTGCAATATTCATTCATGATATAATTAATTAATAAATTCTGATTATGTTTGATTTTTTTAGTAGTCATCAAATTTATGAATTCTAATTGAGTTATATTTTTTTAATTAGTTATCATAATGACAAATCTAGCAAAGCTTGAGTTCGTTGCTCTTGACATCACGGGAAAAAATTATATGTCTTGGATTCTAGATGTAGAAATGCATCTTCAATCAATGAGGTTAATTGATACCATAAAAGAAAATAATAACACCTCATTGCAAGATAAGGTCAAGTCTATAATTTTTCTCCGTTGTCATCTTGATGAAGGATTAAAATGTGAATATTTGACTGTCAAAGATCCAAGTGTTCTTTGGAAGGATCTAAAAGACAGATATGATCATCAAAGAGATGTAATACTACCAGTAGTCACTGATGAATGGAGAGCTTTATGCTTTCAAGATTTCAAAAAAGTGAGTGACTATAATTCTGCAATGTTCAGAATAGTATCACAATTAAATTTTTGTGGACAGACAGTCACAGACGAGGATATGTTGGAGAAAACTTACTCCACATTTTATTCATCAAATGTTACACTGCAACAACAATATAGGATGCAGAGATTTAAAAAATATTCTGAACTAATTTCATGTTTATTGGTAGCTGAGAAAAATAATGAACTCTTGATGAAAAATCATCAGTCCCGTCCCACTGGATCAAAAGCATTTCTAGAAGCAAATGCTACAAATTATTCCAGATATAAAAATTACAATGGCCATAGATGTGGGAGAGGTAGAGGTCGTGGATGTGGAAGAGGTCAATTCTTTGGCCATGGTCGTGAAAATAAATATAATAATACTCCACAACAAACTCAGACGCAACCGCAAAAGAAGTTAAAATCAGTCATCAGTGGTGTTCAAGAAAGGCCTCAATATAAGTTTGAAACTGTGTGTTTCAGATGTGGTAGTAAAGGAAACTGGTCACGAATTTGTCAAACACCACCACATCTTTGCCAACTTTATAAGGCATCATTGAAAGACAAAGAAAAAGAAATAAACTTCAATGAGCATCATACTCATGTTAATGATATAACTCATCTAGATGTTTCTGATTTTACTGATGATTTTACTAACAATGGAAATTAAGACATCTATAATTTTAAGTATGTTGTTTTTTTCTGAAGAATATGTTATTGTTATGTATGTTATTTTCGAATTAAATAAAATGTCCTGCTTTACAATTATTTTATGTTTTTACCTTAATTGATTAATTATGTGTTTATTTATTTTGAAGTTTAATATGGATTGTACTCAACATAAAGACAGTATTGGAGATCTCTGCATACCAGATAGTGATATTATACATACTATCTTGAAAAATAGAAATTATTTTTCTTAAATAAAGCCTATAAAGGCAGTTGTAAAAATAATATCAGGTCCTGTATATCTGATTGAAGGAATTAGCAAAGCTAAATTTATGTTACCAAATTGAACAAAGTTTATAATTGATGAAGCTTTATTTTCATCAAAATCAATAAGAAATTTATTGAGTTTTGATGACATATATCGAAATGGGTGTGATACCCAATCTATTACTATAAATGGTAACAAATATTTAAATATAGTTTCCTATGAATCAGGAAAAATACAAGTATTGGAAAGACTGCCAAAACTCCCTACTGGATTGTATTACATGTATATACATGTAATTGAATCAAATATGGCAGTAAAAAAAAAATCTTATGATCCTTCAATAATAAATTTATGGCATGACAGATTAGGTCATCCTGGATCAGTAATGATGCGAAGGATAATTGAGAATTCACATGGGCATCCCTTGAAGGGGTAAAGAATTCCTCAATCAAATGAAATGTCATGTACAACTTGTTCTCTTAGAAAATTAATCTTGAGACCTTCACCATCTAAAATTCAAAATGAGTCACCTATGTTTTTTGAAAGAATTCAAGGTGATATATGTGGGCCAATTCACCCACCATGTGGACCATTCAGATATTTTATGGTATTAATTGATGCATCTAGTAGATGGTCATATGTTTATCTATTGTCAACTCGTAATGTTGCATTTGCAAGGTTGCTTGCTGAAATTATTAAATTACAAGCATAATTCCCTGATTATATAATCAAGAGGGTAAGACTTAATAATGCTGGTGAATTTACATCTCAAGCATTCAATGATTATTGTATGTCTACTGGGACCATTATTGAGCATCATGTTGCCCATGTACATACTCAAAATGGTTTAGTTGAATCATTGATTAAACGCCTTCAGCTTATTGCTAGACCATTAATAATGAGAATAAAGCTTCCCATTTCAGTTTGGGGTCATGCAATCCTACATGCTGCTTCATTAATTCGCATCAGACCTAGTGCATATCATAAATACTCCCCACTACAATTGACATTTGATCAAGAGTCAAATATTTCCCATCTCATAATTTTTGGTTGTGCAGTATATGTACCCATTGCGCTACCTCAGCGCATAAAAATGGGTCCTCAATGAAGATTGAGAATTTATGTTGGGTTTAAAACACCCTCGATTATTAGATATCTTGAACCTTTAACTGGTGATATTTTTACAGCACATTTTGCTGATTGCCAATTTAATGAGGTTGTTTTCCCAACATTAGGAAAAGGGGAGAAATAAGGGAAAAGGGATATTTCATGGAATGAACCATCATTATTGCATTTAGATCCTCACACAAAACAATGTGAATTAGAAGTGTAAAAGATTATGCACTTACAAGTAATTGCAAATCAATTGCCAGATGCATTTACTGATACAAAAAGAGTGACTAAATCATATATACCAGCAGCCAATGCTCCTGCTTGTATTGAAATTTTAGAAATAAAACCTGAGAATAAAGACACTCATGAGTTTAAAAAATGTCAGAAGCGTGGAAGACCAATTGGTTCTAAGGATAAAAATCCTCGAAAGAGAAAGGGAGTAGATAATCATATTGATAGTGAGGAAAATATCCCTGAAGAAATAGAAAATAAAGAAAATCATGAAACATTATCATATACTGTTGCATGTGAAATCATAAATGACAAAGATGATCCTGAACCAAAATCAGTCATGGAATGTCAAAATAGGCATGATTGGATAAAATGAAAAGATGCTATACAGGCTGAATTGGACTCACTAAACAAACAAAATATTTTTGGGCCAATTATTCCTATGCCTAAAACTGTGAAACCTGTAGGATACAAGTGGGTCTTTGTACGAAAGAGAAATGAGAAAAATGAAATAATAAGGTACAAAGCTAGACTTGTAGCTCAAGGTTTTTCACAAAGGCCGGGAATTGATTATGATGAAAAGTATTCTCCTGTTATGGATGCAATTACGTTCAGGTATTTGATTAGCCTAGTAGTTTCTAAGAAATTAGAAATGCGTCTTATGGATGTTATGATTGCTTATTTGTATGGATCACTTGATAGTGACATTTATATGAAAATCCCTGAAGGATTTAAAATGCCTGAAGCATTAAGTACAAAACCCAAAGAAATGTATTCGATCAAGCTCCAGAGATCTTTATATGGGTTAAAACAGTCTGGGCGCATGTGGTATAATCGTTTAAGCGATTATTTGATTAACAAAGGATATGTGAGTAATATTATCAGCCCATGCATTTTTATTAAGAAAACAATATCCGGATTTGTGATTATAGCTTTATATGTTGATGATTTAATATCATTGGAATAAAAAATGAGATCCATGAAGCAACAGTATACTTAAAGGAAGAATTTGAAATGAAAGATCTTGGAAAAACCAAGTATTGCCTTGGTTTACAAATTGAGCAAATGCACAATGGGATATTCGTGCATCAATCAAATTACACAAAAAAGATCTTGAAACGCTTTAATATGGATAAAGCAAATCCTTTAAGTACTCTAATGGTCGTTAGATCACTCAATATTGAAACTGATCCATTTCGACCTTGTGAAGAAAATGAAGAAATTCTTGATCCTGAATTTTCATATCTCAGTGCCATTGAAGCTCTAATGTATCTTGCTAATTGTACTAGACCTGACATTTCTTTTGCAGTCAATTTATTAGCAAGGTTCAATTTAGCTCTAACAAAAAGGCATTGAAAAGAGGTCAAACATATACTTCGATACCTTCGAGGAAATGTTAATTTGGGTTTATTTTATTCTAACAATTCAAAACAAGAATTGATTGGTTATGCAGATGCAGGGCATTTATCTGATCCTCATAAAGCGAAATCTCAAACAGGCTATGTGTTCACAAATAATGGAACTGCAATTTCTTGGCGTTCCCAGAAATAAACACTTGTCACTACTTCCTCAAATCATTCTGAAATTACTGCACTACATGAAGCAAGTAGAGAGTGTGTGTGGCTTAGATCAATGACACATCATATTGAAGAATCTTGTGGTTTTCTAGTCAACAAAAGTCCAACAATTTTATATGAAGATAATGCAGCATGCATTGCACAATTAAGGGAAGGATACATTAAAAGTGATAGAACCAAACATATACCTCCAAGATTCTTTTCATACACTCAAGAGCTAATAAAAGACAATCATATAGATATCAAGTATATTCAGTCTATCCAAAATTCAGCTGATCTTTTCACAAAGGCACTTCCAACTACAATCTTTAGAAAGCACGTTCACGATATTGGAATGCGACATCTGCATACTATGTGAAGGAAGATTATACATATCAACTTAAGGGGAAGAAAATCATGCACTGTACTCTTTTTCCTTAAGCTAAAGTTTTTCCCACTGAGTTTTATTTAGTAAGGTTTTAACGAGGCAGTTGTAAAATATTGTTATTCAAGGGGGAGTATTATGAATGTGAATGAACAATATATTGCTTGTGAATGAACAATATATTGTTTGTGAGAGAATAATACTCAAATAGTGAAAAGAAAATTTCTATATAAAGAGATTGAAATTTATTAATGAGGATGTTAAGAAAAAGAAGAAAAAGAATATATTACTCTCCAAATTCTTTCAATGTTATTGTTCATCAAATTCTCTTAAAACTCTCTCTAAATTCTCTTAATATTATTCTACTATAAAAGATTTTTCTTCTAATTAAATACTACTAAATTCAAGTTTAGTTCTATAACAAAATTAAGTAAATTAACAATACAATTCAATTTATTCAATTATTAATAATAAAAAAAATGGTGATTACACATCACCAAGAAAAAAGTGAGGCCAAGTAAAAAGATGAGGCTGACACATAAGCAAAAAGAGCACAGCCATGAGAATAATAGGACACAGTCCATGCAAATAATTTCTGATGTTGCCAAGAAATTGAAATTGTAGGAAATTGAGTAATTTTAAGTATTATGGGATATTTGATTTTATAGAAATTAAATTTTTTTCCATTTGCAATACTAAAAAAAATTATAAATAATTTTTAATTATTATAAGGCGATTAACTTTTTTTTTTGTAAACTAAAAATTACAAAAGTATGAAATTTTAATTTATCGTTTAAATTAAAATTAATTTTCATGAATTTTTATTGCGTAAATCTCCATAATAATAAAAACACTTTTTTTTTTTTTATAATGTTATTGTGGATGAGGTTGCCACGTTATACATACACTAATTAGACTAGCTATAGAATTTCCCAAAAAAAAAAGGCTAGCTATATCCTATATATGACGTCACCATCTTTGTTTCTTTTGGTGCATGGATTTAGTGGGCCAAATTAACCTAATCCGTACCATAGTAAAATTTTCTAATGTGGGCTATAAATGTTAAAAGATGGATCCGAAAGGGGAATTTGTTGGTCAGATTTTGTGGTCTAGTTGGGTACTTCGATATCATTTGATAGGCATTTTATGCACTACCCCCATTTAGTTCTTGCACATAGGACTCTAACCTAAATGATTTTTTTTTTAATAGTAAAAAAATTATATAAAAAAAATTTAATATGTATAGATACGTTAAATTAATTGTTATAAAATTTTTATCATATCTGTGATTTTTTTTTTTACAATTGAGAGTTCAATTGGAGAGTGAAAAATCGAATTTATGATTTCCCCTTATAATATTCATCACCTAGTGGCTACAAAAGAACAACACCATATTTGTGGTTTCAGATGAGTTAAACCAAGTTAGTTTGAATCAATAGTTAGGAAAAATCTATAAGTTATCTTAAAAAGTGTGTTTCATTTATGGGATAATTACTGTGTATTTTTTGTGTTTTGACTTATTACATTATTTAATTTTTAACATTTAAAAAAATATTTATTTATTTTTGATATTTACAACAATTAACACTCATTAATTCTTATTTAATAATAAAATGGTAAATAATTTTATAATTATCAGAGATAAATAAATATTTTTTTAAATATTATAATTAAACAGTGTAATAAAATAAAATACAGAAATACACATAAGTATACAGTAATTATCCCTTCATTTATTTACTTGAGTGAAGAATGCCTAAAGCATGGATCATAGAAGGAAAAACAACTATTTTGAGACAAGGTAAAAGTTGTAAACGACAATTAGATGGTCATAATCCATGATCAATACTGAGAATTAATTTTTAATTATATTTGTCGTTCTCGTATGTAAATTTTTTTATATATATATAAGATGATGTGGACATTAAAGTCTCAATTATTATAATATTTAATCTTTCAACAACTTATGGCTATCATGTAAAATGTGATGATCTCATGTTATGAATTCTCTCTTCTTCTTGAGTTTATCTTTTTCTTTCTTCCCTCTAATAATTTATCCTTAGCTGCTCTTTTTTGACTCTCAAATAGTTTTGACAGTTGCCATATTGCATATGTGATACTGACATGTAACAAATTTATTGGCATTATGCTTACAATAATTTCAGGAAAAAAGTTTAATGTTGAAGGATCACTCAGAATTAGCTTTAACTTATCGATTCTCCTTAATAGTACTCAGTTGATATTGGTGGAATTTGAATTCATACCTCAATGCAGTAAGACTTTTACCATCCAAACTGCGTATTTTTAATATTTCATATATATATATATATATTATAAATTAACTGTTCGGATATAATGTACTCGTAATAAGTAAGAATTTTTCTTGTGGGTATATATTTGTAAGCTAGCAACTTATGAAGCACAGAAACATCAAATAAGATGGAGTACTGCGTTGGACACTTTTTGGATACGACATGGCTGAACATATATTTTATAATTTTATTATTTTTAAGATTCGAGAAAGATATAGTTGGAATACATGGAGGACGCAACAAGACACTTTTAGAATACGGCGGGACAATTTCTTTAAGACACTTATAGAAATTCTATTTTTTTAGGACTCTTTTTAATTTCATTTTTAAATTATTATATTAAGTGTTTAAATTTTATGAAATTTCTATTTTATCATACTAGCTTTATTTTTTTTAATAAATTATCTTTATATAATAAAAAATAATACATATATTTTTTAAATATATATAAAATGTATCTCACTCGTATCATATTTTTAAATTTTAAAAATTATCATTTCACTATATCTATATCGTATTGTATCCGTGTCCGTACTTCTTAACTAAGAATTGAAAATGGATATTTCACAGTTGTTTTTAATGGATGGATGATACAAAATATAGGCATTAGTTGAATTACTTTCTTTGAAATGAATGTATCATTTGGTGAATGTTTCAAGTGTTATGGGGCTTAGCTACTTCTTAGTTGGCCGAGTTGCAATTGTCCTCAAAATTTGTTAAAAAAGCCTGTGATGCAACCACCAGATTTGACATTAAGGTCATATCCTACAAATTAGAGTTCAACCGCTCACTAACCCCTCAATTAATGGCCAAACCCTTTTTCAACCTTAACTAAAAAAACTCTTACTGTCTTGTTCACTATATTGTAAATTTTTTGGAATGGGGACCAAACCCATGTTCTAAACATGGTGATTGGTGAACTCTGTTCCATGTTACCTTTGGACTCAAATGCACATGCCCCACCCCTAAGTACTTCATCGCCATTTGAGTTCAGTGTCCAGCATATGGCATTGGCTTGGCACCACAAAAAGCCAACAATTAGTTAAGTCTTGAGCTTCGCCCTTGATTCTTCGTTCCTTTTTGAAGCATTGGAGGGTCCAACCATTCCTTTTGATGCCTTTGGACCACTACACACCAATCCCAAATCCCCTTCCATTGCTAGACAAGACGCCCTTTTGCCTACCCTAATCATCCTTGAAAAGGCCATGCATGTCCTTATCATATTCACTATGGCTACCTAATAATATATAATTTTGTTGAAAATTTATAATTCTAATTCTAACAATTTCTATGTTAAGAGTACAACTTTTGTTTTTAATTCATTTAATAATGAAGTGATAACACAAGTTAAGTTACTTATGAATTAGTTACAAAAAGTTAATCATAAGACTAAAAATTCTGTTCTGTCTAAATCACAAGAGAGTTTAATTTTTTTTCGAATTTTGTGTATAAAAAAATAAACGTCCAAATATTTTATGCCCTCATAAAGTTGGAGATGATGAAATAAAGCAATATTACTAATTGAACTAGCTAATGCAAGTTCACAAGTTTGGATATGAATTCATATAATTTCTTTCATTTCTCATAATGAAGACAAGTAGAAGACCTGAATTAGTTACTGTTAACCATTATACATGACTCTCACATGCAACAAAATTGCAATGAATTAATAATGCAATTAGTTAGAAGATAAAAGATGAGAATGACACTTTCATCTTTATCCAAAGTGAAGAGCTTATGCTTTGCTGCATCACCATTTCTAAGGAGGACAATATTTCTTTATCAATTATGCTTTTAATTAAACACCATATATAGCTTTCTGGTCTATAAAGGATAATAAAATGGATAGGCCTTATCATCCAAGCCTTACCACGTCCATCACCTTTTAGTCTTCCTGTTTTCCCCATTTTCTTTTTTCAATAGAGAAGGATTACACATCAGAAAAGGTTTTGTTAAAAATGAAAAATGGTGATATGAACTTGGAAATGAAGCAAGTGTAATTAGCAAAGATCAGTTGGATATTTTCATAGCTGATGTGCATAATTGAGAAAATAAAACAATACCTTGTTGATAAAAAAAAGTCTCATAGCAACTTATTATTGAAATAACTAAGAAATAAAAAACTTTAGTTGCATTTTTAATTCGCAATCGAAAGAGTGGTCTAATAATCATTTTTCTATAATAATATCATGAGCCGTATATTTAAATTTTGTCGTTCTCGATTATCTCTTGTAATACAGTTTATTAGCGTATTTAATTATTAAGCTTTCTCCATAAAAAAAAAAAAAAATAATACAGATGAATAATAATGTTAGAAAAGCTTGGAACTGGTATGTTTATCTTCTATTGAGATTGGATTGCCACATATTCGACACTTTATACGTTAATGAACCATATCCAAAATTCCTGGTATGGACAGACACATGCATGATCTATTAGAACTGTCCCCATGACTTCAACTTCTGGGGAAAGAAATGCATAGCTTTGTTCTCATCCATTAAATCCAATTTGTTTCATCTCTACTGTTTTGCGGATCACATTTTGTTAGGGATGTTTTGTGGGTGCAATGAGTGGCCAAAATTTTTGCATATTGATCCTCACTATTCGTCCAATTTTATATTCTTTGCTTAGATATATTTAAATTATCTCTGAAAATACATTTCAACTACCAGAAATTGATGACTGCTTGCTCTTTTATCATTTAGTTGGAGCATTGAGATGATATTTGATGTTTACCATGCAAGCAACATTACAGTCTAGCGTAATGAGATGACACTGATGTTTTTGCAAATGCATACTCATGATCAGGATGCATTTCAATGGTACATATCCGCCAACAAGCTTCACCTTAAATTGTAAATAGTATCGGAGTTCTCTCCAGAACTGTAAGATTATAAGTTACTCCCACGAGCAGAAGCCTTGTAAAATTATATATACGTCATCCTTGAAACAACTTTCTGAATGATCAGTTTGGGAAAATACAATATACTGAAAGATCAGTTTGGGGTTTTACAAAAAGTCTAAAAATTCATTTCTACATTAGGGTATCTTGCCTAGAAGCTATGCATAGACAAAATAGATTTCATAAAATTTTTATTGATCATCGCCAACTCAGAAATGTCAGCAGATGCCAGTTTCAACCCAGTAGTTTTTGGCTATTTTGCCCACCTAGCAGAGAAGAAAAACAGATGAATCAGTCGATATGTCATGCATGGCAAAGGATTATTTAAAATAGAAACAAAAAACTAATGGAACAAAAGAAATAATGCTAGGGAATGTTTTCAATATGGATCATCTTCAAGCTATAGTTTTGGAACTTCAGTTCTTTCTAATCACTTGCCATCTCATTATGCTAAAGAATGTGTAATAGGAAAGAGATTTATAGAACTTGCAAAGAAGTATTGGTGAAATTGCCGTCTTCCTAAGAAATATAAACACAATGGAAATGTGTCCAAATTCTTTTACTTAACCCATTTGCTTAGCTTCCTACAGATACCCCTGATAAACATGAGGTGGGAATCTATGCATTCACTCTCTACCAACAGTTCTCTCTAATGTGTTGTTCTTTACTCACTTTCTCTTCCATTATCCATATCGTGTTGATATTCATCCTCCTAACATGGCATGTTCATGGATATCTGACGATCCTTTGGTTGAATTACTCTCTAATATTCTCAACTGGAGCTTGAGATGACCAGTATGTTTGTGGATTTTCCACCTTGATCCAACAGAGGACTGGTGGTCAGTCTTTATGTGTTTCAAAAGTTAAAATTGAGGATACTTCAATGCTTGAAGTGACTAAAACTGAAATCAATTCTCATGTTTATTAAATAAAGGATTTTGTGGAAATTTTATTCAGTGGCCTGTCAACTGTGTGAAGCACCAATTAACTTCAGCCCAGGAAGCTAGCTCTCTTGGCCCACAATCTGCAGAACTGCAAATTCTGAGACCTAGTGGCATAATCAGCGCAACACTAATGATGCACATATTCCACATTTCAAAATGGCTAACAAATTTAGAAGGTGAACTCTAGTTTTTTCTTTTTTTTTAAAAAAACTTACTATCAGCTTCCTTCAGAAGCACTTGTGCAGATGAGTCAGTTGAGAATCCCAACTTTTGCATGACTTCTTCCAAACGAGTTACATTTGTTAGGTACAAGTAACCAACCTACAGGACATATTGCAACTTAGAATCCACCTAAGAACAGATTTATATATCGTGAATAATGAGTTTCCCAAATATATATTTATAATTGAATTAAACAACAGCCAATTGAATAAGCAAATAGAGAAACAAAATATATATGGCAACACCATATGACTTAATAAATTTCAAAAGCACACTGGTTTTATTATGGGAAAGAACAAGGTAAAAGAGCACTGACTAGTGCCTCCAGTGAAGATGCTCTGCTATAAACTGCTGACCCAGCACGCTTTTTTGTCCGTGTTTTAGCTGAAGCAACGTTCTTCCCCCACCGAAGGACATCTCTGTAACAAAAAATTGCCAAATGCCATTAATTAACAGACACAAATATATCAGTACAGAGTTGTTAGCCAAATTCTTCAAATTTTCGACAGATGGCTTTCAGCTTGAGAAATTAAAACAATAGGAGAACTGCAGAAGAAGCAATCCACTGTTACTGAATACCCCTTCCATCATTATTATACAATGCACTAACATAACTAAGGTATTTTATTGCAGAAAAGAATTTTTGAGCTGCTCATGGCTGTAATTTCCATCACGCTGTTGTTCATGCAAGGCAACCCCCTTACTTCCCCTTTTTCACTAAATCCTGTCAGGGCCTGCAAGAATATGATGCTAGAAATCGTTGAGAGGATATATTCTATATGAGTCGAAGGATATGAAATTAGCTAACAGAGACAACTTATTCAATTGCTTATGCCAAATTCATGCAACCTTTTTCCAAAAGATAATTAAAGGCTCACTAGCATTCTAGTATTTCTACAAGACAATATAGTATTAGCATTGACCTTGAGAATCTTCTAAATTGTCATCATATGCATTCAACTTTCACAAGCTTCTGACTATGTGAAAAAACTCCCCAACAAATTATATTCATCATAGTTCATAAATGAATCCATCTCAAATCAGCCATACTAATTAAAAATGGTGCATCCTTATGCAAGAGTTCGGATGTGGCAAAAATACCTAAATAGAAGTGTGTATAAATAGAGTTCATATAGTAGCAACATATTTATCATGAACTTAAAAAAAAAGTTCTTGTACATGGTCCTTCCAGATGAGAGCATCCAGAATTTAAAAAATCCTAGTGGCAGAGTTTTAGAACATTTATCATTAAATTATCTATCAAAGATGAGGAATCATGTTTGATAGAGCTGAGAAAAGAACAGGAGACAATAATCAAAATAAAAACATAAAATAAATAGAAAGCAAATCAAAAATAAATCGATGCACCAACCTTTCTTCTTTTGATAGGACATTATCATTAAGAAGCTTCTGAAGAAATGCATCCTGATTGCAGCAAAACCAAAATATTAGAATGTCTACAAGAACAAATATCCAAAACACTTTTTAAGTGAAATATATATGGATCATTAGAGGAAGTAAACATTTTGAATACAATCTGTAGTAGGTGCTTTTGTGGGGACATAAGGAAAAAAGGAATCAGTGGTAAAATTTACAATATATATATATATATAATCTTATGCATCACAACTGTTTTTTTAACTATTTGGTAACTTAAATTAACGCCAATAAAGGAAGAAGAAAACTCATAATTACGTATTAATCAATTATTCCACTGAGTGGGTGAGCCCTTAATTTCAATTGAAATAAAATGAATTTATTTAAGGACTAACAGAATAGACTCCGGAGAGAGGAAACACTTCATGCTTAATTGTAAGAAAGAAACGGTTCCTGCCCTGCAACTATAGAATTGTTGCCACTACACACAATTCATCTATTCCGCAGGAGAAAAAAGAGTGGAATAGAACAATTTCCTTGTCCTATTACTGGATCCATGCATAATCAAAAAACTGCACAAACTATAACTGAAGCCAAAATAACAACTTTAGGATACTAAAAGATTTATTTATTTTTTTTTAAATGGAGAAGAATGATAAAAGGGGTCAATTAAGTCTGTTTTTTTTCAGAGAAACTATGTAAGAGTTTGTGGACAATGGAAAGTACAAAAACAAAAGCATATACTGCAGTATTACAAATCGATAAACTTAGTTTAATAATAATTGCATCATCATCATATGCGTATAGAAATACCACATAAGGTTATAAAAACAAGGAAATCAACTGCAAAAACACGGAGTGTTTGGGAGAGTAATCTACCTGTGCTTCACAGCGTACTACTGCCATTACACGATCGTTGTATTCCTCAATGCTCAGTGGAGGAAACAAAAAGTGTCTGCGGGCATATAACTGCATGGTACAAAATAGACTAGCATAAGGAATACAGGAAATTAGACGCTGACAGGCATATCGTTTCTGACTAATACTCACACAGGCACCAAGTGAAGCATAAAGGAAGAATTATAAAGAAAAATGCATCTTTACATCATTAGTAACATCAATAAAAAGACAAAAGCTGTGCTGCTGGTTATTGGCGTTGAAATACCATTGTTCATTACACCATTCCATGAAAGAAGCATATTGCTTTAAAATCTATCACAAAATTTAGCTAAAGTGACAATGAAGAAATTGAGAACTCACCTCATATATGCTATCGCCAATATATGCTAAAGTTGCTGCATTATAAAGTGTTCGAGGCTTTTCCACTTTTGGTGGATTAGGCATCCATCTTTCATATCCCAAATAAGTATCGTCCAATTTATTCATAACCCCTATCATAGCGTTCGAAAAGGCTACAAAAACAAAATGCAAGAATTCAATTCAATTTAGTCAATCATTATGTTTGGAAAGGTCAATTTTGCTTGTTGGTAAAATTCATTTCCTTCAACTTAAAAAGGGTCCATAAGTGACACGGTTTTGCAAGAACTCAAGTCATGGTCTGTTCTATAGAAAAAAATATACACCATGTAGATCCCAAGTCTTTATACAAGTATAAAGTAACAAAGCAAATTCACACAGAATCCTTACAAGCTAAAAAGTTATCCACTACATAGCATAGAAAAACTTATCTTATGTCTATGTCTATGTCTATGTCTATGCCAAAACAGAAACGAACAGAACTTTACAAAGAACATTAAAACAAATGGATTCCCAATTACTAAAAAGCAAGAACAAGTAAGAAAGTGGGTACCTTGAGGCATAGTGTTGCGTTTGAGAAGATTTGAAACTGATTGAGCAGTTAGAGTGGGTGAAGAAGTTGAAGCTGTTGTTGGTGGTGGTGAAGATATGGGTTGAGAAGTGGGGTTTTTGGGGGGTTTTCGGGGAGCATTTGGGTTGTAAGAGAGCCTCTGTTGAGTGTCCCATGATGCTCTTACACTCACAGATGACATGGTAGATAGAATTGTTGGCATTTTCGTGTTTGATTTTTTTCTTTTGGCTTTGGTTGCTGTTCTGTTTCGTTGCGAAGTGATGTATTTGAAGGATTGTTGGGTCATAGCCATGCCTCTACACCCAACCCAAGCCCATCTTCTGGATTTTTATTTTTTTAAAATTTTTACCACGATGCATAATTGTGAATTTATATAAATTAAATTAAAAATTATTAAATTAATTTTTTTAAAATTTTAATTGTTGATATATATTTAAAGGTGTTATATATATATATATATATAATCAATGATTATAATTAAAAAAAAATTACTCTAAGCCTTTTTTTATTTTATTCGTATATATTTTAATTGACATATTGATATTTTATTTTCATCATTTTTTAAAAAAATTTAATAATTTAAAATAAAATATAGTTTTATTAATTTTTAAAAAACTTAATAATTGATAATAAAATGCCAAAGTTAATAAAAGTTTTATTATATTTTTAAATAACAATATGAATGGATGGAGTCTAAATTTTAACATTATAAAATTTTAAGTGCATAGACCAAATGTTAGATATTTAATAATAAATCCTCCAACCAACATTGTAATGAAGGTATTTTTCTCAATATATTTTTAATCACTTTTAATTGTAAAAATGCTTAAAACAAATCAAAGGATTAAAGGGTTAATAAAACTAAGCCATAGGAACTAATTCGTTTCATTGCTAAACAATAGGTCCCAAACAATAACATGAAAAAAATATAGGGACTAATCATAATTTACCTCAAGGGAAACTTCTTAGAGTAGAAAAGGCAAGGGAGGGAGGTCAAAGAGCAGCGGGGGAGCGCGATAGAGTTGCAGAGTGAAGAGAGTCAATTTTTACCCTAAATCGAAACTTTCTGTTAAAACCCTAAAAGCAACAGAATAGAAGAAAACCCAATTCTCTATTTATCGTCACTAATTCAGCTACATCCATCTCTTTATCAGACAATAACAATTCACAGCTAGTGCTCGCTCAACAAGCATGAGCCGATACGACAGCCGCTCCGGCGACCCCACGTCTTATCGTGACCGGAGAAGGTAAGAAATACTTGCGCGTTTACATTACACCTCTATATTATATGGGTTTGCTTGTTTTCCTTCTGGTATGGTGTAAAGTAATCGTATAGAAGTTATATCTTTAGATACCCAATATCAAAAACATTTTCTTTAATTCAAAGTCTTTATGTTCTTTTGTTGTTTTAGATGATTCATTGACTTAAGAGCTTAATTCAATTCGTTATATGTATGTAGTTTATATTTTTGGGAATTCATTAGCCTATGTGTGCTACTATTGCTTTTGTTTGTTTCGTGTGTTCTTTCTGCAGTATCCATTTTTATTTATTAATTGTGTGTTGACCTATTTTTGTTTTGAAGCGGTGTTTGAAGCTTATATGTTATGTCTTAGTTACAATGTATACACAGGTTTTGAAGATAATAGAAGCTTTTGAATTTTTTTTATTGAGGGAATTTGTGTTTATTTGGACATGGACTAGTTAGTTATGGATGGTTTTGGATTGTTTTAATTTCCTGGGTTGGTTCTTCATATTTATATGGTGTTGTTGTTTATTTAGTGATTCGGGTTTTGGTGGGGCTTCGGCTTATGGTGGTTCTGGTCGGTCCTCATCTGAGAGGCGAGAATATGACCGTGCTGTCTCACCTAGGAAATCGGATTTGGATGGGTTGACACCATTTGAGAAGAATTTCTATGTGGAGTCTCCATCAGTGGCTGGAATGTCTGAGAGGGAGGTTGAAGAATATAGGCAAAGGAGGGAAATTACTGTAGAGGGTCGGGATGTTCCAAAACCTGTCAAAACTTTTCGTGATGTGGGGTTTCCAGGTAATCATTATGCATTGCAAGAAGCCCATTGTTTATTTTTTGTTTCAGATCTGGTTTTTGTTTCTTTTAATATGTTCCATGGGCATTGTTTTGCAACTTGGCATATCTATAGGATGACTATATATGCTATTTTATCTTAATCTGATATGGGTTGAATTGGGTGACAAGAGATATCAGTTGTTCAATTTTTCTTAATTTAGTATGGGATTGGAAAATACAAGAAAGCCTCAGTTTAGTTGAAGTCTATTATCTTGGTAACTGTAAGTGATTCAACTAGCTGCGTTCTAATGAGTGATTGGGACTCCTTGGATCACCAACTGTGAGGCATATCCTGTGTATGCATATGGAATGGGGAATTGTGATTAATGAATTCCTTGGTGATGGATGGATGGAATGATGGCTTGATTTTTGGTTAAAGATGGCATACTATTTAAGATTTAACTCGCCATCTGCTATAAGAAAAAAGATGGTCATTCGCTAATGAATGTTAATTCTAGAAGAGTTGCTCACTAGGATATATGCATTAATATTGGAAACACCAAAGAAAGGGCATTGATTGTTGTTGCTTTGGAAATTAAGCTGCAATTGTTCTGCTGTTCAACAGTGATACAAGCACCTGCAAGTTTGTTGTTACGTATGTTCTGCATGTGTAGAAAGTCCAAAGAACAATGTTGCAAAGAAATTTGGTAAAAAGTACATCACATTTCGAGCCATTTTTTACTTTGGGGTTGTCTATCACAATTTTCAGAAAGACACTATATTCCAGTTGTCTTTTATAT
This sequence comes from Mallotus nudiflorus, assembly GCA_947683625.1. Lineage (NCBI taxonomy): Eukaryota > Viridiplantae > Streptophyta > Magnoliopsida > Malpighiales > Euphorbiaceae > Mallotus > Mallotus nudiflorus. The sequence continues at coordinate 313,942 of CANTUR010000187.1, read as the reverse complement.
TGTTTTAAATAGTTCACTGAGATTTGTGAAATTTCATTCTTTGGAAATTTTCTTTGTTGGAAATTTTTCCTTAGAAAGGTACTCACTGCAGTGCATTTACTTTTATTCCAGATTATGTTTTAGAAGAAATAGCAAAAGCTGGTTTTGTTGAACCTACACCCATACAAGCTCAAGGGTGGCCGATGGCTTTGAAGGGCCGTGACCTCATTGGTATTGCTGAAACAGGATCAGGGAAGACGCTAGCATATCTGTTGCCTGCAATTGTCCATGTCAATGCCCAGCCAATTTTAGGTAAAAGTGAAATTTAATAACTTTAAACTTCTCATTACTTATTTTTCACATCTGCACATGTGCTTGATCATAGGTGGAGTATAATTTGTGCATTTGCTTAATTTATACAGCTCCTGGGGATGGTCCAATTGTACTAGTTTTAGCTCCAACACGTGAACTTGCTGTTCAGATACAACAAGAAGCTACCAAATTTGGTGCATCATCGAGAATAAAAAATACATGCATATATGGTGGGGTTCCAAAGGGACCTCAGGTTCGCGATCTTCAGAAAGGTAGGTGGCGGCAAGGTTTGAGACGACATTGCTTCTATACTGTATTCTGACTTTCATGAACTGGCTATCCTTACATGGTAATTGAGTTTGAGATAACTTTGTTACTCTGTTTATCTGGAGTTAAATCTATCGTTGATGAGTATAACAGTCATTATTTTATCTCTTTTTGTCTCCTTACAGGTGTTGAAATTGTCATTGCTACACCTGGAAGGTTGATTGATATGTTGGAATCACATCATACAAATTTACGGAGGGTTACCTATCTGGTAATGGATGAGGCAGATCGGATGCTAGATATGGGGTTTGACCCTCAGATACGGAAAATTGTTTCTCAGGTTTTTGTTTTTATACTTTCCTGTTCTCCTGATTAGAAAGTTTACAGCCTTTTCCAAAAATTATGTACTTTCTAATGTCATTGTTATTCTGTCTTTCATGGACAGGTGTTGCTCTCCCATTCCCTCTTTATGTCTTGCTCTTCTGATTTAGTTAGATATGTGCTAGTTCCATTAAGCTTTGATTTTTTAGTAAGTGGAAACTGTTAGCAAATGTGCTAGGAATTTTACTTGGCAAATATGCTAGAAAGATTACATGGTATAAATGGTGTGTGTTCCTTACATAACCATTATTAATGCGTAGTAAATGCAGTTAGTCTCAGTAATTTAACTGACTTGAAATTATATTAGAGTCAGTTTTTGGAATAGCTCCTCCTACAGTCCTCGTTCTTCATTGATTTTCCATTTAGTTTCCTTAGGACTTTGGATGGTACTTCTTATTTAACTTTTGTTTTTAGTTGGCGTATATGCATGTTGGTAAGTGGAAGAACATATTTATTATTTAGTTCCTTTGGTCAGTTTTGTTTTTGGAACTTGTACTTTGTTCATCAGGTAGAAGCAAGGAGAAACTTGAGCTATTCTAATTATTATTTGATTGTGTGATAGAAGTTGAATTCCTTTCTTTTCTTGGTGTTTTCACCAATTGTGTGAAATGTGATATAAATGCGTGCAAATATGCCTCAAAAGTTTTGTTTGATTCTTTATACTGATATTAGTCTGAACACACAATTGTGATTGTCTTGACAATATAATTGTTATTTGTATATGTTTCCATATATTGCTACAAATGGCTGGTTTGGAATTTTATTGTAAAATGAAGCATTCCAAAATCACTAATTAGAAGTAAGTGTATTACAGTAATATTGATTCTCCCTCTCTAACGGGCACACAACATGTTATGTACTCTTTGGACTATTATTAAATCTTTGATTCCATGCAGATTCGCCCTGATCGTCAAACTTTGTACTGGAGTGCAACTTGGCCTAAAGAGGTTGAACAACTGGCAAGGCAATTTCTTTACAACCCATACAAAGTAAGATAATGGATAATATTTGCTGGCTTCCCCTGCTCTCCAATTTGTTTTGAGTTATATTATATCTGATCAATTAGGACTTTTGAGTTTGAGGTTCTCTAGTCTCGTTTTGGAATTTTGCAATTGTTCTGAAGCTGTCTAATCTCATTTATATTTGACAAGTATTCTTAGGCCCTTTTCAGAACCTAGCTTAGTTGTGGTCAATGCGCTCTTTTTTGATTAGCTCTCCTCTTTTTATTTTACGCAGGTAATAATAGGATCTCCAGATTTAAAAGCTAATCGCGCTATTCGTCAACATGTTGATGTCGTTTCTGAGAATCAAAAATATAATAAGTGGGACATGTTTTATCTTCTTACCCCTTATGATTTTAGTATTTGGTCACTGTTATCCATAATATGTGTTATGTTTATTTTAATTTTAGCAGCATTATTACCCCATCTATTTCTGTATTTCAGGCTAGTAAAGTTGCTGGAGGATATCATGGATGGTAGCCGAATTCTGATTTTTATGGATACAAAGAAAGGTTGTGACCAGATCACTCGGCAGCTTCGAATGGATGGTTGGCCTGCTCTTTCAATTCATGGAGACAAAAGTCAAGCTGAAAGGGATTGGGTACTCTCAGAGTTCAAAGCTGGCAAAAGCCCCATAATGACTGCGACAGATGTTGCTGCCCGTGGATTAGGTAAATATGGGTTGAGATATATGTTATGCTTCCACCCTCCATTCTTAATTTTGCTCTTGATTTCTTCCTGGTTCCTGACGTAGTTTGGTCATCCATAATTTCCAAATTTATGTGCATGCGTGGAAATATGCCATTGTTTGCATCATTGAAACGTCTTCTTACCTTTAATAGGCTTTCTGATATTAATCTATATGTGTGTGGTGATGGTTAGAAAATGTAGTTCATATTTCTTTAAAATTTGATGGAGTTTATGGTTCTTTCAAAAGTTTTGGAGCATGTTTGGCTTGAAAGGAGGAGAGCTGCTGTTTACTTGCCTGCATTATTACCTGATTCGTTATTATTTTGCTTTTGTGGCAGATGTGAAAGATGTGATGTATGTAATTAATTATGACTTTCCTGGATCCCTTGAGGATTATGTCCACCGTATTGGTCGAACTGGAAGAGCTGGAGCAAAAGGAACAGCTTACACTTTCTTTACTGCTTCCAATGCCAGATTTGCGAAGGAACTTATCTCCATACTGGAGCAAGCTGGGCAAAAGGTTAGCCCTGAATTGGCTGCAATGGGTCGCGGTGCACCTCCTCCTCCATCAGGTTAGTAGATTTTAATAGGTTACTTTGGACAGAAGCAAGCATTTTTCAAGGGTTGTTTACCATTTTTTGAGGTAGAGACTTAGAGGGTAGGGTGAATGAAAAATTGGATGGTGATACATGTGATGCCGCCATTTGCTGGAAATGACGGTTTTTGTGCATGTATAAATATTTCCTTGTGTGCTAAAATCTGGTCTTGTTCTTATTTTTTGATGCAGGTTTAGGGGGTTTCCGAGATCGTGGGAGGGGTTATGGTGGTGGCCGCGCTTGGAACTAATTTATGCACTATATGACTAGTAGCGTCTAAGAGAAAACTTGTATGACTAGAGCATAGATATCTGGACATCCTGCAGATAAAACTTGGTTCTCTTTATCAGTTTTCACTTCATTTCTTAAATTGCCTATAAAATTACGAGGGCAGTTAGTTCTGCAAGCTACTGTGTCTTCAGAACATGTTAATGTTAAAAGTCTGTACTATATAGTGTTTTTTGTTTTTTTCACTCTCTTACAAGATAGGTGCTGCTGCCTCAGGTAAATTTCAGGGTTTCAGTTTAAACTTGTTAGATGAGACTTGTCCTTTTGATGGAGATATTTGTGCTTCTTTTTCTTCTTCTTCCGAGTTCCTATTTATTATGAGCTACACATCTAATGATCATTTAATTGTTAAATAATTTCTTGTTATTTTATCAAAACACTAAAGCAAAGTATTCGAATAAACTATTATATGTACGTTTTTGCAACTTATCTGAGCTCATATGTAAATTTGTAGCCCAAGCATCAAACTTGTTTGATACAAAATATTTAGTTGAGTTTGTTCGGAAAAAAAAAAAAATAGTTGTATTAATCTAGTATCTTATATTCATTCCTAGGAATAAATTTTACAATATTAAATGTGAAGCACAATAATCAAAATAAAAAACGAATAATTTCAAGAAAAATATATCAATAATACATGTTTATATTCACAATAGTATATTAGATTAATTAGAAAAATTAAATATATTTGTTTAACTACAGAAGCGCTATATATTTATTTAGTCAATAAATAATATATTTTTTAAATTAGAAATAAATAAGTATTTTATTTAACCTGTTAATTTTTAGTGAGGTGTATAATCTGACTACGGATTCGACGAAATTGAAATTTGGGAAGGAACCATTCTTTTTTTTCGGCCAATTTCGCACGTATATAGGCGAATAGAACAGAGAATCATTATGATGATACAATACGAGTAGTAATAGAATAGAGTAGACTAGCAGCAGCCAGCAGAGAAAGTGACAGAGCAAGAGAAGAGTGAAAAAGAAAGCAAAATCTTTAATCTCTGTAACAATGAGCGAAGAGGGTCCTAAGCTCTACGCCAACAAACCCAAGAAAGGTATCACAGTTCTTCCTCTTTTTTTTTTTTTTTTTTTTTTTTTTTTATTACCTAGATCAATTTCAACTACCACCAAGAAAGATTCTTCATAGCACTTTTCTTTATTCGTTTCTTCTCTTTAACCATTGCTTGTTGGTGGGTTCTGATCGTTGACTTTAAAATGAGTTTCTTTTTGTTGCAATCACAGCACAAATTAAGCAATTTCAACAACAAACAACAACACCACCAACATCAACAGCTACACCATCATCAGCTGCAGCTGCATCATACCAATTGGGGTCTCAGTCTACTGCTCCTCCTCCGCCTCCACCTCCACCTCCTCAGCCTCCAAAGGAATCATTTGCTCGGCGTTACAAGTTCCTTTGGCCTCTTCTCTTGACTGTCAATCTCGCCGTTGGAGGTTATCTTTTTTTACTTTTAACCCCCTGAATACTCTTGAAATTCTCTTGAATATATTTATTCATGTATATATGTCTAGTTAATGATTTAATGCCTGGAATTATTGAAATGGGTATCTGGGCTTTTGGAAAATGTGGTTTTTAGAAATGGTTATATAAGGTTTTGATGCCATGTGTTGAAAAGGGACGAACGAACTTTATGTAGTTATGCATGTTCGCTTTGTGCATCAACTATTTGCAATGAATGCTGATCTGAAATGTGTATTTGAATCTTATTTTTTGAATACTTGCTTGATTTTGTTATTGGAAGATAATTTGTTTTTAGATATTAGAATAGGGTGTTAGGCTTGCGGATAATTTTATTACAATTGAAGGATCTCTCTTTAATGGATGGTTTTGGGAGATAATATTTTGCAATGTAACATGGGCCACTAGCTTTAATTTTTTTAGTTTTTTTTATTTTCCTCTTTACTATAGGGTTTTCCAGCACCTTGTGTTGATTGACAACCATTGGGTTGGCATGCAAAATCAAGTTATTTTTTATGGTTAAAAAAAATTGATGTTGTAAGAATGTGTGGGCTAAACTGTTCAGCTTATGAAAGCCATTCTATGTTTTATGCATTTACATGATCTAATTCTCATGCATTTGGACTGTATGGGACTAATTTTCAAAAGTTTGCAGCATCTTTATTTGCCGTTGTTTTAAGATTAGATAGGATTTCCATTTAAATGGCTCAAAAGGCAAGTGTAGTTAACTCATGTTATCACTGCTAGATCAGCTAATCAAGACATTTTCTCAAATAAATCTAGCTGCAAACATGTTCAACCCTTACCTTGGGCATGCGGTTCCATGAAGAGGCAAAACTACCTAGGATCATGAGAGACCTTGTAATATTATCATTTCATCAAAGAAGATACAAGAGAAGTTTCCTCATCACTAAGGGTATAGAGACAAACATGGTTAAGATTTGCCTTGGCTACCCAGTCAGCAACGCTGTTACCATCCCACCTAACACAGGATGATGAGTCCAAAGCAAGTTAAAATTTACTGACATGCACCTAACCATTGTGCTGACCCTTCACACTGGAAACTGTCAAAAAACTCTAGCAGATAAAAGTTTGCCTCCCAGTTGTGTGTTATAATGCAATTATGTAGGCATATTATGTAAGTATTTTCTTGTATTATAATTATTTTCTTTATTTTTATCTTAGAACTTATGACTTCTTCCTATTAATGGTCCAACAGATGCAGTTGACAGGTATAGTTAGGGTACTTCCACTGCAATTAATTTTAGCCACAGGCTTGTTGTGATGGAGGATGAAATTCTTAGGAAAATGCACCAAAAAGGACCCTTGTTTCTCTTTTCTGGATTCCTCTAGTTCATTATTCAGGAATCTCTTTCGGCGTAAACTTCCTTCTTGTGTAGTTTGTTTTTTGTGACTTGATGACCTGAAACAATGCTCGGTTAATTGTGAATATGATTATGGGGAGGTGAAAGGAGTAGACTATAACGGGGATTTGAGATTGATGGCATTGACAACTGCACTGTGAAAATGTTACATTGCAATGAGGGTCTGTCACTTGCTATCCTTTGTTCTGTTGATTGTAATAATTGTGAAAGAGTTTATTTTAGCCACTCAATCTCTGTTTCTGAATTGAGGTTAGATGTATTGTATTTGTAGGCACAAGCTCTTTTCAGCTTTGAAGATTGCACATATGCAATTGATATGGTACTCATTCTCTTGTCCACTCTAAAATTTATTTTATTATTCATTGGGTGGGATGAACTATATTGGCTGACTTGTCCATCATAGGATGGTATTTGAATCTGCACTCAGAACACATACCTTTTGATCTTTTGTTGTATTTTGCCTATTTTCTTTGCTATCTGGCTATGAAACCTGGAGTATCAGCCAAATTATGGACAATGACTTTTTCCTTTTTTTCTCTGATGATTGTTTCTGTCTGTCTTTGAAGATAAAAACTAATGGGTTGGTACTTGTTAGAGATTTATGTCAGGCATTTCAATTTTTGTGATGAGCTGACATTATGGGTTATCATGATATGGATGTGTTTCTGATGCACTTATTGTTGCACATGTGCCAATAAGGTCTGTCAGGAAGGTAAAAGGATGATAATCATATCCATTTACCTTGCAGGATTAACTATCTATGCATGAGATGGGATGCACATTTCAAAGTTCTCTATTATTTTTATTTGATGTGATGTGCCCTTATGCTTTTTGGAAATAATAACATAAATGCTGTTACACATCAATCCCTGATTCTTGATTCTCCATGTGACATGATATGGATGCATGGAGCTGTATGTTGTATGTGATGCTCTTGACTGATTAATTTTCTTTGATTGTATGTTTTAGAAACTAGATTGACAATAGAACATCTTAATGGAGTGTTTGTGTATATTGGAAATTGTTGATTGCAGAACATCTTTTTCCTTTCATAGAGTCGATAGTAGCTTGGACAAGCAGCAAAATATTATTTGAAAGAAGTGACAGGATGAGTTATATATTTCATAGGCCAAGGGAAAAAATCTATTGGTCTTATATTCTTCATCAAATATCTGAGTAGATATTGTGCAATATTGCTCTTGGAAACATAATTAAACAATTTTCTCTAATTCTAGTCTGTTGCAGTAGACCCACTTTTGGCCTTTTCATTGTGTTCTTGTTTGTGGATGTCTTGAGTGTATTTTCATATACTGGAGCACAGCTATTAAGTTAATATCATCCATGCACCTGGACTGATGGAAATGAAAGATAATCATTAGCTTGTTTATGTATGATCTTGTTTCTTTTATTAAGTTGCCTATTTCGAGATCTTAATCAACTTTTACAATGGAACTTTTGTTTAAGCTTTGGACTAGTTGTTACATGGTTCTTAGTAATTATGCATTTCCTCTCATAGACTGAGTTTCATGTATTATGCAGCTTACTTGTTCATGAGAACTAAGAAAAAGGACACAGGCCCAGAGGAAGAAGTAACAACAAATGCACCCTCTACTCCAGTTTCATCCACCCCAACTGCTACAGCCTCTGTAACTGAGAAACCCAGTTCACTGCCCATCATTGCAGAACCTGTGAAGCTGCGCGAACCTGTCCCAGAAAATCAACAACGTGAACTTTTCAAGTGGATTTTGGAAGAGAAAAGGAAGGTCAAACCAACAAATCCAGAAGAGAAGAAGCGCATTGATGAAGAGAAAGCTATTCTTAAACAGTTCATACGGGCAAAATCCATTCCCCATATTTAGTCGGTCATGCTCTTTATCCCAACCTGAATTAGCAGATTGTTCTCTTATTGGTTATGAAGTTCGAACTCTGCCATTGTTCAATATCAATGCTTTTACTGATTTCTTCTTAAAGGTTGCTTCTTGATCAAATTCTTAAAAAGCGCTTCTCTTTTTTTTTTTTTTTTTTGTTGCTATTTGATACAAGGTTGATACTTATGTTACCTGGTGGAAGTTGTTGTCCATAACCATAAACTCACTGACCTGTAATTGGCTTTTTATGTACATATCATCAGTTTTAATGGTTTTCTGTGGTCAGAAGTAGGGTGGTTCATTTTCTTTTTCCATGGCATATGTACTGGCTTCTGGATCAGCAGCCAAATACAACACTGATGTACTACAACTTCAGATCATCAAATGCTTGTCTCTTCAACTTTGTTAATGTTCTTTACACATATTACTATATAATTGTTACATTTTGTGGGTTGATTGGTCTCAAAAGAGAGAAAAGAAAAGAAAGGAAAAGCAAAGACAAAAGGACCTAGAGTAGCTCATTTCCTGCTGTCATTTTTGTCATATTAGCATAAGTTGGCTAACATCATTTTTTTTTTAATTTGCTGTTATTCTGTCCAATTAGAGAAAATAGAATTAGAGCATATTCTCAAACTTTAACGTTTTGAAGGAGATTAGATTAGATTGGATTCACATGGTGACATGGGCCTAATGAAAGCATAGCACAATTTCCAAAGAGGATGTGGACACTCCCAATTCACGAATATACGCATTTTCAGAGACAGAGTACCCACAAATGCAACATACATGCAATCAGCCAAAAGCAAAACCAAATGCAACTATCAAAATAGATTGGTTTTCCAACCTCCAAATAACAAATAATTCTTGTCTCATCAAAATATTCCATAATATAAAATATACACTCCAAGACCACTAGAGTCCTAAACATGAAACTTTTCAAAAAGAATTTAGAAACATATCCAATATATTCTCTAAGATTCTTTGAGATTTAGAAGACTTAACAAATGTACCTAAACAAATCATCATCTAATATGTGAGGAAGAAAGAAAAATTATATAGCCGAACAAAGATCCAATGCAATCATGATAAAATGAATAAGATATTAATTTCTTTATTTTTTTATTTTTGGTCTTAAAAAAAAAAAGATACTTGATCATGAGTTAGGTAGTTTGAAACATGGAGAACTAAAGAAAAAGCAAGCTAAGGGATGGAGCTTAACAATTAATTAAACAAAAATAGAATTGCAATCGAGAAAAATGGGCCACATACAATGCCAACATTATTTTGTCACAGTCAAAGAGAGATGGAATTTGAAAGTTAGGATTAAATTAATAAACTTTACCCCAAAAGAGATGGCTTTAATGTCCATTTTTTATCATATTCTATACAAAATGGACATAACTACCCATGATTAAATCATATCACACATAATAAATATGAGGGCAATAATGACTACCCATTTGCTTATTTAATACACTAAGAAGGGTTAAGGGGTTGGGAGAAGAGTATTTTTGGTAAAAAAAAGAAAAAAAGAAAAAATAGAGGTGCCCACAAGTGGGCTATTAAGGTATATAAAATGAAAGAGGGGATGGGGGATGAAAGTAACATGAGAGGTTGGGCAATTATATGTGTGGATTGGGTGATAATTTCAGTGTAGGGGGAGAGGGACAAATTAATTAAAGTAGAGGGAGAGAAGAGAAATTAAGGTGATGATGAAGAAGAAGAAGAATGTGGCTGGAGTTATTGAGTCTCACATGAAAGCACGAGGACACCAGCTGCGCCTGCAACCTCTATGCCACCCCACAATCATACACTTGTGGGGACTTCATCATCTCTACATACATACATACAATCACAACACACACACACACACACAATAATTTGTTATTTATATGTTACCATTAAAATCCATTTTCATTTTTGTTTTCCCATCAGTAATAATGTCTAAATTAGCTTCACTTTTTTTATTAATTAATGTTTCATGCATGCATGTAAATTACTAATCATCATTTGATCCATGCTTCCCACCCTAATTTATTGTTACTTGAGACCTAATTAACGAATCCAATGTCTATCAAAAATTTCATGATGTATATATGTCCTTGAGTTTTTCAATTTCAACTTCAATTAAAAAAAAAAAAATTGGACTTTCTTGGTTTTTTTTTTTTTTTTTTATAATCTTACATATGGACATAATTATTGTTTTCACTTGAGTTTTTTTATTTTGCCAAGTAAGTACTAGAACAAACTATCAAATATTAACTTGTTGATCTAATGGCAAGTAACAATAATTTTTATCTCATTATTGATCCCAAAAATATCATTCATGAATTTCACAATGTCATGATTCTTAGATAGATCTTTAACTGGGTCAGACTAAAAAAATACCCAACCCGACTCAGACCCACCCGGCTTAAGAACATCAAGAATACTTATATATATAATATATACATGTTCCTATATAAATGTATAAGTAAATTAAACAAACGTATAAAGAAAAGAAATACTAGTTATTATATACTAGTGGTAAATCTATACAATGCGTGGATTGTAAAATAAAATGATTAAATAAATAATTAGAATAAAATAATAACTAAATAAATTAAAAGTAAAATATATCACATTAATTTTTGTTGCCATAATTTTTTAAATTATAATAAGACTTTTTTTTAGAATTGCTAGATTAATATTGAAGTATATATAACAGTATTTTAGTTAAAAAAATATAATATGAAGTAATTATTGTAATTTTTTGGTGATTTGAAAAAAATAATTGAGTGATTTAAGGTAAAAAAAATGGTTTGGAAAAAATATTTTAAGTGATTTAAGTTAGAAAAAATACGTAACATATAAATATTTTTAGAATTTGAATAATAGTGAAATATATGTAATACTGTTTTAGTTAAAAAATAATACTAAATAATTATGATAAATATTTAATTTTTAACAAAAAAAATTAGGATATTTAATATATTGTTACAATAGCTTTTAGAGTAAATATGAAGGTAGATATTTGTCAAATTTTTACTTTAATAATTTTAGAATTCAATATTTAATAGATATATAGATTTATATAAATAACTATACATGTAATGACTATGACTGATGTGAATCGCTACATGAAAAAAATTATATTTATACCCTCTTTTTTTTTTTTTAAACAGATAGAGAGGAAAAATTAATAGGAAAAAAATATTTTCATAATTTATTACAGTCTGTGTTATTACTGATCACAATATGAAATATTTTCCCCCCACATATATATGTATGTATGTCTTCCAATACAAATATAATTTCTTACACATTAGTTTAGGCTCTAACCTTATGTGTGTGTGTATATATATATAGTGCATTTCTTTGTCTTTGTCTTTCATTTTCTTTTCTTTCTTTTTTTTGTTTTTGCCGCACGCGTGCACGTACACATGCACAACATTCATATAATTTGATCCAAATATATATAAATATATAATGTCATCGTCTCCATAAGTCACACCATGATTATAACCATATTTAAGCCCAACAAATACATGTACATATAAATATTGTATTGTTGTGTATAGATATCTATATATGTAGAGAAAAAGAGAGAGAAGAAGAGAACAGAGAAAGTGCGTTTGTGCCTGGTCGAGCAAGAACCATTATATATAAATATCTATATGTATATATATCCATATTATTATGATTATTAATAATATGGACAACTTATTTTTGATTGTAATAGCAATCTTGTTGTCCTCCATTATAATCTTGTACAGCAACTGCAGATCATCATCATCATCAAAATTGATCAGAACCCCACTTCCTCTAGGCAATCTTGGTTGGCCCTTTCTTGGTGAAACCCTTGAGTTCATTTCCTGTGCTTTAACAGACCGCCCTGAAAGCTTCATCGATAAACGTCGCCGCATGTAAGTATATATCTCTAGTACATACACACATGTATCAATATATAATATAATATATCCCCAGATGATGATACATACATCCTAACAACTTGTGTTTATCATTAAAGATTAGCTGTTTAATTTGTCACACTAATCCAGGATTAAGGTCTATTAGTTACTATGTACTTATTACACAGTTTAGTTCATAATTAAAACTTTAGAGCTAATAATTATTTCATAGAATTAATCTACATGTGCTGTTGCTTTTTGGCTGTTCATAGGTATGGGAAAGTGTTCAAGTCACATATATTTGGAACTCCAACCATAGTATCAACAGATGCAGAAGTTAGCAAATTTATACTACAAAGTGATGCAAAGATGTTTGTTCCATCTTACCCGAAATCACTCACTGAGTTGATGGGAAAATCCTCCATTTTGCTCATCAATGGAAGCCTACAAAAGAGAATACATGGTTTGATAGGATCTTTCTTCAAGTCTTCTCATCTCAAAGCTCAAATCACTAGAGACATGCAAGTTTATGTTCAAGAATCAATGAAAACTTGGAGATATGATCAGCCCATTTACATCCAAGACCAGACAAAAAATGTTAGTGCTCTCTTGTTTTTTTTTTTTTTTTTTTTTTTTTTTTAACTCTCTTTGTTTTGTCATATAGTTTTGTTTGCTTGTGTTTGTGTGGTTTTTGTGAAGTGAATTTCTATCTTTGGAGTTTGAAAATTGTCTGTCTTTTTACTTCAATTTTTTTTTTCTTTTAAGAAGGGTTCCATTTTAGACATAAGAAAAAAAAAAGTCATCAATCTTAAACCTATATCTGTCTTCTTCTTGTTCTTTTCTAAGTTTTCACATGTTTTTATTACAAAGTTAAATAATAGTATATCAAGAAACACTATATGATGCATACATAGTGAAAAAAGAAGAAGAAATGATTGATGTTTTGAATCTTTATTGATGATCTCTGGCTTCTACTTAAGTTTAGAAATTATTTTGGTAGAAAGTAACAAAACCCAACAGTGAGAGTATGGGGTTCACAATAATTCTGCATGAAATCATATTGTCTACAAAATCAGACTCGTAATTATTATAAATCACTGCCCTTTTGTTTTTTTGGTCTCTAGATTGCCTTTCAAGTGCTAGTCAAGGCATTGATTAGTTTGGATCCTGGTCAAGAAATGGAGTCTCTAAAGAAACAGTTTCAAGAATTCATTTCTGGCCTCATGTCTCTACCTATTAACATTCCTGGAACTCAACTCTATCGCTCATTACAGGCATGTAATTACTTTATATATATAACTACACTTATATATATATGTAAAATAATCAAAGAAAGTTTACTATAATATACATATATATATATATGTGATTTTCAGGCCAAGAAGAAAATGGTGAAGTTAGTGAAAAAAATTATTCAATGTAAAAGGGAAGCAGCAGGTGGCATCTCCACAGTGCCTAAGGATGTGGTGGAGGTGCTGCTTAATGATGCCAATGAGCTCTTAACAAATGATTTGATAGCTGATAATATCATTGATATGATGATTCCTGGGGAGGATTCTGTGCCAGTTCTTATGACTCTTGCGGTTAAATATCTTTCAGATTGCTCTGCTGCCTTGGAACAATTAACGGTATGTTATTAATTCTTGAAATTAATTACATATTCATCAAGAAATTATTTTTTTCTTTTTTTCCAAAAAAAAAAAAAAAAAAAAAATCTTAGACTAGTCCAATTAATTTATAATTTAATGTGGTACCAATCTGTTGAATATTGATTGCTTATAACCATGTCATTGTCAATCTTCTTATCTCTCCATCAGAAAATTTTCCTTCCAAGTTAATGGTTTTATTGTCATAGGTTTCATAGGCATAAGTGGAACACTGAATTAAGTAATTACTATTTACTAGGGTTTTGTCCACACTGCTGTTGTACTTAAATGGCAGCATCTTCCTCCTAATTAGAACAACCAACATATATTTTTATCCCTTACAAACTTATTATATCTATCTTGGAATGTAATAATTTCATTAAAGAAATTGCATTATATTCATTGAATGAGTATCTTTCAATTGAAAATTATAGAAAAAATAACATAATTTTCTTAATTTATCATTAAAATGTAAAAAATTAATTGTTAGTGAGAAAATGACTAAATGATAACTCTAGTCTAATAGCATTTGAAGATGTAGGGTTTGATACTTGCAGTTGTAGAAATAAAAAAGAGATAGAATTATTTTTATTGTACAATTTATTAAAATTTAAATCATATAATTTCACTATTAACCAAATAAATATAAAAAATTAGTTTAACTCCTTTACTATTGATCTGTTAGTAGATCAAAATATTTAATAGAGAATAAATTTGAACTTTCGACCCTTTTATTTTCCGTCTTTACAAAGCTAGAATGTCAGGTTAAAAAAAATTGTAAAATATCAAATTTTGATGATTCTGAAATTTAATTTTGGAATTGGAATCGTGTAGGAATTGAACTCGAAGTCTAGTATCAGTTTTTTGGATCATATGATATGGTAGGGGTCAATTTTATTAGTATTGTTAGGTGACATATCAGTGTCTGTAGTCCCTTGATCCACGTGTGACTTGTAATTCTCATCAGGACACTTTTTTGTTTTATTCTTGTTTTATCTCCTTTTCACAATTGACCTTTATGTTTTGATAAACATTATTATTATTTTCAGGATGAGAACATGAAATTGAAAAGTCTCAAAGATCAGCTTGGGGAGCCATTAACTTGGACTGATTATTTATCATTGCCATTTACACAAAGGGTAATTAATTGGTCGTCATTTATTAGCCTTTTTTTTTTAATCTCATGTCGCTATAGAAATATTGATTATTTCAAAATTAGACAGATTTCGCAGGGGAGTAAAATTATCTCATTATCACGTATTTTCATATTTATAGTTTAAATTTAAAATTTTATCTAAAAAATTTCAAGGTTTTTTTGACTGCTTTTTTTCCCCTTAACATGATATCATGTCTTTCTAACAGGTGATCACAGAAACTTTAAGAATAGGAAACATTATAATTGGGGTGATGAGAAAGGCCATGAAGGATATAGAAATAAAAGGGTACTTGATACCAAAAGGATGGTGTGCTTTTGCTTACTTTAGATCAGTTCATCTTGATGAAAATCATTATGATTGGCCTTACCAATTCAATCCATGGAGGTGGCAAGTAAGACATATATTTTTGTTAATTTAGTGAGTGTCTTTGATTAATTTTGTTGTTTTAAGCCTTCAACACCTTAAAAAAAGTGCGAGAAATTTTTCAGGACAAGGACATAAGCAATAGCAACTTCACTCCATTTGGAGGTGGGCAAAGATTATGCCCTGGCCTTGATTTGGCTAGACTTGAAGCTTCCATATTCTTACACAACTTTGTTACTCAATTTAGGTAACTTTTGCCCTACACATATATATATATGCCTTTGAATCATTTGTCTAATTTTTCATAATTTTATGTGTTACATATATATGTAATCTAGCATTGAAAAGAGATTTTAATTCTAATATTCACCTTTTAAAGTAAGCTAATCAATCTTATTTTTTGACTAAAATATTGAATGGCTCTGCGGTAATTTTATTTATTCTTTTAGGTTTATTATTTTAATTATTAAATTAAATAAACTTCTAAATAATCAAGCATAATAATTTTCATGGAAAGAATTCAACATAACTTTTTTGAAAATGTGTGCACTAACACTCCATTTCTCTTTAATTTTTTTCCTTTTAATTTCTACATAAGAGCATAAACAAAATCATGACATATCTACATTTTTTTTGAGCAAAATCAGTATCTTTTACAGGACATCATTTCTTTTCTTTAGTTGCATCCAACAAAACTACCATGAAATTTGTGGTTATTCCACTTGGTACTTAATGTACTCTTGACTCTATAAATGTTATTATTATTATTTTTTTACCTTCTTTACTTACAAAAGTTTTATTTATATTCATTACAAACCTAAGGAGGTCATTGCATATATATATATATATAGTGAATTATATTTGAATTATAGGTCATTTTATTCTATATGAATCTTGGACTGGATCTTGGTGCTCCCTACGCCTACCTAGGAGATGAGTACAGATTTGGCCACTAAGCTTTGTTTGCTACGAGCCATTCAAATCATGGGTCATTTCTTGTCTTAGACAATTGGCATGTTCAATTATCAATTATGAATAGTCTAATTAATCCAAAAAAAAAAAATCTTAATTGGCTGATAATTTATGGTTAAAAAGTGGTCAATGATGATTTAGTAGCTAGTGGCCAACATTATTTTATCCCATACTATATATATATATATATAAAATTAAATATCACAACATATGCAGTCAAATTTAGGGTTATAGGCAGACAATGAAGGTTTTGTAAATATTCAAACAAAAATTCAAGAACCCTATAGTAATATAAATAATTTTAGTCCTTTGTTAGGGTTTTATTAGGTGTCATGCAGAGCATCCAAAGATGGATGCATATACTTTTTTTTTCTTTGTTTAATTACCTTGAAATAACAAAAATATTATTATATGTTGGTCCAAATTCATTTGACTATACATACATCTGTTTTTGAAACCATATTTTATGAAATTTTATGCAGTTGGGTGGCTGAAGAGGATACAATTGTAAACTTTCCAACTGTGAGGATGAAGAGAAGATTACCAATTTGGGTCAAAAGGAGAGAAGAAAAATAATTCTTGAGCTAATAAAAGAAATAATAATAATAATAATAATAAAAAAAAAACTTTCTTTTTTACAAATGATAGAAAGAACCCAACAAGAAAAGACTGAAAGTTTGTTCAAAAAAAAAAAAAGACTGAAAGTTTGATGAAATGATTTTTTTCAAAAAAATAAGGAATATGCCATAGTGCACACGTGTGGGGCATCAACAAAGACTGATGCATTTGTCCTCTTTCCATTATAGATGTTGCAAAAATAGACTATAGACTATAGAATATAATTTTATTTTTATTTTTTTGAGGACCCATTAAATTAATTATATCTCTTTGCTTCTGATCCATCATTTCTCTTTTCTTTAATTTTTTTTTTCACCTTATTGGCAATTTTGCATATGTACATTTGTAAACGAATGTGACTTGAGCTAGTGGGCGTAGTCAATGATTTGTGGCTTTGGCTTATCTCTAATCTATTGCATTATATATAGATAGTATAATTCTACTATAAACTTTAATCATTTTTATTAATTTATTTTATTTTTAAAATTTTGTGAATTGATAAATGATTTTTTCAATTTATTATAAATATATACACGATCAAAATAGTATGTGTTTATACTGATATGATATGTTAATATAACATATATGTGTAAATTTAGTTGTTTATTTAAAAATTTAAAAAGAAATTAGTAATTTCTCTATCCTTAAATCTTATATTTTATTACAAATATATCATTAATTTTCATACTATTTCAGCATGGTAACAAACTATTTTGATTGTAAATAGATTTGTAACAAATTAAAAAATTTATATACCAATTCACCATAGTTTTAAAAGTAGAATAGATTGAAAAAAAAAAACTAAACTTTATGGTATAGTTATACAATAATCTTTATTTTTATTGCTTAAAAATAAAAAGACAATTTTTTTATACAATTCATGGGAGTAGGAATTCCTTCTCCTTAATAATGTGTCAACTTTTGAAACTATCACTAATTAATAAAATAAAATAATTTAACTTTTTAAAAATCTCTTATATAGATAAAAAGATAAAATAACCCTTGTACATTAAACAAATGAAATTATAAATACATAATGACATTATATAAGGAAATGATATATATGTGACATATTATCTTTATACCCTTAGTTTTTTTATTTGATTATTACAAAAAATTTATAGGTTATGGATGTTTAAATTTTTGTGCGACGAGTTCATCTATGTGCAACTTAGGTTTTAGATTTCAAAAAAAAAAAAAATTAAAAAAAAATAAATTGAAGGAGGTAATGTTTAAGAGTTATTTTGTCTTTTTATCTATATGAATGATTTTTGAAAAGTTGAATTATTTTATTTTATTAATTAGTGATAGTTTAAAGAGTTGACACATCATTAAGGAGAAAAAATTCTTATTCCCATAGGTTATATAAAAAAATTGTCCAATATAAAATATTAGAAGTAAATTATGCAACTTAGCTTAAAATTTTAAATTTTATTTAAATTATGTATTTTTTTCTAAAACTAATAAATTCAATTTAATAAATTATGTATTTTTAATTATAACTATAGCATCAATCACAAATCAATTAATATATGGTCTGATTTCAATTGACATAAAGTATCAGATTTATTTTCTAAAACTAAAGCTGATATTTATTAAAATAATAATTTAAGTTATTCAAATGAAATTTAAAAGTAACTCTTAACATCTCTGCTAGCTATAAATCGACAAAATTATACACACGAAAACTCACAAAAAGTCAGTGTTTTTTTTTGGCACCTCCATAAGAGTTCATTGCTGTCTTTCCACTACTGTATATATTGCATAATTAATTAATTTGAAAAAAAATGCACTGATGTAGATGTTTTCTAGTTCATAAATTAATGAAAAATTATCTTAAAAAAAAAGAATATTCCCATGCTAATCTCAAACTTGTTACTAAATCTCTGGAAGAAAGACACATGATAAATATATATACTTACACAACAAATTATTTAAACGAAATCTTACTCTCTTACTTCCTTTGTATATACCATAAAAAAAATTAGTGATGTATATAGGGACGAAAAATAGTAATAAAAAAAATTTTAATACAAAAATTATAATAAAATTATCATAAAAAACAGATGTTAGCGACAAAAATTATTTTTAATACTAATTATGATGGAAGCAAAATAGCGTGAACATTACAATTAAAAAATGCAATGAAAATTATCATAAAACTGATAACCGATGCATATTTTTATGTTAAAATATTACAATAAATTAATGCAAAAAATAGTGTTTAATTATATATATATATTTAGTATATATATATATATATATTAGCAGTTGATACTTTCAGTATCTTATAACAATAAAATTTTCGATTATTTTAGAGTCAACCAGAATGAACCTATACAAAAAAAAAAATTCTACCACTATTTTTTTTTTTATATATAAAATTTGAAAATTTAAATTTTTTATGACCATTTGAACTAATAAATATCTAATTTAATTTAATTATATTATATTGCATAAATATGAAGACAAACATAAGAAAATTAAAACATAACATTACTATATTTATTGTATAATTAGCATAATTATTGTATGGTTTGTCTGTTAGTAATAACTTCTCAATGCAATTGCATAGCATATTCGTAATCAATAACGTCATTTTGATTTTGATTTTAGTTTCATTTCACCATCCCAATCTTAGTGATCAATATCAAAGCAATTAAATGTCAATTTATGTCTTGTTCATAATTAATAGAGCATTAATTAATAGTAAACATGTTGATTGGAACTTTTATAGGTTAAATGCAATGCTGATAATCAGCTTTACACTTATTACAATTTGAATACTAAATTTCAATTTATTATTTTTTTCATCTAATTTTAATTTTATTTCAAAAAGATACCTTTAAAATTTTGTAGGCTTTTAAATTTTTTAAAAATTATTTTAATCATTTAATCTCTTTAAATTTATTTTTTCTAATCTTTGATATCTTTCATAATGAGTCTACTCTTACAAAGCAGAATCAAAATAATTTTTAAATTTTTTCTTATTTTCTATAAATATATACAAAATATGGACTTATTTACAAAAAGATCTTTATTTCTGAATTAAAATAATAATTTTAGATTGTTCAGATATTAATTTTTTTAATTAACTGTTATAAAACTAAATAGAAATTTGATATTTAAAAAAATATAATTTAAAATTGATAATTAAATTAAAATAAAGTTAAAGTTTAATAACCTCATATATTTTATCCAAACTTTTATTCTATAATAAATATCCATTATTTTTATAAATTGGCTTACTTCTACTTTGAATTGCCCACGACGGCCAAAACCTTAGCACAGGTATTACGAGATTTCCGGTTCGATATTATTTTATTGTGTTCCTTCTTTACATATAATCCAAGAAAAAAAAAAAGATTGATTTCATTAAAAAGAAAAAAACCCAAAATAAGTTTAAATTGGTATTTGCCTATGAGCCTCAAAGCCCAGATTCATATATTCTTGTTAGGCTTGATTTTTGAGTTAATTACATCAATGACCAAGTCAATGCCCATCTCTTCCTTAGTGACTTTTGCCCCTTTTTTCTTTCAGTTTTGTTTTCCTATTTTTAAATTTTGTACTACAATTTTCATTTTGTTATAGAATTAAGATTGAATTGCCTAATTTGTTCAATAACTAAACTTGAATTTAGTAGTATTTAATTAGAAGAAAAATATTTTATATAGAATGATTTTAAGAGAATTTAGAGAGAGTTTGGAAAGAATTTGGAGAACTATATTGAAAGAATTTGGAGAATAATCTATCTTTTTCTCTATCTTCTCATTAATGAATTTCAATCTCTTTATATAGAGGTTTTCTTTTCACTATTTGGGAACTATTCTCTCACAAGCAATATATTATTTATTCACAAACAATATATTGTTCATTCACATTCATAATACTCCCCCTTGAATAACAATATTTTGTAACTGTCTCGTTAAAACCTTACTAAATAAAACACAGTGGGAAAAATTTAGCTTAAGGAAAAAGAGTACAGTACATGACTTTCTCCCCCTCAAGTTGATATGTATAATCTTCCTTCACATAGTATGCAGATGTCACATTCTAATATCGTGAACGTGTTTTCTAAAGATTATAGTTGGAAGCGCCTTTGTGAAAAGATCAGCTAAATTCTTGCTAGATTGAATATACTTGATATCTATATGATTGTCTTTTATTAGCTCATGAGTGTATGAAAAGAATCTTGGAGGTATATGTTTGGTTCTATCACTTTTGATATATCCTTCCCTTAACTATGCAATGCATGTTGGATTATCTTCATACAAAATTATTGGACTTTTGTTGACTGGAAAACCACAAGATTCTTCAATATGATGTGTCATTGATCTAATCCACACACACTCTCTAATTTCTTCATGTAGTGCAATAATCTCAAAATGATTTGAAGAAGCAGCGACAAGCGTTTATTTCTGGAAACGCCAAGAAATTACAGTTCCATTATTTATGAACACATAGCCTGTTTGAGATTTCACTCTATGAGGATCAGATAAATGCCTTGCATCTGCATAACCAATCAATTCTTATTTTGAATTGTTAGAATAAAATAAATCCAAATCAATATTTCCTCGAAGGTATAGAAGTATATATTTGATCCCTTTCCAATGCCTTTTTGTTGGAGTTGAACTGAACCTTGCTAATAAATTGATTGCAAAAGAAATGTCAGGTTTAGTACAATTAGCAAGATACATTAGAGCTCCAATGGCACTGAGATATGGAAATTAAGAATCAAGAATTTCTTCATTTTCTTCACAGGGTTGAAATGGATCAATCTCAATATTGAGTGATCTGATGACCATTGGAGTACTTAAAGGATTTACTTTATCCATATTAAAGCGTTTCAAGATCTTTTCTGTGTAATTTGATTGATGCACGAATATCCCATTGTGCATTTGCTCAATTTGTAAACCAAGGTAATACTTGGTTTTTCTAAGATCTTTCATTTTAAGTTCTTCCTTTAAGTATACTGTTGCTTCATGGATCTCATTTTTTATTCGAATAATATTTAAATCATCAACATATACAACTATAATCACAAATCCGGATATTGTTTTCTTAATAAAAACGCATGGGCAGATAATATTACTCACATATCTTTTATTAATAAAATAATCGCTTAAATGATTATACCACATGCGTCCAGATTGTTTTAACCCATATAAAGATCTCTAGAGCTTGATCGAATACATTTCTTTAGGTTTTGTACTAATGCTTTAGGCATTTTAAATTCTTTAGGGATTTTCATATAAATGTCATTATCAAGTGATCTGTACAAATAAGCAGTTGCAACATCCATAAGACGTATTTCTAATTTCTTAGAAACTACTAGGCTAATCAGATACTTGAACGTAATTGCATCCATAACAGGAGAATACGTTTCATTATAATCAATTCCTAGCCTTTGTGAAAAACCTTGAGCTACAAATCTAGCATTGTACCTTATTATTTCATTTTTCTCATTTCTCTTTCATACAAAGACCCACTTGTATCCTACAGGTTTCACAGTTTTAGGCATAGGAATAATTGGCCCAAAAACATTTTGCTTGTTTAGTGATTCTAATTTAGCCTGTATAACATCTTTCCATTTTATCCAATCATGCCTATTTTGACATTCCATGACTGATTTTAGTTCAGGATCATTTTTGTCATTTATGATTTCATATGCAATAGTATATGAAAATATTTCATTAATACTTTTCATCTCATTTCTATTCAACAGTTTTCTTATATTGGTATAATTTATCGAGATTTCTTGATTAATATTATTTATACCTTCCATTTAGGGACTTTCTTTATTTTCTATTTCTTCAGGGATATTTTCCTCGCTATCAATATGATTATCTACTCCCTTTCTCTTTTGAGGATTTTTATCCTTAGAACTAATTAGTCTTCCATGCTTTTGGCATGTTTTAGACTTATGAGTATCTTTACTCTCAGGTTTTATTTCCGAAATTTCAATATGTACGGGAGCATTGGCTACCGGTATATATGATTTAGTCATTATTTTTGTATCAGTAAATGCATTTGGCAATTGATTTGCAATTACTTATAAGTGCACAATCTTTTGCACTTTCAATTCACATTGTTTTGTGTGAGGATGCAGATTTAATAATGATGGTTCATTCCATTAAATATCCCTTTTCCCTTCTTTCTCCTTTTTTCCTAATATTGGAAAAATAACCTTATTAAATTAGCAATCAGCAAAACGTGCTGTAAAAATATCACCAGTTAAATGTTCAAAATATCTAATAATCGAGGGTGTTTCAAACCCAACATAAATTCCCAATCTTCGTTTAGGACCCATTTTTGTGTGCTGAGGTGGTGCAATGGGTACATATATTGCACAACCAAAAATTCTGAGATGGGAAATATTTGGCTTTTAACCAAATGCCAATTGTAGTGGGGAGTATTTATGATATGCACTAGGTCTAATGCGAATTAATGAAGCAGTATGTAGGATTGCATGACCCCAAACTGAAATGGGAAGCTTTATTCTCATTATTAATGGTCTAGTAATAAGCTGAAGGCATTTAATTAATGATTCAACTAAACCATTATGAGTATGTACATGGACAACAAGATGCTCAACAATGATCCTAGTAGACATACAATAATCATTGAATGCTTGAGATGTAAATTCAACAACATTATCAAGTCTTACCCTCTTGATTGTATAATCAGGGAATTATGCTCGTAATTTAATAATTTTAGCTAGCAACCTTGCAAATGCAATATTACGAGTTGACAATAGACAAACATGTGACCATCTACTAGATGCATCAATTAATACCATAAAATATCTGAATGGTCCACATAGTGGGTGAATTGGCCCACATATATCACCTTGAATTCTTTCAAGAAACATAGGTGATTCATTCTGAATTTTAGATGGTGAAGGCCTCAAGATTAATTTTTCAAGAGAACAAGCTGTACATGATATTTCATTTGATTGAGAAATTCTTTACCCCTTCAATGGATGCCCATGTGAATTCTCAATTATCCTTCGCATCATTACTGATCCAAGATGACCTAAGCTGTCATGCCATAAATTTATTATTGAAGGATCATAAGATTTTTCTTTTACTGCCATATGTGATTCAATTACATGTATATACATGTAATGCAATCCAGTAGGGAGTTTTGGCAGTCTTTCCAATACTTGTATTTTTCTTGATTCATGGGAAACTATATTTAAATATTTATTGCTATTTATAGTAATGGATTGGGTATCACCTCCATTTCGATATATGTCATCAAAACTCAATAAATTTCTTGTTGATTTTGGTGAAAACAAAGCTTCATTAATTATAAATTTTGTTCCATTTGGTAATATAAATTTAGCTTTGCCAATTCCTTCAATTAGATCTACAGGACCTGATATTATTTTTACAACTGCCTTTGTGGGCTTTATTTCAGAGAAATAATCTCTATTTTTCAAGATAGTATGTGTAGTACCACTACTTGGTATGCAGAGATCTCCAATATTGTCTTTATGTTGAGTACAATCCATTTTAAACTTCAAAATAGATAAACACATAATTAATCAATTAAGGTAAAAATATAAAATAATTATAAAGTAGGACATTTTATTAATTTGAAAATAACATACATAACAATAACATATTCTTCAGAATTAAAAATAAAATAGGTAATAACAACATACTTAAAATTATAGTTGCCTTAATTTCCATTGTCAGTAAAATTATCAGTAAAATCAGAAACATTTAGATGAGTTATATCATTAACAGGAGTATGATGCTCATTGAAGTTTATTTCCTTTTCTTTGTCTTTCAATGATGCCTTATAAAGATGGCAAAGATGTGGTGGTGTACGACAAACTCGTGCCCAGTGTCCTTTACTACCACATTTAAAACACACAGTTTCAGACTTATATTGGGGCTTTTCTTGAACACCATTGATGATTGATTTTAATTTCTTATGAGGTTGAGTCTGAGTTTATTGTGGAGTATTATTATATTTATTTCTACGACCATGGCCAAAGAATTGACCTCTTCCATGTCCACAACCTCTACCTCTCCCACGTCCATGGCTATTGTAATTTTTATGTCTAGAATAATTTGTAGCATTTGCTTCTGAAAATGCTACTGAGCCAGTGGGACGAGACTGATGATTTTTCATCAAGAGTTCATTATTTTTCTCAGTTACTAGTAGGCATGAAATTAGTTCAAAATATTTTTTAAATCTCTGCATCCTATATTATTGTTACAGTGTAATATTTGATGCATGAAATATGGAGTAAGTTTTCTCCAGCATATTCTCGTTTGTGACTGTCTGTCCACATAATTTTAATTGTGATACTATTCTGAACATTGCAGAATTATAGTCACTCACTTTTTTTTTGAAATCTTGAAAGCGTAAAGCTCTTCATTCATCTGTGACTACTGGTAGTATTACATCTCTTTGATGATCATATTTGTCTTTTAGATCCTTCTAAAGAATGGATCTTTGACAGTTAAATATTCACATTTTAAACCTTCATCAAGATGATGACGGAGAAAAATTATAGACTTGGCCTTATCTTGCAATGAGGTGTTATTATTTTCTTTTATGGTATCAATTAACCCCATTGATTGAAGATACATTTTTACATCTAGAATCCAAGACATATAATTTTTTCTCGTGATGTCAAGAGCAACGAACTCAAGCTTTGCTAGATTTTTCATTGTGATAACTAAAAAAAAATATAACTCAATTAGAATTCATAAATTTGATGACTATTAAAAAAAATCAAACATAATCCAAATTTACTAATTAATTATATAATGAATGAATATTGCAAGAAATAATAGCGGTACATAAAATGATACAATAATACTTAAATTTATATCAAATAGAAAATCATTTTCTATATGAATTATTCCAAAAATTATTATAATAGTCATGATCAAAACACAAATATAAATATACCAATCATGTTTACAATTTAGAGTAAAGAGAAAAAGAGAAAATGTATGAATTTGTGTGAATAAATAAAATTTATAGTTTGTCTATTTATAATGAAAAATATAGCCATTAGAAATTTTTTTTAACATAATATATTGAGAAATAAATTATATAAAGTAAAATTAATAAATAATGTTGATATGATTATTTATAGTAAGTGAGTTAACATAACGATATGTATAAATATGGAGCAAAACCGTCCATTAATATAAAATGGGCTATATCATTCCATTAACATAAATAATAAAAAAAATATAAATATGCATAAATATAAATTGGTAGGAGGCACAACCATTCATAAGGTTAGAACAATTTCTAGCAATTTTTGCATCAATGGTGTAGTTAGTAAAACAAAATAAAAATAACAATTAATATAAAGTTAGATTGAAGAAATAAATATAAATATGAATAAATAAAAATTAGTAGGAGACATAGCCATCCATGATAATATATAATCAAATAATATATTCATAAATATTAAATATTAGAAAATATGTACCTTATTGTTTTGATTGAGAGCTTTTCGTGTTAATAACATGTTGTAGAATTAAAATTGAATTGCTTAGTTTGTTATAGAACTAAACTTGAATTTAGTAATATTTAATTATAAGAAAAATATTTTATAGTAGAATGATTTTAAGAGAATTTAGAGAGAGTTTGGAGAGAATTTGGAGAGCTATAATATTGAAAGAATTTGAAAAATAATGTATCTTTTTTTTCTATTTTTTCATTAATGAATTTCAATCTCTTTATATAGAGATTTTCTTTTCACTATTTGAGAACTATTATCTCACAAGTAATATATTGTTCATTCACATTCATAATACATTTTACAATTTCGGCGTTTTCCTTTTTCTTTATTTTATTTTATTTTATTTTTGTAATTTTTTATCTATTTATTATTTTTGAAGATATCTTTAATTTAAATTTATTTATTAAATTTGTATATTTTAAATAATTTAATTTTATATGCTAAATAATAATTTTTAAATTTTAAAGCTTACTATTATTTAGATATAAAAATTAAGCTAATTAAACTAAAGATTATGATATTTATTTATTTCATAATTATTTAGAATTTAGAAATTAAACTAATTAAAGTAAAAATTACTCATAGTATTCAATAATTATTTTTTCAATAAAACTAAAAAAACTTATGAAATATATCAAATAAATTATTATTTTTATTATTGATACTAATAAAAGTAAAAATCATATTTATGGTCTTAATTTTATTATTAACAATGAAAAAACAACAAACAAGAACAAAAATCAACAACTGCAATTTTTTTCTTTTGTTAATTTTTGTTGTTTTTGTTGTTTCAATGGTTATTTTCAATTGTTTTTGTTGTTTCTATTTGTTTATGTTTGTTGATTTTTGTTAAAAATAAAAAAATAATAAAAATTATGAAATATGTCAAAAAAATTATTATTTTTATCATTAATACTAATAAAAGTAAAAATTTTATTTATGATCTTAATTTTATTATTACTAATGAAAAAATAATTTTTTAAAAAATCAACAATAATCAACAACTGTAAAATTTTATTGATTTTTGTTGTTTTGTTGTTTTTATTGTTGTTTTTTTGTTATTTCGGTTTGTTGATTTTTTATTTTTTAATGTTTTTTTTGTTGATGTTACAAATACATCATAAGGATTGTAAACTTATTGCATATTAATAATCAATAAGTGTCAAATAATTTTTTTTAAAAAGTTGTTAGATGTTTTAAAAAACAAATTAAAGTAAAAAAAATAAAATCCTTATTCTTTAAAAATATAAAATAAGAAAATTTTGTTTATTTATTGTTGTTACAATTTTTGAAGTTATTTGTTGCAACAATTGAAGATAAAAAGTATTTGAAACCCTAGCATCCTTTTTTTTCTTTCAAACTTTCACTTTTTTTCTTTTATAACTGCTCATCTTCTTTAAGTAATGTGAGGTGATTTTTGGTCATTCTTGGCCTGAAATCACCCCTCTACATATATTTTTATCAATTTATTTTTTTAAATAAGTGGTTATTTCACATAAATTTAGGTTTTATTTTGTTTTTGTGATTTCGTTTTCTTGTTGCGGCGTTTGATTTTTGTCGTCTTGTTACGATATTTTGTTTTCCATTTTATTACGACTTTTTCTTTGTATGGGCGATTCAAACAGACAAAGTATATTCGATCAGATAAAGACAACGAATCAGATTATGGTTATTAGTATGTTGCAGAACTGAAGTTATAGGTATTCTAGTCACTATCGTATTATCAAATTTATAGGCTTTAAGCCGATTTATTATGTTATTAATTTGAGTGCTGTTTCATCCTCTATGGTTTTAGTGAATTCGTATCTATGTTTCTATCGATGTATAGCTAGTTTGAATTAATAGAATTATTTTTCTTTTAAAAAAATAAAAAAAATAATTAAAAATGTTTAGTTCATAATTATTCATTTGAAAAAAAAATTCTTACAAGAAAAAATATTGAGTAAAGAAGAAGAAGAAAATATTGAGAATAAAATAAAGACAGTATCTTAAAAATAAAAAAAATGTTGAGAAAAAAAAGTTGAAAAAAAAAGATGAAGACAATAGAAAAAATGTTGAGAAAAAAAAAGATAAAGATAGTACCATAAAAATTGAAAAAAATGTTTAGCAAAAAAAAAAACATTGAAAAAAAAAGAAGACATTAGAAAAAAATTTAAGAAAAAATTATTGAATAAAAAAATTGAGAAAAAAATAGATGAAGATAGTATAAAGCAAAAAAATTTTTAAAAAAGAACAAATAAAATGTTGAGAAAAAAGTATAAAGCAAAAAAAAAATGAAAAAATCAGTAAAAAGGAAAAAAAAGAATGTTGGAGAAAAAAAAGATAACCCTAAAAATAAAGTTGGTAAAGAGAGTAGTCTATATTTAAAAGAAAAAAGTTAAAAAAGTTAGTTTTGAAAGTTTTTTTGGTTTTTGGTATATTTGTATAAAAAAACCCTTGATTTTTTTATCAGATTTATTCAATTTAGAAAGAAAGGTAAATATGGTTGGTAAATATGTTTACTCTTATAAATTTAATGCAAAAATATTTCATAATTTATTAATATTAAAAAAATATAGTAAAGTGTGTATTATTTATACAAAAACTTGCTTCAGAAAGTAATTGATTGCAATAAATCAAGGATTATTTGTTAATTAATGGCTTGATATGGTAATTAAATATATATTTATATATTTGATATTTTTTTCAAAAGAAAAATTGATGTAGGGAAATTGTTCATCAAAATACAATAGAAATTGAATCATGTGAGAAATTAATTTTATAAATTGATAATTATAAAATTCAAATTTTATAGATAAGAAAGGTATTGAAAAAAATCATCATTAGACCATTTCATCACTAATAATATATAGTTGATAAATTTTAATATATCAGTCTAAAATAAATTAATTGACAAAAAATTCTTAACAATAGAGTACTTGAATGAAAGAAACTAACAAATTATTTGATGATGTTGCAAGAACAACTAACATATAAAATAACTGTAAAAAGAAAAAAGAAAAAAAGACTTGCTAAAACCAATCTAAAGTAAAGCAAATCTCTTGATTGGCCAAACGTTGGACCTTATTCATCTTCTGTAGTTGGCAGTGAGTGCACATGATCTTCATATTCATAGTCATGGATCCTTCTCCCATCAATTATTCTTGCAATCTCAAAATCCCTCAAGCAATGCTGCCAACACTTCATATCATGTGATGAATTACATCAATTCAAACTATCTCCTTTATGTATAATTAGCAACTCTTGAAAACCCAGCAAATCATATGAACAATTCACATATAAGTACTTATTAAATCCAGTAAACTCTGAATATTGATAGTTAAAAAAAAAAAACCTTTATCATAATATAGCATCCATGATACGTATTGTATGATGTTGAGCCCAATTTAATGCACAATCTCTTAGGATAACAACTCCATAACAATCCATCAAAGAGTTTGCGACACTTTTGAGATATGATCTCCTCGTAGAAATATACAATACTGAATACTGAATCTCTAGCTCTATTTGTTCCAAAACAATAGGAGAGTGTAGACGGCAGAGTTTAGTGTGTGCACAAATGTTTGGTGACCACGACATTGTGTAGGCTCGAGGCCCACTAGGAAATACAAAATAGGTTCGTAGCCCAAAATTGGAAAAGGAGTCGCCACCCGGATAAAAGCTGGGACACATTGTACGACAATTAGATTCTACAGAGGTTCCTAAAAGCCGTCATTAGATAATAGGTTTGGAAATTGGATATGGACTTTTGGAATGCTCACCCAACCTTGCGGTTGGCCTTCGTTTGTGTTTTGTATTTCATTACTTTTAATTATTCAATTATCTCCTTATTAATCATGCAATAAAGATTTTCTTTAAACCATTTCCACATTTTATAATTAAATCCATGTTTTCGCATTAGTTCAATTCCATGCTTTCAAACCCAACATCTACTACAAATAATGATTTATAAATATCCATAAAAGCAATAATAAATAAATAAATACACATGCGAAGAAATGGGGGAGGAGAAATGAGTTACAATCCTTTTTACATGCAAAAGAAAGTAAAAAATACTAAAAATAAACCAACAATAAACTGGAAATAAACTAAAGAAAGAGGGAATAAACTGAAAATATACTAAAAATAAATAGGAATTAAAACTAAACAAAAAAGAAGGTGAACTAAAATAACATGAATTAAGATTAAGTGATTTAGTTCACCCCAAAATCCTATAATAAACAAAGTATTAGCCTCACAAATACATAAAATCCTACAAAAGAAACCACACAGTTAATTCATGAATTAAATTGATACAAATAAGGATAATAGACACTCAAGCGTTAATTAAATAAAATAGTGAAATAATCATATAAGTACAAATGAAACATGAAAACATGAAAATACATGTGACCCCAAAATAAAACGCAAGAAATGAATAAGACAAAACAATATAAAACACATGGTTCTGTTAGAGTGATGATTGCCTTATCAGTAAGGCGTCGCCTTTAGGCATAGAGGCGATATCAGATCACCTCAAGCTAAAGGGGTAATGCCTCTTTGAAGAGGTGATCGTCTGACTGACAGTCAGAATGACAACTTAACAATATTTTTGAACCTTAAGTAAACAAGATCACATGCAAATTACTAAAGATTTATAACTATACTTAATGATTTAGATGATCATATTATAAGCCTATAAAGTGAACAATGGATCTAAGAAACAAGTAAATAAAAACTTTTCCAAATCTACAACTTCAATACTGAAAAGAAATGAGGATTATTACTGCTTTATAAGCTTGTTTCCCTAAGTGATTGGCCCTCAGAGATTAGTTTTGATCTCAAACTTCATTTGAATGCAAGAGTTTTCCTTTTATCCTTCTTTGAGGATGAACCTTTTGGCTTGGTTTCTCCTACTTCTCTCCAAGAATGTCTCGTTCTTCTTTTTCAAAGCTCTCTCATCCTTTTTTTTCCAAGTTGCAAATGGTTACCAACCCTTCTCTTTTCTCTTTCCAATATCCTCTTTTAAACCCGCCATCCTTAAATAAGACATTCACTTTTCATTCCCCATCATTACCCCTTTTTTCTTTACTTAAAAAGTCTCATTTTCAAGCAACATTTAGGCCTGTAAAGGTATGGGACCCATAAACTAGACCACCATTGTTACCTTTACATTTAATGTATATGAAAGTGGCTGGTAAAGAGGCGATGCCTTTTCGATGAGTTATCGCCTCATCCCATAGAGGCAGTGCCTTATCGTTGAGGCGTCACTTTACAGGCCTTGACCTAGAATTGAGCCTTTGGGCCATAATGGGCTTGGGCTTTATAAGGATAGAAAATCGGGCTTTAAGGTCCATTTTCAAGGAGATTTTAGGCTTTTCTTGCATTCAAGCTTTGCATATTCTCATCACTGAGCTTTTTTACGGGCTGATCAAATCGAGCATCCATAGTTTGCCCCTTATTACAGGCCAATTGAACCAAGCATTCACAGTTCGCCCCCTATTATGAGCTGATCGAATGATTTTTCAAAAACCCACGCAATCAAATTTTTTAAAAAAGAAACATGCATAGTAAAAGTGATAATCAGTAAAGGATGCACCTGACCTCTAAGGTTCACTTGAGAGGTGAATTCTTCAAGTTGAAACATGACTGTGATCCTCGGGATTTTATCCTAATTGGCCATTCATTAATACTTGAATTATGAATCCTAATTTCTTCGAATTGAGAAGCCATTCATTAATACATTTGAAATGTAATCCTTATGAACTCTATCAAGCCTGATTGCTCACTCATTTGAAACTTGATCCTCGAGGACTCTATCAAGCCTAATTACTCCTATAAAGCCCAATTGGTCACTCATCTTAAATGTAATCCTCGGGAACTTTATCAAGTCCGATTGCTTACTCATCTGAAATGTAATACTTATGAACTCTATCAAGCCAAATTGCTTACTCATCTGAAACATGATCCTCAGGAACTCTATCAAGCCCGATTGCTCACTCATCTGAAATGTGATTCTTAGGAACTCTATTAAGCTCGACTGCTCACTTATCTAAAATGTGATCCTCGGGAACTCTATCAAGCTCAATTGCTCACTCATCTGAAATGTGATCCTCAGAAACTCTATCAAGCCTGATTGTTCATTTATCTAAAATGTGATCCTAAGGAACTCTATTAAGCCTGATGCACTATTCATTACAAATGGGAAACTCATGTTGTCATCCTCAAGTATACAAATCAGAGAGGCAGTCCTTTAATTCTAACACTTTGATAAGAGAAAATCCACAGATTACCCCTAGCTACGGGGTGATCAAAATGAGTATCTAAGGGCTACCCTATGCTACGGGCAGATCAAACCAGAAAATAAATTCTTTAATTTGAAACATGACCGTGAACCTCAGGACTCCAAATTTGATCAGTCATTCATTAATACTTTGACAAGATAACCTTCATCTTCTACATAATCAACTTCGAGACTCACCTGAGAAATGAATAATATTAAAAAAATTCTCCTAATTTCAATTTTTTTAAAATTCCTCATTTCTTTTAAAGTTCTCAAAAAGCCATTTTTTTTAATAATGACCTTCTTCTCCCTTTTTTGTTCCCACTTCTCCAAGAGCTAGCTTTTTCAAAAGTCAATTCTCTCAAAGTTCGATTTTCTTGATGTCACGACCCAAAACAGGGGCCATGACGGCGCTAGGGAACGAGAATTCTTTTGAATCCGGAACCCGTAGTAAGCCTTAAAATAAAATTAAACATGCAATAATAGTAATAATAACATAAATAGAGTATTCTACAGTGGAAATAAAATCTTAAATATTGAAATAATAATCCACCAAATGAAATTAAATTGAATAACTCATCTCATATATAAATAAACTTTTAATACAAGTTCCAGTTCAAATATTTGAAATATATAACTCAGACAAATATAATACATAAACTCCACAACTGTTTACAACTACTGCAGTGTCTAGATTATAAAATAAAGCTCAGATAAGCAGTTTACATAGTGAAGCCGGGGCGGAAGAAATCCGGCGTATAAGTCTGTTACTGAGGTCTAAAGATGATGATTCTCCTGAAAAATAGTCAACGGAGGGGAGTCAGACCTCACTGAGTGAATTATTATAATATATATACATACATACTAAATGACATTGCACACAATTAATAGTATATATAATAAATATATATACAGGCAAATACACACAGATGCAACAAAATCATTTTATATATTTATTGAAAATCACTGTTTATGAAGGATCAAATAGAACCCTAGAAAATCGCAACCTCAAACTGTGTTAGACAACACTCTAGCCATACAGGCTCACTTATTCCAAATATACTCACTTGTTCCATTTGGACAGTAGACTGACCCCGAGATACTAAGTCAATCGAGCTCTAGTAGTCTGACTGTCAATGTGATTGGCCCCGAGACACTTGGTCAACCGAGCTCCAGCAATAACACTTCCAAATCACATCACACATCAAATCAAATCAATCCAATCCATATCCACAAATAGGTTAGTAATATAGTCTAAATGCTATCATCGTACCGATACGTACTCGGTCCTAGTGCTGCCCACTAGGTAGCACATTCTATTGATATCCTTCATTAAATATAAAACATACATTCATAAAATCAATGATGCATGATATTAAATAAATTAGCAACATAAACCATATATATACTAGAAATATACCAAAAGTAAACCAGATATATTTTGAGTATATATACGTCAAATAAATCCAATATAGTTGCAAAATAAACTAGAAATATACTTAAAAACATTTTAAGTGTAAATATTTAATAAAAAATGCATATAATTTAAAATATATCAAAATATACCAAAAATAAACCTAAATAATACTTAAATCATTTATGCATACTTTATTAAAATAAACCATATATTTCTAAAACATGCACCCTAAAACATATATATATATATATATAAAATAACAACTCATTGTTATTGCGCTCCTTGAGACAGATTTGACGGGCCTGGTCCACTAGGCCTCGGTCTTGGCGCAACTAAACAAATAAACGATAACAGGAAATTATAATAATTCTATCAAAATTTCTAGAAACTCGATCTAGAATACTAGACACAGAATTAGAATCAGAATTCGATCGGACATCACGTTTCATGAGAATTCTACCAAAAATCCGGCAAAACCTCCCCTGTAAAATGGATATCTCTCTACTCAAAGAGTAGAGCCGGTCCTGCAAAGAAACACACTTCGAAATAGCATAATTCACAACCCCTTGGTCGGACTCCAAACTACAATTTCACCGACCGAGGTCCACAATTCACAGAATAACACAATACATGAAAAATTCCAAAAATTCCCTTCAATACTCAAAATGTAGCAAATTACATATTCAAATGCTAAAAATATTCATTTAATCGATAAATACACAAAAACTTTATAAATCCAAATTACATAATTAACCCTAAAACTTACTTAAAATCAATAAAAACTGATTTATTTAGAAATATCGTATATTATATATAATTTAAAAATAATTTATGAAAAATAGTTTTAATTAGTTAAAAATACTAAATAATTTGTAGAAATCATTTTTATACCTTAAATAACTATTAAAACCAATTTAATTATATTTTTAGCCAATTTAGTGTTAAATTACCAAAATACCCCTAGTTTCGTAAATTCACTAAAATTAATAAAAAATTCACCAAAAATAATATAATTATTCAAAATTAATTTTTTCTACATATAATTCAATAATATCAATAAAATATACTCAATTAACGAATTAATTTCAATAAAGCACATAATTAACCTAATTTTTCCAAAATTACATAAACTTAATAAATTCCAAATAATTATATAAAATTCACAAAAATTACCAATAAATTTCTAAAATGCATTTCAACACCTATAATTACCATAAAACACAATTTCATAATTTAATTAATTAATTTTCGAAAATTAGAAAATATTAATAAAATAATAAAAAATTCACAAAAATCAAAATAAGTTCCAAAAATTCCAAAAAAATGACAGAGTATAGATTGTGCTGCTATGATCAATGTTTGTGAAGGGAGTTTACTTGAATCAATCAAATTGAAGCTTAAAAAAATTGAATAACCCTAAATGGCTGAAAATGGAAAATCAAAACCTAGGGAAATCTAAACCATTTTAAGTGAAACAAAGCTTAGAATCACACTCATCAGAGCTCAAGGAGAAGATAGAGACTGGTGATGTCGAGTTTGGTGGCATGAATCGATTTGATCGGATGAATTTCGGCTTCTCTTGGATTTTTCGGCCAAAACACATCGGAAATGGTGGCTTTAGGCGTCGGGAAAGGCTGGAGGTGGTGGTGGCAAGCCAAGAGGCACACCAACGGTACGGGTAAGGCTTGGCTGTGGCGGTGATGGCGAGGGAGGCGATCGGGAGCTTGAGGAAGAAGACAAGGGCAAACTTGTAAGTATGGAGAACTTTTGTTTTTTGTTAAATAATTATGTATATATATATATATATATATATATATATATATATATAATAGTAATATATAATCTCACACACACTAAATATACACCACACACATATTTTAATAATATATACACATATATAATTAATTAATTAATATTAAAAAAAACTATATAATATAATTTAATTATAAAATAAACCCTAATTTAAATTAAATAAATGTACAAACATGTATTTTATTTGACACTTTAAAATCACGCATGAGCTCATGCTAATTCATAAAACTATTTAAAATAATTAATGTTAAATTATTTACATTTTAATTTCCCCGAAAATAAAATTTTTAAAAAAATTTTACGTAAAGAATTTAAAATAATTGAGAATAATTAAAATAACTTAATAATTAATAAAATTATGAAAATAATCATAAATATATACAAAAATTATTAACACTGCATATTTTGATGCAGTTTAAAATTATTTAAAAACTCGGGATATTACACTTGAGGGCCCATTCTCTTAAAAGCCCACTCTTTTCTTTTATTATTATATAAAGAAAACTTATCCTTTTGTCCATTCTTTCATCATTCTCTTCTCTTTTTTCTTTTTTTGTTGTCACACTTTCTTTTTAAACTTTTCTATTATGGATATTGCGTGAACCCAGATCTTTCAGAGTGGGACCCAGTACCCCTTTTGGTACATCCCCTATGCAACTTTGGTCTCAACATTGGGGATAAGATTCCTTTTCTAGCGGATGTGCGATCTTATATCTGCGGATTGGCTACTAGAGAGGTTATTTCCTAATTTATTTAGTTTTTTCCTGAAATAAGTATGAAACAACATTAGGTTATTGTTCATAGGTGTGTATTTATCATTTTATTTGAGAGAAAATTTGATTATTTGAACAAAATTGAAATATTTGAAACTTGAGTATCAGATTGCCGACATGAAGAGACGTCGCCTCTTTGATAGGGCGATCACCTTTCTGTTAGGGCAATCACCTTTTTAAAGAGGCATTCCCTCATTGTGTGGAGGCTATCTGACATAAATATGATCTCCTCTACACGAAAAGGCGTCGCCTCTTCAATGGGGTTTTTGCCTCTACGTGTAGTGGTGATCACCTCTGTGTGTAGGGGCGATCACCTCTTTGACAACATTTAGTAAGTTTTCACACTTTATTCATATAAATTGATAATTCAAATCCCTATTTTATCTTATAGCTCGATGTCCACACTCTCAAGGCTGTTGAGAATTTTAGTGGGGCACGAGCCTAGTATAATATACTTATAGACTAGGTCAAGACTCATATTCAAGACATTGAATTTTTAGATTTCATCCTTGCACTTCTAGCACAGTAAGGGCATATAGATTATCAGCCTCTTTATGCTCTGATGGAGAGATGGTTTGACATTACTCACACATTCCATCTTCCTTTCAGTGAGTTCACTTTGGAGCCAATCTCTTTTGTTGCTGTCACCGGTATTGCCTATATAGGAGATTCCATCCCTCTCTATGTGAATCTCCATCGTGTAGACAGCGGGGTTTAGCGCATGTCCAAGATTTTAAAAATCATGACACTGTTTAGGCTCAGGGCCTTAGAGAACACACTAATCACTATCATAAAGACATGGTATGGAGATGAGGAGTCACTACCCATGGTAATAATTGGTACAAATAAAAAAGGTGGTACTCGATTCCCTAAAAGAAAGTTAGAACCATAATCAGAAGATTCTAGATACAGAATACTAACTTCTCTTAGTCTCGTGTTCATTTAGAATAATTTTATAAATGATAATTTCATCCTCTAATTACATACAATTTTATTAAACCCTATTTGACATCCATATAAGCTTAGGCATTTAATTAATAAAATTACACATAAAAAATGCACTTAAGATTATGTCCCTAAGTCTAAACTATGTTGATTTTATTAAAAAGTTAGCTAGATTTACATGTTATTTATAAATGAGAAATGGACTAAAGGTGGGCCTACATTTTTATTAATTAGTCAGCCTAGATCTATTTATTTTAGTCTATCTAAGAAATGGGCTTAAGTCTATTCAATTTTAAAGGAAAGTTAAATTAGTAGGCCTAAGTCTAACTTAATTTTATTTAAAATGAGAAGTGGGCTTAGGTTTATTTATTTTAAAAGAAATGAAATTAAATGGGTTGAGCTAAGTCTAAACAAGTTTTAATTAAATAAGTGGGCCTAAAATCTAATTAACCTAATGGGCCTAAGTTGATTTAATCATTTAAAGCCCTAAACCATTTTTAAGCCTATTTATTAAGTGGGTTAGAACTAAACATGGGCTTAGGGCCCAAAAGGATAAAAACATAAAAAACATGCCCAAAATAAATAAAACACAAAAAATGGATCAAACAAACATTATAGTAATTTTCTAGAAACCCTAAATTAATTACATGCAAACCTTAAATTAAGCTACTGCCACCATTAATTTTAATTATTTTTTACCCAATCGAACCTAATTACTAATTGATTTTAAATGCAGAAAATTGAATCTTTTACTATTCCCACTATTGGGGCTATTACAAACTACATACAAAAATTAAAATTAAACAATTATACACCCATAAATTAAAATAACTACACAGAATATATAAATGCAAAATGAAAAATTAAAACCCTAATATCTACTGGAAAATAACACAGGTTGTTCCATGACATTCCATGGATCTTCTGTTCATCTAAACATAGGCAGTATCTTCCTCAATCCCTGCTCAGATATCAAAATAAAAAAAAACATAAAAAATCAGATTAGTAAAATTGAATAATAAAAATAATAATAAAATAAAGATCACAAAAAAAAAAAGAAAAAGAAAAGAATGGAATAGAAAAGAACACTGATGATTTTAGATGCTGTGCAAATGCCCTTTTTAGCCCCTTAGATTGGATTATCACCGTTAAAATTGACTCAGTGTTGATTTGATTTTGAACTAGGATTTGATTACATAACTCTCTTCTCTCTTTCGCATTCTCTCTTTTTTTCTCTCATTTTTTTCGCAGTCTCTCAGTCTATGTGTGTGTCTCTAGACCTCGTCTCCCTCCTCTTTATGAGTCTCTAAAAAAAATCTCCCTTTATGCATGCAAACTCTTTGCTTTTTAAAGTAGAGTCTGCCTGTACTGATTTCCTCCTTTGGAGAAACAGACTCATCTCTTCAAAATAGTCCAATAAGAATTTGATTTTTAAAAGTTATTTACATGTTTTGAATGCGTCAAAATTTTTTTTAGATAAAAATAATAATAAAATTGGATTTTTAACCAATCAAAACACTGAAAAAATTGATAAAAAATAAGAAAAAATATGTAAAAAATTGAAAAATGGAACTTTTACGCATCAGTGTTGTGCAATGCCAATCGGCAGTATAGAATGCCGATCAGCATTTTGTAATGCCAATCGGCATTACATAATGATGGCGACCAACATTACACCAATGCCGATCCCTGAAAAATTGACTTCTTTATAATCAAATCCTAAAAATGTTGTAATCAAGTCCTTAAACTCTAGAAAATCGAGAACCAAGTTCAATTTTGAATAAATTTCAACATAAGGGCTTACGTCACAATTGTACACAATTGCATCCTGAAATTGGGTGCTTACACATCGGCTATCTCACTTACATCGAGTGTCTGCTTGACATGGTCCTAGACATGAAATGGACACACACTGTGAAGTTGGATTCTATCAAGAGCTACTATACTCACACTAGAGTTGAGGCAGCTTCCACGCCTTGTGGGATTGATCAAGTAGTGAGAGCCTTCTTGGTTTACCTACTGAGTACTACCCTCTTTGCGGACACTGCTAGCTCCATAGATATGATCTTCCTGATGCCTTTGAGGGATCTCGACTTGGTGGCTTCATATAAATAGGGGAGCTGTGCTCTGGCTTACCTATATAAGAGCATGGATGCATTAGTGCATGGAGCTAGGCGACTCTACAGTTTCTAACATGCTATTATGGTATTATCTTCTTTTCCTTTATTTTATTGGGTTTATCTGATCATCACCATTATGATTTGTGAATGATTTTTCTCTCTTTTGTAGGATTGGGCCTTAGAGCTGAAGCTGATTGTTAGGATATCCCGTATTTGTGACACTCCCTTTCCTACCATGGCAAGGTGGGGCCCTAGCCGTGCTTAGAGGAAGTCCGTTGCCCGTGTACACATCCATCATGATTGTCTGAACACTTTAAAATACGACAAGGTATGGTACTTGTAAACATAAATATCATTAGTAACATACAATCTTATTAAATCCATAAGCTTAACAGTGTGCTTTCATAGCTATGTCTGAACTTGTGGGGTTCTCAGACTGGATAGAACTAGGCTATAATTCACTCAATTATGCTATATAGGAGAAGGGTTTTGCTCAAAGGATCTAATTGTAGAGTTTGGTACCTTACCAAGAGGATATATAATTGGCGTTGGGGCGCTCGAGTGAGATAACCACCTCTTTCTCCTCCTTGATCCATTTTTTAGGCACACCTATTGGAGGGAGACAAGCTTAACTAAGCCTTGAAGGGGGAAGATACATAGGATTATTATGAGAGGAAGAAGTCCTAGGCCTACTACGCAGGAG
Organism: Mallotus nudiflorus; assembly: GCA_947683625.1. NCBI lineage: Eukaryota > Viridiplantae > Streptophyta > Magnoliopsida > Malpighiales > Euphorbiaceae > Mallotus > Mallotus nudiflorus. The sequence goes on along the minus strand of CANTUR010000187.1, from coordinate 273,509 downwards.
AGACCTCCTCAACACCTGTGTATCGTGGTGAGGGTACCTCCTCTAGTACGCCTTCTACTTGAGAGCTCTCTCAGATGATGGTTGGTAGGCTTGTTGCCCCTTCAAACCTATTGACCTAATGATGGGTATCTTTTGGTGAGCTATCTCATTAGTTCTTGACGTTGGACATGAGCTTAGAGTCGGTGTTTATTCCGAAGGCCTCCACACATGTGAGTTCCCTTTTCTTTTAAAAATCCCATTTTCTAGATTGACTCAACATAGGTTTAGTTCTAATAATTAATTAATTGTTCATATTCCTCAAGACTAAGGAAAATATATGTACAGGGTGATTGAGGCCCAACGGGACTTCCTGATGAGTATGACACAGTAATAGAAGGTATCAATCATTTCCTATTCCTACATGTATGCATGCTTTCATAATGTCTTACCTCTCATTGTATCTTGACAGGATTAAAATGAGGCTAGTTAGGCCACAATTACTGCATTCAAGTGCAAGCTTGTTGCTCTTCAGGTTAATGATGATGAGGAGGATGAGCATATTGGAGAGGAGGAGCATGCAAGAGATGGCAGTGAAGATGATGGAGATGACTATATTGATGAACCTACGGATGAGGGAGGTGATCTGGGAGATGAAAAGATGAGGGATGATGCATAAGAGATTATCACAGGTGTCCCTTAGAATAGGACCATTTTTATCCACTTAAACTATTATTGTTTTACTTTGCTTGGATATTTTAGAATTTCCTATATTGCATTGAAAGGATGGTACAAAGTATAAATTCATTTTGATTACACCTACAAAAAATATTTTATTATTGTTGGAGTTCTCTTAATAGCTGAATTTTGCATTTATAAACACATGCATTTTGCAATAGTACATGAAACATGCCCCTCTGACTGTTAAAGACACGTCGTCTCTTCATTGAGGCATCGCCTCTTTATGAAGAGGCAATATGACAATGCTTCAAGACGTAGAGGTGTCGCCTCTTTGCTTAGGGAATCACCTCTACGACATCACTCTACAACCATTAAAATTCCTAATCTCTCCATAAAAATCCCCAATTCATACCTATGCTACCTCTCTCTATTTTCTCTTTTTGAATAATATTTTGTCCTCTTAATATGACTGAGAGAAGCCTTAAATGACTCTAACTAATCCTGAAAAGCTTAGATGGGGAATTATAGGCAAAATTGAAGCCATTTCACTTATTAATCTTCAGATCTTTGCATGCTAGGAGAATCAAATTTCCTTTCCTTCATGTTATAACTTAATTTTAGGATCCTTATAAACATATCTTTTGGTTCAATATGGCTGAACTATACCCCTTGCCAGAAGAATTCGAAGCTATTCTAGGCTATCACATGGGCTCCACTTGTCAGATTGCAATCCCTTAAGTTGGAAGCCCATACTTGCACTTCATTCAATATCAAATAGCCAGGTTATTCAATCTTTCACCCTTGTCTTCCTTTCATCACATCTTCGGTAAGTATTGGTAGGGCCTTTCCTTGAGCTCATTATAACCATATATAAGGAGGTCTATTGGCCTTGTATGCTTGCTCTTTGCCTATATGCTCAATTCTTGCTCATTTCCCCTTCTGGAAATTATGATTCAAAATTCCTCTACATCCTAGATCAAGTGAAAGTCAGACTCAATCCTTTCCCCTCCATATTAGCAGAAACTATCATCGGGCTAGACAACTTCATAGCAACCAAGTGATTCTCTAAAATTCCACTCCTGTTGGAGGTAAATTTCTTTTTCTCTTATTCTTGTCTTTCACTTTCTGACATTTTTAATTACTCATTACTTTTATAGATATGGTTTCAGGAGAAATTGGAATTGCTTGAGGCTCCCCAAAGATATTACACACTACAAAGACAAGCATTGCCAAACTAGAAGGTTGTATTCCACACTAGAAGATGTTCAAAGCTAGCTATAAACAGTCCCCGATACTCTAATTTGATGGATTTTTCCATGGTGGAGATTACAATACATGACCATTCGATCTTATACCCACTATGTTCCCATTGCTGGCCTCCATTTTGCTACTTTCTATAACCTTTCCTGTCTCTGTCATAAGTATGGACAAAAATAGCTAATTATGGAGTTGGTGCATGAATCCAAACTAGGACCCCTCTCTTAACATTTCTTGGATAATTTTGTGACTACTTGGCCTCGCAGAACCATCTAAAGGAACATCGATCACAGCAGAGATCCAACCACCGATGATCAATACAAGGCTTGGATCCAATTGCAATAGATAGAAAAAGATGAGTTTATTAGAAATAAAAGGATAAAAGAGTTGTAAATGTCGAGTGCTTAGGGTATTCAATAAAAGAAAAGGAAGCAAAATTAGTTTATGAATTAAGTAGTCATTTCCTTTTTGTTAGGTAGAATTTCCTTTCTAGTTAAACAATGTGTAATAGACACTTAACACAATATTTAATAGTAATTTAGGTAATCTATTTCATTTAATTTAAGCACAATATGTATCTACATTTTTCTTCTACCGTATCTTATGTCGTTAGTTGGCTTACCCTTGTAAGTTTTCCAACTAACTATTTTTTCTTTCTCTCCTTTTACACATTCTTAATTTTTTCCTAGATTGTCTCTTTCAAGGTTTTCAATCCAGTAGGACTTTTAATTTTATTTTTTTATTTTTTATTTCTAATTTTTTCTTAGACAGCCTCTTTTTGAGGTTTTCTCCCTAATAAGAGTTTTATAGAAAGTACTTCTTGAGTTTGTCTAGGTTGATGCTCTTTAAACTCATTCTCTTCAAACTTAAGTAAAATAACAACACCTTTAGAGAATAACTTCTTCACTATATACAGACCTTTCTAGTTTGGGTTAAACTTACCCCGTGGGTCAGTCATGATTGGCTTAGTGAGTTTCAATACTAAATCACCCTCTTTGATCTTTCCTAGCTTAATTTTCTTGTTATAGGCCTGAGCTATTCTCTTTTGGTACAATTGAGAGTGATACATAGCTTTCATTCTCTTTTCATCTAATAGTGTGAATTGTACCAATTGACTCTCTACCCATTGGTACTCAGGGGTTTTGAATTCCACTAAAACCTTTAATGATCGAATCTCAACCTCTATTGGCAATATAGCTTCACACCTATACACCAAGGAATATGGAGTTGCCTTAATCGATGTCCTAGTAGTAGTCCTATATCCTCATAATGCAAATTATAAATAATTCACCTAATCTTGGTAATTCTCCATCATTTTAGCCAGGATCTTCTTTACATTTTTGTTTACCGCTTCCACCGCCCCATTCGCTTGTAGCCTATATGGAGATGATATGTGGTGTTTAATTTTATATTCTTTTATCAATGCAGCTATCTCTACCTAAAACTAAACCCTATTATCATTAACAATATGGTGAAGCAGTCCATATCTGTAAATTTTGTTCTTCTCAATGAACCTTACCATTTGTTTCAAGGTGACAGTGGTATAAGATTAGGCTTCGACCTACTTAGAGAAATAATCAATCGCCACCATGATGTATCGATGACTATTTAATGCTCTTGGCCTTATCTCCCTAATAATATCAATTCCCTAGACTGCAAATGGCTAAGGAGAAGTCATTCTTTAAAGTTCCATGGATGACAAATGACTGACAATTATGGAATTTCTTCATAAACTTAACATAATCTGTCTCTATGGTCAACCAGAAATAACCTTGAAAAGCTAGTTTCTTTGCTAAAATTGTCCCATTCATGTGGCCCACATACTCCTTTGTGAATTGATTACATGAGTCTCTGAGCTTCATTTTTATCCACATATCTCAAGTGAACCCTCGTTAGCATTCTCTTGTACAATATGCTATTATAATTAATAAACTGTCGAGAAAACATCCTTATATATATTCTTTCATTCTTATCTGCATCTTTTAAAAATTGTCCTATTTCTAAATATAGTTACAAATCATAAAACTAGGGATTTTTAGGAATATCAACCGACATCACCCTTATCTTTTCATAACAAGGGTTTTGGGATTTCACTAAAATAAAAGGCTTGACACTTACTAGCTTTCCACTTTCCCATACCAAAGCTAAAATAGTTAGAGCATCAGCTAGTTGGTTCTTATCTCAAGGAAAATGAACAAACTTGCATTGGGTAAAAAATAATAAAATAGTAGCCAAATAGTCCCAATATATATACAACTTATCTTCTTTTACTTCCTATTCTTTAAAAGCTAGCTTTACAACCAGTATAAAGTCTCCATATACAATAACATCTTTTGTCCCTGTATTCTAAATTGCCTTTAACCCAAAAATGTTGGCCTCATATTCAGATTGATTGTTTGTCACCTCAAACTCTAATCTTTTCGCCATCGGGATCATCTCTCCTTCCGGCATGATGAGAATTACTCTAATGCCTACTACTCTATTATTGACAGGTCTATCAAAATACATTTTTCATCCCTAGACCTCTGTTTCCCTTAGTTGTTCATCTGGAAGCTCTAGCTCTCACTCATATTCGTCATCTACTGGATTCTACGCCAAAAAGTCAACTACTGCTCTCCCTTTCACTACTTTCTTTGCTATATAGTCTATATTAAATTCATTGAGCAGAATTAACCATCTGGTTAATTTTCTTATTAATGAGGGAGTCTATTGGAGTTATTTAAAAGGGTCATGTTTAAAGACTACTTGCACTTTATAAGGTTGAAAATAATGCCGAAGTTTCATAGTTTCCCAGATTACGGCTAAGCACATCTTCTTTACAAGGCTATAGTTGGCTTTATATGGTAGAAATTTCTAGCTCAATTAATACACTGCGTGCTCAACTTTTCCTTTACCTTTTTGAGCCAATATCGTGCCTACTGCTTCTTTCTTGATTGCCAGATAGAGAATTAAAGATTTACTTGGCTTCAGTGGTTGTAAAACTAGAGGATTCATTAAGTAATTCTTAATAGCTTTAAAAGCCTATTGACATTTATCATTCCAAATTACTAGTTGATTTTTCTTTAGAAGCTTGAAGATTGGCTTATAAATGGTAGTCAATTTGGCTATGAACCTATTAATACATTGTAATCACCCAATGAACCCTCTGACTTCTTTTTCATTTCTCGATGTAGGCATTTCCTTGATTGTTTTAAATTTTTCTGGGTCCACTTCTATCCCTTTTTTAGTTGACGATGTGTCCTAGCAGTTTCCTAGATGTTACCTAAAAAACACACTTCTTCGGGTTTAATTGGAGATTATACTTTTTAGACTTTGTAAGGAACTTGTTTAAGGCTTCAAAATGCCCTTCTCTGGTGGGAGATTTTACCATTATATCATCCACTTATACCTCTAACTCCTTGTAGATCATGTCATTTAGTAGGGTTATAGCCATTCTTTAATAAGGAGCCCCTACATTCATCAATCCGAACGATATGACTGGGTAATAGTAAATACCTCATTCAATAGTGAAAGACATTTTCAGTTTGTCAATTACTACCACCATGATATGGTTATATTATGAGAAACCATCAATGAAAGAGTGCATTGCACTGGAAGTTGCACTATTGACAAATGTGTCAATATGTGGTGGTGGAAAGTCATCTTTTGGGCAAACATTGTTTAGATCTCTATAGTCCATGCACATCCTGACCCTTCCATCTTTCTTAGGGATTGAAACTATATTCGCTAACCATTAGGTGTCCTTTACTACCTTCAGTTGCTTCTTAACTTCTTCCTTAACCAAAAGAGCCCATTCTGGCCTTAACCTCTTATTCTTCTGCTTTATTAGTGATATATGAGGATATGTAGGGATCTTATATTTTGAGATCTCCTTGTCGATTACAGGCATATCCTTATAGCCCCAAGTAAATACTTTCTATCTTCTTATTAATGTTTCTTTTATTTTTTCTCTCTTACCATGACTTAAATCAGAAGCAATTAATATATTCTTAAGGTTATCAATTTCAGTATGCATAGAATTAATATCAAACATATGCATAAAATGATCATCACAAATAGAATAACTATTAGGAAACACATTACACAAATAAGTAAGGTCAGACTTCATTACATTAACTTTAAAAAAGAAAAGGTCATCAGTTTTAAACAAGGTTAAAAGAGAAACATTAAGATTATTATAGAAAAGATCCATGATAGAATTTAAGACATAGGTCTCAAAATCTAGATCGTCATTCTGATTAATGATGTTCTTTAACTCTATAGCAACGATGACCTCCTTAAATTCTTCTTCAGCCGGTACCAACTTTTCCATAAGACTTTCTTTAGCAGTAACTTTCTTCACCCCATTCATATACTTAGCAAAGATTTCAAATCCTAATATCACTTCCCTAATTATCAGAAGAGGTTCAAGAGTCCCCGTTTATGGATAACCAGTGCCTTCTTTAGCAAACACATCCTATAGTTCCTGTTTCCTAATTTCAAAGGCACCCTCTTTTTCATCTTCAGAATCCACAGACCCAGAATACCCAATCCTGTACTTTAAAATTAGGACTTTTGGTTCCATAAAATTAGGAGGGCCACTCTGGTCCTTTACTAGTCCCAAACTAGGCATGAACTTCATGTTCTTCATTATGCTCATAACTTTCTTATTTGGATCGTCCTCATAAATCATACAGACTTTGACATTTGGGCTTATTGAAATCTCATTAAGGGCTAGCTTCAAAGCAACTACAACGGCCTTAATTTTCACTAAGATGGTAATGACATTGCCCTCATGCAGAAACTTGATCTTTTAATGGTTAGTGGATGGTACACCACCCAAATGATGAAACCACGACCTTCCTAGTAGGATAGAAAAAGTCACAAGAATGTCAATCATATATAGGTTGACCCAAGTCTCAATAGGTCTAGTCTTGACTAGTGCTCTGAATGTCCCCTCAATAGGCTTTTTTGTATTATTATAGGTCTTGATAATCGCCTTATAAATTTTCAAGTCAGCCACAGTCAATCCTAATTTTAGTAGAATTTTCAATGGACCCATATTAATGGTAGAACCATTATCCACCATCATGCAATAAGTTAGCTTCCCTTTTACCTTAGCTTTAATAAATGAGGCCTTGTGATAGTCCTTTCCTTCCAATGGTAGATCATTGTTAGAAAACACAATAGCACCTTAGGGGGTTTCCATCAATGACCCAACCATTTGCCTAGGAGTACAACTTATACATATCTTCTTTTGATCTAAAGCCAAAACTAGTACTTCGCAATGATCCCAAGAAGCATAAGCAATTTCCAAACACTAGCAATAGTCTCTTATTTCTTCACTTCCCCTTTAGAACCCTCTTCCTTTCTCCTTTAGTTCAAATTCGACCAGTTTGGTTTCTGATTCTTTCTTTTTGACTTTACCGACTGATTGACTCTCTTTGTTCTTCTTATTATCCCACAGGTCAATCTTTCCTCCCTCTTTATCATTAAAACTCTAAATATCCAAGACATCCACATTAAGCCTGAGAGGCTACTTATTCTGATTCAGGTCTTTGGGTTTGGGTTTTGGTGAGCTAGGTGCGGTATTAATAAAAGAGTTTAAGACTTATTGCTTTGTTAGAGCCATATTGATCATAAGAATGGGTGTGCTTAGTGGCAGTACATTTTGGTAGTTAGGCAAATGGTTATTTTAAGTGTTTGGTTTTTGGGTTTCAAGGTCGGTGATCTTGCCTGAGTCAATTAGGTCTTGGATTTCATGCTTCAGTCAGGTACAAACATCAGTATCATATCCAATAGCTTGGTGGTATTTACAATAGAATTTTGGATTGACATTTAGTAAGAATAGTCTTTAGGGTAACGGTTGCAGAAGCTTCTTCTCCACTAGTTTCTCCAGAACTTTCGACATGGGCCTTCCTAATTTTGAAAACCTCCAAAACTATTTGATAGAATTAATTTTTGTGTTACTGCTTAGTTGTCTAATAACACTAATTTGCACATTGCTACTTGAACTGATTGCTTCTTTGCCTTCAAATCTTCCACTAAAAAACTTCTTTTCTTTAGTTAAGTCAGACTCTTTTTAGACCCAAACCTATACAATTCCTTAAATTTTAAATCTCGAGATCTTTCAGCTTTTTGGATAGTAAAGGATCACAACCTTCAATTACTATTACTAGCTGATTAGCCTCGGTAGGTCTATGCTTTATTTATGCTAATTTTCCTCTTCATCTAGTCAAGTAATCGATAAAGGATTTGTTGAACCACTTGTAAGCACCCAATTTCGAGATAGTGAATTATGGATGCGATAAAAGATTCCAATAATGAAAAGATCATAAATAGGTCTTCAGTACTTGAAGTTTGAAACCTCAAAAGTTTGAATGCATTTTTTCAAAAAAAGGGTTTAATGTTTTCAAGGACTAAATTACAATACTTTTTAAGGAACTAATTGAAAAATTTAAATTCTTTCAGGGGTTTTTTTGTAATTAAATGTTAAAAAAAGTACCATTTCAATCATAAAATTCATAAATTGAAAGTAAATTCATCCACTTTATGAGATCATGTGCGAAAAGCCCTATCTCATGACCTTTTAGCATAATGGCTTTCTTTTATTAGCCTCGCAGAATTCAAATGAGCAGTTGATAGTTTTGTGTTGAGAGTTTGTAAACTTTAATTAATCTAATGCTTGCTTTGCACCCAAACAAATGGTAGAAAATGTAAAAATGAAATCTGTGGACTTGCAGTAGAAATGGCTTGAATTTTAAAGTATCTTTTTAGTCTTTCAAATAATAAATGTGCATATAATATACTCCAATGCTCATAAATGATTATGAGTACAAAAACTCTTGACGGTATCCACGCCGAGTAATACGAGAAAGGCAGGGGAATACTAAGAGGAGAATCAAACTAAGAGCAAACATAATTTACTCCAATGCTCTAAAATGAGCAAGAGTATTAACGTGAACCTCTGGCAGTATCCACGCTGAGTAATACAAGAAAGTTAGGGGAATACTAAAAGAGGACCATGCCAAAAATTGCTCTATTTACTCCAATGCTCTGTAAGAGTATGAGTATCCAAAGGACCTTTCCAACAGTATCCATGTTGAGTAATATTAGAAAGGCAGGGGAATACTCAGATAAGGAAGGAAAGCAAAAAAATAATAATTCAAAGGCTATTTTGATACTCAGAATTCAATCTTTTTATGCTGAATTTTCATAAGTTTTTTTTAGCAAATTCTCCCTAAAATTAGGTATGGAAGTAAGCTCTTCACTTGGTAAAAGATATGGTCTCAATAAATGATGGTTAATGATGGCTCTAACCTTTACAAATGGCAAATAAATGATAGTCATGAAAATAAAAAATAGTGAGATTCGCTGAGTACATGCTATCTCGTGAAAAGTGATGAATTTTCTTATAAATTTTAAATGTTATAATGTACTTTTGTACATTCATCATGATTGAAACTAACTTCAAAATTTTTATAGGAATTGCAAATCCGAAAGGAAGTGCACCCAAGTTGTAAAGTTAGTCAACACAACAACGTTCAAAGTTAGTCAGCATAAAGAATTTAAAGCATTCGACTTAAATAACCAAAGATAAAATTTACGAGCAGTTATAGACTATAGCATTATCCAAGGTGAGCAATAAAAGGATTTCAGTCAATTTACAAATAATTATGGATTACAACATCAAAGGAGAGCAATGTAAGGGTTATAGCTAATCATGAGCAATTATGGATTACAACATCGTCAGTGAGCAATGAAAGGGTTGTAGCTAATCACGAGCAGTTATGGACTGCAACATCATCAGGGAGCAATGAAAGGGTTGCACTCAATTTACGAGTAGTTATGGATTATAGCATCAAAGGCGAGCAATGTAAAGGTTGTAGCTAATCGTGAGCGAAAATGGATTACAACATCATCAGTGAGCAACGAAAGAGTTGTAACTAATTGCGAGCAATTATGGACTGTAGCATCATTAGTGAGCAATGAAAGGGTTGCAACTAATCGTGAGCCATTATAGATTGTAGCATCATTAATGATCAATGATAGGGTTACAACTAATCACGAGCAATTATGGATTGCAGCATCATCGGTAAGCAACGAAAGGGTTGTAGCTAATCACAAGTAGTTATGGACTGCAACATCATTAGTGAGCAACGAAAGGGTTACAACTAATCATGACCAATTATGGATTACAGCATCATCAGTGAGCAACGAAAGGGTTGTAACTAATCACGAGCAATTATGGATTGCAGCATCATCAGTGAGCAATGAAAGGATTACAGCTAATCATGAGTAGTTATGGACTATAACATCATCAGTGAGCAACGAAAAGGTTGCAGCCAATCGTGAGCATTATGGACTACATCATCATCAGTGAGCAATGAAAGGGTTGCAGCTAATCTCGTACAGTTATGGACTGCAGCATCATCAGTGAGTAATAAAAGGGTTGCAACTAATCTCGAGCCATTATAGATTGCAGCATCATCAGTGAGCAATGAAAGGGTTGTAGCTAATCATGAGCAATTATGGATTGTAGCATAATCAGTAAGCAATGAAAAGGATAAGGGAAATAAAGAATAAATCAACAAAAGGCAAAGGATAAAGGAGATCAATGCTACACGACTGAGTGTAATGTATTCCTACCCAGACTATATGACTGAGTATAGTCAACATTGTACGACTAAGTGCAATGTATCTTTTTAAATTAGACTATACGATCGAGTGTAGTTGGCATTATATGACCGAGTGTAATGTATCAACTCTATTCAGACTATACGACCGAGTGTAATTGGCATTGTACAACCGAGTGTAATGTATCATTTCCATTCAGACTATACGACCGAGTGTAGTCAACATCACACGACTGAGTGTGATGTATCTTTTCGATCAAGACTTTACAACCGAGTGTAGTCAACATTGTATGACCGAGTATAATGTATTTTCAATCAAGATTATATGACCAAGTATAATCGGCATCATACGACCGAGTATGATGTGTCCTTTTCAAATTAGACTATACGACCTAGTATAGTCGGCATTGTACAATAGAGTACAATGTATTTTCAATCAACATCATATGACCAAGTGTGGTGTATCCTTTCACTCAGTACTATATGTCCGAGTATAGTCCATATTGTACGACCGAGTGCAATGTATCCCTTTTACACAGTACTATACGACTAAATATAGTCAACATCATACGACCAAGTATGATGTGTCATTTCAAATTAATCCTGTACGTTTGAGTATAGCAAGTTCATAAGCAAAAGCTTCAAGGAGCACAGGTAAGTATCCTAACTTTCTACTAAAAAATTGAGTGCTAATTTACTTTGCCATAATTTTAAGCAAACAACGATAAAGAAGGGCAATTGTAAGCACCCAATTTCAGGATAGTGAATTACAGATGCGACAAAAGACTCCAATGATGAAAATATCATAAATAGGTCTTCAATACTTGAAGTTTGAAACCCCAAAAGTCTGAATGAATTGTTCAAAGAAAGGGTTTAATGTTTTCAAGGACTAAATTATAATACTTTTTAAGGACCTAATTGAAAATTTTAATTTTTTTCAGGGGTCTTTTTGTAATTAAATGTTAAAAAATTATTACAGATCAGAATTAGAGATTTCTAATAAAAAATCTACAATTTTAATATGAATTGTAGAATTCCGATCAGAAATCTACAATTTCGATCGGGTTGTGCACTATTTTTTCAATTTTTTTAATTCTTAAAAATATTTTTCCTGAATTTTGATTGGCTAAAAATTTTGTAAAATTTATTTTTTTAGATTTTCAGAAAATAAAGTTCTTTTAAAACTACAACTCTTAAGTATGTAGGATTAGGGTTTTTGGCTCTTTTCCTATATAAGGATAGTTTAGGCTCTTGAAAAGGGGGGCTCTCTTGGGACTATTTGTCTCTTTTTGCTTAAAAAAGAGTTCTCTCCATATTTTTCTTTGAAGAAGCACGCAAAATATTTTTCTTTAGATTTTATTTGTTTTTAGAGTAAGAGCGATAGACTTTTGAAGGGGAGGATATCAAGTTTTGAAGATCCATTAAAAGCAATGGTGATTGATAACAGTCTGAGGAGGTAATCAATACTGCATCCATTCAATCATCCCTTCTTCTACCCGTTTCTTTTATTTTTTATTTGATTATTTAGTTTGATTTCAATTTTATTTAATTTTAATTTTAATTTTATTTAAGCTCTAATCATTATTTATTTTGCTTTTGTGTTCATAATTATGGTGGGAGTAACCTAAGCTGTGGAGTAGTATATGATTGAACATGAACAAAACTCATAAAGATCCATAGAATGCCATGGATTAAATTTTGTATTTGAATGTAGTTTTTTAAAGTTTTATTTATTTATTTGCTATTATTTTTTTGGTTATTTTCTTTTTTCTTTTTTGGGTTGTATTAGTTTTTTATTCCTATTTGCAGTAGATCATTGTAATAGCCCCAATAGTGGGAATAATGAAATTTGGTGTGTGTGTGTTTTTTTGTTTTAATTTAATTAGTTAGTAAAATTAGGATTTTCATTGGGTAATTAATTAAAATTAATAGTTATAGAAATCCTTAGCTTTTTTAATTAAATTAGAGTTAAGTTGGTAAAATTGGTTTTGCTTGATTGATTATTTTATTGTTTATGGTCACTTTAATTAAATTAGAGTTTTATGATAAGTTAAATTAATTGTTTGATCTTTTTATTTGTTTAGCTTGATATTTATTATTGTTTTGGGGCTTGTTTATTTATGTTTATGTGTTTTGAGCCCTAGGTTCACATTAGGCTTTAACTCATTTAAATTTAGGTTTTTTTAGATTTAATTAATTAAAATGCATTTTAGGCCCATAATTAATTAGATTTAGGGTAGAGATAACTTAGGCCAATTTAGTTAATTAGATATAGACCCACCTAATTTAATAAAATTAATTAGACTTAGCTCATTAAATTCAAGCATTTTTCATAACGTGTAGATTTAAGATCACCTTAGAATTAAAACATGTAGAATTAGGCCCACTAATTTAAATACGTCATAATTGGTAGATTTAGGCCCATTTTTAAATTTAAAATAAAATAAACTTAGGTTCACTTAATTAAAATTAAGGAATTAGGCCTTTAGGCTCACTTGTAAATTAAAATATGTAGATTAATTAAAATCAATAAAGATTAGACTTAGGGATTGTGATGAATGCATTATTTACTTGTATATTTCATGACTTTTTTGCCTTGAAGTTAATTGCTAAAATAAGGTTTTATATGAAATTGCATGTAAATAGAGGATAAGATAATAATTTATAAAGTAATTCTAAAAGACCATGAGATTGAGAGAAGTTGGTATTCTGTATCCAGAATCTCCTGGTTGTGGTGCTAGCTTTCTTTTAAGGAATCGAGTACCACCTTTTTTATTTGTCCCAGTTATTACCCTAGGTGGTGACTCCTCATCTCCATGCCATGTCTTTGTGACAGTGGTTATTGTGTTGTCTAGAGCTCTGAGCTCAAACAGTGTCGCGGTTGCTAAAATTTTGGACATGCACTAAACCCCGCTGTCTACACCACTGCTTAGTGTTTTGTAAGTCCTTAAAAGATACGTCCATTTGGGTGTTTAAAATATATTTCTTTACAAAAGGAGCATATAAATCTTTCCAATCACTTTGCACATGTGATTCCAAGGCATAATACTAATGGATAGGAGCCCTTTTTAGAGACAAAGGAATTTGTTTCACAATCTGTGCCTTAGTCAAACTAGTTATTTTCATATGAGTCACATACTACTTCAAATGCAAATGAGGATCATCAGTGCCAATGTATTTCTTCATATTGGAGAATTTAAACTTTTGGGGTAAAGGATCATCCTCTTTATTTATATTCAGGTTGATAAAATCCATTAGGGCATTAATCCCTTTCTTTTTCATTACCATCCATACCTAAGCCATAGCTTTGGTAATACCTTTTTCCCAATCAATCTTTTCCACATTCGCAAAGAGATTCACATTTTTGTGGGCCAGTGGTTCGGCAACCAAAGTCTCAAGATCATCTTCCACTTATTGCCTTACAAGAATTTCAGCTTTAAGATCTAAAGGTGGTGGCTATTGTACTGGTGGTTATTGTCTAGATTGTCCCATTATCTTTATCATCAACTCCTGCATGATTGAATGAGTCTGTTCAATTATTTACGCTTTCAAATGTTCCTTGAAAGCTTTAGGAATGAAACCACCTGCCATTATTGTTTCTCTAGGAGTTCTAACTAAACGACCAGTGCCAGATCATATTTAAGTTGAAAATTGTCTTAGATCTATCCCTGCAACCACCACTGGTTAGAACTTATGCATGACATGTATGAATGATATGCATGTTCTTTTCATTTTATTTTTTAAAGAGAAGAAAGAGAAACACATGATCTATTTACACATAGCAAAGGAACAAAACACAATTATAGAATGATAATCTCTACTATTATTTCTCCTACACACATGTTTAATGGAGAGTCTCTTCCTTAGGATTTTTAGTTTAGGTCTTAATTATCAATAAAGGATGGTAAGACTTGTCAAGGTCCATAAGGTAAAAGATGGGCATAAAAGGCCTAACTTGACAAGGTCTATTTATAATGGGCTTAAATAGGCGTGAGAGGCCCATTTTGATAAGGTCCATTTATAATGGGCTTGGGATTTATTTTGAGAATCCACTATATGGAATAAAACACATGCATTTGGTAAAAAACCTAAGGAAAATTATTAAGTCATTATATGAGCCTAAGTCTTGGGTAGCAAGCTACAACTCTCACAGTGATATACCTCCATTTACATCTCCCCACTCAAGGGTCCATGTGATGTGGATAAGTATGTGTTATGAGTGACAATAATCAAATCTTTGACCACCAGGTTTGAGTGAAACATAGGCAGCGAAGCAAAGACTATTGTTGGGTTATTTAAGACTGAGTGCTCTTTGTGTGCAAATTTGTAGTGAATGCAATATAAATGCAAAAAAAAAATAAAAATAAAAATGATAAAATATAAAACACTTGGAATTATTTTCTCTATCCCTAGTGGAGTTGCTACTGTAGGCGGCGGGGTTTAGCGCGCACCCAAGTGTTTGATGACCACGACATTGTATAGGCTCGAGGCCTATTAAGAAATACAAAATAGGCTTGTAGGCCAAAATTGGAGAAGGAGTTGCCACCTGGATAAAAGCCAGGACACACTGTATGACAACTAGATTCCACAGAGGTTCTTAGAAGCCATCATCAGAGAACGGGTTCATAAACTGGGTATGGGCTTTTGGAATGTCCACCCAACCTTATAGTTGGCCTCCATTTATGTTTTGTATTTTTTTACTTTTAATTATTCAATTATCTCCTTATTAGTTTAGTAATAAAGATTTTCTTCAAACCATTTCCACATTTTATAATTAAATCCATGTTTACACATTAGTCCAATTCCATACTTTCAAACCTGACATCTACTACAAGTAATGATTTATAAACATCCATAAAAGTAATAATAAATAAATAAATACACATGCGAAGAAATGGGGGGAGGATAAATGAGTTACAACCTTTTTACATGGAAGAGAAAGTATAAAATACTAAAAATAAACCAATAATAAACTGAAAATAAACTAAAGAAAGGGGAATAAACTGAAAATATACTAAAAATAAAGAGGAATTAAACTTAATGAAAAAAGAAGGTGAACTAAAAGAACATGAATTAAGATTGGGTGATTTAGTTCACCCCAAAATTCTATAATAAACGAAGTATTAGCCTTATGAATACATAAAATCCTATAAAAGGAACCACATAATTAATTCATGAATTGAATAGAGACAATTAAGGATAATAGACACTTAAGCATTAATTAAATAAAATAGTGAAATAATCATATAACTACAAATGAAACATAAAAACATGAAAATACATGTAAACCCCAAAATAAAACGCATGAAATGAATAAGATAAAACAATATAAAAACACATGGTTATGTTAGAGTGACGATTGCCTCATCAGTGAGGTATTGCCTGTAGGCATAGAGGCGATATTGAAGGAATCGATTATGCTACTTAGATATCAAATGCTAAGTAGGGAGAATTTTTAATTTAGCATGTGTAAATTGCAAAAAGATGCTCTGATACTTGTAATTATTAATTAATTATAAATTAATAATAACATATATTATTATTATTAATTTAATATCTCATATTAAATTTAATAAATTAATATTAATAAAATATATTATTTTTAATTTATCATGTGTAAATTGCAAAAAGACGCTCTGATACCAATTGAAGGAATCAATTATGCTACTTAGACATCAAATGCTTAATAAGGAAAATTTTTAAAATTTGCTCACCATAATCCTTGATCTCATCAAGAATTCCAATTCGAAGGATCCAATTTACAATTTAACACATAGCTAATATACATCAACATGTATAAATACAAAAACTTAGAAGTCTAAATTGTGGAATACTTACAATTTCCCAAGTGTTTGATTAGACCAAAATTAACCTACTAAATGGTTGGCTCCTTTGATTTAACTCTTGAATCAACTCTTCAAGTCTCCCAAATGTGAGACCTCTAGCTTGAAACACCAGAGATTCACTAATCACCTTTTTGCTTTGATTTGGTTAGATGCAAGTAGCCTCTCTCAATGACCCTTTATAGACTTACACTAACTTAATCTCCTTGCAAGAATACTAGAGTTTTTGAGTATATGTTGTTTGCTTTGGTTTTATGTCTCTACATAAAATTCTCAATTTTTCTAACCTTAAGAACATTTCTTAAGTTATCTATTTATATGTAGAGAAAAAAAATCCTGATGAAGTCATTGCTTACATCACATGTACAACTTGCCATGCAAGTATAGTATTGGCATTATCCATGACATCATATTATTTGCCATGCAAGTATAGAATTGACATCATCCATGACATCACATTACTTGCCGTGCAAGTATAAAATTGACATCATCCATGACATCACATTACTTGCCATGCAAGTGTAGAATTGACATCATCCATGATATCACATTACTTGCCATGCAAGTATAGAACTGACATCATTCATGACATCATCCATGACATCGTCCATGACATCATCCATGACATCATATTACTTACTCTACATCTTAGATTAATTTTTGATCCAAAACTCTTTTGGTCATAGGCCTAAACAACTTAGACCATTAATCTAAGTAACAATATATATATAATCAATTTAATACTTTAATTGATATCTCATATTAATTAAGTATAAATTAATTATTAAACCCTTACTTGAATTAGATTTCATGATATGCTAGAATCATTGCTTAAAGCATAAATCCAATTCTATTAATCTTAATTAATTGATTAAACTCTTTAATCAATAATTAGATTAATATAAATGGTGATTTAGCAAAGCTCTATTAGGTGTGACTTACTAGGTTCATGTCTAATTGGCAATGAGAAGATAATATCAACACTTGATATTATTTGAAATTCCTTTCAAGTCTAAATGTGAAAATCCTAATTATACACATTTAGTTCTCATAAGTTATGAGTGACCCCTAGCATCGATATCACAAATACCCAATTAGAAATGAATGCATGTATTGATTCACACGAACCTTTATGGTCATAATTACCATGCACTAAAATCCTTTTATTAGAAGATCCCGATATAGTCTAGAGTCAAGGTTTTGTCAAACTTTAATATGTTAGTGATATGCACTAGGTCAATCATTTGTGATTATGTATTGACTTTTTTATTTTGTTAATAAAGAGGTATTATATTATCATTTGATTTTATGATAATTACATGAATGGTTAATTCTTACTAAGGCCATCAAGTATGTGACTTGATAGTAAAACCCTTAGATTAAAATAAGAGTTCTATTCTAATTATCCCTAGCCATTTATTCATTATATGAATATTAAAGTATTAAGGCTAGTATGATGTTGATTGATGGTTATGTTTTACTAATCATAAATATGAGATATTAAGTCAACTCATAGGTACATGATGAGAGATCATGTACTGGATTGACCCACTATGAGAATGCTACATAGATTATTGTCGTAAGTATTTCTTATCACAGTAATTTTATTTTGATCCTTTGACCTTAAAATCATCATGGATTTCTACATAGCTATTTTATGTTTTGACACATTCTAACATTGTCTTTAACCGAACGATTAAAAGGATGTTGTTGAATATAAAATTAGTTATGTGAGGAATATGAGTGATTTAGAAGGAATTTATCCCTCATTAATATGAGAAAGATATCTAAAGGCCCCTTGATGAGATAAATTGAAGGAAAATGCATGGCCATGCTGAAATGAATTGATAAAGAGTTATCATTTTCAGTCTACTTGGAATCAAGTCATAATATTGAACTATATAAGGATGACATTCTATGCCTTATGTTTAATTAAGATATCATGTGATAAAGGGACAATAAAATTCACTGTAATTAGGTTATGTTGGATTATTGACTTCACATGACTTGGGTAGTCATAATGTATTGCTAGAGGCCACTTATGACTTGTAGGCCTAAATAGAGATTTAGGCCCACTGCCAATGTTATGTGAACCTACAGGGTCACACACTTAGAACAAGCCCAAAACAGATATGGGTTTAATAAGCCCAAAATAAACTCTGTGGAAATAAATAATTAAAGTGTTTTATTTATTTGTTTATTTATTTAAGATAAATGTTATTTTAAATAAATAAATAAGATATTATTTTTGATTTGTTTTTAAACAAAATCAGAATATAATAAATGGAAAATTACCAAAAGGTTATTGGTAAGTGAAACCCTAATTTGGAGTCTATAAATATGTTATATTCTCTAGGGTTTCACACACTTGTTTTTCCTGCCTCCAAATTCGTCTTCTTTCCTCTTAGAAAACAAAGACAAAGTTTTTTCTTTTGTTATTGATTTGTGAGACAGTCAAGGAGGTTGCTAGCACACACACTCAAATTCATTTTGTGAAGGGTTGTTCATGTGGATACCTATAGAGGACGCATCCTTTTGGAGACATCTTGATCCGAACAACCAAGCCAAAAAAAAGCTCGAGGTAAGGTGTCACCGATGTGAACCTCCTCTCATCCTTCCAGAGAATCTTGCCTCTTCTACGTTTTGGTAAGATTTTAAAACCCTAGATATAATCAAGTAGTCGAATTACATGGATCCAGGCTTGGGAATGTGATAAAATTTTTAATTTTTCGCTGCGTTTGTATGACGAATCCCAACATAATAGTTATATCATATGACCTCATCTTAAGTTCTATTCTTGATAAAATATAACCAATACCAAAACTCTTTTAGTTCGTGTCATATTTGTCCTAGCCAGGAACTTATTGATTAAGAAAGAACTTAGATTGCATAGGATCTTATCCTCGTTCACTCCAGGTAATGAATCCCTTCTTGGTTGACCACTCATCCTTACACTCAACTAACCAAAGCCACCACACGCCATATACCCATATGTGATTAACACATATAAGCAGTAATAAACCCTAACCACTTAAATATGGATGACTGTGTCACCTCAAGTCAAAGGAATATAAGAAAAATTATGACCTACATTGTGATTATTGACTATAAGTGAATATCCATGCAATCACAAAACTAACATCATGTTCGATCCACCCATCACATAAGTATCCACATGTCTATTCTGACATCTCAGATTAAGTAGCATGAGACTCACTACTTCCCATAATTAGTATCATATACTAATCAAGAAAAATAGATAGAGGTGATAGTTTAATCAATATTACCTAAATATTAATTATACAACTATGAACAATTTATAGCATATGTACTAAATAAATTTGTAACTCATATTATCAACTCTTGATAATAAATTTATTTAACATAATGCTAAGGGGTAAATACTCAAATAAAAAAACACTTTATTTAAACGAATATTTTATTGCCATAGGGATAATTTACAATGTCATTATACATATCAAGATTGGCACTAGGGCACATCTATACTAATAGATATCATATTGCCTCAAGCCAAAGGGGCCGCGCCTCTTTAAATAGGCGATCGCTTGATTAACAGTTAGAACAACAACTTAACAAGCTTCTTAAATCTTAAGTAAACTAGAACACATGAAAATCACTAAAAATTTATAACTATACTTAGTGATTTAGTTTATCATATTATAAGCATGGTGTAAAGTGAACAATGGATTTAAGAAACAAGTAAATAAAAGCTTATCCAAATCTACAACTTTAATATTGAAAAGAAATGAGGATTATTACTGCTTTATGAGCTTGTTTCCCAAAGTGATTGGCCTTTAGAGATTGGTTTTGATCTCAAACTTCATTTGAATGCAAGAGTTTTCCTTTTCACCTTCTTTAAGGATGAACCTTTTGGCTTGGTTTCTCCTCCTTCTCTTTATGAACTTCCCCTTCTTCTCTTTTAGAGCTCTCTTCACCTTTTTTTTCTAATTTTTTCCAAGTTGCTAATGGTTTCCAACCCCTCTCTTTTCTCTCTCTCCAATATCCCCTTTTAATCCCCCCATCCTTAGACAAGACATTCACTTTTCATTCCCCATTATTACCCCTTTTTCCTTACCTAAAAAGTCTTATTTTCACATAACATTCAGGCTTGTAAAAGTGTGGGACCCACTAACTAGACAACCATTGTCACCTATGCATTTTATGCAGGTGTATGTGGATGGTGAAGAGGCAGCACCTCATCAATGAGGCATCGCTCCATCCTATAGAGGCAGCGCCTCATCATTAAGGTGTCACCTTACTGGCCTTGACCTAGAATTGGGCATTTGGGCTAAAATGGGCTTGGGCTCTATAGGGATAGAAAATTGAGATTTTAGGTCCATTTTTAAAGAGGTTTTGGGCTTCTCTTGCATTCAAGCTTTGTACGTTCTCATCATTGGGCTTCATTGTGGGCCGATCAAATTGAGCGTCTATAGTTCACCCCATATTATAAGCCGATCGAATTGAGAATCCATAGTTCACCCCCTACTATGGGTCGATCGAACTGTGTGTGTACAGAGAGATTTATATCTCTTTTAGCTCTTTTCTGATCCACTCAACCTTGTAGTTCATTATAAAAATTAATAAGTACAGTAACAATTGATAAGATTAATTTATTTAAGCACATAACTAATTACATGCCTTAACATCAGACATGGCAGGCACAATTAGAGTCAAAATCCTATTTGGTCCAAAGTTTCTAAGAATTTACTTTAGTTCCAAAAACCAAATATTATAGAAAGGTTGAGTTTTAGGAAGATAAATCGATAATGTAGCTTTATGAAAAGTTAATATGTTAAAGGAACAAAAGGGTAGGAGCCTGAAGCAACAATAGTAATTAAATACATGGAAATTTGGAAATTTAAAGCTACAATCTGGGTACTCGATATGTTTATTTAACCCATTCAATGACATCAACTTCAATCTTCACATCTGGGTACTCGATATGTTTATTTTTTTTAATCCCATGCAATACGTTAAGCCAAAACTAGTTAGCTTAGGAAATTTAAAGACAAAGTTTTGAAATGATTCATCGCTGAACCATAGGCTTTCCAACTTTAATTCCTAAGGATTCTTACAGTGGTTTAGATTAATATTGTAGTTACACCTTTTAAACTGGTCACCATAGAACAAAGTGCATAGAGCTGGGGCCTTAATTTCAATGCTTGTGATAACATTATTTTCATAAAGCTTATCAGTTTGAGCCACTTCCACCTTCTTAAGTTTAGGGTGGCTGGTAAGTTGAACATTTCTAACACTAACACAAAACATCATTGTAAATGTTTTGATAAAGCGACAATAAGAAATGAGCCTTTGGCTTATCTCGTTGTCCTTTACATAAACGTCGATAAGACATAACTCCTACAAAGACACAAACTCTATATTTCTATTGCCAAATGATGCCATCTCGATCTTGTATTCTTTTAACCTCAAAATACCTAGTGAATTTACAATAGATGAAAATATTTTTATGGGCAAATAATAATATGCACTTTTTTTTATGTTCAAGTGTAATAAAGTGAAGATCAAGAACTTTTAGGTTGATGCCATTATTTGACAACCACAACAATAGTTTTATCTAATGATCAACATGAGAAGCGTATTCATCTTTATACTGAATCATTACCAGCTTAAAGTTGTTGAAGGAGATTTTTAGCAAGCAAGCATGCTCTGAATATTTTTGTCTCTGTTTGTTGCATGTTGTTTTCTTGTTATAATTTAAGAGCTTTGTTAATTATGATTTACAACATGCATAATTCAGTTGCATGCTTAGTTTACTTATAACACACACACTGATATTGTGTGCTACTTTTCAAATTTTTAGTTTACTTATTTTAATTAATTTCTTTTGTAATCATTAGCTTACTGTGCATTTAAGTTGAAGTTCATTTAATGAAAAACTTAAGCAATTCAAGCTTCAACTCTTCTTTTATTTTTCTTCTCTAAAAATCAACAATTAGTATCAGAGCACTAATGTTCTTAAGGGACTTATAAGTTGAAGTCCATTTTTTAGTTTTTTGAAAGAAAACAAGTGAGCAACCTATCTAAACTTAAACACTATTCCTTTTCTCCTTTTTTTGTTGTCTTTCTTAGATTAAAATAAATGACAAATGTTGTAGTACCAAGTGCTTTTTCATTCATTACACCTCCCATTCTTAATAGTGATAACTATTCTTTGTGGGCTGTCAAGATGTAATATTTTCTTCAAGCTTTTGACTTATGGGAGATAGTTAAAACTAATAGAGATCCTCACCCTCTACTAAACAACCCAATAATGGCTTAGATTCAACACTTCAATAAAGAGAAGGCTAAGAAATTTAAAGCCAAGAGATGCCTTCATATAGCAGTCTCTAAATCCATCTTTGAGAAGATTCTTTTCTTTCAAACTGCTAAAGAAATCTAGGATTACTTGAAGGAGGAGTTCCATGGCAATGATAAGACAAAGCAGATGCAGAGTATAAACCTTAAGAGAAAGTTCATGCTTGATAGAATGAAGGAGAATGAAAATGTGAAGGATTTCACTGACAGAATTACAACTCATGCAAATAAAATTAGATTGCTTGGTGAACCTATTACTGATCAAAGGATTGTTGAGTAAATCCTTATTAGTTTTCTTAATAAATTTGAGTTTAAAATCTCTTTACTTGAGGAATTAAAGGATATTGCTGCTATAAAACTATCAGATTTGATAAATTCACTTGAAGCTCTTGAGACAAGGAGAGCTTTCAGGTAGGAGGGAGCTTTTATGGTAAAATAGAAGCATGTCCAGTCTAGTGGCAACATGGTATTAGTAAATGGTGATGGTAGACAGAAGAATCATATGGAAAGCATCAGTGCAACAGAAAAGAAAGGGAAATTCCTTATGTGCTCTCACTGTGGTAAGTCTAACCATAGAGAAAAATCATGCTAGAGAAGGCCAGATGCTCATTGCAAGATTTGCAAGCAAAAGGGATGCATTGCAAGGATTTATAGAAATAGAAAGTAAGATCAGCAGGCCTTTGTTGCAAAACCACAAGAAGTAGAGGAGAGGCTGTTCACGGCTATGTGTTGTCTAGATATAAGCAATGACAAGATTTTGCTCATAAATAGTGGCTGCACTTATCACATAACAACAGATGAAAGTCTCTTCAGCAACTTGGATAAAACATGCTAGACTAAATTGAGAATTGGTAATGGGTCCAAAATACAAGCAAGAGGTAAAGGTGTTGTAACCATTAAGACACCTTCAGGTACAAAATGAATCTTTAATGTTCTTTATGTGCCTGAAATTAATTAAAACTTGCTTAGTGTGGGCCAACTACTAGAGAAAGCCTTCTCCTTTATGTTCAAAAATAAATCTTATGTAATATATGATCCTAATGGTGTGGAGATGTTGTCTGTTAGGATGCATCATAGAAGTTTCCCATTAGACTTACATAATTTAAGGTCTTATGAGGTTGTACTTCCTAATTCTATTAATGTCTCAGAACTTTGGCACAAAAGACTTAGGCATTTCAGTTTTTCCTCTCTTGTAAAGATGTGTAAGCTTAATCTTGTGCACAATATGCCTATAATATATGATGATGGTGTTGTGTGTGAAGTCTATGAGAAAGGAAAAAAAAAAGGCCCTTTTTTTCTTGTTAGTCATAGAGAGCTTCTGAAAAGCTTCAACTATTGCATACAGATGTTTATGGACTAATAGGAACACTGTCTTTGAATGGTAGTCAATATTTTATTATGTTCGTAGATGATTATTCTAGAATGTGTTGGGTCTATTTTCTTATAAGCAAGGCAGATGTTACAACTGTGTTTTAGAAGTTTAAAGCTTAGATTCAGAATCAAGCAGGGAAGAAATTGAAGATGTTAAGATCAGACAATGGCACAAAGTACAAATCAAACAAGTTTTAAAAATTTTATAAAGATATGGGCATTGAGTAGCAATTTACCATCACCTACACACCTTAATAAAATGGTGTGAGTAAAAGAAAGAACAGAACCATCATGGAAATAGTGAGGTATTTGCTGTTTGAGAAGGGACTACAAAAGAAGTTTTGGATAGAAGCAACAAATACTGTTGTTTATTTGCCTAATAGGCTGCCAACTAATGCCTTAAAGGAGAAAACTTCATTTGAGGCCTAGTATGGTTTTAAACCTTCCATTGCTCATCTTAGAATTTTTGGTAGTATTTGCCATGTTCATATTCCAAATGTGATGAGAGGGAAGCTTGATGAAAATTCTAAAATTAGTATCCTAGTTGGCTATAGCGTGAATGCCAAAGGGTACAGAATTTACAAACCACACACCAATAAGGTGACTGTCCACAGAGATGTGAAAGTGGATGAACAAGCTAGTTGGAGCTGGGAAGATGGAGTTGTTGCATTAAAACAATAAAATCTTAAGTGGCTAGGAACAAGATGCAACTATTGATGAGCCTGAAAATTTGGTTGTGCACCATGACTCAGCTGAGATTGAAGGTAGGCAGAAAACAAGAATGCTAGCTGATATTTTTTAGCAATGTAATATTGTTATTTTTGAACCTTCAAGCTATGAGGAAGCAACAAAAGATGCTGGTTTGAGGCAGGAAATACAGGAGGAGTTGGAAATGATTCATAGGAACCAAACTTAGGTTCTTGTAGATAGGTCATCTGACAAGCAAGTGATTGATGTGAGATGGGTGTACAAGACTAAGATGAATGGTGATGGTCTATAAACAAACTAAAAGTAAGATTGGTGGTGAAGGGCTATGCTCAGCAATTTGGAGTTAATTTCTCTGAAACTTTTGTTTCGATAACAAGATTGGATGCCATCAAGATGCTCCTTACACTTGCAGTTTATAAAGGATGGAAAATTGATCAACTTGATGTTAAATCAACTTTTCTGAATGGAATGCTTGAAAAGGAAGTGTTTTTTGTTGATCAGCTAGAAGGATTTATGAAGCCTGGGAATGAATATAAAAAAAGCTCTTTATGGGTTAAAACAGGGCCCTAGAGCTTGGTATAACAGAGTTGATGATTATTTTCTGAATTTAGGATTCAAAAGAAGCTTGAGTGAATCAAATTGTATGTGGATGATTTGTTGGTCACAGGTAGTTGCAAAAATCAAATTGTGCAATTCAAGCTTCAAATGATGGAGGAGTTCCGAATGTCTGACCTTGGTGAAATGACATACTTTCTTGGCATGGAGATTAATCAAATGCAATAAGGAGTATTTATTTGTCAACAAAAATATACATCAAAGATTTTAAAGAAGTTTGATATGCAGAATTGCAAGCCAATTAGCACTCCCTTAGTTCAAAATGCCAAGCTAACTAAGAATGATGGGGCTGCTTTGATTGATTAAAACAAATATAGAAGTCTAATTGGTTGTTTGCTGTATTTATCAACTACAAGGCCTGATATCATGTTTGTTGTTATTTTATTATCAAAATTTATGCACTCACCTTCTGAATTGCATTTTAAAACAACAAAAAGAGTGTTGAGATATGTGAAGGGGACAACAAGCTATGGTGTGGCATTTTTCTCTACTAAAGAATCAAATGAAGAGGCAATTTTGATAGGGTATTGCGATAGTGATTAGGGTGGTTCAAATGAGGATATGAAGAGTACATTTGGGTACTTGTTTTCCTTTGGTTCAGGTGCATTTACATGGAGTTCAAAGAAGCAGGAGTTGGTTGCAAAATCAACAGTGGAAGTAGAGTATGTAGTAGCTATAGCTGCAGTAAATCGTGCTATTTGGCTTAGGAAAATCATGTATGATCTGGCATTTGTTCAAAAGAAGCCTACACCAATCCATTGTGATAACAAGTCTGCAGTATTGATTGCCAAAAATTCCATGTTTCATGGAAGAACAAAGTGTTTCATGGAAGAACAAAGCATTTCCATATCAAGTTTCATATTGTAAGGGAGGCTCAAAGTGAACTTGAAGTTCTGCTTGTCCAATGCAGTTTTGAGGTCCAACTTGCAGACATATTAACCAAACCTTTGCCTAGAAACAGGTTTGAAAAGATGAGATCCCTCATAGGCATGATGAGTCTTGAAGAATTCGCAGTATATTGAGAGTCAAAGGAGGAAATTGTTAACAAGCAAGCATACTTTGAATATTTTTATCTCTGTTTGCTGCATGTTGTTTTTTTTGTTCTGATTTAAGAGCTTTGTTAATTATGATTTACAACATGCTTAATTCAGTTG
Source organism: Mallotus nudiflorus (assembly GCA_947683625.1). Taxonomy (NCBI): domain Eukaryota; kingdom Viridiplantae; phylum Streptophyta; class Magnoliopsida; order Malpighiales; family Euphorbiaceae; genus Mallotus; species Mallotus nudiflorus. The sequence continues at coordinate 246,953 of CANTUR010000187.1, read as the reverse complement.
CATGCTTAGTTTACTTGTAACACACTGATATTGTGTACTACTTTTCAACTTTTTAGATTACTTGTTTTAATTAATTTATTTTGTAATCATTAATTTACTGTGTATTTAAGTTGAAGTTCATTTAATGAAAAACTTAAACAATTCAAACTTCAGCTCTTCTTCTGTTTTTGTTCTCTGAAAATCAATAGAGGTGCTGTGCTCATTTCAAAGCCGGGAAAGACATTTGTTGACAAATTTATTGAAATATGATTCCTGCTGGCCTCATCTTCTGGTATTTGAAGCCGATAGCACCGAATGGCATCTGCATCGACCATTCTCAAGGAATATTTTTTCAGTCTTCTGATGCTCAATGGATCAAAGGGTGATGCCTTCTTGTCTCTGAATAATGTTCCGTCGAATTCGTTCACGGGAAAGGAGAGCCATGCATGCAGCCAAGACTTGGACAAAATGGAGCTCCTCACCATTTCTTATGAGGGCAGATATTCTGGTATGCGATGAATCACATGGCATGGTAACTGGGAGATTCTATCCTCAATTGTCGTGACTTCTATATCTCCATTTCGAGTGTTCTTATATATATATATATATGTACATGAAGTGTATCGATATCAAGCAATTCATTGGACGTGCATGTCAATGTTTATCAACAAATAATATCCTTGATTTGCTGCAATCAATTAATTTCTGTTTTATGTTTCCAAATAATTAATACACACTTATATGGCAAGTAAATATTATACGTTTTAATATATTAATAAATTAGGAAATAATAAATATTTTGCATTTAATTTGTAATTAAGGTACACCAATTTTCATCAACCACAATTGTCCATCTCTCTACTTACCTGTCCTGTCCAAATATATTCATGGCCCAATGTAGAATTAAGGGATTTTTTTGTAAATGACAAAAAACGGAAAAAAATTTCACAAATACAGTTAATTTTTTTCTAATAAGGCATTTTATAAAAATTATTTTAAAAATACGGTGATTATTTTAAATAACAAAAAAACAGCCTAAACAGCTAAACAACCCAAACAACCAAACCAAAACAATGATAAAAATAACTAAAATAACCACGAAAATAATCAAAATAACAAAAAAATCTCAACATACTCACCAAAACAACCAATGCAATAACCAGTTCATAAACCCATGAAAAAAAACCTCAAAACAACCAAAAGAATTCATGTAGGTATTAAACCACAAGCCCATGAAACATATATAACTCAAAATAACTAAAACAGTCGAAACAACACATACAATAATACTATAAACCAATGAAATGTACAACTGAAAATAACCAAAACAAAAAATTTACAATACACACTCACCAAATAAATGAAAAATTGACAAAAATCTATCAATACTCATAACACCAAAAATACAAAATGAGAAAAACAAAATGAGAGAAAAAAATAGAATTCAAGAATCAACCAAGTGCCAATAACCAAAAAAAGACACCCATTCATATAATATGAATACTTCTTAGGTATTACACCAAGAAAAGACACCCAATAATTCTACTATAAACTTTAGTCATTTTTACCAATTTATCATGATTTAAAAATTGTACGAATTGATTTATGAACTTTTTAATTTATTTCAAATTTATCCATTGTCAGAATGACATATGTCCATATTGATATGACATGTTAATATGACATACATGTATAAATTTATTTGTTAATTGTAAAATTAGAAAAAATTTTAGTAATTTTCCAACCTTAACTTTCGTTTTTCTTTTTTTGCAAATATATCATTAACTTTCATACTATTTAAATATGAATACATACTATTTTGACCGTGAATAGATTTGTAACAAATTGAAAATTTCTTATACCAATTTATCATAATTTTAAAAGTAGAATAAATTGAAAAAAAATGACTAAACTCCATGGTATAGTTATACAATAATCTTTATTTTTATTGCTTAAATATAAAATATTAGAAGTAAATTATGTAACTTATCTTACAATTTTATATTTTATTTAAATTTTGTATATTTTTCAAAATTGCTGATATTTAAAACTATAAAATTATAATTAATTCAATTCAATAAATTATGTATTTTTAATTCCAACCATAGCATCAATCACAAATCAACTGATATATGGTCTGATTTTAATTGAAATAAAGTATCAGATTTTTTTTTTCTAAAACTAAAGCTGATATTTGCTAAATAAAAATTTAAGTTATTCAAATGAAATTTAAAAGTAACTTTTAACATCTTTGCTATAATTCGACAAAATTATAGACATGAGACTCGCAAAAAGTAAGTTTTTTTGGGGGCACCTTCTTAAGAGTTCATTCATTGTTGTTCTTCCACTACTGTATATATTGCATAATTAATTAATTTGAAAAAAATGCACTGATGTTGAAGTTTTCTATTCATAAATTAATGAAAAATTATCTAAAAAAAAAAGAATGTTTCCATGCTAATCTCAAACTTTTTACCAAATCTATGGAAGAAATGTTAGTTTTTCTTGATAACAAAATATCATAAACATAAACTCTAAAAGTTTTTAAAATTAAATATTTTTATGATATAATATATAAATATGATAGAAAACTTACTTACGTATTAAAAAAAAAAACCCAATAATTCTACTATAAATTTTAGTCATTTTTACTTATTTATTATGATTTAAAAATTGTGCAAATTGATATATGAATTTTTTAATTTATTTCAAATTTATCTATGGTCAAAATGGCTTGTGTCCATACTGATATGACATGTTAATATGACATATGACATACATGTATAAATTTATTTGTTAATTGAAAAATTAGAAAACAAAATTAGTAATTTTCCAGCCTTAACTTTCATCTTTTTTTTTACAAATATATCATCAACTTTCACACTATTTAAATATGAGTACATACTATTTTAATCGTGAGCAGATTTGCAACAAATTAAAAAAAATTTATACCAATTCACCATAATTTTAAAAGTAAAATAAATTGAAAAAAAAAATGACTAAACTCCATGGTATAGTTATACAATAATCGTTATTTTTATTGCTTAAATATAAAATATTAGAAGTAAATTATGTAACTTATCTTACAATTTTATATTTTATTTAAATTATGTATATTTTTCAATATTGCTGATATTTAAAACTATAATTAATTCAATACAACATCAATCACAAAGCAACTAATATATGGTCTGATTTTAATTGAAATAAAGTATCAGATTTTTTCTTTTTCTAAAACTAAAGCTGATATTTGCTAAATAAAAATTTAAGTTATTCAAATGAAATTTAAAAGTAACTTTTAATATCTTTGCTATAAATCTACAAAATTATGCACATGAGACTCGCAAAAAGTAAGTTTTTTTTGGGCATCTCCTTAAGAGTTCATTCATTGCTGTTCTTCCACTACTGTATATATTGCATAATTAATTAATTTAAAAAAAAATGCACTGATGTTGAAGTTTTCTATTTCATAAATTAATGAAAAATTATCTTAAAAAAAAAGAATATTCCCATGCTAAGCTCAAACTTGTTACCAAATCTATGGAAGAAATGTTAGTTTTTCTTGATAACAAGATATAATAAACATAAACTCTAAAAAATTTTAAAACTAAATATTTTCATGATATAATATACAAATTGGATAAAAAACTTGAATTTGCAGGAGAATTAATACTTGAAGTTATTGATTAAAAATTAGTTTTTCTCCCTTTCTATAGATGGAGTTAGGGTTGTGTTTCATTAGGGAGAGAGGACCAATTTCATTATATATTTATAGACATATTTATTTAATCTGATACGTCTATCATGTAATCCTAAAATCAATGTACAAGATTGTTTCTCCAATTTTTGGATTTTTGAGTGCGTGCCAAAAGATTATTGACTATTTTGTACGAGCGTGTCAGAGAAAAAATTCCTCAAAGAAAACCTAACTTCTTTTCAGACAATTGTGAATTACCAAACTCTTTTACCACAATTCATTTGGATTTCACAAAGATTATAAAAAAAATTGAACGATAAATGAACTCAAGACTAATGAAAGAAAATGCTATTAATTTAAAGTAAATTTTGTCGGATAAACTTTGCTTCAAAAGGGAAAATTTACTGTAAATAGAAATTCTATGCTAACAGGAAAATAGGCTAAAAATTAACTAAGCTTGAGAGTTGGCTATGATTGATGATGATTAGTTGTTGATGATTGGTCTTATGTTTGTTCTCTTGCTTTTATAGGCATTTTGACTTGTAAACTACTCCAAATTAATTCTCAAGCAGCTCAAGAGTTTTACATTTCTAGAGAAATAAATCCATGTAACTTGCAATCTTCATCCCTAAGTTGATCTTTTTTTCTGAGGCACTCTCATCTCCAGATTCTCCAGAATCTTCTTGCTTTGGCACCAAGTTGCTCTGTAAAAGTCGGTCTCCAGAATCTTCCTGTGTCTTAACTATTAAGTTGCACTAAGGTGGGCTTTTCTTTTAATTTTGGGCTTTCAAAATTTTCAATTAAATCAAATTGGGCTATTTAATGGCCTTAATATATCTCAGCCGAAAATTTTAAATATAGCACAAACAATGCTCCTCGTATGTAATTAGTTTTGGTACACCAAAACTAATTTACATGTAAAAATTTATGTAGATTAAACTCTCTTTTTCTCTGTGATTATGCCAATCAAAAGTGAAATTTGGCTTGAAAACCCAATTTACTTACTAAAAAGTCACCGAGGGATATCATAGACAGACCCAACATTGACATGTCCAATTTTTGTCAAAGCAGTGAAGTGGCAAACATATATTTTAAGAAATTCTCTGTTCTCCCCAAGCTGACAATCTCAACTCAGTTCTTCTTCTTCCTTAAAAAATTCAAATTTTTGCAAAAATGTAACTGGAGAAAATCAATTAATTACTCATTAATTTTCTAATTCCTTAAAATTTTTAGTTTTCTCCCAACACATCTTTCCCAACTTTACTCATTTTCCCAAATCTCCTTCAAAATTCAAATATCCAAAAATTTTTACACCCAATATCATTCTTTCCCCATGGCTCAAAAACCCATAGCTTTGATTTTCCAAAAAAAAATTATTTATTTATTTATTTTCTTTCCTTCTTTCTTTCTCTCTTTTTTTTCCTTCTTTTTTACTTTTCTTTCCTTTCTCTTCTCCCTCACTTTCCAGTCACCTCTCCTCCATTGGATGGCAAGTCACCTCCATCATAAATAGCCTTGCTAGTCTGCTAGTCCCTGACTAGCAGCCTAGGGTTGCTCCGCCATCCTTGAGCAGCGACTCTGCTGCTGCTGTTCCTGAAGTCACCAAGCAGCATGACGTCACTGCTGCTTTTGTGCGTGATCCCTAAGGCATCGCGACCCATGGAGCTTGCTCCTTCCTCTCCTTGTCGCAACCTGACCAAGCTTTAGCCACCAGAGGATCACTTGACACTGCTGCCTCCTTCAAACAGAACAAACAACAATAAGGGGGTTGTTGTCCCAAGTTGTTTTACATCCCCAAATCTGCATTTCCCAATTCTCTCTTTGGATTTGCAATTTTTGCAAATCGTTCAAGTAAATTCTCATCAATTTCCCAAGAAAAATTCTTTGTTAAAACTTACATTCAGAGGCATAAAAGAGGTATTTTATTTCTCTGCATAAAAGAGGCATTTTATTTCTCTTACATTGCTCAAGAATTAAATTTGAAATTAATTGCTATAAGCAATTATGGTTTGTGGTTTTGTGATTTGGTGTCTAGAATGTGAATTTGCTCTTGGAATGATTTACTTCTTGAGAAATTATTTAGCCAAAAAATCATATTTATTTTGGCATAGCTCACAAAAATTGTATTATCATGGTTTTAGCCAAAATTAATTCATATGTAATTTGGCTTTCTTTGAATTTATTTTGTGAGGTGAATATTTAGCCAAAAGTAATTTTTACTTCAGCTTTGATTCAATATTGTATTCATTTTTAACCGAACAATCCATGTATCATAATTTGGCTATTCATTTGTGATTTGTTTATTCACTTATTAGCATCATAATGAGGCATTATTTTGAGGGAAAATGCCAATTTTCTTGAGCATTTGTGTTGGGCAAATTCTTGTTACCATTGGTCAAGTTCTTGTCTCAAAGAAATTTCATTTAGATGAATTAACTCTTTACTCGAAAATTTTATGTATGGTATTTTGGGTTAAGTCCATACCACGGGGGGCACATATGTCACAAAAAATCCCTTTTGGGTCGAGCTTTCAAAATATTTTGGGTCGGATCATAATTCAGGTCACACATAAAATTCTAGTCATTTAATAATTTTGTGGGTGAACTTGAAGTAAATGGCCAATTAATTTAGCTTTAACCAAAAATTAAAATTCTTGGTTCACCATTAGCTATCTTTTTAAATGTTGGCTCTTTGAGTATATTTTAGCTACTTATCCCTAAATAATCTTAACATTCTAAAATCACAAATGCATTCACTTTAATCGAAAATTTACACATCTCTTGCCCATTTTTAATCTTGTGATTTACTTACGTCATGTGCTTGGCAAATGTTGTGTAATTTCACCAATTTGCCCCAAGCATTTAAGCACACCAAATTTATTTAACCAAAATATTTATATTTTGGTTAACCATTAGCCTTCTCTCAAGAGATTCAAATTTTGGCTTTAAGATAATTCACCTTTCTAACCAACAATCTCCACATCAATTCTTGGTTTTATTTCCTCTTTAAGCATTGGCAAAATCTTGTGCTTTTAATATGATCACATGCATGTTTAACTTAAAGTTCACAAGCTTAATGCTCCTAATTATGCAAGCCAAAAGTGAATTTAATTGTCTTTTAGCTTCAAATTGCCTTGGCACTTGGGTTAGCACTTTTTCTCTCCATAGACAAAATTTTTCATTTTATCTTTAAGAACTAAGAATTTTGGCTAAAATTTTGGCAATTTATTTTTTGAACATGGAGCACCTCTTTACTTTGCCAAAATTTGTTTTCTTTGATTACTCATGGGTATCTTTAGAGCAAATAGTCATATTTTGCTTTTAGCCAACAATTTAATTAGCCTAACTTTGGCCAATTATTATTTTAGAAATTTTGTTGGCCCTTTATAAAGTTGGCCACTATTTGTTCTAAGCTTTCAAGCCTTAACTAAGTTAAAAATGTCATTTAAACTTAGTTCTCTAAACCCTATCTAAATTTTAGCCAAATAAAAGAAATTTTTCAGCTTTTTATCTTGCAATATCAATTTCTATTTTAGCATATGGTGCCAAAATAAGGCTCATGTGAAATAAATATCATTTTTGGCTGTTTAAACCAATAACTACACTTTAAGCACAATTTTGGCTTCTATAGCCAAAATAAGAATGCAATTTATGCTTTAAATTATTTCTTGCCTTTATCTTGGCAATTGTAACCAAAATAATTTCTTTTTAATTCTTGGTGAAATTTTATTATGCTACACTTTCACAGGCCATGTTTACCCATTTTCAATATCAACTCCATTGTTGTATTTATATTTTCTCTTGTTGCAAAAAATTTGAAAATTTTAGTAAAATTTTCATGGACTTAGTTTCTAAGCTTGTTACTAACACTTAATTTTTCTAAGGCCCCAAGGCCTTAAAAATGCACTTATGGCCAAATCAACAAGCTCTTCTTTGACCAAAATTTGCACATTCTTAGACAACCCACATAATAACTTGTATAATTTAGTCCTCAAATCAGAACTATTTTAGCCTTTTAGGCCAAAATAATTTATTTAGGATCTTGCACTCTCCTAGGAATTCATCTTTCTTGTCTTGGAAAACCATCAAAATGTAGCACTCTCTTATTTAAGATTGTTTTCTCAAAATTATTTTAGTAAGATTTTGCCAAAATTCTTTCTCCAGTGATTTATCCATTTAATTCACCTTGCATGCTATATTCCTTCTCTTTGTATGCCAAACTTCTTGGGAAAAAGCTTTTTTACCTATTTTTTCTGTGCAATTTTACCTATTTAGCTAGTGATTACTAGTAAGATATTAGTGCATCATTGCAAACCAGTATGTGGTTTAGAAAACCACAAATATGCTTTGTAAATTTTATAGAGCAAATTTACTTATTTTAGCAATAAATAGCCAAAATAATGTCTATTTGTATAGCTCGTTATATTCCAAGGCACTTATTATTTTAAAGCCAAATTAGTTTCATATTTAGCCTAAATTTTGTGATTTTTTTTCTGGTAATTATGCAACTATTAATTTGCTCTTGATCACACCACAACCATGCATTACCAAAATGTCAAATTTTTTCAGCCGTTATGCTACTAAAATTTCATCAACATATCACAACACTTATTCACACACCAAAGAAAATAACAGTAATTAAAAATACACCAAAATTCAACCTTGCTAATAAATAAAAACACATAAAAACTTGCAAAATTTAAACTTTATTTGTTTAATATAATGGCTATCAAGCCAATTTTTAGAACTCAAAAAGCAAAATATTGCCATATAGTGAAAAATTCCTAGCCAAAGGCCAGTTATCATTATTATTTATTTTAGTTTTCATTTTCCCACATAATGGGAAAGATTTTCAGCTCTACACTCTTTCACCACCCTTTTTAGGCTCATCAAGGGGTAATATTCAAGCATTTTCTTATAGTCGCATGCAAAATAATTCTTTTTAAAACTCAGAATTTCAATTAGATTTTCCATAAAGAACACATTAAGGAATTTTTTGTTACTAACAATAATTGGGAAAACTATTATTGCATTGATTACCTTTCTTGATAGCTTCTAGGATGGCCTATTTTATTTCTCCTAGGGAAGTTGCCCCCCCGAGTGTAGAAATCTGGTATCCTTTTGCATCAAAGACTCCTTTTTGTTAGAAAGCGGATAATCTGTAGCTTTAAGCCTAAGTTTAACCTTAGCAAGAGGTTACACCTTCTGTTCTTCAAATGCTCTTTATCTCTACAATCTTCATTTAAGTACATGAGTCAGTGGCTAACAAAATTCCTATGCTCTATCTTACACCACTGCTTGTCTGGTAGAATAGATTGTGTCATTGAAAATCTATATTAAACAGGCCTCTCATCTTTAATTGGCCTGTATTTATGGCTATTTTGAATGAATTTGGATTAGGTGGCCTTTTATCTGATGGTCAAAATTTCTTGTGAGAAATTGGCCTCCAATAAGTTTTAAACCTGTTTGGATTCATGTTTGAAGGCTGCACAACCTTTTATTTTTTTTTTAATTTTCTTTTTCACATCCACCAATGTTCTTAAATCCATATTAACAAATTTGATTAATGCCATTAAGGAAAGTGAATTTTCCTTTATCAGTTCTATCTTCTTTTTTGCTTTCAGGTTCATTTCCACCTTTGGGAATTGAGGAGAAGACAAATGGTCAGGAACCAGTGTTTGGCAAATTAATTTTTTCTCAGGTAAAATGTCACTTTTGTGTTTTATTCTAATCCCTAAGGAATTAGTTCATGTTCCTAGGGAAGTAATGTGTAAACTTGAGGAATTGATTACTTCTCATGTGTACTATATGTGCTTTGCTTTTGTCCTTAGGGATTTAGTTCCTGCCTTAAGGGATAATTCATTTAGGTCTAGGGATTTAGCAAATAACCTTGGGTAAAATTGCCTAATGTGACTCTTCTTTCCTGTTCGTACACTTCTGGCTATAAGGCTAGGTTAATCCTTTCATCAGTGACCAATTGAACTTTTGGAATTTTCGTAAAATTTCCAGAATCCTCCGGAGCTATGTCTGGCTTGGATATAGTAGCATGTTATTTAGATGACTATTCATTAATTTTGGAAAATGTTTGTATAATATTTTATAACATTTTTTCAAAGCCTTGCTTCCGTGAATTAACCATCTGAGGTATTGTATTTTGAAAGACTTTCTCAAAAACTTGAGTACGCTCAAAAGCATCAATTGCTTGCAGATTCAGACATGTTTGATTAGTGAGTGCCTAATCTTTGTTTTGATAATAAGGCACCAGATTGCCTTTAATGAAGATATTTTGAATACTAATGTCTTTATTAGCAGTGATATTCAAAATTTAGCCTAAATAGCCAAAATGTGCTTAGTCCAAAAGTGATCTTGAGGCATCAAGCCTTCATTAATTTGTTTCTAGAAATCACCTGGGTTTACAGGTGAATTATTGGTCTAGTAACAAACTTCAAAATATTATTTTTCAATATGTTCATCTTTTTGAAACATGTCCTACTAGGCATGCAAAGAATTGTTTCTCCAATTTTTAGGTTTTTGAGTGCATGCCAAGAGATTGTTGGCTATTTGTGTGAGTGTGCTAGATAAGAAATTCCTCAAAGAAAACTTGACTTCTTTTTCAAAATTGTGAATCCTCAAACTTCTTACCATAATTTTTTTGGATTTCGTAAAGATTATAACAAAACTTGAAAGATAAATTAAACTTAAGACTAATGAAAGAAAATGGTAATTAATTTAATGTAAATTTTGTCGAACAAACTTTTCTTTAAAGGTAAATTTTACTGTAAACAAAAATTTTATGCTAACTGGAAAATATGCTAAAAACAAACTAAGCTTGAGAGTTGGCTATGATTAATGATGATTGGTCTTGTGTTTGTTCTTTGCTTTTATAGGCCTTTGACTTGCAGACTACTCCAAATTAATTCTCAAGCAGCTCAAGAGTTTTACGTTCCTATAGAAATAAATCCACGTAACTGCAATCTTTATCCCCAAGTTATCTTTTTTCTAAGGCACTCTCATCTCTAGATTCTCCAAAATCTTCTTACTTTGGCATTAAGTTGCTTTGCAAAAGTCGGTCTTCAGAATCTTCTTGTGTCTTAATCATTAAGTTGCACTAGGCTTTGCTTTCTCCTATTTTTAGGCTTTCAAAATTTTCAATTAAATCAAATTGAGTCATTTAATGGCCTTATATATCTAGCCAAAAATTTGAAATATGGCACAAATAGAGATTAATTCACATAATCCTAATCTAATAAGGATTAGTATTTTACTTTAATTAATTTTAATTGATTCAGACTTAGTGGCTTATTTTCTAACAAGAAGACACATGATAATATATATAACACAACAAATTATTTAAGTGAAATATTACTCTCTTACTTCCTTTGTATATACCATAGAAAAATAGTGATCTATATAGAGACGAAAAATAGCAATAAAAAATTATATTACAAAATTATAATTAAATTGTCATAAAAAACAGATATTAGCCACAAAAATTATTTTTTATGCTAATTATGATGTAAGCAAAATAGCGTGAACATTACAATTAACAATGCAATAAAAATATTATAAAACTTATGACCGATGCATATTTTTTTGGTTAAAACATTACAAAAATTTAACTCAAAAAATAGTGCATTTCTATATCTATATATGTATATATCTATAATTATAATTAAATGTATGAGGGGGGACAGACAAAATTATGAAAGAGTTTTCACTCATTATTATATAAAAATTAGATAATTTAGTCATTTATTAATAAAAGTAAAATTAAATTAATTAAAATATAATTTTAATTGATTGAGAGTCTATTTCCTATTTTAATTAGTTTGCTTCTATTTTATCTCTAATAAAAATTAAATTAACTAAATACAATTTTAATTTAATTAAAAATATTTTTTCTATTTTAATTAGGTTTGAAAGTATATTATCTATTCTAATTAATTTAACTTTTATTTTTATCTTTTATAAAATTAATTTAATAAAATATAGTTCTAATCTAATTGAAAGTATGTTTCCTATTTTATCTCTAACAAAGTTAAATATATATAAAATTAATTAAAATGTAATTCTAATTTAATTGAAAGTATATTTCCTATTCTAATAGGTTTACTTCCATTTTTCTCTAATAAAAATGAAATTACTAACATATAATTCTATTTTAATTAAAAGTATGAATCTTTTTTAATTATGTTAATTTCTATTTTATCTCTAACAAAATTAAATTAATTAAATTTTAGTGTTAATTTTGTTAAAAATATATTTTTTTCTATTTTAATTAAGTCTACTTATATTTTATCTAATAAAATCAAATTAGATAACATCATTTTATAAGTCTTATTATATTAAATTTAATAAGTTAATGATTAAAATCAAAATTAATAAATTTTATGAAAATAGGAAAAAGTATATAATTTTTTTAAAAGATATTTTTATAAATAAAAAATTATTGACTAACAAATAGAGAATGAAAATTATTTGAAAGTATATTTTCTATTAGAAAAGTAGTATAATTATCATTTTTAAATATTTTTATAAAATTTAACAAAAAAATTTAAATTAATGAATTAATATTTATCATTTAATTATTAATTGAACTTAAAAAATTACACGAAATTAATTTTTGAGGCAAATCAAAATATTAATATTAAAAATATTGAAGTAATAAAGTGTCATAGCTCAAATAAAAAATTTGTTAAAATTGTAATAAAATTATAAGTTTAATGGACCTATAATATTTAAATTGTTATATAAAGAAAATATAAATTTTTTATTAAAAAATAACTAATAACTTTTTATTATCTTATGATTAATTATGACCATAAATTTTTTATATAAAATTAGTTCTAGACTAGAGAAAAATTAATTATAAAAATATTGCAAGAATATTATATAACTTTTTAAATAAAAGATTTATAAAAATTGTAATGAATTATAACTATATTAAATTAATATCAAATTGTTATATAAATAAATAAGACTGATATTATTTTAAAATTTTTATTTAATAATAATAATATATTTAATTATTTATTTACAATATTTTATGAGTTAATAAATTTTTTATTCACGTGTGAAATATATAGTTGTGTACAAATTCTCCCACCATCTATTTTTTTTATATATAAAACAAAAATTTAAGTTTATGTTATATGACCATTTGAACCATCACATATTTAATATAATTATGTTATATTATATTGCATAAATATGAGACAAACATAAGAACATAAAGATTTGCTCATTACTATATTTATTATATAAATAGCATAATTATTGTGTATTGTCTATCACTAATAACTTCTCATTGCAATAGCATAGCATATTCATAATCAATATATATATTATTTATTTGATATTATATTTACTTCATAATTAAAATTTTCTTTGCTACAAATACTAATTTACTTCAAAATTAAAAAATTATGATCAAATTAAAATTATATTTAATAATATTTATTTATTAATATTAATGTTTAATAATTTAAATTATATTTAGTTAATGAAAATATTAATATTAATATTAATTTATATAAAAAATTGTATAATTTTATTATTAATATCTAATTTTTATTATAAATTTACAAATATAAATTTTTACTAAATTAAAAAATTTAATTGAATTATATTATACTTACTTAATGCTATACTTTATATTAAAACTACATAATTATTATTATAAATATAAATTTTTATTAAATTTAATAATTTAAATGTAAACAAGCATGTTCGTGAGCTGACGAATGAGTTTGTTTGCGAATTTTAATGAATTAAATTTTAAGGAAGTTCGGACTCCACTCATTTAGCTTACATGAAATTGAACTCGATTCATTTAGCATAATAAATGAATATCGAACAAATTTTATCTGATCCGAATTCTGAACGAATCATGAATAATTTGACTCGATTACGCCCCTAGTTGAGATTCATATATTCTTGTTAGGCTTGATTTTTTATCAGATTTATTCAATTCAGATAGAAAGGTAAATATGGTTGGTAAATATGTTTACTCTTATAAATTTAATGCAAAGATATTCATAATTTATTAATATTAAAAAAATATAGTAAAATGTGTATTATTTATATGGAAAAAACTTGCATCAGAAAGTAATTGATTGCAATAAATCAAGGATTATGTTTTGATTAATGGCTTGATATGGTAATTAAAAATATATATGCATATATTTGATATTTTTTGCAAAAGAAAAATTGATGTAGGGAGATTGTTCATAAAAATACAATAGAAACTGATCATGCAAAAAATATCGAAAAAAAAATGATCATTAAATTATTTTGTCACTGATAATAAAATTTCTTAGTTTGCAAAATAGAAATTATTCGTTGTATATAATACATAAATTTTAATATATCTATCTAAAATAAATGAATTGACAAAAATTCATAACAGTAGAAAATTTGAATACTTGAATGGTTGTTAAAAAAAAGTACTTGAATGAAAGAAACTAGGAAATTATTTGATGATGTTGCAAGAATAATTAACACATACAAGAAATGTAAAGAAAAAAAGAAAAAAGAAAAAAGACTTGTTAAAACCAATCTAAAGTAAAGCAAATCTCTTGATTGGCCAAAGGTTGGACCTTATTCCATTCATTTTCTGCAGTTAGCAATGACTGCACAGGATCTTTATATTCGTAGTCATGGATCCTTCTCCCATCAATTATTCTTGCAATCTGAAAATCCCTCAAGCAATGCCGCCCACACTTTATATCATCTGATTAATTACAGCAATTCAAACTATCTCCTTTATATTTAATTAGCAACTCATGAAAACCCTGCTTTCACATGAGCACTTCACATGTAGGTACTTCTTAAACCCAGTAAACTTTAAATACGGATAGTTTAAAAAAAAATAAACCTTTATCATAATATAGCATCCATGATACTTATTGTATGATGTTGAGCCCAATTTAATGCACAATCTCTTAGAATATTCAAAGCAATCCATCAATGAATTTGTGACATTTTTGAGATATGATCTCGCAAAAATATACAGGTTCTGAATACAGAATCTCTAGCTCTATTTGCTCCAAAACAATAGGAGAGATTGAAATCTCTTTTACCTCTTTGCAGGTCCACTCAACCTTGATAATTCATTATAAAAATTAATCAGTACAGTAGTAACTAGTAATTGATAAGATTAATTTAGTTGAGCACATAACTAATTACATACCTCAGTAACAGATATGGCAGGCACCCTTAGAGTCAAAATCTTATTTGGTCCAAAGTTACTAAGAAATTGCTTTAGTCCAAAGAACCAAATATTGTTGAAAGGCTGAAATTGAGGATCATTAATAATCGATAATGTAGCTTCATGAAAAGTTGATATGTTGAAGCAACAAGAGGATAGGAGACCGTAACAAAAATAGCAATCAAATACATGCAGATTTGGCGCATCAATTTCTAGCTTCTCTAACCCATCTAATGATATCAACTTCAATCTTCGCAACTGGTTACTTGATATCTTTATTCTTCTTAATCCCTTGCAATCTCTCAAGCCTAAACTGGTTAGCTGAGGAAATTTAGAGACAAAGTTTTGAAATGATTCGTCGCTGCACCGTACGCTGTCTAAGTTCAATTCCTGCATATTCTTACAATGGTTCGGATCAATGTTGTAGTTCCACGTTTTAAACTGGTCATCATAGAACAAAGAGCATAGAGCTGGGGCCTTAATTTCAATGCTTGTGGTAACATTATTTTCATCAAGCTCATCAGTTTGAGCCACTTCCACCTTCTCAAGTTGAGGGTGGCTGGTAAGTTGAACATTTTTAACAGCAACACAGAACATCATTGTAAAGGTTTTGATAAAGTGACAGCAAGAAATGAGCCTCTGGGCTGTCTCGTTGTCCTTCACATAAACATCGATAAGATACAACTCCTGCAAAGACACAAAATCCATGTTTCTATTGCCAAATAATGCCATCTCGATCTCGTATTCTTTTAACCTCAAAATTTGCAACAGATGAAAATATTTTTGTGGGCAAACGATAGTATGTGCTTTTTTTATGTTCAAGTGCAATAAAGCAAAGATCAAGCACTTTGAGGTTGATGCCATTATTTGATGACGAGAACAACATTTTCATTCAATGATCAACATAAGAAGCGTATTCATCTTTGTACTGATTCATTACCAGCTTAAACTTGTCGAAGGAGATGCTGTGCTCATTGCAAAGTCTGAAAAGACATTTGTTGACAAAGTTAATGAAAACATGATTTTTGCTGGCCTCATCTTCTGCTGTTTGAAGCCGATAGCACAGAATGGCATCTAAATAGTCCACCATTCTTAATAAGTACTTTTTCATTCTTTTGATGCTCACTGGATCAAAGGGTGATGCCTTCTTTTCTCTGAATAATGCTCCGTCGAATTCGTTCAAGGGAAGGAGAGCCACGCATGCAGCCCTGACTTGGACAAAATGGAGCTCCTCACTATTTCTTCTGATGGCAGATATTCTAGCATGTGATGATGTTAGTACAGGTGGTATGCCCTACAGGCCAATTACATATTTGATATTGTAAATTATCTTAAATGGCAATGAAATAATATTTTATTATTTAAAGTATTTATTTAATTGAATATTTATCCATTAACATAATGTTAAATAAATTTATTATCAAAAGTTGATAATATAAGCTACAAATTTATTTAGATACATATGCTATAAAATTGTTCATAGTTGATTAATTAATATTTGGATAATATTAATTAAACTATCACCTTTTTCTATTTTCCTTAATTCGTATTTGATACTAATAGTAGGAGGTAATGACTCTCATACTACTTAATATGAGATATCATAATAGACATGTGGATACTCATGTGATAGGTGGATCAAACATGACATTAGATTTGTGATTGCGTGGATATTCACTTATAGTCAACAATAATAATCTAGATCATAATGGTGCATATAATCTTTTGACATGAGGTGATACGATTATCCACATTTAAGTGATTAGGATTTATTATTGCCTACATACTTGTGCTAATCATACATGGGTATATGGCGTGTAGTGACTCTAATTGGTTAAGTGTAGGGATGAATGTTCAGTCAAGATGAGATTAATTGCCTAGAGTGAACCTAGATAAGATCTTATGCTATCTAAGTTCTTTCTTGATCGATAAGTTCTTGGTTAGGACAAATATGACATGAATTGAAAGAGTTTTAGTGTTGGTTATATTTTATTAAGAGTAGAACTTGAAATGAGGTCATATGATATAACTATTAGATTTTGACTAAACCATGACTTTAGACTATATCAAGATCTTCTAATGAAGAGATTTTAGTGCACATTAATTATGACTAAAGGGTTCATCTGAATCAATACATGCATTCATTTCTAATTAGGTAGTTGTGATATCAATACTAGAGGTCACTCACAACTTATGAGAACTAAATATGAATAATTGAGATTTTCACATTCAGACTTAAAAAGAGTTTCAAATAATATCAAGTGTTGATATTATTTTTTCATTGTCAATTAAATATGAACCTAATAAGTCACAACTAAAAGAGTTTCACCAAATCATCATCAATATTAATCTAATTATTGATTAAAGTGTTTAATCAAATAATTAAGATTAATGGAATTGAATTTATATTTTAAACAATGATTATAGTATATCATAAAATTCAATTCAAGTAAAAGGTTTAATTATTAATTTATATTTAATTAATATAAGATATTAATTAAGATATTAAATTAATAATATATGTTGTTTATAATTAGACTTGAATTAATAGCTAAAATTGTGAAAAATAATATACATATAGCCCAACCATCCATTAAGCTCCCTACAATATTTTCGTTAAAATTATGTCTGGCTTTTCTGCCTGCCCTTATGTCTGGCTTTTTAAGATTTTTTTTTTATTAGGGTTCCACCGCACATTTGTGGGTCTGTCTCATCCTTTTTTCTTTTAATGCATTCTAAAGTAACCTTTCTGTCATTTTAACTCCTTTTATCATTTTGGTGGGCTTATGTGGTCATGTCCACGTGTTTTATTTATGTCATTGCCTCTCCAAAGCCAACCCTAATCACCATTATTCCCTATTTTCTTTATAGAAATTTAAATTTTCAAAAGGATCATCACAATGATTATCTGTTTTCTTATTTTCTTTTCTTTGTTCTTTTTAGTGAATAAACCGCCAGGTTTCTTAATTTACTATTTTTATTCTTTTTTTTTTCAATTTTCAATAACAAAAGCTTATTATTTATGATAATTACAAGCATTTTACTCGCTTGATGTTGGACTCCGCAGTTTGAGAACCTAAATAACAGAGAAATATGTCAAACATTCCAATAATGCAGCTTAAATCCTATCCTAAATTTTCTCGTTACTATTCGACTGCATTTTTTTGTTCATATATGTATATTATTTTTCACATAATTTTAATCTCTTAGTATATATATTTATATGTACATTGTTCTATTTTCTCACTACTTGATTTGGTGGAGTTTTAATGTTTCAAACTAGAAGTTTAATACTTGGATGGTTAAACATTTGATTCATAAGTTGAACCAAAAAATCCAAATCTTGTAGAATATTTGTGGTTTACATCAAATTTAGGAAATTGTAAGTATTTTTAAACTTAAACTTTCTAAGTTGTTATTTTACATATATATATATATATATATATAGTTTAGTTACGTATAAAATACAAAATAGATCCATGAGAATGAATATTTTCATATAATGAAGGGTTATATAAGTAAAATTTTTAAAATTTCACTCTATCTAAAATATGTGTTCACCACATTTAATTATTGAATAACCATTTCCTTCGTATGAATCACATGGTCTAGTAACTGCGAGATTCTGTCCTCCCTTGTCATGACTTCTATAGCTCCATATCATGTGTTCTTATATATATACATGAAGAATATAAATTCATATGAATAATTTAATTACCATGTATATCAAGCAATTCATTAGACGTGGAGGTCAATGATTATCCTTGATTTGCTGCAATCAATTAATTTCTGTTGCATGTTTCTATATAATTAATGCACACTTATATGGCAAATAAATATTATGCGTTTTAATATATTACTTTGATACTTTCTAATTATCATTTAAAAATTATATACATAGATTAAGAAATATAATTAATATATGTATAAAATACTATACTACCCTTATAATAATTTCTTTAACAAATTATTAGTGTAATGACCCAATATCTTAAAATATAAAATTATTTTGGGATATATAGTGTTAATAAAATTTTAAATTTTATTTACATATTATTATTATTTATGTATATTATTCATTTATTTTATTCTAAATATTTTATTATAAAATAATTAATTTGTAAGTTTTATTATTTAAAGTATTAAAATCCTTTTTATTGTTAATATTTTTAATAGTATTATTATTAATATCTTTATTGTTATTTATTATTGTTATTATTATTAATAGTATTATAGCATGCATGTGTTATTATTATTTTATTACTATTAGTAGTAGTAGTAATAGGAGTAGCAACAGTAGCAGCAGAAGTAGAAGTAGTAAGAGTAGTAGTAGTAGTAGTAGCAGTAGTAGGGGTAGCAGTAGTAGGAGTAATAGCAGTAGTAGTAGTAGTAGTAGCAGCAGTAGCAGTAGCAGTAGCAATAGCAGCAGCAGTAGCAATAGCAGTAGTAGCAACAGTAGTAGTAGTACAAATGTAAGTTGAGTATATATATATATATATATATATATATATATATATATGTAATAAAAGAATAGTCAAAATCAACAAAAACCGGGTCAACTCCTATTTTCTTTTCTTCTTCTTTCTTTTTTCCTTTTTCTTCCCTATTATTTTTCTTCTCCTCACCGTGGTAAACCACCTCTTAAAATGACATTATTCTCATCTCCATCGCCACCTCTTGCCATTCCAACTACGAGTCTATTGATCAAATGAAATTACACATAAAATTTAATCAAAACTGAGATTTTTTTCATTAGAATTGAAAACAGAATCAGATTGAAATATTGAAAGAAATGGAAAAATGAAAAAATAGAAGGCATTTAAGGCAATAACCAATGAAAGTTACAAACCAAACAGTCTCTCTACTTCTCTATCATTTCTCTTCATCGTCAAGGGGAGTAGCATGCTTTAGACATTGGCTGAAGAGAGAAAGGCTAGAAATGAAAACCAAAAGGATGCAAGATAAAAAAAGAATATGCAAAAACCATTTTTGAAAAAATGGAATGGGACGGGCCATAAAAGAAAGTAGGCTGGTCAAATGGGCTATTTTTTGAATTTTTCTCTTTTTTTCTTTTACCAAACCCAATGTAGAATTAAGGGATTAGTTTTATACACTAATAACTAGGAAAGTAAATCACTTTCATGATTAAATATGACCTTTTTGAAGAGTTTTAGTGAGAGTATTTTACATTTATTTTACATTTCTCACTAAAACTATAAAAATTAAGCCCTTATTAACAGCATTTTTATCCTCTCGCTAAATTTTCATCCCAAAAAATCAGCATCCTAGTAGTGTATATTCGAATTCATGACTTCTTCACAAGATGGGTTCTTTGATTCATAATTAATCAAGATCAAGCTACCCATTACACATTTGCAATTTTTATTTCTATAAAATAGTGTTAGGACCACATTTTAGCCAATGATGAAAAAAGATAAGGTAGTTTCATCTAATAGTGACATTTTGTCTTACTGTGTAAGTTAATTGGTTGGTAGTGACATTTTTAAAAAAATTACCAATAAAAATTTTATATTGACATTATACATATATGAGTTAATAGTTAGTATGCAAATTACTAATTACTTTCACACTTAGAATAACTTTTAATCCATGAATTTATATATGCATGGAGATGGAGGCTTTTAACAAATGCATCACTAAATAATATTAGTTTATGTATATAAATTGATTAAAATTGTTTTAATTAATTTGTTGCATTTTTAATTACAGTCATAAGAAGAGCTTATTATCTATTGGTTGTGCTTTTTTACACTTATTATTATTATGAGATTCTTTGCCATGTTCACACAATGACTTCACATCCTTTTATCAGAAGTAGCTTTCATACTAGTAGAAGCATTAACATGCAGTTGGTGTGTGTGTTTATGTAAGAGAGTCACATTTGGAAATGTTTAGTTCTTCAATCACCAAAGGAAAAAAAAAGTTCTTTAAAAATGGCAAATATGTATTCTCTTAAGATGAAGGCAAACCTTGAGGGTTGTCATTCTCTCCAATTTCAAGGAGGGTTTGATCATCCTCAAAACACGTATTATGTCAAAGTATGGCTTAGAATTACTCTAAATTCACTGTTTTCTATAATTATATGCATACATGTTTAATATATGTGTGTGTGTGGCTTCTGGTTGGATTATTTCAGTTGTGGTTATGGCCTTGGAGGATGAGGAGCAATAAGAGACATCAAACCTTTACTTCATGGCCTTGGAGGATGCATTTGAGGTACCTCTCTTGTCTAGTTCTTCTTGTGATAATTCTTGTGATGATTTATGTGATGATGAGCTTAATGATGATGAGGATCTTGATGATAAGAGCTTCTTAGTTAGAAATTAGTTTTAAAGTGTTAAAAATTATTTTACAAGAAAATATTCTATAAACAAAAATTTTCAAAGTTGTCTAAGAGTTTTAAGGAATTAAAATTAGAATTTTCAAATATTAGTTCCTTAAATGAAAAACTCATTATTGATTTAAAAGTTTCAACTTCTTTGAAAGATAAGATTAATAATGTTAAGAAAGAAAGTTGTCACGACCCAAAACAGGGGTCATGACCGGCGCTAGGGAACGGGAATTCTTTCGAATCTGGAACTTATAGCAAGCCTAAAAATAAAATAAAATATGCAATAATAACAATAACAATATTATATGCAGCAAAAATAAAAATCATAAATATAATAATAATATTTTCATCACTGGATTTAAATCAAATCTCATCTCATCACATATATATAATCTCTTTAATACAAATCCAGTTTCAATATAATACATCTCTTTAAATAAAATACATGAAATCCAATACTTTAATTCACAACTACTGCAGTGTCTAGATTATAAAAATAAGACTCAAGTAAGTAGTTTACACAAAGAAGCCGGGGCAGAAGAAATCCGGCGTATCGACCTGCTACTGAGGTCTGAAGAAGTTGACTCTCCTGAAAAATAGTCAACGGAGGGGAGTCAGACCTCACTGAGTGAATTACTATAATATATATACATACACACTAAGTGACAATGCATACAATCAATAGTATATACATAATATGTAAATATATACATGCAAATTCACACAGATGCAGGAAAATTCATTTTATATATTTTTATTGAAAATCATCTTTTATGAAGGATCATATAGAACCCTAGAATATCGCAACCTCAAAAATAGTGTTAGACAACACTCTAGCCATACAGGCTCACTTAATCCAAATATATCCACTTAATCCATTTAGACAGTAGACTGGCCCCGAGACACTAAGTCAACCGAGCTCCAGCAGTCTGACTGCCAGTGTGATTGGCCCCGAGACACTTGGTCAACCGAGCTCCAGCAATCACACCCAAACCATATCTCACACATATCAATAATCATAATCAATCAATATCCGCAAATGATTAGTAGTATAGCCTAAATACTATAGGCGTACCGGTACGTACTCGGTCCTAGTGCTGCCCACTAGGTAGCACGTTCTATCGATATCCTTCATCATTAATAATATAAAACATTCATTCACAAAAATAAATGATGCATGAATGTAAATGAAATAACAGTATAACCCATATATATACCAAAAATATACCAAAAGTAAACCAGGTATATTTTGAGTATATATACGTCAAATAAATCCAGTCAAATCATAAATTAAACTAAAAATATATTTAAAAACATTTTAAATATATTTTATTGACAAAACATGTATATAATTTATTATATACCAAAAATAAACCAAAAATATACTTAATATAAACTTAAGAAATAATCAAATTATTTATGCATATTTAATCAACATAAAACATTCATTTCTAAATCATGCATCCTAAGCATATATATATAGTATAGTAACTCACCTAGTGCGCTCCACGAGACGGGTCCGACGGGCCTGGTCCACTAGCCCTCGGTCTCGGCGCAACTAAACAAACAAATAACGACAGACATTAGAATAAACCTAATAGAAATCCTAGAATTTGATCTAGAGTATTAAACACAGAATCGATATCAGGGTTCGACCGGATATCACGTTTTACGAGAATTCTACCAAAAATTTGACAGAACCTCCCCTGTAAAACGGACATCTCTCTACTCAAAAGAGTAGAGCCGACCCTGCAAGGAAATACACTTCAAAAAACAAGCTCAACACAAATCCACAACCCCTCGATCGGACTCCAAACTACAGTCCACCGACCGGGGTCCACAAACACAGAATAATTCAGGAAATACCAAAAATACCCTTAAAACCTAAAAATACATTTATAGGTAGAAATTACATAATTAACCTTAAAACACTGTAAAAACCGATAAAAACTCATTTTATTAGAAAAACCGTATATTATATATATAATTAAAAATAATTCACAAAAAATAGTTTTAATTAGTTAAAAATACTAAATAATTTGTAGAAATCATTTTTATACCTTAAATAAATATTAAAACCAATTAAATTACATTTTCAGCCAATTTAGGGTAAAATTACCAAAATACCCCTATATATATAAATATACTTAAATTACTTCAAAAATTCACCAAAAATTATACAATTATCCAAAATTAATTTTCTCAACATATTTATCAATAATATCAATAATTAAACCCAATTATCCAATTAAATTCAAATAAAAACACATTTAACTTAATTTTCCCAAAATTCCATAAACTTCAATAATTCAAAATAAATACTTAGAAATTCATAAAAATTCCAAATAAATTCCTATAATTCATTTAAACACCTAATTTAACCATAAACCCCAATTTCATAATTTAAATAATTAATTTCCGAAAATTAGAAAATAATATTAAAATATTCAAAAATACCCAAAAATCCAAAAAATCTCCAAAAATTCCACAAAAATTCATACATGTAGATTAAGCTACTAGGAACAATATTTGTAAAGGGACTTTTCATGAATCAATCAATTAGAAGCTCAAAAAAATCGAAAACCCCTAATGTGACCGAATTGGAAAAATCGAAACCTAAGCAAATCTAAACCATTTTAGCTCAAACCAAAGCTAGAATCACACTCACCGGAGCTCAAGGAGAAGAAAGAGACCAGCGGTGTCAAAAATGGTGGTCGAAAACGTAAGGTGTGAAGAAATGGTGCTTCGATCGGAAATGGAAGAGAAGGGGCTTGCCGGCGCCGGGGAAGGGAGCTGGGGGCGGCGGAGCAGCTGGCTGAGGAAGGTGGAGCTCCTGGTGGCACACCGATGGCCGGGAATCGGAAGTTGCAGGCGGTGGTGAGGGGTGGTGGTCGGGCGCGCACGGGAAGAAGAAGAAGAAAAAGAAAAAGAAAGAAAAAGAAAAAGAAAAAAATAAAGAAAAATAAAAATAAAAATAATGTTAATAAAATATTTAGAAAAATTTACATCCACACACTTAATATTTTAATAATTTAATAATAAATAAAATAATTAAATAACAATAAATTAATAAAAAATAATAAAATATTAGGATAATATATATTAAACCCTATTTAAATAAATATCACACACATACACGGTGTTTAGTAATTTAGAAATACGTATGAGTTCATGCAAGTCCAAAAATATATTTAAAATAATTAATAATAAATTATTTACGTGAAAATTTTTTCGAAAATGCAAGTCCCGGGAAAATTTTACGTAAAGCACTGTAAATAAGACACAGTAATTAAAATAGGTTTTAAATACATATCAACTCGTGAAAATATTGTAATATATATTCAAAAATTATTAACACTGTATATCCCGGTACAGTGTAAAAATATTTTAAAAACACGGGATATTACAGTCTTCCCCCCTTACAAGAATTCGTCCCTGAATTCCAAAAAGAAAAGATTACAGGATCAGGAAGGAAAGAGATACAGGTAAGAAGCTCGCATCTCAGCTTCAGTCTCCCACGTATGCTCCTCGACTCTGTCGCTACGCCACAGAACCTTGACCATCGGAATCTGCTTCGATCGCAACTGTCGAACTTGAAAATCAACGATCGCCACAGGTTCTTCCACAAACGTGAAATCTTCACTCACTTCTACACTGTTAGGTTGCAACACGTGTGAAGGGTCTGAGATATACTTCCTCAACATCGAGATATGAAATACTGGATGCACCTGTGACATACTCGGAGGCAAATCCAACCGATATGCAACAGTGCCAACTCTCTCCAGAATCTCAAACGGTCCAATGTATCTCGGTGCTAACTTACCCTTCCTGCCAAATCTCATCACACCCTTCATCAGAGATACTTTCAGAAAAATAAAATCTCCAACCTGAAACTCCACATCTCTGCGCCTAGGATCCGCATAACTCTTCTGTCTGCTAACTGCGGTCTCTAATCTGCGCTTAATCACGACGACTTTCTCTGCAGCATCATGAACCATCTCAGGTCCAGTCAAAGCTCTCTCACCAATCTCATCCCAACTCAGAGGGGATCTACACTTCCTTCCATACAAAGCCTCATATGGTGCCATACCAATACTGCTATGGTAGCTGTTATTATATGCAAACTCAACAAGTGGCAAATGATCATCCCAGCTACCTCCCAAATCCAGGACACACATCCTCAACATATCTTCTAGTGTCTGGATCGTCCTCTCAGACTGACCATCTATCTGAGGATGAAAAGCAGTACTGAAATCTAACCTAGTGCCCATCGCTTCCTGCAACTTCTGCCAAAAATGAGAAGTAAACACCGAACCTCTATCTGACACAATGGACAAAGGTACTCCATGAAGGCACACAATATGCTTCACATACAACTTCGCCAATTTAGCAACTGAATATGTGGCTTTCACAGGCAAGAATTGTGAAGACTTCGTCAACCTGTCTACAATCACCCAGATAGAATCGTATCCATCCTTCGAACGAGGTAAACCGACCACAAAATCCATAGCTATCCTTTCCCACTTCCACTCGGGAATAGGAAGAGGCTGAAGCTTCCCAGAAGGCTTCTGATGTTCGGCTTTCACTTGCTGACACGTCAAGCACTTCGTAACATAATCAGCGACATCCTTCTTCAATCCATCCCACCAGTATAGATCTCTGATACTGTGGTACATCTTAGTGACACCCGAATGAACGCTATAAGTTGTAGAATGTGCTTCCTCTAGGATCTCTTCCCTCAAATCATCCACATCAGGAACACACAATCTACCACTGATCCATAATACACCGTCACCATCGAGTGTGAAATCAGTGAACTTTCCTGCTCTAACATTCTCTGTAAGCTCTTCTAGAATAGGATCTCGGCTCTGAGCTGCTTTAATCCTATCCCTCAGCACAAATCGTACTTTAAATTGAGCTAGCAGTCCACCTAATCTACTAATCTTCATCATCAGACCTTGATCCACCATCAGATGCAATTCTTGGATCAATGGTCTCCTCTCAACACTGATGTGAGCAAGACTGCCTGAGGACTTCCTACTCAAGGCATCTGCTACCACATTAGCTTTACCCGGATGATATAAGATCTCGCAATCATAGTCCTTCAACAATTCCAACCATCTCCTCTGCCTCAAATTCAGATCTCGCTGTTGGAAAATTTACTTAAGGCTCTTGTGATCAGTAAATATCTCACAAGTCACCCCGTACAAATAATGTCTCCAAATCTTCAAAGCAAAGATCACTGCAGCCATCTCTAGATCATGTGTAGGATAGTTCTGCTCATGCTTCTTCAACTGCCTCGAAGCATAGGCTATCACCCTTCCATTCTGCATCAACACACAACCAAGACCAATGCTAGAGGCATCATAGTAAACTGTGAACTTATCCACACTATTAAGCAAAGCTAATACTGGCGCTGTGGTCAACTTCTCCTTCAACAATTGGAAACTATTCTCACAAGCTTCTGACCACTCGAATCTAACATTCTTCTGAGTCAAGCAAGTCATAGGGGCTGCTATTCTGGAAAAATCCTGCACAAACCGCCTATAATACCCGGTTAAACCCAGAAAACTTTGAATCTCAGTGACAGAAGTAGGTCTAGGCCATTCAGATACTGCCTCAATCTTCTGTGGATCAACCTGAATACCTTCTTTAGACATTACGTGTTTAAGAAAAGAAACACTCTCCATCCAGAAATCACACTTCGAGAATTTAGCATAAAGCTGATGATCTCTCAGTGTCTGTAGTACAATCTTCAAGTGATATACATGCTCTTCCATACTCCTCGAATATACCAATATATCATCAATGAAGACTACCACAAACTGATCCACATACGGTCTGAATACCCTATTCATCAGGTCCATAAAAGTTGCTGGTGCATTAGTCAAACCAAAAGACATCACCAGAAACTCATAATGGCCATATCTAGTGTGGAACGCTGTCTTAGGAATATCAGCTTCACTGATCCGCAGCTGATGATAACCCGACCTCAAGTCAACTTAAGAAAAGAACTGTGCACCCTGTAACTGATCAAACAAATCATCTATCCTCGAGAGAGGATACTTGTTCTTCACTGTCACCTTATTCAGCTCTCTATAGTCAATGCACAATCTCAGGGTACCATCCTTCTTCTTCACAAACAGGACTGCTGCACCCTAAGGGGAAACACTAGGTCTTATGAAACCTTTATCCAACAACTCTTGCAACTGCTCCTTCAACTCTGCAGGAGCCATACGATAGGGTGGCATAGATATAGGAGTAGTACCTGGGACCACATCTATACAGAACTCAATCTCTTTGTGAGGTGGTAAACCTGGCAACTCCTCGAAAAAAAATCAGGAAACTCACAAGCAACAGGAACATCTGTGAGTGATAACTTTTCCATTGAAGTATCCCTGACCAATGCCAAATATCCCTGACATCCTTTCCTCAATAACTTCCTAGCTGTAATAGCAGAAATAAGATTCTGAGGTGCTGAACTCCTATCACCAACAAACTTAAATTCTACTTCATCAGGAATTCTGAACGTCACCTCTTTATTCCTACAATCTACCACGGCATAGTGTTGAGATAACCAATCCATTCCCAGAATAACATCAAACTCCATCACATCTAACAGAATCAAATCAGTGGGTAATTCTCTATCTCCCACGAGAACTGGACAACCATAAAGAATAATATCAGTGTCCAAAGAATCGCTCAAAGGAGTGGCAACAGACAAAGGAAAAGCTTGCCAATAAGATTTAGAAGCAAAAATGGGAGAAACAAACGAATGCGTGGCACCCGGATCAAATAAAACCCAAGCATCCAGGTAACAAATAGAAACAATACCTACCACGACTGCATTAGATGCCTGAGCATCCTGCTGAGTGAGATGAAAGACTCTGGCCTGACCTCGACCTCCCTGCTGACTGGTAGAAGCCTGGCCAATACCTCTGGCACCTCCTCTAGTACCTCTACCACGACTCTGCTGTGGAATAAACTGAGTGGAACTCTGATGCTGAGCTGGTGGTAACTGAAATGGCACGGGTGCAGCACTAGCAATCGACTGCTGTGGGAATCGCGGAATCTGCTGCTGCTGATATCCGAAGTAAGGACACGATCTGGCAAAATGTCCTGTCTGCCCGCATCTGAAGCATGTCAGTGGTGTTAGATAACACGATCCCTGATGGACTCTACCACAAGTCTGACAAACACTGGCCGCTGATCCAGAACTACGACCACTACTGCTGCTCGAAGCACCTGACCCAAATCTGAATGGTCTACGCTGACCTCCACGGCCATGTCTACTGCTCCGATGCACTTGCTGCTGCTGTCTCTGAGTCTGCTGAGTCAGACCTCGCTGCTGACTACTCGATCCAACATGAAAACTCGAATACGGAGTAGCCTGCAATCCACTCGACTGAACTCCTAACTGGTAGTAATCAGGCATCACTCCCTGCCTAACTAGTCTCAGCTCAATCTCCTTGGCTAACTCAATCACAGACTCGAGAGTAAGACCTGCTGTAGGCATACCAACAAAAGCTGAACCCAAACCAGTAACGTATGTAGTAATTACGAAATACTGATCTAGCATCAGATCCTCAGCATATCTACCCAGATGAAGAAACTCTCGGGTGTACTTCTCTACAGATCGATCTCCACGAGAAATACTGGTCAAACGAAGATGATAGCTCAAACGAAGAGGCTCTGGATAAAATCTCCTCATAAATCGCTCTCGAAACTGAGCCCACGTCATCGTCATCATGTAAGCCTGAATCATCTAAATGAACCAATCTAGAGCTGCTCCCTCGATAGACAACTCAACGATCATGATCCGCTGGTACTCGGTATGAGCAGTCCGAGTTCGAGTCTCAATCGCATGTAGAAAATCTAACGGATCAGAAGTACCATCAAAAGCAATCCTACCAACTCGAGCATAGAACAAAGCTGCCTCAGGGTCAGACATACCCTACTGATAGGCAGGCTGAACAGGCTGAACACCTGGAGGAACAGGAACATCAAACTCAGGCTCAACAGGCTCCTCGTCCTGTAACTCTCTCTGCCTACGGCGACCTGCCGCTCCTCGACGTCTACCTCTGCCACGACCTCTACGTCTAACTGGCTGCTCAGGAGGTAAAACCTCATCCTAAAAAGACTCATCATCCTTGGCCTCAACGATCGGCGGAGCGACATGCGCTCGCCTTCTCATAATGAAAAGATAAACGGAAAGATTCAGACAAAACAGACAATGGAGGAATAACGCTGAAAACTACAGCAAGGAATACTTATCAAGACATACTCGAACCTAATACACTGCAGTAGTTCAACAGAAAACACAACTTGAAAACTAGGGCCACAGCTCACATAACTAAGCCTTGACACAGAACTCCGCTCTGATACCAACTTTGTCACGACCCAAAACAGGGGCCATAACCGGCGCTAGGGAACGGGAATTCTTTCGAATCCGGAACCCGTAGCAAGCCTAAAAATAAAATAAAATATGCAATAATAATAATAACAATATTATCTGCAGCGGAAATAAAAATCATAAATATAATAATAACATTTTCATCACTGGATTTAAATCAAATCTCATCTTATCACATATATATAATCTCTTTAATACAAATCCAATTTCAATATAATACATCTCTTTAAATAAAATACATGAAATTCAATACTTTAATTCACAACTACTGCAGTGTCTAGATTATAAAAATAAGACTCAAGTAAGTAGTTTACACAAAGAAGCCGGGGCAGAAGAAATCCGGCGTATCGACTTGCTACTGAGGTCTGAAGAAGTTGACTCTCCTGAAAAATAGTCAATTGAGGGGAGTCAGACCTCACTGAGTGAATTACTATAATATATATACATACACACTAAGTGACAATGCATACAATCAACAGTATATACATAATATGTAAATATATACATGCAAATTCACACAGATGCAGGAAAATTCATTTTATATATTTTTATTGAAAATCATCTTTTATGAAGGATCATATAGAACCGTAGAATATCGCAACCTCAAAAATAGTGTTAGACAACACTCTAGCCATACAGGCTCACTTAATCCAAATATATCCACTTAATCCATTTAGATAGTAGACTGGCCCCGAGACACTAAGTCAACTGGCTCCAGCAGTCTGACTGCCAGTGTGATTGGCCCCGAGACACTTGGTCAACCGAGCTCCAGCAATCACACCCAAACCATATCTCACACATATCAATAATCATAATCAATCAATATCCGCAAATGATTAGTAGTATAGCCTAAATACTATAGGCGTACTGGTACGTACTCGGTCCTAGTGCTGCCCACTAGGTAGCACGTTCTATCGATATCCTTCATCATTAATAATATAAAACATTCATTCACAAAAATAAATGATGCATGAATGTAAATGAAATAACAATATAACCCATATATATACCAGAAATATACCAAAAGTAAACCAGGTATATTTTGAGTATATATACGTCAAATAAATCCAGTCAAATCATAAATTAAACTAAAAATATATTTAAAAACATTTTAAATATATTTTATTAACAAAACATGTATATAATTTATTATATACCAAAAATAAACCAAAAATATACTTAATATAAACTTAAGAAATAATCAAATTATTTATGCATATTTAATCAACATAAAACATGCATTTCTAAATCATGCATCCTAAGCATATATATATAGTATAGTAACTCACCTAGTGCGCTCCACGAGACGGGTCCGACAGGCCTGGTCCACTAGCCCTCGGTCTCGGCGCAATTAAACAAACAAATAACGACAGACATTAGAATAAACCTAATAGAAATCCTAGAATTCGATCTAGAGTATTAAACACAGAATCGATATCAGGGTTCGACCGGATATCACGTTTTACGAGAATTCTACCAAAAATTCGGCAGAACCTCCCCTGTAAAATGGACATCTCTCTACTCAAAAGAGTAAAGCCGACCCTGCAAGGAAATACACTTTGAAAAATAAGCTCAACACAAATCCACAACCCCTCGGTCGGACTCCAAACTACAGTCCACCGACCGGGGTCCACAAACACAGAACAATTCAGGAAATACCAAAAAAACCCTTAAAACCTAAAAATACATTTATAGGTAGAAATTACATAATTAACCTTAAAACACTGTAAAAACCGATAAAAACTCATTTTATTAGAAAAATCGTATATTATATATATAATTAAAAATAATTCACGAAAAATAGTTTTAATTAGTTAAAAATACTAAATAATTTGTAGAAATCATTTTTATACCTTAAATAACTATTAAAACCAATTAAATTACATTTTCAGCCAATTTAGGGTAAAATTACCAAAATACCCCTATATATATAAATATACTTAAATTACTTCAAAAATTCACCAAAAATTATACAATTATCCAAAATTAATTTTCCCAACATATTTATCAATAATATCAATAATTAAACCCAATTATCCAATTAAATTCAAATAAAAACACATTTAACCTAATTTTCCCAAAATTCCATAAACTTCAATAATTCAAAATAAATACTTAGAAATTCATAAAAATTCCAAATAAATTCCTATAATTCATTTAAACACCTAATTTAACCATAAACCCCAATTTCATAATTTAAATAATTAATTTCCGAAAATTAGAAAATAATATTAAAATATTCAAAAATACCCAAAAATCCAAAAAATCTCCAAAAATTCCACAAAAATTCATACATGTAGATTAAGCTACTAGGAACAACATTTGTAAAGGGATTTTTCATGAATCAATCAATTAGAAGCTCAAAAAAATCAAAAACCCTAATGTGACCGAATTGGAAAAATCAAAACCTAAGCAAATCTAAACCATTTTAGCTCAAACCAAAGCTAGAATCACACTCACCGGAGCTCAAGGAGAAGAAAGAGACCAGCGGTGTCGAAAATGGTGGCCAAAAATGTAAGGTGTGAAGAAATGGAGCTTCGGCCGGAAATGGAAGAGAAGGGGCTTGCCGGAGCCGGGGAAGGGAGCTGGGGGCGGCGGAGCAGCTAGCTAAGGAAGGTGGAGCTCCTGGAAGCACACCGACGGCCGGGAATCGAAAGTTGCAGGCGGTGGTGAGGGGTGGTGGTCGGGCGCGCACGGGAAGAAGAAGAAGAAAAAGAAAGAAAAGAAAAAGAAAGAAAAAGAAAAAGAAAAGAAATGAAGAAAAAAATAAAAATAAAAATAAAAATAAAAATAATTTTAATAAAATATTTAGAAAAATTTACATCCACACACTTAATATTTTAATAATTTAATAATAAATAAAATAATTAAATAATAATAAATTAATAAAAAAAAATAATAAAATATTAGGGTAATATATATTAAACCCTATTTAAATAAATATCACACACATACACGGTGTTTAGTAATTTAGAAATATGTATGAGTTCATGCAAGTCCAAAAATATATTTAAAATAATTAATAATAAATTATTTACGTGAAAATTTCACCGAAAATGCAAGTCCCGAGAAAATTTTACGTAAAGCACTGTAAATAAGACACAGTAATTAAAATTGGTTTTAAATACATATCAACTCATGAAAATATCGTAATATATATTCAAAAATTATTAACACTGTATATCCCGGTACAGTGTAAAAATATTTTAAAAACACGGGATATTAGAAAAGTGAAATATTCTCAAAAGAGATTTTAGAAATTAAAAGCTCCATTTCCAAATTTCATAAAGGAAAAGAGACTCTTAATAATCTCTTAAATTCTCAAACATTTTCAAGTGAGAAACTTGGACTTAGTTTTTCTAATGGAGCCTTTACATCATTAAGTCCCCCAAATTTTGTTAAGGCCACTCTTACTTCATCTTCATACCCTATGAGAGCTTTAAAACTCAACATTCTAACACCAAGAGTCTTAAGAATGCAAATGCCAATGGAAAGCCTCAAAAGACCAATATTTCCAAGGCTCAAAGTTTTAAAGCTAAAAGCAAGAAACTCAAGTCCATCATGCATTCATGTATCATAATAAAAGGCACACACATGCACACTAGACCTAAAAAATTTATGCATTATTATGATTGTGAGATGCATGCTTATACTAGACCTTTTGTGTCTAAGAAAGCTACCAACCACCCTAGCCATGACTCATTTTCAAAGGTTGGTTGGCAAATAGATTTTCAAAAACCAAATGTTCTTATTATTTGAAATTAGGACACACCAACAATATGTGTTAGTATAGAAAACTTCATCTCAACCTTTAACCTATGGACTACTTTGAGAGTCACAAACCTAGACCCAAAAAGGTTTAGGTTCTAAACGTTATTAGATGACTTTTACTATTTTGTGCTAATTATTAATAAATTGATGAATTTAATCTAATTAGTTTATCAATAAAGATGCACACATCAAATGTTCAAAGAAAATTAGACCCTTTGCATGATTAATAATAATTCTCAAATTCCATGATCTTGGAATATTATCTTCCATTATCTTTCAACATTTTCCATTTGGTATTCTTTAATTGGCATTTCTCTTAATATACCTCATCTCTTAGAACACTCTTTGGACTACATATTGTGAATCATGACTTCTTTGGTTAATGCTTCTTTATGTATTATGCTTGACACATGTTTTATTTATCATTTAAAATCATGATTAATTTTTCTTTACTTTATAATTGTCACGACCCAAACTGAGATCATGACCGGTGCTAGGAAACGGAAATGTAATGACCCTTGTTTTTAAATTATAAAAATATATTTCGGGATATGCAGTATTAATAATTTTAAAATTTAATCGTATATTATTATAGTTAATTACTAATGTTAATTACGTATTTTATTTTAAGAGAATTATTTATGTAAAAATAATTTATTTACGTGAGATTTATATTGTTATTATTATTATTATTTGTAGGTAACCATCGTTATTTTACGTATAAAAATTTTCTTACATAAAATAATTGATTTTGGAGGTTCATTATTTAAATGTTAAAGTTACTATTATTGGTGTTATTTTTAATATTATTATTTTAAGTACCCTATTGTTATTATTTTTGTTGTTTGATATTATTGTGAGCATTATTTTATTATTAAATTATTTCACTAGTATTATTAATATTATTATTTGTCAATATTACATTATTTTTATTATTAATAATATTATTTTTATTGTTTAGTATTATTGAGAATATCATTTTTATTATTCAATCATTTTACTAATATTATTAAATTTCAATTGTTAATGTTATAATATTTGTATTATGTTGGTGCATGTGTGTGTGTGTGTGTGTGTGTGTGTATATATATATATATATACACAAATTAGAGAAGGAAAAAAATAAGAAACACAACTCATTAACTCACTTCTCCTTCCTCGCTCAACCTAAACCCGCTACTGTCTCTGTGCTTCCCTGTCCTTCACACTAGACAACCACCAACATCTCCTCCTCTATCCATCTTCCTCCTCGTGACGCCGGATGACAGAAGCACCAAGCAGGAGCAGCTTCCTTCTCCTCGCGTGAAGACCAACAGCAGCAGCAGCCTCCCTGCCGCGACGCCCAGCTCAACCACCACCATCTACTGTCATCGAAGACAGTAGTAACTCCGGCACTTGCAGTAGCAGCCCTTCCTTTGGCCTTGATCTCTTTGCTAGGTAAGTTAGTAGGTTAGTGGTAGTTAGATCTTAGTTGTTAGGTGGTTGTTTTTGGTAGTTTTTAGGTTGATTTTGGGTTTAGTCAATTTAAATATTATTTTTTAAAATTATTCAGAATTTATTTTAATTATTTGATTAATTTTGGGTTGATCTATATATATACTAGTTGATCTAAATTATTTTGGTCAATTTTTTACTATTTTATATTTAATAATTGAATTTTTGTTAATTAATTATTTTTAATTATGGACTTGGTTAATTTAGTGTTATTATAGTATGTTAATAATTATAATGTTGAAAAATAAATTTTTTGAATATATTATATAATTTTTAGGAATATTTTTGTATTAGGGAAATGTAATATCCCGTGTTTTTAAATATTTTTATACTGAATCGAGATATCCAGTGTTAATAATTTTGTACACATTTATGATATTTTATGAGTTGATATTTATTTAAAGCTTATCTTCATTGTTTTATATTATTTTAAGTACCTTACGTAAGATTTTCATGATAATTTTATTTTCGGAGAAATTAACACGTAAATAATTTAGTGTTAATTATTTTAAACAAATTCACGTAATTGCATGAACTCATATATATTTTAAACTGCTAAAATAAAGTGTATATATGTGTATATATTTAAATTAAACTAGGGTTTAATTAATTTCCCTAATTTTTATTATTTATTATTTACTTTTAATATTATTTAATTATTTTTTTTAGTGTATAAATTATTTAATATATTAAATTATATGTGTGTGGAGTATATTTAATATGTGTGGGAATTTATATTATTATAATATATAGTTTGAGTATACATATATACATATATACCTAATTATTTGTCAAAAATCAAAACTTAGCAATAATTATGATTTTGCCATTATCCCCTTCCCCTTCTTCCCGATCGATTTCCGTCACCCTCACCACTGCTACTTCCATTTTTAGGTCATCAGTGTGCCACCCTGAGCTCCGCCCTTCCCAGTCAGCAGCTCTGCCGCCTTCTCTTCCTTCTCCGGCGTCGTTCGAAGCTCGTTTTGGTCGGAAGACCAAAACTTTGTCCCAACGTCGATTGACATGATTTCGGCCACCATTTCTGACACCGCCAATCTCTATCTTCTCCTTGAGCTCCGGTGAGTGTGATTCCAAGCTTTGTTTCACTTAAAATGGTTTAGATTTGCCTAGGTTTCGATTTTGCAATTTCGGCCTATTAGGGTCTTGATTTATTTGAGCTTCAATTTGATTGATTCATGAAAAATTCCTTAAAAAATGTTACTCCCTTTAGCTTAATATTCATGTGTGAATTTTTTTAGAATTTTTGGAATTTATTTTGATTTTTGGGTATTTTTTATTATTTTATTACTATTTTCTAATTTTCAAAAATTAATTAATTAAATTATGAAATTGTGTTTTATGGTAAATATAGGTTTTGAAATGAATTATAGAAATTTATTTGGAATTTTTGTGAATTTTTATGTATTTATTTTGAATTTATTTAGTTTATGCAATTTTGAGAAAATAGGGTTAATTATGTGTTTAATTGAAATTAATTGGTTAATTAAGTATATTTATTGATATTATTGAAATATATGTTGAGAAAATTAATTTTGTGCAATTATATTATTTTTGGTGAATTTTTGGATTAATTTTAGTATATTTATATATATATGGGTATTTTGGTAATTTTAACCTAAATTGGCTAAAAATGCAATTAAATCGGTTATAATAGTTATTTAGGGTATAAAAATGATTTCTACAAATTATTTGGTATTTTTAACTAATTAAAACTATTTTTCGTAAATTATTTTCAAATTATATATATATTATACGATTTTTCGAATAAAATGAGTTTTTATCGGTTTTTACTGTGTTTTAGGGTTAATTACATAATTTCTACTTATAAAATGAATTTCTATGATACAAGGGTATTTTTTATAATTTTGTATTATTCTGTGAATTGTAGACCTCGGTCGGTAATTTGTAGTTTGGAGTCCGACCGAGGGATTTTGATTGTGTTTTGTGTTTATTTTCGAAGTGCGTTTCTTTGCAGGGCCGGCTCTACTCTTTGAGTAGAGAGATGTCTATTTTACAAGGGAGGTTCTGTCAAATTTTTGGTAGAATTCTTGTAAAACGTGATGTTCGATTAAATTCTGATTTAATCCTGTGTCTAGTAAACTAGATCGAGTCTTTAGAATTTCTGTGAGATTTATTCTAATTCCTGTCGTTATCTGTTTGTTTAGTTACGCCGAGACCAAGGCCTAGTGGACCAGGCCCATCGGACCCATCTCGAGGAGCGCAATAATTTGTGAGTTACTATTCTATATATATATATGCTTTAGGGTGCATGATTTAGAAATCTATGTTTTATTTTGACTAAAAATGCATAATGGTTTAATTAGTACTTAAGTTTATTTTTAGTTTACTTTTGGTTTATTATTGGTATTTTTTAAACTATATGCATGTTTTATTAACGAATTATGTTTAAAATGTTTTCAAATACATTTCTAGTTTATTTTGTAATTTAATTAGATTTATTTAACGTATATATACTCGAAATATACCTGGTTTACTTTTGGTATATTTCTAGTATATATATGGTTTATGTTACTGTTCATTTCAATTACATGCATCATTTATTTATTAATGTATATTTTCTGTTTAATAATGAAGGATATCAATAGAATGTGCTACCTAGTGGGCAGCACTAGGACCGAGTACGTACCGATACGCTGATAGCATTTAGGCTATATTACTAACCTATTGGTAGATATTGATTGGATTTGATGATTTGATGTGTGAGAAAGGATTTGGGAGTGTGATTGCTAGAGCTCGGTTGACCAAGTGTCTCGGGGCCAATCACATTGATAGTCAGACTGCTGGAGCTCGATTGACTTAGTGTCTCGGGGCCAGTCTATTGTCCAAATGAAATAAGTGAATATATTTGGAATAAGTGAGCCTGTATGGCTAGAGTGTTGTCTAACACTGTTTTGAGGTTGCGATATTCTAGGGTTCTATTTGATCCTTCATAAATAGTGATTTTCAATAAATATATAAAAATGATTTTATTGCATCTGTGTGTATTTGCTTGTATATATATTTATATATATATTATTGATTGTATGCATTGTCATTTAGTATGCATGTATATATATTATAGTAATTCACTCAGTGAGGTTTGACTCCTCTCCGTTGACTATTTTTTCAGGAGAGTCATCTTCCTCAGACCTCAGTAGCAGGCCTGTACGCCGGATTTCTTCTGCCCCGGCTTTATTATGTAAACTGCTTATCTGAGTTTTATTTTATAATCTAAACACTATAGTAGTTATGGTCGATTGTGAGATTGTTGTATTATATTTGTATGAGATATGTACTTTAAATATTTGAACTGGATTTGTATTAAAAGTTTATTTATATATGAGATGAGGATTTGATTTAATCTCATTTGGTGGAAATATTATTTTGATATTTATGATTTTATTCCGCTGCATAATATTTTACTTAAATGTGTTGTTATTATTTCTATTGCATGTTTTATTTTATTTTAGGCTTGCTAACGGGTTTCGGATTCGAAAGAATTCCCGTTCCCTAATGCCGGTCATGACCCCTGTTTTGGGTCGTGACAGGTAATGTTGGAATTCTATGTTAGATTTGTATTTTTGTTAAAATATTGGTTAATTATATGTTTTTAGTAATGTTAGATTATTACATATTGATAAAATGATTTTTTGTGATTTTATATAATTTTTGAGGAAATTAGTTAGTATTATGCCATTTTTTATTGTATAGGTTAATTATGATTTTTTATTGAAATTGTGGTTAAATTATATGTTTTAAATGATTTGAACTAATAATTGGTATTAAATTGATTTTTACAAATTATTTGCTATTTTCAACTAATTAATATTAATTTTTGAAATATAGGTTAATTATGGATTTTGTTAAAATTATAGTCAAATGTTATATTTTAAATGATTTTATGATTTATAGAGTATTAAAATGATTTTTATAAGTTATTTGTAATTTTTAACCAATTAATATTATTTTTTGAACATTATATTCAAATATATATTATTTATGATTTTGGTGATAAAAATGGGTTTTAAACTAATTTTATTATATAATTAAACTATTTAAGCAATTAAATGTGAATTTATTATGTTATGTTGAATAATTGTAAAATTGAATTTTTATTAATATTATATAATATTTGAGATTTTATTAGTTAAATTGTGATAATTTTAGAATGTTATGTAAATAATAAGTGTATTTATTATTTTGAAACTAAATGGGTATTTTATTATTTTTATGATGTTAAATTGTGATTTTTAATAATTATTTGCAATTTATGTTAATTTAATTGTAAAATGGAGATTTTATTCCATTTATGAATTTTATTATCAAATATTATTTAAATTAGACTTTTATGTTTTAGTTGGAAAATAAAGGTTTTTAAATATTTTAATGGGTTTTTTATGATTTTTATTATTTTACTATTTAATATTGTTGGTTTGTGAATTGTGAACCTCAGTTGGAGATTTGTGGAGTTTGGGGTCCTAACCCGAAGTGTTGCGCTTTGTGATTTTAGAAGTGTGTTTTCTATGCAAGATCGACCTTACTTTTGTAGGGAGATGTCCGTTTTACAAAAGAGACTCTGTCAAAATTTTGATAGATTTCTCATAAAACGTGACAACTGATCCAAGTTTAGTTTTGAAATTTTTGATTGAGTCTGTTTATAGTAATCCTAGAAGTGTAAAAATTAAAAGTTTATTCTGATTGTTGTTATTATTTTATTTTTCTAACTGTGACAAGACCGAGGCCTATCGGATCAGGCCCGCTGTGTCCTATCTCGTGGAGTGCGAATTAGTCAGTTATTATACTATATATATATGCATTACATTTAGGATGCATGATTTAGGATTTTTTCATTTCCATTAGATGTTTTAAAAGTTATTTAATTTATAATATAACTTGGTATATTTTCGATTTATTTTTAGTATGTCTTTGGTATATTTAGGATTTATTTTAATATATTTCAAATTATATGCATGTTTTATCTTCGTTATAGACTTAGCATGTTTAGTATATTTTAGGTATAGTTTTAGTATATTTTCAGTATATTTTGAAATAAATGCATGTTATACTATTGATTCATACTTAAATTGTTTTTAAGTATAGTATTGGTTTATTTTTGGTATATTTCATGTTTTTTTTTTACTTTATTTGACATATATATACTCAAAATATACTTGATTTATTTTAGGTATATTTCTAGTATATATATGGTTTATTTTATCATTACGACTGTCATTTTGCATTATTTATTTTCTCGTATGTATGATTTACTTTAAATGAAGGATATCAATAGAACATGCTACCTAGTGGACAGCACTAGAACCGTGTACATACCGGTGCAATAGATTTTAGGGTTGAGTGAGGAATTACTTATAGTAATTATGATTTAATTAAGATTGATTGATGATTTGAGATGTGATATGATTGATAGTGTGGTTGCTAGAGCTCGGTTGACCAAGTGTCTCAGGGCTAATCACACTGACAGTCAGACTACTGAAGCTCGGTTGACTTAGTGTCTCGGGGCCAGTCTACTGTTCATATGGATATGTGAATTTATTTGGAATTAAGTGAGCCTGTATGGCTAGAGTGATGTTGTTGTTGATTGAGGTTGCGTTTAAATAGGGTTCTATTTGATCCTTCAATAAAATAACATTTTCTGCATTTATTATATATACAAAAGCTGAGTTTGACATTTGTGTGAAATGCATGTATATGTATATATATACGGATGCCTGTTTGTATATGGGTTAGATTGCATGTATATATATTATAATAATTCACTCAGTAAGGTCTGATCCCCCTCAATTATTTTTTTCAGGAGATCTTATATTGTCAGACCTTAGTAGTATTGCTCTTGTCGGTGTTCTTCTGCCCCTGCTAGATCATGTAAAATTTATATTTAAACTCTGATTTGTATTCTAGAAACTACAGTAGTAGTGTTATTGTATTAGAAGAGTATTATTTTATTTTTGATACTTTGTACCCAGCGTATTGTATGAACATTAATTTATTTATGAGGATATTGAGTATCTATTTTTATATATCAATTCGAAAAAATTTAATTCAGTCATACTTTTTATTTATTTATTGTATGTTTTTATTTTTTAAGGCTTGCAACGGGTTCCGAATTCGA
Source organism: Mallotus nudiflorus (assembly GCA_947683625.1). Taxonomy (NCBI): domain Eukaryota; kingdom Viridiplantae; phylum Streptophyta; class Magnoliopsida; order Malpighiales; family Euphorbiaceae; genus Mallotus; species Mallotus nudiflorus. Next base: position 205,888 of record CANTUR010000187.1, on the reverse strand, counting down.
AAGAATTCCCGGTCCCTAATGTCGGTCATGGCCCCCGGTTTGGATCGTGATAGGGAATTTTTTCCAATCTGGAACCCGTAGTAAGCCTTAAAAATAAGAACACATGCAAAAATAATATAAAAATATACCATAATTAAAACTTTATTTAATATAAAAGCAAATCTTTATATCATACATAATAAAAATATTTCATAAAATATTTGGATATAAAATCTCCAACCAATACAGCACACTTCTATCACAATAACACTACTACTGCAGTTTCTAGAATACAAACAAGAGTTCAGATATAAAATTTACATAATCTAATAGGGGTTGAAGAAGACCGACGTATAGTACTACTAGGGAGGTTTAAAGAATAAAGAGATCCTGTAAAAAAAAATATTGAGGGGAGTCAGACCTCACTGAGTGAATTATTATAATATATATATATACAATCTAAAGTTATATACAGTAAAGTATCAATGTGATAATATACATATACACGCATTTCACACAGATGCTAAAATTCTCTTTCATATAATAATAAATGCAGAAAAAGTTTATTTGAGTGAAGGTTCAATAGAACCCTAAAATATCTGCAATGTCAATCAATAAATCTCACTAGTCAATAGGCTTACTTAATTCCAAAATATTTCTCTTTTTCCATTTTTGGATAGCAGACCTGACCCCGAGACACTGAGCCAACTACGCTCCCGCAATCTCATTGTCAATTGTGATTGGCCCTGAGACACTAGGTCAACGGAGCTCCCACAATCACACTACTCTCTCACCACAATTCTTAATAATTAAATAATCAAGTCTCACATCAAATGATTTCATAATCTCAACACTAAAATCTAACGTACCAGTATGTACACAGCCCTAGTGCAGCCCACTAGGTAGCACGTTCTACTGATATCCTTCAAATAAATCGTATATATGTTGGAAATAATAAAATACATAATTAAAACATAATGACATCCATTTTAAAAGAATATAACACTTATATACTAAACATATACCAAGCATATACTAGAAATAAACCAATTGTATACTAGAAATATACTTAATATATATTAAAAATATTCCAAATACATATGCCACATAAATACCAAAATATACCATAAGTATACAAAAAATATTAAAAATATACCAAATATATGTGTCACATATATATCAAAATATACTAAAAGTATACCAAATATATACATAATCATTTAATCAAATAATTCATGTTTAAATACATTATGAAAATATGGATGCTCAGAATTATGAACGTTACGTGCAATGCATATATAAAATAATAACTCACAGTTTTGCACTCCTCTAGACAGACTCAACTGGCCTGGTCAGATAGGCCTCGGCCTCAGTCTCGGCACAACTATAGAAAATAAATAATAATAATAATATTAGAATCAAATTCCTAATTTCATGCTTCTAGGAATTTTAAAGAGTGACTCAATCTAAGACACGACTTGACCAAAATTCAAAAGTTCAGGATCGACCCGATGTCACTTTTTACGCGAATTCTATCGAAAATTCGGCAAAGTCTCCTTTGTAAAATGGACATCTCTCTACTGAAAGTAGAATCGATCCTGCAAGCAAACACACTTTAATAATACTCAAAAGCACAACATCTCAGGTTGGGACCCGAACTACGTAATTTCCCAAATGAAGAAACAATTCTCAAAATCAATATTTAATAATAATAATATAATAAAAATCATTAAAATCTATAAATATCAACAATAAACCACAATACAATTTATTTAAATAACAAAAACATTAAAGCTAATTATTTCAAAATTAGTTAATAAAAATCTCAAATAAATTATATAATATTAATAAAAATCTAAATTTTCAATTATTCAAAATTAAATAGTAAAATTCACAATTAATTATTTAAATAGTTCAAATATCTAATAAAAATAGTTAAAAAATCATTTAATCACAAAAACAATAATTAAAATTATTATTTGAATATATTTCTGAAAATTATTATTAATTAGTTAAAAATAGTAATTAATTCGTAAAAATTATTTTAATATTAATTATTATTCAAAAATTATTTAAAACACACTAACTAACCATAATTTTAATTAAAACACCAAATTCACCAATTTATATTAATTTTTCCAAAAATTAATTTTTTATATAAACTTTCAAAAATTCATAATAAATAATCATGACACAATCTCAACATACTTCCTTCACAAACTATACTCCAATTAATATAAAATTTATTAAAAATACAAAGATTTTTTCTGGTGAGGGTTACTGGAACGGTGACACGCGCGAAAACTCAAAACCCAAAAATCAAAATAATTTCAAAAAATCCAACAAAAATATATTTGGAAAGCTTAAGCTATACACAACCACTTTTGCAAAGACACAAAGGTTAAATCACATAAAATTAAGCTCAAAAATATGAAAAACACAAAGTTGACCTAAATTAAAACGTGAAGAAAACTCACCATATAGACGATCTAAGCTTGAATCGAGCTAAGAACTAGCTTGCCCAGACCTAGAGGGTTCGATCAAGCCTGGAATCATGAGCTCTCACCTCCAGAATTGTCACCGGTGATGTGAAGAAGTTGTTGTTGTTGTTCACTGTATCGCATCGAAAACCAGGCAGAAAAGGACTCTGATGGCAATGGAAAGTAGAAGGAAGAGGGAGGAGGTGATGGCGAGCTCCGGTGGTGGCAGGCAGAGGCTGGCGGAGGTGGCTGGTGGTTCTACAAAATCACAAGGGGGGAGGAAGAAGAAAGTAGAAAAAAAAAAGGAGAGAGGAAAAGAAACCCGAAAAAAATTGTGCTAACTTCCTTATATATATATATAACATCACATATATAAAATAATAATACTAATAATAATAATGACAAAAATAATAGTGATAATAATAGTAATAATAATAACCATAACAACAACAAGAACAATAATAATAATAATAATACATTAATATTTTTAAATAATAATAACTTTCAAATAAATTCCTCTACATAATAACATATTTAACATAAAATAAATAAATACTATTCATAACAATAACGATAATAATATTAATAAATTAATAAATAATCATATACATACTAAAATTAAATTACACACAAATAATTATAATATATAAAAATTTAAAATATTATTAACACTACATATCCTAAAATAATATTTATTAATTTAAAATATCGGGTCATCACAATAATTTAGTATCCTTCCTTCTTTGTTTCCTCCTTTTTTCACTTTGACAAAGGGGGAGAGAAATTTGGGATTTTAAATGATAACAAATATTTTTGAATTATAAATCAAATGCCAAATAAGGGGAGAAACTAATATTTATTTTGATTGAGTGATATTTGACATGTTTTACTCACCATAGCATATATTGAAGGGGAGAAATTTTGAAACTCCTTGGTATATGATTAAGAGGGAGTACTATAAAATAAATGTACACACATGAAGTTAGTGATTTTCAATTATCATTCAAAAATCGATTATCAAAGTCAAAAAGGGGAAGATTATTGACCCTTTGTATGATCAAGGTCATGATCAATCTTTAATCAACCTTAGTTTTGACTTTAACAATCAATTTCTATTGCTAATATGTATGCTTAAGCGTGATTTCAGTTAGATATAAGACTATACTCTTTGGATGGAGTTACGGAGCTCAAAACATGCCCAAAACATGAAAGCAACGATGCTCATAAGCACCATCCTAACTAGGACGCCACCTGAGACTATATACACCTCATCTAGCAAAAGTTAGAATTTTAGGCAGTGCTCATCCTAGGCTCCATCCCAGTCGAGATGACGTCTAGGTCATTAATCACGAGCTTTATCCCAATGAGGTCTTAATGTCACGACCCAACCATGAGTCATGACCAGCGCTAGAGAAGGGGAATTCTTTCGAATTTGAAACTCGTAACAAGCCTTAAAAAATAAAAGCATGCAATAAATAAATAAAAATACGCCAGAATTAATATCTTAAATCGATATAAGAATAAATACTTAATGTCATATCATAAAATAAAATATTTCATACAATATTTAGAGAAAGATCTCTGACATAAAAACCACATTCTACAAATACAAACACTACTACTGTAGTTTTCTAGAATACAATAAAAGTCAGATGAGTAATTTACATAAACTAGCCGAGGGTGAAGAAGTCTGGCGTAGAGGTCTACTACTGAGGTCTGAAGACGAAAAATCTCTTGAAAAAAATATAATTGAAAGGAGTCAGACCTCACTAAGTGAATTGTTATATTATATATACATCCATCTCCTAATGTCATATGCAATCAAACATCAGTATATATATATACATATATATATATATATATAGGCATTTCACACATATGCTGAAATCACTTTTATATATAATAAATGCTGAAAAAAGTTTATTTGAATGAAGGATCAAATAGAACCCTAATTATTTGCAATCTCAACCAAAAAATATCTCTCTAGTCATACAAGCTCACTTAATTCCAAATTAATTCTCTTATTCCATTTTGGACAGTAGACTAGCCCCGAGAAATTAAGTCAACCGAGCTCCAACAATCTCACTGTTAGTGTGACTTGCCCCGAGACACTAAGTCAACCGAGCTCCCGCAATCACACTACTCAATCACATCAATCTCAAATAATCAATCAAATAAAAGTCACCTCAAATGATTTATAACTCAACCCTAAAATCTATCGCACCGGTATGTACACAATTCTAGTGCTACCCACTAGATAGCACAATCTATTGATATCCTTCTAATAAACTTAATAATTATTAAAATAATAAAAATGTATAATTTAAATGTAATAGCATCCATTCATAGCAAAATCTACCAATTATATAAAGAAAATATACCAATTGTATACTAGAGATATACTAAAAATATTCCAAATATATAAGTCAAATATATACCAAAATAAACACAAATATACCAGAAATATACTAAAAGTATACCAAAAATATATTTTACATTTAAAGAAATATTCATATTCAATTTCATTATAAAGTTCATGTATGTTAATTTTTATGCATTCTATATGTAATGCATATATAAGATAATAACTCACAAGTTTGCGCTCCTCGAGACTGGCTCGATGGGCCCTATCCGATAGGCCTCGGTCTCAGTGCAAATAGAAAATAAATAATAATAAATCAAAATAATTTCTAACTTATATTTCTAAAAAAGACTCGATCTAGGAATACAAAACCCAAACAAACACAGAAATTCAGAATTGAACCGACATTACGTTTTACGAGAATTCTATCAAAAACTCGACAGAACCTCCTCTATAAAACAAACATCTTTCTACTTAAAAGTAGAGTCGATCCTACAAGAAAAACACACTTCTAAAACACAAGGCTCAACACCTCGAGTTGGGATCCCGAACTGCACAATTTCCTAACCGAGGTTCACAATTCACCAGAAATACAAATAAAATAATAAATATATTAAAGATCATTAAATTCCATAAATTTCCACAAAATACCAAAATATAATATTTTTAAATAATAAAACACTAAATACAATTATTTTCACAACAATTAAACAAAAATCTCAAATAATAATATAATATTAATAAAAATCCAATTTTTCAATAATTTAATATAAATAGTAAAAATTCATTTTTATATATTCAAATAGCTTAAATATGCATTAAAAGTAATTAAAAATCCATTTAATCATCAAAATAGTAAATAATAAATAATATATTATTTTAATATAATTTTTGAAAATTAGTATTAATTAGTTAAAAAAATAGTAAATAATTTATAAAAATCATTTTAATACCCTATATAATTCTAAAATCATTTAAAACATATTATTTAACCATAAATTCCACAAAATTACATAATTAACTCATAAATACAAAATTTACATAATATAATTAATATTCTCAAAAATTATATTAATTCACTAAAAATTATTTTAATAATTATAATATTATTAACTCAAATTACTAATACAAATTTAACTAAATTTTCATTAAAAATAACTAATTAACATAACTTATCAAAAATTCAATATTTAATATTAAAATAATAAAAAATTACCCAAAATTCAAATTAATTCAAAAAAAATACACAAAAAATATATATGAGAAGCTTAAGCTACCACAATCAACATTTCTTAAGCAAGTTTGCATAAATCAAACATAATCAAGTTCAAAAAAAATAAAAACCCTAAAACACATAAACTAAAAATTGAAGATATCTAAAAATCTAGAGGATTTGAGCTCAAACGGAGCTCGGAAATGGACTTACCAGTGGAAAACTGTTCAAAAGGGTCCGGTTCATAGTCCTGAGGTGGCCGGAATCTTCACCAACGGTGTAGAGCTTAACTTTCGGTCACTTCCTACTCCTGGTGGTTCCCAGCGGCTCTATTGGTGACTGACGACATCTAGAAGAAGCCAGAGGTCTCTGGAGTTGATGGTGGTTGGTGGTGGCTAGGCTGGCGGGGACTAAAAGTGACGGTAAGAAGAAAAAGAAAAAGAAAAAGTAGGAAGAGCTTGACCCAATTTTTTATTGCTTTTTGATATCGTCTAATATGTTCCCGCCTAGTTAAAGGCTCTTTATCTCCTAAACAGGGACACCTGGATTAGGAAGAAGGTAGAATCTATCCAGAATAGGGACTACCCCAAAGAGGAATCCTAAGCAAAAAAGGAACACTCTCCTACTAAGATTATAATTCACTATCTCACAAGGAATCCGACTCCTCCTAGGTTTGAGTATTGCTATATATAGAACCCCATACCCCTCACAAAAGGGTATCTCATTCTCACATATTCTAGTTGTCCTGTATTCTTCCTACTTCTATTCTCTAACTTAGGCATCAGAGTGTTTATGGGGACTTTCCTCACCTCTCACCTTACCTTTTGTTTATGGATTGCAGGATACCAGGCCCAAGAGTTTCAAAAACCAATTATCAAGTGGCGCCATTTGTGAGAACTCCTTGGGAAAAGCCATTCATTTACCTGTTAAGCTAAAAGACATCCTCACTATAACTTCCAGCCCACCACCAGCCTTGACTCCTGAAGCCGACACCAACCCTTCCACACCTATCCCTTTGACTGACCTCTCAAACCCTCTCCCAGTTTTAGTTCTTCCAACCACTTTTCAGCATACCGGAGCTTCATCCGGACATATACCTCCGTTCCTCGACAACACCCTAAGATACCCATCCTTGGGCACAGACCTCCCATATTACGCTCCGTTATAACACCATCGCTTAATACCTTCCATACTCTTTTCGAGTTTAACAGAGACACTAACAATAACCACACCAAATTTAAACATTGTAAACCAAACACTCAGCCTCAACCAAACTAACAAGGAAGTCATGATTAAAAAATTCAGGCGCAGATAGCTTTGATACAACCACAGCTAAACACTATAATACAGAGTGGGCATTATGAACCGGCTCAGAACGATGATAACACAACACCTTGGCAGGCCTCGAGGACAAGCATGGGAAAGGGTAAAGCACTAGAAGGGGAGTGCAGTTCAATAATTCCAGCTCTTGATGATTCGAAGATAGCCCAGAAGGTTGAAGAAGCAATATACAAAGCCCATACCAAATCAAGAAAGGAAGAGGAATGCGTTATGGACAGTAGAACTCCGTTTGTCCAAAGAATAATTCAGATGGAGATCCCTACTAAGTTCAGAATCCCGTCACTTAATCAGTATGACCGGATGGGAGATCCTATTAGCCATATATCGGCATTTCGAACAAAGATACTACTCCATAATGTAAATGATGGAATCATGTGTAGAGTTTTCCTGAGCACACTTACAAAGAATGCTCAAAAGTGGTTTCATCGACTCCTGGAGAATTCTGTTACTTCTTTTAAGGATTTGGCGAAACAATTTTGTATCAGATTCATCACCAATATTCTCCTGGCCAAAAACATCAACGATCTTTGGATGTGTCGGTAAGAAGTTGAAGAATCTTTACAAAGTTATTTTGATCGTTTCAATAAAATAGCCATGCAAATTGAGCATCTTATCAATGAAGTTACCATAGAAGCTTTAAAAAATGGCACTAGACTCGGCAAGCTTAAAGATAAAATAATGAACAAAGAACTGAGTACCTTCGCAGAGGCAATGGTGATGGTGGTTAGGATGATAAAAATGGACGAGGATAGAAGGATGTAATGGGAGGAAGAGAAACCATCGATCAAGGATCAACGACCCAAACACAAACGAGGAAGCTTCCCAAAAACAAATTTCAAAAATCCAGCAGAAAGATTCAACAGGGAAACGGACAGATACACACCCCTGAACACCTCTCGATCCAAAATCCTCATGTGGGTCAGGCAAAATGGAGTTGGAATCACCCCATCTAAGAGAATAAGCCCAAGCCGAAGATCTACTCAAAATAGGGGACAATACTGCCTTTATCACCGGGAATACGGGCATGACTTGAAAGGCTGCAGAGAGCTGAAGAATTCCATAGAAAGGCTGGTGCAGAGGGGAAAACTCAATAATTTCACAGATGCACCAAAAAGAAGCGAAATCTCTGAAAACTAGGAGTATGACAGGCCGAAAGCAAAGAAAACCCAGAGGGAGCTGATTAGCACAATCAACATGATCATCGAGGGAGAAAACACTAAAAAAAGATTAAAGCAGAGTAAAGGAGAAAAACTAGTACCCAAGAGAAGCGATATTATATTTAATTTGGAAGATGATTCGTATGTTCACCACCCCCATTGTGATGCCCTGGTAATAACTACATGCATAAATAAGTATCTGGTAAAAAGACTATTGGTGGACAATGGAAGTGCTATCAACGCATTATCCTGGAATGCGTATAAGGCAATGGGCGGCTCCGTCACTAACCTAAAAGCCATCCAGAACCCCATCATGAGTTTCTATAGAGGAACTATACAACCAATGGGTATTGTCGAACTGAGCCTAGAATTTGGGAATCAAAACAATGAAGAAACAAAAGTCATCTGAGCAGTATTCAATGTGGTGGATATACCACTGGCGTATAATGGGATTATAAGCTGGTCGACACTCTATGAAGCAAATGCAGTCACCAGTATCCGACGCTTAACTATGAAAGTTCCAGTCAAAAATGGAACCCTTACCATTTGAGGAGATCAACATATGGCCAGAAAGTGTTACAATATGGCCATAAAGCCTCATGCGGAGGCTTTTCCTTTAGAATCATGGGAAGTTGAGAAGCAAGGCACCGATCCATAACCAGTAGAAGACACAGAGACCTTAAAAATTGGCAAATAACTCAACCAAAACATCAGAGAAGAAATAAGGGCAGTCCTTACCAGACACTCAAAGGATTTTGCTTCATAAGCATCCGAAATCTTCGACGTGGACCCGCAAGTTGCCTGTCACTGCCTAAACATCAAATCGGGAGCTAAGCCAGTAGCACAAAAAAAAATAACCTTTGCCTATGAAAAGCAGAGAATAATTGCTGAAGAAACAACAAAGTTGTTAGCAGCCGGGTTCATCAAAGAAGTTACTCACCTGGAATGGGTAGCCAACGTGGTACTTGTTAAAAAAGCAAATAGGAAATATAAAATGTGTGTAGACTACACTGACCTTAACCGAGCATACCCCAAAGACAGCTACCCGTTGCCCATTATCGACCAGCTCGTTGACTCCACTACTGGTCACAGATTATACAGTTTTGTTGATGCAGCACAAGGTTATCACCAGATCCTAATGAAGGAAGAGGATCAAGAGAAGACATCCTTCATCACCTATGAAGGCTTGTATTGCTATAAGGTGATGCCCTTCAGGCTGAAGAACGTTGGAGCCACGTATCAAAGAATGATGAACCAAGTCCTCCAAGACCATATTGGCACGAGCGTAGAAGTATATGTAAATGACATTATAATAAAAAAACAAGCATCTGGAACAACACCCAGCGGATATAGACTAGGTTCTCCGGCTATTAAGCAAATCCAGGATCAAGTTGAATATAAAAAAATGCATTTTCGGAGTCCGAGCAGGCAAATTCTTGGGATTTATGATATCTCACCGAGGCATTGAAGCCAATTCGGAAAAGATGGAAGCCAGACTCAACATGGAAGCACCAAAAAACATCCATGAGGTACAAAAGTTAAATGGCAGAATCATCGCATTAGGTATTTTATTTCATGCTCGGCCAGACGATGTCTACCATTATTTTGAGCTCTCAAAAATTCTGGGAAGTTTGAGTGGTTCGCTGACTGCCAAGCGGCATTTGAAGACATTAAAAAATTCTTATCCTCACCACCCCTACTCAACCAGCCCGTCCCATATGAGACATTGTACTTATACCTTTCTATAGGCCGAGAGTGCATTGCCTCAGTACTGGTAAGAGAAAAAGGAAGCCAACAAAGCCCAGTTTATTACATCAATAAAATGCTCTGAGGATCTGAAATTTAGTATCCCATATTGGACAAGCTGGCCATGGCTATGGTCCATACCTCTCGAAAGCTCTGACGTTACTTCCAAGCTCACCATATTATCGTCCGATCCTATTTCCCGCTGCGAAAAATCCTACAAAGATCGGATACCTTAGGCAGGATAGTACAGTGGTCAGTATTACTTGGCAAATTTGACATTGACTATGAACCCTGCCAACAGATAAAAGCCCAAGCATTAGCAGATTTCGTGCAAGAAATGGCTTCGAAAGACATTACCTTGACCAAAGCACCAGAGTGGAAGCTCTATGTTGATGGAGCATCCTCAATTTAAGGCTCCAGTGCCAAAATAATCCTCAAGGGACCACACAAGGTTTACATCCGATATGCAGTCCGAATCGAGTACAACACAACCAATAATGTTGCCAAGTATAAAGCACTCATCACAGGCCTGAAGTTGGCCACCAAAGTTAGGGCTAAACACCTCATCATACACTCGGACTCCTAGCTAGTGGTCAACCGAGTTAGTGGAACATTCCAAGTCAAAGACACTTGCATTGCCAAGTACGTGGACAAAGCTAAGCAACTCTTGCAATACATTGAATGAGATGGGGGCTGATGGGAAATCATCCAGATACCTAGGGAAGAAAACACTGAGGCCAACTTCCTGGCCAAGTCAACAGTTGAAGACAGTCAAGCATTCCAAGATATGAATTTCACCGAGTCATTAACCAATCATAGCACTGAAGGCCTTAAAGTTTTAGAGGCATGGGTAGTCTTAGAATGGATGCGATCGATAATCCAATACCTGGAACATGAAATCCTCCCTGAAGACAAACTGCAGGCTCGAAAGCTAAAAACCAAAGCAGCCCACTATTCCATCCATCAGGGGGAGCTCTACCAAAAATCCCTTTCACACCCATGGTCCAAGTGCGTCTCACTAAAGGAAGGAAATTACATACTCCGAGAGATCCATGAAGGAATTTATGGAGCGCATGAATCCTATTGTGTGCTAACTCAAAAAGCACTACTCTAAGGATATTATTGGCCTACCATGTCTAACGATGCCCAGCAGCTAATGCAGGTATGTCACCAGTGCCAGCACTATGCTTAACTCAACCACAAGCTTTCTCACCCCTTGCATCCCATCAGCTGCCCTTGGCCATTTGCCATATGGGGGATGGACATCCTAGGTCCCTTCCTGCCCTCCACTTCTCAGAAAAAGTTCTTAATTATGGCTATTGACCATTTCACTAAGTGGACAGATGTAGAGGCAGTCCCAACCATCACAGAAGCTCAGATACAACACTTCTTCTTGAAGGAGATCATTTGCAGGTTCGGCATCCCCCACACTTTAATTACGGACAATGGAAAATAGTTCAAAAATAAAAAGTTTAGAGACTTCTGCTCAAATCTTAGAATAAAGCTTCGCTTCAACTTGGTAGCCCACTCGCAGATAAATAGACAAACGGAAGTCGCCAATAGAATTCTCATGTAAGGATTAAAGAAAAGACTTAATATGAAAAAGGGAAATTAGGTCGAAGAGCTCAATAACGTAATCTAAGCCTACAAAACCACGGCCAGATCATCCACCGAAGAGACACCATTCAGTCTAACCTATGGCATGAATGCAGTAATACCAGTGGAAATTGGTTTGCCAAGTTATTGGGTAAGCTAGAATCTCGATCACACCATCAACAATATTGATGCCTGGATATGTCTAGACATACTAGAGGAACGGAGAGAACAAGCAGCAGCCATAGCTGAAGCACATCGACAAAAGGTGACACGATATCATCATCAACGGCATCATCCAAGACAGTTCAAGTTGGGAGACTAGGTACTCAAAAGAGTAGATATTAGTAAAGGCAACTCAGGAATCGGCAAGTTAGGTCCAAATTGGGAAGGTCCGTACTAAATCTCAATAAGCACAACCAAGGGAGCATACAAGCTAAAAGAAAGAGGAAGCAAAGAACTACCATGGTTTTGGAACTCAGATTCTCTCAGAAAATACTATCAATAAGTTGTATTCAACACATAATTCAATAAAGTATCTCTTCATTAATAAAAATTCCTTTACAAGAAGATCGATTACAAAAAAAAAATATATTCTACTACATGCATATCTAGACCCCCAAGCCGGGAAACAGAGGGGGAAACCTCATCAACAGCATCCAAATGCGCTGCAGACTCAGTAGCAATAACAGCCTCTACAATTTCCTTCACAGGAGCAGCATTGGCCTTTTGATGGGCATCCTCTTCAGAGCAAGCTTGGCAAAATCTACCAGTGTTATTTGATCTAATACCCCCAAGTCCAATTCCGAGTCCTGAGCAAGCAAGACCCTCTTACACTCAGCCCTGTAGGCCTAAAAAAATCCCCATACCATGCCTTAGTATGACTTTTTGTCACTCGCTCGGGATTTCTCAAGCTCAGTTAACTTTCTCTCGAGCTCAGCAATTTAAAGGTCCTGCTCTTCAATCCTCCTCGTCAGCTGGCCTTGGCTATGCTCCAACTTAAAAACTTTCTTTTGACTCGCCTTAGCCTCGAACTTTGTCTCAACATACTTTGTTTGACAGAGCTCCAATGCTACCTTCACGCCATCCAGCTTCTTCTTATAATTGATGGCTATCGTTCCCACCTCTGTCTCCTTCAAGTTGTATTGGCTCTTCAGATAGAAGTACTGATCCTTCGCCAACAGCAAAGCCTGAGTCATCTATCAACAACAAAAAGTTCACGTCAACAAGAAGCACATACGATAACAACATCAGTAGCAAAGCTAACTTACTTCCAATGACTGACCTTTTTTATTTTTTAATTATGAAATTACCAAAATACCCTTCAATCAAATTTAATAATAATAATAATAATAATAATAATAATAACAATAATAATAATAATAATAATAATAACTTTAATACATTTAAGTAATAAAATTCCCACATAAAATAAATTATTTTACATAAACAATTCCTTAGAATAAAATACATAAATAATATTAGCAATTAACAATAATAATATACAAATAAAACTTAAAATTATTAACACTGCATATTTTAAAATAATATTATTTTATTTAAAATACTGGGTCATTACACTTAACCTGTCCTTTTCAAAGCAATGGTCCTGTCAGAGTGCAACAACTATTTTTATTGAACATCTCAATCAGGACTAATGAAATTCCTACAAAAAGTGAAAGAATCATTAAATGAAGATGCAGGTTTGTTGGGGACGAAAATAAAAGCTCCAACAACCATATTATGGTTCCTCCACTATAAATACAAGCTCAAGACATCATTGGAAGAGTTAAAGACTTTGTGAAGAAAATTATTATGTAAAAATCTTTAAGCAAAATCCTAATTCTTTCACTTTTCCTTTTATATATTCATCGCTTGTAAATAAACCCTTGTTGAGTTTATAACTACTCATCTAGTGAGTATGGGTGAGTGCTCTATCTAAGGATTTCTTTTCTTTTTATTTCTTGGGATTAAGAAAGGAAGTGAATATCTAAGTAGAGGAATTGGTTTAAGTGTTAGCCATTGAAACACTTAGGTTTTGGTATTAAGAGTGAGTCAAGAAAACTCTTTGTGTAAGGTTTAAGTGTGAACTTTGAAAATACTTCAAAAAAGATTTTGAGTTAGGCTTGAAAACTTAAGTTGTAAAAGTTCGAGTTGAGCCTTGAAAAACTCTCTTGTAAAATCAATCTAAGTGAATAGATTGGAATGAGTTGAAAATCCTAACTTGATGATAAGTTAGGTGGAGATATAGAATTTGTTACAATCCGAACTCCTTAAATTCTTGTATTCATCTCCTTCTCTCAATCATTCTTTAAATTTGCTTTTAATTTTCTTAAGTTTTTATTAGCTCTATTCACCCCCTCTAGGGTATTTTTAGAAATAAATTAGCCCAAAAAACCTATAAGAAAATTATGAAATTAGTTGGCAATTAACATAAAATAAATCAAATAAAACTCATAAATATAATATTCAATCATAAATATATCTACATTTAAATCTTATTGAATCAAATAAAACATCAAATTAAAATAAAGATGAGATTAAAACAAATGAAAAATTTAACTATATTTATTAAATTTAACCGAAAACTAAACAATCACTAACTAAAAATAAATATCCTAATTCTATTCAATAAACAAATACATTACAAAAATAATAATCTAACTAAAATTAGTAATACAACAATTTAATAAAAATGTAAATTAAAATTTCTAAAGAAATAAAATTATGAAAAGTAATTTAAATTAAAATTTCTAAAGAAATAAAATTATGAAAAGTAAATTTTTTATTATTTATATGCCTAATAATATAATATAAAAGAAATATAAGTTACTAAATTAAAATGAAATAAATTATACTACAAATTTCACCAATTAAATTACCCTATAATTAATAATTATATAATACTATTTACTAAATTTATTAAAATTACCTTTATAAACTACAAAAATCACTAAAACTAAATCTATAGTTAATAAAAATATTTTACAATATTAAATAACCTAACTTTAAGAAATTAACTAAAAATAGAAATAAGTAAAATATTGCATATAAATAATAAATAATAAAAATAACACGATAAAATAAATAAAATAATATAAATATAAGCAAAAATTAAATTTAAGAAAAAAATGTAATACAAATATATAAATTAGATAGAAATAAATATATAAATTAAATAAAATGAATACAATAAATAAAAAATAAATAAGAAATGAAAATAAAATAGAAAAAAAAAAAGTAACACCGTCTTCTTTCTCATTTGCCTGAAAAAAGCAAATGAGAAATAAAGACAAAATCAATTTGAATAGTAAGGCCAAAAAAAACATATTCAAGGCAACAGTGTTAGCAACGGCAACACACTGCTGTCGTTATTGGAAAAAAAAAAAAAAAAACCTAATTACCTACTTACCTGCAAAAAATATAAGAGAATTTCTTTCAAAGTAATGTCTCGTGAAACTTGAAATTTTTGAAATAAATTTTGATTTGGCCCTTAAAGTTTTTGGAATAGTTTGACTTGCCCTTTTTTAACCTTGTTCATCAATTTACTTAGTGGACTTTACAATAAATTTATATTAAAATAAATTTAGACCTTAAATATAATTTTAAAAGATAAATTTATCCTTTTTATTAATTATTTTTATGAATATATGGACTAATTTTGTCAATTAATTAAACTACTAGGGATCTTTTTATAATTTTTATTATGATATTTGTTTACTTGTTAGACAATACGGGTGTAAATGAAATTTTTAGGGCCAATTTGACCTTTATAGCAAAGTTTAGACGGTAAATTGATAAAAAGGTCAAAAAAAGGCAATTTGAACCTTTCCAAAAACTTTAAAAGCCAAATCGAACTTTATTTGAAACTTTTTCATAATCTATCAAATTGGTTATAGTTAAATAAAAAATAATCTAATAATTCTAATTTCGTTTGTATAAATACAAATGTTTATACTGTAGTAAAAGCCATCAATTGACCTTTTATCTCTTCTTTTTTTTTTCAGCCAAATCTTTCTTTCTTTTTTCTATTTTTTTTTTTAAGTTATTTCCTCCTTTTCCACAAAAACCTTTTTCTTTTTATCTTCCGCTTTCCCTTTACCTATACTAATTCCACCAAAAACTCTATTTACTAACCCTTCAAAACTAGCTCCAACTCTCTCTCCACTAACCCTCCAAATCTAACCCCACTTCTCTCTCTCTCTCTCCACTTTCCCTCCAAAACCAATTCCACCCCATTCTTTCTCTAACTTACAAAAAAAAAATCTTAAAACCCTTTTTTTCTATAATTTTCTTTTGGGCCAAGGCCCATTGGGTTTGAAATTTTTTTGGATTATTACTTCTATAAGCTCATCATTTGGGCTTTTTCTCATTTCGAGTGGACCAAAATCAGGTGTCATCAATTATTATATTTAATAACTTATTAATTATTATTTTTAGTAAGTATATAATCTTGTTGATATTATTTAAAATTAATGAACAAAATAATATTATTATAATTATTGTTTTTATTACATATTATATAGACGTATATTATAGATAATCAAAATGATGTAGTTTTAACTAAAATTATGTCATTTTAATTAAAATAAATAATGATATTACAAACAAAAATAATAGAAGGATCATTTTTATTAATTAAAACATAATAATAATAATAATAATAATAATTTATTATTATTATTATTATTATTATTATTATTATTATTATTATTATTATTATTATTATTATTATATTTAAAAACTTATTAATTATTATTGATATTAAGTATGATATTAATGAGGTAAATAGTATATTATAATTATGACTTTTATTTTATACTAATATATATAGAAATATCTTATAGATAACCAAAAAAATGCAATTTTACCTAACATTACGTCATTTTAATTAAAGTAAGTAGTGATTTTACAAATAAAAATAATTAGTTAGGTCATTTTTAACTAAAATATATTATAATCTTATTATATTTAATAACTTATATATATATGGTTGCCAAAAATATATTTAATATGGGGTTAAGCATTCACAATAATTTTGTCGAAAATATGTATTAAATATATTTTTATATAAAAATATATAAACATACACAAAAATTTTACTATTTATTTGTTGGTAATAAATAGAAATTCAATTAATAATATAAATTTGTGTATAATATAAATTTTTGAATTTTTGTTTTGAACCGTACCATACCAATCTATTATGAAAGAACCAAATTATCCCAAAAATGGAATGATATTAAGTATGATATTCTTTAAAATTAATGAGGTAAATAGTATATTATAATTATTACCTTTATTCGATACTAATGTATATAGAAATATCTTATAGATAACCAAAATAATGCAATTTTGTCTAACATTACGTCATTTTGATTAAAGTAAATAGTGATTTTACAAGTAAAAATAATTAGTTAAGTCATTTTTAACTAAAATATAATATAATATTATTACATTTAATAACTTATATACATACGGTTGCCAAAAATATATTTAATATGGGGTTAAGCATACACAATATTTTTGTCGAAAATATGTATTAAACATATTTTTATATAAAAATATATAAACATACATAAAATTTTACTATTTATTTGTTGATAATAAATATAAATTTAATCAATAATATAAATTTGTATACAATATAAATTTTTGAATTCTTATTTTGAACCATACCATACTAATCTGTTTTGAAAGAACCGAATTATCCCACAAATGGAATGATATCAATATGGAGAGTTTTAAATTTTAATACTAATATTGGAGATTTTATTTTTAAAAATTTTAAAATTTACTACGGTTGGAGAGATTTTAAATCTCTAAAATTTTCTGACTTGTGCTTACTCCTACTATGCACAATGAAGGGGATGAATGCTAATCCTGAAACCAGCTACATCTCTCCCTCCACTCCCAACAATAAAAGTTTATTATTGTTAAAATTTGAGAGAAAAATATAAAAATACATACATATAATTTATGATTAAATTTATAATACATATAGATATATTAATTAAATTTTTATTAGTTAAATGAGTACTTCTTACATTTTAAAACTGTTTAATATAGGTAAAAATCTCTAATAATATAATCGAATTGTCATAAAAACATATAACTGAATAGACGTATATATAAATTGAAACATTAATGAATTGATGGTAGCGAGGTTGTGTTGATTTTAATTAGCGGGTTAGATTTTTTGTTTGTGGCTTAATTACTTTTACGATAAAATGCAGAATCGAAAATTATAGATTTTGAAAATGGTTGAAGTGCGCGATATACATTTGAATCGTTGACTTCTGCAAGATAAAATAGAGTTAGGACCACATCTTAACCCTAGGATATGACCAAAAAAGATAAGGGAGTTTGATCAAGTTGTTGCATTTTTTCTTACTTAATAAGTAATTAATTATTGGAGACCTCTGGCCTTTGATTGGTGGAGACTTTTGGCATTTGAGAGGTAAGATATTAAGCAACAACAATTAATTAAAAAAATTGGGATATATATCAATCTATATATTGAGGGTAGATATTAGTTTTTTTTCTCTTTTTGCTCTATTCATAAACATTTGCATACCACATTGTAAAAATATATATTATATAAATTAAATGATACATTAATTTACATTAGTGTTAATTGTTATGAATAAGTTTTATAAATACAAATATCATCATATTAAAATTTAATTAAATTCATATTTTTTTAATAGTTAAGTATTAGTTCAAATAAAATAAAAAAATTACAGACTTTAAATTGCAATGAAAAGAGTAGTAAATTTAATTATTTAATCTAAAAAAAATTAAATTATTTTTTCCAACAATATTTTTTTAGAACAACTGAGAAGTTAAGGGAAATAAAAGATCGAACTCATAATCTTACTTTATAATGTCCATCACTTGAACCACTGGACTATAAAAGGACGTACTTTTATCCCACAATACATATATTTGGATAGAAAACACATTTGCCAATTATAATCATAAAAGACTGTCTCTCTTTTTAGTTCAGTTAGAAAGAGAAGTGGTTTATACTCCTTGAGAAATCTATACATATGTTTTATACTGATTGTTGCTCTCTAATTTTCATTTTTATTACATCGCAATATTTGTGGAATACAACCAATTGAAGTAATTCCTGTATACACCTGGTTATGGTGTGCCCCATCAGCCTCAGAATGCTCGATACACTGAGGCAATGAGGATTGGGGCGATCAATGGAAAGCCTAGAAGCTATATATTGGACTCTGGTGTTTTTCAAGTGACAAGGGTATATTCATTAATTTGTTACTGTTACTTTAAGGAAATGAATTCAGCAATAATTACTACTAATCATCTCAGTTTTTGTTTTTCTAATTGCAGAATGATACTGAAGAGGTTATTGGAAATTTGAAGCTGAGCATAAGAGATGCTACAACTCCAGCTGAAGGAATCAGTATCTCCAATGTCAGAACTAAGCTGGTGAAACTTTAAATTACAGCCCATATATATATATATATATATATATATATATATATATATATATGATAATGATTTATGTAGCTCGTAGATACATGTATCATTATCCATAATTTTCCACTAACTGGTTTTTTCCCGCGTATAGAATAATTTTAGGATCAGTGTCTGATATAACTATAAAGTGTGTTTATAAACAGGTTAATATGGATTTGCATACTTAATTATGTACTGCTAATGTTTGTGGCAGCTAGTTTAAGTGTTTGACATCTACTAGGTTGCTAATTAAAGCTGTAATGGGTGACATCAATTAATGAATATGAATATTGTATCTACGTTTTAACGTGCAGTAAACCACAGTGGCCAACACCACACGTTATTGTGCATATGTAACCCTATATCACCATAGTGGACAACACCTGAAGTTATTGTACGTTTTGAATGTTAGCCCCAGTTGCATTTTGAATTTCTCTATCTGCTGATATTAAATAAAAAAAAAATTCTATTTTTTAATGAAATATTAAATAATTTAATTAGTGATAAGTTAATTATATAATAAAAAAAATACTATACAATGATAACTTAAGTTGAGTAATATTAAAAAAATACTTCTTTTTATGAATAAATTAAGTATATATTGAAAATAGGGCTAACGGTCCAAATAGGTCCTTGAATTTTTTCCCTTTGCACATATTGGTTCTTATGGTTTTTATAAAGCCCAATTCGACCTTTTACTTGCAAAAATTGGACAAAATTATCCCTGCACCAGTTACGCCTAGAGAAACCAGCTCATGTAGATGCAGCAAATGTGGCATCTCCAGTTCCTTGCTCTATTCTATTGTTTGGCATTTGATCTTTAACGGCTATACAATAAATATCATTTTGTTGATGTTGCGATTAATGCCATTAATGAATCACTAAATTACTAGATTAGTCTCAAATAACTCACTTCTATAAGAGAAAAATTACTCATCATTAAATAATCGTCAACTTGGAATGAATTAATAAAAAAAAAAAAAAAATTCTTAAAATTAGAGTTGTATTATATAGAGTAAATTTATCATTACAATTTAGTATTGTATTAATATATTCTCATTAAATAATGACAAAACCAGTTAATAGGGTTGTAAAATGTACAAAATATAAAACTTAAGTACTTAAATTTAAAAAAAAAAAATAGAGTACTAATCTTGCCAAAAGCAAGACACATAAATCAAAACTTTACTCAACCCCAAATTTCAACCGTCAAGGTCAACTAAAGCCCAACACGGCCCAGAGAAAAAAACACTTAAACGACACCGTTTGAGCACCACCTAAATTTTTCCGTTAAAATCTTAGCTCTCTTTCGTGGGAAGAAAAAAAAAAACAGAAAACTTCACAAACAAAAAGGTTTTTCTTTTGTTCTATCAAAGTTCTCACACTCGAAAATCAATTCACAGGTTTTGTTTTTATTTAATTTTTTCGTTTTTTTTTTTCAATTTCATCATTCAATCTTGTCATCAATTTTTTTTTTTTAGTTGTTGGATGTTTGCTCATCAGGTTTGTTTATTGTTTTTTTATCGCTTTGTTGTAGATGATATCTTTAATTTATTAAGTTAATGATTTGATTATTTTCTTGCTCGAAAATCTGAATTTGGATTATGTTCAGCTCAGCGCAGTTCAGTTTGTATTTTTTTTCTATTTTTTTCACATATTTTCTGAAAAGAATTGATTGGCTTAATTGGATATTTGGAAGTGATTTAATCCTAGTAAGCCCTTAGCGCTTTTAGGGTTCTGGGTATCTGATGGAAAGTAAAGGCTTTGTTGGGTTTATCAATTAGTTCGCTTTTCACATGATTCTTGGAAAATTATGTCATTTTTATGTGAGTATTTTAGTGTGTTGATGTCGTGGTTGTGGTTGTGATTGTGATTGTGGTGTTTATTTTATCTGTTTTTTTTATATCTTACAATTTTCGTTCACTTTGAATTCCAAGTTTTACTTCAACAAATTGGCACTCAGCAATTTATGTACATTCAGCTCTAGTCTCGATTATAATTCTTTTCATTGAAGTTTCCTGGATGTTTGTTGTAGGATTGTATCATTTTAAGGACTTCCTAGACATACTTGTCTATCAAATGTAGCACAATATGTCATTTCCAAGACTGTTTATTTATTTTTCTATTGCTTCACCAGGGTCTTGCAGAGTAACTTAGAATGTCTGGGAGAAACCGTATTCCTCGTGATGCTTATAATGACCGGCGTGGGTTCCCCCAACCTGAGAGACCTTTTATGCGTGGCCCACATTTGCCACATCCACCACCACCTCCTCACCCTGCTTTGTTGGAGGATGAACTTGAAATGCGAGATATTGAAATCCGTAGGCTCCTGACTGATAACCGTCGGCTGGTGGAGGATCTAATGGCTTTGCAGCAAGAGCTTGGTGCTGCAAAGGAGGAAATTCATCGCATGAATCTCATCATGGGCGAAATGCGTAAAGAACAAGAAATGCACTCAAGGGAGCTTATTCAGAAAGGCTTGAAACTGGAGGCTGATCTTCGTGCAACTGAGCCTTTGAAGAATGAAGCCGCACAACTCCATGCAGAAGTTCAGAAACTGAATAGTGCAAAGCAAGATCTCCTTGGGCAAATTCAGTCTTTGAAGAAGGACCTCTCAAGATTGCAAGCAGATAATCAGCAGCTTCCTATTTTGCGGGCTGAGATTGATGGCTTGCACCAGGAGCTTATGCATGCTAGGTCTGCACCTGAATTCCTTTCTGTTGATATATGTTCTTTCTGTTCAGCCTTTGGCTTTAATATCTTATATCAGCATCACAGCTGTCAAAAACCATCAAAATAAATGCTAAAATTCAAGATCTTATGTTTCAGAACTGCTATTGATTATGAAAAGAAGGCAAACATTGAGTTGGTGGAGCAGCGACAGGCAATGGAGAAGAATATGGTTTCCATGGCTCGGGAAGTTGAAAAGCTACGGGCAGAACTTGCTAGTATTGATTCTCGATCCTGGGTTGCTGGTATATCTATCAAATACAGCCTCTTAAAAGTTTTTTTTTCTAACAGAGTTTCTTCAATCGCTTGTGTTGTTAATTAATATGTTGCATTCTCTTTTATCCATGTTCCAAAACTTCTTGGACTTTTGTGCCTTTTTTAATCATGTTGGGGCTTAATTGCAAATTTTCTGTTGTCTCAGAATAGTTAGAATTTATATAAAATTTTTATTTGTCATTATGAAGAAGTGGATCTTTAGCATTCCTTGCTTCTGTTTGCTTAAAGGTCTTTGTTACATAAAGGTCAACCAACATTAATTGTGGTTGGCTATTAACGACCTTCATATTGATCTTGAACAATGCTTCTGTTTGCTTAAAGGTTTTGCTTATTTAGTCATGAACTTTACCAAAAGCTTTTCTAAATTTTGCATTGAGTTTTGGAAGGTCCTCTACTTACATTGCGTACCCTTTTATCTTATTCTTTGATGATTCAAGGTGCACCATATGGGATGAAGTTCAATAATCCTGATGGTTTTTCTGCTCCTTATGGGGATGGATACAGGGTTCACTTGGTTTGTGTGCTCATACTTCTATGGTTTTTGTTTTCAGGAATTTATGTCATTCTACTGCAAATGTTTCTTTTTTATATTTACTTTGTTTTTCTCTTGTTGCTTAGGGTGCTCCGGGTCCTGCTTCATGGGACAAGGCTCGCATGCCACGTCATTGAGATGGTAACTGTTGAGGGCTGTTAAGGTTCAGAAAGTGCAAAGCTGATTCTGTGGCTGGCTGCTATACTGTTTCATATCTGAGTAGGCGAGAAGTGATTTTCATCTTTGTGTGCATGCCACACCAGTAGTCTTTTATCTGATTACATTGTTAGTTATTCTGAACTGACTTGAGTAGGATTCTTATGGTTGCTTTGCTTTAATTGGTATATCATATAATATCATAGTCTCGATTCTGGAATGTTGTGGCTACATCTTTATGTGCATGCCTCTTTGCCACTATAATTTGCTACTCTTCTCAGTTTTGTGCCTTGCTTTGCTGATGTAGATTTACTACATTCGTAGAAGCTGAATGTTTTTCTGTTTTCTTTTTAGTGGCTGTGCTTCTTTAGATATGTCATGCAAAGAATATAACTTCTCAGTCTTTTAATGTTGATTCAATCCTTTTCTTTTCAATCTAGCTGTGAAGAGGCTTGAGATGCTTTTGTTTGGTACAAATAGCAATAAAAGCAACACAATGATGCTTCTAGGCATGCAGTTGCTCTATTAGCGCAGTTGATTTTTGCTAATCAAAATGCACACAAAGTTAGTTATTGGTTATTGGCATTTTAGGTGATATTATAATGGAGAAGTGCCATAGGCTAGTGAATTTGGTTATTACTTCATATGATATGAGGATGTAAGCACTGGAGCTTGTATTAGTGTTGCTTCAAGGAAGGAGATGCTATTTTCTAACTTCAAGTCAACTAGTATGACAAGGAGGGGATTTCTGGAATTCGATTACAGCACTTGTTTTAGTACAGAAATGATTGAACAAATTCTTTTCTTTGGGAAGTTACTTTCAAAGAAAATGCTCTCTGTGCTGTTACTCACAGCAAGCCTTTAATGATTAACTATGGGAGCTATAGTGCATATGATACCACCAGTAGTAACTTTAGCCATTCTTTTTTGGCATTACTTAGGTGATTATAAATGAATATGTGCTGAAGTGTTAAGGTATTGCTATTATTAGGAGTTTTCTTGAGCTGTTTGTGACATGTTTCTGTATAGCCTTACTCTTAAGCTCTGTCTATACTATGCTGGTTCAATCCATGATACAAAGCGCTTAGCAAGACAAATTTGTACAGAGTGACATCTGAAAACTGGAATTATTTGTATTTGCTTAGAGCTTCATTGGAATGGTTGTAGATGTTTCTTCTGTTTCTTTATTCTTTTGACCGGACCATCCTGTTCATTTTGAGTTTGGAGAATGTAGGAGATTGGTTTTATTTGTATGAGATTTGTTGCTATTCTGGATGAAAGAGGAATTAATCTATGTGTAGTTCCTGCCATTTCTTTGTTGGTTTAGATTGTGAAGCTGACCCTCAACTACTCCCACATCTCTATATATACATCCTTTAGTTATGTACATTATGTGTGGCTGTATAACTCAAGTCTGTTGAAAAAGAGCTTTTAGGGTATATGACTGGGGAACTATTTGCGTTCTATTTTAGCTTATTTGAATTATAGGAGACGTTACTTGATTGATATTGGTATAATGCTGCATCATCTTTGCCTTGAGCTAGTTTTTGGAGGATGTGTTGACCATAAAGTTTGGTCATTCCCTTCTGTTGAGAGTTTGACGGGATTTGACTGATATGGATTGGGTGATTGAGAATGGAAGTGGTATTAGTGGAAATGGTATAAAAGAGAACTGAATTCTTGGATGGAGCTATTGTGAATGCTTGCACTGTTCAACATTTAAAAATGCTTCTGCCATCTGGAGGTTGATCCTTACACTTGAAAGTTGGAATAAAAGAATTGCAAGTTCCACTTTGTAAAAGTTTTCCTAGTTCTCCTGTCCATCTATGGGAGTACGATAACCGCAATCCTCGCTCTTTCATGATTTGAATTGTTCTGTAACTAGTAATCAAGATATCATGGCCACCTGAATCTTTACAAGCTGCTTCTTCGTGCATCAAATTGGAACTCTGGAACTCTGAAGAAAATGAGCATGCCTTATGAAGGGAGGCTGACTCCTAATAGGCAAGTATTCTGTTTCTGCTACATGGGTTTCTTGGATCTAGAACATCTTTTCCTTTAACCTAATTTTTAATGAAAATGTTGTTGTGCTTATTTTCTATCGTCTTATTCTTTTTATTGATAATCCATGGTTAATTCACATGTATTTAATCATTGGAAGAGAACTGTAAGTGCTTAAGGTCTCGCATCTAATTCCATAGATTTTTTCCATGAATCCCTTTTTTTCTCATCAACTTGCACATCAGATCCTTGCTAAGTTATTCGCCAATCTCCCTGGTTACTTTTGATAAGGCTTGTTGATGGTTTCACAGCTGAGAAATTTTATAGTTTACAGTTAACTACATCTTTGCAACTGTATGAAAATGGATGGCATGCTCTCTTGCAGAAGAAAATCCCACATAACTATCGAAATTGGACTACTCTTCAATTCCTGAATTGTGAGACATCCTATTGCTTTCTCTTTTCAGATATCCACTTATTTAGTCCTCGAGGATGGTATGTGGTGGCATTGGGCAGGCATTATCATAGTTAAGTTGGAATATTAGCTTGTCTTTTAGAATGCATAGTAGGCTTTTTCTTATGAGGAATGTGCAAAACCAGTAATCTGTGAGGTAGTCTATGTAGATCCCAAGTTATGAAGTATGTTGGTGTTTTTATAGGGCCATGACACCATTCTAGGAAGTTGTAAAGCCCCTGTGTGGCTGCTGTTTTTTAGGTTCTTGTACTATTTTTTTGTCTTATGTGAATATATGGTTGAATAAGGGAAGGACGGATCTTATATTTATCTGGTGGATCATGTTTCTACAATCATGCCTAAGTTGGATGGGAGAAGTGTTTATTTTCTCATGGATGCTCAGAAATTGGTGGATTGGTTAATTTGAATATTAACATTTCAATTTATTACTGTTTGAGTATTGGTTCAGCAAAGATGCAAAACATTTTGCAAGTTAAAATCTATCTTTTCTTTAGACCTTTTTATCTGTCATAAGCTTTGAAAGGAATTATTCAGAAACGAAAATTTAGGTTATTTTGGAGATCAGCATGCTTTGGATTTGTGAAAGGATGGTTGCACAAAGCCGATTATCATTAACCTGCATTACTCTCAGATAGTCATTTCTGCTGAAAATTAAATGAGAAGGTGCCTTCTACATCAGTAGTTCAATCAAAGTGGGATAATTTGATTGAAATTTCAATTTCTAGGTTTTACCAATTCTACTAGTAAATTTTGGCCAAGACCATCTCTGGAAGAGCATGAGGAGGATGAGTTAAACAAATTTGTGGTCCAATGAAATGCCTAATGTTTATTCTTTATGCAGTGGAGTCATCTGGGGCATATATGTTAAGTAACACAACCTTTTATATCTGCTACGTGATTGTAGAAGCAAAAGCAATACCTTCAAATAACTATTGTTAGGACCTTCCTTAGATTATAAGATTGTGATATATATGTGCTTTGCTTGCTTGTTATCATATCAATTTTATGTTGCAATTTCTGGATTTCTTCTAACTGTGTGTTCCTTAATGTTCTGCAGATGACACATGGCTGTGAGAAATCGGGAAAAGTTGGATATTATTTTTGACTGATGCCCTTTGGGTACTGGCTTTGTCACCCCAGAAAGGTAGATTGACTTGGCATTGACCTGAGAGGAATCGTCATGGACACCAAAAACCACAATAAAGCAGGTTGAATTCTTCAGTTATGTTGTCAAACTGAATGCATGAGTTTTTTTGGCCCACAAAATTTTAAACATGAAAAGCAGCACGTCTTTATTGTTTAAAAAAAAAGAAACAATAATTTCAATTGATTTTTAATCCATAAATGGAGGATTTTTTTTAAAGCCTCTACTGGAAATTTGTAACTAGCAGAATACTTTCGTCAGATAGGCTTCTCACCACTCACCATGCTTAATGGTCTGAAATGACAGTATTTTTGGGAGATTGCTTCTATTTTTTTTCTTTGTTTCATGTAGGCAAAAGCTTTTTTGTTTGCAAAGAATCGTCAGTCTTGTAAACTACCCAAAATCCAAATTTTTTCATGAACAAATTAACAAAATTCCCAAAAAAGAAGGTTTAAGCTTCATTCAATGAATAAATGATGAACAACTACAGAAGAAAGCATCACTTGTCAAGAATATGATCCCATTATTTTCTGTATACAACTTTTGGGTAGTTTTTTTGTTCATTTTTTTTCAATGTCTTATTCATGAATCAAGATGAAATCATTGGTTTTTGTTACTCATTCCATGTAGTTGTATTTTTCTAATTTTAGATTTTCGTCTGCTTGCTAAACATGGAGTGGTTTCTTCTCTAAATTCAAGTTTGGAGGATATGTGTGTGTCTGTTTCATGTGTATGTTGTATGACGGTTAAGTTCCTGTTATATTTCTTCAACCATGAGCGAAGTTCTTGTTAAATTTGAATTTTGAAGTGCAGTGCTATTTGTTTCTGATTTGCTGTTACAGAAGTTTGAATGCACATCCAGGATTTTCTGTCATTGCAGGCTCAAAAAAAGCCACAAGCCATTCATTTTCTTTGGCCTCTCATTGCTGGAAGTGCCATGGCATTTAACATTTATGCTTTCAAAATGATTGTCCTCTATTATCACGGGTGGACAAGTTGACTCAGAAAAGACTTCATTACAATTTCGACTTGGATCTTGTCAATGGCATATAACACAAGCTACATTCTTTTTAACATCAGTGCTAAATGTTAACAACCTCACAATTATGTGCTGACACCGTTTAATGGTTTCTGGTAACTCGTGTGCACCAACAAAAATTGTCCATTCTTCAGAAGGCTTTCAGACAAAAAAGTCTATGCATGTGAAGCTCAGAGAGTGTGCAGGGAAGATGAGTGTTCCCCGCCCTGCTCAAAGGTTAAACACCTTTCTACGTGGGTTTAACGCTTCCAGTACTTTCGAAAAGATAATAGTGCTCATGCTAGTCCTTGCTGGCTGTGATGAATAAATTATGCACTAGGATTATCATACAATTTGCCAATGCAAGAACAAAAATTTTGGAAGAACAAAAGAATAGAGGCATGCTGGAGGTTTATTTTACATGCAATATCAACATCAATAGCAACCCAGTTGGAACCCATATCCCATCTGTTGTTGCCAGCTGAAAGCATTCTTTCAGAAAATTGTTGCCAAAACTTTCAGTCATCAACTTCAGTGTTGAAAATAAAACTGGGAAAAGCTGTCGTGATATCCCTGTAAGATGTGTAGACAAAAGTATTCAAAACATTATTTTCTTCATCCATGAAAAATTCCTTGGCAACACAAAATTTGTGTTAACAAAGCTAAAGAGAACAATAATCATAGTGGTGAAGATGAAATGAGGAAGGGAAGTTACTTTAAATGAGGGAGAGTCATGTGCTTCAAAAGAGTTGGATGCTGAACAACAAATGCCTTCCATTCTTCTTTGTTAATTTTGCCATCTTTATCAGCATCAGCATCAGCAAATGTCTGAGCAGAGATAGGAATCACCATTAGTACATACAACAACAACAAAGAAAAAGGAATACCTAATTTTAACAAAGGGAAATCTCTCTCAACCTTGTCAATGATTGCTTCAAGATATTCATCTGAGAGCTGAAGGCCGGATTCCAAGAAAATGGCATTCAACATTTGCCGGACCTGAAAACTAGTACAGCAGTCAATGACTAGCCTTTATTTGTTTATTTTTTTCTAATATAGAGCCTATCCAATATCTGGCTACTGAATCATTTTAAGGAAAATTTGCTGCCTCTACTGATTAGCAAAGCAGTAATCAGAACATAGAGATACTCACTTCTTCCCGCTCAATATATCCAGTCTGTCTCAAATCATACAA
Source organism: Mallotus nudiflorus (assembly GCA_947683625.1). NCBI lineage: Eukaryota > Viridiplantae > Streptophyta > Magnoliopsida > Malpighiales > Euphorbiaceae > Mallotus > Mallotus nudiflorus. The sequence goes on along the minus strand of CANTUR010000187.1, from coordinate 177,002 downwards.
TCTAAATGCAACTGCATAAAAACCAACGTATTTTCAACGATGAATGTGTTGTTCTACTCAGATAAAAATCAACAGAACTTCCTCATGAAAATCTTACAATCAGTTTTGTCGTCCAGTGAAGCACGAGGATGAAAAACATTGAGTGAATGGACAAATTCCTCAAATCCAATTGCACCTTTTTTCTTCTCATCAAAAAGATCAAACATCTAAAATAAAAGGGGTGCAGCGGTCAGCCACATAAATCATCGTCGCGACATGAGAAGGAAAGATTTACATGTTCAGCAAATAAAATACTCTAGCAGACCAAGAGCCATGCTATTCATCAGTCATCACACAATCACTCGTTTGAGCCAGAAATGCATATGCAGTTCTTTGAAGCAAAGTTCATACCATGATAGATACAGCCATACACACAAAAACTAGGAACATGCTAGTTTGAGTACGCCATTGATATCTTGGGGTTGTGGCATATAACATTGCTAAGCACCCATGCATATCATCATTCATCCAGAAGGATTGCAGGAAATTCAGTTTGTCAGAAAATTAAGGTTGCTACAATGTATTTACCCTGTCCAGGAAAAGGTTTCTGCCTGCTGGAGTTCTGAGTAGTGCCAATTGGAGCTCTTCCTGTGGATGATTAAGGAACAAATTTAAGTAGTGCAAAGTAAAATGTCTTGGTTTACATATATTGGGTTCATGAATCAAGTTCTCATATGAATGTTGCCTTCACCCCATTGGCATAGCTGACCTGGATTTTTTTCATTTATAAACATACTGCTACACGCTGCAAAGCAGCATATTTGGAGTAGGTGCAGGTCTAATCTATCTGAAGTCTGAACTAAAATCTGCTAAAGGAAAAACAAATTGCTACAATATTATGCTATAGTTATTACAAGCTAGCAAGCTCAAAAGAAGTCCCTACTCATATAACTCCAAGAAACACCAGTCACCACACCTAAAAATGTTGGTTGCTTTCTATTGAGCACAGCACCATTGTCATCTGATAAATACCCAAACTAGAATGTAGCTCAGCTCACAGCAACCAACTTTCTCTGATATCTCTTAGTTCCAATTTATTGATTAACAGGAGATTTGGTGGTTAGTCAGTAGTTAAAATGATATTAGCATAAGAAAGAATACGTAGGCATCTATTTGCTATCAAAGGATTACATGATCTGAAACATGATACGATAAAAAGATCAAAACAGAACATATACCACAAATTTTCTTCTGTATTCATAAAAGAAGTCGCCATTTCTTGTTGACAGAGAAAGTAAGGTACCTTGTGTAGAAGGCCATCGTCAATTAGTGAACTACTCAACTTCTTGAACAGCTCAAGCAACGCCTCTACTTCATTGACAGTAACTGCAGCATCACCCATGAAAAGAGAAAAAAGAAAAAGAAAAGAAAATCCAAGGCTCATAACAAATTATCACAAACAATAACATACACATGTTCTAGAGGCAAAGAAACAAACATAAAGTTGTGCTCGAAATGCGCCTGAGGTCATTGAAGGTGTAATGGAGCTTAGTAGGTGGATTGTTGTAATGAAAACAACCAGATAAACTGAAGATCACAACTTCTATCAATGGCATTAACACAGCACAGAGTCTTTCCCTTACTGTCAAATTGCTTGATCTTTTCTTGTTCTTTTCACACCATAAACAAGTGGAAAAAGATAAGCAAGCAAATCAATGAGATCCAAAAGCAAAGAAAACAATATAAATTCTTGATGGATATGTTGTTTCTGCTTCATTTCCATATCATTAAGCAAGAAAGATTAGTTCTTTACTAGTTACAGAAACTGGCAGAAAAAAATAGTACCAGGAACAAGGAGCTGCTTGCTGAATCCATAAACGGAAATAAGAAGAAAGAATAGAGAAAGATAGCAATAGCAACCAACAGTTTAAAAAGCTACAATAATGTTGAAAGAGATCACTTTTGATTTTGGTAACTACTTAGTACTAACCACCATTTAAGCCCATTGAACGGAGAATAATTGATGTTTTCAATAAGTTTCAGAATTTAAATGGGATGATTTATATAAAAGGTAAATTCTCTTAATTTTTTTTTTGGTATATACCACCATGGTATCTTATAGGACTCAATTAATCACGACAAAGGTTTATTTCAAAAATTTAGAAACAATTGCATATCTATAGCTTTAATCCGAGACTTCTTATTAAATTAGAAAAGTTTCCTACCAACTCATTTATATCCTTTTAGGTCTCTTAAAATTTTTTTTACTAAAAATGTCATATTATCAAAATTTTGATGGACTGCACAGTAGAGACAGTCTTTTCCTTTAAATTGACGATGATGACATAAATCAAATCTTGCATTTCAGATATCCTTATAAAAGAGTTATCACTTAACTACCATTTCACTAGTTTCTCTTAACACTTTTTTTAATATATGATGGTTCAACATTTTATTTAAGAAAATTTTTGAATCAACAGATGTGATCTCATAACACCTATTTATATATACATAAAATTTAAATCAAAAAGTATACTCAAATGAATTTTAAATTGTTACATATGTTAATTTTTTTATGATACAATATTAATGAAAAATATTATATTTATAGTCCTTTATTATTAATAATTTGTAAAGAAGGAATTTATTGAACTTCTGATAGATGAAAAATAAGTTTAATTATTTTATATATGTTTCATATTAGTAACATTTTTTGTTCCTATTTGGTGACATGATATATGTTATAATAATTTTAGCATATAGTCTGATAAGATTTGTTAATAGCAGACTCATCAAATTTGAGGCCTACTAAAATAATGTTGATTAATCAATGAAGCATCAGGCATCAACAACCCATATAATACAGAAAAAAAAAATAGAGGTATGAAGGTACTCTTGATTCAGTTTTAGCTTATAACATGATGGATGTAACAGCGGCATAATTATTAATCTTATTATAGTCAATAAATATGAAGAAAAAAAAAAAAAATATATATATATATATACCCTTTGGACAGCTACTTGAAAATATGAAGTGGGCAATCATGGATGATGGTGGACACTCCTCCTCAATGAAAGCAAGTGGGACATTGTTTTTGTCTTCACATACATAATTTAGTTTACAACAATTTGTAAGATATGATGAAATATCTCTTGCTCAAAAAAAAAAAAAGCTACTTGAAAATATAGTAAGACATTTTTCAAGGTAGTATCATTTTCTCACACAAGAAGATAATTGTAGTTTACTTTTATATACTATAAGGCACATTTGAGCTCTAATGGATCAAAAATTTTTAGATATTGCAGGGCAATTCACACTGGAAAAAGTATTGCTAGCTGTAATGTGTAAATACTGATCAAGGACTCTTGATTAAAATCTTTTTTAGAATAAATAAATCTTTCATAAAATTAATAATAGATATTGATCAACATATAATATGAATAAAATACAATAAAAACGTATAAAAAAAAACTCTCATTAAAGATATGAAATCGTTTGTCGTTATTTTTCAATAACGTTGATAGAACTATTTTAATTTATAACTTGACGATTTATTGAACAATTTTTATACTCCACTCCATAACGTTTATTAACTATAAATCAACTCTATAGTCTTTAATTGAGTCCGATTGCAAAAATTTCATAATAGAGAGAACTATAAACTCCATAGAGGAGAACCACCAAAACCCATAAAATGATTAATAACTTCACGAATGAAGAACCAAAAAATAAAAAATAAAATAAACAGATTAAAGATATGTATTTATTGGATGAAAAAATAAAATAGAATAAAAAAAATAATAAGTGAACACCACCGATCTAAAATATGATCGACGGTGGTAAAAAAAAGTATTTGATGAAGAAATCTAAAGAAAAAAGAGAGAAGAAGCGGCTAGGGTTAAGGAAAAAAAAAAAGTTAATTTTGAAGATTACGGTATATTTATTAAGAGGTAAAATTTTCTTAATGTAAGTATTTCTATACACAAGTTCAAATTTGAGACTTTACTTAAAAGTGTGTTTAGTATAAATGAATTTTACAAAATTTTGTAAAACTTATTTACAATTTCAAATGATATGTGTTTAATTTAAATGAACATATTTGTAAAATTTATTTGCAATTTCAAATTTTTAAATGTATAAAATTTATTATAACTAGATAAAGTTCTAATAAAATGGTTGGAATTTTCAAAGGAATTTCAAAATTTTTAAAATGACTAAAATACCTTTCATCATTTTTATTTTTAAAGATATTTTTTCATTTAAAGGGTATTTTTCGAATTTATTTGAAATGATTAATTATTTGAACCAAACACATTTTATTAATAAAAATTCCTCCAAATAAATTTTATTTGGAAATAAAATGAATATTTTTGGTAGAATTGATCTAAATATAATGTAAAAGAATTCAATTACTTATCGCTTATATAACAATTTTGATAATGTGCATAAAAAATTATTAAGAATATTTTGGAAGAATAAAAAGAACAGAGACATGCTGCAGAGCTTTGGCTCCCTCTCAATTAATCAATCATGCTCCCTCCTATGCAAGAGAGGCAAGTGGGTTTTTCAGGCAGCATCAATAAATTGGTATCAATTTTGGAACCTGTATTAATCTGCTGTTTCTAGCTGAAAGCATTTCCTTTGGTAACAATTCAATAACCCCATTTTGCATAATATCTGAGGAAAAAGGGTTAGCAACTGAATCACAGCAAGAACATGATTAGTGAAGATATGATAGAAGAATTACATGTTCAGCAAATAAAAATGTTCCATCAACCTAATAACCAACCATAGCATTTATCCCATAATTACTTGATTTCCTGATATGGATGTTCGAACAGAATAATAATCAAACAATGAAAAATAATAATAATCTCTATTAGAACTGCGAGAAGCAAAAAGCATACAGACACAGCTACACAAGTTAGATTCTCATCAGAATCTTGTGGGTTGTGCCATAATCACTTTGGCACCTATACATCTTTTTATTCGTCCAGGATGAATTAATGTCAGATGATATGCAATTTGAAAGAATGATGAATTCACCATTTCCAGGTAAATGTTTTTGCTTGCTGGAGTTCTCAATAGTGCCAATTGAAGCTCTTCTCTTCCTGCAAATGGTGATGAACAAATTCACAGAAGTGCAACCTGCTAACACCTAAAATGACCATAACTTACGCACAGCACCTTTACCATATGATATACCCACAAAATGTAGCTCAGCTTTTGGGTGTTGGTCACCATTTACATTTATATTACCCTAGTAAAGCATATATGATAAAGTTCTTGAAAAGCTTGTATAGAAGACCATCATCAATTCAACTTCTAAACTTCCTGAAAAGCTCAAGCAATGCCTCCACTACATTGACAGTATAACCAAACAATTTCAAACAGTATAAATGTTCACAGAGGCAAAGATACAAACACAAAGTTGTTGTGGCAACGAGACTTGGATCATCGAAGGTGTAATGAATCCCAAGAGACTGGCGTTTATGATCAAAACAACCAGCAATCAAAACTGAAGATCACAGGTTCACTTATTGCCAACCAGCTTCATCACTTTATACATTCACATCAAATTCTAAAAACAAGATGAAATTAGCAAAAGACCAGCTGATCATGAGTAAATGATTGGAAAGCACAAAGAAAACAATAAAATCTTGATGGGTTTCTTGATTCTGCTCCATTTCAATATGTACAAATGCAAAAAGATCAAATCTTTTGAAAATTTTTAATGAATTTTTTTCTCAATTCTAGTTTTGAGAGTAAAAAAAAAGAGCACTAGCCCGCTTGGAAGGGATAGTAAAATATCTTGTCACGAGACAAGTTATTTAGTTGCGAATATAATTTGTTCTTTCAACTTCTTTAATTCTTCCATTTCAAGTTAAGAGATTTAATCATATAGATTAATTGTTAAAAAAGGAGTAGATAAAAAAAAGACCGAGTTAGAGAAAATCTGAATAGAATTATATGGGACAAAAGAACCACAAAGAATTTAGTAACAGCGAGCTACAGATGTTGAATCCATGACCAGTGAAAGAGAGCTGCCATTTTATACAGCTGGGTAACTATCTAATAACTACCTTTTGAACAACTGAACAACAGTTTATGTTGACAAATTAACAATATGGTCAATAAGTTTAATCCCTTTTTAAATATCATGTGCAATAGCTGTTTTTATAATTTTTTTACTCTTTTGGCAAAAAAAAAAAAAATTAATTCAATTTTCATTTTTAATAATTATTGTGATGTATTCAAAAATAAATTTTTTAAATTTTGTAAAATATTTTTTAAAAATTAAATAAGAGATATGTTTTTTTATTGATTGGACTAACTTTCTAGTATATTTAAACATTTTTTGTATCTTACTTTATGAAATATATAATTAATAAAATCATATGGATATTATTGCTTTTTTTTTTATCTAAGGATATTATTGCTTGTTAGTCAATAATAATAAAATAAAGAATATGCTTTTTGGATACTCAAATTGAAAGTGGATAAAGTTTTTATTTTGCAAGAAAAGAAAAATGAGATGGACAAGATAATGGAAAGTGATTGTCACTATCCAAATGTAGAGATTGATTAACAAGATGACAAAAGCATTTTGGCTTCATTATCTTCATTGATACACTTGATTACCAGTCCAATGTTTTTTTTAAAGAAAGTTTATATGATATTTACATAATTAAATTTACAGATATTTTCTACATTATATAGTATTTGTATTTTTAACAAAATTTACCATTAAAATATTCCTTTTTTTTTAATTTGATCTCTTTTTTTATTTAATATTTTTGGTGTTGGATAATCTTAAAGATTTCAATTACTTTAAAGTTCAAGTCAAGTGAACCCATTAAAAAAGATAAAACTTTTTCGATGCTTATTTTCTTCACATATACATACGATTTAAACTCAAAATTTTATTTAAAATAATCTAAATTCTTCGTGACTTGAACCAACTATTTTCTTATTTGCCCAACTCATTCAATAGTTTCTTAAATTACAAAATTTATTCTCTAGGAAGAAAATAATTCAATTGGCTACTAAAAGATCAATAATAAAATTTTGCCTTTGGAAAATCAAGATTTTGTGCATTTTTTTTAGACACAATTATTAACAGATGAACAATTCAATAAAATTTCATAAATCCACCATTTTTTTGAATGGATAACAGAAGATAAAGAACTGGATCCTATTTACAATAAAATATCAGTGAAACTATTTTTGCCTTTACATTCATTATTTTCTTTTCAATTATTGATGATAATGTTACATACAAGATATATATATATTCTTTAATCCATACATCAATTTCTCACAAACCCTAACTTATCTTGCAATGTGTATCAACTCCACATGGGTAGATACATTCAACAAATTCTAACAATCTAAGACTATGTAGTAAAAATAGTAGGTAACATTTTTGACCTCCTACCCTTTACAGGAGTTTTTGTATCAGGAAAATTACCATTTCCATCATCAAGATCTTCAACATGACCCTCTTTTGTCACTCTAATTGGATAATTCACTAAGTGCACACCTTCCATGTCTACTACTTCTTCACCACTGTAAATTTTCCACATTGCCTCACCTAATGAGTAAAATTTTTGTGCACATTCCACACTTTGTGGATGTAGAAGTATTTCTTCGGCTAGGCCAGTGTGCTCATACCACAGTGACATACGGTATGCTTGAATATCTCCAAGGCTCTTCTTGTTTTCTCCATTTTCTTGTTGGTAGCACCCTATTGCGAGTTCAGTGTCACGTTTCCCATCCATTGATCTTTGATTCACATTTGCAGATCCAATTAATAAGTATTCATCGTCCACTAGGAAAAAAAAAATGAAGCAATTCAATTGAAAATAGTATATACATATGAAATGTTTCTAAATTTCACCATTAGTCAAAACTATTACTTAAAAACAGAAGTTTAACTCTAAATATTTTATTGTTAAGGTTTTGATATGATATTTTTTTTGGTATAATAATAATATTTAGAATGTTATATTTTTTTCTCGGTATGATGCCTTTAAAAAGTTTAAGCACTGACACCAAGTATAAAATTTAAGTTATTAATGATAGAAGTGAATTTTTTCAATCACTTATATTAAATCTTACATTTTTCTAATTAAATATCTAAATAGTAAAATGAAATCTCAATAATAATTTAATATCATCAACACTAACACATCAGAAATATGGTCAAATCGAAATAATTTTGTTGGTATAATCACTCACGAGAACTATAGAAAAGTAGTTTGATTGTTATTAATATTTGTGAAAATTTTTAGTTCATGAGTGATAAAAAGCGACCAATTTTGTTATGTAGCTCACTAATTGGTACTCTATTGAAAAAAAAAAAAAAAAACACTTGAGAAAGAGTGAAAGAAATAAAATCATACCTATCATGAGCTTGGAATGGACATAAACCATGAACCTCCTATTCTTTTGTGCATTCCAGTATTGTGTACCTTGATGGGGTGAATATGGAGGAACAAACTCTCCTTTGCTCTCTTCCTCCCTATTAGCAAGGCAGAAGAAGTTCAAATAATCTCTCGGATGCCCTGGCTCGCCGCTTTCCTGCAATGCTTCACCTATCAACTTATAGATCATAGCCATTGTTTCTCTAGTCCAATGCAATATATCATGAACAGGTTCACTCTCTGGCACCCCTTCAGGCCACATTGGTATCAATATATAAGCTGCAAATCTTTGTTTTGCTTTGATCTTGATAACAATCTTAAGTGCGATCTCAATAGGTATCAAATTTCTGCAGCCACAGTGCTTGTCTTTGTCCCACAAATGACACCCTCCAATGAAGTATTGATTCTCAATGTATATGAACCTTTCCGCACGTCTAATTGCTTCTACATAAGCTTCATGTATGCTTCGCTCCACAGTTAAGGTTCTTGCCATTTGGCTTGCTGACACATTATCTATCGACCGAAAGACCTGAACTACCCAGTTTCTATCATTGGAAATGCTTGAAGAAACAGGATTATAAGGTTGGTGTACAAGATTTGGAATTGAGCTAGTAGAGAGTAACAAAGAAGGGTCACATTGTTTAGTCCATCTTTGTTCAAAATTTGTTAATATATCCCAAGCAGCTTCACCAACAATGCAAGCATGAGCATCATGCCATGGCTCTCTTGGCCCTCCTTTGATCAGACTAGCACCAGCAATACTTGTTTGATAAAAATCGCTGCAATGTGATTCTGTGTTTAGTGTTTGAAACAATAAATGTTGTTCTGTGTCAAATCTGCCATCACATAGATCCAATCCTCCAACAAAACTCATGATTTCTCTAACATTTCTGGAATCATTTGCTCGTGTATCTACCGATATTGTCTTTTGATGGTGTGCAAACAATGTAGGGAATTTATGGTGTAATCTTGGGCATAATTTGCATATTACTTTAGTATGTTTAAAGTAAGCAAAAGCATCCTCATCGTGAGTCCCCATTACACCTTTGTTCTTGATTATTGGCAATGATGTTTCATCATCCCATATCATGATTCTCACTGCTACACCTTCCTCCGCTTTTCGCTTCAATAATTCCCCAAGCTTTACTCCGCTTGCATGTTGCATATCTGTTTCAGAGTCCCTAACCTACACGGAATTATAAAAATTAAACAAATGAGCTCAATTAGTACACTATGATGGCGAAAACCCTTTTCATGGCATTAAAAGGTCATAAATTCAATCTTTGACCATTTTAGGTAAAACTCAGGTAAATTCAGGTTAGACCGTGTAATAAAATAACATTTGTAATAGGGCTTCTACTTACTAGGACCATCTTGGGATTGAAAGACCACCCCGCAATGTAAATCAAATATTTAGCACCATCAATAGCTTTAAACACATCTTCCCATAGTTTTCTTGGAGAACCACAAAGAGCATGTGGAGGCTGAAAAGTATGAAGATGATGAGCATCTTGATAAAGTGTCACAAGGCAATTGGATCTTTGAGGAAATGTAGCATTTCTTAGTCCTTGGAATTGACCATTACTGATTATCTGTCTCCAAGTTGATTCAAGTTCCGCTGATTTAAACCATAACATGAACCTGAGCTTGAGTTCAGGATTTGGTTTTCCATTTTCCATGATCAAGGGAAAGAACCCATTAATGAATGTTGCTTCTTTGACTATCTTGTCTGCTTGGATATGGAATTTTCCCAAGATTGAGCACTTTGTTTGCATAGTAATTGTGATGACTGAATCTAGAGGGTGAGCACATAAAATTTGAAAGGTTTGGTTCCATACTCGACCACGTTCTTCGCTTGTCTTGGCTACCTTCTTATTGCCTATCTTGATAGTCACATAAGCAGGTTTTCCATTTACAAGTAAACACTACAAAATAGAATTTGGAAACATGTATCTTAAGCATATTACGTTGTTAATTTACATTTGAGCAATGCATTAACCAACTTGAAATATGATGATCGTAATTATATATATAATGCATTTCTAATGAAGAATCAGACATATTTTCATACTTACATTGAATGGAAATAGTGGTATATAAGGAGTGGCATCAAATATTGTAACTTCAAGTGTTCCATGGAGGAATTCTTGAGCTCCCTCCATTGATCTTGGCCTTTAAACAAGATATATGTATGCTATGAAGAAAAATATTGAATAGAATGTAATATTACAACTTCTGTTTTGCAAAATTGGGTGTTGTTGTAATGAACATATTTTGTATATATAAAGATAGATAGGTAAGAGTGTGGTTACAAATTAATTAAACAAGCAAATGAAGACTTGGAATGCAAATGAATGTGTTGGCAGCTTTGGAAAAACTTGTAAAACTCTACTTTTGCTAGTCTTAGAGGCAAACTTCAAGCATTTCAACTAGATTTTACTTCAAGATGAAGTTATTAATCCAAAATCACACTTTTCCTATCTAGCCACAATAAGATTAACTTAAACCTTTTTTTTTTTTTTTTTTTGACATGTTTTCCATGAAATTACACATGCTGAATTAAATACATCATTGGTTGAAATTTGTTTTCTCAAAACATATAGAATATCTATGAACCTTTTTTTTCATTTGAAGGAAGGCTATAAACTTGTTGTAGTTGAAATTTGCCTCTAAATCCTTTTTTATTTTTTAAATTATCGGTATTCTAAATCCATTGTAATCTGATTACTCAATTTAACTTAGATAAAACTATAAAAACAATATAGATTTTTTAACTTATTTAATATATTTACATATATTTATGACTCGAATTTAAAACATCACTTAAATGATAATAGTCCCATGCTAGCTTGTCCAACGGTGGTTGTTGTTGCGAAATTGATTTTTAAACCTTTTTTTTATCAATAATTAAAATCAACTAGAGACAAATTGATTTCACTAATTATCAGCTGTGGGCTTAATAGGAAATCCAAATAGATAGAAGAAAACCCAATTATAAGCAAGGTCATTCATCATGGCCATATGATGCAATTTGAACTTTGATGGTCCATATAACCTGTATATTTCTGAAATTTTTCCCTTTACAAATACAAATGATATATTTTCGAAAAAAAAAAAACAAATGATATCAATCTTTTAGTGGAGAAAATATATTATTGTTATTAAGGGGTTACATATTAAAGTTCATATCCATGATTCAAATGATGAAAATATGAAATTCTTATAAAATGTTACCTGCCGCATTTAACATTATATGGTACATACGATGACAATTTATTTTTTCTTCAGTTTAAAGATTAAAATGGTATATCAATAATAGGTGATAAATAAATCTATTTACTTATATTTATAATTGAATTTATCATGATTGTTTTTTAAATCACCGATATTTAAAGTTTACTGGTATCTAATTAATCTAATTTTATCCGAATAGAATAATAAAAATGAAAAAAAAAAATTTAACAACTAATTTAATACAATTGTATATACTACGAATTAAATATGAAATGTCATTTAAATAAAAATAATTCTTCTTTCATACTATCCCACTGGTCATGAAATTTTAAAATTACAATTCAATATGGAAGTAACATAAGTAAAGGAAGAAAATACTGAATACCCCTAATAACTCTAATTACCTTAAATATCCTATAGGAAGAAGATGCACATTGCCATCTCCAAAGCCATAAACATGGAAATGCTTAATCTATTACATCTCAATATTTGGTGTCTTGTTAATCATTATTCAATCATCCAAGGAAAAGAAATGTCCCCTTAAAGTGATAAGAAATTCCTTTACTCATGTGCTACCAAAGTAAAACCATACAACCACATCATAACACAAACATTTTCCTTTGCATTACTTCATTCAATTCCTACCCTACAAACACAACCCACATTATAAAGTTACTCAAACTTTTCCCTTCAAACTTTACTTGATATGGCACTTTCCCCTTGACCTCTCCCCTTTATATCATCTAATATATCTTACAGAGATTATTGTCTATATTTAAAATATAGCACCATATTTAATTGTTAGATATGTGATGTCGTTGTTTTTCTCTAAAAATATTATGAGATATATAAAATTGTAATTTTATCAAAAATCGTAATTAATTTTTATCTGATTATAAGTGTGATAATATTAAAAATATATATTATATATTATATATTTACAAACTTAAAAATGGAATGAAATATAATAAGGATGTACGTATCTTTGTGTTTCAACTATGACGTGGCAATATGTAATTGGTTAAGTTCTTTGAAGTGCTACGTCATCATGCCATCTGTGGTGTGGATATATTAGAATCTGGAATTCTAGACTCAAAAGACTTTCATAATGAAGGGAAAAAAAGGTTGTGCACAACTTTCTAGTAAACTCAACATGCCACGTGGGCAAAGCTGGCCGGCCTTGGTGGCACCTTGCCGTCTGTTTATCAATGCCGTCCCCACCATAGGTTAGTGCGGTCTTATCTTGGATGTAGTTTCAGTCTTTCAGATCGAAGGGAGCATTGGGTAATGTTTTCAGGGCATGGGAGTCTCAGCAACATACCGACCTTAATTTAATAATGGAAATGTCATTTTTTAGATATTTCTTATGTTCATCCTCAACCTCACCAACATCAACCACACCATTCAAGCTATTAATTCAAGTGATCATCGTATCTTTTTTTTTATAAGCTTTGTGTGTGTAATTGTATAACAGAGAATAATTTTTAAAAAAATAAAAATAAATTCTATAAATTAATAATTGTAAAAGATGAATTGTGTTAGTAAGTTAACGTCTCTAGTTGAAGGGCGATTAGTTAAACACTAAATCAAAAATTTTCTCCGAACACCCAAATCAAAAATCAAGTAATATATAAATTCCATTTCATTGTCCATAAATTTGGACCACCCAGGAGGCGGAACTACCTTAGACAATTATGGGTCCCAAAGCTTTTCAAATTATATTTTCACTTACAAATTTTTAAATTATTTTAAAACAAATTATTAACATTCTTCCTAATTTTTTTTTAATTTATAATTCACTTTTATAAGTGTAATGAAATTTTTCCATCATAAATTTTTATATTATTTATAATCTATAATTTTATTAATATTTCTTTACTCCTACTTGGACTCTATATACTATCATATTTAAATAATACAATTGTGTAAATTTTTTGAATAATTTTTTTTGTTAACATATAAATTATATAATTTAAATTTTGATAAATCATAGAGGGTAGTCATCATTTTTTAAGTTGAAAAGGTAAAAATCAAATTATATATTTTAAAATATATTTATCATTTACCTATTTTTTCAGTGATAAATTTTAAATAATTAAGTAACATTATTTATAACAAATAATCTCTACAAGGGAATTTCAACCTTTGTGAAAATTATTTTTTCCATCAATTTTTTTTTTTTTGTTGGAAAATTATTGTAACCCAATATCAAATGATACTCAATTATATATTAAAATCATCAGTCCATAATTAGCTCTTCTCTTCATGCTCCTTCCTCTCCATTCCTTACAAAGATTATATTATATATAGCACACTCAGTGAACTAACTAAAAGGCTAACTTCGACCACCATCCTCCACCACCACCACCGGAAAAAAAATGACCACATATGGCACAATCCCCACATCATCGTCTCCAAAAGCCACCACCAATAATCTTGAATACATATCTCGAGCCAAAGACAGAATAAAAGAAGGCTTAGGTACACGCAGGCCATGGAAAATGATATTCGATTACCATTGTTTAAGTCTCCCACTGAACTTTCAAGAATCATTAGTTCGAGTCAAAGCAAACATTGGTTACTTTCGCATGAACTACGTGATAGTGATCATGACAATCTTGTTCTTGAGTCTATTGTGGCACCCCATTTCTTTGATAGTGTTCATAGTGATGATGGCCGCTTGGCTTTTCTTGTATTTCTTGAGAGACGAACCTTTGATGATCTTTGGCACGATGATTGATGATCGTGTGGTGATGTTTGTTCTTGCTGTTTTGACTATAATGTTGTTGCTTCTCACCCATGTTACCTTGAATGTTTTAGTGTCACTTTCGGTTGGTGTTGTTGTTGTCGTTGCTCATGGTGTTGTGAGAAAGATTGATGATTTGTTCTTGGACGAGGAAGCTACTGGGTTGCTGAGTACTACTGCTACTACTATCACTACTTCTGGTCATGGTCATGTTGGCGATCACAGTGGTGATGGTGCTGCTTCATCTTCTTCTTCTTGATTCATATGTGAGGGCTTTTCGTTTTTGATTCTCAGTGGTTGTGTTTTTTATTAAGTAGTGTTAAGATTAATTGCTTTTTTACTTATATATGTTTTTATTTTATTTTCAATTTGGTTGACTAATTCTGGTTTGTATTTAAGTTATGGAACTAATTAATGGAATTATTCTAGTAAAATTAATGTTTAATTCAGACATTTGATGGAATGTTCTTGATTAATTTTATTTTAAAATTACATATTTATACTATCAAATAAGATGAATTTTTTAACTTTTCATTTTTTTTTCACGTCATATTATAAAACACAAATAATAAGTTACTTCAATAAATATTTTCTTTAATAATAGGTGAATTTCATACTATAAATTCCGATGTCATCGGTTGTTCATATTGTTTTTAATGTATAATAATAAATTTTTCACAATATGATTGAAGTTGTATATTTTCGAATTATCTAAATAAGTTTTAGACTTTTATCTCTCTTTTATATAAAAAAAAAATACCATAAAACATTTTTTTTATTAATTAATAAAAAAGTCATATGATCTAAATATCAATAAATCGTATAATAGAAGATAATATTTTTCTTTTAAATTAAAGACAGTAAAATTCAAATTATACATCTAAAAAAACTCTTGAAGACAAGTTAACAAAACATAATTTTTAAAATAATAGGTGAATCTCATAGAGAATTTCTTGCAATTTTGAAAATGATGGGTGTACATGTCTTTTCATATTGATCAATTAGTAAAATGATTAGTAAAAATCAGTATAAATTAAATTACATGTATTCAATTAATAATTTTTTTTTTACCTGTGGTATATTTTGGGAGCAATTCAGTAAAAAAAAAATTTAATAAAATGATGCGGATCAATAAGCGAAAAATTAAATCCTTTCTTTTTCACTTTTGTCCCAAAGACTACTGGGATTGGACACCAAGTTCGCCAAGGTCATGCAGGCACACACTCTTGAAATTGAATCCAATTCAATTGGCGATTTCTTTGGACTGAGAATAGTAAATTAGAAATCCATCAAACAATTTGCTATGTTATTTATCACATATTTAAACAAATCTCAAGCTCTAAATCCTCTAAAATAATTGGTGGGGAAGTTTAAGGTAAAAAAAAAAAAAATGATGATTGATATTCCCTTATAAGAGATCTCAACTTTGTGAACCATAAGGAGAGTTTATTATTATTATTATTTTAAATTAGATTAATTTAAATTAAATTGAATAGATTTTAAAATAGATCAAAATTCACTAATGAAATATCAATTTTTTATAAATAATATTTAAATGTAATATTTTATTTAAGCGAAGTTGTACTCATTACAATTCTAAGTATATTGATGATAAGAAAATAAATATTTATTAAAAAAAATTTACCGATTTTTTTCAAATTAAATTGATTGAAGTTAAAAATTTTTGGATTTAGAAAAAAGAAATTTATTTCAGCCCAATGAAATTGACATTTTGCAATCATCTC
This sequence comes from Mallotus nudiflorus, assembly GCA_947683625.1. Lineage (NCBI taxonomy): Eukaryota > Viridiplantae > Streptophyta > Magnoliopsida > Malpighiales > Euphorbiaceae > Mallotus > Mallotus nudiflorus. The sequence continues at coordinate 160,871 of CANTUR010000187.1, read as the reverse complement.
TTCATTTATATATAGAGAGAGACAGAGAGAGAGAGAGAGATATCCAGCTGTCCATAAACTCCTCCCTTCTGCTTCACATTTCATTTTGTACTCCCTATTTCCAAAAAAAAAAAATCTTTTCTTTGCACTCCATAAAACGTTACCTAAAGGTCAAACCTCATCTAAAACATCATCTAACTCCATCTCCGACCGCTGTCCGTTGCCGGAAAAAATGGGCACGTACGGCACCATCCCAACATCATCGGTTCCGGGAACAACCACTACCACCACAAATCTCGAATACATATCTCGAGCCAAAGAAAGAATCAAAGAAGGCTTAGGCACACGCAGGCCATGGAAAGTGATGTTCAATTTCCGCTCTTTCAATCTTCCTTCAAGTTTTCGAGAATCATTTGCTCGAGTCAAGACCAACGTCGGTTACTTTCGCATGAACTACATGATTATCATCTTGCTGGTCTTGTTCTTGAGTCTTCTGTGGCACCCCATTTCTTTAATAGTGTTTATAGTGATGATGGCTGCTTGGACTTTCTTATACTTCATGAGAGATGAACCTCTGGTGATTTTTGGCCGGACGATCGACGATCGTGTGGTGATGGTTATTCTTGCTGTGCTGACTATACTGTTCTTGCTGTTGACTCGTGTTACTTTGAATGTTTTGGTGTCGCTTTTGGTGGGTGTTGTTGTCGTCGTCATCCATGGTGTTATCAGAAAGACTGATGATTTGTATTCCGATGAGGAAGCTACTGGATTGTTGATTACTCCTCCAGGTCGTCATGTTCATGTTTCTGGTTATGGTGGTGGTCCTGCTGCTACTGGTTCATCATCTTCTTCTTGATTGTGAGGTTTTTATTTTTCATTTTTGGTGGTGTGTTTTGGGTGAATTAAATTATTGTTATCATTGTTGAGATTAATTCCATTTTTTTTTTTTTTCTGTTTGTTGTTTTTTCCTAATTTATTATAGTAATTTTGATTTGTATCGAAGTAATGAACCTAATAGGGTTGCAGTAAAATTAATTGTTTGATTTAATTTTACGATAAATTTTGTTGTAAAATTACATGTTTTATTGTTGTATATAAAATTATTTTTAAAATTTAAATTTTTAATTTTATATATATTATAAATTAAATTAAATTTCTTGAATATTAAGTGAATTTGTAAAATAAATTCTTTTCCGGATGTTATGTCTTTTTTATTTTCATATTGAATTATGTGCCGGTTTGACTAAATTTTAACATTTTATTCTACGTAAATTTTTAAGTTTTATTGTGTTTTATTAAGTAATTAATTTTTATTTTTATATAGATTAAAGATAAATTAGTTTAAAGTAATAAAATTGTGAAATAAATTTTATTTATTTTACTATAATTGTAATGTCGGTGGTAAGTTTTAATAATGAATATATTTTGTTAAAATTATCAATTGAAGTAAATAATATTCATGGACATTTTTTCTTACATATTACCCTTACTTTTTTTTCTTTTTCATTCTTCACAAAACATATTTTTTAACATTTCACAACAATATATTTAGTAATGACGAATTTGAATTGTTGCACAACGTTACTTCAATTTAATTTATATGAAAATAAAATATTAAAAACTTAATAAAATATAATAAAAATTAAGGAGTTCAATAGAATAAAGTGTAAAAGTTTACGAGCTTTTTATTATAGGTTCTTTCTAAAAAGAATTAAGAAAACATTTTTTTCAAAAGCATTTTATGAAATTTGAATTATATTGTTTTTAATTCATATTTAATTATCTGTTGATTTAAAAAAAATCTATCCTTTACTGTTCAAACTATTAACACACAAATAGATACAAAATTAATTATATTTACGTATTTGATGAAGAAATAGACACAAAATTAATTGTTAAAAGATTTTCTCATACTGTTGGAATTAAACTAAATTAGATATAGTTTAGTGGATTCGTTTAGAAAAAAAATATATACTTTAATATAAAAAGAAAAGAGCATTAACTTGCTTACTACTCTGAAGGAAGATGACATCAACAGGAAAACAAAACAGTGGTAGCTTCTGGTCTGTTCCCTTGTATATATACATAATTACTTGGCTTTCGCCGGTGTTTTAACTGATTATTTTGTTGGTGTGGCTTTCATTTTCTTGCTTTGCTTTTCAATAATGTAGTTTAAAATCATTCCAAGATTTTCCAGCATTATTGGGCAGTTTTCATACTTTATCCCCTAACATAAACTGATGAAACAACTCAATTTATGAGCAAACCGGGAAGTAGATTCAGAGCACACTTTGACGTTTGACCATATCCATAGTGACATGGTCATATTTTCATTAACTAAAGCATGAAGTGATAAGAAGAAAAAAAAAACAAAAAAAAAGGTTTACACTTTTGATGTGGGCTCGTGGCTTATGAATGCTTGCTATTATTGCACTGTCGGCAACTTATCATAGGCCAAACTAAACTTCTATTATGATGCAATAACTTATCTCATTTTTAGTTTCAGATTTAGTTGGACTTATTGTTGTAATTTTTTTTATTATAACAATATCAAATCATTTGAATATTACTAAATTGCAAAATAAAAAATTATTATTATAAATCAAGACGACCGTAAAATTTAAGACAAATTCTTGTAATATCACTATTAGTAATTTTTATCCTATATGGTGAAAATGGGTAAAACCATTTTATAGTGAGATTGAAATAATTACACCCACATTTAATAAGGCCTAAATTGATTAATGAGGGTTGAGATTCTAAGATCCTCAATTCAGTCTCCAACCAGCTGTGTAAATATAAAAATTTAATATTTAATTCATCACAGTATATATATACATTACAAAATTTCAATCAAAATAATTATTTGGATATGAATTTTAATAATATAATGTGTTATCAACGATTATTGAATAAAATGATAGGAAACTATTTTTGTTTAAATGACATTTCAAATTTAAAATGTATGCAGTCATATTAAATTAATGTTTATAAGATTTTTTCCTCTTTATAATCCTACCTAGATTGAAAATGTCAATAATTCAGAAAAAAAAAATAATGTGTTGTACAATGTAAAATTTACCATAAAATACTGAAAATAAATTGAAAATAATTATCTAAGCTTATATCTTTTGGGCCAAAAAAAAAATCTAAGCTTATATCTGGACAAGCCTAATCTTGCCCGGCCTGGCCAAATTGAACAGAACCGGAAAAGCAATCGGGTACGGGTGACCCAATCTACGTCCTTCCAATAAACCTTTCCTCTCGTCTCCTCTGCTCCGCCACGACTACCACCATCGGTGCAACCAGTAGCGGTTGCGTAATTCCGACCAGATAACTCCTAGAAAGGAGTAAATTAATGGCGCATCTTCATCATCAACCTTACGACCCATATTACACGCTACAGCAACAGCCACCGGCACCAGCAGACTGGAACGGAATCAATACGCTGTTCGTCTCCGGCCTTCCGGACGACGTGAAGCCGCGTGAGATTCACAACCTGTTTCGTCGCCGCCCTGGCTTCGACTCTTGCCAGCTTAAGTACACCGGTCGTGGCAACCAGGTCCGTCTGTCTGTTTGTTTCCCTAGAAAATTCATTTCCGTCATTTTGTTCTTTTGTTATTTGATTGCAGGTTGTTGCATTTGCTACATTCTTTAACCATCAATCGGCAATGGCAGCATTGCATTCTTTAAATGTGAGAAAACTGAGCACCTTTTTCTTTATTATTGCCATGAATGTAATCATGATAGTGCTTGAATTGCCTTTTTTATAAGTTGATTTTAGTCCTCAAGCATGAAGCTTTAGGAGGCATTGTGTTTCTAGTTATTATTCTTAGTGGATGGTCATTTTATGTTTTAAACTGAAAGGAATTCCTTTTTTAAGTATTTATGGTTGGTAATTTGTGTATCTTTTTGGTATTCATTTCCCTTAGTGGCTTACTTTTAGGGAGTAAAATTTGATCCCCAAACTGGATCCACTCTGCATATAGAACTTGCTAGATCAAACTCAAGAAGGAAACGCAAGCCGGGTATTTGGTTGCTCTTTCGATTCACTTATATGAAATATGATTATTTGGGTATTGATATATGATAATTATGACATTCTTTCCCGTGCAGGGAGTGGAGCCTATGTTGTTATCGATAAAAGAACTGAACAGCGATCTAGTGCGCAAGAAACATCAAGCGATGATGGTAACTGTTTAGATATATGGATAAACCGATATTTAAATAAGCCAGTTATGCCAATATGTTCTTAGTTCTTCTGACTTCCTGCTTCCATGGACATGAAATTATGGCTCTTCATATTGAACTTTGGCCATATCCAGGAGGAAGCGACTCTGATGAAGCACCTGCAGCTGAAACTGCAACAGACAATTCTGATTCTGCCAACCAGGATGATTTAGTGAATGTGAAGAGGTTGGAAGCACTTGTGGCATCTTCTATAGCTTATTGAAACCTTTAAAAGCTTAAACTGTGTTGCATCCGATCTAACATACTTATGAACAATGGTTATGTTATTGCCTCTTATTCAGTTTATCTGAGTTTTTCTTCTTTTTGGTAAAATGTAGTCATCCAGCAGGTGATCATGATGATGCTTCAGTAGTTGCAAATGTAAGTGAACAGCATGCAACACAGTCCCTTCAATTTCATGTGCTGATGATCTGAATTTTGCATTAAAAGCAGAATGATGACACCATTTCTTGCCTCCTGTGGTCCCTATTTCTTTTGTTAAATAGCTCGTTGTTTAGTTGGGTCATCTAAGATCCATTTTCTGAAAACATGAGATTGATAATAAGCACACATACACCATTAAACAACCTTTATTGCATACAAAAATATATCCTTGGTGGTGGTTCCTTGTGTCTATATTGCAGCAGTCACCTCTGAAGGTTTATTTAGAACTTTTTGTGGAGATTATTGGTTAAATTTTGCAAAAAAGGCAATACAACTGGGGTCACACTATGCTTCCTGTTTGCAACTATTGAATCTTTGATCTAGTTATGCTTCTTTCATAATTTCCATCTGCTGGGTTTTTTTTTTTTCTGTGCTCATTATATTAGCTCCAAGAAGGCATATTATGATCATTAATCTTGTTAAATGATTTTAAAACAGGAGCAGTCAGAGAAGACCACTGAAGTTGGCGTTCATCCTTGTTCGACTTTGTTTATTGCAAATCTAGGTCCAAATTGCACTGAAGATGAACTAAAGCAGAGTCTGTCACAGTAAGTTCTTTTCATAATTTTTTTTGCTTTCCTGCCTGAAATTATTAGCACATCAAAATGCACTTTTTAATTATATCTCTCAAATTTTAGCCATGTTCTTTTTCTGTTGATCATCTAGTATATTGTCAGTTATAAATTTGATGGCCTAAACTCTTCTGGTTCCAGCTATCCCGGATTTAATGTGCTCAAAATGCGTGCAAAGGGTGGAATGCCAGTTGCTTTTGCTGATTTTGAGGTATTATTATTTATTAATATTGGAAATTTAAGACATATCTTTTGCCCACCCTATAGGTTGTCCAGAGCCATGAAACTATGTGATATCCATACCAAATATATGACAGAGCGACACTTAACAGACACTGGGATTGAATATTGTGTAACTGCACTAGCACGCTAATTTTTATTTCAATGGATATTGAAATTATTACACACCTGGTAATTTTATCCATTGAGTACTTCAGATTTATCCTGATTAATCCATTTCTTCCTTCATTCCATTGAAGAGATGGACAGTCAACAGCATCGATGACTTCATTGTTAAATTGGTACTGCATATATTTATAATTAACTATGTTATGAAAATGTTCATTTAGTAGCTGAAAAATTCATTCTCTACCAACTCTTGGACTTTTGCATGACTAAGCTCTTCATTTTTTTCTTCAGGAAATTGAACAAGCTAAGAAAGCCATGGAGGATCTTCAAGGCAACTTGTTACCCTCATCAGACCGAGGCGGCATGCACATAGAGTACTTGTTCTACCGTTCTTTTGCCCTTCAATTTGCTTATATTTCATCTCATCATGACATGACACTAAGTTTTTTTTTTACATTTGCTTTCCAGATATGCCAGGTCCAAAATGAGGAAGCCGTAGGAACAAAGGAATGAGGCGACAAATCTATATCCTGCATGCTGACCCCTGGTTCAATCTCACACCATGCAACAAAATTATATAAAACGTTGGGAGCGCCTATGCACGGCTGAAGAGTCTATAGTAATCATTGCATCATTGTTGTGCTTAGTTTATGTACTTGTGACAATAAAAGAAGTTTGATTGATTTTGTATATTTGTGCATGAAGTCAATGTTAATCTCTACTCTTTGTTGGTATCCATTATCAGCAAGAAGCTTTATGAATATCATACGAAGCTGGTCTTCCAAAAACAAAGGTAATGGAAAGTTTGCGAAGTGGGGTATATTCTCCATTTGGAGTGAACTTTCATAGATTTTTTTTGGATAGAATGGAGGGAATTTTATCCAGTGGTCTTGGATTTCATTAACTTTTTAGTGCCATCAATGGAGTTTCTATCAGTTGACTACTTCACCACTTCAGCATAAAATTTTATACTATTAACATGTGTCTTTATCTTTAATTAATTTGTGATACACACTTCTAATTAATTTATGATAAATGCTTCAAGTGTTTTATATATGACTGTAAAAATAAAATACAAATTTATATGTTGTAAATCTAACTATTGAATATAATATTACTTGAAATAAATAAAAACTTTTTCTAATGTATTATTTATTTTCATCTACTTTTGTGTCAACCCTTTATTTTTCTGGATTTAATATTAAACTACTTGTGAATAATAATATGTATAAAAAAAAAAAAGAAAAAAGAGGAGGCATGTGTAAGAATGGCATGTTAATTTTTTTTTTTTTTTTTATCTATCAACAAAGATTTTATTTCATTGAACAAAGATGATTTACACACCGAAGAAATACAAGTAATTTAACTTCATACAAATACACAAGGTAAAGCCATCTTTAAGAGTCGTAGATGATAAGAGCACAAGAATTCTTCTTGTAGATGATGAGAGAACGCCGAAGAAGTTGTAGCTTCATATAATAATTTATAAGAGCTTCATATGATAATGATGAGAACACATGACTTCTTGGTGAAATCTCTAATTGCATATTTTAAATAATGAGGATAATACGAGGATCATATGTGAATGATACCACCATCGAAGCAGAATTTAGATCCAATAGGTCTCTACCAAAGTCATTAAAAGTTAAGTATCTTGAAGAGGTCTACATTGAAATAAAAGACCAAAACATCCATGGAAGCTAATGAGCTTGACAACATTATCATCCAAACTTGGCAGCTCCTTGACTCAACTGCATCTCATATGAGCTAAAGATGGACGGCATATCATCAAGCTTGAACAAATCTGGATCTTTTAAATCAAAATATCACCATAATATCAGCAAACCTGGCATGGAAGCTAATGAGATGAGCTTGACAACATGATCATCCAAACTTGGCAGCTCCTTGGCTCGACTACATCTTAGATGAGCTGAAGATGGACGACATATCATCAAGCTTAAACAGATTTGGATCTTTTAAATCAAAATATCACCAAACTATAATATATAAATGGGATAAATCCATATAAGCTTGAGTTTTTAACTCATATCAAGATTATTTATAGACAAAAGACAAAAAAAAATCTAGTATTTAAATAATTTTTATAGCCAAAATGGCCAAGAAAAACCATTCAAAACCAGTTAAAAGCAATGAAGAAGAAGATGAACATATATGGTGGTCACGAGAAAAAGTGTGGTTGTGGTGCCTGTAGACACCCGATTTGGTCGACCTGTGTTAGGGGACAAATTAGGGGCGCTCGGTTTGATCGGTCCGTTGTCAAGCCCAATGATGAGAGTGTGAAACTTGGACATAAGAATGAAACCCGAATCTCTGATGGAAAGTGGACTTGAAAACCTAAAAGCCTAAAACTTAGCTCAATTGTCTGGAATCGACCCAGGCCTACCTGGCCCAACACAGGTCCAAGCCAAAGAGGCACCGCCTCAGTGCAATGAGACAATCGCCTCTTTGGCAGCTGCCGCAGAGGCGATCGCCTCATCGAAAAGGTGTCGCCTCTGTCGCAGACCACTTGCAGCTGCATTTAACGCAGCTGTAACCATGGTGGCCAAATGGCATGGGACCCACATGCCCCAAACCTAATTTTGCGTGAGGAAGAGATTTTTGGGGGAAAGGGAAAGGCTATGGAGGCTCATGATGAGCTAGGAGGCTTAGGGGCATGGGCAAGGTAGGGAATAAAAGAAAAAAAAAAGGAGAAAAAAAAGGAAAAGGAGAGGAGGAGGAGACTATTATTGAGAATTAAGGAAAAAAGGAGAGAGCTCTGAAAAAACAATAAAAGAAATAAAGAAAAATGTCCTTAAGGGAGAAAAGGTAGATCCAAGCTAAAAGAAGTCCACATTTCTTAGGAGAAGAAGGAAGAAAGCTTGTGTCAAGGTAGAAATCACATCTTAGTGAGGATTACAATCAATGATACATCTCTGAGGACCTCTCATTTTGGTAAAAACTTGCATTTAAACTCAACATATTCATCATTTTGTGTGCTTTGTTTATACTTAACCAAGTCGTTAATATGTTTTAGGTATATTTTTATTTTTTATTTTTTATATCTCATTTCATTAATGTGATCCTTTAGAATATTGCATGTAGTTGTGATTTGGTACTTGTTGAATGTATATATGTATGTATCGTTTGCTTAAAGTAGAAGTCTAATCGTTTTGAGAGTCAAACCAACCTATCAATCAGACGATGCCTCTTCACAGAGGTGTCGCCTCTTGTCAATAAGGCGATTGCCTCATCACAGAGGTGATCGCCACATTGGCAGGTCTCCAACAAGCTTGTCTTCTTTGTTTACATGTTTTTAATATGATTCTTTCGCCTTAAATGCATCAGGGAGGTCTGTTGATGAGGTGACACCTTATCACATAGGCGTCGCCTCTTGTCAATGAGGTGATCACCACATTAACAGGTCGGCCCACCATCTAGCTTTACTCCTTTCATTAATTTTTGCGGTGATGTTTACTTAACATGTTCTTTCTGTCTTCAGGCTTAATTATTTCATGGCGTGATGATGCTCACTTTGATTATTTGATGATTTCTTTAGTTCGTAATATGAAAACCCCTTTTCTTTGGAACATTTTTTGTAAGTATTATTATACAAAATTTCGTGTTTTGAAAGAAGGAATTAACTGTGTGTTTATTGCAGGAATTACTTGATGATTTTCATCATTGAGTAGTCACCTTCGTTAACTACCCCTTTTATATCATTGTGTTTATGTTTACTTTTGGTTTATTTTCTGTATATTATTCTTTTATTTTGTCGAAAGCATTGTAATCTCTAATCCCTTCCCCCATTTGATTTTGAATGTATGGTTGTAAATTATTATTTATTCTATTTATGTCCAATGTTGGGATTTAAAAGCATGAAATTGGATTAATGTACAAACTTGGACTTAACTATAAAATTTGAAAAGTAAATGAAGACAAGTGTAATTTTGAATATAAATGAGGAAATAATTAAAGGTAATAAAATACAAAACACAAACGGAGACCAACCGCAAGGTTGGGTGAGTATTCAAACGCTCATATCCAGTTTCTGAACCCGATCTTTGATAACGGCTTATGGGAACCTCCGCGGGATCTAATTGTTGTACAGTGTGTCCTGACTTTTATCCGGATGGTAACTCCATCTCCAAATAGGACCAAGTCCCATATCGTATTTTTAAGTGGGTCTCAAGCCCGTACAATACCGTGATCGTCAAAAACTTGAACGCGCATTAAATCCCGCTACCTACAATACCTTATTGGGATGTAAATTTCTTGCACGGCATTTTTTTTGGTTGGAAGCATGATTCTGCTTTTGAATGACCTGGCTTTTCTGCATAACCTGTTCTCTTATTGATATTTGATTTGACATCAGTAATTGTTCCTTATTGAAATTGCTTAACATAACAAAGCATCTCGGCCTCTTTGATGTTTCTTTTTTCTTTTTATAGTTTAATGCATTGAGGCTGAAGATATGGTATGATCTATATACGCTGTAGTCTATTTTTGGAATAAGAGAGAGTATGGAGGATAAAAAATGAGGGAGGAAAATAGGGGAAGGATTCCACTTTTCCATGTTTGGAATGATACAGAAAACTGAGTAGAGGAAGAAACATTGGTGTTATTTTTCCTCCTACGTAGTCTCTCCAAGTTAGTCCTCACGATGCTGTTCAGAATCGAAAAAGAAAAGTTGATCATACTTGTCTTCCAAGTTGGTCTTCACGATGCTGTTCAGAATCGCCAACTAAAGAAGCAACATTACTTGCCCATCATCATCTGTAGCATTGATTTTAACGTATGACTGCCCACGACAGGTCGAAGTCAAGTGAAGACAAGTCAATTTCAGGGACAGGTTTTCTGAAAATCATAATCAAGAACCATTGGCAAAGAGAGGGAGAGAACGGATGAGACAACATTGGAAACAACTTGCTCTTGTAGATAATAATAAGATCAAATAACGCTATTGTCTCTATGTTAATAAAAGGATTTTTAAATCAGCAAACATCCAAAACACAGTTAAGCCGAGTTCTGAAAACACTCGTAGCCTTTATCATTATTAGAGATATTGCCGTCTTTGATTTGTGTTTGTGATTTGAAATTCAAATTATATGCTTCCACTGAAATCCACTCATTTATTGCTTTCAGGATTCGTGTTTGCTTATTTTGTTTGCTACCGGAGGTAAGACAAATCTCAGATCAGTTTCTTGTCTGCTTCTTGATCCTTTTTTTGTCAAAGAATCAAGATTCAAATATGCAATAGTGCAATTTAGTCTCACTATTTCAACCAAATGTGTACATCAACATGCACGCACAAACATGATGAGAACGTACAACAGCACCAAACACCTGAAAAGCTAAAGCTTTCTTCATTGATTCAAAGGGAAACTGTATTTTCACTAATACCACCAGTAACTAATATCAACTTCTATCATTTACCAAAAGAATTGCACAGCATTACTAAACCTACTTTCGCTTCTACTATACAAAGCAAAATCTAGGTGGCGCTCAACCAAACTGTTTGAAGGCAAAAAAAAATAGAAAAGATTTACAAATACTGAGAGCAAAAAAGGCCAAGCGATCATATCAGCATACCATACAAAGTTCATGGTTAATTAACACTTTACAATTCATCTTCACATGAAACCCTTCTGGCCTTGTCCCTTTCCCAGAAAGCTGGCCTTAGTGTCTCCAAAGAGAGCTTACTGAACCCTTCCGATACCTCATTGGGCAATGGACCACTATAATGTTGTTGTTGGTTCTGGTGATGCTCTAACCATATCCGTCCACTCCGGTTTCCCACATCATACCCAGGTGTTGAGGCACAATTCGAGTCCATGGGCATGTCACCTTCTAGTATGCGTAGAACCTTGCCAAAAAGGGAAACAAAAAAATACAAAGGCAAGGGCAAAACTTCAGTTGTAAAGTTCAATATGCTAGAATGCTAAATATAAGAAAACAAGGAAAAGTCCGTAATTGATTCATCTAGGAAATTCAGGGAATGCAGTTTCTCAACACGAATGTGACATCCTCATCAAACATATCCCGCCCTTGTTTCTGATTCCTGACGTGTATCTTCAGTTTTCAAACTATCTACAACTTCTCATGACATTCAGACATTGCATTTCCATCATATAATATCCAAGGTTACCACAGGTTTTTTTTTATTCTTTTTGGGGTGTGTACTAGACTGATATGCATAAGAAAACTTCCAACTTTCATATTAGAGTGATCACCAAACTACTACAATATTGGGCTTGTGATAATGTCTTGTATGATTTTTATATATATTTCATTTCTTGCAAAGCTTTAATACGTTATTGTGAGTCTCTCTTTACCTGTGACATGCGAGGCCTAGATTGAGGATCCCGCCGTATGCATAATGATGCTGCATGAAGCATGCAGTAGAGCTCCTGTTCTGAATAATTGTTCCCCAGTCGTGGATCAATCAGTTCATCAAATGCATTTTCTTCCAACAGCGGGCGTGCCTATTCCAAATATAAAATCATAAAGAGAATTAGAGAGAGATCAAATTAAAGAAACTACAGCCTAAAGGTGCAACACTAGAATGATCTATTTTTCTAGCAGTGTATATCATTAAGTAGTGGCTTTCATTGATTACCGAAAAAAAGATATAGCCTGCAAAAGTATAGAGCATATCTCAAGAACTATGAAAATGAAATACAATTGCTGAACTGATATTTAGAACCATACCCATTCAGTGAGACATTGCTGGCCTTTAGGACGGTTAAGATCCACAGCTTTTCTTCCTGTGACAAGCTCAACCAATACAACCCCGAAGGAATAAACATCAGCCTTTTCTGTTATTTGACCACTTTGAGCATATTCTGGAGCCAAATACCTGCAGCAGAGTGGAATTTCTTACTGGATTTTGCAATTTTATACGGAAGGTAATATTTGAAACATATGTGTCAACTCAACAAATACCCAAATGTTCCAATCACTCTTGTTTCAACACCAGTATCTCCATCAGGCTGCCACCTTGCCAAGCCAAAATCCCCAACCTAGCAAAGTAAACACAAAACCCAACAGTTAAGCAAATTCTGCACCCATTTCAAGCAGCTAGAATCAAACTATCAATATCTAAAGAAACAGGTTATCAGAAACCCTGAAAAGGAGCAAGCTACTCATAGCTTCTCAAATTCCATTTCATGAGTGCATGGAAGGATCATGCAGAACGAAGGGCAAAATGGGTTACAAAATAGAAATTCTGGACATCCAAAAGCTTCTATCCTAGTACTGTTATATAAACAAAAATTTGGGCACCCAAAATATTTTAGTGAGAAAAGATGACTTAAAAAGAGTGATGCAAGTAGATGTAACAATGAAGCTTGGTCAATTGATATTGGGTTAAGACTTCCATTTCTAAATAGGTTAAGAAATTTTCATACCAGTGGTTCAAAATCATGCGTAATGAGGATGTTGTTAGGACGCATGTCACGGTGGACTATGCAACCTACTCTGCATTCTTCATGAAGATAGCGCAACCCTCGAGCAGCCCCTACAGCAATCTTCTGGCGTGCAGACCACTCTAATGGCTCCCGATGACGCCCTGAAACATATTTCGCTTCCTAAGTAAATATGCAACCAAGTTTGGTAACCAGAAACTTCAAATTGCAAGTAAACAACTTAAATGATTTTATGACAGTTATGAAAGCACTAACAAATGTCCAACAAAAACTAGATCATAGACAGAAAATCCTTCCACTATTTTGAGCCTGATCCTGTTAAAGTTTTCAAATTGTATCAGCTAAACTGGCCCCACCGGACTGACTAAATGAAATAGCATTACAGGCAGATAGCAAAATCAATTTTCAAAAAATTGAGGCCCAATACTATAATACTTCAATGTTCAAATTTCAAGGCCTGGATCAACATTACAGCTAAAAGACCTACCACAAGTGCAAGTCTTCCAAAGTTATACTACAACAATTGTGATTAATCACCTGACCTCTTACTGATTGCATACTAATACTACAGATGTAATGTAAGCATTAAATTCCTCATGGAAGGACAGAGAAATTACCATATAGATGAGAATCTAAGGATCCATTGCATATGTATTCATACACCAACAGCCTTCGTTTGTCCTCAATACAGTACCCTATTAACATAACAACATTTCTATGTTGAGCACAGCTTAGGACTTCAACTTCTGAGCAAAATTCAAGATCCCCCTGTGAACTAGCCAGTTTGTGTTGTTTGACAGCAACTGCCTGGCCATCTGGCAATACACCTCTATGAACAGATCCAAAACCACCCTCAGCCAAGAAATTAGCTTGTGAAAACCCACCAGTAGCAAGCTCCAACTCAGCATAGCTGAACCATCTTGGGGGTTTGCCAAACACAGGTGCTTTGTGTTGACATATTGAACACAGAGGAGGAGGCCCAGGAGGTGCATTTCTGGATAATGATATTGCTTCTCTTACATTTCCACCTAAGTCTGAATCAGTCCTGTAGTTGGACATTCCGATTCCCATTTGTCTATCATGTTTTGAGAACTTCTCTAACAAAGCTTTAGTTGATGCTTGAGCCATACCAGATCTTCTGTGTGGGCCTTCTTCCATATGCCGCGAGGGATGAATATGAGAACTGAGAAATTCTCCTATCCATGGTTCAAACCTCAAACTTGCTGAAGCTGTAGATAAATGTTCACTGTCCGTGTCCGAACTAGATTCATCAACATCCCTATGTTCCTTAATGATTAATGACTCCTCTTTCTTCAGATCTACATTTGTTTCTGATATAAAAAATGGTGAAGTTCCAGGATCACTTGATACAGATGATGTTCCAGCTTCAGTAGCTGTAAATGGTGTTCCTAGCTCTGGACTACTAGTAGGAGTCACAACTGGTCCTCGAATAGAACCTAAAGAATCATTTTTGTTTTTCACATGCTTATCGTGAGCTTCATCTAGTTCAGAAGGTAAAGTGACAGCACTTTCAGCTTCCTTGGATTTTCCGACCAAATTTAAGCGAAGAACCTTTGGCTGGGAACGTTTCATAACAACTATGTTGCACTGTAATTCTTCCATGCAGCGCTTTTCCTCATGCTTCAGCTGTCTGCACAAGAATCCAAAATGTCAATGAAAATCCATCAACCAAAAGCCTCAATATATATATATATATATTCTGGATTACAGAAAGCATCATGGAAATCTCAGTAAAAGTATTACTTGTCTAAAACAACCCAATTGGCCTGAGCTTTCTTGGCCTCTACAGCCACTGACCCACAAGGCGATCCAGAAACAATTTTTATCTTCACATTGATCTGCAAGGTGAAAGCAAGGAGTCAACAGGATCAGTGTCTCAAACAGTACACAAAAATTAGATAACAAATTGAGGCATTCACCTTGTTCGGATCATAAACATCATGAAGCTGAAGGATCATCTGAGAGCAAGAATCTGTGATATCAAACCTCTGTTCTGAGGTTGCTCCAGAATGAGACTTCCGGTGACCACTGGCACAGTCCCCAGCAAATCTTGGGAAACCCCATAACTTTCTACCTAAACAATCATGGAAACATGCAATTGTAAGTATCATACTTAATAACAAAATAAGATTGAAAAACAAAAATCAGTACTACTGAAGCCAAGCTCCAGAGTACATAAAGTGGATTTTACAATGAAACTAAAAATCTTCAAAGATTGAAATACTTTGCAAGTTAGATAGCCAGAAACAGCTGGCACAAAGCAAGACTACATCATCCATTAATATCTTCAGAAACTAAAGATTAGAAAATTTGTGATCTCATAAGGATGTAAGGAAAGCTCAGATATGAAGTATCTTAATCAATAGTTGTACCTTAAAATTTGACAAGTGCATTAGCAAAAAAATAAAAATAAAAATAAGAACAACGGTAGACGGAGAAAGGCACCTGGACTATGAGAGGGGACAACAACAAGCAGAGTAATGCAGTCTCCAGCTTGAACAACATGAGTCAAAGCCCACACCAAGGCAGTCTTAGGAATCTCCTTGGATGCCTTAACGGCAACTACAACCTTCTCGGTGGCATCTGAGCCGCCTCTCTCTTGCTTTCCACCTTTCTTTTGCTCTCTGCTCATTTTTTTTCTTTTTTACTTCTACTCCTGCTAATGCTACTGCTACTGCTACCACCACTCACCAAATTGGGTTTAAGAGTTCCCAACAAAGAAAAGCCCTTTTAAGACACAAAAATCGTTGTACGCTGCATTATTGCTCTGTTCCCTACCAGATTGGATTCAAGAAACATATACCACCGACAAGAAAATCATATGATACCCCTCTTCCCAGTCATAACAGAAGAAGAGACAACTTCATTGACAAGACCATTTTCACCATTTTAATCTTTATATTCCTTCAGAAGAAAACAAACCCACTTCACAGCTTGTCTTTCATTTTCTTCTTGATCCACAGATGGTAACAAAGAAGTCTTGAGGATCCAGATAATAACAAAGAAATCTTGAGGATCCAGATAATAACAAAGAAATCTTGAGGATCCAGATAACACCCTTTTTTAGCTCAAAAAGCAAGAAATGTGTTACCGCTTTGGCACAAATTTGACAAAGAAAAATTAAAAAAAGAAAAGAAAGGAACTCAGTTTCCTGCTTAAAAAAAGAACTTTTAGAACACAAGTAAGAATCCACAAACGCTAATTGGCAAAATGGAAAAAGGACACGACACGACACAACACAACACAAACCAAAACTACAACACCTCACTATCTGCCACAAACACTAGCATTGCTTTTTGAGTCCCCTTCAAATCACAGAGTCAAAAGAGGTGTAAAAACACAGCTCCCAAAAGGTGAAAAAACAAATAAAAAACTGAAAAATAGGCTATTGCAAGTGGGTATTTGTTGTTGTTTTTGGATCCCAGATGGTGAGAGCAAGAATAGATTCTGTAGTGTATCTTTGTCCAAATAGTTAGAACCCAATACAATCATTCACTTCACTTTACATAAGAACTCAAGCTTTCGTACTGATCGATTTGACTATGGAATCTTCCCTATTTTTAACCCAAAAAAAATGAAAAACAACCCTCCAATCTTAGCTCTGTTGAGCCTTAAAAACCTTCAAATTCCTGCACATCAGAAACCCAAAAAAGAAAATCAGCATCAAAATCATATCTAATGCTAAAATGCTTGGAAACAAAAATGCAATAAAATTATACCCACTAATAACAACTTTCACATAACATAAGATAATGAATAGTAAAAAACTCAAAATGAGACCTCCATAGCCACACTTAAACCATAAACTCTATGTAAAAAAAAAAAACAGTTTCAAAGAACAACATTATTAGATCCAAAACCTTCATTTCAGAGAAAATATAAGCTCAAAAACGCTCTTTTTTTTCTTTTGCAAAGAGTAGAGAAATGATTAAAGAAAAGGCTTGGATTTTGATATGAACCTGAAGCTTGTTCTTCATCAAACACAAAAAGGAGCAAACAAAGAGAGAATAGCTAAGGAGAGGGCGCGAAAACAACACCAATGCCAAGAACAAGGAGATGAAGATGAAGAAGAAGGAGAAGAAAGAAAGATTTCTTCTTCTCTTACATCGACAACAACAGTCAATAGTAACAAGCTCCCAAAAGGTGAAAAAACACAGCTCCCTTCAAATCACAGAGTCAAAAGAGGTGTAAAAACACAGCTCCCAAAAGGTGAAAAAACAAATAAAAAACTGAAAAATAGGCTATTGCAAGTGGGTATTTGTTGTTGTTTTTGGATCCCAGATGGTGAGAGCAAGAATAGATTCTGTAGTGTATCTTTGTCCAAATAGTTAGAACCCAATACAATCATTCACTTCACTTTACATAAGAACTCAAGCTTTCGTACTGATCGATTTGACTATGGAATCTTCCCTATTTTTAACCCAAAAAAAATGAAAAACAACCCTCCAATCTTAGCTCTGTTGAGCCTTAAAAACCTTCAAATTCCTGCACATCAGAAACCCAAAAAAGAAAATCAGCATCAAAATCATATCTAATGCTAAAATGCTTGGAAACAAAAATGCAATAAAATTATACCCACTAATAACAACTTTCACATAACATAAGATAATGAATAGTAAAAAACTCAAAATGAGACCTCCATAGCCACACTTAAACCATAAACTCTATGTAAAAAAAAAAAACAGTTTCAAAGAACAACATTATTAGATCCAAAACCTTCATTTCAGAGAAAATATAAGCTCAAAAACGCTCTTTTTTTTCTTTTGCAAAGAGTAGAGAAATGATTAAAGAAAAGGCTTGGATTTTGATATGAACCTGAAGCTTGTTCTTCATCAAACACAAAAAGGAGCAAACAAAGAGAGAATAGCTAAGGAGAGGGCGCGAAAACAACACCAATGCCAAGAACAAGGAGATGAAGATGAAGAAGAAGGAGAAGAAAGAAAGATTTCTTCTTCTCTTACATCGACAACAACAGTCAATAGTAACAATATTAATAATAAATTCTGTGTATCTGTTTCTTAAGTTGCCGTCTGGTTTTAAAGCTCAGTGTTCTTTTTTTCCAATTAAAAAAAATTCAAAAATTAAATTAAAATTACAACTTTTTCATTAAAATAATCTAAATGTGAAAATATATATAATAGAAATAAATTAATTATTGGTAAATTTTTGTGATTTTTATACTTGTATTAAGATCATATCAAAATGGACGGTAAATACTAGTGATTGAAATGGAAAAAAAAAAATTGAACTGAAAAAAGGGATAAGAATCGAATTTTATCTAATTAAAATATTATTATTAAAAAAATAAACATCAAACCATTTTTCATATAAAAATTATAATTTAAGAATAAATTTAATGATATATGATATTGTGATTTTTAAATTTGGTGTAATAACAATAGTAATAATAAATCGTAGTAAGATGGGTTAATGTACAAGTTTTTACTGAATGTGGTCTGCTCTTGAGACTCTCTCTCTCTCTGTCTGGGTCTTCGCTTTGCTGCTAACGAGTAAATATCTGTGCAGATCTTTTTTTTTTCGAAAAACTCTTTTGAAGCTTTTATGGGTTGCCGCTGGTGAATTTTCTGTTGCCCATATTGCCCTTTTTGTTCCTTTGAAATTTCCCAACCGGCTAGTGTGCACTTAATTTACCACTTCTTTTTTTAAAAACAAGAATTTACCACTTCAATTCGTTAAAATAAATTTTTTTAACATATTATACCAATATAAGAATTTATGGCTGAATACCCTTTTTCACCCCTAACTTTATTTTTTTGTCCATTTCAGACATTAACTTTTTTTTAACTAATAATATATATAAACTTCTATTTTATAATAATTTCGCCCATGGATAACATTTTTTTATTCTATTTCGCACATCATTTGACAGCATGAATAAGTGCATGAGCTCAATAAATGTGAGGCGCATGGTTGATGAAAAAAGAACTAACGTGCTAATGTGAACTGACGTGCCCATGAGTGAAATCGGTTCAAAATAATAATTCATATGTTCAATTGGTTAATTTTTGAAGTTAATGCGTGAAAAAAACTAAATGGGTGAAAAGAGATATTCGGTTTTTTTTCTAATAAAAACATTATATAATTGAACATTAAAAATTATAATTTTATTCTAATAATATATTTTTTAAAATATTTTTATAATAAGAATGTATATATTATATATCTAAAATTAAATTATTAAATATAAAAAATACAAGTTAACTTGCAAACTTATATTCGAACTTGTTTACGAGCTTCATGGCTTATTTAAATTTTTTTAGTTTAGTTAATATTCAATAATTTAGGCTAATTTTAATATAAAAATTCTAATAAATTATTTTAATTTAGCTAAGTTAATCAATTTTAATAAAAATATTTGTCTAAATAAAATTAAATAAAAATTATTAGCATAACAATAAAAAAGTTAAATTTATCATTAATGTTTTATTAAATTTATAATATAAATTCATATGTACAATTGGTTAATTGTAAAAGATAATGGGTGAAATGGATAAAAAATATAAAGTTCATGGGTTACATGTATGTCCACCTATACCATGTCATCGTACATCCTTCATACGTGTTTGGTTATATCTTACTATGGGTGAAATTGGTTCAAAATATAGATTTATATATGCTATTGGTTAAAAAAAAATTGATGTGTAAAATACATAAAAAAGGGTAAATTTAAGAAGTGAAAAGGGGTATTCTACCTAAAAATTTATCCTAAAAAAATTGTTTCAACACCCATAAACATTTGATAATTTAATTGTTGCAAAAGTAAGATATTAAGATGAAGTTGTATATTATATTTTTCTCAAAAGTTAAAAAAGATGTTTTATATAATGATAAGCATAACCCATAATACATGTATTTAGGAAAATCAATGAACAATTTGAATGTATTATGATGAATTTAGCTAAAAATGGACAAAGCATGTCTTAATTATTTTTTAAATAGTTAGCCTGCAAGAATTTAAAATTTTGTTATCACTTGAAAATTTTAATTTTTTCAAGCACTCATGTCTTTTAGGTGAAAATTTTAAGCTACAGTTTAGTTTTATTTTTTATTTTTATTCAAGATTTATGCTGTAATAACATTGTTAATTATTGATACTGAAGATAAATTATGTTTTTGAAACGAAAAACTATCCGGTAAAATAGAGGTTACATGCATAGTGAAGACCTAAACTTCAGAATATTTACCTTTTATGAACAGAACTAAAAGTGCAGCCTGACATCAAGGTAAAATTTGTTAGTATTGAGATGATCTGGAACAAAATGATTATTATGGTAAACTTCAGGGACTGCATCAGTAATTAACTTAGAGATTGTTTTTGTTTGAAATTGGAATAACAGCGAACAAAAATCAAAAGTAGAATAAAAAATTTAACAAAATGTTTGGTTTAAAAAAACTTAAAATTAAAATTGAAATTTATATTGATATTGAAATTGATATTCTTTATATATAAAAATGTATTAAATAATTATTTTATTTTATTACTTTAAATATATATTATATTTCATAAATTTTAATAATATATAAATATCTACTTAATTTATAAGTAGTTTAATTGTATTCCCATGAAAATTATAAAATTATTCTTTACCCCAATGAAAAAAATTTTATTAATGAAGGGGTCCATTCTTATTTCAATTTAAAATTTTAATCAACCTAAGAATGAAAATTATTTATTTCAATTCTAATTTTTGCGAACAAACGAATTTTTAAAGTTATAAGCTTGTGTTTACGCGTACGATGTCGTTTCTCAAGTATTTGAATACGTGAAGGCGCCACCATCATTAACGGAACCGAAGGAAAAAAAGTTAAAGTTTGGCTTTGGCTTTTGTCGTTTTGTAAAGCTTTAGGACGTTATACGGCGCACAATCACAACAATAACAGAGTTTCACAGTGTTTATTATCGGCTGTGACAATTCTTCTTCTTTTTATTTTTGTGGTCACTGACCGATCAATGATTACTGACACGTGGGACCTTATTTTGATAAGATTTGCCTGTGATGAGATTCAAGATAAAAGGCTCCGTAATGTTACCAAATAGTCAGTATAATTTTTTTTTGAACACACATTACAAATGCAATTTTTTGAATTCTACAAAATACACTAAGATTTAATAACATAATAAAATACATTTTTTATAAAAATTATAATAATTTTGTACAAACATACTAATTTATATAACTCAAATGTATATACTTTAAAATTAATATGAAATTTCGAATCACCAATAGTTATTATAAGTAACTTTGTAGTTTTTTATTTTATTTTAATTTAATCATTTATTAGAATCTAAAAAGTAATTAACAAGAAATAAAAGGTTTAAAGCTATGTGTCACTTTATCATCCCGCTTGAATTTTAAGGTCTCATATGTGCAAACTTAAAATTAAGTCGTTGAAGAACCAAAGAATGACAATTAAATTTAATAGCAACCGACATATAAATTTATTAATAATATTCTTGTAACTTTGATTATCAAAATTTGAATTATTTGACGACGTGGTTGTTTGAGAAAGGGAAATTTGACCTTTTTAATAATATTTTCAAAGCAAGAAGCTACCACTTTGCCTTTTTTTTTTTTGTTAATGTTTATGTCATGGTTGCACGTTTGATCATATGAAGATATTTAATGCTAAATCCATATATTGTAGCAAATTGTTCAAAACAAGCAATGTTTTTTATTTTATTTTTTTTATTAATAGAAATATTAAGAGATAAGTATTGTACAATATAAAAATTAAAATCAATAATAATATGATTCGAATTCTAAAATTTTAGGGTATGCATGTTTGTAGAGAAATTGTCACTAAAAAGATCTTTCATGATTTTATTTTATAAATTTTTAATATAATTTTAAAATTCAAACTAAAATACAAATGGAATAATTATTCAAATAAAAGCAAACATTTTATTTTTATTTAGAAAAAGCACAAATCCTATTCCTCACGAACAAAAACAAAGTTATGAAAGTCTTTTTGTTTATTTTTGGTACTATTTTCTTTATGTTTTCCTTTTTCTTTTGTTTTAATTTGAATATAGCCACGTTCAACAAAGATCAATGAAACATGTCAATTTTTTTTTTTTCAAATTTTGCTTCAATCCAAAAAAAAAGACAACAACAACTCAAATGAGTAAGGATTACATTACATTGTGAAGCCAACCGTTGTCCCCTTCACTCAATTTCAAACATAACTTAGATAATAACAAAGCAATTACAAAAATCCTACCCATAACTTCAAAATCTTAGAGGAGGACCACTATTTTGAAAAATTTATTTATGATTGTGCATTATCAAACAAAATGGATGATTTAAATATATATATATATATATATATATATACACACAAGCAAAGTAGTCTCACTTCATTAGCGTAATGACTAAAATATCACAAAACACCTGATTTCTTCCGGAATCGAATATCCCTATTTCTTTACAATTTCTAGAGAAAAAGAAAAAAAAATGCAAGCAAAGTCAAATTTCATAGAGGAATCCTAAGAAATACACACATTAACATTTGACATTACCTCCCCTAATGGTTTAAAATTACCATTTGACACGTGTCCAACTGAAAAAAAAAGGAGACTGTAAAACCTCATAATTACCATTAAACTGACAAAAAGAGAAAATCCCATAAGTCGTAAATAAACTCAAAACCTTGTCCTTTTTTGTTTTTATTTTAATTTAAATAAAATTGACATTTTGCCACAAATGAAAAGGGTGGTGAAGTTAGCAGTATGCTCATGTTAGCATTGAATGCCACCTCTGCACCCTCAAACTACAGTAGTTCCCTTCGGCAATGGTACCTAGCCCAGGGAGTCCCTAAAGAGAAATGGGACCAGCAAAAGGTGTATTTTGTGGGACCCAGTTGCCGTTACACATCTCCGTCAGGTTAGCTCATCTCCCCTTAACCTGTCTCCTTCATACCTGTTCCCAATGATCAACGTTTTCCGTTTGTCAGCCAGCTACGCGCACGTTAGCATCATCCCTTCGTTACCTTACCTTCGGGGATAATATTACTGTGCTCAATGATCCACCGACTTATCCTGCACTCTCCTCAAATTGACCTGTTATCTTCCAAGGATTATTATGATTATTATTATCATTATTAAACAAACTAAATTTTTTGTTATTTCAGTATATTGTTGATACTTGATATAAATGAGTAGAATCAAAATTTTGTTATCCAAAATTTATTTTTATCTATACATAATTTTAAATTAAATCTAAATATATTAATAATTGTTAAAATAAATTAATAAAAAATTACATTTCAATTTCAAATTGTAATATATATAGTAGCGTTAATTTTTATTATCTTTATAATTATATTTAGATTTAAATAAATTATTTAAAATTTAATGAGATGTAATGATCAAATAAAAAAATCTAAATATAATATAACTTAATTAATATATTAAAATGAATTATAATTTTAGATAAATTAACAATTTTTAGATTAACATTTCCAATATAGGGGTTATGAATTCCGATTGCTATTTTTCTACAAAAATAAATTATAATTTTTGTAAAAAAATTGTTAAAGTTTCGTATATAAAAAATATATGTAAGCAAACAAAGAG
The DNA here is from genome assembly GCA_947683625.1 of Mallotus nudiflorus. NCBI lineage: Eukaryota > Viridiplantae > Streptophyta > Magnoliopsida > Malpighiales > Euphorbiaceae > Mallotus > Mallotus nudiflorus. The sequence goes on along the minus strand of CANTUR010000187.1, from coordinate 137,256 downwards.
AACTATAGAAATGGTTTCACTGTAACAGAACTCATGACTTACAAAAACATTGCGTGTTATGGTTGATGAGATAGATAAGATGTGAGGTGAGATGGTGACCAAACGACTGCGTATTGGCGGCCGATTGAAACAGATCAGTTATCGCGCCACGTGCCACGGATCATGTCCAACAGCTTTCGAAACTCCGAATCAATTTATTATGTTTTTCAAGAACATAATTATCATTATTTTACTTATTCATTCATTTATTTTATAATCACAATTTTGTTTGCTAATCAAAAATTAAATTTTTAATTAAAAATTTTGTCTCTGTTTTTTTATCCTTTTAAACTGGAATTTTCCAATTGTCTTATGTGACAGGTAATATAAAATAATTTTTATTTTATGGTAAAGGACAAAGTTGATGTACTTAATTATGGTGGACAATAACGTGTTAGTTAGTCAAGATATTCCTTTGTATTTTATTAGTTTTTAATCATATTGTATTAATCAACTTAGGCAATACATGTGTTTTTTCTATTCATTGTCATTTTCTTCTTCTTTTTTTTTTTTTTAATTTGTTGGTCGCAGAACAAACATATTATTTATAACTTATTGTTATAATATTTTTATTATTAAAGAAACAATAATAATTAAATTTATTTAGATTTTTTTATTAAAATCGTAGTATATTCAATCACAATTCTTATGATTTTACTATTTAGTAGATTTATAAATGTTAGTAATTCAAATAAAAATATCAATAATCTTGAAATTAACTTTAGAAAATTATTGTTTGTTTATTATTTTATGATTTTATATAAATGGGATTGAATTTGCAAGAGTTTAACGATTGTAAGTAATGTCTTGGATGAAAAAAAAACATAATAATTTTATGAAATGGTAAAATTGTGCACATAGATTTTGAAAGAACATGAGTTAAATTAATATAAAAATAAATAAATAAATAAGGGAGGCATAGGACAGGGAATCAAGAAGTAAAACCAATTCACGAAATATGAATGGTGTGCGGCGGTGGATCTAGTGTTGCATGGGACTGATTTAATTTAATTTAATTGGAATTAGAAATGATGATTCTAATAAATTTTTTACAACTTCAAGAAGATTTATTGTCTTCTTCTCTCTTTAATTAAATCGTATACTTTAATTACGTACTTGTTTAGTTTTTAAATTGCATAGATTGGATTAAGAGCAATCCAAGTTATGCCATGCACGTCCAAAAAAGGGTTTTTATAATAGTTTTTTTTTTTTGTTTCCTCTTATTAAAATGTGAACGTTTTTTTAGGGACAATGACCCTCAAATTCATAGGACCAACAAGTGTACATTTCTTAATTTCAAATCATAAGAAGTTTCAAAGCACAAGATTTTTCTTTTAGTTGAGAAAATAAACAATTTGGTTACTTGTAATCTTATCAATTAATACAAAAGAAAATATTTATCTATTTAAAAAGTATCTTTTTATTTATAAATTTCATCATTCTATAATTATTAATAATTAACATATACTAATGAAACCTCTTAATTGAAATGGGAAAGTTAGGAGATTTAAGAATCGAATTTTATTTTTAACTAAATGTTTTAATGCCGTAAAATAATGTTTCATCATTCATTTTAAACGGGCTAAACTTGTATATGAAATTTTTCTTTGGTACTACTATCCAATAGATTTTTACTTGATAATAAGAATTTTTTTTTTGGAAAGAACTAGATAATAAGAATTAAAACATAATTTCTTACATTTTTCACACAAAAATTTGAATGAACTCTTTGAATAAATATGTCATAAACTTATTTAATTTTAACTATGAATAAGTAATTGTTAGCTCAATATAAAACTTATTTTCTTTTCTCAAGAAACTTTGTTAGAAGTGCCAAGAAGACCACAATCCCTTTGTGCTTTACTCTTTAGTGAAAATTTCCAAAACCATGGATGGGTTTCTTGGTCTCACAGAAACTGTGTTTGATTCCAGGTGAATCCCATGCAATGTATAAATGTACTGTCTCCATTATCACTATTAGGAACTGTCATTATGCATGCTATCCTGGGAGTATGATTGCCTTGTTAACACAAAAATTGACCCATTTTTAGGTCACATCTTATCAGACAAACTTTGTTCTTATGATTTCATGTTACTGCCATGTTTCATGGTTTTGTGGGTCCAAAACAATCAAATGCTCTTTTTTTTTCTAGGAAATTAATGGCAGATGTATAAAAAGAAAAATTTGTCTAATTTATGTAACACTGAAAATTGTGTCCATTAGATTTTAAAAAAAAAATTAGATGATTATAAAACAAATATAATTTCGATTGATTCACTTATAATTTTACTGGCTAATAACGTTTAATCTAACGGTTAAATTTATGTAACGTAGAATCATTTGAAAATTTGGGTTTAAATATCTCATTCCTGATTGTTATGGTAAAAATAATTATAATTTTATTGTATGAAAAATACAAGTAAAAAAAATGTTGCTTGAATTCAGTGAATATGATTTATAATGTGACATTAAATACAGATGGGCCTTCACTGTCCCTAAAGTTGCAGCTAGGAGTGTGCCCAATTAGTACAAAGACTCTCTGCAAAATGGGCATTGAGAAATGGGAACCTTAGGGTTAAAAATATTTACTTTGCATTAATTATAAATATATATTCTATATTTGTGTGCTATTCTATCCATTGGTGCAATTTTTGTTTTCTAACAACCGAAAAATTAAAAAGGAGAGAAATTGAATCAATAAATTTATTTTATAATATCTAATAATGAATTATAAAAAAAGTACTATTGGTGCACTTAAGTTCATTGATGCAGACATTTTGAATTTAATTTTAGTCATTTTTTATGATCTCCTAATGATGTTAACATTGAGCCATATGCTACCATTTAAGGGGAAGTGGTCCTTCTCGTGGGGAGGCACAACATTGTTGATATTTCAAATTGGACAGTGGCACTGCCAAATGGTAGTCTAGAACAGCTATGTTCATACCGTTGTCACATCAAATCTACTCTATGTTAAGATTATTTGATGATGCATTTAATAAAATAAAAAATTTTGGATTCAAAATCTATTTATGATAATATTGTAAGATTTATTTTGAATTTTAGTTATTTTTTAATGTCGATCTCATACTTTTAAATTCGGATGGTAAAAGGTACTTCTATTCATAAATATACTTTGGTGGTATATTCCCCTTACATTATTCATATATTTGTTGTATATTCCTAAAAGATTTTATTTGAAAAAATATAGCAACTTTTCTATGGTTGCAAAATTTCATGGTGCAATTGCTAAAATTATGATTGGAAAGAAGTATGCTTCCTACTAAAATGGCCATGCACATGGCCTCCCCTATCTTTTTTCCAATTTTGGTGTGGTCCTTTGGATGCCACTTACAGTGATTATTTTGTTACCCACTTGCCCTTATTGCAACAGCTTAACCTTTGTGCATATATCTTGCCTACCCACAAGCTAACAATTAAGTTATGATCAATGAAAAGTGGAAGTCAGTTGTTTTAGTTCTTACTTAGATTCATATAATCTAAGTATAGAAACATTATAATGATGATTATGATTGATTTTGTGCTTGTATTTCTAGTGTAGTAATGATTAATGGGTATTAAAAAAAAGTGTTTAATTCATGATATTATATAATGTTTTCAAGGCTAATAAAATATTAATTAAGGAGGATATGTTAAGAGCTACTAATTAAGATTACTTATTATAAATGCCAATATTGACAAACTCTGTATAGTCTTTAGAACCATTCCCTACATGTCAGTTGTCTTCAATGGTCACACAGCCAACATGCAACTGGGTTGATAGTTCCTTGACTTTATCAGACAAATTTATCCCAATGAAAAAAAAAAAAAGAAAAAAAAAAAAGCACTATGTTTCTAATATGGGTTAACTCTTTTTATTATATTTTGACTGTCAAGTCTTGAACTTTATTCAATGACATTAAATTTTCAGAAATATATTCTACATCGTATGCTTATTTGATAAAAATACGTTGGCTATTTCTTTAAAATTCAAATTTACTTTGTGTATAATAATATATCCTATTTAAATCACATTTTATATTTAAGTTATGATATATATAGTTAAATTAGTTATTAAAAATTTTTTATATTATAATTTATAATTTTATTCTTATTAAAGTTAGTTAAAACTATAAATACCAATGATTTTGGACAAAAAGAACATATACGTATCATTACTTTTTAAATATTGACATTTAACTAATTCTTTTCGAGATAATTCTATATATACATCATATTATATTAATATGTTACATTTAAAATTTTTAATGCTGATTTAAATTATGGAATTCAGAAATATTTTTTTTTTACCTTCACTTGTACTAACTTACAAAATTTATAAAAAAATGAACACACCATAATTGTTGAAAGAAAAACTTATTTTCCTTAGAGGGCTTTTAAAGAAATAAAAAGAAAAACAAAAAGACAAGGTTTTGAGGTTTTATGGGACAACCATCACTAGGAAATGCATAATGTCCGTGATATATGAGAAGACATGAACAATTGTCCAATGTTATTATGTGAATTTATGAATGACAAAGTACAAGGATTCATTCCCACATGGAAAGGTAGGGCAAATTTGGAAGGTTTATATTTAAATATCAGATCTTCTTCAATTCCCCCCATTGAAACCTCAATGTTTCATCTTCTTCAGTTATTTAATGGAAAACATATGTGATGTATACATATTAATTATCCTTCAAAGCAAGAGATTGTCAAGATAATTGAAAAAGGTTGCATTTAAATTCTTCATCTACTTATTCCAATGTTAGTCCAAAAAATTAAAGAGTCTATTTTACTTCTAATAATTAATTTGTACCTATTCGATTTATGAAATTAGTAGAAAAAATATAATATATTTGAACAAATTAAAGTGGAATGAGAAATATATTGAGAAAAGAAAAATCACATATCAATATTTCAAAAAAAATTTAAAATTTTAGATAGTTTATGTTTTCTATTTTGTTTCTAATAATTAATTTGCATGTATTCGATTTACAAAAACAATATTAAAACATAATATATTTGAATAAATTAAAGTAATATGAAAAATATACTTTTAACATTATATGAAAAAAGTTCGCGTTATCCTGATCAAATGGTTAAAATTTTTTAGATATTATGAAGTATCTCGGTAACAAATCTCCCGTTACCCCTCTCCCTAAAAAATTGTAATATGCCAAATAAAACCATATGAGAAAAAATAATAATATATCAATATCTAAAAGGTTTAATTTACCATATTCAGCCATGTTCAATAGTGTCTGATTGAGGAATCCAGGAGTTGTTCCTATTTGATTCTATCATTTTAATTTTTTTACTATAACTGGTTTAATTTCCTACTGTAAAAGAAATAACAAAGGGAAAAATATTGCTCTCCACAATTAGCGTTTATTCATGGTCAACAATCTTTGATTTTAATTATTTTTTTTGGGAGACATGCATATATATATATATGCTGAACAATAATTAGTAAACACTAGTGTGGTGACATGCATATATATGTCTTGATGCATATATATATATGGTGACATGCATATATATATATATATATATATATATATATATATATATATATATATATATATATATTCTGAACAAATAATTAGTTTATGTTTTATTTGTATGTAGCATGTTTTTGGCTCATGTAGTCGTTATCCTATATATAGTAACTTGTATAGTTGTATAATAGTCCATATATAAGATTTTTCCTAATTTTCCCTTATATTTTTATCGTAGAATTGCGGCTTGTGTTGTTGTACATATAATCTATACAGAATAGACATATGGCTAAAAAACAAAAGAAATGTTGCATTAACTTGATGGAAAAATTAAAAGATATATTGCATTTGTGTTTTTCCATCTTTTGATTCTAAATGCTCATTATGCATCCAAAAACACAAACAAAACCCACCAAAAAAGAAATGGCACGAAATGATGATCTTGATGAAATGAATCAAAAGTGTTTTTCCATCTCTAGATGCTAAATGCTCATTATGCATACAAAATAACAAACAAAACCCAACAAAAAAATAAAACCAAAAAAATGATGATCTTGAAGAAATGAATCAAATTCTCCACAATCAACTCATTATGCTCCATGGGGCCATTTTATTATTGTGTCCTTATCATCTTAATTTATCAACAAAGTTTTAGGTTTCCATATAAATGATTTATGATTCCAATATATAATGCTATGAGCTGTTAAAAAAAGCTAATGTATTATCCAATAGGATGTGGATGAATTAATGAGAGACTTTTCTAATTTAAATAAAAGTCTTATGTGTGATTTCTGAATACGCAGCTACTTTAAAAACTTTTAAGATAGATTTTTGCTGACCTTCGGGTTCCGTCCTGGCTCGATCAAAGATTAATTTATTTATGGTACAAGTTTAAAGACACCTTTCACAGTTAGAGTCCTCCTAAGACATCTCGTGTTTAGACAAAAAAAAAACTAATGTATTAAACATTAATACTAATGAATTTATAATTAAATAAATTTGTTTGTAAAATAAAAAAAATTAAGAGTCTGAAACAATAACTAACGCTTATAAACTAATTTTCTAACTAAACATATACTTTCAAATTTTATCAATAAAAATAAATTAATGAAATGACATGAAGTTATTATAGCCTTATAGATTAAAAACAAGGGATATCATATATAGTTATGGAGATCACTATATGGCATCTTTAGCAAAACAATGCTTACATTTCATACGTAAAAGCATGTTTCTTGATCCATGGCATGAAAGTCAGGGACACAATAACATAAAGGGGTTCTTCAATAACCCACTAACTTAGCTACTTTTGTGTATGTCGTAATGCAGAGCTCTTGGAATCCATGCTAAAGAAAATAGTAAACATTAGCGTGGTGACATGCTGAACACTTAGAAGATCATCATGCCCTAGGAGCTCAACCCCATCATGACCCTTTCAAGTGAAGACATCAATTGAACACATAAAAAGGCTGTGTTTTCTTTTCTTTTTTTTGTGATTTGTGAAATGTATGGAAATCAATCCAGTCTTTCTGTAAGTAACATGTCCATTTCAGACCCCATTGAATTTGGATAACTTTTTTCTCATCATTTTAGTCGTGCTTAAATCTAGGTCTATGATATGTCTGAATTCAGCATCTCCAGATAATTATTTGCTTTAAATGCGTTCAAATCAATAATGATCAATGATACACTTTTCCACCAATCCTGCCTCCATCAACAAGCCTACGAGAATACACTTGAAGTGCTGTGGCAAAGGTTTTTGCTTTTGGGAAGAAGAGATTTTAGATTCAATTTTTCTTTTGTTAGATTTGTAACACTCACCTTTAATGGCCGCTTAAGAAAATAATTTTCAGATATACGAACTATCAACAATTAAGTATTAATATTCTTTATTTCTCTCTGTTCCGAGGATATTAAAACCTATATCATAAATAAAAAAAATTGCAAATATGTTATTTCATGCTAAAAGGTCTTTTTTTTTTTATTGTTATTAATATATTAAAAAATGACGGTGCTTTTATTGACATTTTTCATGATATGTTTTTGTTTCGCAACAACATAAGACATTTGAAAATACATGAAAGAACATAGTTTAAATTTCACCTAATTCCTTTGCATTTACTCATTATACATTGATAAAGTTAGTCTTTTATTATGATACATATGAAAATTAATTTCACAATAACATAATTTTAAATTTCATACCATGCTATTTTCTTGAATATATGGTTTATTGAAACTCTATGCTCACAAGAGCATCTTTGCTGGGTACAGGTGCCAGTGGCATGTAATGAGTAAGTGTTGCTATTTTAGTGAAATGAGTTTATGCTATGTTTGATGTCTTTTTTATCTGGGAATTGATTATAACTTTTAATGATGCAATCTCATAATTTAATATGTTTTTACCAAATATATCATATGGTCATGCGTCCTCATATTGTCATTTGAAATAATTTAGGACACTGAAAGCTGGAATGATGAATGCCTTTCACGACACTTTCATTGAAAATTATTATTGCTTCTTTGACAATAACAAAAGGTGCAATTCTACACGCAATTTCCCAATTGGATTCGTACATTTTTACTGCCTAATCTAGCTACTTCTCAAGCATCACACTCAGTCACCTGCTCTTTTTACGCACATTTTTCCATTGGCCCCCTGCTCTAAGTTCATGCTTTCAAGTCATGAGCTCAATCTTTTTGGGCCTTGCCGGCCATGAAAAATGAATAGTGACAAGACTGCTCTGCAAATTAAGCACAAGAACTCGTAGGTTTGCTGAGATAAGCATTCCGCAACTCCAATATGTTTTCAAATACATAGTTTTGTAGGCTCTTTTTTTGTTGGGCTTAGTTACCAGTTATGAATATTACCGTTTCTTTTTAAAATTTTGTATATCAATTACTTTTTGTAGAGTGATTAAAGGTGCTTTTTATGCCTACTTTGTCTTAAAATTAAGTAATATACTTTTTTTAAGAAAATTTATTTAAATTTACAAAAACATGTAAAAACTATTGTGTTTTTTATAAAATAACATCATTTTCTATAAATATAAAAATTAAAGTGTTTTTTCATTATAACTTGATATATTTTACATTGAATTATTTCATTATAAAAAAATAAACCACTTTTTACGAAATTAATTTTTATAATTATATAAAATTGAAATTATTTTAACAAATTTTAAATATTTTTTTTAAATTAACGAAAAATAGTGATAATTTATGAAAATATATCAAGTTATAATTAAAAAAATTTTATTCTTACACTTATGAAATATAATGTTATTTCACAAAAAAAAAATCATTAATCATAACAATTAATTTCATAATAATGGTTGAATTTTATAAAAATTAATAATTTAATTAAAAAATTATGTCAAGTTATAACACAAAAATAGTAATTTTTATATTTATAAAAAATAATATTATTTCATAAAAAGTAAAGTAAAATTTTTACATTTTTTTTTGTAAAATTTGATAAATCTTTGCAAATAAAGTATCTTACTTTGTTTTGAAACAAAGTAATTATACAAAACACCGTGATCAAATACTCATCATAACTTGTTATAGCAAAGAACTGAATGGATAAATAATAAAATTACTTCAACAACATTTATATACAATATACCAAGAATCTTGTTTCTTGATGTACCACCAGGTAGGAAATTTCATACTCTCTATATGTAACTAATATAGTAATGATAATAATAATATTAAATAATATAATAGATTATAAAGATAAAAAATAACGCGATAGATAGATATGATATATAAATATAAAATGTGTTTCGGTTTAATATCAGTTGTTAAAAAAAATATTAAAAGATAATGAGTAATTGAATTAGTTAGACGCTATGTAGTTTTTTTGGGAGACAAAAGTCTAAATTAACACATAATCATACGAGGTAGAGCTACTCCTATATGGTCTTGATGCAGTACATCTTTGATGCCATCAGGAGCTTGTTCAATAACGTGGATGCCCAGTGGATATTGATTAGCAAAGGAGGCCAACCAATATGCTGCGCTATTGGCCTCTCTATACACATGAATCATCTTCACTTCCTCGTTTTTAGTCAATAGTTAGTTGATGGGTCGCATTTATCAAAGAGGTGACAGCAGCATGAACATGAGCTTCTCCCTGGATCATCTCAACTGCAATTTTGTTGTCGCATTCAACGATAAGCTTACGAACCTGAAGCTTCCAAGCCAAAGAAATGCCCTGAAACATTCCTTATAATTCAGCACGTAGCGCTGTGCAATTTCCAATATTCATGATGAATGCCGACACCCAACAAACATTAGCATTTCGAATCAATCCACCAGCTTGGGCATTACAAATATTTCCTGAAACAGCCGCATCGGTATTTAGCTTAAGCCAATCCTCCGGAGGAGGACTCCAACCCATCATAGATTCCAGTATATTCCTTTCATTGTAGTTAAAAAACTTTGCGACTTTCCGAGCATTGTCAATCTCCGCAACTCTGCTTCGAATATCATTAATAATCCCTCCAACAGAAGCTCAACGATCTCCAAAAATCTCCTCATTCCGAATCTGCCATAATTTCCAGCACGTAACACAAAAAATGCACTGCCATTGATCAATCTTGTTTTTGTTTGCAAGATTAATCAGGAACCATGGTCATGACTCAAGAATAAAAAAGTCCTCACTATAGGCAGCATCTCGCAGAAGGCTAAACCAGACCTGCCAAGAGGCCCAACAATCCCTTAGGATATAAAGTGTGTTTTCAGTGTGATATCTGCATCTGCTGCAAGCCGTGTCATTGCCAATGTGTCTTCGAAATCTCTCATCACTGGTTAATAACCGTCCTTTAAAAGTTAACCAAAGAAAATTTCGTATCCTCTTCGGACCTTGCCATTGCCAGATTAATTTCCAAAGATTATACTGTACAGCCCAATTCTCGTTCATTAACAAGTTATATGCAGTCTTCATCGAAAGTTGTCTTGATGGAGAGTGAGGCTAGAAAATTGAGTCCACACCATTATCATCCATTGGAGGCCTAATAGCAAAAATGTGAAAGATTATATGAGGCGGCAGATATTCACCAAATTTCTACAAGTCCCAATCTCCAGTCGGTGTAACATACGTGTGAACAGGAAAGTCAGAGCACACCGTGGGTACCTGATGAATGGTGTTAGAAATGAGAGGGCCAATCCCATCCGCCTAGTTATCTTTCCAGAATTTAACAGCATGACCATTATGAACGATCCACTGCACATTCTGAATTGTAATAGACCACATCTTCCCCATAGCTCTCCAAATATACAACCCATTAGTAGTATTAAAAGACTGAGGAATTACATTACCTGGAACCCCATACTTCGCTTTTAGAACCTGAACCCAAAGGCTATCGCAATTAGTCAGAAATTGCCAATTGAGTTTCATAATGAAAGCATTATTCATTTGGCTTAGAACTTTAAACCCAAGGCCTTCTCGTTCATAGGGATTACACACAGTACTCCAATTAACCAAGCTAATCTCCCTGTTTTCCTTGGTGGATCCCCACAAGAAGGAGCGACATCGATGTTAAATTTTCTGGTGGATCGAAATGGGTAAACTTACAGATTACGTAGCATACATCGGAATCGTAGCAACCGCATATTTGGCAAGTGTGGCTCGCCCTGCCATAGATAAGGAAGAAGCATTCCAACCTGAAAGCTTGCGATAAACTTTGTCAACGAGAAAATTATAACTCTGTTTAGAGACTCTCTTATGTAACAGTGGCATTCCCAAATAGCACCCCAAATCTTCAACAACTTTAAAGCCTAGTCTCTCTCCAATCATTTGTTGGGCATCTTTGCTGACATTCTTGGAGAAAAAAATTTGAGTTTTAGTGCTGCTAACTTTTTGCCCAGAACACCCATAAAAAAGCGTTAAAATTGAATTTATAATCTTAGCTTGTTCCAGGGTTGCCTCAGCAAATAGGAAGATGTCATCAGCGAAAAATAAGTGGGAAATTGGGGGAGCTTGTCTACTTACATGAATGGGCTTCCATTTGCCCATATGAATAGAATACTGAATGGCGTGTGCTAATCTTTCCAAGCATAACACAAAGAGATAAGGGGATAAAGGGTCCCCTTACCGAATACGTTGGCTAGGATTGAATGTTTCTGTAACACCACCATTCCATAACAACTCCATTGAAGTTGATGTCACACAATTCAGGATAACCTGGGCTAGGAAATGAGGGATGCCAAGGTCTTGCAAAGTATCTTTAAGAAAACTCCAGTTGAGTTTGTCATTAGCCTTCTCTAAGTCGATCTTGATAGCCATCAAACCCTTCTTCCCCTTTTTCTGTCTCATGAAGTGAATGATCTCTTGAGCAATGACGATATTAACTGTGATGTGCCGCCCAAGAACAAAGCTCACCTGATTGGGCTCACCACACTCAGCATGATCCCCTTTAGGCGATTAACAATAACTTTGGACAAGAGCTTGAGTAGCACATTACATAGACTAATGGGACGAAATTGGTTAATAAATTCAAGCTTTTCCACTTTAGGGATAGGGACAGTTAAAGTACGATTTAGGTCCTGGGGAATGGGCGAGCCCATGAAAACACCTTTGACAAAATCACAAATAGATTTTCCTACCGTATCCCATTGGGATTGATAGAAGATAGCATGAACACCGTCAGGCCCCGGAGCTTTCAGAGGTCTCATTTAGAAAGAAGCAATCTTAATCTCTTCATCAGATAACTCCCTCCCTAAAAGCACTAACTGATAATTGGAAAAGCATGGAAACATGTTTTAAGAGGATATAAAGGAGTCCCATTGGCAGTATACAGCTGCTTGAAGTAATTAACTGCCATATTTTGTAGTCATTTTATTTTCTATCTAAATGCCATCCATATCTCTTTGAGGATCAATTGATATTCTCCGGTATCTTTGAATGGTGGTTTTATGATAGAACGCTGTATTTCGATCTCCATAATTTAGCAACATATGCCGAGACTTCTGGAACCAAAACAACTCTTCCTGATAAAGGATTTGCTCCAATTAAGACTTAAGGTTCGCCTCTAAATTCAGAAGATTGGTTGAGGTATGAATTTGTAAGGCTCGCTGGATACACCCCAGTCTAACCAAAGTTTGCTTTTTTTTTTTTTTTTTTTATAAAAAATGTTCCCAAAAACAGTGCGAGTCCAGACTTGAGCTCTCTCCATAAAAGAATTTACAGCATGACTAATCCCCAAGTTCAGATTCTAGGACTGCTTAACAAAGTTTTTGAAATTAGGATGAGTCAACCAAGCAGCTAAAAATCGAAAAATTTTGGATTTTCTATCGCCATTATTCTCATCAATCCTGAGCAGGATCGGACTATGATCAGACCCGACTCTTGGCAAATTGAAAACTTTAGCCTTTTGATACTGGAACAGCCATCTAGGTGTTGTTGCAAGTTACCTTGTTTCCAAGTAAACTGGGGACCTTGGGCATCTAAATCTACCAACTCACAATGATCAACACAATGCTGAAACTCTCTGCTCACTCCAGATCGCAGCCTTGAACCTCCTATTCTTTCTGAACTGTCAAGAATGGCATTAAAATCACTGGCAAGAACCCAGGGACTATTGACTTCCAAAGACAATCTTATCATCTCATTCCAGAAAAGCTTCCTGCAACTAGACACAGGACTAGCATATACCTCTGTGAAATACATAGAAATATTGCTGGTGAAAGAAATGTGAGTATGAATGTACTGTCTATAAATTTCACAAACTTCAACTTGCCAATCCTCTTTCCACAGGAGCCAAATGCCTCCTGAAAACCCGGACGCTTCTATTCTAAAAGAATGATCAAACCCAATTCTCTTGACCAAATTGTCCGCTTTCATACCACTAATTCTCGGCTCTAATAAAGCTACCAGTATGGGCTTAAGTTGACTGACTATTTTTCAAAATCCTGTGAAATTCAGAGGAAGCCGGCCCTTGACAATTCCAACCAAAGATTGATTTATTCATTAAAAAAGGAAGAAATTGGGCAGTCAATCCTGCAATACCATATTGATATAATTCATATTTTTAAATTATTTTATTTTATAATAAGATATAAAGTATTAATAAGATTTAAAAATTTTATTAATTTATTTTCATTATTTGTAATTAATTACTATTATTTTATATTTAATTGAATTTTCTATAATATATTATTTTGGTCATTTAATTTGTATGGTTATTTTAATATTATTATTTCTATTATTATTTTATTAAATTTTATTATTTATTTTATTATTAAATTATTTTATTATTTGTAATGTTATTTTATGTATTATATTTATATATTATAATTAGGGTTTGTATTTATTATTTCATGTGTGTGTATATTATAATGTATGTGTGTGTGATTATTTGGGGTTATATATATATATATATATATATATATGAGATACTTTTATTTTGTGTGGTGTAGATTTAATGTTATATTATATAATATTAAAATATAAAATTTTATTAAATTATGTTATATAATTTTATTATTAAAATATATATATATATACATATACATAAACTTACAAACACAGTAAATATTTAATAAAAAAAAATGCAAAACATTATCTCTCCTTCATCTCCCTGCATCATCCTGTTTTGAGCTCGTCAGTGTGCCTCCCTCTCTTCTGGCTGGCCACCACTTTCTTCTCTAGCTTTCCTGTCACGATCCAAAACTAGAAGTCATGACAGGAGCTAGAGAACGAAAATTCTTTCAAATTCGGAATCCATAACAAGTTTTAAAAAATAAAAACATGTAATGAATAAATAAAAAGCACAACTGAATTAAAATTTTTCGAATCGATATATAAAATAGATACTCCAATTCCTTTAATAAATAAATATATTTATACAATATTCAAATACAACTCTCAGAGTACAAAGTATCAAAACAAAACAATACTTTTCTGATACAATAATACTACTACTACTGTAGTTTCTAGAATACAAATCAAAGTTCAAAATATACGTTTACATAAAATAGCCAAGAAGGAAGAACATCGGCGAATAGCTCTACTACTAAGATCTAATGATATAAGATCTCCTGAAAAAAATTAATTGAGGGGGGTCAAACCTCACTGAGTGAATTATTATACTATATATACATGCAATCTAAACCATAACAATAAGACACTTATATATATATATACACACACACACACACACACATACATACATACATGCATTACACACAAATGTCAAACTCTGCTTTTATATATATAATAAATGTATAAAATATTTATTTTTATTGAAGGATCAAATATAACCTTATTAAATTGCAACCTCAATCAACCATAGCATCACTCTAGCCATACAGACTTATTTAATTCCAAATAAATTCACTTAATCCATATAGACAGTAGACTGGCCCTGAGACACTAAGTCAACCGAGCTCTAGCAGTCTGACTGTCAGTGTGATTGGCCCCGAGACACTTGGTCAACTGAGCTCCAATAATTACACTATCAATCATATCACATTTCAATCAAATCAATCATATCATCAATCTCAATCAAAATATAATTACCATAAGTAATTTCTCACTCAAACCTAAATCTATCGCATCGATACGTACGCAGTCTTAGTGTCACCTACTACGTAGCACGTTCTATTAATATCCTTTATTTAAAATAAAAATATTCATATGGAAAATAAATAATGGAAAATAACATCATATAATAATAAAATAAACTATATATATACTAGAATATACATAAAATAAATCAAGTATATTTCGAGTATATATATGTCAAATAAAGCATGAAATATATCAAAGATAAACCAATGATATACTTAAAAATAATTTAAGTATAAATCAATAATATAACATGCATTTAATTAGAATTATACCTAAAATATACTAAAAATATACGTAAAGTACACAAATCATTTAATAAAACAATTATGAATAAATATACTTTTAAAACCTGTATGTGTGCTAAGATATGCATTTAGTTTGAAATGTATCAAAAAATATACTAAAAATAAACCTAATTATATAACATACATATATAAAAAATAAACCCTAAATATACCAAATCATATTATAAATTAAATCACTTTTAAAAACATATAATGAAAATGAAAAATCCTAAATCATGCATCCTAAATGCAATATATAATAATAATAATAATAATAATAATAATAATAATAATAATAATAATAATAATAATAATAATAACAACTCACTGATTTACACTCCACGAGATAGACTCGGCAAACTTAATCTAAAAGGCCTTGGTCTCAACGTAGCTAGAAAAATAAAATAATAACAACCATTAGAATAAACTTCTAATTTTTTACAGTTCTAGGATTACTATAGAAAAACTCAATAAAAAATTTTAAAACTAAATTTGGACTGATTGTCACATTTTACGAGAAATCTACTGAAATTTTGACAGAGTCTCCTTTATAAAACGGATATCTCCCTACAAAAATAGGGTCGATTCTGCACAGAAAATACATTTTTAAAATCACAAAGCGCAACACCTTGAATTGGGATCCCAAACTCCACAAATTTTCAACCGAGATTCACAATTCACAAACTAACAATATTAAACAGTAAAATAATAAAAATGATAAAAAATCCATTAAAATATTTAAAAACTTTTATTTTCCAACTAAAATATAAAAGTCTAATTTAAATAATATTTGATAATAAAATTCATAAATGGAATAAAATTTTCATTTTACAAATAATATTTACAATTACAATTTAACATCACAAAAATAATAAAATACACATTTAATCTCAAAATAACAAATACACATATTATTTACATAATATTTCAAAATTATCACAATTTAACTTATCAAATCTCAAATATTATATAATATTAATAAAAATTCAATTTTTTACAATTATTCAACATAACATAATAAAATTCACATTTAATTGTTTAAATAGTTTTATTATATTATAAAATTAGTTTAAAATCCATTTTTATCACCCAAATAATAAATAATATATATTTGAAAATAATTTTTAAAAATTAGTATTAATTAGTTAAAAATAGTAAATAATTTGTAAAAATCATTTTAATACCTTAAATAATTATAAAACCAACTAAAACATAATGTTTAACTATAATCTTAACAAAATTACATATTTAACCCTATAATACAAAATATCCAATATACTAAACAATTTCCTCAAAAATTATATACAATCATTAAAATTATTTAATCAACATATAAAATACTAATATCAACCAACACACATATTTAACCAATAATTTCAACAAAAATACATTTTTAACCTAATAATTCAAAATACACATAAATTATATAAAATTCCATAAAAATTATATAAATTCATGAAAATTATTTTATCAATAAATAATATTCTAATATCAACTAAAACATACAATTAAACTCTAATTTCAACCAAAATACACATTTAACTCAATTATCCAATATTTAAATAAACTAAAAATATTTATAAAAATTATATAAAAATGCCAAAAATTAATTTCTCAACATCAAATTTAATAAAAATATATAATAACAATAATTTAATCAAATTCATAATTTAATTAATTAATTTATGAAAATTCATTAAATAATATTAAAATAATAAAAAATTCACCAAAATTAAAATAAATTCCAAAAATTATAACAAAAATATATTCATGAAGTTCAAGCTATAAGGATCATCATTTGAAAAGGGAGTTTGCTTAAATCAATAAAAATCAACCTAAAAAAATAAAAATCCTAAAAGCTCAAAAATAAACATTCAACAAAACTTACAAACGACATGGTTTGAGCTTAATTCTAGCTTAGAAATGGAGTCCTCATAACTCAAGGAATCCAAAGAACTCAAGAAAAGGTGGCTAGAAAAATGGAGGTTGTCGGAAAATGGAGTTTTCAGTCACTTCGGTTTACAAGGCTACCGACGCCGAAGAAGAAAGTGGAAGAGTGGCGGATGGCAGCTGGAAGGAGGGCGGTTCAGTGAAGTTGAGGGAGGCACAGTGACGAGCTTGGAATGGGATGTTGTGGGAGGAGATGAAGACGTACAGAGAGTTTTTGCTTGTTATTTCGTTTAATTTGTTGTTTTTGCATGTATATGCTATATAAACTATATATTAAAAACTATTTAATATAATATTATTACTTAATAATAATATAACTTAACTTTAGTTTAAATCAATCTCCACCACTCATTATAATATTAATATATATATATATATACACACACATGCTCAATAATATACACAATATAAAATTAACAACAATTAAAATTAATACTATTAATGAAATATTGGATAATAAGAATAATATTCATAACAATAATATTAAAAAATAAAAATAATACTAATGATAATAATAAAAATAATAACTATGATAATAATAACACACAACATATTTGAAAATAACAATAATATAAATAATATTTATGAAATAATTTAATAATGCAATAATGTCAACCAATAAAAATAAAATAATAATAATGTACTTAAAATTTTAATATTAAAATAATACTATAATAATAATATCGCATAATAATTATAATAATAACTCACATAAAATAACAATGACAATAATAAAATTAATAAAGGTAGTGGAATAATTTAAAAGATTAATAATACTCAAAATCACATTAGTTAATAAAATAATATTAGTACTTAAAAATAATATTAAAATAACCATGCACTAAATTAATGTTATTAAAATAATAGTATTCAAAAATAATAAATATACACAATGAAATTTAAATGTCAAAAATAATAAGTTCCAAAATAATATATTTATGTAGAAAATTCAATTAAACATAAAACAATAATAAATAATCACAAAATAGTAAAATAATTAAATTTAACTTTTAAATTTTATTAACACTGTATATCTCAATATATAATAAAATAATTTAAAAATTAGGATTATTACATTTCCCACCGTCGCCTGCATGTCAGACCGTCGCCAAATGTCATGACTCAAAATAGGACCCTTGACCGGCGTTAGAGAATGAGAATTCTTTCGAATCCGGAACCCGTAGCAAACCTTAAAATAAATAAAGACATGCAATAATAATAATAACATAATTAAAATAATCTATAGCAGAAATAAATCATAAATAAAATAAAATAATAATTCACCACGGGATTTAAAATAACAACTCATCTCATATATATATAAATAAACTTTTAATACAAATCCAGTTTAAATATTTAAAGTATATAACTCATACAAATATAATACAACAATCCTTTTTCAATTTAACAACTACTGCAGTGTCTAGATTATAAAAATAAAACTCAAGTGAGCAGTTTACATAATAAAGTCGGGGCAAAAGAAATTCGGCGTATAGGTCTACTACTAAGGTCTGAAGACGATGACTCTCCTGAAAAAAATAGTCAACGAAGGGGAGTCAGACCTCACTGAGTGAATTGCTATAATATATATATACATGCATACTAAATGTCAATGCACACAGTCAATAGTATATATAATAAATATATATACAAGCAAATACACACAGATGCAACAAAATCATTTTATATATTTTTACTGAAAACCACTGTTTATGAAGGATCAAATGGAACTCTAGAAAATCGCAACCTCAAAACAGTGTTAAACAACACTCTAGCCATACAGGCTCACTTATTCCAAATATATTCACTTATTCCATTTAGACAGTAGACTGGCCCCGAGACATTAAGTCAACCGAGCTTCAGCAGTTTGACTGTTAGTGTGATTAGCCCCGAGACATTTGGTCAACCCATCTCCAACAATCACACTCCCAAATCATATCTCACACATCAATTAATAAAATCCAATCAATATCCACAAATGGTTAGTAATATAGCCTAAATGCTATAAGCGTACCGGTACGTACTCGGTCCTAGTGCTACCCACTAGGTAGCACGTTCTATTAATATCCTTCATTTTAAATATAAAACATACATTCATAAACAAACGATGCATGAATTTGAAATAAATAACAACATAAACCATACATATACTAGAAATATACCAAAAATAAACCAGGTATATCTTGAGTATATATACGTCAAATAAATCCAATATAATCATAAAATAAACTAAATATATATTTAAAAACATTTTAAATATAAATATTTAATAAAACATGCATATAATTTAAAATATATCAAAAAGAAACAAAAAATAAACTTAAGTGCTAATTAAATTATTTATGCATATTTAATCAAAATTAAACATACATTTCTAAATCATGCACCCTAAAGCATATATATATAAAATAACAATTCACTACTTATTGCACTCCTCGAGATGGGATCTGACGGGCCTGATCCCCTAGGCCTCAGTCTCGGCGCAACTAAACAAATAAATGACCACAGAATATCAGAATAAATTTAACAAAAGTTCTACAGACTCGATCTAGAATACTAGACTTAGAATTAAAATCAGAATTCGACCGGACATCGCGTTTTACGAGAATTCTATTGAAAATCTGGCAGAACCTCCCCTATAAAACAGACACCTCTCTACTCAAAGAGTAGAGCCAGTCCTGCAAAGAAATACACTTCAAAACAAACACAAAACACAACCACAATCCCTCGGTCGGACTCCAAACCACAATTCACCGATCGAAGTCCACAATTCACAGAACAATTACAAAAATATGAAAAATACCCTTTAATAATAAAAATATATTTTATAAGTAGAAATTACGTAATTAACCCTAAAACACAGTAAAAACCGATAAAAACTCATTTTATTAGAAAAATCGTATATTATATATAATTTAAAAATAATTTACGAAAAATAGTTTTAATTAGTTAAAAATACTAAATAATTTGTAGAAATCATTTTTATACCCTAAATAAATATTAAAACCAATTTAATTACATTTTTAGCCAATTTAGTGTAAAATTATCAAAATATCCCTATATATACAAATTTACTAAAATAAATCCAGAAATTCACCAAAAATAATATAATTACTAAAAATTAATTTTCTCAATATATATTTCAATAATATCAATAAATATACTCAATTAACCAATTAATTTTCAATTAAACACATAATTAACCCTATTTTTCAAAATTACATAAACTAAATAAATTCAAAATAAATACATAAAAATTCACAAAAATTACATAATTAATTTCAACACCTATATTCACCATAAAACACAATTTCATAATTTAAATAATTAATTTTCGAAAATTAGAAAATATTAATAAAATAATCAAAAATACCCAAAAATCAAAATAAATTCAAAAAATTCAACAAAAATTCCAGCATGAAGATTAAGCTACCAGGATAAAATTTTGTGAAGGAATTTTTCATGAATCAATCAAATTGAAACTCAAAAAAATCAAGAACCCTAATAGGTCGAAATTGAAAAATTGAAACCTAGGGAAATCTAGATCATTTTAAGTGAAAAAAAGCTTGGAATCATACTCATCGGAGCTCAAGGAGAAAATAGAGACCAGCGGTGTCAAAAATGGTGGCCAGAATCGCTGTGATCGACGGTGAGAAGAAGTTTCAACTTTCCAGCAATTTCGAGCTCCTCCAACGCCAAAAACGGGTGCTGCTAGTGGCGGAACTGGCTGTGGACGATGGTGGCTCACCGAGAGGCACAGTGACAGGAAGAAAATCATGTGATCGGCGCCAAAAAGTGAATGGGAACAATCAGGAGGAAGGAGAGGAAGGAGCAGCAATTTTGTAAATAATGGGAACTTTATATTTTTGATAATAAATTATGTATATATGTATATATATATATTCACACTATATATTATAATAATATAAAATCTCACACACATATTTTAATAATATATAAACATATATACTCATATATAATTATTTAATCAATATTAAAACTATATAATAAAAATTAAGTTAATTAATTAAACCCTAATTTAATTTAAATGTGTATACATGCATGTATATGTATATATTTTAATACGACCCTTAAAAATCATGCATGGACTCATGCAAATTCAAAAAACCATCTAAAATATTTGATATTTATTTATTTACGTGTCAATTTCCCTAAAAATAAAATTTTCGAAAAAATTTTACGTAAATATCTTAAAATAAATAAGAACAATTAAAATAACTTAATAATTATCAAACTCATGAAAATAATTATAAATATATACAAAAATTATTAACACTGCATATCCCGATGCAGTTTAAAAATATCTAAAAACTCAGAATATTACATCAGAGTTGCAAAAAAGGGCAGCGACAACAAGTTGAACTCCTCGTTGTTTCTCTCTTTTTTGGCCACCATTCTTCTCGTTTCTGGTGTTGTTTGACTCCTCTAACTCCGATGAGTATAAATTCAAGTTTGGTTTGAGCTTTAATCACTTATTCTTGTGTTTTGTTGAATTTTAATTTTTGAGTTTTAGGGTTTTCAATTTTTTTAAAGCTTGATCTTGGTGATTCACACAAACTTCCTTCACAAAAGTTGATCTTGGTAGTTTTATCTACATGTCTATATTTTTTTTGAATTTTTGGAATTTATTTTAATTTTTGTGACTTTTTGAATATTTTATTAATATTTATTTAATTTTCATAAATTAATTTATTTAATTATAAAATTTGTTGATTCAGTGTTTTTATGGGTTATTATTAATTTTAGTGTTGAGATTATAATTTTTGTGATTTTTATAAATATTTTTATATTATGTCAATATTAGAAAATTAGGTTAAAGTTGGGTTTTTGTTGAAATTGTTGATTAATAATGTGTTTAAGTTAATATTTGTAATATATATGTTGAGAAAATACTCTTTATGCATTTATATAATTTTTATAGAATTTTTGAGTAATATTAGTATATTATGTGTATTTTTGTATTATACGGTTAAATATGTAATTTTATTAAAATTATAGTTAAATATTATGTTTTAGTTGGTTTTGTAATTATTTAAGGTATTAAAATGATTTTTAAAAATTATTTACTATTTTTAACTAATCAATACTAATTTTTGAAAATTGTTTTCAAATAATATATTATATATTATTTTGGTAATAAAATGAGTTTTTAGTAATTTTTTATCACGATCCAAAACATGGGGCCATGACCGGCGCTAAGAAATGAGAATTCTTTCGAATCTGGAATCCGTAGAAAGCTTTAAAAATAAAAGCATGCAATATAATATAATAAATAAATTATATGTGCAGTAGAAATTAAATCTCAAGTATAAAAATAATAATTCCTCAACTCATTTTAATAACATAAATTCTATCTCATATATAATAAAATCTTTCAGTACAAATTTTGAGTTTAACATTCTGAAAACTTAAATCTCATATATGCATAAATATAAATATAGCTCACGACAGATCAAGGTACAACCACTACTATAGTGCTAGATACAAAATAAACTCAAGTAAGCAGTTTACATAATAAAGTCGGAGCGAAAGAAATCCGGCGGACAAGTCTACTGCTGAAGTCTGAAGATGAAGACTCTCTTAAAAAATATCAACAGAGGGGAGTCAGACCTCACTGAGTGAATTGTTATAATATATATACATGCATAACTAAATGTCAAAAGCAGACACTCAATAAAATATATATAATAAATATATATACAAGCAAATACACACAGATGCTGAAATTACTTTATATATAATACTGAAAAATATCAATTTATGAAGGATCAAACAGAACCCTAAATGATCGCAACCCCAAATAGTAATAAATAACACTCTAGCCATACAGACTCACTTATTCCAAATAAATTCACTTATTCCATTTGGACAGTAGACTGGTCCCGAGACACTAAGTCAATCGAGCTCCAACAATCTGACTATTAGTGTGATTGACCTTGAGACACTTGGTCAATCGAGCTCCAGTAATCATGTCACGACCCAAAACAGGGGCCATGACCGGCGCTAGGGAACGGGAATTCTTTCAAATCTGGAACCCGTAGCAAGCCTAAAAATAAAATAAACATGCAATAATAATAATAACAATATCAAATGCAACAGAAATAAAGACCATAAATATAATATTAACATATGCACCAACTGGATTTAAGTCAAATCTCATCTCATATATATATAAATCTTTAAATATAAATCCAGTTCACATAATACAATATCTCACATAAATAAAATACATAAAATCCCACAATTAATTTACAACTACTGCAGTATCTAGATTATAAAAATAAGACTCAAGTAAGCAGTTTACACAAAGAAGCCGGGGTGGAAGAAATCCGGCGTATAGGCCTGCTACTGAGTTTTGAAGATGTTGACTCTCCTGAAAAATTGTCAACGGAGGGGAGTTAGACCTCACTGAGTGAATTACTATAATATATATACATACACACTAAATGACAATGCATACAATCAACAGTATATATATCTCTAATATATATACAGGCAATTACACACAGATGCAATAAAATCATTTTATATATATTTATTAAAAATCATAGTTTATGAAGGATCAAATAGAACACTATGATATCGAAACCTCAATCAGTGTTAGACAACACTCTAGCCATACAGGCTCACTTAATCCAAATATATCCACTTAATCCATTTAGACAGTAGACTGGCCCCGAGACACTAAGTCAACCGAGCTCTAGTAGTCTGACTGCCAGTGTGATTGGCCTTGAGACACTTGGTCAACCGAGCTCCAGCAATCACACCCAAATCACATCTCACATATCAAATAATCATAATCAATTAATATCCATAAATAGGTTAGTAATATAGCCTAAATACTATAGGCGTACCGGTACGTACTCAATCCTAGTGCTGCCCACTAGGTAGCACATTCTATCGATATCCTTCATTAATAAATATAAAACATTCATTCACAAATAAATGATGCATGAAATTAAATAAAATAATAATATAAACCATATATATATACTGAAAATATACCAAAAGTAAACTAGGTATATTTCAAATATATATACGTCAAATGAATCCAATTAAATCATAAATTAAGCTAGAAATATATTTAAAAACATTTTAAATATAATTTATTAACAAAACATGCATATAATTTAATATATACCAAAAATATACCAAAAATATACTTAAATACAGATCACGTTATTTATGCATATTTAATCAAAATAAAACATGTATTTCTAAAATCATGTATCCTAAAGTACATATATATAAAATAGTAACTCACCTTAGTGCGCTCCACGAGATGGGTCCGACGGGCCTGGTCCACTAGCCCTCGGTCTCGGCGCAACTAAACAAACAATAAATAACCGACATTAGAATAAACCTAACAGAAATCCTAGAATTCGATCTAGAGTATTAAACACAGAATTGAGATTAGGGTTCGACCGGATATCACGTTTTACGAGAATTCTATCGAAAATTCTACAGAACCTCCCCTGTAAAACGAACATCTCTCTACTCAAAGAGTAGAGTTGACCCTGCAAAGAAACACACTTCGAAAAACAAGCTCAACACTCAACCACAACCCCTCGGTCGGACTCCAAACTACAATCTACCGACCGGGTCCACAATCACAGAACAATTATGATAATACCAAAAATACCCTTATATCATAGAAATTCATTTTATAAGTAGAAATTACATAATTAACCTTAAAACACTATAAAAACCAATAAAAACTCATTTTATTAGAAAAACCGTATTTTATATATATAATTGAAAATAATTCACGAAAAATAATTTTAATTAGTTAAAAATACCAAATAATTTGTGGAAATAATTTTTATACCTTAAATAACTATTAAAACCAATTAAATTACATTTTTAGCCAATTTAGGGTAAAATTACCAAAATACCCCTCTATATATATAAATATATTAAAATTACTTCAAAAATTCACCAAAAATAGTATAATTATCCAAAATTAATTTTATCAACATATTTATCAATAATATCAATAATTAAACTCAATTATCCAATTAAATTCAATTAAAAACATAATTAACCCTAATTTCCCAAATTTACATAAACTTCAATAATTCAAAATAAATACATAGAAATTCATAAAAATTCCAAATAAATTCCTATAATTCATTTAAACACCTAATTTAACCATAAAACAAAATTTCATAATTTAAATAATTAAGTTTCGAAAATTAGAAAATAATATTAAAATATTTAAAAATACCAAAAAATCAAATTAATCTCCAAAAATTCCAAAAAAATTCATACATGTAGATTAAGCTACTAGGATCAACATTTGTGAAGGGAGTTTTCATGAATCAATCAATTTGAAGCTCAAAAAAATCAAAAACCCTAATATGGCCGAAATGGAAAATTCGAAACCTAAGCAAATCAAGACCATTTAAGCTCAAACCAAAGCTAGAATCACACTCACTGGAGCTCAAGGAGAAGAAAGAGACTGGCGGGTGTCAAAAATGGTAGCCGGAATCGTGAGGTGAGAAGAAGTGGAGCTTTCGGCTGGAAATAGAGAAAAGGGACAAGCCGGCGCCGGGGAAGAAGGTTGGGGGCGGCGGAGCAGTTGGAGAAGAAAGCGACATGCAGGGGAGGCACTCTGACGGCCGGTGATCGGAGTAGCAGCGGTGAGGGGAAGGGGGTCGCGCACGGGAAGAAGAAGAAGAAGAAGAAGAAGAAGAAGAAGAAAAGAAAAGAAAAAGAAAAGAAAAAGAAAAAAAAGAAAAATAATAAAAAAATAATTTTAATAAAATATTTGAAAAAAAATCACACCCACACACTTAATATTTAATATTTTAAAATTTAATATTAATTAAAAATAATTAAATAACACATAAACAAATAATTAATTAATAAAATATTAGGGTAATATACTAAACCCTAATTAAATAAATATATACACACATAGGCTCTATTTAGTAATTTAAAAATACGTATGAGTTCATGCAAGTCCGAAAATATATTTAAAATAATTAAAAATAAATTATTTACGTGAAAATTTCCCTGAAAATGCAAGTCTCGGGAAAATTTTACGTAAAACACTGTAAATAAGACACAGTAATTAAAATATGTTTTAAATACATATCAACTCGTAAAAATATCATAATATATATATGGAAATTATTAACACTGCATATCCCGGTACAGTGTAAAAATATTTAAAAACACGGGATATTACAAATCACACTCTCAATCACATCTCACATCAATAAGATCAATCAATCAGTCATAATCCACCAATAAGTTAGTAATTTAACTTAGAATCTACTGGTGTACCGGTACGTACTCAGCCCTAGTGCTGCCCACTAGGAAGCACGTTCTATCGATATCCTTCATTTATATATAAAACATACATTCAAGAAAATAAAGGATGCATGATATTAATCTAAATGGCAATATAAACCATATATATACTAGAAATATATCTAAAATAAACTAAGTATATTTCAAGTATATATATGCTAGATAAATTCAGTTCAATTACAAAATGAACTAAAAATAAACCATATATATACTTAAAAATAATTTAGGTATAAATCAAGAGTAAAACATGCATTTATTTCAAAGTATACCGAAAATATACCTAAAATATAATAATCATTTACTAAAGTAGTTTATGCATAAATCATGCAATTAAAACATATATTTCTAAAACATGCAACCTAAATACACGTATATATAAAATAACAACCCACAATTGTGCGCTCCACGATACGGGTCCGACGGGACTGGTCCATTAGGCCTCAGTCTCGGCACAACTAAATAATCAAATCACAATACAAAAATCAGGATGAATCTAACTTAACTTCTAGAGACTCGATTAAGAATTACAAAACGCAGACAGATACAAAATCAGGCCTGATGTCATGTTTTATGAGAATTCTACCAAAAATTTGGCAGAACCTCCTTTGTAAAATGGACATCTCTCTACTTAAAAAGTAGAGCCAGTCTTGCAAGAAAAATACACTTCGAATATAGAATCCTCAAAACCCCTCAGTCGGACCTCAACTGCAATTTCCACCGACTGAGGTTTATAATTCACAAGATATACACAAAATACATTAAAATTCCAAAAATATCCTTTTTATACCAAAATATAG
Organism: Mallotus nudiflorus; assembly: GCA_947683625.1. Taxonomy (NCBI): domain Eukaryota; kingdom Viridiplantae; phylum Streptophyta; class Magnoliopsida; order Malpighiales; family Euphorbiaceae; genus Mallotus; species Mallotus nudiflorus. The sequence goes on along the minus strand of CANTUR010000187.1, from coordinate 109,768 downwards.
CAATCTACATATTTAAACATTAAAAATAATTATATTACCGATAATTACTTAAAAACTCTAATATTAATATAATATTATTAAAAACCGATATTTCACGATAAATTACTCAATTAGTCCAAAAACATATTAAAAATTACTAAAAACCCATTTATTTACAAAAATAGTATATTATATATAATTTGGAAATAATTTTTGAGAATAGTTTTAATTAGTTAAAAATAGTAAATAATTTGTAAAAATTATTTTTATTCTTCCAATTAATTATTAAAACCAATTAAACTTAATATTCAACTAAAATTACTACCAAATTACCAAAATACCCCTAATATATAAAAATTCACATAATGTACTATAATTACTCAAAAATTCACTAACAATTATATAATTACTCTAAAATTATTTTCTCAATATATAATTCAATAAAATCAAAAATTATACTCAATTAACCAATTAATTTTAACAAAATACATATTTAATGTAAATTTCCAAAATTCACATAAAATAAATAAAATTATAATAATTACACAAAAATCAAAAAAAATTATAAATTAAATTCTATAATTATTTTCAACCACCATAAACCCTAAAAATAAAAAATTTACAATTTATTTAATTAATTTATGAAAATTAGAAAATAATAATAAAATAATAAAAAATTCACAAAAATCAAAATAAATTTCAAAAATTCCACAAAAATTTCAGAGTGTAAGTAAAATAAAATTTTTTGAAGGAATTAAGCTTGAATCCTAAAGATTGAAGTTCAAAAAAATAAAGAAATAAAAATGGCTGAAATGAATAAATTGCTCACCACCAAAATCTAAATCAAACCAAGTGAAACCAAGCTTAGATACACACTCATCGGTGCTCAGGGAAGGAAAAGAGACCAGTGATGTTGAATTTGGTGGCTGGAATCAGCTTGAACGAAGGTGGCTGAAGTTTCGGGTTTCTCGACCGAAAACGGGTTGAACGGCCTTGGAGAAGGGTGGAGGATGGTGGCGGAGCAGTTGGGGAGGAAGGCGGCACTCTGGGAGGCACATCGATGGTAGGTGGTCGGACTTGCAGCGGTGAGGGGTGTGAGGGGTTTTATATATATATATATATATATATATATATATTAATTATTACACAAAACAATGATAATGCATGAAACCATATAATTTAATAAAATAAAATAACATTAAACAATAAAATATTATTTCCCAAAATAATGAATTTTGAACAAAATTTTACGTAGAAAAATTTAAATAAACGTAAAATAACATTAATTAGTAACAAAATAATAAAATAATAAAATATATATTAAAAATTTATTAATACTGCATATCTCAATAAAATAAAAAAATATTTAAAAACTCGGGTTATTACATTTTTAATATGTATTTGGGCTATTTTAGTTATTTGAATATATAAAGTGAATTTTTATTAATTTGTATTGAATTATTGAGAAATTTGATTTTTAATAATATTATATTATTATTTTGAAATTTTTATGTAATTATTGAGAAAATAATTATTTTTGGTGTTTTAGTGTTAAATACGTAATATTTTGAGGATATTTATGACATTTATTGATTTTTAATGTATTTATTATATTATTTGGATTTTTAATGAATTGTAGACCTCGATTGGGAAAATTGTGTAGTTCACGATCCCAATCGAGGGTTGTATGAATTTTAGTTTTTAAAATGTGTTTTCTTGCAGGACCGACTCTACTTTTTGGTAGAGAGATGTCCATTTTACAAAGGAGGTTCTGCCAGATTTTAGGTAGAATTCTCATAAAATGTGACATCGGGTCAATTATAATTTTGTGTTATGAAATCTTAAATCGAGTCTCTATAGAGCTTAAGTTAGATTCATTTTGATTTCTGTATTTATTTTATTGTTTAGTTACGTCGAAACTGAGGCCTAGTGGATCGGGCTCGTCAGACTAGTCTCATGAAGTGCAAACCTGTGAGTTGTTATTTTATATATACATTGCATTTAGGATGTATATTTTAGCACACATTCATGTTTTAATTGTATTTATTTATAAATTGTTTTATTAAAATGTTTGGTATACTTTAAGTATATTTTTAGTATATTTTTGATATATTTCTAAAATAATTGCATGTTTTATCTTCGACATATACTTAGCATGTTTTTAGTATATTATTGGTTTATTTTTGGTATATTTCATGATTGATTTGAATTTATTTGACATATATATACTTGAAATATACTTAGTTTATTTTAGGTGTATTGTTAGTATATATATGGTTTATTTTGTTATTATGAATGACATTATGCATTATTTATTTTTCAGTATGTATGATTTATTTTAAATGAAGGATATCGATAGAATGTGCTACCTAGTGGGTAGCACTAGGACTGTGTACGTACCGGTACAATAGATTTAAGGTTGAGTGAGAATCATTTATGGTATTATGAATTATTTGAGATGATATGATTGATTTAATTGAGATGTGATGTAATTGATAGTGTGGTTGCTAGAGTTCGGTTGACCAAGTGTCTCGAGGCCAATCACACTGACAGTTAGACTGTTGGAGCTTGGTTGACTTAGTATCTCGAGGCCAATCTACTGTCCATATGAATAAGTGAATTTATTTGGAATTAAGTGAGTTTGTATGGCTAGAGTGAAGTTATTGTCGATTGAGGTTGCGTTAAATAGGGTTCTATTTGATTCTTCATAAAATTATCATTTTTCTGTATTATTATATAATTTATTTTCAGCATCTGTGTGAGTTGCTTGTATATGTATATTTATTATATATGAATGTTTGATGACATTTGACATATAGGAAATGCATGTATATATATTATAACAATTCACTCAGTGAGGTCTGACTTCCCTCGATTGTCATTTTTATAGGAGAGTTTTCTTCCTCAGATCTCAACAATAGACCTATTCGCCGGACTTCTTTCGCCCTAACTTATTTATGTAAATTATCTACTTAACTTTATATTGTACTCTAGAAAACTGCAGTAGTCATATTTGGTATCAGTATTGAGTTGTATTTTATATTTACTGGATGTGATTTTAATTCAAAGACCTTTCTTTGAATATTGTATATATATTTTATGATATGATATGACAGAAAGATTTATTTTTACATAATGATTGAAGATTTTAATTCTATCGTATTTATATTTATTTATTTTATTATATATTTTATTCTTTTAAGGCTTACTACGGGTTCCAGATTTAAAAAAATTTCTGTTTCCTAACGCCGTTCATGGTTTCTGATTTGGGCCGTGATACATATAGTCATCAGCATCATCCGCCATGATTCCATTAGAGTATTCATCATCTTCTCCATTGATATCATTTCCGTCATCCAACATCACATCTTCTGTATTAGAACCCCTTCTAACCCCATTTGCTGATCGTGGCTTGAAGATTGGAACGGGTCAGGAGGGGGACCATCGTCAGGGGGCTTATCCACCTCCACACCATACATTTCTCTTGCATTTCTTGGTAATATAGGTTTGCTTAACTCATGCTTAGAGTTCCCCATAACACCATTGAAATCAATCATAGTGAGTGCAGTGTGTTTATAATGATCTAGAGTAGTTCTGTTGGGAGCAAGAAGAATTGAATTACGTGGGACAGCCGAAGAGTGTCCATGAATTATAGCTTTAGCACTAACTTGCATAGAGGATTTTTTACTCCCATTGGATCCACCAACATTATTCTTCTGCGTAGGACACATTCTAGTATAGCTAGTTTCGGGATGCCCATTGGATGTCTTGGTACCAGACCCACTACCATAGACCACATAATGAGTCTCATTAGCCTTTGTTTGCGTTGGTCCCACGTTTGGGTTGGAATTTTCCTTTCCTAGCTCAGCCAAGATATCAAATCTGGAGCCTAACCCATAACCCTTCCTAAAATCACGGGTAGGAGCTTGATTTGTCGCACTGCCATGGTTACTATTCGGCCTACCTTTCCATTGAGCTAGCATCCAAGGGCCAAAATTCTCACCAGAACTCGCCTCAGCCGAGCCCCCTTTTTTGGTCATAGGCGTCTTCTCTGTTGTAGGCTCATTGTCAGGTTCAACAGACGGTTTGCCAGGACAGCCTTCAATCACGTGGCCATACACACCACACAGTTAAAGCAAATTCGTGGCAGTCCCTCATACTCCACAAGTTGAACTCTTCCATCAATATTGATCTTCGGAATAAGAGCCTTATTAAGATCAATTTCCACTGCTATTCTGGCAAACCTTCCCCTGGACATCTCTTCTGTGTCGTAGTCTATCTTCACCACTTTACCTAAGGTATTCCTAACAGTTCTCAGGATTTTTTTATGATAAAGATGCAGAGGCATTCCAAACAATCTCACCCATGCAACCACTGAGTTAATGCGATCCATGTAACAATTGAAATCTGGATTCCAAGACCTTACAGTGAGATAATGACCCATAATCATCGAAGGGCCATTAGTAAGCACTGTCTCGGCGTCTTTAAAATGCACAATAAAATAGTCATTGTCCAAATCTATGACATTGAAGCCCTTTATACCACCCCACATGGTTTCAAGTCTGCTACAAAGTGCTCTATAGCCAATCGGTCTCTCTAGCAACTTAATAATTACAGTAGATTGCCAAGGCTTAGCTAAGAGTTCCTTCATTCGATGAGAAACCCTCACTACAGGCATGCCTTCATCCATTGACACCTCCAAATCATCTTCACTTAAATCATTTTCCACTAAGTCTTCAAATAATGCCCTTTCCAAAGCAACTGAGTCGTGCATCAGTTTGTCTTTAAAAGAAACAGGCGAATCCTCTTCTTGTTGTGGCTGATCACGTAATTTCGCTTTTTTCCGAGAACGATCATCCTCTTCCCTTGGAGGAGGAGGATCTTTTTCCATTCCTTTAATTTTTTTTTTTTTTCCTTAAAAGATGTCAACAACTTTGAATGTGCATGCCAAAATACTAGTATTTAGTTATCTGTATATTAGTAGATTTTGAATATTAGTAGCTTAAATTAAAAGAATAATGAGTAATTGCTGATTACTGTAATATAATATGTTATTTACTTATTTCATACGATTAATTTAAGTGGCAAAAAAATAAATATTTAATTGAAAAGAAAAAAATTTCAACTTTCCACCTTCTCTTTTTTTTTTACCTTTTTTTTGATAATGTTAGAAATTAATCATTTGTGAACGATATTCATTCTCAAATTTAAAAAGGAAAAAATTCAATTATTTAGAAACGTGAAATGCTTACATTCTATGCATTACCATACAACAACTATTTACATTGCCATGCAATGGCTACAAATCAAGATGCTACTTTATTTATTTGTTCATTTATTTCAATAAAAGTTTAATATATTGCAAGCTAAACAATTAGTAATCATTATATGAATATTAATAAATAGTGATTGTAAAAATTTAAAATTGAAATTTATACAATTTTGTGAGTGAGAGTATTGATCATATCACTTTGATTAGAAATTAAGATGCTACTTTAATCTAATTCACTATTTATATGACATTTTATTTTTATGGCACTGCCCCAAATCAAGATGTTGTATTTTAATCCAATTCACATATAAGCATTTTAATTTTAGGGAGAATTGTAGTATTTTTATATGTTTTGGTCTATTATATTATTTAATTTTAACATTTAAAATTTTTTTTATTCATTCTTAATATTTTACTCTGATAACATTTATTAGTCATTCTGTTAGAAATGAAGTAATACATGAATAAATAAATATAAAAATAAATAAATATTTTTTAAAATATTAAAATAAAAAAAGTATAATAAATTAAAATATAGAAAAAAATTGCAATTTTCCTTTAATGCAAGAAGAGACAAAATGGAAACAGAACCCATTTCCAAAAATTGAATCCCAATCAATCATACAAGAATTTTTTTTATACATTTTCTAATACTCCATTATTTCACATTGCATTCCAGAATTCAAAACAAAAATAATTGCCAAAAATTTCTTTATTTTCGTTCTTCCGATGATTTGCCAGTCAAAACAAATAATTCATATTTCAGGAGGAAAAAAAAAAAAAAAGTCATTATCACAAAATTATATCCTTTTTTTAAATTTTTAAACGGCCATGCACCAGCCACCTAACCATAATAACTCTATGTCCTTATCCTTATTTCCATATCTGCCCTTCATTCTTTCCAAAAATTACCTGAAATAAGCATTAATTCTTTTGGTAAATATAATGGAAAACCAAGGGCAAAGTCTTGATGTATCCCACCAAGACAAACAGCCTAATGGCACTGTTATCTCCGCGCCAGGAGCCTCCCAAAACCAGCCAAAAACTGGCGGAATCTCCGCTGCTGATCGAAATTTTCTCAATTTTATACGTTTCAATCTCTCGCCCATTTCAAATTCTGTAAAACCCACCAAGAAAGTTGATTTCTTTTTAAAGAAAACGTCATCTCACTCTCAAAAAATTCAATTTTTTGTTCAGGGTATCTGAGAAATTCAATTTCTTGATCTGGGTTTCGTCTCAAGAACCAGAAAAATCGCAAAAGATGAAAGCTTCTTTGAAGTTTCGTGAAGAACAGAAGCCTCTGTTTAGAGCTAAAGTTCCATTAAGCATATTGGGGTTACCGTTTCAATCAGGAGTTGTAGCTGGTGAATCCAAGGAACTCACCCTCAATCTGTCTACCTTCTTTGAATCTGGACCCTCCATCAAGATTGCTTACCGTCCAAATGATTCTTTTAACCCGTTTTCTCTCGTTGTTAAGACTGGTATGGGTGCTTTTGGTTCCCCAATTTCAAGTTCATTGCTAATGAGCGCTGAATTTAATTTACTCAGTAGAGGAAATCCTAGCTTCATGCTGCATTTCAAGCCTAAATTTGGGGATTTTTCGATTAAGAAGTCTCAATCATCTTCTGTGTTTGAGAAAAATGGGAATTTCATTGGGTCTTTGGAGAATTCGAATGATGATGGATCAATTGAAGTTGTGGATTCTCCTGTTTTGTCTAATGGCTTTTCAGAGAAGAAAGTTAGGGTTTTGCCACAGCCTACTGCTAAGGCTATTGTTGGGGCGTTTTCTGGTGTGGAAGTGACTGCAAGTACTAAACTTCCTGTTAGAAGTCATGCCATGATGAATTTTAGATGGGGAGTTAGGGTTCCTGCTGACATTAAGAGTGGCAGTGATGTTGGTGGTGGTGATTCAGTGGCTGGGATCAATTTTAGAAAGTTCCCATTTTTAGTGATGAATAAGATAGGGATTGAGCATGTAGATAGCCGCGATGATTCGAAATCCAAAGGAAAAGAGAATCCAAGTTCGACTGTAAAGAAGTTTGGGTCTGAGTTGGGAAATGTCGATATGGGTGAAGCTTGTTTGAGTTTGAAGAGACAATTGGAGGTTTTGCAAGCTGAGAATGGACTATTGAAGAAAGCTGTGGAAGATCTCAGGCAGGAAATTTTCTCCGGTAGATTGAGTCTGTCTGTTGCGGATTCTAATTCTGCTAGATACAGAGATGTTGAGAGGAATGGAATGAAGAATGTTAGTGGTAGTAGAATTGAAAGGAGAAGTAATGACAAGAAATCGATGGAGGGAGACGTAAATGAGGAGTTGAAGAAGGCATTGAAGGGAGCTGCAAGTGTTGGTGCTGCTTGAATTTGTCGAAATTGCTAGTGGGTATATATACATATAAATGCTGCTAAGTTATGCTGTTTAGTTTGCCTTTAAAATTATTAGCAGGTTTGATTTTTTTTTCTTCCTTCCCTTCATTGCTATGTTAAATTTTGTAAGGTTTGATTTGAGGATTATCTAGAATGCACTCTTTTTGCTTGGTTAGACCTACAAAAAATGAATTACATTTTAGTTCTTTGTGATCAGTTATATGCTGTAGTTCTTTCGGAGATTGAATCATTTGGAGGACAGACTAATGAAAGATCTTGAACTATTCTAGGATTTTAAACGTAACTTTGGTGAATTTTAATCGTTTTTTAAATTGATTTATGTTAAGAGGAACTGAGTTTGGTAGCTTTGGAAGTGGAGTCTGAAGAAAAATGACACTCAAATTATTGAAATTTCACATAACTTCCATAATTTTCAAGCTTTCGTTGCAAGCACATTCAGTTTATTCAATTCAGATTTGTGGTTGTTTCCAAAGCCAGAATTTTAGTTCAGTACCTTAGCCTGGAACCATAAACCCAAAACCCTGAAACCCGAACAGTCTTAACCTCTGGCTTCTTTTCCTCTTTAGCAAAGCAAGAGTCACAGCGAGCCCTCCATTCTCCATGGTAGCCTTAACTTGGCCCATCTTTGCATTATCAGGCAACGTGAACCTCCTTAAAAATTTGCCACTCTCAATTCTATGCCACTTATGTATCATTCTCCCCATCCTTGACTCCACTCTCCGGACATTTGGAAAATTCTGTGTTCTTCCGCCTGGGAGGTCTGCTTTGAATACTTGAGCTTCTAAGGTCTCTTACCATGAGGAAGGCTCATTGGCTGAAGTAGAGGTGAAGAAGCAAAGGATCAAACAGATTGCTCCTTCCGGCTGGGAAACAATGGATTATGCCATGATTGGAATACAAGCTATAAAAACCAAATGGAATAAAAATTCTGCAGGAGAGACATAAGCTGGCTGGTTTGTTTTGCTTTTGACGAGATGGCATGGTGCGAGCAAGTTATTTGGATGAAGAAGAAGAAGAAGAAGATTTTAGTTTATTAATGATAATGTAAAAGAGAAGTCTGCTACTTCCTTCCTTCATCCTAGATTCATAATCTTGTCACTAAAACTATCGTTTCTTCTCTAATATTCTTGTACCGTTCCTTCAATGATATTTTTTGCGTAAAAAGCAAACTAATGTATCTTATGAAAAAATGGTACTAGCAAAATAGTATTGGGCTACTGCCAATCTAATTGCCAAGTTCCTTGAGCTAAACATCATCGCTCATGCATTGATTGGTTGATGCGTCCATTCAAATTGGGCCGAGCTAGGCTTATGTCTAAGGTTCTTCTTTGATAGGAAGAAATCAGCGCGTTACATTTCAAGAACATTGTCATATGAAATGAACTACAATGAGCATTGTAATCAATTATTGTATTTGAATTAATTAATCATTAGGTTAGTTGACTAGAAGGACATGCATCTTCATTAATATATTGTAATTAATTATTGTATTTGAATTATCTGGGTTAGCACATTTTTATAAAATTATTATGATTTCATGAAAAATTATATTGTATCACAAATCTATATATATTTTATTTTATGATAATTTTTTATATTTATCACTTGAATATAGCACACAAAGAATAATAGTTTTCCAAACTTGACAAGCATGTGTGGAAGAATAGCATTTGGAATGTATGCCTTGGTGATTTAAGGAATCATATGCAGTCCTTCATACAAAAACATGAAAAAATGCATTTTTCTGAAGTGACGTTCAATTTCAAATATTCCTTAAAACCATAAAGTCTATTACTTTTACTTTTCTATCGTCTTTTCCTCTTGTCCTTGTACCTCGCTACACTCATTGATGTGTAATTTAAATGAATATGACTTCTATAATTATTAGTTTCGTCTGCACTTGCTCACTATGAAAGATTCGTATAGGAAGAGAGATCACATATTAGATTACATTATCAGCATCATGGATTATTCAGTGACTGTTAACTATTTTTTACCTCGGCACCTACTAATATTTGATAATAACAATTATAATCTTTGATAATAACAATTATAATCTGCAACAACTTTTTTTTTTTTTTCTAAATTGATCTAATTGGCAATCGGTATTGATAAAGAGACGCTAAAAGTTGAGTAATCAAATAATTTAACTTTTTTTTTTAATAATAGGTTAACAAATAATTTAACTCTTTTTAACGCACTAATAAATCAATAATTCAATTCATATCTTCTTTTTTTAAATTTAAAAAAAAAATAATAATTAAAGAGTCGTAGCAAATTAGAACTTTGATACCCACAAAAGAACTGCAATTTCTCACTAATTAATCAATAGTCAACCAAGTGTCTCTTAGAAAAAGAGAAGTAATGGTTTAGTGGTGTACTTGCTATCGAATATTTGTTTTTGGTCAATATGCATATCATATTAAAATGGTTGAAATCGTTTTGATATCTCCATTTCAGTCTCTCATATAACGTAAAAAAGAATGAATCATATTAGATTGAGCCGTGGAACTTAAAAGAGGAAGAAAGGTTCAAATCAAAATTGATTTTTTCTTTTTTATTTTCAAGAAGATAATAAGATTAATATAACCTCATACCGGCAACATTTTTATTTACTTCTAACACATTTTACGTGTTATATTTTTATTGGTTAAAATAAAATATATAAATTCCTTTCAAACAGTTCAAGTGATGTATAGAATAAAATTTGAACCGTCATTTTTTTCTATGATAGAGAATTAAGGCTTGAGATAATAATAATAATAAATAAAGATAAAATACACAGATGATATGATGCTATGATGTAGATAAAAATTTTCCTCCCAATAGAGTGGTATCTAAGATAAGTTAGGATGCTTGACACTAATTAATGAAAGAACATCCTAATCTCTTCACCATTTCCTTTATCACTTCCTCATCAATATCAAATGATTGTAACATACAATGGGTTAAAATTCCACTATTGTTGAATCCCTTCCTCAATATCAGTAGTGGGAGTACCAAAATTCATCTATTGGATCATTAAAACATTTTGTTTTGGTCAATGGCATCATTCTTGAAACATTAATCTCAGATTACATAAAGGTACAGTCTCTTTCCTTTCTATTTAATCTGTTAATTACCATTTAAGGTGCTGTTTTTTTAAATGTATAATGGAGGAGAGAAATGGGACTCAAACTCAGATCCTTTAAATTCAGAATTAATTGTGTATTTGTATAGATACATCCAACATTCAAAATTTTACTATTACTACAACCACAAAAAATCAAATTATCACAATTTTTATTTGTATTTTTCTACAATTTATTACAAGTGGTAGGGTTAGTGTGTTACAAGTTGATTGATTTGTTGTTGTTGTTGTTGTGTGTCTATCTATTTGAAGTCTCAATTGTAATTCAAACAAAATTTATGCTGTCATTTTAGCATTAATTTGATATATTAATTAACATCTCATGACTTGTCAATCTTGTTGTCACATGGTATAGCGGAACACCAATTTTCAGCCATTCATATTTAGTAATTTTCATTTGGAGTTGAAGGAACATTGAACACCAATTGTTTGTCATTGATGACCTCACATGGGTAAGATTCACAATTTTATGATCCATACACTATTCCCATTCCAACCATTAAATGGCACAATTCACTATTCCCATTCCATTTATTAAATGGTACTTTGTGTCGTTGTGGTCTAAATTATTTTCATGTGATATTATTTTGTTTGAAAATCTTGTTAATCCAATTTACATAATCAAAACATGCGTTTCCCCCACTACGCAGGTCAAAGCCTTGACACGAGCATTTGCGAGGTTTCCAACCAAAGCTGATGTTCTCCTTCCCTTGAAAGTATGGCGCAAAAAAAAAAAAAAAAAAAGGTGTTTCTAAACAAATATTATGCACTTTTTCTTTTAAGAAAATGTAAAACAAAGATCACGAAATAATCATAGTTCAATTAGGATAATATATACAGAACAATTAGTATATATACATATAATGCTTAAAAATTGATTTTAATCCAATTAGAATGATATTTTCCAACATTGCACTGTGAAGATATATACGATTCAGCAACTATAGATATGTAGTTTTATCAACGAATATTTTATGTTAATCTATTATAGTATTTTCAAATTTATAAAAAATTATTTTTAATTTAAAATTATCAATGATATATAATTAAAATATCTATAAATTTTTTTAAAATAAGTAAATATTGATGGATAACATAACAAATGGTAATTTTCTTTTTAAATTATCTGAAAATAATTTCATAAATTAATGATAATCAAATTCTACACATTAGAATTATAGAGAAGGTAGATAATTTTGGACCGACAAGAATTATAGAGGGAAAGATTTGCATTGAACATTGTTGAATAATATAAAAAAATTAGTTCATACATCTGGCCTGCATAAAGAATTTTCAAATATGTGAAAAAGAAAACACCATTAATCTTCTAAGAACTTGAAAAACATCATCATTTAAAGCACGAAACAAAAGAATCAAAATGGTACGTAGCAGTCATACATAAATTAATTAAGCTTTTTTATTGGAAAATTTTTATCCATTTTAAAGTACATATTTATTTTTCATATCAAAATATCAGATAAATATTACGTATTTATTGTTATTAAATAATTGAGATACGTGTGAATTGTCTAACAGTATAAAATATTTAAAATACATATTATTTATTTATTCGTTACACGGTATATACTCCTGACTGTGCGATGCAGCTCATTTTGTACTTCATTTTCACGTTTTTACAGTATTATAATTTATGACTCAGTAATTTTTGTTCTTTATATAGGCTACTACTTGCTGCAACTAAAACAGCCCAGGTCTGATCAGAGAAATGGCCTTCTTGGAGAGTTCAATCGGTATCTGCCTTTTGTTTCTTTATTTTCATTATAATATCAATGTTTTTGGTTTTCTTGCGTGTGTTTTGTACTGGTTTTTTTTATAGAATTTTGAATCTTGATGTCTTTTTTTCTTGTACGTTTATGCATAAATTTTCTTTGTTATTGCTATTTGTAACTGCACTCGATGTTGTTACCAAAAAGTATAGAATAATGAAAAGAAGAAATGATGATAATTTTTATAGAATGTTTACAAGTGGCACTGGCATGAAAATACAATTTCTTGATATTGTTTCGTGATCTATACTGAATGTGCTGATAGATTGTCACTTGAACATGCAGGGGAACTTCGTTGGATTTGTGAGGGGAGGCTTGATTTGGGTTCCACTTGCACACAAAGAACTATCATAGATGTCATAAATCTGGTGTTTCTTGGGCTCTTCTGTCTGTTTCTGATAGTGGATTCTATCAGAAAACAAGAAATCAGTGGGAGCAATAGACGGGACTCGATTTTTGTGGTGGTTGCTATTTGTTGTGCGCTTGTTAGCATTGCATATCTTGGTGTTGGATTATGGGATCTAATAGCCAAAAACAATGGTTTTAATCATTTGAGCTGGTTGATTTGCGTTGTTAGAGGAACAGTTTGGATTTCGCTAGCAGTTTCGTTACTTGCCACAATATCCAAATTGAACAGAGTTCTAGTAACTGTCTGGTGGGTGTCTTTTTCTTTACTGGTCTCAGCTTTAAATATTGAAATTCTAGCAAGAGCAAATAGCATCCAAGTTCTTGACATACTGCCATGGCCTGTGAACTTTTTGCTTTTAGTTTGTGCTTTTAGAAACTCAGGTCATTTTCCTTCTCAACAAACCCCAGATAGGAACCTATCTGAACCTCTGTTGGGTGAAAATGAGGCAAAGAATCAATCAACATTAGCTCATGCTGGCTTTTTTAGCAAACTGACATTTTCCTGGATCAATCCCTTGCTCAAGTTAGGCCGCTCAAAACCATTAGATCTTGAAGATATCCCTTCTTTACTTCCTGAAGATGAAGCTGATATAGCATACCAAAAGTTTGCTCATGCATGGGATACCCTTGTCAGAGAAAAGAACTCGAGCAGTACTAGGAACTTGGTTCTTGATGCTGTAGCAAATGTACATTTCAAAGAAAATATACTTATAGGTATATTTGCTTTCCTTAGGACAATTACAGTAGTAGTTCTTCCACTTCTGCTGTATGCTTTCGTAAATTACTCAAATCTTGATCAACAGAATCTGTATCAAGGTCTTTCGTTAGTCGGGTGGCTTATTATTGTAAAGGTAGTTCAGACATTTTCTCAAAGGCATTTCTTTTTCCTGGCAAGACGGTCAGGAATGAGAATAAGATCAGCCTTAATGGTGGCAGTCTTTCGAAAGCAGCTCAAGCTTTCGAGTTTTGGAAGGCGGAGGCAGTCAACAGGAGAAATTGTGAATTACATTGCAGTGGATGCCTACCGTATGGGAGAATTTCCTTGGTGGTTTCATGTAACGTGGAATCTTGTATTGCAATTATTTCTAGCCATTGTCGTCCTTTTCGGAGTTGTTGGTGTAGGTGCAGTTACAGGATTAGCACCTCTCTTGATATGTGGACTTCTCAATGTACCATTAGCAAGATTTCTGAAGAAGTGTCAATCAGAATTCATGATTGCTCAAGATGAACGACTCAGGGCTACTTCTGAGATCCTGAACAATATTAAAATCATAAAGTTACAATCCTGGGAGGAGAAGTTCAAGAGTTTTATCGAATCTCGCCGAGACAATGAATTCAAATGGTTGTCAGACATACAGTTAACAAAGGCATATTGTACTTTCTTATATTGGTTATTTCCAACAATTGTTTCTTCTGTCATCTTCTTGGGATGTGCTCTTTTCAGAAGTGCACCACTAAATGCCAGCACCATTTTCACTGTACTTGCAACGCTGAGGAGTATGGCAGAGCCTGTCAGAATGATACCTGAGGCTCTTTCCATTATGATCCAAGTTAAGGTCTCTTTTGATAGAATCAATACTTTTTTGCTTGAGGATGAGCTGAAGCATGAAAGCATTAGCTCAAATCCATCTTATAACTCAGAAGAAAGCATTACAATTCAAGGAGGTAAATTTAGCTGGAATCCTGAACTAATGATGCCAACTTTGAGAGAAGTGAACCTGGACATCAAATGGGGGCAAAAAGTTGCAATCTGTGGGCCAGTTGGGGCAGGAAAATCGTCACTCTTATATGCTATGCTTGGGGAAATACCTAAGATTTCAGGAACTGTGCGTTACGAAAAATAATTGTAATGATTGTCAGTGCTCTTGCTTTTGTAAATAAATCTAATCATGTTCTTTTTGTCAGGTTAATGTATTGGGATCCGTTGCTTATGTTTCTCAAACTTCATGGATTCAAAGTGGAACTGTCCGAGATAACATACTCTATGGCAAGCCAATGGACCATGGCAGATACAATAAGGCCATAAAATCGTGTGCTTTAGACAAGGACATCAATAGTTTCAATCATGGAGATCTCACAGAAATAGGGCAGAGAGGGCTTAATATGAGTGGTGGACAGAAGCAAAGAATTCAACTTGCTCGCGCTGTCTACAATGATGCCGATATCTATCTCCTCGATGATCCATTTAGTGCAGTAGATGCACATACTGCTGCAACTCTATTCAATGTAAGGCAGAATCAAACAGTTTTATACTTTCTTCAGAAGCATTACAAAAATGCAGATACAGCTAACTTACTTGAAAATGTAATTGCAGGACTGTGTCATGACTGCTCTAGGAAACAAAACAGTCATCCTAGTGACTCACCAAGTGGAGTTTCTCTCATCAGTCGATCGAATTCTGGTAAAAGAAATTGACAGAAAATATTTACACAGAACATAAGTACCACGATTTTCAACGAAAATAGGTTACAATTTTTGACAGGTTATGGAAGGTGGGCAAATTACACAATCAGGAAGCTATGAAGAGCTCTTGAGAGCTGGAACAGCATTTGAACGGTTAGTTAATGCTCATAAAGATGCAGTAACAGTATTGGGAACACTAAATGATCAAAGTCAAGGAGAGTCTTTGAAGGCAGATATGATTAGACTAGAGGAGTATAGTGTGTCTTGTCCTGCCAAACAAAACAGCGAAGGAGACATTTCTATGAAGACCTTGACAGGAGTGCAGCTGACAGCAGAAGAAGAGAAGGAGATTGGTAATGTTGGATGGAAGCCATTTCTTGATTATATAATGGTCGCAAAAGGAGCATTTTTTCTGTGCCTGTCTATATTATCTACCTGTGGTTTTGTTTTACTTCAAGCTGCAGCAACTTATTGGCTAGCATATGCTATCCAAATTCCTAAGATGAGTAGCAGTATTCTGATTGGAGTTTATACTCTGATATCAACACTTAGTGCTGTTTTTGTATATCTGAGGTCTTACTTCGCAGCTCTTCTTGGATTAAAAGGTTCTAAAACCTTCTTTTCTAGCTTCACTAATGCAATTTTTAAAGCTCCAATGCTCTTCTTTGACTCTACTCCTGTTGGAAGGATTCTGACTCGCGTAAGAATATGCTTAACATCAAATGAAATCTGAACTCTCTTTACAAGTATCATTTATTTAACATTCATCTGCTATTGTGTTTTGCAGGCTTCATCAGATCTCAGTATCTTGGATTTTGACATTCCCTTCTCCTTTATCTTTACGGTTGCTCCTTTTGTAGAGCTTATAGCCATCATAGGAATTATGGTCTCTGTCACATGGCAGGTTCTTATTGTAGCAGTCCTTGCTATAGTAGGTTCAAAATATGTTCAGGTAAATGAATATATCTTTTAACTTTGGTTTCATCTAATTTCTTATAAATGGTTCGAGCTGATTACCATTTTTGTTTCTTTTTCTGTTGCTCGTAAACAAAAGAATTATTATTTAGCCTCTGCAAGAGAACTGATAAGGATCAATGGCACGACAAAAGCCCCTGTCATGAATTATGCAGCTGAGACATCACTTGGTGTTGTCACAATTAGAGCTTTCAAAATGGTGGATAGGTTCTTTCAGAATTACCTGAAGCTTGTAGACAAGGATGCTGTGCTCTTCTTCCTTTCAAACGGAGCAATGGAGTGGTTAATTATAAGGATAGATTCACTGCAGAGTATGACTTTATTCACCGCTGCCCTTTTGCTTGTATTGCTTCCAAAAGGCGTTAACTCTCCAGGTAGAATTGCATTGACACAGGCAATGCACTTTTAGAACTATTGTTAAATTATGATAACACCAATTTTGCTTCTGCAGGACTTGTTGGACTGTCCATGTCTTATGCACTTTCACTTACTGGCACCCAAGTTTTCTTGACTCAATGGTATTGCAATTTATCAAACTACATGATCTCAGTTGAAAGGATTAAGCAGTTCATGCACATTCAGCCCGAACCACCTGCGATTGTCAATGACAATGGGCCACCATCCTCCTGGCCCTTCTTGGGTAGGATAGAGCTTCAAGAACTGAAGGTGAGAAGAACTCTTATCACGATTGCATATTTTTTGCTAGTTTCTCCAACTGGGTTGGAAACCATTTTCTCACAGCTCTAAAGATGATTCAGCACAATTTTTCTTTGAATTTTCAGATAAGATATCGTCCGAATGCTCCACTGGTACTTAAAGGAATCAACTGCACATTCCAGGAAGGGACTAGAGTAGGAGTTGTAGGGAGAACTGGAAGTGGAAAAACCACATTAATCAGTGCTTTGTTTCGACTAGTAGAGCCTGCAAGTGGCCAAATTGTTATCGATGGAATTGACATATGTTCTATTGGTCTCAAAGATTTGAGGACAAAGCTCAGCATCATCCCTCAGGAACCAACCCTTTTCAGGGGCAGCGTTCGAACAAATCTAGATCCTTTAGGACAGCATTCTGACTATGAAATATGGGAGGTGGGACTACTGATTCATAATTTTCTATCTATGCACTAAAGACATTGCAATCCCATGTATGATAAGTTGATTGTACTCAGGCTCTGGAGAAGTGTCAGCTTAAGGCAACAATTAGCAGCCTACGTAATCAGTTGGACTCATCAGGTTAGAATACATTGTCAGGTTAAAAGCAGCAAGTAAAAAATGTTGTCTTATAACGAATTTAGCGAATTGTATGCAGTGAGTGATGAAGGTGAGAATTGGAGTGCTGGGCAACGGCAACTATTTTGCCTAGGAAGAGTGCTTCTGAGGAGAAACAAAATTCTAGTTCTAGATGAAGCTACTGCTTCCATTGACTCTGCTACTGATGCAATTCTACAAAGTATTATCAGACAAGAATTCTCAGAATGCACAGTGATAACAGTGGCTCACAGAGTTCCAACTGTTATAGACAGTGACATGGTCATGGTCCTTTCTTATGGTATGTCCCCATTTTCCTTATCAGGATTTGTTGTCCGGAATTAATAAGCTAACAATTCTGACATGTTCATTTTCAGGGAAATTATTGGAGTATGATGAACCTTCAAAGCTGATGGAAACTAATTCTAGCTTCTCTAAGCTTGTAGCTGAATACTGGTCCAGCTGCAGGGGGAACTCTTAGAACAATTACAGGCTATGTGAGGAGATTGCACGTCTCCTTCTGCTTGTCCTTGTATCTCAATCTAAGTTTGATTCTTGATGTCTCCACCAACAAATTAGACCAAAATTTGATTGTCATTTTAGTATCAGACAGGAACTAAATAACACTTGATGACTTGACAACATTGTTTTGACACAAGACAGTGGAAGTTGTTACAATCTTCTGCCATTTGCTAAATGTTGAGTCACAGAAATAATTGTAGTTGTTGAAAGAGTTCAGAAGTTGTGTGTATAACATGTAAACACTTGCATTTAAGCGTTATTCCTCAAATTGTCATCGTTAATTTGTTTATTTATCTTCCTTTTTTTTTTTTGATGCTTTTAACCTCAAGATAGATATGTAAGGATACAATATTAAATCCTATTTTCAGTGTATAAAGGTTGAATCGATTATTTAGATGATGAATTGAAGTGTATAAAATAATAAAATAGCACGTAAAAAATTGGACAATAAATAGTGAATAAGAAAATATTTTCACTAAAAAATAAATTTACTATCACAATAAAAAATTATTTTATTACTACTACCCACCTCACTTTTTCTTGCACCACTCAAGGCACACACTCATCACTCACACACTTATAATTACTCTCTTACACTACTCACACTACTCACTTTATGATTTGCTCTCACTTATTTTGAGCTTATATTTTGCTCTCCATCCGGATGACTATTTGTAGCCATTCCCATGCATAAACAAACAAGGGAAATAAAAAAAAAACAAACTTTGCAATTCGTCAAGCTTTTAAATTCAGTGCCTACATCTTTACTTCTTTCTTTTGATAAAATGATATTAATAATAATTTTAGTACTTCCCCTTATTATTAATATCCCTAATACATTTTCTTTGAGTCATGCCGAGTTCTTTTCAACATTTTTTTAATTTTTCATTGTTAAGACCTTTAGTGACAATATCAGCAAATTATTTCTTTTTCTTCACCTGAATCACTTTGATCTCCCTTATTAAAGTTTTTTCACGAATAAAGTGATATTGTGTAAAGACCCATATTTTTAAGTTATTTTATTTTAAAATGAGATATGCAGTGTTAATAAAATTTGAAGATTTTATTGATTTATTTTCATTATTTATGATTAATTACTATTATTTTATATTTAATTAAATTTTCTATGTAAATATATTATTTTTGATCATTTAATTTGCATGGTTATTTTAACATTATTATTTCTATTATTGTTTTATTAAATTTCACTATTTATTTTGTTAATAAATTATTTTATTAATTGGATTGTTATTTTATGTATTGTATATATATTAACTTGGGTTTATGTATTTGTGCATGTGTGTGTATGTTTATTATTATTATATGTGTGAATATATATATATATATATATATATATATATGTATTATTTGTGTGGTGTAGATTCATTTGGCTAAAGTATTATTATTATAATATAAAATTTTATTAATATAATATATATATATATATACACATGCATGCATACAACAAACCCACATACATGCACATGCATTAAACACCAACACACAACACAAAAAAAAAAAAGAAAAAGAAACGTGATGAACCAAGCAAGAAACAAAAAAAAAAAACTCTTTGTAACTTCATCTTCTTCCTCGTGCCATCCCGTTCTCTGCCTGTCATTGTGCCTCCATCACTTCTGGCTACCGTTTCTCGAGCTTCCGGTCTCTATCGACTCTCTAAATTCCGGTGAGCATGAATCCAAGCTTAGTTTAAGCTCTAAAAGTCAATTTCTTGAGTTTTGTTGAATTTTAATTTTTGAGTTTTAGGGTTTTATGATTTTTTTTAAGCTTGATCTTGATGATTCACACAAACTCCCTTCACAAAAGTTGATCTTAGTAGCTTAATCTACCTCTACATATTTTTTTTGAATTTTTGGAATTTATTTTAATTTTTGTGAATTTTTGAATATTTTATTAATTTTCGTAAATTAATTATTAAAATTATAAATTTGGTACATTTGGTGTTATTATAAATTTTTATTAATTTTAGTGTTGAGATAATAATTTTTGTGATTTTTATGTAATTTTTATAAATATTTT
This sequence comes from Mallotus nudiflorus, assembly GCA_947683625.1. Taxonomy (NCBI): domain Eukaryota; kingdom Viridiplantae; phylum Streptophyta; class Magnoliopsida; order Malpighiales; family Euphorbiaceae; genus Mallotus; species Mallotus nudiflorus. The sequence continues at coordinate 89,623 of CANTUR010000187.1, read as the reverse complement.
TAGTTTATGTCAATATTGGATTATTGGGTTAAATTAGTATTTTTGTTGAAATTATTGTTTAATAATATGTTTTAGTTGATATTAGTAATATATATGTTGAGAAAATAATTTTTATGCATTTATATAATTTTTTATAGAATTTTTGAGTAATATTAGTATTATTAAGGATATTTTGTATTATAGGTTTAAATGTGTAATTTTGTGTTAATTATAGCTAAATATTATATTTTAGTTGGTTTTATAATTATTTAGGGTATTAAAATGATTTTTACAAATTAATTACTATTTTTAACTAATTAATACTAATTTTTGAAAATTATTTTCAAATAATATATTATATATTATTTTGGTAATAAAATGGGTTTTTATAACTTTTTGTTATATATTTGGGTTAATTAAGTTATTTGGATTTATAAAATGAATTATTATTATTATCTGTGTAATTATTGGAAAAATGGATTTTTTAATAATATTATATTATTATTTCGGGATTTTTATTTAATTATTGAGGAAATAATTATTTTTAGTGTTTTAATGTTAAATATGCTATATTTTGATATTTTGAGGATATTTATGGTATTTATTGATTTTTAATGTATTTATTATATTATTTGAATTTTTGATGAATTGTGGACCTCGATTGGGGAATTATGTAGTTCGGGATCTCAATTGAGGGTTGTTTGAATTCTAGTATTCAAAGTGCGTTTTTCTTGCAGGACTGACTTTACTTTTTAGTAGAGAGATGTCCATTTTACAGAGGAGGTTCTGCCGAATTTTTGGTAGAATTCTCATAAAATATGACAGCGGGTCAATTTTGATTTCTGCATTTTGTTATCTTAGATTGAGTCTCTAGAAGTTAAGTTAGATTTATTCTGATTCTATAATTATTTTATTTGTTTAGTTGTGCCGAGACCGAGGCCTAGTGAACCAGGCCCGTCAGACCAGTCTCATGGAGTGCAAACCTATGAGTTGTTATTTTATATATATATTGCACTTATGTTACATGTTTTAGAAAATACATGTTTTAAATGTATAATTATTCATAACTGTTTTATTAAATGATTAATATACTTTAGGTATATTTTTAGTATATTTTAGGTATATTCCTAAGTAAATGCATGTCATATTATTGATTTATACTTAAATTGTTTTTAAGTATATTATTGGTTTATTTTTGATATATTTTATGTTTGATTTGAATTTATTTGACATATATATACTTGAAATATACTTAGTTTATTTTAGGTATATTTATGGTATATATATGGATTATTTTGCTATTATGAATATCATCATGCATTATTTATTTTCAGAATGTATGATTTATTTTAAATGAAGGATATTGATAGAATGTGCTACCTAGTGGGCAGCACTAAAGCCGAGTATGTACCGGTGCGATAGATTGCAGGATTGAATTACTAACTTATTTATGGAAATTATGATTTGATTGAGATGTAATGTGATTGATGGTGTGATTGCTGAAGCTCGATTGACCAAGTGTCTCAGGGCCAATCACATTGGCAGTCAGATTGTTGGAGCTCGGTTGACTTTGTGTCTCGGGGCCAGTCTATTATCCATATGGAATAAGTGAATTTATTTGGAATTAAGTGAGCCTGTATGGCTAGAGTGATATTATTGTTGACCGAGATTGCGATTAAATAGGGTTCTATTTGATCATTCATAAACTGATGTTTTTCAGTATTATATATAAAGTGATTTTCAGCATCTATGTGTATATGCCTGTATATATATTTATTATATATACTGATGACTGATTGCATTTGACATATAGTAAATGCATGTACATATATTATAACAATTCACTCAGTGAGGTTCGACTCCCTTCAGTTGATGTTTTTACAGGAGAGTCTTCTTCCTCAGACCTCAGCAGTAGACCCATCTACCGGATTTCTTCTGCCCCGGCTCTTTTATGTAAGTTACCTACTTGATTTTATATTGTACTCTAGAAAACTGTAGTAGTCATGTTTTAGTATCAGTAGTGAGTTGTATTTTATATTCGATGTTGTGATTTCAATTCAGATGTTTTATTTAAATATTGTACTAATATATTTCATGTTATGATATGAAAGAGTTTTATTTTATTATATTGGTTTATGATTTTAATTATGATGCATATTTTATTATTATTATTGCATATTTTTATTTTTAAGGCTTGCTACGGGTTCCGGATTAGAAAGAATTCTCGTTCCCTAGCGTCGGTCATAACTCTTAGTTTTGGATCGTGACATATTGCACCTCTACATGCATTGTTCTAGCATGAAACACTGGGTTCTCAACTCAATAAATAGCTGACTGATTATCATAGTATAATGGTATTGGATAATCAACTATTTGGTGTAAATTCTCCAACAACTGTATTAACCATGTACTTTCCTGGGCTACCATTGTTGCCATACGATACTCAACCTCTGTTTTTGAGAGTGACATTATTGGTTATCTTTCCATATACCAAGTAATAACTCCAGAACCTAAACTAAATGCAGAACCAATGGTTAATCTTCGTGTATCATAATCACTAGCATAATCAACATCATAATATTCTTCTAACTTGCAAGTTATTTTACTTATATAAAATAATCCGAGATCAATTATTCCTTTGATGTACCTCAAAATTCTCTGAACTACTTCCAAGTGGGGCTTTTTCAAAATTTGCACGAACTGACTGACTACTCTAGTTGCAAATGCAATATCTGATCTTGATAATGTCAGATAGATTAGACTACCAACTATTTATCGATACATTATTAAATCCTCTAAATCTTTACCTTCTATAATGCTCAATTCGGAGTTCACCTCCATAGGAAGATAAAGAGGTTTGCAGTCAAGCATCCCATACTTTTGGAGCATATTTCTCCTGACATAAGAATAATCCTTCCTTTGTGCATTCCACTTCTAATATAAGAAAGTGATTCGGCACCCCAAGTTCTTTCTTCTAAAATTAGATTGATAAATTTTTCTTGGTTTGGTGGATCTCATTAACATCATCTCCAATGATGATGAGATCATCAACATAAATAATAATTATTGCTATCTTCCCTTCTTGAGCTTTGAAAAATAAATTTGAATAAACTAATGTAACTCTATAGCCACTATGGATGAGAAACTTAATGATCTTGCCATACTAAGCTCTGGGAGCTTGCTTCAATCCATATAGCACCTTCTTCAATTTACAAACATACTTAGGATTAAACTTGTTTATAAATCCTTCAGGTTGCTCTATGTACACTTCTTGATCCAATTTTCCACTTTAAAAGCATTTTTAACATCCACCTGCCATAAGTTCCAAGATTTACTTGCTGCAAGTGCTAGCAAAACACGAATAGTTACAATCTTTGCCATTAGACTAAATGTTTCATCATAGTTTAGTCCATACTACTGTGAGAATCTTCATGCTACCAGACGAGCTTTGTATCTCTTAATTGAGCCATTTGGACGAGTCTTAATCTTGTAAACCCACTTGCATGAGATAGGCTTCACATTTTTAGGTTTTGGCACTTGCATGAGATAGGCTTCACATTTTTAGGTTTTGGCACCAAGTCCCAAGTTTTATTTTCAGTGAGGGCTTTGATCTCCTCTTTCATGGATTTTCTCTATTCAACTTTCTGTGATGCCTTCTTAAAGGATATTGGGTTTTTTTCCTTCTTCCATTACTGCAACATTGGCATATTTGAGATTTTTCTTTTTTACCCTAGTTCATTTTCTCAACTATATTAGTGATGTTTCATGTTATTCTTCTGGCATCTCTACTGTTGGTTGATCCTAGGCATTTATCTTTTGATACACACTAGTCTACCATGGCTTTTCTTAAGGTTGAGATTGTGTAACAAGCTCTGGACTCTACTGAACTTCTACTGACTGTTCCTTACACTTTTCATGCAATTGTTCTACTTCATTGGAGTAAAGAAGTGCAATATACTCTGGTGTTCTCCATGATGATGTCTCATCAAATACAACATTTTGTGAGACATAACATTTGCTAGTTGTAGGATCACATCATCTCCATCATTTTTTATGCTCATCATAGCCCACAAAGATACACCTAATTGCCTTTTTCTCGAACTTGCTACGTAGATAATTAGGTACAAATACATAGAAAACACAGCCAAATACTTTAAAGTGATTTACAGTGGGTTTCATGTTCCACAACTTCTTAAAAGGAGACATAAGTCCCATCTTTGGATGAGGAAGTATATTGATTATATGAGCTACTATTCTCATGCACTCAGCCCAAAATCTCCCAGGAACATTCTTGGCATGTAACATGCTTCTGCATATTTCTACAAGATGTTTGTTCTTTCATTCTGCAACATTATTTTGCTATGGTGTGTTTGGAAAAGTCAGTTGCCGCCTAATCTTGCATTGGACAAAAGAACTTGAGAACTTATTAGAGATGTATTCTTCCCTATTATTAGTACGAAGGCACTAGATTTTGCTCCTAACTCACTTTCAACTATTAGCTTGAATTCTTTGAATTTTGCTAGAGTTTTAAATTTTTCTTTCATGAAATAGACCCAGACATACCTTGAATAATCATCAATAAATGTCACCATGTAGTGCATACCATTGATTAGTGATTTCTTGAATTTGCCAAATACATTTGATTGGATTAAGTCTAGTGGCTGTTTGGATCTAAATGATAACTCCTCATATGGAAGTTGGTGTGCCTTTCCATACTGACATTCAACATATATCACATCAGTACTAACATTAAGATTAGGTAGCCCTCTTAATGAGGACTTGATCATCATCATCTTTAGCTTACGATAATTGACATGTCTTAACTGTGCATGCCATAAGTTAGTTGTATTACCACTTTCTATCCTTTTATTATTAATGTGTAAACTATTTCAACTTGTTAATAAAACTTGGCGTCTTTAAGGCTGAACATAATAAATTTACCATAATTAGTCAAATCTAAAATTGATAAAAGATTTTTCTTTATTCTTAATACTCTGTACACACCCTTCAACTGCACTTATTGTTGATTTGAACATGAAATGATCACTATGTCGCTAATGTGAGTGATTGGTAGTTGCAAGTTATTTGTAGTTACCACAACTCACTTGCCTTTATACTCTGAATCATTATAAAGTTTGCTTCTATCTCCTATTATATGACTAAAACAACCATAATAAAAGATCCAACACTTCTTATAATCAATTTTATAAGAACTAAAAGCACTTGATGCCTACTCCTCTTATACTTCTATTGTAGTAGCTATAAAAGTAGGGATGTCCATAATCTCTGAACCGGAACACTCTTCCATTTGCACTGTTTTTATAAATGATACTTCAAAATCCCACTTTGGTTCATCCTGGTGGTGATTGCTTGTTGTTGTTGCATTACTTTGAACAATCTTCTTCTTAGACTAGCAATCTTTGGCAGTAGTGTCCTTTCTTGCCATAGTTGAAACACTCACCATTCTGACGTTTAAAATTCTTAGATTGCTAATTATTGTACTACTACTTTTATTGAGCCCACTCTGATTGGTCATTACCTCATGTCTTTCCTCTATTCTTACCACGGGGTAGATTCTTATTTTTGCTGATGAAGAGCGCTACCTCTCTAGTATTCAAGGAGACTCTAGCCATTTGCTTTGTTAGAGTTTCTTGACTTATTAATAAATTCTCTAACTCTTTAATTGAAAGTTGTGTGGGCCAACCTTAAACTACAACCATGAAACTGTGGTACTGAGGTCATAGTCCATGAATGATGGTTCTCCTCATTCTGCTACTGGATATTCTGGATGGCTCATCCAACTTAGTAATTTCTCAATATAAAGACTTCACCTTGGTAAAATACTAACTAGTTGTCATATCTTTTTATAAGATAGACATTAGTTAATTTTCCAATAGTTAAAGTCTGGTGTCATTCTGTTTTGAGAATCACAAAGCAAGAGAATCCTAAGCTTCTTTTGGTGTGGTAGCATTTTTGATGTGTTTCATAATCTCCTATTCAATGGTTATTTTGATGGTGAAAATGGCTTTTCTAGCTTTAATTCTCCATTTTTTGAGATTGCTATTATCATCTAATGGTGGTAGTGTAGTCTCTGTCCTAGCAATAATCTCCCAGAGATATTGACTTGCAAGTATGACTCTATGCAAGTCCTCCACATGCTATAGTTATTAATATTTATTTTTTTTTTAATAACACCAATATTACTAAATTCTGCCATAATAACTTGGATTTAGTAGCCTCACGTTTCACCAAGTAAGCATAGTTCCAAACCAATGAGCTTTATAGTTCCAAACTGTGCACATGCAAAATCTCCCCTTGTTGTAAATTAAAAATTCTCAAAAAATCTTTTCTAGTGTGGAAGATTAGTCAGAACTGTAACCACAAAGCATACTCATAATTTCAAGATAAATTACAACTATAGCTCTGATACCACTTTGTCGAATTGAAATGTATAAAATAATAAAATAGCATATAAAAACTAGGACCACAAATAGTGAATAAAAAAATATTTTCACTAAAAAATAAATTCGCTATTACACTAAAAAATTATTTGATCATTACTACCTACCTCACTTTTCCTTTCACCACTCTTGGCGCACATTCATCACTAGCACACACTCATCACTAACACACTTACAATTGCTCTCTTACACTATTCACACCACTCACTTTATGATTTACTCTCCCTTATTTTGAGCTTATATTTTTCTCTCCATCTAGATGGCTATTTATAGCCATTCCCATGCATAAATAAAGAAGAAAAAAAAAAAAATTTTACAATTTGTTACACTTTTCAACTTGGTGAGCACTGTTTTGACTAAAAAAAACTTGATAGGCACTGAATTCGGTGCCTCCCTCTTGACTCATTTCTTTTGACAAAATGATATGAATAATAATTATAACATGTGATACATACCAAAAAATAATGATCAAAATTTAAGTAGTTAAATAATATTTTTTTTATAATATTAAAAAATATATAACTTTAATCTCTAATTAGCGTATATATAAAATTTACTTTGTAAATTAAAGTTAGAAAAAATGATGATTGACGTGTGCATTCAAATTGGGCCGAGCTATGCAAGCCTGTCTATGCTTATCTCTAAGGTTCTTCTTTAATCAGAACCATAATTTGATAGGCAGAATAGGAAGAAATCAATGCGTTACGTTTCAAGAACATTGTCATATGAAATGAACTAAAATGAACATTGTCATATATAGTAGACTAATTTTTTTTCGTAAATCGCCCCAACAAACCTCTGTTTTGTGAATAGTATCATCTTCACAGTTTTAGTTCCTTTATTTTAAAGGGGGTGACTACTGGTTTTAACCAATAATCATCTGCTGGTACTTATTTTTTTTCATTTATTTTCTATTCCTTTAGTTTATAACTTCTCAAATAAGTTTATATTTATATGTTGTTATTGATATCCTTTTTATGCAGAAGTCTTTGCAAGTCTACATCCCTCTGTTTTGCTTGGGTCTTGAAGATCTCAATCCCTCCATGGATCGACGGAGGTCGACTTCTCCAGATTTGGTCAAAATCCAGTAGGTTCTCTAGAGGTGGATCTCAGTCCCTTTGTTTTGCTTACAGCTGCTCCTCCAATGTCTGGACATAGTCATTTAGTTTAGTCCTAGACACCAACAGCTTAAGCAGGTTCGGCTTGAAGACATGCATTGCCAGGTTGCCATTGCTGCTGCTGCCATATGGCTGGTTTTCTGTCCTTCTCAACATACCAGGGTTACAACCCTAAAGTTAAGGACAATGATCTTGGGCTGTATCTTAGTACTAGCCCTTCAAAATGTACTCGCCTTTCAAAATGTTATGGCCCTTCAAATTGTAATGATGCTTATCTAATATATTATATCTTTATTTTTTTTTAAAAAGAATAACTTTTTACAATATGTTAAATTATTACAACAGTTAGGTTAGTTGACGGGAAGGACATGCATTTTCATTAATATATTGTAATAAACTATTCATTAATTATGTTTATATTTGAATTACCTGAGTTCAGTATATTTTCATAAAATTATTATAGTTTTGTAAAAGAGTGTATTCTGTCCCTAATTCATATGTATTTTATTTTAATAACTCAAATATAACACAAGAAAAATAATACTTTTCCAAACTTGACAAGCATGTTTCGAAGAATAGCATTTGGAATGTATGCCTTGGTGATTGAAGGAATCATATGTGGTTCTTACACAAAAACATGAAAAAATGCTTTTTTCTAAAGTGACATTCAATTTCAATAATTCCTTAAAACAAAAGACTATTATTTTTCTAATGTCTTTCCCTCTTGTCCTTCTACCTCACTACACTCATTGATGTGTAATATAAATTGAATTTGACTTCTATAAATATTAGTATCAAACAAAATTTGCTTTTCGTCCGCACTTGCTCACTATGAAAGACTTGTATATGAAGAAAGATCACATATTAGATTACATTATCAACATCATGGATTATTCAGTGACTGTTAACCTTTTTTTTTTTTTTACCTAATTAGCACATTATAATCTTTGATAATAACAATTATAATTTGCAACAATTTTTTTTAAAGATTGATCTAATTGATAATCGGTGTTGATTAAAATTGATTAAAGAGATGCTAAAAATTGAGTAATCAAATAATAAGTTAATGAGTCAATTCTTAAATTCTCTCTTTAATTTTTTTTTTTAAAAAAAATTAAAGAGTTGTGGCAAACTAGAACTTTGATACCTGCAAAAAAACTGCAACATCTCAATAATTAATCAATGGAAAATTTTATAGTGTCATGATGACACCATATCATTTAGTAGTTTTACCTATAATAATAGGTAAAGAAGGTAATAGTATAAGAATTTTATTTAATTTTTATTTTTTGAAGATAAATTTTATTTTTTAAGATAAAATCTATATTTATGTAAGAAAAATTAGTAAAATATTTTATTTTTACTCAAACTAATGATAATAAATAATTGAACAATATCATTTTTTATTATTTAATTCTATTGTTATTCTAGAATTATAAATGCATTTTCAATCTATAAAAAATTAATCTATAGTAAGAATGAGATATTATAAAATTTTAATCAATGTGAATAATTTATAATTAATTAAAAATATACATTTAGTTTATATATATATATATCACTTTAAAATCTTTATATTATATTATATTTACACTGCCCAAAAAAAGGGGTGATGATGGTAATAACATTCGTTGTCCATCTTGAGAGGAGGAATTTTTTTTTTAGTAGTCTTGACATATAAAATTTTTTATTATTAAATGAAAATAATATTTAATAAATAAGTAATATATTGTGTTTTCAAATTTTCTAATAAGTGGTAAATATATATATATTTTTTAAAAAATTATTTATATTTATTCTATTTCAAATATATAATTGATATATATATATATATATATATATATACACACACGTGTGTAGTGGTAGTAGCTACTATAGGAATGCCAATAATAATAATAATTCTCTTTTTAGTGGTTGATATTGTGAAATTATCATATAATATTTTCTTATATAACAAATGATTTACAATGTAGAATGTTTATATTTTTTATACTTTTTTTGAGTAATGTTGTTCCAAAATTTTTTTAAGGAGAAATCAGTTATAAACATTTTTTTTGATAAAAATAGTATCCAAAAAAATAAACAATACATTAAAACTTTTCTAACGTTGAGATATATATATATATATATATATTTATTTATTTATTTCGTAAGACATATACATGATTATTGGTGGTTAAGATGTACATATATGTATATAATCATTGGTAGAGTTTTAGTTTTACAATTAAATTGTTACTATTATGTATTGAAAATCCAATTATTCATATAATAATAATAAAAAGAATATCTTATTATATATATTTTTTCAATGGTATAAATAAATCATGAGAAAGAAATTGAAACTTTCAACAAAAGCTGTGATATGAAAATATCTCATTATATGAATTAGTGATTTATTGTATATATACATATGTAAAGGTCAACCTGGTTAATGTGGTGTAGTGGGTTTCCATATAATGACTATTGTTTGATGTGTAGTTCACATACATATGTATAATACGGTTAACTTAGTATAATGTCTTGGTACGATAGCATAATACGATTAATGTGGATTTTTTATTTAACAATGTTTATGTAATTTGAATTTTTTACTCTTCTTGTACATTATTTGATGTTATTTGAATTTTCAACTATAAAATTATCAAAATGTTATTTTATTGAAATGCTAAAGTTAAGCCGATTACTTTTTCAATTTTAATACAAAACATAATTAGAATTTACGCTTTTAAAAAGTTGTAGTAATGGTTGTTTCAATTTCTTAGAGCAAGAATATCATCAATGTCTCTTGATTTATACTGTATGCTAGCCATATTAAGAGTAGTGATGACTTTTTAATGGAATTGACGTTTCTCTTTTACAAAAGGGGATAGTTAGCAAAAATTTAAAATTAAGAACATTTAATTGATTTTTAAAAATATAAGGATGAAGTATTAAATTAAAAAAAATTCTCAAGAGATTTAGTACTGTTTAATACGATTTAGTACGCTACAATCTTTTCCAATTCAAAGTTTTGGTTTGGTTTACAACGGCCAATCTGGAGCTAGTTAATTAGGTCTAGACTTTACAAATTTTTGAAGGAAAGATAGTCAGAATTGGCAATAAGCTTGATGATGAAGTCAAAAAGGAATAAGCAACGTCCTCATTAAGCATTCAAGCAGCTTTGCCTCTACAGCATCATAGATCATTGAAGTAGATCCTCAGATTGCCTCACATAGTCTGAACATCAACCCAGGAGTAAAACCTGTAGTTTAGAAAAATAGGAACTTTACATATGAAAGGTAATAGGTAATCGATGAAGATATAAAGAAATTGTTAGAAGCCAGAATCATCAGAAAAGTTACACACCCCAAAATGGGTAGCTAATGTGGTGCTGGTTAGAAAGTCAAATGGGAAGTACAAAATGTGTATTGACCATATTGACCTTAATAAAGCATGCCCGAAAGATAGCTATTCGTTGCTAATAATTAATTAGCTGGTAGACTCGACTGCCTGTCATAACTTGTATAGCTTTATGGATGCCGCTCAGGGGTATCATTAGATTCTAATAAAGAAGGAAGATTAGGAGAAAACATTATTTATCACTCATGAAAGCCTTTACTGTTACAAGGTCATGCCCTTCGGGTCAAAGAATACTGGGGTAACATACTAAAGGCTGATGAACCATGTGTTCCAAGATCAAATTGGGAAAAATGTAGAAGTATATGTGGATGACATCATTGTCAAGAGCCAGTATATAGAGCAACATTCTGAGCATCTTGATCAAATCCTACGCATATTGAACCAATACTAGATCAAGCTAAATCTGGATAAGTGTGTCTTTGGAGTTACAGCAGATAAATTCTTAGGATTCATGATATCTCATAGAGGAATCGAAGCCAATCTAGAGAAGATGGTGGCCATAATTAAAATGAAAGCTCCAACATCCTTAAACGAGCTCTAAAAATAAAATGGCAGAATAACAGCTTTGGAACATTTCATCTCCTGCTCAGCTAAAAGATGTCTACCACTATTCTGAGCTCTAAAAAACCCAAGAAATTTGTATGGAATGAAGAATGCTAGGCTGCCTTTGAAGACATCAAGAAGTTCCTATCTTCGCCACCTCTACTTAGCAGACTAATTCTAAGAGAGGTTTTGTACCTGTATCCCTCTGTTGGGCAAGAATCAATTGCATCAGTACTAGTTTGAGAAAAAGCAAACTACCAACAATTAATTGGCTGGTAGACTCAATTGCATGTCATAACTTGTATAACTTTATGGATGCCACTCAGGGGTATCATCAGATTCCAATGAAGAAGGAAGATCAGGAGAAAACATCATTTATCACTTATGAAGGCCTTTACTATTATAAGGTCATGCCCTTCGGGTCAAAGAATATCAGGGTAACATACCAAAGGCTGATGAACCATGTGTTCCAAGATCAAATTGGGAAAAATGTAGAAGTATATATGGATGACATCATTATCAAGAGCCAGTATATAGAGTAACATTTTGAGGATCTTGATCAAATCCTCAGAATATTGAACCAATACTAGATCAAGCTAAAGCTAGATAAGTGTGTCTTCGGAGTTAAAGTAGGCAAATTCTTAGGATTCATGATATCCCATAGAGGAATCAAAGCTAATCTAGAGAAGATGGTGGCCATACTCAAAATGAAAGCTCCAACATCCTTAAACAAGCCCTAAAAATTAAATGGCAGAATAATAGCTTTGGGATGTTTCATCTCCTGCTCAGCTAAAAGATGTCTACCACTATTTTGAGCTCTAAAAAATCCTAAGAAATTCCTATAGAATGAAGAATGCTAGACTGCTTTTGAAGACATCAAGAAGTTCCTATCTTCACCACCTTTGCTTAGCCAACTAATTCCTAGAGAGGTTTGTACCTATATCTCTCTATTGGGCAAGAATTAATTGCATCAGTACTGGTTTGAGAAAAAGGAAGCTACCAATAATTGATTAGCTGGTAGATTCGACTGCCTGTCATAACTTGTATAACTTTATGGATGCCACTCAAGGGTATCATAAAGTTCCAATGAAGAAGGAAGATTAGGAGAAAACATCATTTATTACTCATAAAAGCCTTTACTATTACAAGGTCATACCCTTCGGGTCAAAGAATGCTAGGGTAATATACCAAAGGCTGATGAACCATATGTTCCAAGATCAAATTAGGAAAAATATAGAAGTACATGTGGATGACATCATCATTAAGAGCCAATATATAGAGCAATATTCTGAGGATAATGATCAAATCCTCCGCATATTGAACTAATACTAGATCAAGCTAAATCTGGATAAGTGTGTCTTTAAAGTTAAAGCAGACAAATTCTTAGGATTCATGATATCCCATAGAGGAGTCGAAGCCAAACCAGAGAAGATGGTGGCTATACTTAAAATGAAAGCTCCAACATCCTTAAATGAGCTCTAAAAATTAAATGGTAGAATAATAGCTTTAGGATGTTTCATCTCCTGCTCAGCTAAAAGACTTCTACCACTATTCTGAGCTCTAAAAAACCCCAAGAAATTCATATGGAATGAAGAATGCTAGGCTACCTTTAAAGACATTAAGAAGTTCCTATCTTTGCCACCTTTGCTTAGCAAACCAATTCTTGGAGAGGTTTTGTACTTGTATCCCTCTGTTGGGCAAGAGTCAATTACATCATTACTGGTTCGAGAAAAAGGAAGCTAGCAGGATTCGATGTACTATATCAGTAAAATACTCAAAGGTTTAGATGTCCGATATCCAAAGCTGGATAAGTTAGCTATGGTCGTCGTGCATACATCCTAGAAGCTCAAGTATTATTTTCAGGCTCACTCAGTTATCATAAGATCTAGCTTTCCATTAAGAAAAATCTTATAAAGACCTGAGACATCTGGAAGATTAGTCCAATGGTTGGTATTGCTTAGAGAAGTTGACATTAGTTATGAACCTCGGCAATAGATTAAAGCATAAACCTTAGCAGATTTAATACAAAAGATGACAAGGGAAGACTTTGTCCCATCTTCATGCCTAGAATGGAAGCTATACATAGATGGAGCATCATCCACTCGAGGATCTAGTTCCAGAATTATCCTCAAAGGGCCAAGCAAAGTCATAATCAAATACCCGATACAAATAAAGTACAATGTCACTAATAATGCAGCTGAGTATGAGGCACTCATCACGGGATTAAATTTAGCTATAGAAGTCAAAATTGAGTATCTCAAAATATACTTTGATTCATAACTGGTAGTTAATTAAGTCAAAGGAATATACTAGACCAAAGAACCAAGCATAGTTAAATACTTAAAGAAAGTCAGACAGCTCCTAAAGAAGCTTAAATAGGAAGGGGGACAATGGAAAATCATTCAAACTCTTAGAAATGAAAAATCAAAAGCAGACTTATTAGCAAAGTCAGTAGTAAAAGGCAGCTAAACATTTAAAGAGCTTGAGCTAACTGAGGAGTTGATGAAGCCAAGCACCAAGGAAGTAAAGATCTTGAATATCCAGGAAGTAGCAAAATAGATGAAGCCAATAATTCAATACCTCAAATATGGCATACTCCTATAAGATAAGTTGAAGGCTTGAAAATTGAAAATGAAAGTCACACATTATTCCATACATAATAGGGAGCTTTATAGAAGGTCGTTATCACATCCATGGTCTAAATATATATCATTAGAGAAAGGAAATTACATTGTTCATGAAGGAATGTATGGAGCTCATGAGTCTTCTAATTCACTAATAAGAAAAGTATTGCTCTAGGGTTATTATTGGCCCACCATGTCTTGAGATGCTTAGAAGCTAGTCCAGGAATGCTATAAGTGTCAACAATTTGCTTGCCTCAACCACAAACCTTCCAATATTCAACATTTAATTGGGAGTCCTTGGCCTTTCACAATTTGAGGAATGGATATCCTAGGTCCATTTCTAGTCTCAACCTCTTAAAAGAAATTCTTGATCATAGCTATTGACCACTTCACTAAGTAGGTAAAAATTGAGGCTGTCCGAACCATAATTGAGGCTTGGATCCAACACTTTTTTTTGGAAGGAAGTCATTTATAGATTTGGCACACCACACACTTGATAATAAATAATGGGAAGCAATTTGACAATTGGAAATTGAGAAGGTTCTACTTTGATCTCAATATAAAGCTTAGATTTACTTCAGTGGCTCATCCACAAACAAATGGGTAGACAAAAGTCACCAACAGGATCATCATGCAAGGTCTAAAAAGAGGTTAGATGAGAAGAAGGAAGACTGGGTTGAAGAACTTAACAATATCACTTGGGCATATAGAATAACACCCAAGACCTTTATAGGAGAAATGCCTTTCAGATTGACTAATGGTATGGATGCTGTAATCCTAATGGAAATTGGGTCATCGAGCTACGGGTAACTAGAGATCTAGATCAGGAGGTTAACAACATCAACACTCATATATACCTAGATCTATTTAAATAAAGGAGAGAATGATAGGTGTTGAGCAAGCAAGATATCTGACACTTAGACTTGTAATTCTTAAGAAATCTTGGAACTGTCTTTTAATAATTTTTCTTATTGCCTACACTGGATTTCTCTACTTCAGTAAGTTTTTTCTCTAAAGCCATAAGTTTGGAGTCATGCCCCTTAATATTTAAAGTAAGTTGGGCTTGATAATGTTCCAACTCTTCAACCCTTTTCTGGCTCACCTCAGCCTTAGATCTAGCCTCAATATGCTTTATCTGGCAAAGTTTTAGTGCCTTTTTTATTGTCTCCATATTCTTTTTATAATCTATGGCTATTATACCAACCTTTGTCTCTTTTAAGCTGTATTGGCTCTTCAAGAAATAGTAGTTATCCTTAACCAACAGCAAGACCTAAGTCATTTGAAAGAAAGAAAAAGGTTATAACTCAGAATACCTGTACACATAAGCACAAGAAAATAAAGCGAAAGATAATTAATACTAGAGAATATTTAATTATAGAGTTGAATAACTCCTTTGTATCCACATCCAACCACAGCTGGATGTCTTTAGGGAGTCACAAAGACTCGGCATACTGATCCCTAACTTGAGAATTCAAAATACTTAAAGGCTTCATTTTATTTAAGATCCATTTTCTTATATCTAGGCATCCAAAAATTTTTAGGCGTTTGACAAATAGCTCACCTCTCAACTCCTCCTCCTTAGCATCTAAATCCTTATTTTAGGATTTCTTCTTATAAGTCTCAGATATTTCCTTTTAAGAAGGATCAACCACAACTTTTCCTTTGTCACTAGGTCTAATATCAACTGGAACCTTTGAAACACTTAGTTCCTGAGTAGGTGGAGTCATCTGCACATCCTTTTAGGTCTTCAGTACATCATCTAAAATTTGTATCCTATCCATAAAGGCAAAAAAGTCAGCCATTTATAAATAAAAATAGAAGACTTAGAATATTCCTTTAGAAGATCAAGTACCTACCATCAATATTTTCATCTCCAGGATAAACTCTCTGGATATATCTCCAAGAAAGATCTCCAATAGATCTCATTTCAACTATGCTTTTGAGATAGAGTTTGGACACCAGGTCTATATCCTCTTTAGGCAGTTGTGAGGGGTGCAGTACATTCTGACATTCATCAACCCATAGGCGCTGGACATGGACAAAGTTCGAAGGATGTTCAATTATAAAAAATCTATACCTTCAAGACTTCTATAAGTCCAAAAGCTTAAAAAATAGACTTTGATGAGGTACAACTAATAGTGAAAAGGTTAACTCCCATTTCTTCTTATTCAGGCTATACATATACTAGAACACATTTAGATCCGGTTCTCTACCTTCCCTGTACATAAGCTCTATATATCCTATTAAAATCCTATAGCTCTTGGGGTGCAATTGCCCAAAGTGTAATATTAAACCTTTTTAAAAAATTCTTCATAAAAGGGTCCATGGGAAATCTTAATCCTCCCTCTAACTAGTAAGTGTAAACAACCATCCTCACCATGTCTAAGAAATGCTCATGAGCCCTAAAGTTTCTTTTTCAGTATGTAGCACATACTCTTGAGGAATGCCATACCTCCTTCTATACCATACTAGCATGTCATTATCCACTTTGGATTCAAACAAATCAAATTTCACTTGCTCTTATGGAGCCATGGATTCTATTAAGCTAAAATAAAGGAAGAAAATAAAAAGGGGAAGTGTCTTTACCTAGAAGAAGAAGGAAGAAGGCAGGTCTGTAGAAAATACAAAGGAAGCAGAAGCATAAAACACTTAAAAGAAAAACTAGTAAGAAAACATAGTAGAGAAGTAAAAGTAAGGTTAGCAAAAAGATTAGCTTATTTAAATAACCACTACTACCTATATGGTTACTTACATCTCTCTTATTCAACATCAAGGGTATTCTAGGGTAAAAAAAGCCCACTAATTGAGCAGTTATCATTATGACAACTAAAATGTCTCATCCTCTGACATATGAATAGATGTGATAGTTACAAACTTCAAAATTCAAAAGAAATATCTAAAGACTTAGTAATAAAAAAAGTTCCACTTATCTCGTTACTAGCTGTATACACTTTTCAAAACTCAAATGAATCCAAGCATCTAAGTCTAGTGACTAAAGCTAGAACCTTTAGGTCACTTCAATAGTATTGAGGTTCAGCACTCAGGTCATGTTTCTATGACATCAAGCATCTAAGTCCAATAACTAAAGCTAGCACCCTGAAGTTTCTTTGATAGTACCGAGGGTTGGCACTCGGATTGTGTTTCCATGACACCAAGCATCTAAGTCCAGTGACTGAAGCTAGCAGCCTTAGGTCACTTCAATAGTACTGAGGTTTAGCACTTAGGCTACATTTCTATGACACCAAGCATTTAAGTCCAGTGACTGGAGTTGGCACCCTTAGGTCATTTTGATAGTATTGATGTTTGGCACTCGGGTAGTGTTTCTATAATAGCAAGCATCTAAGTCTAGTGACTAAAGCTGGCACCCTCAGGTTGCTTCAATAGTATTGAGGGTCAGCACTCAAGTTATGTTTCTATGACACTGAGCATTAAAACTCTAGCAACTGATGCTGGTCCTCATGTTGTTTACTATAATATTGAGGTTCTGAAGACTCTGATAGCTCCTATAGTACTGAGCATCTAAAAATCTAGTGATTGTTAGTCTCGCCAGATCAATCCTATAATACTAATGAGTTAATCCCTTGGGACATTAAATAAATGCTGAGCATCTATAAGTCCAACTGGCATTTTCACATTCTTATATTCAAACACAATAATGTCAAGACTCAGTACTGAGCATCATCACCATCATACTCTGTGACTGAGGTTAGCCACCTTAAGTCACCTTTTTACATCAGATGTAATTATGCACGTGATCTCTTTTCCAGTAAAAGAATCATTATTTTGAGTTATTCATCACCATGCATTTATCAGATCATAATACATCAGACATAAATATTCAAACATGCTTTTGGCAGGGACTCTTGATACCCTATATACATATTCCTATTCTACTAAGGGTTTATTTTCCTATACAGGGATTGTTTACAGATGAAGAATGCCTAAATTAGATAGGAGAAGGATTCTTAATTAAAAAGACTCTCGGATAGGAATAAACACTCTCTAAATAGGCACAAGTCCTACATCAAAGGGGGATCCTATTCCTCTTAAGTTTGAGCATCAGTATCTCTAGAAATAAGACCCATATCCCTTATTCTCATTCATTCTATTCTCTAACAATCAATGCTCTCCTTATCTCTTTAAACTCTCTCTCTACATTTTTTAATTTAGGCAACAAAGGGTTAATGGGGATCCTCCCTACCTCTTACCTTGCCTTTTATTGATTTTTTTATAGGGCTTAGACTTGGAGATTCTGGAAGTATGTTATTAGTGATGATGTGATTTTTAAATTGCTTAAGAAAAATTTCAAATTGGAGCTTATTTGGATGCATCAAAGATTTCCAGATACCTATTCAAGAATTTTGAAAATTGTAAATAGTGTCTACTAGTTTGCTTTGAATTCTAGAAGAGAAGGTGGAGGAAAAGTTTGGGATCAAGGAAACAAGGCTTGGAAACTATGGTGTATATGGCAAGTATGGGAATTTTTGGATTTACAATGACAATAAGTTACCAATCTACAATTGTTTGCTAGGGTTATACTAGTAAATGAAGAGGAATAGAGAAGTTAAAACTAGACTTATAGTTGCAAGAGAAGAAAGTCCCTGTAGTGTAATATAACTCAAAGCACTAGTGATTGATTTTAAAGCTAGAAAAATAGAAAAGCCCGACTTTGCAGAGTAGTCTTAAGTCAACAAAGAACAATGCAAAGAAGAGTGCTTGATTAATTGTTCTTGTATAGCTTATTTGCATTCCAAATTTTGGTTGTTTGTCATAGACGGGGAACTTAATTGATACACGATAGTTCTTTAGTGGAGGACTAGATCTTTACATTCACTTGCATTACTTAGAATTCGGTAATTATTTCATTTTCTACTAAATTTTCTGATACATCATTATGATTTTTTTAGCACTTAATAAAAATTAATGGGATTTTTACAAGAACACTTCATGTAAAAAGTTAGCTAATTTAGTTCTTATTCTAATAATAGTGTTTAGTTATAGGCATATGTAAAAGGAGAATGTACATTATTGTTTATGTAACAGTGATCCTAGGAATAATTATTGTTGTAATCTATACCTATTCTATAAAGGAATCGATTACATGCATCGGATTATGAGCAGAAGCATAGTGTGAACATGAATACAATTAGAGTCAATTTCAAAAATTTTCTTTAGCATACAACCCTAAAAAGTAAGAATTCCAAATAGCCCAAAAATTATATCACATGTAATTTACATAACTAAATGTTTGTATGCTTAATAGAAAATATAAAATAAAAATTAACAAACAACTAGAAACACATAGCATGTCAAGAGAATAGAACTACATCTAAGAGTTTAGTAACTCTTATAAACTCCAAATATTGGTAGTACACTCAATAAGATTTAGGAAATGGTTGATGCAAATCTATAAGCTTTTAGCTCCCCAAGTGTGAAGCCTCTAACTTAAAACATACAAGTGGCACTGAAATGACTCCAAGCTTTTGAAGAATCTTTACCTGTAAGCTCCTTCTTTGTGGTGACTCGAAAGCTCGCTAGAGCTCCTCTCTTTGCTTGGATGATGTAAGACTTCTTGCCTCCTTTGGATGAATGTAGGCTGATCTTGTATAGCTATTGTACAAGGATAATGACAATGGACTTATAAAGAAATACAACTCTTGTATCTCTCACTCACACACTCATAACACTTAGAAAAAAATGAAGAAGAAAAATCAACTCTTGAGTACTCACTCTTATTTTCTCTCTTTGTGTTTGAATGTTTATAATGAAAGTGGTAAAGTCAAGTGTGTAGAGAACATCCACTAACTTATTGTATATATAAGAGACTAATTTTGAATGTGTAGAGATCCTTTCCTAACTCAAGCTTGAGTATTGAATAAGCTATCTCATGCATATAGAGATTGTCCACTTGCTTTTGACTTTTGCATTAAATAAGTAATTTCATCCATATAGAGATTCTCCACTAACTAAAGGTGCACGCTTATGACACTCTGCCATGGTGTCACTCATGCAATCACATTGCATGGAAAGCACATGCTTAGGTGGCCACCATGCAAGCATGAGGATCATATGCTTATGCTTATGTGGCACCTCCTTTAATAAGTAGGCTTTAGTTAATTGGGTTCATTTCACTCTTAAATTGTCCTATCTCTACAACATCCACTAATTAGACTTATGGGCTTTATTTAACACTTAAATAAGGCCCTTCTCACTAATATACTTAATTATTTAAGCCGATCCATCATCCATTAAGCTATATTTATATAGCCCATCTTATGGTCCATATCCAAACTTGTATAGGTGGCAAATATTAATTTGCTCCTTAAACTTAATATCACATATTAAATTAAGTCCAAATTAATATTCAATTAAATATTAATAGTCCTAACCTTTGAATTAGATTTCAGGATATGCTAGATCCCTGCACAAGCAAAAATCCAATTCAATTAATTTAATTATTGAATTAAACACTTTAATTAATAATCAAATTAATAATTAT
This sequence comes from Mallotus nudiflorus, assembly GCA_947683625.1. Lineage (NCBI taxonomy): Eukaryota > Viridiplantae > Streptophyta > Magnoliopsida > Malpighiales > Euphorbiaceae > Mallotus > Mallotus nudiflorus. Next base: position 68,997 of record CANTUR010000187.1, on the reverse strand, counting down.
CATTGTTGATGCCACTCTTATGTGTGTGACTTACAAGGTTCAAGTCCAAATGGCAATGGAAATAAATAATATTAACTCTTAATATTATCAGAAACTCTTTCTTAGCTAAATGTGAAAATCCTAACTAATCATATTTAGTTTCCATAAGTCATGAGTGACCCTCAGCATAGATGCCATGACTACCTAATTGGAATGAATGCTATCCATAGATACACAAGAACCATAGAACATAATTACTGTGCACTCAATGTCCCTTCATTTGAAGATTCTAACTTTGACTAGAGTTATGGTTAGTCAAACTCTAATTGCCTCAATCTTATGACCTCATCTTCAGTTCAATTCTCGATAAAATATGACTTCTACTAGAAACACTTTCTAGCACTGTATACTCTTTTTGGTTAAGTCAAGTTCAACTTGGCCAGATACTTATTCATCAAGAATAACTCAGATAGCATAGGATCTTATCCCAGTTCACTCCAAGAATGAATTCCATCTTGGCCAATCACTCATCCCTGTATATAACTGATTAGAGCCATCACACACCATATACCCATACACGGCTAACATAAGTATGTAAGTAGTAACAAACTTTGACCACCTACATATGGATGACTGTGTCACCTTAGGTCAAAGACCATAAGCACCATTATGTCTAATAAAGTGATTATTGACAAAAGTGAATTTCCATATAATCACTTATCTTATGTCATAGTTTGATCCACCCATCACATGAGTATTAACATGTCTATTTTGATATCTCATATCAAGTAGCATGAGACTGACTACCTCCCATTATCGATATCATATATTGATCAATAAAAATAGATAAAGGTAATAGTCTATGGATTAATACTACCCATTTATTAATCCTATAACTATAAACATTTTATAGCATATGTACTAAAAGAATTTGTCATTTATATTATCCACTCTTGATAATAAACTCTTTTATCATAACACTAAAGGGTAAATACTTAAAAAAATAAATACTTTATTTAAATGAGTATTTTATTTCCATAAGGATAAAAGTACAATGTCATTTATATTACAAGAACTAGCACTAGGGCACATATATACTAATATTTTATATGGAGATAGGTGGCCAAATACAGATGTAATATGCTCGCTATTTTTTTAAAGCATTTACACTGACAAAATAAATGAATTCCATATGTGGTTTTACTTACATCCTAAATAATGTAACCTAGAGAGGAAGCGAGAAAGCAAGCATATATCTTCATACTAAATAATGTAACCCAAGGATCACTTGACATTTTTTGAAGTAAATATTTATACAAGACAAATATGTTGACCTTAGAAATAATCAATCTGAATTTTAATCTTAAAAAAATTAATTTTGAGCATTTAATTTTTTTGTTTAAGTGTGTATAAGTTAGGACTCTATGGGAAGTTAAAATGAAGTATGATTATCTTGGGCTGATTGGACCTTTGAGATTTAAAGAGGCTTTTGACATCCTTAGAGCTTTATATTGAGAAAATTATCTTCTTCATATTTGAAGTAGACATCTTGACCTTTCTGAATTGGGCTTATTTATCAAAATCCAAATTCATTTGGTTATGCAAAATTTGAGTCAAAATCCACGTATATGTCTGCTATCTTAGATTGTATATCTCTTAGTATTTTGGACATATCCTGAGCTACAGAAGTCCAATTAAGGTGATTAAAAATGATATGAAAAGATAAATCAAATATCTACAACTTTAATGAAATAATTATAGGAAAATTAAAACGTCTTAAATAGCAAATCATGGGCTCAAGTTGGGTATAGCTGTCTAATAGTATTCTATATTTTAGATTGCATAACTCTTAGTATTTTGAACCTATCCTGAGCTGTAGAAGTCCAATTTAGATGATTTAAAATGATATGGAATGAAAATTCAAATATCTACAAATTTTATGAAGAAATAATGGGAAAATTCAAACTTCTTTAATAGCAAATCATAAATTCAACTTTGATATAGCTGTTTGATAATATTCTGCATTTTAGGTTGCATAGCTCTTAGTATTTTGGACATATATTGAGTTACATATGTCAAATTTAGGTGATTCAAAATGATATGGAAATATAATTCAAATATCTACAGCTTCTATGAAGAAATTATGGTCAAATTCAATTTTCTTTAGCATCCAATCATGGTTTTAATCCATGAATAACTGTCTGACAACATCACTTTCAATGATTCAAAATATAGACATTAGACAAATAATTTTCACCTCCAATAGATATATTTTTAAGTATAAATACCTTTAGAGCTGAATGAAATTTAAGAAACTTATTTATCATTCATTCTCTCTTAAGCATTCATTGAGCTCTCAAATTCTTTTAAACAATTCTTTGTTTATATAACTCTTGTGAGAGTTGGGTGTGTGTTAGAAATAGAATTTCTCTTCATCTTAAATCTTGGGTTTCATTAGAAGGGAAGTGAGATTTATTTCTAAAGGAATTGGTTTAAGTGTTGTCCATTGAAACACTTGGATTTTGAGTGAGCCTTGAAAACTCATGTTGTAAGGTTATAAGAGTGAGCCGTAAAACTCTTATGTAATCTCAATCTTGTGAATAAGATTATGGGTGATTGAAAATCCTAACTTAGGAATAAGTTAGGTGGAGATATAGGATTGTTATTGAATTCGAACTCCTTATATCTTTGTGTTCTTCATTCTTCCTTCTCAACTTTCATTCAATTCTTGCAAAGAATTCTTTTAATTTCTCATTTTTATTTGATAGTCCTATTCACCCCCCTCTAGGACTCTTTTCATTTGGTATCAAAGCTTGAATTCTAGGTACTTCATTGTTAGAATACATGATCATAGGGAGTGAGTCACAAAATATTTATTCTCTTAGACCATTCTTTGATGGTAGTGACTATCCACATTGGAAATTCAAAATGGAATTATATCTTGATTTTGATTCCATTGAACTTTGGGACATTGTCCTAAAAGGTTGGGAACCACCTGCAACTATCATTGATGGTGTGGTAATTACTCTTACAAGAAGCTAATGGAGTATTGATCAAAAGGAAGAAAATCACAAAAATAAAAAAGCTATGATTACTCTAGTCTTTTCAATGACAAGAGAAGAAGGAGGCAAGCTTCAACATTTTATGTCAGCCAAAGAAATGTGGGAGACCTTAGAAAACCACTATGAAGGCAATATTCAAGTAAGAAGCAAAAAGGTTCAACTTCATATGTATGAATATGAACTCTTTAAAATGAAGCCTTATGAATCAATCACAAAGATGAAAAATCATCTCAATGCTCTCCTCATAATCCTCAAGAAACTTGGAAAACATTTCTCCAAGAAAGAAGTAAATAACAAGATTCTAAGAATCCTACTTAAGAAGGATTGGGAATCTCATGTTACTTTAATTGAGGAAGCACAAGACCTCTCCACTCTATTAACCGATGTGCTCATTGGTAAGCTCTTAACACATGAGCTCACTATCAAGCAAAGAGGTGAAGAATAAGAAGAGAAGGAAGAAAAGAAAAGAGCATTGCTCTCAAAGCTCTTTAAGAAGATAGTCAAGAGGAAAGCATAAAAGATTCTAGTGATGAAGATGGTGACATTGCCACACTCACTAGGAACTTTAAGAAGTTTTTAAGAAAGAAAAACTTCTCAAGAATAAGGGACTTCAATAAGAAGTTTAAAGGAGATGGGAAGAAGAAAACTAAGGAGGTTACTTGCTATGAATGTAAGAAACTGGGACATATTAGAAGTGAGTGTCCTAAACTCAAATTCAATAACAAGGGAGAAAAAGATAAGAAGAAGGCATTTAAAGCTACTTAGGATGATTCCTCTGAATTTGGAGAGGAAGAGGAATAATAAGAGGTGGCCAATCTTTGCTTCATGGCCCTTGAAGATGAAAATAAAGTACCATCTACTTCTTATTCTTTCTTTGATGATTGTGATAATTATTATGATAATGATGATGATGATGAGAGCTCTATTTTGAGCAAATTACTTGTTAAATGCAAAATTTTATTATCTAAGAAGAAACATTATAAGCTTGAGTTAGGTAGCTTAAATAGAGAGTTAGAAATTTTAAAAATTAATTTTGCTAAACTTGTTGAATCAAATAAAAAACTTGTTAGTGATGCAAAATCTTTTAATTCTTTGGAAGATAAACTTAAGAAAGCAAATGATGAAAATTATAAGCTTTCTAAGGAGGTCTTAGAATTAAAGAATTCCATTGCTAAATTTAAGAGAGGAAAAGAAACTTTAGAGAGTCTTCTTGACTCTCAAAAATTTCATGGAGATACCCATGGAATTGGATATAAAAATAGAATGTTTTTATCATCTTCATCATATATTAATTTTGTAAAAGTTTCACATGATTCCACTCCTTTAACCTCCAAATCAAATGAGACTTAAGCTTTCAAAGCTAAAAGATCTCATGAGTTAAATAGCAAGGGAAAGTCTCATGATATTCATCCTTCATTAACATAAAGAGGTAAGACTCAAACCAGAGCACCTAAACCCAAGCATGATTATATGTACATTAGACACAATTATAATAGGCATGCTACACAATACAATGCATATAAACATGTTGCATAAAATTATCAAATTTCACATCACAATTGCCAATGCATGTCTCACTTAAAGACACAAAACAATAGGAGTTACACACAACACCAAAGGCATGTTGTAAACACTAAGAAAGCATTTCATTCTAGGAGGAATAAATTAAAAAACATTGTATGTTCTTATTACATGATCAAAGGACATACTAATAATGTGTGCTTCTATAGAAGACTTCATATGAATTTACTTCGGATTATCTTGAAACTAACCAACCTAGACCAAGAAATGTTTGGGTCCAAAAGAATAGTTAAATTATATTGTGTAGATGTGATTGAAATCCACAAGAACAAAAAGAAAGTGGTATCTCAATAGTTGATGTTCAAGGCACATGACAAGAGACAAAGAGCAATTCAACAAACTTAATACTAAGGACGGATGACACGTTACTTTCGGAGATAATGCAAAAGGAAAAATTATTGGCATTGGAGAAATAGGTAATCCTTAATCCTTATTTATACATCATGTGTTGTTTGTTGATGGTCTTAAACATAATTTGATTAGTATAAGTCAATTATGTGACATAGGAAATAAAGTAACTTTTTATCCTAAAAATTGCTTTGTTAGTAGTCTTGATGAAAACAAAGTTATTTTTAGTGGTGAAAGAGTAAACAATGTTTAAGTCATTGATTTGAATAACATTGATAAGAAATACATAAAATTCTTAGTGTCTATCTCCCGTGACACATGGACATGGCATAGAAGATTAGGACATGCAAATTTTGAGCTTTTGAATGATCTTTGTAAATATGAACTTGTGATTGGTTTACCTAAGCTTGAATTCACTAAGGATAAACCTTATGATGCTTGCCAAAAGGAAAATAATCCAAGTCCTCATTTTAGCTAAAAAATGTAGTGTCCACCTCTGGGCCATTTGATATTATACATATGGATTTATTTGGATCAACTAGAGTTGCTAGTCTCGGTGGAATGCACTATGCATATGTATTTGTTGATAATTACTTTAGATTTATATGGGTATATTTCCTTGCTCATAAGAATGATGCATTCAAAGCTTTTGAAAAGTTTACAAAAAGAGTTAAAAAAGAAAAAGACTTTCATATTTCTTCTATTAGAAGTGATCATGGAACTGAATTTGAAAATGAATTTTTCAAAAACTATTGTAATAAAAATGGTATTTCTCATACATTTTCATCTCTTAGAACTCCTGAACAAAATGGGGTAGTTGAAAGGAAAAATAGAACTCTTGTGGAAATGGCTAGAACAATGCATCATGAGTATAATTTGCCTTTATACTTTTGGGCGAAACTCGTTAACACATCTTATTATATTTCAAACCGAGTTTTCAAAAGTCTAATTTTAAATAAAACATTTTATGAGATATGGAATAATAGAAAACCTAAAATCTCATATCTAAGAGTATTTGGATGCAAGTGCTTTATATTGAACACCAAGGATAATCTTGGGAAATTTGATTCTAAAGCCGATAAAGGAATTTTCCTAGGCTATTCTATTTCTAGTAAAGCATATAGGGTCTCTAATAAGAGAACTCTAGTAGTTGAAGAGTCAATGCATGTGGTATTTGATGAATCAAACTCACTTGATCCTAGAAAGGATGTTTGTAGTGTTGATGATCTTGTAGGTGACAATGAGATTGTGAAAATACAAGAAGAAAATGCTAGTATGCCTTTGGAAGTTGAAGATCCAAGTAAGGAGGAAAATGAGGAGACATCTTAACCTACCTTGAAGGATGAACTTCCAAAGGATTGGAAATTCAAGAAGGCTCACCCTCAAGACCTCATTATAGGTGACACTACAAAAGGGGTAACTACTAGATCTTAATTAAAGTCTATTATTAATTTAGCCTTCATTGCTCAAATTGAACCCAAAAATATTAATGATGCTTTGTGTGGTGAATTTTGAGTCCTTGCTATGCAAGAAGAGCTAAATCAATTTAAGAGAAACAAGGTTTAGACCTTGGTTCCTAGACTTAAACAACATCCTATTATAGGCACCAAATGCGTGTTTAGAAATAAGATGAACGAACAAGGTGTCATAACTAGGAACAAAGCTAGACTAGTAGCTAAAGGTTATAATCAAGAGGAAGGCATTGATTATAATGAAACCTTTGCCCTCGTTGCAAGGTTAGAAGCTATTAGGATGCCACTTGCATTTGCATCATACATGGATTTTAAACTTTATCAAATGGATGTTAAAAGTGCATTTTTAAATGGTTTTATTAAAGAGGAGGTATATGTTGAACAACCTTTAGGTTTTTAAAATTTTGACTCTCCAAATCTTGTGTTTAAACTTTAAAAAGCATCATATGGATTGAAAAAAGCTTTAAGAGCTTGGTATGAAAGATTAAGTAACTTTTTACTAGAGAAAGGTTTTTCTAAAGGAAAGGTTGACATAACTCTTTTTATAAAGAAATCCAAACATGATATATTAATTGTTCAAATATATATTGATGACATTATATTCAGTGCTACTAACCATTTCTTGTGTGAGGAATTCTGTAATTTAATGCAAGGAGAATTTGAGATGAGTATAATGGGTAAACTCAAATTCTTTCTTGGATGACAAATCAAGCAATGCAAAAATAGGATTTTCATCAATCAAACCAAGTATGCAAGAGACTTTCTTAAGAAGTTTGGCATGGATGGAGCTAAGATAAGTAAAACTCCAATGAGCACCACGACCAAACTTAACAAAGATCAGAATGGTAAACTGGTTGATGAAAAGTGATTTAGAGGTATGATTGGATCTCTTCTTTATTTAACTGCTAGTAGACTTGATATTATGTTTACTAGTTGCTTGTGTGCTATATTTTAATCAAGTCCTAGAGAGTCTCATTTGAATGCTATCAAAAGAATTTTCAAATACCTTTCTGGTACAATGCATTTAGGACTTTGGCATCCTAAGAGTTCATCCTTTGACTTGATTAGTTATTTTGATGCAGACTTTGCTGGTAGTTTACTAGATAGAAAAAGCACTTCCGAAACTTGTCAAGTTTTAGGACAATGTTTAGTTTCTTAGTTTAGCAAGAAACAAGTTTCAGTTGCCTTGTCCACTACTGAAACTAAATATATTGTAGCAAGTCTTTATTATTCATAAGTTTTGTGGCAAAAATAATAGTTATTAGACTATGGTGTAAAAATTAATCACATTCCAATCAAATGTGATAATATAAGTGCTATCAACTTTAGCAAAAATCCCATTCAACATTCTAGAACTAAGCATATAGACATTAGACATCATTTCTTGCATGATCATGTTCAAATTGGTGATATCTCACTTGAATTTATTGATACAAATAATCAACTTATAGATATCTTCACCAAACCTCTCAATAAAGAAAGATTAAATTCCATTAAGCATAAACTGGGCATGATTGATGGTTCTAGTTTATCTTGATTTTTTGTTTAATTGATGGTTGAACTATTTTCATATGAAATCAGGTTGTGCTTATTAATTACTTTGATTGATAAATATTTTGATTTTGATCTTAAAATTTTTTGAGTCGTCAGCTTATATTTGGTTTATCCCTTAAATTTCCTTTTGCATTTTGTCAAAGGAGGAGAAATAATTTGAGTTTGTATGTGTACCTAGTTATTTTTTTTAACATGTGTACTTAGTTTGTTTTTAATTTTAAAACTCCCTTAAAAAATGTGTTAGTGACATATTATATTTTTATTTGATATAGGGGGAGAAAATTTGTTTAAATTTTTGCATGCATATTAATAGTATGATTAATTTTGATGTACATCATATGTTATAAAAGGTCTTATTTTGCTTACTTTATGTATGACAAATTTTATAAAAATTTTGAGTATCTTTGTTTTTTATTTTCCTTTTGTATCTCTCTTTTTTCTTTTTGCTTTTGACAAAGGGGGAGAAATATATTTGAGTTTGTTATTTGTTACTAAACACACATGCATAATTCATGTATAATTTCTTCTTAAGAATGGTTTTTATCTTTGATAAGGCATGAATATCTTTTTAGGAATTGTTTTTCTTTGATAAGGCATGCATTACTATACATGTGTATAATATTTTATTGTTGTGTTTATACATGCATAATTCATGTATAATTTCTTCTTAGGAATGGTTTTTATCTTTGATAAGACATGAATATCTTCTTAGGAATTGTTTTGATATTTGATAAGCCATGAATATTTTTACAAAGATTTGGTGTATCTTTGCTTTGTTCCTATAGGAAGTGATGCATTTTAGTAGTACTATATGCATATATATTTGAAATTATTTCCTCACATTGGCTAACATTTATTTAAATGATCATGTTACCATATTTTATGTTTTTCATACATTTGTCATAAGAATGCCATGTTTTTTTTATCCCTCTTACTATATTTTATGTTATTTTTTCTATCAAGGGGAATAATCTATAAATTTATATTTCTTATCATATCCATATTCGTAGGGGGAGAAATAAAGAAATATATTTTATTTCATTTGATATCATTATTATCATAAATATTATTACACACTTTTACTTTGTATTATTTTTTTTATCAAACTCAAAATAAGTTTATCAAAATAAAAAAAGAGGAGATTGTTGACCTTAGCAATGATCAATGTTAATTGTGATCTTAAAAAAATTAATTTCGAGCATTTAATTTGTTTGTTTAAGTGTGTATAAGTTAGGACTCTACAGGAAGTTAAAATGAAGTATGATTATCTTGGGCTGATAGGACCTTTGAGATTCAAAGAGGCTTTTGACATCCTTAGAGCTTTATATTGAGAAAATTATCTTCTTAACATTTGAAGTAGACATATTGATCTTTCCAAATTAGGCTTATTTGTCAAAATAAAATTTCATTTGGTTATGCGAAATTTGAGTCAAAATCCACGTATACATCTGCCATCTCAGATTGCACATCTTTTAGTTTTTTGGACATATCCTGAGCTACAAAAGTCCAATTGAGGTGATTCAAAATGATATAGAAAGATAAGTCAGATATCTAATATAGTCAAATAAAACTTATTCAATAGAAAATCATAGGCTTAACTTGGGTATAGCTGTCTGACAGTATTCTGCATTTTAGATTTCACAGCTTTTAGTATTTTGGACATATCCTAAGCTATAAAAGTCAAATTTAGGTGATTCAAAATGATTTGGAAAGATAAGTCAACTATCTATAAATTTAATGAAAAAAATATGGGAAAATTAAAATTCTTCAATAGAAAATTATGGGTTCAACTTCGGTATAGTTGTCTGACAGTATTCTGCATTTTAGATTGCATAACTCTTAGTATTTTGGACATATCTTGAGTTACAGGTGTCCAATTTAGGTGATTAAAAATGATATGGAATGATAATTCAAATATATATAGCTTCTGTGAAGAAATTGTGGGCAAATTCAAATGTCTTGAGCATCCAATCATAGTTTTAATCCATGAATAGCTGTCTGACAACATCACTTTCAATGATTCAAAATATAGACATTGGACACAACATTTGCACCTCCAACAACTATATTTTAAAGTATAAATAGCTCTAGAGCTGAATTGAATTTAAGGGACTTATTTATCATTCATTCTTTCTTAAGCATTCATTGAGCTCTCAAATTCTTTTAAATAATTCTTTGTTTGTATTGTTGGATTTTGTGATTCAAAAATGCAGCAGAAATTAAAAATAATAACCACAAACCTTGACCCTGATCCAAGTAATTCAATTAATTGATTTAAAACTAGGGTTTTAAAATCTTACTGCAAACACAAAAGAGGCAAGACTGTTAGAAGGTAGAGAAGAGGTTCACTCCGGTGACACCTTACCTCGAGCTTTTGATTTTGGTAGTTTAGATTAAGACGTCTCCAAAAGAATTCATCCACCATAAGCATCCACACGAACAACCCTTGATTAAAATGAAAACTTTGTGTGCTAGTACTTCTCTTGATTTCTCACAAATTAAGAACAAAAACACTATGTGTTTTAGTTTTTCTAGGAGGAGAAAAATGAATTTTGATGGCTAATAATTGAGTTAGTGAAACCCTAGAGAATATAACATATTTATAGACCTCTAATTAGTGTTTCACTAACCAAAACAACTTTTTAGTAATTTCTCAATTATTATCATTCTAATTTTATTTAAAATTAAATCAGATATAATATTCCATTTATTTAAGATAACCTTTACCTTAAATAAAAAAATAAATAAACTATTTATTTATTTCCATAGAGCATATTTAGGCTTCTCAAACCTATATCTATTTTTAAGCCTATTTTAAGTGTGTGACCCTATAGGTTCACATGACATTGGTAGTGGGCCTTAAATCTCTATTTAAGCCTACAAGTCATAAGTGGCCTCCAGCAAGACATTATGACTACCCAAGTCATGTGAAGTTAATAATCCAACATAGCCTAATTTATAATAAATATTGTAATCCCTTTGTTACATGATATCTTGATTGAATATAAGGCATAATTTCTATCATCCTTATATAATTCAATTATATTATTTCTTGACTCTAAGTAGACTGAGAATGATAACTCTTTATCAATTCACTTTAGCATGGCCATGCATTTTCCTCAGTCTATCTTATTAAGGGGCCCATAGATATCTTACTCAGATTAAATGAGGGACAAATTCCTTCTTAATCACTCACATTCCTCACATAACTCATTTCATATCCAACAATAATCTATTTAATCATCCTGTTAAAGACAATATTAGATTGTGTCAAAATATTTAATAGTTATGTAGAAATCCATAATGATTTCAAGGTCAAAGGACTAAATCAATATTATTATGATGAGAATTACTTATGATAATTATCTATGTAGTATTCTCATGATGGGTCAATCCAGTACATTATTTCCCAAATAAGTACCTATGAGTTGACTTAATATCTCATATTCATGATTAGTAAAACATAATATATTATTATGACTAGGGATAATTTGAATAGAACTCATATTTAATTTAAGGATTTTTCTATCAAGTCACATACTTGATGACCTTAGTAAGAATTGACTATTCAAGTAATTATCATAACATAAAATGATAATGAAAAATGCCTCTTTATTGAATAAAATGATAAAGTCAAAACATGGTCATGCATGATTGACCTAGTGCATATCACTAACATGTATAACTCTTCTGAGAGTTGGGTGTGTGTTAGAAATAGAATTTCTCTTCATCTTAAATCTTAGGTTAGATTAGAAGGGAAGTGAGATTTATTTCTAAAGGAATTGGTTTAAGTGTTGTCTATTAAAACACTTAGGTTTTGGTTTTTTGAGTTAGCCTTGAAAACTCATGTTGTAAGGTTATAAGATTGAGCCATAAACTCTTGTGTAATCTCAATCTTATGAATAAGATTTTGGATGATTGAAAATCCTAACTTGGGGATAAGTTAGTTAAAGATGTAGGATTGTTGTTGAATCCGAACTCTTTAAATCTTTGTGTTCTTCATTCTTTCTTCTCAACTTCCATTCAATTCTTACAAAGAATTCTTTTAGTTTCTCATTTTATTTGATAGTCCTATTCAACCCCCCTCTAGGACTCTTTTCAAAATATTTTTTGGTATGGTATAAAGAAGCATCCATGGTCTCAGCGTATGAATAATCTCTAGAGTTAAATATTAGTAAGAAACATTGTTGCTAATTTTTTAACTACACTAATTCTCTTTTCTAGGGGATTAAAGCATAGTCTTTGGTTTAGTTGTACATGAAAAAGATGATATTACAATGTAAATTTAGGACAAAATAAAGCATTATTGTTGGGTTTCTAGGAAAGGCTATAGCGACTCATTGATCTCTAAATTTTAATATATATTTTTTTGTCATAATACACCTAAAAGTATCAAACGAAATCAATTTTTGGCTTAATTCTAATCAAAAGAGTTTACTTCCTTTTCTTGTTTCTTTTATCTTCAAGATTCTTTGCATCAAGTTTCTTTACTGGTCTTTCATGGTAGATTTCAATCAATGACAAAGTAGAAACTGTAATAAATCTCCCTCTCATTACCACCAAAGCCTTAGCTTGTTGCAAATTCACCATCTTGTCTTCCTTGTTTTTGCATCTACTTTCTTCCTTCAAGATAGCAGTTGCAACCTCATCAAAGACTAGATGATTTATGACAACATTATTATTAGGTTGAAAATGAGTTGATTAAATGAATCAGGCGGATTTTGAAGTAAAATGTTTAGTATGTTCATTTACCTCTACTTTATATCCTAATGATGTGAGTTAAGAAAATAGAGTATTCAAAGTATTTATGTGCTTCGTCACTGAAGTAAACTCTACCATTAGAAGAGTGTAAAGCTTCCTTTTAAGGAAAATTTTGTTATCGATTAGCTTGGCCTCATAAAGTCTAGTGAGCTGATCCCAAATCTCCTTTTCAATTTTCTTTTCTTCTACGCTTGACAGTTTCTCATTTGCTAATGCTTGATGAAGATCTGTAATAACATTCTGGTCTATCCCTTTCTATTTATTGTCATCTATGAATTATTTTGGCTTTCTGCTGATAGCTACCAGGCAATTATCTTTTCTCAATATTTCCTTCATTTTCAATTTCTACAGTACAAAATTTCTCCTATTAAATTTTTCTATCTCATATTTTATCGCCATTGCTTTAGTCACTATTCATGAACCAGATGCTATGATACCACTTATTATAAAAATTTTGGATTGAAATATGAATGAAATAGAGCAAATTGCAACTAAAATAATTGAAATGATAAAATTGAAGAAAATATATGGAACATATAAATTTTATATGGAAAACCTTAAACAAATTGAGAAAAAACCACGAGCAAGATTAGAATAATATCACTATGAACAAATAAAAGGAGTTACAATAACTTGCTTTCCCTATAACCAAAGGAGTGAACAATAACACTCTCTCTTGACATATGAGAAAACACACTCTTTGTATTTTTTCCCTTTTAAAAAGATTACTCTCACATAGCACACATTGCACTCAACACTTATGCTTGTATTGTGCTTGCTCACCCCTTGTATTTTTTATTACCCATGCCATGGCTATATATAGCCATGACAATATTTACTTTTTCAATAAAAGTTATTGCTTGTTATAGGAACTTTTGACTCTATATTTTTTTCTTTTTAGTTGATGGGTGCATCCATTTTTTATTTTTAATAGTTAAGAGTTGCATACCTTTCACTCAATCACTAGAAATATGAGCATCATCTTCTGAAAAAAGCAAAATGAATTGATTCAAAATTTGATAGCGTCATAATTTTTATTCAAAGAATTGTTATTATTTACTTTTTGTTAGTTAAAAGTTAATGGCTAAAATGAACAATTTGATGTCTTTTGTATTTTCTTACTATACATGTTACATGTTCAAGTGTAATGAGTTTCTTTAGATTTTTAAAAACTTAATGAATTTTGATTTGGTTAGAAACACTTGTTACACTCTGCACTGAAAGTTGATTAATTTTAATTCAAATTTTGAATTAATGCATGCTACTAAAGAGAGTCGTGAAAAGAGTGATTGCTAATAATATATCCATTCTTTAGCATTACTGAGGGATAGTTGACCTAAAAGCGGGAACTCATTTACTTCCTTTTTTTCTTAACCATTTTCATCTTTATCTTTATGCATTAAGTCCAATACATCTTTAACTTGAAAAAACATGCTGTCAAGCATAAGTCGAGCAATGTGAGACTTATTAGTATACCATGTGATCCCGATGCAAACCCCATAAGCATAATCATACCACCATGGAGCAAGCAATCCATTAAAAGTAGCTACAAAATAAACCCAATTAGTATAGTTATCTACCTTTGCAAATTTCTCAATCTCACTTGCACTACTAATTAGACTAAGGCCACCCATAAAAAAAATCCTAAATCATCCATCTAAAAAATAAAACTAGGAGAAAACAAACATGTTAAAAGATATGTAAAAATAGTTACTTGCAAATGGAATGGGTGTGAACATCCATCGAAACCATAGTTACTGGGAACTCTCATCCCCCTAAGTACCATTATTTGGTATTCGAGTACCAAAACATGGAACTTTTGAGTTTCAGATCTCTTTGGTACTTGATTCGAATCTCTAAAAGCAGAGTACCAATTTTTTATAAAGAAATACATTTTGAATAAGTAATAAAGGCTGAAAAAATAAGCTAATAAATAAGAATAAATCATTTCCTATGCCTAACTAATAACAATTAATCAAATATCAAAAAGTTTAAATATCAAACATTAATGATCAGTCTTCTTATCTCTACAAAATCTTTATATTCTTACATTTTCTTTCTCTGTAATCCCTCTCTTTTTATCAAAAATATATGTTTGACATACAACGTACCAAAAAAAGAACCGGTTAAGCGTACCCCCAGAGTATTGTATATATTGACACTAGAGTTCTAAGTACCAATACCCATACCATGAACTGAAATGTACTATGCACCTGGTAACTATGGTTCAAACAATGACATTATAAAGAGGAAGTCATATGAATTTGCTCTAAATAAGATTGGTATCCCTTTGATTAGTGAGACTACATGCCTTTAAATATCCACTGACATACACACTTTTGGACTTCCGAGATTTGGATAGGTCATTAGTGGTTTGATCATGTGAAATAGTGAAATTATTGTCATAAAAAGAACCAAAATGGAGGTAAATTTGGCCAAAAAATTTACGAAAATGAGATCTAAGAAGGTTGATTGAAGAAACTGATGCCAATCCCGAGGTTGAAGAAAAAAAACCTACAGATTGTATTTATATAAAAGGAAAGGAAGAAATAAAATGTTGTGAAATTGGACTATTGTTCTTTATAAGGATCATTAGCTATGAGGTTCAGCTTCGTTCACTACCTGTCATGAGATAGTGGTACTAGGGTGAAATGAGATAAAGAAGAAGTACCGAAATTACATTGGATTAATTTAATTTTTAACAGGAAGAACTTGTTTTCTCCTTAACTAGTACAACACAAAGATTGAGAATTGAGCTAATTAGTTCTATTAAATTAGTCAATTAGTGGCAATCAAAATACAAAAGAAGTAGCACATAAATTAGTGGCAATCAAAATACAAAAAAAGTAGCACATAAATTAGTTAAACTATAAAAAAAATAGAGATGAAGAAAGGAGTAGGAGGAGTTGGCTCATGAACTGGCTTATAGTTGGACTAGGAAATGAAAATAGAGGAAAACAAAAGAGATGAAGAAAGAAGAAAAAGGAGAAGGAGGAGATTTTTTTTTTGTGGCTTATGAACTGGCTCATAGTTGGACTAGGAAATAAAAACAGAGGAAAAAAAAAGATGAAGAAAGAAAAAAAAGAGGAGATTTTGTTTTTTTTGGCTCATGAACTGGCTCATAGTTGGACTGAGAAATGAAAGTAGAGGAAAATAGTAGAGATAAAATGAGATTAAAAAAATGCACCAAAATTTCATTTTATTTTTAGCTAGAACAACATACTATCTCCTTAACCTGTAAAGTAGAAATAGATTCTTTAGATTATAAGTTTTTAATTAATGGCTATAAATGATTGTAAATAGATTTCTTAAATCCATCAACTAATTATGCTTGATGACACCATGTTATCATGACATCATAAAAATTCCCCTATAATTCAGTCTCTTATATAATGTGAAAAAGAATGAATCATATTATATTGAGCCTTAAACCCTAAAATAGTGGAACTTAAAGAGGAAGAAAGGTGCAAATCAAAATTGAATTTTTTCTTTCTTTTTTCAAGGAGATAATATTAACATAACCTTATGTCTAAATATTTTTATTTACTTCAAATATATTACATATGTTATATTTTATCATTTGAAAATGAAATTTACAAGTCCTTTTTATTGGTTAAAAATGAAATATACAAGTCTTTTACGAGTAGTTTAAGTAATAAAATATGTTAACATCCAAATGTCAAGAATAGATTTATAACCCTCATCTCTCCTACTTTCTCTTTTATGGTAAATAATTAAATCACTTGAACTTACAAAATTAATAAATAAATATATAAATAGGCAGATGATAAATGATGTCAATAAAAATTTTCCACCCATATAAAGTGGTTTAAGATAAGTTAGGATGCTTCACACCAATTAATGAGAGAATAAACATGGTTGTACATTTTAATCTCCTCTCCATTTACTTGATTTCTTCCTCATCCATATCAAATGTTTGCAACATACAATGCGTTAAAATTCACCATTATTGAATCCCTTCCTCAATATCAGTAGTGGGAGTACCAAAATTCATCTATTGGATCATTAAAACATTTTATTTTGGTTAATGGCATTATTTTTGAAAACATCAATCTCACATTACATAAAGAACAATCATTTTCCTTTTTATTTAATCTATTAATTACTATTTAAGGTGCTATTTTTTTATGTATGATGGAGGAGAGAAATGAAACTCAAACTCAAAACCTTTAAATTCAAAATTAATTGTGTATCTATATAGGTACATGCAACATTTAAAATTTTAATATATATAAACACATTCAAGGAATTTTACTATTACTACAACCATAAAAAATCAAATTATCATAATTTTTATTTTTATTTTTCCATTATTTATTGCAAGTGGTAGAGTTATATGCATATATAATAGAATTAGACCAAAATAAATACAAATGTGGGTGGAGAGGCACATGACTCCTTTCATTCTTTATCCTTATATCTTCATCACAAGTTGATTGATTTATTATTTATTGTTGTTGAAGTCTTAATTGCAAATCAAATAAAAATTTATGCTGTCATTTTAGCATTAGTTTGATATATTAAACATCTCATGACTTGTCAATCTTGTTGTCACATTGTATAATGGAACACCAATTTTCAGCCATATACATTTAGTAATTTTCACTTGACGTTGAAGGAACATTGAACACCAATTATTTGTCATTGATGACCTAACATGGGTAAGATTCATAATTTTATAATCCATACACTATTCATATTCTAATCATTGAATGGTACTTACTGTTGTTGTGGTCTAAATTATTTTCTTATGATATCTTTTTCTTTTTCCTTTGGAATCTGGGGGAGCAGTTGCTATTATTTTGATTGAATATCTTGTTAATAATGAAGAATAAAATTCAGAGAAAAAGAGAAAATTTAAGGGAAATATGTTTTTCATATTCTCATAAGAGAGGTTATAACCCTTATATATACGCATAAGAATCCTAATCACATCCTAATTAGGATTATAATAACATCCTAATTAGAACTTTATTCCTAATTGTATATAAATATTTACTTCCTAAAATAAAAAATAAAAAATATTTACTTCCTCCACACTTCCCCTCACGTTGGTGAATGTATGTTAATCATTCCTAACTTACCAAGTGAGTTGTAGAATGATTTTCTAGATATAGCCTTTGTGAGGATGTTAGCTAGTTGAGCTTGAGAAGAAATAAATGGAAGATCAATTGTTCCTTGATTCAAATGATCTTTGATGAAATGCCTATCAACCTCCACGTGCTTAGTTTGATCATGTTGAATCGGGCTGTATGTAATTGCTAAGGCTGCCTTATTATCACAATGTAACAACATAGGCTTTACATGTTTTAGTCCTAGATCTTGAACAATTTGCCTTATCTAGAGCAACTCAAACACTCCATGAGCCATCCCTCTAAACTTAGCTTCAACACTCGACCTTGCTATGACTTTTTGTTTCTTACTTCTCTAAGTGACCAAATTCTTTCCAATAAACATAAAGTACCCAGATGTTGATTTTCAATTAGTTCAATCTCTGGCCCAATCAACGTCTATATAACTAGTAATTTCATAATCCTTATTTCTTTTAAAAAATAAACCTTTGCCCAGAGAAAACTTTAGATATCTTAATACTTGGTATACTGCACCCATATGTTCTTTACTCAGAGAATGTATGAACTGACTTACAACACTTACTGTATAAGCAATGTTCGACTGAGTATAAGATAAGTAAATCAATCTTCCCATTAGACTTTGATACTGATCTTTATCAGTTGGGATTTAATCTCCTCAGATTGATAGTCCATGGTTGACTTTAATTGGAGTCTCGACTGGGTTACAATCAAGCATGCCTGTTTCTATCAGTACGTCTATTACATACCTTTATTGTTAGAGGGAAATCCCTTGAGCTGATCTTGCAACTTTAATTCCTAAAAAATACTTCAAGTTACCTAAATCCTTAAGTTTAAACTTGGTTACTAACTGTCTTTGCAAGATTATTGTCTCACTCATATCATTTCCAATGACCACTATATCATCGACATGCACAGTCAGAGCAATGACTTTTCCTAACTTCTGTTTGATGAAGAGCATATGATAAGCATCACTTTACTTATAATTGAGCTTTCTCATAAAAGTTGAGAGTCATCCAGACCATGCTCGAGGCAATTGCTTGAGTCCATACAATGCCCTTTTTAGTTTGCGTACTCAGTTAGTACATCTTATTCTAGGTGGTGGATCCATGTACACTTCTTCATCTATGGTTCCATTCAAAAAAGCATTCTTCATATCAAATTGCTATAGTGGCCAGTCCAAGTTGGCAGCTAAGGAAATAAGAACTCAAATAGTGTTCATTTTTACTACTAGGGCAAATGTATCTTCATACTTTTAAGTATGTCTCTTTGCTACCAATCGAGCATTATATCGATTAATGCTTCCATCTGGATTGAATTTGACAATGAATATGCATATGCTCCCTATAATTTTCTTTCCTTTAAGGAGTGGAACAAGATCCCATGTTCAGTTCTTTTGCAAAGCCTCCATTTCATCATTCATGGCTTTCTTCCAATATGGATTAGCTAAAGTCTCCTACACATTACTCGAAATAGATAATTGATTCATATTATATGCATGAGATTTAGACAAACAGTCAGTTGATATGAGATTATTGATAGGATATTTAGCTTTGGTATGAAGGTCCGGATCATATTATTTTTTTAGAATCCCTTTATTTTAGAAGGATAACGAGGCTCGGTATTTAAAGTTACTAGGGGAGATGAGTTTACCTTATTGTGCATATTCGAAGTTTCTTCAGCTTCTGGTGTGGGCTGGAAAGATGTACTATCTTAATTTATTTTAGGTCTGAGCAAGATACTCGGAATATTGTCAATCATCCATCCATATGAGATGCTTGGACCACTCAAAACATTAAATGTCTTTCTAAGTGGACATATAACATCAAAAGATTCGAGGCTTAAGATTATTAAAAGGTGGAGATATGATAAGTTCTTGAAATTTATAAATAGGCATTTTCAAATCAAGTACTCTTGATGGAGTCTAATTTATGAGATATGCAGTAGATCAAACAACCTCTCCTTAGTATTCTTGAGGAACATTTATGTCAAATAATAATATTCGGATGACTTCCAATAACCATCAATTCTTTCAATTGGCTATACCATTTTATTAGGGAGTGCCGACATAAGATGTTTGGTGGCGAATGTCATGCTCGTGGCAAAGTTCATTAAGACTCGAGTTAAGATACTCCCCACCATTGTCAGACTGCATGACTCAAATTATACTCTGGTATTGCATAGCCACATTTTGTATAGGTCCTAAAAATAGAGCACATATCTCCTTTATTTGAAAGTAGTGATACCCAGGTCATCCAGGTACATTTATCAATAAACATTACACAATATCGAGAACTATATAGAGTAGGAATCTGAGCAGGTCCCTATATATAAGAATGAATGGTCATAAATGGAATTGAATTGTTATTATAACTTGGTACATAAGAGATCCTGTGGCTTTTTGCCAATTCACAAATATCACACTTGAATTCAGAGTCTGTGGTACTCAAGAACAATTTCGGTTTTATTTGTTTAAGATAATGAAAAAAAAGATGACCAAGATGATGATGCCACAAAATAACTTGGTCTTTGGCCGAGTAGCTTCTACCAACCCTATTGACTTGGCTTGACTTGGCTTCTGACTTGGATCACCATGTAAATCAAGATAGTACTACTTTCCACATTTAACACTAGAGCCAAGAATTTAGTGCATTGCAATGTCCCGAAATACATAATAATTAGGAAAAAATTTGACAGTGTAATTTAAGGTTTCAATGATTTTGTCAATAGATAGTAGATTATAAGAAAGAGAAGGAATAACAAGAATAATAGATTAAGAGAGTTAGAGTTAGATGTTGATCCTTCATAAGTGATTGGTGCTATGCCTCCATTAGTAGTCATGATATTTTATTGGGTTAATGGTCAGATGATTGTAAGATGGTGAGTGGAGTTAGTAGCACCTGTATCAATAATCCATGAATTATTTTGAGTAATATTTTTCATGCCTGATGTTTTCTCAAGATCACCACTTGAGTTAGTATCATTAGAGGTGGCAATTGTAGCTTTTTTGAGTTTCTTTCAAGGCTTTTATTGAAATCCCACAATTCTAGGTATCCCACAATTTCATAGCACCATTCCTTGGAGTGTCCAACTTCGCCACAATGAGTACAAGTGTATGTGATGGACTTACTCGGTACTTTCCCTTTGAACTGGGGATAAGTCTAAGCTGTTACTAGTACTGCATGGTCTAGCATAATCTTAAGCCCTTCCATTATATATCACTGGTTGTGATCGCTCTGTATATATGTATAACCAGACTTGAGATTAAGAGGTGGATCCTTCCGTTGTACTTCACTCTAAGCATTGTTAAATTCTGAATCCAGTTCGGCTAAGAAAATATGTGTTCGAAGCCGAGTAATATGCTTATGGAGTGATACTACTCCATTAACATCCTCCTCTTGAGCACAAGTCTAGGCATCATTTTTCTGAAATATTCCAACTAGCTCATTATAATATGCAGGTAATGGCCTACCATTCTGACTTGTAGTGAATGATTTCTAGTTTTATTCAAACAACTGAGTTTCATCATATCCATTATAGAGAGTGTTTGAGACAACATCCCATATCTCCTTTATTATTAAAAGATGGACAAATCTTTGCATCAATGTTAGACTCATGGAATAAATTAACCAACTTTTGACTCAATTATTATCAATAAGCCAAGTCTCCAAAGCTTTATCTCCTACTGGTGGTTTTGGTGTTGTGCCAGTAAGGAATCCAGATTTATTTTTGGCTTTAATTCGCATCTCCATGAGTTGTGACCATAGAGGATAGTTCATATCATCAAGAGTAATTTCCATAGGAAAGGGAGAATTATCTTGAAGAGTTTGAATAAAATTAGGTGTTCCATGGAATACGATGGATGTGTTTTCAGTGGTTATGGTTTCAAAAATTCAATGGATTCAAAGGAGAAAAGAAGAAAAAATACGATTTCAAAGATTCAATAAAAAATATCGATTTCAATGGATATGCTCTAATATCATGAAAAATAAAATTTAGAGAAAAATAGAAAATTCAATGGAAATATGTTTTTCATGTTTTTATAAGAGAGGTTACAACCCTTATATATACACATAGGAATCCTAATCACATTCTAATAAGGAATATAATAACATCCTAAAGAAAACTTTATTCCTAATTGTATATAAATATTTACTTCCTAATATATACATAAAAAAAATTTACTTCCACAACAAATACAATATACATAATCAAAACATATTTTCCAAAAACAATTAATAGAAACTTTTTTTTAAAAAAAAATGTAAAACAAAATTCACGAAATAATCATAGTTCAATTCGAAAAATATTTTCAAAACAATTAGGTAATTCTAACATAATTAGATTGACATATTTAATTAATGATTAAAAATTAATTTTAATCCAATTAGAATGATATTTTCCAAGATTGCAATGTGAAGATGTACGATTCAACAACTATAGATATGTAGTTTTATCAACAAATATTTTATGTTAATCTATTATAGTACGTTCAAATTTATAGAAAATTATTTTTAATTTAAAATTGTCAATGATATATTATTGAAATATTTATAAATTTTTTAAAAATAAGAAAATATTAAAGGATAGCAGGATAGAAGGTAGTTTCCTTTTAAAATCAGGTAAAAATAATTTCATAAATTAATGACAAAATGATTCAAATTTCGCACATCAAAATACCGTTAAGAAAAATTGCCTCTAAACCATTTTCTCATTGGCTTTAATGTGAGATTTTTTAATGTTAGAAGAAGGTAGATAATTTTGGAAATATTTGCATTGAACATTGTCCAATAATATAAAAACTTAATACATACATTTGGCCTACATAAAGAATTTTCAAATATGTGAAAAAGAAAGAGGTATTTAACTCTTAAAATGGTCCATATTTACAACATCCACTAAATAAATTTATGGGCTTTATTTAACACTTAAATAAGGCCCTTCTCACTAATACACTTAATTACTTAAGTCCATCCATCATCCATTAAGCTATATGTATATAACCTATCTCATGGTCCATATCCAAACTTGTATAGGTGGCAAATATTAATTTGGTCCTTAAACTTAATATCACATATTAAATTAAGTCCAAATTAATATTCAATTAAATATTAATAGTCCTAATCTTTGAATTAGATTTTAGGATATGCTAAATCCCTGGACAAGCGAAAATCCAATTCTTATTAGGTTCAAGTCTTGGAAACTCTTTCCTAACTAAATGTGAGAATCCCAATTAATCATATTTAGTTTCCATAAGTCATGAGTGACCCTTAGCATAGATGTCATGACTACCCAATTGGAAATGAATGTTATCCGTAGATTCACAAGAACCATAGAACATAATTACCGTGCACTTAATGTTCCTTCATTTAAAGATCTCAATATCAGCTAGAGTCATGGTCAGTTAAACTCTAATTGCCTCAATCATATGACCTCATCTTCAGTTTAATTCTTAATAAAATATGACTTATACTAGAAATATTTTGTAGTACTAAAAACTCTTTTCGATTAAGTCAAGTTTGACCTGGCTAGGTACATATCATTAAGAATAATTTAGATAACATAGGATCTTATCCTAGTTCACTCCAGGTAAAGAATTCCTTCTTGGTTGATCACTCATCCATATATATAACTGACTAGAGCCATCACATGCCGTATACCCATACATGGCTAGCACAAGTATGTAAGTAATAACAAACTCTAACCACCCATATGTGGACGACCGTGTCGCCTCAGGTCAAAGGACCATATACACCATTATGTCTAATAAAGTGATTATTAACAAAAGTGAATTTCAACGCAATCACTTATTTTATGTCACAGTTTGATCCACCCATCACATGAGTATCCATATGTCTATTTTGATATCTCATATCAAGTAGCATACGACTTACCACCTCCCACTATCGATATCATATACTGATTAACGAAAATAGATAAAATGATAGTCTATGGATTAATACTACCCACTTATTAATCCTACATCTACGAACATTTTATAGCATATGTACTAAAAGAATTTATCACTCATATTATTCGCTCTTGATAATAAACTCTTTTAACATAATGCTAAAGGGTAAATACTCAAATAAATAAATACTTTATTTAAATGAATATTTTATTACCATAGGGATAAAAGTACAATGTCATTTATATTACAAGAACTGGCATTAAGGCATATATATACTAATATTTTATATGGAGATAGGTGGCCAAATACATATGTAATATGCTCGTTATTTTTTAAAGCATTTACTCTAACAAAACAAATGAACTCCATCTGAGATTTTACTTACATCCTGAATAATGTAACCTAGAGAGGAAGCGTGAAAGCTAGCAGATGTCTTCATACTAAATAATGTAACCCAGTGACTTGGCATTTTTTGATGTAAATATTTATATAAGACTAATTTTTTCTGGTATAGTACAAAGAAACATCTATGGGCTCAGTGTATGCATAATCTTTAGAGTTAAATATTAGTAAGAAACATTGCTACTAATTTTTTAACTACACTCATTCTCTTTTCTAGGGGGTTAAAGCGTAGTCTTTGGTTTAGTTGAAGATGAAAAAGATGATATTACAATGTAAATTTATGAGAAAATAAGACATTGTTATTGGGTTTCTAGGAAAGGATATAGCGACTCATTGATCTCTAAATTTTAATGTAGTTTTTTGTCATAATACACCTAAAAGTATCAAACTAAATCAAATTTTGGCTTAGTTCTGATTAAAAGAGTTTAATTCCTTTTCTTGTTTCTTTTATCTTCAAGACTCTTTGCATCAAGTGTCTTTACTATTCTTTCATGGTAAATATCAATCAATGACAAATTAGAAACTTTAATAAATCTTTCTTAAGTCTAAAGGTTGTAATGAACATATCCAAGTCAACGAGAGAAATTAATAAAAAATAGTGAACAAAGTAGTTCATCATATGAAAATTCAAGTGAATGAAGTCAAAATGATAATTGGTTAGGTAGAAGGAAGAGCTCGGTTTGCTTGTGTGAATAGAAAAATTATGCTACTTGATGGAAATTAATGCATTAAACATTTGACAATAGTAGTTATCAAGGAAATTGATTTCTTTATGGATTACCATTAGTTAATATTGCAAAAACTAAGGATCAGAATATAAATGAAATAAAGCAAATTGCAACTAAAATAATTAAAATGATAAAATTGAAGAAAATATTGGAACACACAACTTTTATGTGAAAAACTCCAAATAAATTAGGAAAAAATCACGGGCAAGACTAGAATAATATCACTATGAAAAAATAATAGGAGTCATAACATCTTTCTCTCTATATAACCCAAGGAGAGAATAATCTTAAAATAGGAGAAAAACACACTCTCTATATTTTTCCCTCATAAAGAGATTACGCTCACATAACACACATTGCACTTAACACTTATGCTTATATTGTGCTTACTCTATTTGTTGATTGTTCACCCCTTCCATTTTTCATTACCCATGCACTGAATTTTAATTTTTAACAATCTTTCACTTTAAGTTTTGATTAGGAATCAATCACATCTTCACACACTTCTTTCTATATTGCCTTTTCATATTTATAGAAGATTGTTATCATCTTATGCATTAGCAAAATTTCTTTGAGGATTCCAACAATCATTCTTCAAGTGATTCTTCTTGCCACAGTTGTAGCATTTGATATTATTATTACTTCTTGATTTCCATTCATCATATCTTTATCTCCTACTAGAGTCAGATTTCATTGATCTCCTTCTCATTACCACTAAAGCCTCAATTTATTATGAATTCACCATCTTTTCCTCCTTATTGTTGCTCCTACTTTCTTCCTCTAGGAGAGCAGCTACAACCTCATCAAAGACTAGATGATTTATGATAATAGTATTTATTAGGTTGATAATGAGTTGATTATATGAATGAGGCAGACTCTAAAGTAAAAGTTCAGCATGTTCATTTGCCTCTATTTTATATCCCAATGATGTGCGTTGATAAAATAAAGTATTAAAAGTATTTATATGCTCCATCACTGAAGTAGATTCTGCCATCTGAAGAGTGTAAAGCTTCCTTTTAAGGAAAATTTTGTTATGGATTGACTTGGCCTTATAAAGTTAAGTGAGCTGATCCCAAATCTCATTTTTAATTTTTTTCTTCTATACTTAACAGTATCTCATCTGCTAATGCCAGATGAAGATTTGGAATAGCATCTTGCCCATCTTTTTCCATTTGTTGTCATTTGTGAATTCTTTCAGCTTTCTTTTGATAGCCGTAGACAATTATCTTTTCTCAGTATTATGAGTTTGTTGCACCATTGGTATCACAACTTTAGGCCATGTTTCATTTTGGTAATAAAATTTTAATTTTTTTCTTTTCAGTCCCAAAAATTCTATTTTTGTTTCAAGTTGAATTACCTCGAACATATTCAATTAAATTTAACATACATGGTAGTTGTAGACACCCAATTTCGGGATGATGAGTTATGAATGCGATAGAGGACTCCAATGATGAAAATATTATGAATAGGTCCTCGATACTTAAGCTTTAAAATTCCAAGGGTCTAAATGCATCTTTTAAAGGAAAGATTTAGTATTTTCAAGAACTAAATTGCAATACTTTGGTAGGACCTAATTGTAAACTTAAATTCTTCCAAGGGCCTTTTTATAATGAAATGTTAAAAAAAAACATGTCGGAATTCCATAATTCTGATCGAAATTATGTAATTCTGGTTGGAATTACATAATTCCGATCGAAATTAAGTAATTTCGATCGAAATTACACCAATTCCAATCAGAATTGTGTAATTTTGATCAAAATTGCACAATCCTGATCGGGATTGGACTCTTCCATCTCTGTTTTTGATTTTTTTAGGCTTTTAACTCAATCCTAATTGGTCTAAAATTCCTAAATATTATTTTAAGTATTAATCCTATATTTTTAGGAATTAGAATCACATTAGAATTAAGTTAGGGTTTTTGGTTTTTTTCCTATATAAAGAGAGGACGACAAAAAGAAAAAAGAGAGGAGAAAAAAAAGAGAGGAGCCAGCAACATATTTTAAGCTTTTGGGTTTTTGTACGTTTATGAAAACAATTTTTATCCATTGTTGATTCTTAAAAAGAACTTTCTTAATTCTTTTTTTGGTGAGTTATTTTTCTGCAAAAATTCATTTTGGTTTATCAATTAATTCAAGATCCTTGAAGAATTTTTAAAGAAGAAGATTTGAAGACTTATCAAGAATGGTGAATTATAAATATGAGGAGTACCCCAAATCACTCATAAGCATCATCATCTTCTTCTTATTCTATTTTTTATTTATTTCTTTTAATATTATTGATTATTTTTTTTCTTTCGAGTTATTATGATAATTTATTCATTAATTATAATTATAATTTATTTTTTTGTGTGATGATTATGGAGGAAAATGCATGGTGATCACGTTGGAGGGATGAATTCATGAGAAGTTTTTGGAAAACCATGGATAAAGCCTTATATAGACTTAGTTTCTAGGGTTTTATTTTATTTTATTTATTGCTTTATTTTTATTTTATTAACTATTTTATGAATTAATGTAATAGCCCCAATAGTGGGAGTAGTGAAATTATGTGTGTCGTTGCATGTTTATTTTGATTGAATTGGTTAGTAAAACTAGGTTTCAATTAGGTAATTATTTAAAATCAATGGAGGAAGTAGATTAATTTAGGTTGCTTAATGATAAAAGTAGGATTTTAGTAAGGATTAATTTAATTATTTGTTTGATCTTATTTAATTGTTTTTTATGTTTTTATTTGTTTTTGGGCTTATTTATTATTTTTATGTGCTTTTAGGGCTTTAAGCCCATTTTAGGCTTTGATTTATTTATTTAAGTTTAGGTAATTCTTTTAACCCATCTTACTTAATAATTAATTAGGTTTAATTAATAAAAATATACCTTTAGGCCTATAATAAATTAGATTTTAGATTAGAAATATTCTTAGGCCCATTTAGTTAATTAGACATAGGTCCACGTAACTCAATTTAATTAATTTAGACTTAGCCCACTTAATTTAAGCTTTTTTTTTTATAATTTGTAGATTTAAGATCACTATTTAATTAAAACATGTAGAATCAGGCCTACTAATTTAAATATTCCATAATTTGTAGAATTAGGCCCATTTTTTTTATTAAAACAAGTAGACTTAAGTTCGTTTAATTAAAATCAAAACAAATTAGGTCTTTAGGTTCACTTATAATTTAAAACATGTAGATTCAACTCATTTATTTAAAATCCATGTAGATTAGACTAACTTAGGGATTATGTGATTTATTGAATGCATTATTTACTTGTATATTTCATGACTAGTTTGCCTTGGAGTTGATTTTTTTTAGGGTTTATATGAAATTGCATGTAAATAGAGAATAAGATAATAATTCATAAAGTAATTTTAAATGAACAAGAGTTTAAAAGAAGTTAGAATTCCGTATCCAGAATCTCTTGGTTGTGGTGCTAGCTTTCTTTTAGCAAATTGAGTACCACCCTTTCGATTTGTCCTAGTTATTACTTTAGGTGGCGACTCCTCATCTCCACGCCATGTCTTTGTGATAGTGGTTAGTGTGTTCTCTAGAGCCCTGACCTCAAACAGTGTCGCGGTTGCTAAAATCTTGGACTCGTGCTAAACCCCATTGTCTACAGTAGTTGTACTAAACATATTTTTAGTATATTTACCTTATAAGTATCCCATTACATAGTTCAATTATCTTGTTGGAGCCCAAAAAATAAAATTTGCTTATGGCCCCTATAAAATAAAATTTTAGCAAAATTTATTTTATGGAGCCCATAAGGTGATTAGACCACTTAATGAGATGCTTACATAGTGAATATACTATATACTTTTTTTTTGGTTGCCATGTATGCTAAATTTGATCGAATATGTTCAAGGTACTTTAACTTGAAACAAAAATAGAATTTTTAGGACCGAAAAGAAAAAAATAAAAAATTTGGTACTAAAGTGAAACATGGCCCAAAGTTATAGTACCAATGGTGAACTAAACCCTAATATTGCCTTCATATTCAATTTCCACAATGCAAAATTTCTCTTGTTAAATTTTTCAATCTTATATTTTACTGCCATTGCTTCTATCACTATTCAAGAACCAGATGCTCTGATACCACTTGTTGTAAAAATTTTGGATCAACCAATGAATGAAAGATAGCAAATTGCAACTAAATTAATTGAAATGATAAAATTAAAGAAAATATATAAATGCATTCAAAATTTGATAGCATCACAATTTTTATTCAAAGAACTGTTGTTATTTACTTTTTCTTAGTCAGAAGTTAATGGCTATAATGAATAATTATATGTCTTGTGTATTATCCTGCTATACATGTTACATGTTCAAGTGTAATGAGTTTCTTTAGATTTTCAAAAACTTCAAGAATTTTGATTTGGTTGGTAACACTTATTACACTCTGCATTGAAAGTTGATTAATTTTAATTCAAGTTTTGAATAGTGCATGCTACTAAAGAGAGTAGTGAAAAGAGTGATTGCTAATAATATATCCATTCTTGAGCTGTGCTGAGGGATAGTTGACCTAAACAGACACATTTAAGTTAGAGATCCAATTGAAAGAATGATTATTTGATGCTAGAGTGATGAAATAATTAATTTTTCAATGCCAATCAAACCAATTATTATCAATGAAATTAATGATTGTATATGCTATTCAATAGCTTGGGATAATAACTTGGACATTAGTATGAATTTACTATTTCAGAAAGAATCAAGTAAATAGGTCTAATACAATAAAATTGTCATTACTTTTTAACTATATTGCCATTAGATTTAAGGCAATAGAAATAAGTGATGATCTTTACAACAAACAAAATACAACATAATAAGAAACAATGCATAAAGAACAAATTTGTGGCTGCATTACGGCTATATCAAAAGGTTGTTAACTGTTGCACTGCCCGTCCACTCTAAAGCAGGAACTCCTTTACTTCCTTTTTTTTCTAATCATTTTCATCTCTATCTTTATGCATTGAGTCCAATACATCTTTAAGTTGAAAACACATGATGTCAAGCCTAGTCGAGCAATGTGAGACTTATTGGTATACCTTGTGATCCTGATGCAAACCCACCACGAGCATAATCACACCACCATGTAGCATGCAATCTATTAAAAGCAAGTACAAAATAAACCCTACTAGTATAGTTATCTACCTTTTCAAATTCCTCAATCTCACTTGCATTATTAATTAGCCCAAGGCTACTTATAAAAAAATTCCCAAATCATCCATCTTAAAAACAAAATTAGGAGAAAACAAATATATTATAAGATATATAAAAATAGTTGCTTGCAAATGGAACATGTGTGAACATCCATCCAAATAATGGCATTATAGAAAGGAATTTTTATGAATTTGCTCTATATAAGACTGGTCTCCCTCTGATTAGTGAGACCAAATGCCTTCAAATATCCACTGATGTACACACTTTTGGACTCCCCAAATTTGGATAGATCATTGGTGGTTTGATAATGTGAAACTATGAAATTATCGTCATAAAAAAGAACTAAAATGTAGGTAAATTTGGCCAAACAATTTAAGAAAATGAGATCTAAGAAGGTGGATTGAAGAAACTAATCGATGCCAATCCTTGGGTTGAAGAAAAAACCTATATATTATATTTATATAAAAGAAGAGGAAGAAATAAAATGCTATAAAATTAGACACATATTCTCTATAAGGATCATCAGCTACGAGGTTAAGCTTGTAATGAATGGAGAAGAGAATGTTTTTTATGTATTATTGAATGAATGGTATAACAATATTTATAATTACATATGAAAAGATAAAACAGAGTAACTAACTGATATACACATAACCTGATAAATACAAAGTATATTAACAGATATATGACACAAAGATAAGACTAAGAGGAGCAATATGTTTATCACTTAACAGCCCCCCTCAAGCTGATGGCGAGCAAGGCAAGAGCCGAAGGTTGTCTTAGTGCTTATCAAACAAAAGATGACCTAGTGGCTTGGTTAAAACATTAGTAATTTGATAAGCACTAGAGATGAATTTGATTTGAACAGTACCAAGGCGAACCTGTTCTCACACAAAATGGTAATCAAGTTCCATATGTTTCATCCGAGAATGAAATATTAGATTAGCATTGAGATAAATGGCCCTTATGTTGTTGCACCATAGTGTAGCTGGTGTTTTGTCAAGATAGCCAAGTTCGGTGAGCAAAGATTGAATCCATATTAGTTCAACTGTGGCATTGGCTAAGGCTTTATATTCGCTTTTGGTGGAGGAATGAGCTATGGTAGCCAAGAAACCAAATTATTTCTAAGATACACAACATAGCCATTTATGGACTAATGGTCATCTGGGCAGCCTCCTTCATCACTATCAGAGAAACATTGAAGGGCAAGAGAGGATTTTTGTGCAAAGAATAAACCATACAATATAGTGTGGTGAAGATAGCGCAAGAATCTTTTGATAGTTGTCCAATGTTCGGCAGTGGGTGAGTGCATGTATTAGCATAATTTATTTACCGAGAAGGCAATGTCGGGGCATGTGAGAGTGACATATTAGAGGCTACCAATGATTTGCCAATGCAATGCGCCATTGTCAAATGGTTGTCCACTGGTTTTGGTAAGAGGTGGGCTGGTCGCCATTAGAGTGGAACATGGTTTGCAAGAGGACATGTTGGTTTGAGCAAGTAAATATGAGATATACCATTATTGGATGAGGAGAAGCCCATGCTGGAGGAACTTAGCTTCTATACTGAGAAAGTAGTGAATGGAACCCATCTCATGTATAGGGAATTCAGCTTTGAGAGCATTAAAGAACCAAGTGATGGTAGATGGAGTAGTCCCTGTAACCAAGATGTCATCAATATAGATTAGTATAAATAATTTGGACATACCAGTAATTCGTATGAACAAGGAGGTATCTACTTTGGAGGGTTAAAAACCAAAGTGAGTTAAGTGATTAGAGAGTCATTAGAACCATGCCCGTGGGGCTTGTTTGAGCCTGTAGAGAGATTTGTGTAGTTGGCATACATGGTTTGGAAAATTAGCATTAATAAAGCTGGGTGGTTGATCCATATATATCTATGTTTAAGAAACCTTGAAGAAAAGCATTAGATACATTCAATTAGTGAATAGGACAAACACGAGTGGTGGCTAGTGCAAGAATGGTACAAATAGTCATTGGTTTAACAACGAAACTAAACATTTTAGAATAATCAATAACACTTGCTTGTGTGAATCCTTTAGCTACAAGTAGAGCTTTGTAGTGATTGATGGTGCCATCAACCTTCTTTTTTATACGAAAAATCCATTTATTTCCAATAATGTTTGAATAAGGAGGTCTAGGAACCAGACTTCATCTTTTAGTGGACATAAGTGCATTAATCTCTTGTGACATTACATCTCTCCATTATGAATAATGTTTGGCTTGGTTATATGTTTTGGGATCGGTGTGGAGATAATTTATAGAAGAAGAGTGTGTGGAGGCAAGGTGGGTTTGTCATTTAGTTATGGTGGAAGGGTGAAGGACCATCTGATGAGTGCGTGTGGATTCAAATGGAAGGGAGTTGGGTGGTGATGGTGGGTTAGTTGCGGAGTAGATATCAGATAGAGAGTGAATTTTTAGTGATGATGAGGTAGAGGGAGTAGGGGAGGTGGACTGTGGTGAGGGTTTAGGTAAGGTAGGCGAGGTAGGCGTTAGTAGAGAAATACATGGGGATGTCAGGTATGGTTGGGGAGAGGGTGTCAGATTAGATTGGGATAAAGAAGGTATAGTAGTGGAAGAGGATGGTAAGAGATCAGTACCTGATGGGCCGAGTGAGAATGGATATGCCCAATTAATTTAAGCCATGGAGTTGAGTCATCTTTTATGGAATGAGGCTATTGTAGGACTATTTCTTTAAAAGGAAATTGGTTAGAAATAAATTTTGCATGTTTAGTAAAATAAATACGTCCTATAGGGATATAAAGACATCGATATGCATTATGATTAGGACTTTGACCAAGATAAACACAAGAGGTTGTATGAAAAGGGAATTTATGATTGTGATATGGTATTAAAAATGGATAAATAGCACAACTGAAAGGTTGAAGTGCTAAATAATTCAGATTTTTATTGTGTAGATGAAAAAAAGGAGGTTTATTTTTAATGATAGGAGATGGTAAATTATTGATTAGCATAGTACTAGCGTCAAAAGCAAAATTCTAGTATTTTAATGGTATGTTACCATGTGCAAGAAGAGTAAGACCGATATCAACAAGGTGACAAATTTTTCTTTCAGAGGTACCATTTTATTCATGAGTATTAGGGCAAGCAATTCTATGAACAATACTAATTTTGTGAAATAATTTGTTTAATCGTTGATATTCCCTACCCCAATCAAAGTGAAAAGCTTTAATTTTGGCATTAAATTGACATTCAATTAAAGAATTAAAATAAAAAAAGAAGCATAAATATCACTTTTATTTTTTAAAAAATACACCCAAGTGTATCGAGTGTAATCATCAATAAAAAGAATAATGTATCTATGACCTAAACTAAATAACATGGGAGTTGGTCTCCAAACATTAGAATGAATGATATCAAAAGGGACTAGACTCTTGCATTTAACAGATGCAAGAGGTAAACAAGATAATTTTCCTAAGAGACATGAAGAACAAAGTTGAAAAAAGGAACTAGAACAAGGTAAATTAAATTTTGGAAATAGTCTGAACTTAGGGATGTCCAAGGTGAACATGCTAATCATTCATGGTAAGATATCAACATTCATGGCTTGCTTATTCGGTTGGAGAGCATATAATCCATTCTCAATCAGTCCTTGGAGGAGTACTTGTCTGGTTACCTTATCCTTAACAAAGAAAGAGTCATCCCAACATTCAAAAAAGCAAGAGTTGTCAATGGTGAATTTATGGATAGACAATAAATTTTTGGTTATTTGAGGTACATATAAAACATTAGTTAATGTTAAAGAGCCATTAGTACTAGGTAGAGATGTAATACCAATATGAGAAATCGGTAATTGTTGTTTATTAGCCACATGAAGTTGATCATTACCTCGATATTCATTGGTATTACTGAGGTTGTAAATATCTAAAGTGATATGTTGATTGGCACTTAAATTAGGATACCATAGACTAGGCTAAGCACTATAAGAATAGTGAGCATGAGGTGCCGAATAGGATGCTTAATTGAAGTGACTGTAGTTGGCTTGAGGATTACCTAGAGCATGAGGATTGTATCTTTTTCTACATATATCAGCTGTATGATTCCTTAGGTTACAAATCTAATAAGGTCCCTTTGGTCACCGATTGCCATTGTTGTTATAGTTGTATCGATAAAAAGTGTTTGTTGGAGGAGTAGGAGGAGTCAACAAGAAGCATGAGTGGGTTGCTTGATAGCCATGTTGGCAAGAGAAGAATCTTGTGTACTTGTAAGGAGAATTTCATAGGCTACAAGTTAGCCATATAGTTCATGGAATAGGACAGGATTAAGATGAAGGTTGAGAGCAGTGATGATATTATAATACTCACTACCAATATTACGATAGATTATCGTATTGAATTCAATTAAAGAGAGACTACCAGTTGAATTAAGTTCATCAACTAGGCTTTTAGCACGTTGTAGGTATTGTGAGACAGAGAGATCATTCTTCTTCAACCCTTGTAGTTTGATGTGAATATGAAGTTTTTAATTTTAAGAAACCAAACCAAAAGCTTTGGTTAGAGCTTACCAAACTTGAAGGGAAGATTTTAAGCCAATGATGTAGGGGAAAATTTCTTTAGTAAGTAAGGATAGTATCCAAGAGTGTAACATCTAATCTTTTCTAAACCAAGAATCAAATTCTGGATTTGGAATTTGTTGTAGAAGGAACTGTTCATTATGGTGGAGGAGAGGTACCATCGACAAAGGAGAGGAGACCTTGATAGTTTAGAAGAGGGAGGAATTGGGTTTTCCAAGCAAGGTAATTTTTGGAGTATATTTGATAGAAAAGTTTTGATGAGCTGAAGGGGGAGCATATGTGGTGTTTGTTATTGGAATAATTTCGGTAGCCATGGTGCCTTGAGGGCTCTGATACCATGTAACGAATGGAGAAGAGAATATTTTTTGTGTATTATTGAATGAATGGTACAAGAGTATTTATAATTATATATGGAAAGATAAAACAAAGTAACTAACTGATATACACATAATTTGATAAATACAAAATATGTTAACATATATATGACACAAAGATAAAACTAAAAGGAGTATCATGTTTATCACTTAACACAACTTGGTTCACTATATGTCATAAGACAGTGGTACTAGGGTGAAACGAGATAAAGAAGAATCACCGAAATTGCATTAGATTAATTTAATTTTTAATAGGAAGAACCTACTTTGTCCTTAACCAGTAGAGCACAAAGATTGATATTTGAGCTAATTAGTTCTATTAAATTAGTCAGTTAGTGGCAATCAAAATACAAAAGAAGTGGCACATAAATTATTGGCAATCAAAATACAAAAGAAGTGGCACATAAATTATTGGTAATCAAAATACAAAAGAAGTAGCACATAAATTAGTTAGACTAGGAAAAAAGCAGAGACGAAGGAGGAGGAGGAGTTGGCTCATGAACTGGCTTATAGTTTGACTAAGAAATGAAAACATAAGAAAACAAAGGAGACGAAGAAAGAAGAAAAAGGAGGAGGAGATTGTTTTTGTGGCTCATGAAATGGCTCATAATTGGACTGAAAAATGAAATTAGAGGAAAACAGTAGAGACAAAATGAGATTAAAAAAAAAAAAGCAGTGAAATTGCATTTTATTTTTTAATTGGAACAACAACATGCTATCTCTTTAACATGTAAAGTAGAAACAAATTCTTTAGATTATAGGTTTTTAATCAATGACTGCAAATGATTGTAAATAGATTCCTTAAATCCATTAGATAATTATGCTTGAAGACACCATAAAAATCCGCTCCAATTTAGTCTTTCATATAATGTGAAAAATAATGAAACTTATTAGATTGAGGTTTAAACCCTAAAATAGTGGAACTTAAAGAGGAAGAAAGGTTCCAATCAAAATTGATTTTTTTTTCTTTTTTATTTTCAAGGAGATAAGATTAACATAACCTTACGTCACATATTTTTATGGAATAACCCATATTTTGCTCCCTGCACTTTTATTATTTTCTTGATTTACCCCCTCCACTTTTATTTGTATAGATTGAGTTCTTATACTTTTTTCTTGATTTACTCCCTTCACTTTTATTTTTGTTCACATTAACTACTTATACTTTTATTTTTGTTCACATTAAGTCCTTTTACTTTTATTTTAGCAAGAGTAACTCCTTTAATAAATATAATTCTAAAAATTTTCATTAAATATGTTATAATTTAATTACTTATATTTTATTTTTAACATAAAGATTATAAAAATACTATTTTATTTAAATTTAAATTATATCATTGCAATTAATTGTTAACAAAAATTGTATCTAATATTATAAAAATAAAAATTTAACCAAAATTCTACTAAATTTTTATTTTAGTTTATTTTACTAAAATAAATTTAGTAGAATCTTGTGTAAGTTTTTATTTTTATAATATTAAATACAATTTTTGTTAACCAATAAATTACAATTACAT
The DNA here is from genome assembly GCA_947683625.1 of Mallotus nudiflorus. Classification (NCBI taxonomy): domain Eukaryota; kingdom Viridiplantae; phylum Streptophyta; class Magnoliopsida; order Malpighiales; family Euphorbiaceae; genus Mallotus; species Mallotus nudiflorus. The sequence continues at coordinate 32,488 of CANTUR010000187.1, read as the reverse complement.
AATTTACATTTAATTTTCATAAAAGTATTTGGCATTTAATAGTATTTTTATAATCTTTATATTAAAAATAAAAAATAAAAAATTAAATTATAACATAGTTTATGAAAATTTTCATAATAATATTTATTAAAGGGGTTAATAAATGTACAATGATTTAATGTGAATAAAAAAAAGTGTGATGACTCAATCTATACAAATAAAAATGAAGGGGGTAAATTGAGACAAAAATAAAAGTGTAAGGAGTAAATTATGGATTATTCCTATTTTTATTTACTTCAAATATATTACATATATTATATTTTTATCATTTAAAAATGAAATTTGCAAGTCCTTTTTATTGGTTAAAAATGAAATACACAAGTTCTTTACGAATAGTTTAAGTAATAAAATATGTTAACATCCAAATGTCAAGAACATAATTAAAACTCTTTTTCTTTTATGGTGAATAATTAAATCACTTGAATTTAAAAAAAAAATAAAATATATAGATATATATACGCGGATATAATAATAAATATAAATAGGCAGATAATAAATGATGTAAATAAAAATTTTCCACCCATAAATATAAGTTAGGATGCTTGACACTAATTAATGAAAGAACAAAACACGGTTATACATCCTAATCTCATCACCATTTCCTTTATCACTTCCTTATCAATATCAAATGATTGGAACATACAATGGGTTAAATTCCACCATTGTTGAATCCCTTCCTCAATATCAGTAGTGGGAGTACCAAAATTCATCTATTGGATCATTCAAACATTTTGTTTTGGTCAATGGCGTTGGCATCATTCTTTGAAACATCAATCTTAGATTACATAAGGTACAGTCCCTTTCCTTTCTATTTAATCTGTTAATTACTTTCTCGGTAGAAAATAAAATTTATTTCACTTTAAATGAAATTTTTGGATTATCAATAAATTTTTTTTTTCTTTTCAATTTTACCCATATCTTAGTTTTAAAATAAATTTTTTATTTGAATAATTATAATTCGCACTAACTTTTAATCTTTTTAAAAGAGAATTATATAGTCATTTACACCTATAATTATGTCTATTAAATAGGATTCTTAATTTTTGTGATAATAACTCAATTGGAATAGAATAGAGAGGAGGAAGTACTATTTAAAGTGCTGTTTTTTTCAATGTATAATGAGGGAGAGAAATAAGACTCAAACTCAGATACTTTAAATTCAGAATTAATTGTGTATTTGTATAGATACAAGCAACATTCAAAATTTTACTATTATGCAACCATAAAAAATCAGATTATCACAATTTTTATTTGTATTTTTCTACAATTTATTACAAGTGGTAGGGTTAGTGTATTACAAGTTGATTGATTTGTTGTTGTGTGTCTATCTATTTGAAGTCTCAATTTTAATTCAAACAAAATTTATACTGTCATTTTAGCATTAATATGATATGTTAATTACCATCTCATGACTTGTCAATCTTGTTGTCACATGGTATAGTGGAACACCAATTTTCAGCCATTCACATTTAGTAATTTTCACTTGGACTTGAGGGAACATTGAATACCAATTGTTTGTCATTGATGACCTAACATGGGTAAGATTCACAATTTTATGATCCATACACTATTCCCACTCAAATCATTGAATGGAGTCTTACTGTTATTGTGGTCTAAATTATTTGCATGTGATATCTTTTTCTTTTTCCTTTGGAATCGGGAGAGCAATTGCTATTATTTGGACTGAATATCTTGTTAATCCAATATACATAATAAAAAACATGTGTTTCTAAAAAAAGAAAATATACACTTGTTTTTTTAAAAAAAAATGTAAAACAAAATTCACGGATAATATATTCAGAACAATTAGGTAATTCTAATATAATTAGGTTGATATATATTTAATTAATGCTTAAAAATTAATTTTAATTCAATTAGAATGATATTTTTCCAGGATTGCACTGTGAAGATACATATGTACGATTCAGCAACTATAGATATGTAGTTTTATTAATAAATATTTTATGATAATTTATTATAGTATTTTCAAATTTATAGAAATAATGATCTGAGCTCTGAGAACAGTTCAGATAACACTAAGTTTGAGGGTAAGAAGTTTTTGTTCCTTCCTAAGATGGTTTTTGACAGACACGAAGAGTTCTTGTACCTGAGACTTATTCAAGACATCATATCTGATGGCATTGTGAAGGATGATAGAACTGGAACTGGTACTCTGTCAAAATTTGGTTCTCAGGTAATATGAACCCTTAATGATTATGGTTTCTTATACTCTTTTTTTGGAACAATTTATTTTTTTCATTTACTGATAGATGTTTTGATTGTTCGTTATTTAATCTACAGATGCGGTTCAACTTGCGAAAAACCTTTCCACTTCTAACAACAAAGGCATGTTCCTAGAGGAATTTTTTTTCTTGCATTCTTTTTTTCTGCATTATTATATAGTTTGCTGCCTTTTCTGCAACGAAATTAGCCGTGTAAATTTCCTTTCTTTTTGGATCGTACATTGGCTCATGATCCATTGTGGGTCAATTTGTTAAGAAAATGAAATCCTGTACAATGTTTTGTTCTTGTCATTGGCTTACAAAAAGCATTTTGGCGAGGGGTTGTCGAAGAACTTCTGTGGTTCATTAGTGGTTCAGAGACGGCCGAGGGTAAGAGAGGTGAGCTCTAGATTCATGTCTCCAATGCCACCCTCTTCTACCACCTCCTCTTCGCCTATCCCCAATAACATGCAGCGTTCGAGCTCTGTCAAATTGACTTTAATGTTTATAGGGAATTGGTAGTTGGCGGTAAGCTGTATTGGGTCTGACTTGCCTCTATACTGTGGAGGAGAAGAACGAGCAGAGAAGAAGAAGAAGAAATAGCAGAGAAGATGAAGGTTTCTTCCTTTTTTTTTTTCTTGAATTGAAAAAAAAAAAAAAAAAAGAATAAATTAACTACAGATATGCTAATTAATTACCTCTTTTAATCACTGAAGGGGCAGGGCTAACATTGTCATTTCAATATTGATTGTCACATGACATTCATGTGCAATTTTATGTCGGTCAGCAACAAGCTATGGGATGGGTGACTTGTTAATTACATATAAAAGACACTATTTTATAATGATAAAACAAGTTACAACACTCCTTTTAAATTTTAAAAGTTCAAACACTGAATTTTTAAATTTAAAAAAGTATAAACTCTGAATTTACCTTTATCCAAAAAGAAAACACCAGAACTTGAAAAACATCATCATTTAAAACATGAAACAAAAGAATCAAAGTGGTAGCAGTCATGCATAAATTAATTAAACTTTTTTATTGCAAAATTTTTATCCATTTTGGAGTACATTTTTACTTTCATATCAAAATATCATCGCATTTAAATATCAAATAAATATTACGTATTTATTGTTATTAGATATGTGTGAATTATCTAACAGTACAAGATATTTAAAAATACATAGTATTTATTTATTCGTTGCATTGTATACATAATACTTCTGAAGTGGATAAAAATCTTCGTGTGCGATGCATCTCATTTTATACTTCATTTTCACGTTTCTACATTATTATAATTTGTGACTATGAGTAATTTTTGTTCTTTATATAGGCTACTACTTGCTGCAACTAAAACAACCCAGGTCTGATCAGAGAAATGGCCTTCTTGGAGAGTTCAATTGGTACCTGCCTTTTGTTTCTTGATTTTCATTATATTATCAATGTTTTTGGTTTTCTTGCGTTTGTTTTGTACTGATTTTTTTGAATCTTCATGTCCTTGTTTCTTGTATGTTTATGCATAAAGATTCTTTGTTATTGCTCATTGCAACTGCACTTGATGTTACCAAAAAGCATAGAATAATGAAAAGAAGAAATGATGATAAAATGTTTACAAGTGGCGTTGGCATGTGAAAAGAAACAAGAATATTGAAAGGAAAAATTTATTTTTCTTATTTACATTGCCAGTTTATATATACATTAGATTCCTAATTAAGAAAGGACAACTATTCCTAAAATTAGATTTCTAAATAAGGAAAGAAAACTATTTCTAAAATATATACAAAAAGAAAGGAAAACTATTACTAAAATTAGATTCCTAAATAAGGAAGGAAAAATATTCCTAAAATATATATAAGAAACCTTCTCAAACACGTACATCTCCTAATATCCCCCTTCAAGTTGGAGCATGAATATCTAAAATGCCCAACTTACAGCAAAAAAAATAAAATCAAACTTGTCCTTCCTCAAAGCTTTCGTTAATATATCAGCAAGTTGAATTGAAGTATTCACATATTTAGTCACAAGATTTTCCGAGCTTATCTCATTACGAATAAAATGACAATCAACTTCAATGTGCTTTATACGTTCATGATAGACTGGATTAGCAGCTATGTGCATGGCTGCCTGACTATCACAGTAGAGACACATAGGCCTTGAATGATTAACACCAAGAGAAGACAACAAAATCTTCAACCATTTCAGTTCACAAGCTGTTGTAGTCATAGACCTTTACTCAGCCTCAGCAGAGGAATGAGAGACTGTATGTTGTTTCTTAGTTTTCCAGGAAATGTGAGAACTACCTAAGAAAACAAAATAACCTGTCAAAGATCTTCGTGTGAGTGGGCAACTATCCCAATCAGAGTCACAATAACCATATAATTTCATATCACAATCAGAACGAAGAAATATCCCTTGACATGGACTCCCTTTCAAATAACGAACAACACATAAGGCTACCTCCCAATGTGTTTGCTTTGGCTGTAGCATAAATTGCGCAAGGGTATGAACACAATAAGGCAATTTAGGTCCAGTTATTGTCAAGTAAATAAGGTGTCTCACCAACTGCCTATACTTGGCTGGATCCTTTAATTAGTACCAGTTGCAAGAGCCAGTTTATGATTCTGTTTAAGAGGTGTATTCACTGGTTTAGCCCCTAACAAACTAGTTTCAGAGATAATATCCAACACATATTTTCTTTAGCACAAGTGAACACCATCATAATTCCGAGCCACCTTTATTCCTAGAAAATATTTTAATTTTCCCAAGTCTTTCATATGAAAACATCGGTTCAAATAATCCTTGAAACGTTGAACACCCACATCATTATTACTAGAAATAATAAGATCATCAACATATACTAGGATATTCAACTGAACATTCCCATCTTTAAAAATAAATAAGGAATAATCAGAGCTTAATTGTACGAACCCATATGTTTTCAAAGATTATGCCAATCTAGTAAACCAACACCTAGGAGCCTGCTGCAAGCCATAGAGAGATTTTTGAAGTTTACATACCTTGCCTGAAGAGGGAGAAGAAAAACCCGGTGGCATTTGCATGTAAACTTCCTCCTTCAAATTACCATGAAGAAAGGCATTTTGTACATTCATTTGGTGCAAACTCCAGTTCTTCGCAACCGCAACAACAATAAAAGTATGCATAGTAACCATTTTTGCTGTGGGAGCAAAAGTTTTATGATAGTCGATTCCTTCCACCTGATTATTTCCGAGAATCACCAATCTAGCTGTACATCGTTCAATGCTTCCATCAGAGTTATGTTTAATTTTATAAACCCATTTACTACCAATTGCTTTCTTTTCAGGTGGTAAGTCCACCACTATCCATGTGCCATTGTCCTCAAGAGCCTAAATTTCTTTTCTCATTACTTCTCTCCGTCGATCTTCTTTTACCGCTTCACTATATGAGTTGGGTTCATGTCCTATAGTTATATTAGCCAAAAAGGAATGATGTTGTATAGACAACTTATCATAATTCATATAGTGAGAAATAAGAAAGCGAGTACCTGAGAAATTTTATTGGAACGATGAGTGTGCTGAGGGGCTTAACTTCAAGGTATTTGTCACATAATCTTTCAGCCGTATAGAAGGAATTTTAACTTGTTGTCCCTTTTCTAGATTTTCTATGAATGCAACAATGTCGACCTCATCATTTTTCTCCACGTTTCTCCCATCACAATCTTTCGCAATTTTGCTACCCCTCCTATTAACACATTCTTCTTCATTATCACTATCTAATTCCTCACCACCACTAGTGCAATTTTGATCTCCTTTTTCCTTTAAATCACTAATGGAAACATCTTTATCAGCATAAGGGAAGTTAGTTTCAACAAATACTACATCCCTGGAGACAAAATATTCATAAGTTTCTAAATCATATAGTTTCCACCCTTTCTGTCTAAAAGGATAGCCAACAAATATACATTTTTGACTTCGACTAGCAAATTTATCCTTATCTCGATTCAAATGATGACTATAACATAGGCACCCAAAAATATGAATATTCATATATGATGGCTGTTGTCCAACAAAATTTCATAGGGAGTTTTACCATTTAAGAGTGTCGATGGCGTTCTATTAATTAAATAACCTGCTATCAGCACACATTCACCCCAAAATTCAATGGGCAACTGTGCTTGAAATCGTAAAGCTCGAGCAATATTCAGAATATAACGGTGCTTCCTTTCCACCCGTCCATTTTGTTGGGGAGTCCCAACATATGAGGTCTGGTGCAAAATACCATTATCAATAAAATATTCTTTCAAACACATAAATTCACTACCATTCTCACTTCTAACAATTTTCACATCTTTCTTAAATTGTCTTTAGATCATTGCTATAAATCTCCTAAGAGCAGGACCTACTTCATTTTTTTCCATTCAATAAATATATCCAAACAGCATGAGAACAATCATCCATAATAGTCAAAAAATAAAGTGCACCACAAGAAGAAGGCACTCTATAAGGTCCCCATAGATTGCAATGTATTAAATCAAAACATTCTTTGGCTTTATTATTACTAGAACAAAAAATTTCTCTTATTTGCTTAGCATAAAAACAAATATCATAGGTCTTATCATCATTATTATTTAAACCAATTACTCCATGAATCAATTCTAACACCTTGTAAGATGGATGACCTATTCGTTTATGCCAAAGCTGAGTAGATGCAACACCATCTATTTTATAAGCATGAGCTGAAGTTCCTTCTTTGAGAAATTAAAGCCCCTTATGCTCCTCACCCGCTCCAATCACATTCCTCGTACTTCGATCTTGTATAACACAAAATTTGTCAGTAAGCTGAATAATTGACTTTGAATCTCTAAGAAGCTGTGATACAGATATCAAATTGCATTTTAGTTTGGGCACAAAAAGAACATGTTGCAACTTTAAATCTCCTCCAAGGGAAACTATCCCTTCTTTCAATGCCATGGTCGTCACTCCATTAGGTAACCTAACTAGACATGGTACAATGTCTCTTGCATCACTGATACATGCATACACACTAGTCATATGATTAGAAGCTCCTAAATCAATAATCCAAGGCAAAATTCCGTGCTTACCCATCAACCTGTCATTTGTTCCAGCATTTTGAGAATTTAGTAATCCAAGCAATTTGGTCCATTGCTCATCACTCAAACCGATAATACCTTTTCTGTCTTCATCGAATACTATACCTCTCCCACCATCAGAACCAAAAGCTTGAGTTTCATTTGCTCTATGATTTCCCATACTACGTTTACATCCTCCACCTTGTTCGGATGCAGCTGTACGTGGCCTATTACCCCACCATTCTAGGTAACTAATAAGCTGAAAACAAGAATCTACATCGTGTCCTTCTCATTTGCAGTTTGGGCATATCAAATTTTTTCCCTTCGAGTCCTCGACCTCTAGTTTGCATTGCAAATCTCATCAGATTCCCTTTTTCCTCTTTCACTCGAGTCACAGTTCACACCCTTTCCTATTGTACGACCATAGCATATGCACGGTTCAAGTTTGGCAGCGGTTTCGTACTCAGGATATTGGAACGAACTGTTCTATATCCTTCTTCATCCAGCCCCATCAAAAATTGATGAACCTTTTCATCTTCGCGCTTCTTTTCCAAGTCAGCCATAAGATTACATTTGCAACCCATACAAGTACATACAAGTATTTTGTCATAATTGTTTAACTCATCCCAAATCATCTTGAGCTTACCATAATAAGCAATAATAGCTTGCCCATTCTGTTTACAGTTTGCTAGATCTGATCGTAATTGCTGCACTCGAGGTCCATTCCTAATAGAGAATCACTCTCTAATATCATCCCACAAATCCTTCATGATCTCTACATGTGAGATAGTTGAACGAAGTTTGGGTTCAATGGTGTTAAACACCCAAGACACCAGCATAGAATTAATTGTCCACCAATCTTCAAATTCTGATTCATCCTTAGCTGGTTGTCTAATTATTCCATTAATAAATTCATATTTCTTCTTAGCACGAAGTGCAGTCCGTATAGCCCGTGCCCATTCATCATAATTCTCTCCTCTCAACTGAACTTGGGTAATAATATTACCTGGATTATCATTCGAGGTGAGTGTATAAGGATTCGAATGTTTCTTCTCTATTCCAGATTTTTCTCCTTCTTTTGATGGGTCAACCATTGCTCTGATATCATGAAAAGAAACTAGAATATTAAAAGGAAAAATCTATTTTTCTTATTCACATTTCCAATTTATATATATACATTAGATTATTAATTAAGAAAGGAAAACTATTCCTAAAATTAGATTCCTAAATATGGAAGGAAAACTATTACTAAAATTAGATTCCTAAATAAGGAAGGAAAACTATTCCTAAAATATATACAAGAAACCTTCTCAAACATGTACATCTCCTAATAATGAAAATATAATTTCTTGATATTGTTTCATGATCTATACTGAATGTGCTGATAGATTGTCACTTGAACGTGCAGGGGAAGTTCCTTGGATTTATGAGGGGAGGCTTCATTTGCGTCCCACTTTCACACAAAGAACAATCATAGAGGTGGGGGGAATCCCCACAAACACTCTGATGCCTAAGTTAGAGAATAGAAGTAGGGAGGAGGTGAGATAGCTTGAATGTGTGAGAATGAGATTTCCCCTAATGAGGGGTATCTATATATAGCAATACTCAAACCTGGGAGGAGTTGGATTCCTAGTGGATCAGTGAATCATAATCTTTGTAGAAAAGTGTTCCTTCTTCGGTTAGGATTCCTCTTTGAGGTAGTTCCTTGGACGGATTTGTCTTCTCCCTTGTCCATGTGTTCCTATTTAGGGGGTAGAGGACCCCTAATTAGGTAGGAACATTCTATATAGTATCAGATGTCATAAATCTGGTGTTTCTTAGGCTTTTCTGTCTATTTTCGATAGTAGATTTTATCAGAAAATGACAAGTCAGTGGGAGCAATAGAAGGGACTTGATTTTTATAGTGGTTTCTATTTGTTGTGCCCTTGTTAGCATTGCATATCTTGGTCTCAGATTACGGGATCGAATAGCCAAAAATAATGGTTTTAATCATTTGAGCTGGTTCATTTGTGTTGTTAGAGGAACAGTTTGAATTTTGTTACTTGCCACAATATCCAAATTGAACAAAGTTCTAGTTACTGTCTGGTGGGTGTCTTTTTCTTTACTGGACTCAGCTTTAAATATTGAAATTCTAGCAAGAGTAAAGAGCAACCAAGTTCTTGACATGTTGCCATGGCCTCTGAACTTTTTGCTTTTAGTTTTTGCTTTTAGAAACTTAAGTCATTTTCCTTCTCAACAAACCCCAAATAAGAACCTATTTGAACCTCTATTGGGTGAAAATGAGGCAAAGAATCAATCAACCTTAGCTCATGCTAGCTTTTTTAGCAAACTGACATTTTTCTGGATCAATCCTTTGCTCAAGTTAGGCTACTCAAAATCATTAGATCTTGAAGATGAAGCTGATATAGCATACCAAAAATTTGGCTCATGCATGGGATACCCTTATTAGAGAAAAGAACTAGAATAGTACCAAGAACTTGGTTCTTGATGTTGTGGCAAATGTACATTTCAAAGAAAATATACTTATTTGCTTTCTTTAGGAAAATTACAGTAGTAGTTCTTCCACTTCTGCTGTATGCTTTCATAAATTACTCAAATCTTGATCAACAGAATCTATATCAAGGTCTTTCGTTAGTCGGGTGGCTCATTATTATAAAGGTAGTTTAGACATTTTCTCAAAGGCATTTCTTTTTCCTGGCAAGATGGTTAGGAATGAGAGTAAGATCAGCCTTGATGGTGGCAGTCTTTCAAAAGCAACTCAAGCTTTCTAGTTTTGGAAGGGGGAGGCAGTCAATAGGAGAAATTATGAATTACATTGCAGTGGATGCCTACCGTATGGGAGAATTTCCTTAGTGGTTTCATGTAATGTGGAATCTTGTATTGCAATTATTTCTAGCCATTGTTGTCCTTTTCGAAGTTGTTGGTGTAGGTGCAGTTATAGGATTATCACCTCTCTTGATATGTGGACTTCTCAATGTACCATTAGCAAGATTTCTGAAGAAGTGTCAATCAGAATTCATGATTGCTCAAGATGAATGACTCAAGGCTACTTCTGAGATCCTGAACAATATTAAAATCATAAAGTTACAATCTTGGGAGGAGAAGTTCAAGAGTTTATCGAATCTCGCTGAGACAATGAATTCAAATGGTTGTCAGACACACAATTAACAAAGGCATATTGTACTTTCTTATATTGGTTATTTCCAATAATTGTTTCTTCTGTCATCTTCTTAGGATGTGCTATTTTCAGAAGTGCACCACTAAATGCCAGCAGCATTTTCACTGTACTTGCAACGCTGAGGAGTATGGAAGAGCCACATTCTAACTATTATATATTTTGACACAATCTAACATTGTCTTTAACATGATGATTAAATAGATTATTGTTGGATATGAAATGAGTTATGTGAGGAGTGTTAGTGATTGAGATGGAATTTGTCCCTCATTTAATTTGAGTAAGATATCTATGGGCCCCTTAATAAGATAGACTGAGAAAAATGCATGGTCATGCTAAAGTGAATTGATAAAGAATTATCATTCTCAGTCTACTTAGAGTCAAGAAATAATATGATTAAATTATATAAGGATGACAAAAACTATGCCTTATATTCAATTAAGATATCATGTAACAAAGGGATTACAATATTTATTATAAATTAGGTTATGTCCGACTATTGACTTCAAATGACTTGGGTAGTCATAATGTCTTGCTAGAGGTCACTTATGACTTATAGGCCTAAATAGAGATTTAAGGCCCATTGCCAATGTCATGTGAACCTACAGGGTCACACACTTATAACAGGTCCGAAAACAGATATGGGTTTGAGAAGCCCAAATATGCTCTGTGAAAATGAATAAATAGTTTATTTATTTATTTAAGGTAAAGGTTATCTTAAATAAATAGAATGTTATTTCTGATTTAATTTTAAATAAAATCAGAATAATAATAATTGAGAAATTATCAAAAAGTTGTTTTGGTAAGTGAAACCCTAATTAGAGGTCTATAAATATATTATATTCTTTAGGGTTTCACTAACTCAATTATTAGCCACCAAAATTTGTTTTTCTCCTCTTAGAAAAACTAAAACATAGAGTATTTTTGTTCTTGATTTATGAGAAATCAAGAGAAGTGCTAGCACACAAAGTTTTCATTTTAATCAAGGGTTGTTCATGTGGATGCTTGTGGAGGACAGATTCTTTTGGAGACATCTTGATCCGAACTACCAAAATCAAAAGCTCGAGGTAAGGTGTCACTGGAGTGAACCTCCTCTCTGCCTTTCAGAAATCTTACCTTTTCAGCATTTATGGTAAGACTTAAAAACCCTAGGTTTAAATCAATTAATCAAATTACTTGGATCCGGGTTAGGGTTTGTGGTTAAAAGTTTTAATTTCCGCTGCATTTTTGAATCACGAAACCCCACAAAAAGCCCCTGTCATGAATTATTCATCTGAGACATCACTTGGTGTTGTGACAATTAGCTTTCAAAATGGTGGATAGGTTCTTTTAAAATTACCTGAAGCTTGTAGACAAGGATGCTATGCTCTTCTTTCTTTCAAATGGAGCAATGGAGTGGTTAATTATAAGGATAAATTCACTGCAGAGTGTGACTTTATTCACTGCTACCCTTTTGCTTGTATTGCTTCCAAAAGGCATTAACTCTCTATTTAGAATTACATTGACATAGGCAATGTACTTTTAGAAATATTGTTAAATTATGATAACACCAATTTTGGTTCTGTAGGACTTGTTGGACTGTCGATGCCTTATTCACTGTCACTTATTAGCACCCATGTTTTCTTGACTCAATGGTATTGCAATTTATCAAACTACATGATCTTAGTTGAAAGGATTAATAGTTCATGCACATTCAGCTTGAACCACCTGCGATTGTCAATGAAAATAGGCTACCATCCTCCTGGCCCTTCAAGGGTAGGATAGAGCTTCAAGAATTGAAGGTGAGAAGAACTCTATCATGATTGCATATTTTTTGCTAATTTCTTCAACTAGGGTTCAAAACCATTTTCTCACAGCTCTAAAAATGATTCAACATAATTTTTCTTTAAATTTTCAGATAAAATATCGTCCGAATGCTCCACTAGTACTTAAAGGAATCAACTACACATTCCAGGAAGGGACTAGAGTAAGAGTTGCAGGGAGAACTGGAAGTGGGAAAACCACATTAGTCAGTGCTTTGTTTCGACTAGTAGATCCTGCAAGTGGCCAAATTTTGTTGGAATTGACATATGTTTTATTAGTGTCAAAGATTTGAGGACAAAGCTCAACATCATCCCTCAGGAACCAACCTTTTTCAGGGGCAGCGTTCAAACAAATCTCAATCCTTTAGGACAACATTCTAACTATGAAATATGGGAGGTGGGACTATTGATTCATAATTTTGTATCTATGTACTAAAGACATGGCAATCCCATGTATGATAAGTTGATTGTACTCAAGCTCTGGAGAAGTGTCAGCTTAAGGCAACAATTAGCAGCCTACCTAATCAGTTGGACTCATGAGATTCGAATACATTGTCAGGTTAAAAGTAGCAAGTAAAAAATGTTATCTTATAATGAATTTAGAGAATTGTATTCAGTGTGTGATAAAGGTGAGAATTGGAGTGCTGGGCAATGATAACTATTTTGCCTAAGAAGATTGCTTATGAGTAGAAACAAAATTCAAGTTCTAGATGAAGCTACTACTTCCATTGACTCTGCTACTGATGCAATTCTACTAAGTATTATTAGACAATAATTCTCAGAATGCACAGTGATAACAATGGCTCACAAAGTTCCATCTTGTTATAGACAGTGACATGGTCATGGTCCTTTCTTATGGTGTGTCCCTATTTTCCTTATCAGGATTTATTGTTTGGAATTAATAAGCTAACAATTCTGATATGTTCATTTTCAGGGAAATTATTGGAGTATGATGAACCTTCAAAGCTGATGGAAACTAATTCTAGCTTCTCTAAGCTTGTAGCTGAATATTGGTCTAGCTGCAAGGGGAACTCTTAGAACAATTGCAGGCTATATGAGGAGATTGCATGTCTCCTTCTGCTTGTCTTTGTATCTCAATCTAAGTTTGATTCTTGATGTCTCCACCAATAAATTAGACTAAAATTTGATTGTCATTTTAGCATCAGACAGGAACTAAAGAACACTTGATGACTTAACAATATTGTTTTGACATAAGATAGTGGAAGTTATTACAATCTTCTACCATTTGCTAAATGTTGAGTCACAGAAATAATTGTCGTTGTTGAAAGAGTTCAGAAGTTGTGTGTATAACATGTAAACACTTGCATTTAAGCATTATTCCTCAAATTGTCATCGTTAATTTGTTTATTTATCTTCTTTTTTTTTATGCTTTTAACCTCAAGATAGATATGTAAGGATACAATATTGAATCCTAGTTTCAGTGTATATAGGTTGAATCGATTATTTAGATGATGAATTGAAGTGTATAAAATAATAAAATAACACGTAAAAAATTAGAAAACAAATAGTTAGTAAGAAAATATTTTCTAAAAAATAAATTTACTATCATAATAAAAAAATATTTTATCATTGATTTTTTATGGCACACACTCATCACTCACACACTTATAATTGCTCTCTTACACTACTCATACCACTTACTTTATGATTTTCTCTCACTTATTTTGAGTTTATATTTTGCTCTCCATTTGGATGACTATTTATAGCCATTCCCATGCATAAATAAACAAGGAAAAAAAAATCTAACTTTGCAATTTGTCAAGCTTTTAAACTTGGTATGCACCGAATTTGGTGCCTACATCTTAACTTCTTTCTTTTGATAAAATGATATTAATAATAATTTTAATACTCCCCCTTATTATTAATATCTTTGATCCATTTTCTTTGAGTCATGTTTAGTTCTTTTCAAAATTCTTTTAATTTTTCATTGTTAAGACCTTTAGCGATAATGTTAGCCAATTATTCCTCTATTTACACTTGAATCAACTTGATCTCCTATGTTAAAGCTTTTTCATGAATAAAGTGATATTGCACCTCTACATTCTAGCATGAAACACTAGGTTCTTAACTAACCAAATACCTGACTGATTATCACAGTATAGTGGTATTGGACAATCAACTATTTAGTGTAAATTCTCCAACAACTGTATTAATTATGTACTTTCCTTAGCTGCCATTGTTGCCACACAATACTCAAACTTTTTTTTTAGAGTGACATTATTGGTTGTCTTTTCTTGCACCAAGTAACAACTCCAAAACCTAAACTAAATGCATAACCAGTGGTTGATCTTCACGTGTCATAATCACCAGCATAATCAGCATCATAATATCCTTCCAATTTGCAAATTATTTTACTTATATAAAATAACCCAAGATCAGTTTTTCCTTTGATGTACCTAAAATTCTCTGAACTACTTCCAAGTGGGGCTTTTTCAGAATTTGCATGAATTGATTAACTACTCAAACTACAAATGTAATATCTGATCTTGTTAATGTCAGATAGATTAGACTACCAACTATCTAATGATACATCATCAAATCCTCCAAATCTTTGCCTTTTGTAATGCTCAATTTAGAGTTCAAATCCATAGGAAGATCAAGATGTTAACAATCAAGCATCCTATTTTTTGGAGCATATTTCTCCTGACATAAGAAAAATCCTTCCTTTATGCGTTCCACTTATAATCTAAGAAAGTGATTTAGCTCCCCAAGTTCTTTCATCTAAAATCTGACTGATAAATTTTTCTTGGTCTGGTGGATCTCATTAACATAATCTCTAGTGATGATAAGATCATAAACATTAATAAGGATTATTGCTAGCTTCCTTTCTTGAGCTTTGACAAATAAAATTGAATCAGCTGATGCAACTCTCTAGCCACTATGGCTGAGAAACTCAACAATCTTGCCATACTAAGCTCTGGGAGCTTGCTTTAATCCATATAACGCCTTTTTCAATTTGCAAACATACTTAGGATTAAGCTTGTTTACAAATCCTTCAGGTTGTTCCATGTACACTTCTCAATCTAATTCTCTATTTAGAAAAGCATTTTTAACATCCATCTGCCATAAGTTCCAAGATTTACTTATTGTAAGTGGTAACAAAATATGAATAGTTACAATCTTAGCCATTATACTAAATGTTTCATCATAGTTTAGTCCATATTGATGTGAGAATCCTCATGCTACCAGACGAGCTTTGTATCTCTCAATTGAGCCATCTGGATGAGTGTTGATCTTGTAAACCCACTTGCACAAGATAGACTTCACATTTTTAGGTTTTGGCACCAAGTCCCAAGTTTGATTTTCAGTAAGGGCTTTGATATCCTCTTTCATGGATTTTCTCTATTCAACTTTTTGTGATGCCTTCTTAAAGGATATTGGTTCTTTTTCTTCTTCCATTACTATAACATTGGCATATTTGAGATTTTTCTTTTTTACCCTGGTTGATCTTCTTAACTATATTAGTGATGTTGCATGTTGTTCTTTTGGCATCTCTACTAAGGGTTGATCCTAGGCATCTATCTTTTAATATACACTAGTATGCTATGGCCTTTATTGAGGTTGAGATTGTGTGATAAGCTCTGGACTCTGGTGAACTTTTATTGACTGTTCCTCACACTTTTCATACAATTGTTCTACTTCATTGGAGTAAGGAAGTGCAATATACTTTGGTGTCCGCCATGATGATGTCTCATCAAATACAACATTTCGTGAGACATAACATTTGCTAGTTGTAAGATCACATCATCTCCATCCTTTTTTCTACTTATCATAGCCCATAAAGATAGACCTGATTGCCTTCTTGTCAAACTTGCTACGTAGATAATCAGGTACAAATACATTGAAAACATAGCCAAATACTTTAAAGTGATTTACTGTGGGTTTCATATTCCATAACTTCTTAAAAGGAGACATAAGTCCCATCTTTGGCTGAGGAAGTCTATTGATTATATGAGTTGCTATTCTTATGCACTCGGCCTAAAATCTCCTAGGAACATTCTTGGCATGTAACATGCTTATGCATGTTTCTACAAGATGTTTGTTCTTTCGTTCTGTAACATTATTTTGCTGTGGTGTGTTTGGAAAAGTTAGTTACCGCTTAATCTTGTACTGGGCAAGAGAACTTGAGAACTCATCAGAGATGTATTCTTCCCTATTATTAGTATGAAGGCACTGGATTTTTCTCCTAACTTCACTTTCAACTATTAGTTTGAATTCTTTGAATTTTGCTAGATTTCAAAAATTTTCTTTCATGAAATGTGTTGGGTTCCGTGATGCAAACACAGTGGAAAAATTAAAATTTTATCACGTTCCCAAGCCAGGATCCATGTAATTCGACTAATTGATTAAATCTAGAGTTTTTAAAATCTTACCAAAATGCAGAAGAGGCAAGATTCTCTGGAAGGATGAGAGGAGGTTCACATCGGTGACACCTTACCTCGAGCTTTTTTTGGCTTGGTTATTCGGATCAAGACGTCTCCAAAAGGATGCGTCCTCTATAGGTATCCACATGAACAACCCTTCACAAAATGAATTTGAGTGTGTGTGCTAGCAACCTCTTGACTGTCTCACAAATCAAGAACAAAAGGAAAAACTCTGTCTTTGTTTTCTAAGAGGAAAGAAAATGAATTTGGAGGCAAAAACAAGTGTGTGAAACCCTAGAGAATATAACATATTTATAGACTCCAAGTTAGGTTTTCACTTACCAATAACCTTTTGGTAATTTTCCATTTATTATGTTATGATTTTGTTTAAAAACAAATAAAAAAAATAATATCTTATTTATTTATTTAAAATAACATTTATCTTAAATAAATAAACAAATAAATAAATAAATAAATAAAACACTTTAATTATTTATTTCCACAGAGTTTATTTTAGGCTTATTAAACCCATATCCGTTTTGGGCTTGTTCTAAGTGTGTGACCCTGTAGGTTCACATAACATTGGCAGTGGGCCTAAATCTCTATTTAGGCCTACAAGTCATAAGTGGCCTCTAGCAAGACATTATGACTTCCCAAGTCATGTGAAGTCAATAATCCGACATAACCTAATTACAATGAATTTTATTGTCCCTTTATCACATGATATCTTAATTGAACATAAGGCATAGAATGTCATCCTTATATAGTTCAATATTATGACTTGATTCCAAGTAGACTGAAAATGATAACTCTTTATCAATTCATTTCAGCATGGCCATGCATTTTCATTCAGTCTATCTCATCAAGGGGCCTTTAGATATCTTTCTCATATTAATGAGGGATAAATTCCTTCTAAATCACTCACATTCCTCACATAACTAATTTTATATCCAACAACATTCTTTTAATCATCCGGTTAAAGACAATGTTAGAATGTGTCAAAACATAAAATAGCTATGTAGAAATCCATGATGATTTCAAGGTCAAAGGACCGAAATAAAATTACTGTGATAAGAAATACTTATGACAATAATCTATGTAGTATTCTCATAGTGGGTCAATCCAATACATGATCTCTCATCATGTACCTATGAGTTGACTTAATATCTCATATTTATGATTAGTAAAACATAACCATCAGTCAACATCATACTAGCCTTAATACTTTAATATTCATATAATGAATAAATGGCTAGGGATAATTAGAATAGAACTCTTATTTTAATCTAAGGGTTTTACTATCAAGTCACATACTTGATGGCCTTAGTAAGAATTAACCATTCATGTAATTATCATAAAATCAAATGATAATATAATACCTCTTTATTTATAAAATAAGAAAGTCAATACATAATCACAAACGATTGAATTTTGCTAGATTTTAAAATTTTTCTTTCATGAAATGTACCCAGACATACCTTGAATAATCATCAATAAATGTCACCATGTAGTGCATACCATTGATTGATGATTTCTTGAATTTTCCAAATACATTTAAGTGGATCAACTCTAGTGGCTGTTTGGCTTTGAATGATAACTCCTCATATGAAAGTTGGTGTGCCTTTACATACTGACATTCAACATAAGTCACATAAGTACTAAAATTAAGATTAGGTAGCCCTCTTAATAAGGACTTGGTCACCATCATCTTCAGCCTGTGATAATTGACATGTCCCAGCCGTGCATGCTATAAGTTAGTTGTATTACCACCTTCTATCCTTCCATTATTAGTGTGTCAACTATTTTGACTTTTTAATAAACCTTGGGGTCTTCGAGAATGAACACAAAAAATTTACCATAATTAGTTAAATCTAAAATTGATAGAAGATTTTTCTTCATTCTTAATACTCTGTATACACCCTCCAACTGCACTTGTTATTGATTTGAACGTGAAGTGATCACTGTGTCACTTATATGAGTGATTGGTAGTTGTAAGTTATTTGTAGTTACCACAACTCACTTGCTTTTATACTTTGAAGCATTATAGAGTTTTCTTCTATCTCCTGTTATATGACTAAAACAACCATAATAAAAGATCCAACACTTCTCATAATTAATTCTATGAGAACTAAAAGCACTTGATGCCTACTCCTCTTTTACTTCTATTGTAGTAGCCATAAAACTAAGGATGTCCACCATCTTTGAATTGGAACACTCTTTCATTTGCACTATTTCTATAAATGATACTCAAAATCCCACTTTGGTTCATCCTAGTGGTGATTGCTTATTGTTGTTGCAGTACTTTGAACAATCTTCTTCTTAGACCAAGAATCTTTGGCGTAGTGTCCTTTCTTGCCATAGTTGAAACACTCACCATTCTGACATTTAAAATTCTTAGATTGCTAATTGTTGTATTGCTACTTTTATTGAGCCCACTCTGATTGGACATTACCTAATGTCTTTCCTCTATTCCTACCATGGGGTAGATTCTTCTTTTGTTGATAAAGAGTGCCACCTCTCTAGTATTCAAAGAGACTCCATCCATTTGTTTTGCTAGAGTTTCTTGACTTACCAACAAATTATCTACCTTTTTAATTAAAAGTTGTGTGGGCTAACCTTAAATTGCAACCATGAAACTATGGTACTAAGGTCATAGTCCATGAATGATGGTTCTCCTTATTCTACTGTTGGATATTTTGGATGGCTCATCCAACTCATTAATTTCTCAATTTGAAGACTTCACCTTGGTAAAATACTGACTAATTATCATATCTTTTTATGAGATAGACATTAGTTAGTTTTCCAATAATTGAAGTCTGGCGTCATTCCGTTTTGAGAACCGTAGAGCAAGAGAATCATATGCTTTTTTTTGGTGTGGTAGCATTTCTGATGTGTTCCATCATCTCCTCTTCAATGGTTATTTTGATGGTGAACATGGCTTTCCCAGCTTTAATCCTCCATTTTCTAAGATTGCCATTATCATCTAATGGTGGTAGTGTAGTCTCTGTCCTAGCAATAATCTCCTAGAGATCTTGACTTGCAAGTATGACTCCATGCAAGTCCTCCACATGCTATAGTTATTATTATTTAATTTTTAATAATACCAATATTACCATATTGTACCATAATAACTTGGATTTAGTAGCCTCACATTTCACTAAGTAAGCGTAGTTTCGAACCAATGAGCTTCATAGTTCCAAATTGTGCACATGCAAAATCTCCCCCTGCTGTAACTTAAAAATTATCAAAAAATATTTTTTGATGTGGAAGATTAGTTAGAACTATAACCATAAAGCATTCTTATAATTTCAAGAGAAATTACAACCATGGCTTTGATACCACTTTGTCAAATTAAAGTGTATAAAATAATAAAATAGCATATAAAAACTAGGATCATAAACAGTGAATAAGAAAATATTTTCACTAAAAAATAAATTCACTTTTACAATAAAAAATTATTTGATCATTACTACCCACCTCACTTTTTCTTGCATAACTCATGGCGCACACTCATCACTAGCATACACTAATCACTCACACACTTACAATTTCCCTCTTAAACTACTTACACCACTCATTTTATGATTTGCTCTCACTTATTTTGAGCTTATATTTTTCTCTCGATCTAGATAACTATTTATAGCCATTCCCATGCATAAATAAAGAAGAAAAAAAACTTTACAATTTGTTACGCTTTTCAACTTGGTAGGCATTATTTTGACTACAAAAAACTTGGTAGGCATTGAATTTGATGCCTCCCTCTTGACTCATTTCTTTTGACAAAATGATATTAATAATAATTATAACATATGATACATACCAAAAAATAATGATAAAAATTTAAGCAGTTAAATAATAATTTTTTATAATATTAAAAACAAATATAACTTTAATCTTTGATTAGCATATATATAAAATTTACTTTGTAAATTAAAATTAGAAAAAATGATGATTGTCGTGTGCATTCAAATTGGGCTAAGCTATAGAAGCCTGTTTATGTTTATCTCTAAGGTTCTTCTTTAATCAGAACTAGAATTTGATAGAAAGAATAGGAAGAAATCAATGCGTTACATTTCAAGAACATTGTCATATGAAATGAACTAAAATGAACATTGTCATCTATAGTAGAATAACTTTTTATTTGTAAATCGCCCCAACAAACCTCTGTTTTATGAATAGTATCATTTTCATATTTTTCATAGTTCCTTTATTTTAAAGGGGGGGGGGTGGCTATTGGTTTGAACTAGTAATCATCCCTTACTACTTATTTTCTTTCTTTTCCTTTCTATCTTCTAGTTTATAACTTCTCAAATAAGTTTCTATTTATATGTTGTTATTGATATCATTTTTGTGTAGAAGGCTTTACAAGACTATAGCCCTCTGTTTTGCTTGGGTCTTGACCTCTGGGAATTGTGTGATGGAAGAAGATCTCAATCCCTCCATTGATCGACGGAGGTTGACTTCTCCAGATTGGGTCAAAATCCAGTAGGTTCTCCAGAGGTGGATCTCAGTCCTTTTATTTTGCTTGTAGCTGCTCCTCCAATGTCTGGACATAGTCATCTAATTTAGTCCTAAATGCCAACAGCTTAAGCAGGTTTGGTTTGAAGACATGCATCGCCAGGTTGCCATTGTAGCTGTTGTAGTATGGCTGGTTTTCTGTCCTTTTAAACATACCAAGGTTATAACCCTAAAGTGTCAGACAAATGATCTTTGGTTGTATCTTAATATTGGCCCTTCAAAATGTAAAAACCTTCAACATGTACTAGCCTTTTAAAAAGTTATGGCTCTTTAAATTGTAATGATGTTTATCTAATATATTATATCTTTATTGTTAAAAAAAAGAATAACTTTTTACAATAGGTTATAATATTACAACAACTTGGTTAGTTTATGGGAAGGACATGCATTTTCATTAATATATTGTAATAAACTATTCAT
This sequence comes from Mallotus nudiflorus, assembly GCA_947683625.1. NCBI lineage: Eukaryota > Viridiplantae > Streptophyta > Magnoliopsida > Malpighiales > Euphorbiaceae > Mallotus > Mallotus nudiflorus. Next base: position 10,859 of record CANTUR010000187.1, on the reverse strand, counting down.
TAATTATGTTTATATTTGAATTATTAGAGTTGAGTACATTTTCAAAAAATTATTATGGTTTTGTGAAAGAGTGTATTCTATCCTTAATCCATATGTATTTTATTTTAATCACTTAAATATAACAAAAAAAAAAACTTTTCCAAACTTGACAAGCATGTTTCAAAGAATAGCATTTGGAATGTATGCCTTGGTGATTTAAGGAATCATATGTGGTTCTTACACAAAAACATGAAAAAAATGCTTTTTTCTAAAGTGACATTTAATTTCAATAATTCCTTAAAACAAAAGACTATTATTTTTCTAATGTCTTTCCCTCTTGTCCTTTTACCTCACTACACTAATTGATGTGTCATATAAATTGAATTTGACTTCTATAAATAATAGTATCAAACAAAATTTGCTCTTCGTCCACACTTGCTTACTATGAAAGACTTGTATATGAAGAAAGATCACATATTAGATTACATTATCGACATCATGGATAATTTAGTGACTGTTAACCTTTTTTTTTTACCTAATTAGCATATTATAGTATTTGATAATAATAATTATAATTTGCAACAATTTTTTTTGTTAAAGATTGATCTAATTGACAATGGGCATTTATTAAAATTAATTAAAAATATGCTCAAAATTGAGTAATCAAATAATATATCAATGAGTTAATTCTTGCCTTCCCTTTTTAATTTTTTTAAAAAAATCAAAGAGTTGTAGCAAACCAGAACTTTGATACCTAAAAAAAAAAACTGCAAATCTCAATAATTAATCAATGGGAAATTTTATAGTGTCATGATGACACCATGTAATTTAGTAGTTTTACCTACAATAATAGGGGCTATAAACTTCATATATAGCGGTCCGTCTTTGGGCCCAAATATTTTTATTTAGGCCTATTGATTTGATAGAGTTAGCTTTTGCACTTGGGCTTCAAATGGACGTTCATGGCAGCATCGATTGCCCCACGGGGCCCATAATATATCAAATCGAAGCTGACTCAAAGGGATATAATGGGAGCTATAAACTTCATCTATAGCAGTCCATCATTGGGCCCAAATTTTTTTGTTTAGGCCCACAGATTTGATAGAGTGGGCTTTCACACTTGGGCTTTAAATGGACATTTATGGCAGCATTGGTTGACCCACGGGACCCAAAATATATCAAATCAAATCTGACTCAGAGGGCTATAATGGGGGCTATAAACTTCGTCTATAGCAGTCCATCTTCAGGCCCAAATACCTTTGTTTAGTCCCATTAATTTGATAGAGTGGGCTTTCACACTTGGGCTTCAAATGGATGTTCATGGCAGCATCGGCTGACCCACGGGGCCCATAATATATTGAATCGAAACTGTTAGAGGGCTATAATGGGTGCTGTAAACTTTCTATAGCGGTCCGTCTTTGGGCCCAAATTTTGTCTAGGCCCATGAGTTGATAGAGTGGGCTTTCGTACTTGGGCTTTAAATGGACGTTCATGGCAGCATCGGTTGACCTACGGGGCCCATAATATATCAAACTGAATCTGAATAAGAGGGCTATAATAGGGGCTATAAACTTCATCTATAGCAGTCCATCTTTGGGTCCAAATATTTTTGTCTAGGCACATTAATATAATAGAGTGGGCTTTCGCACTTGGGCTTCAAATGGACGTTTGTGGTAGCATCGGTTGATCGAAGTTGACTCAGAGGGCTATAATAGGGGGCTATAAAATTTATCTATAGCAGTCTGTCTTTGGTCCCAAATATTTTTATTTAGGCCCATTGATTTGATAGAGTTGGCTTTTGCACTTGGGCTTTAAATGGACGTTTATGGCAGCATCGGTTAACCCACGGGGCCCATAATATATCAAATCGAAGTTGACTCAGAGGGATATATTAGGGGCTATAAACTTCATCTATAGTGGTCTGTCTTTGGGCTCAAATTTTTTGGTTTAGGCCCATGGATTTGATAGAGTGGACTTTCACACTTGGGCTTTATATGGACGTTTGTGGCAACATCGGTTGACCCACGGGGCCTATAATATATTGAATCGAAGCTGACTTAGAGTGCTATAATAGGGGTTGTAAGCTTCATCTATAGCGGTCTGTCTTTAGGCCTAAATTTTTTTGTCTAGGCCCATGGATTTGATAGAGTGGGCTTTCATATTTAAGCTTCAAATGGATGTTCGTGGTAGCATCGGTTGACCTATGGGGCCCATAATAAATCAAATCGAAGCTGACTTAGAGGGCTATATTGGGAGTTATAAACTTTGTCTATAGCAATCCATCGTCTAGCTTAAATACCTTTGTTTAGGCCCATTGAATTGATAGAGTGTGCTTTCGCACTTGGGCTTCAAATGGACGTTCGTGGCAGCATCGGTTGACCACGGGGCCCATAATATATCAAATCGAAACTGACTTAGAGGGCTATAATGGGGCCTATGAACTTTGTCTATAGTAGTCAGTCTTCGGGCCCAAATATTTTTGTGTAGGCTTATTAATTTAATAGAGTTAGCCTTCACACTTGGGCTTCAAATGTATGTTTATGGCAGCATCGGTTGTCCCACAGGGCCCATAATATATCAAATCAAAGCTAAATTAGAGGGATATAATAGGGGCTATAAACTTCATCTATAGTGGTCTATCTTTGGGCCCAAATTTTTTTATGTAGGCCCATGGATTTAATAGAGCGAGCTTTGACACTTAGGCTTCAAATGGACGTTCATGGCAGCATCGGTTGACCCACGGGGCCCATAATATATTGAATCAAAGTTGACCTCAGAGGGCTATAAACTTCATCTATAGCGGTTCATCTTCAGGCCCAAATTTTTTTATCTAGGCCCATGGATTTGATTGATCGGGCATTCACACTTAGGCTTCAAATGGACGTTTGTGGCAGCATCGGTTGACCCACGGGGGTTCATAATATATCAAATCGAAGCTGACTCAGAGGGCTATAAAGGGGGCTATAAACTTCATCTATAGCAGTCTATCTTTGGGCCAAAATACCTTTGTTTTGGCTCATTTATTTGATAGAGTGGGCTTTCGCACTTAGGCTTCAAATGGACGTTCGTGGCAACATTGGTTGACCCATGAGGATAATAAAATAGCAAATCAAAGTTGACTCAGGGGGCTATAATGGGGGCTATTCACTTTGTCTATAGTAGTCCAACCTCAGACCCAAATATTTTTGTCTAGGCACATTGATTTGATAGAGTGGGCTTTCGCACTTGGGCTTTGAATGGATGTTCATGCAAGCATTGGTTAACCCATGGGCCTATAATATATCAAATCAAAGCTGACTTAGAGGGTTATAGTAGGCCTATAAATTTCGTCTATAGCGGTCCATCTTCAGGCCCAAATATTTTTTTAGGCCTATGAATTTGATAAAGTGGGGCCTTCACATTTGGGATTCAAATGGACGTCTGTGGTAGCATCGGTTGACCCACGGGGCTCATAATATATCAAATCAAAGCTGACTCAAAGGGCTATAAAATTCATTGTAATGGTTCGTCTTCGGGCCCAAATACCTTTATTTAGGCCCATTGATTTGATAGAGTGGGCTTTCACACTTGGGCTTCAAATGGATGTTCGTGGCAACATCGGTTGACCCACGGGGGCCGATAATATATCAAATCTAAGTTGATTCAGAGGGCTATAATGGGGGCTATAAAACTTTTTCTATAGTAGTCCATCTTTAGCCTTAAATATTTTTGTCTAGGCACATTTATTTGATAGAGTGGGCTTTTGCACTTGGGCTTCAAATGAATGTTCATCACAGCATTGGTTGACTCATGAGCCTATAATATATCAAATTGAAGATGACTTAGAGGGCTATAATGGGGGCTATGAACTTCGTCTATAGCAATCTGTCTTTGGGCCCAAATATTTTTGTTTAGGCCCATTAATTTGATAGAGTTAGCTTTCACACTTGGGCTTCAAATGGACGTTTATGGCAGCATCGATTGTCCCACGGGGCCCATAATATATCAAATCAATATGACTCAAAGGGCTATAAAGGGGGTTGTAAACTTCATTTATAGCGGTTTGTCTTCGGGCCTAAATTTTATTGTTTAGGCCCATAGATTTGATAGAGTGGGCTTTTGCACTTGGGCTTCTAATGGACGTTCGTGGTAGCATTAGTTGACCCACGAGGACCATAATATATCAAATCGAAGCTGACTTAAAGGGCTAAAATGGAGGCTATTCACTTCATCTATAGCAGTCCAACTTCGGACCCAAATATTTTTGTCTAGGCAAATTGATTTGATAGAGTGGGCTTTTGCACTTGAGCTTTAAATGGAAATTTATGGCAGCATCGATTGACCCACGGGGATGATAAGTCAATAATTTGATTATGCATTGACTTTCTTATTTTATTAATAAAGAGGTATTTCATTATCATTTGATTTTATGATAATTATATGAATGGTTAATTCTTACTAAGGCCATCAAGTATGTGACTTGATAGTAAAACCCTTAGATTAAAATAAGAGTTCTATTCTAATTATCCCTAGCCATTTATTCATTATATAACTATTAAAGTATTAAGGCTAGTATGATGTTGACTGATGGTTATGTTTTACTAATCATGAATATGAGATATTAAGTCAAATCATAGGTACATGATGAGAGATCATGTACTGGATTGACCCACTATGAGAATACTACATAGATTATTGTCATAAGTATTTCTCATCACAATAATTTTATTTCGGTCCTTTGACCTTGAAATCATCATGGATTTCTACATAGCTATTTTATGTTTTGACACATTCTAACATTGTCTTTAACCAGACGATTAAATTGGAATGTTGTTGGATATGAAATTAGTTATATGAGGAATGTGAGTGATTCAGAAGGAATTTATCCCTCATTAATATGAGAAAGATATCTATGGGCCCCTTGATGAGATAGACTGAAGAAAATTGCATGGCCATGCTGAAATGAATTGATAAAGAGTTATCATTTTCAGTCTACTTGGAATCAAGTCATAATATTGAACTATATAAGGATGACATTCTATGCCTTATGTTCAATTAAGATATCATGTGATAAAGGGACAATAAAATTCATTGTAATTAGGTTATGTCAGATTATTGACTTCACATGACTTGGGTAGTCATAATGTCTTGCTAGAGGCCACTTATGACTTGTAGGCCTAAATAGAGATTTAGGCCCCCTACCAATGTTATGTGAACCTACAGGGTCGCACACTTAGAACAAGCCCAAAATGAATATGGGTTTAATAAGCCCAAAATAAACTCTATGGAAATAAATAATTAAAGTGTTTTATTTATTTATTTGTTTATTTATTTATTTGTTTATTTATTTAAGATAAATGTTATTTTAAATAAATAAATAAGATATTATTTCTGATTTGTTTTTAAACAAAATCAGAATATAATAAATAGAAATTACCAAAAGTTCAATAGTAGGTGAAACCCTAATTTGGAGTCTATAAATATATTATATTCTCTAGGGTTTCATACACTGGTTTTTCTGCCTCAAAATTTGTTTTCTTTCTCCTTAGAAAACAAAGACAGAGTTTTTCTTTTGTTCTTGATTTATGAGACAATCAAGGACGTTGCTAGCACACACACTCCAATTCATTTTGTGAAGGGCTGTTCGTGTGGATACCTATAGAGGACGCATCCTTTTGGAGACGTCTTGATCCGAACAACCAAGCCAAAAAGCTCGAGGTAAGGTGTCACCGATGTGAACCTCCTCTCATCCTTCCTGAAAATCTTACCTCTTCTACGTTTTGGTGAGATTATTGAAATCCTAGATTTAATCAAGTAGTCAAATTACATGGATCCAGGCTTGGGTACGTGATAAAATTTTAACTTTTTCGCTGCATTTGTATTACGAATCCCAATAAATATATCAAATTGAAGCTGACTCAGAGGGCTATAATGTGGGCTATTCACTTCATCTATAACAGTCCATCTTCTAGCCCAAATATTTTTATCTAGGCACATTGATTTGATAGAGTGGGCTTTCACAGTTGGGCTTCAAGCAGATGTTTATGGCAGTATCAGTAGATCCACGGGGCCCATAATATATCAAATCAAAGTTGACTCAGAGGGCTATAATAGGGGCTATGAATTTTGTCTATAGTGGTTCATCTTTGAGCCCAAATATGTTTGTTTAGGCCCATTGATTTAATAGAGTTGGTTTTCATACTTGGGCTTCAAATGGATGTTCGTGGCAGCATCGGTTGACCCACGGGCCCATAATATATCAAATCAAAGATGACTCAGAGGGCTATAATAGGGGCTATGAACTTCATCTATAGTGGTCTATATTCAGGCCCAAATATCTTTATTTAGGCCCATTGATTTGATAGAGTTGGCTTTTATACTTAGGCTTCAAATGGACGTTTGTGGCAGCATCGATTATCCCATATGGCCTATAATATATCAAATTGAAGCTGACTCAGAAGGCTATAATAGGGGCTATGAATTTTGTCGATAGTGGTTCATCTTTGAGTCCAAATATTTTTGTTTAGGCCCATTGATTTAATAAAGTTGGTTTTCACACTTGGGCTTCAAATGGATGTTCATGGCAGCATCGGGTTGACCCATGAGGACAAAATATATTAAATCAAAGCTGACTCAGAGGGCTAAAATGGTGGCTATTCACTTCAACTATAGCAGTCCAACTTCAGACCTAAATATTTTTGTTTAGGCACATTGATTTGATATAGTGGGCTTTCACACTTGGGCTTTAAATGGACGTTCGTGACAACATCGGTTGACCCATAGGGATGATAATATGTGAAATCGAAGTTGACTCAGAGGGCTATAATGTAGGCTATTCACTTCATCTATAACAGTCCATATTCTGGCCCAAATATTTTTGTCTAAGCACATTGATTTGATAGAGTGGGCTTTCACACTTGGGCTTCTAATAGATGTTCGTGGCAGCATCGGTTGACCCATGGGGCCTATAATGTATCAAATCAAAGCTGACTCAGAGGGCTATAATGGGGGATATGAACTTCATCTATAGTGGTTCGAGTTCGAGCCTAAATATTTTTGTTTAGGCCCATTGATTTAATAGAGTTGGTTTTCACACTTGGGCTTCAAATGGATGTTCATGGTAGCATCGATTGTCCCACCAGGCCTATAATATATCAAATCAAAGCTGACTCAGAGGGATATAATGGGGCCCTATAAAATTCATCCTTAGTGGTCCATCTTTGGGCCCGACTACCTTTGTTTAGGCCCATTGATTTGATAGAGTGGGGCTTTCGCACTTGGGCTTCACATGGATATTTGTGGCAGCATCGGTTGACCTACGGGGCCCATAATATATGAAATCAAAGCTAACTTAGAGGGCTATAATAGCGGTTATAAACTTCATTTATAGTGGTCTGTCTTTAGGCCCAAATACCTTTGTTTAGGCCCATTGATTTGATAGGGTAGGCTTTCGCACTTGGGCTTCAAATGGATGTTTGTGGTAGTATCGGTTGACCCACAAGACCTATAATATATCAAATCAAGTCTAACACAAAGGGTAATAATGGGGGCTATAAAGTTCATCTATAGTGGTTCATCTTCGAACCCAAATACCTTTATTTAGGTCCATTGAGTTGATAGAGTGGGCTTTCGTATTTGGGCTTTTAATGGACGTTCATGGCTGCATCGGTTTACCCACAGGGCCTATAATATCAAATAGAAGATGACTCAGAGGGCTATAATGGGGGCTATAAACTTTGTCTATAGTAGTCCATCTTTGGGCCCAAATATTTTTGTCTAGGTACATTGATTTGATATAGTGGGCTTTCGCACTTGGGCTTCAAAATGGACGGTTGTGGCAGCATCGGTTGACCCATGAGGTCCATAATATATCAAATTATAGTTGACTTAGAGGGATATAATAGGGGCTATGAACTTCATCTATAGTAGATCGTCTTCAGGCCCAAATATTTTTATTTGGCCCCATTGATTTAATAGAGTTGGCTTTCACACTTGGGCTTCAAATGGACGTTCATGGTAGCATTAGTTGTCCGACAGGGCCCATAGTATATTAAATCGAAGCTAACTTATAGGGATATAATGGGGGCTATAAACTTCCTCTATAGTAGTATGTCTTTGCACCCAAATTTTTTTATTTAGGCCCATGGATTTGATAGAGTGGGATTTCGCTCTTGGGCTTCAAATGGAAGTTTGTGGCAGGATCAGTTGATGCATGGGACCCATAATATACGAATCAAAGCTGACTCAGAGTGATATAATAGGGGATGTAAACTTCATCTATAGTAGTCTATCTTCAGGCCAAATTTTTTTGTCTAGGCCCATGGATTTGATAGATTGTACTTTTGTACTTGGGCTTCAAATGGACGTTCATGCAAGCATCGGTTGACCCACGAGGCCCATAATATATCAAATCGAATATGACTCAGAGGGCTATAATGGACGCTATAAACTTTGGCTATAGTAGTCAGTCTTTGGGCCCAAATACCTTTGTTTAGGCCAATTGATTTAATAGAGTGGGCTTTCACACATGGGCTTTAAATGGATGTTCATGGCAGCATCGGTTGACCCACGGGGCCCATAATATATCAAATCAAATCTGACTCAGAGGGCTATAATGGGGGCTATAAACTTCATCTATAGCGGTCCATCTTCTAGTCTAAATACCTTTGTTTAGGCTCATTGATTTGATAGAGTGGGCTTTCGTACTTGGGCTTGATATTGATGTTCATGGCTGCATCAATTGACCCACAGGCCCATAATATATCAAATCAAATTTGACTCTGAAGGATTTAATGGGGGCTATAAACTTCAGTTATATCAGTCCATCTTCAGGCCCAAATACCTTTGTTTAGGCCCATTGATTTGATAGAGTTGGCTTTTGTACTTGGTCTTCAATTGGATGTTTGTGGCAGCATCGGCTGACCCATGGGGCCCATAATATATCTAATTGAAGCTAACTTAGAGGGTTATAATAGGGGCTATAAAATTTGTCTATAGCAGTCCATCTTTGGGCCCAAATACCTTTGTTTAGGCTTATTGATTTGATAGAGTGGGCTTTCGCACATGGGCTTTAAATGGACGTTCGTGGCAACTTCAATTGACCCACGGGGACCATAATATATCAAATTGAAGCTGACATAGAGGGCTATATGGGGGCTATACTCTTCGTCTATAGCAGTCCAACTTTGGCCCTAAATATTTTTGTCTAGGCGCATTATTTTGATAGAGTGGGCTTTCGCACTTGGGCTTCAATTGGATGTTCAAGGCAACATTGGTTGAACCACGAGCCCATAATATATCAAATCGAAGTTGACTCAGAGCGCTATCATAAGGGCTATAAAATTCATTTATAGCAGTCTATCTTCAATCCCATATACCTTTATTTAGGTCCATTGATTTGATAGAGTGGGCTTCTAGACTTAGGCTTCAAATGTACGTTCATGGCAACATCAGTCGACCATAGGGCCCAAAATATAACAAATAGAAGTTGACTCAGAGGGCTATAGTGGGGCCTATAAACTTCATCTATAGCGGTCCATCTTTAGGCCAAATATTTTTATTTAGGCCTATGGATTTGATAGAGTGAGTTTTCACACCAGGGATTCAATTGGACGTTGGCGGCAACATCTGTTGACCCACAGGGCACATAATATATCAAATCAAAGCTAACTCAGAGGGCTATAATGGGGGCTATAAAGTTCATTTGTATTGGCTCATCTTCGGGCCCAAATACCTTTATTTAGGCCTATTGATTTTATAGAGTGGGCTTTCGCACTTGGGCTTTACATGGATGTTCGTGGCAGCATCGGTTAACTCATGGGGCCCATAATACATCAAATCGAAGCTAGCTCAAAGGGCTATAATAGGGGCTATAAACTTCATCTACAACGGTCTATCTTCAGTTCCAAATACCTTTATTTAGGCCCATTCATTTGATAGAGTGGGCTTTCAGCCTTGGGCTTCAAATGGATGTTCGTGGTAGCATCAGTTGACCCACGGGGCCCATAATATATCAAATCGAATATGACTCAGAGGGATATAATGGGGGCTATAAAATTCATCTATAACGGTCTATCTTCGGGCCCAAATACCTTTGTTTAAGCCCATTGATTTGATAGGGTGGGCTTTCACACTTGGGCTTCTAATGGACGTTCGTGGCCGCATCGGTTTACCCGCGGGGCATATAATATATCAAATCGAAGCTCACTCAGAGGGATATAATGTGGGCTATAAACTTTGTTTATAACAGTCCGTCTCCAGGCTAAAATATTTTTGTCTAGGCACATGGATTTGATAGAGTGGGTTTTCACACTTGGGCTTCAAATGGATGTTCGTGGTAGCATAAGTTGACCCACGAGGCCCATAATATATCAAATCAAAATTAACTCAAAGGGCTACAATGGGGGCTATGAAATTCATCTATAGCTATCCATTTTTGGGCCCAAATTTTTTTATTTAGGTCCATGGATTTGATAGAGTGGGCTTTTGAACTTGGGCTTCAAATGGACGTTCGTAGCAGCATCGATTGACCCACAGGGCCATAATATATCAAATTGAAGCTAACTCAGAGTGCTATAATGGGGGCTATAAATTTCATCTATAGCGGTCTGTGTTCGGGCATAAATTTTTTTGTTTAGGCCCATGGATTTGATAGAGTAGGCTTTCGTACTTGGGATTCAAATGGACATTCGTGGTAGCATCGGTTGACCCATGGGGCCCATAATATATCAAATCGAAGTTGACTTAGAGAGCTATAAAGGGCCTATAAACTTCATCTATAGCAATCTATCTTCAGGCCCAAATACATTTGTTTAGGCTCATTGATTTGATAGAGTGGGCTTTCTCACTTAGGCTTCAAATGGATGTTCATGGCAGCATCGGCTGACCCACGAGGACCATAA